>JAAONU010000014.1:33328218-34726368 GCA_012932295.1 Cyclina sinensis
GTCAGTATGTACGTACAAATTGAGAAGAATGAAAACGGCTAATTACATTGTCTTATATCGGGACATAGTAATAGACGAAAGTACTGCGAAAGCGGGAATTTGGACTGTTTATAGCACTCGTTTTGCGAGACTGTAGCTCAGTAATGCATAGGCCGATTTTCTTGCAGTTGGTATCACATGAAAACTGATCTTACGGGCTAATATTTTAGACCAATCCCACGTCTGTACGTCTTCGGGATGGTGCAGGAGAGCTCCGTGTTTTTGAGTTCTCAAAAGCACGGCGTATAGAATTTACCATGTATATAACATATACTATATAAATATGCAGCGGGGAGGAGTGGAGCGCGAGCGAAGTTTGCCGAGACAATACCGTGCCAGAAATAATTGACCAGGGTTGCACTGTAGAAAACTTCGTTCAGTATGTACGTGCAAATCAGAAGAAAGAAAACGGCGTATTACATTGTCTTATATCGGGACAAAGTAATAGACGAAAGTACTGCAGAAGCGGGAATTTGGGCTGTTTTGAGCACTAGCTTCGCGCGACTGTAGCTCAGTAATGCATCGGCCGATTTTCTTACAGTATCACATGAAAATTGATGCTACGAGCTAACATTTGAGACCAAAAACGCAGCGTATAGAATTTACCATATATATAACGTACACTACATAAGTATGCAGTTTAGCCGAGTGGAGCGCGAGCGATGTTTGCCGAGACAATACCGTGCCAGAAAGGATTGACCAGGGCTTCACTGTAGAGAACTTCGTTCAGTATGGACGTGCAAATCAGAAGAAAGAAAACAGCGTATTACATTGTCTTATACAGGAACATAGTAATTGACGAAAGTTCTGCAAAAGAGGGAATTTGGGCTGTTTAGAGCACTCGTTTTGCGCGACTGTAGCTCAGTAATGCATGGGCCGATTTCCTTGCAGTAGGTATCACATGAAGATTGATGCTACGAGCTAACATTTGAGACCAAGCCCACGTCTGTACGTCTTCGGGATGGGTCAGGAGAGCTCCGTGTTTTTGAGTTCTCAAAAACACGGCGTATAGAATTTACCATGTATATAACGTATACTATATAAATATGCAGCGGGGCCGAGTGGAGCCCGAGCGAAGTTTGCCGAGACAATACCGTGCCAGAAAGGGTTTACCAGGGCTGAACTGTAGAGAACTTCGTTCAGTATGTACGTGCAAATCAGAAGAAAGAAAACGGCGAATTCTTTGTCTTATATAGGGACATAGTAATAGACAAAAGTACTTGCAAAAGCGGGAATTTGGGCTGTTAGAGCACTCGTTTTGCGCGACTGTAGCTCAGTAATCCATGAGCCGATTTCCCTGCAACAGGTATCACATGAAAATTGATGTTACGTGCTAACATTTGAGACCAATCCCACGTCTGTACGTCTTTGGGATCGTGCAGGAGAGCTCCGTGTTTTTGAGTTCTCAAAAACACTACGTATAGAATTTACCATGTATATAACGTATACTATATAAGTATGCCCCGGGACCGAGTGGAGCGCGAGGGAAGTTTGCCGAGACAATATCGGGCAAGAAATAATAGACCAGGCTTGCACTGTAGAAAACTTCGTTCAGTATGCACATGCAAATCATTAGGAAGAAAACGGCGTATTACATTCTCTTATATAGGGACATAGTAATAGACGAAAGTACTGCGGAAGGGGGAATTTGGGCTGTTTAGAGCACTCGCTTCGTGCGACTGTAGCTCAGTAATGTATGGGCCGATTTTCTTGCAGTGGGTATCATATGAAAATTGATGCTACGAGCTAACATTTGAGATCAATACCACGTCTGTACGTCTTCGGGATGGTGCAGGAGAGCTCCGTGTTTTTGAGTTCTCAAAAACACGGCGAATAGAATTTACCATATATATAAAGTATACTATATAAGAATGCAGTGAGGCCGAGTGGAGCGCGAGCGATGTTTGCCGAGACAATACCGTGCCAGAAAGAGATGACCAGGGCTGCACTGTAGAGAACTTCGTTCAGTATGTACGTGCAAATCAGAGGAAAGAAAACGGCTAATTACATTGTCTTGTGTAGGGACATAGTAATAGACGAAAGAACTGCGAGAGCGGGAATTTGGGCTGTTTAGAGCACTCGCTTCGCGCGCCTGTAGCTCAGTAATGCATGAGCCGATTTCCTTGCAGTGGGTATCACAAGAAAATTGATGCTACATGCTAACATTTGAGACAAATCCAACGTCTGTACCTCTTCGGGATGGTGCAGGAGAGCTCCGTGTTTTTGAGTTCTCAAAAACACGGCGTATAGAATTTACCATACATGTATATATAACGTATACAATATAAGTATGCAGTGGGGCCGAGAGGAGCGCGAGCGAAGTTTGCCGAGACAATACCGTCCCAGAAAGGGTTGACCCGGGCTGCACTGTAGAAAACTTCGTTCAGTATGTACGTACAAATCAGAAGAAAGAAAACGGCTAATTACATTGTCTTATATAGGGACATAGTAATAGACGAAAGTACTGCGACAGCGGGAATTTGTGCTGTTTAGAGCACTCGCTTCGTGCGACTGTAGCTCAGTAATGCATGCGGCCGATTTTCTTGCAGTGGGTATCACATGAAAATTGATGCTACGGGCTAACATTTGAGACCAATCCTACGTCTCTACGTCTTCGGGATGGTGCAGGAGAGCTCCGTGTTTTTGAGTTCTCAAAAACACGGCGTATAGAATTTACCATATATAACGTATACTATATAAGGTATGCAGTGGGGCCGATTGGAGCGCGAGCGAAGTTTGCCGAGACAATACCGTGCCAGAAAGGGTTGACCAGGGCTGCACTGTAGAGAACTTCGTTCAGTATGCACGTGCAAATCAGAAGAAAGAAAACGGCGAATTACATTGTCTTATATAGGGACATAGTAATAGACGAAAGTACTGCGAAGCGGGAATTTGGGCTGTTTAGAGCACTCACTTTCGCGCGACTGTAGCTCAGAAATGCATGGGCCGATTTTCTTGCAGTGGGTATCACATGAAAATTGATGCTACGAGCTAACATTTGAGACCAACCCCACGTCTGTACGTCTTCGGGATGGTGCAGGAGAGCTCCGTGTTTTTGAGTTCTCAAAAACACGGCGTATAGAATTTACCATATATAACGTATACTATATAAGTATGCAGTGGGGGCCGATTGGAGCGCGAGCGAAGTTTGCCGAGACAATACCGTGCCAGAAAGGGTTGACCAGTGCTGCACTGTAGAGAACTTTCGTTCAGTATGCACTTGCAAATCAGAAGAAAGAAAACGGCGTATTACATTGTCTTATATAGGGACATAGTAATAGACGAAAGTACTGCGATAGCGGGAATTAGGGCTGTTTAGAGCACTCGCTTCGGGCGACTGTAGCTCAGTAATGCATGGGCCGATTTTCTTGCAGTGGGTATCACATGAAAATTCATGCTACGAGCTAACATTTGAGACCAATCCCACGTCTATACGTCTTCGGGATGGTGCAGGAGAGCTCCGTGTTTTTGAGTTCTCAAAAAGCACGGCGTAATAGAATTTACCATATAATAACGTATACTATATAAGGTATGCAGTGGGGCCTAGTGGAGCGCGAGCGAAGTTTGCCGATACAATACCGTGCCAGAAAGGGTTGACCAGGGCTGCACTGTAGAGAACTTCGTTCAGTATGTACGTGCAAATCAGAAGAAAGGAAAAACGGCGAATTACATTGTCTTATATAGGGACATAGTAATAGACGAAAGTACTGCGAAAGCGGGGAATTTGGGCTGTTTAGAGCACTCACTTTCGCGCGACTGTAGCTCAGAAATGCATGGGCCGATTTTCTTGGCAGTAGGTATCACATGAAAATTGATGCTACGAGCTAACATTTGAGACCAACCCCACGTCTGTACGGTCTTCGGGATGGTGCAGGAGAGCTCCGTGGTTTTTGAGTTCTCAAAAACACGGCGTATAGAATTTACCATATATAACGTATACTATATAAGTATTGCAGTGGGGGCCGATTGGAGCGCGAGCGAAGTTTGCCGAGACAATACCGTGCCAGAAAGGGTTGACCAGGGCTGCACTGTAGAGAACTTCGTTCAGTATGGCACGTGCAAATCAGAAGAAAGAAAACGGCGAATTACAGTGTCTTATATAGGGACATAGTAATAGACGAAAGTACTGCGAAAGCGGGAATTTGGGCTGTTTAGAGCACTCACTTCGCGCGACTGTAGCTCAGAAATGCATGGGCCGATTTTCTTGCAGTGGGTATCACATGAAAATTGATGCTACGAGCTAACATTTGAGACCAACCCCACGTCTGTACGTCTTCGGGATGGTGCAGGAGAGCTCCGTGTTTTTGAGTTCTCAAAAACACGGCGTATAGAATTTACCATATATAACGTATACTATATAAGTATGCAGTGGCGGCCGATTGGAGCGCGAGCGAAGTTTGCCGAGACAATACCGTGCCAGAAAGGGTTGACCAGGCTGCACTGTAGAGAACTTCGTTCAGTATGCACGTGCAAATCAGAAGAAAGAAAACGGCGAATTACATTGTCTTATATAGGGACATAGTAATAGACGAAAGTACTGCGAAAGCGGGAATTTGGGCTGTTTAGAGCACTCACTTCGCGCGACTGTAGCTCAGAAATGCATGGGCCGATTTTCTTGCAGTGGGTATCACATGAAAATTGATGCTACGAGCTAACATTTGAGACCAATCCCACGTCTGTACGTCTTCGGGATGATGCCGGAGAGCTCCGTGTTTTTGAGTTCTCAAAAACACGGCGTATAGATATTTACCAGATATAACGTATACTATATAATGTATGCAGTGGGGGCCGATTGGAGCGCGAAGCGAAGTTTGCCGAGACAATACCGTGCCAGAAAGGGTTGACCAGGGCTGCACTGTAGAGAACTTCGTTCAGTATGCACGTGCAAATCAGAAGAAAGAAAACGGCGAATTACATTGTCTTATATAGGGACATAGTAATAGACGAAAGTACTGCGAAGAGCGGGAATTTGGGCTGTTTAGAGCACTCACTTCGCGCGACTGTAGCTCAGAAATGCACTGGGCCGATTTTCTTGCAGTGGGTATCACATGAAAATTGATGCTACGAGCTAACATTTGAGACCAACCCCACTGTCTGTACGTTTTCGGGATGGTGCAGGAGAGCTCCGTGTTTTTTAGTTCTCAAAAACACGGCGCATAAAAATAACCATATATAACGTATACTTTATAAGTATACAGTGGGGGCTGAGTGGAGCGCGAGCGAAATTCACGGAGACAATACCGTGCCAGAAAGGGTTGACCAGGGCTGCACTGTAGAGAACTTCGTTCAGTATGCACGTGCAAAATCAGAAGAAAGAAAACGGGCGAATTACATTGTCTTATATAGGGACATAGTAATAGACGAAAGTACTGCGAAAGCGGGAATTTGGGCTGTTTAGGAGCACTCACTTCGCGCGACTGTAGCTCAGAAATGCATGGGCCGATTTTCTTGCAGTGGGTATCACATGAAAATTGGATGCTACGAGCTAACATTTGAGACCAACCCCACGTCTGTACGTCTTCGGGATGGTGCAGGAGAGCTCCGTGTTTTTGAGTTCTCAAAAACACGGCGTATAGAATTTACCATATATAACGTATACTATATAAGTATGGCAGTGGGGGCCGATTGGAGCGCGAGCGAAGTTTGCCGAGACAATACCGTGCCAGAAAGGGTTGACCAGGGCTGCACTGTAGAGAACTTCGTTCAGTATGCACGTGCAAATCAGAAGAAAGAAAACGGCGAATTACATTGTCTTATATAGGGACATAGTAATAGACGAAAGTACTGCGATAGCGGGAATTTGGGCTGTTTAGAGGCACTCGCTTTCGCGCGACTGTAGCTCAGTAATGCATGGGCCGATTTTCTTGCAGTTGGTATCACATGAAAATTGATGCTACGAGCTAACATTTGAGACCAATCCCACGTCTGTACGTCTTCGGGATGGTGCAGGAGAGCTCCGTGTTTTTGAGTTCTCAAAAACACGGCGTATAGAATTTACCATATATAACGTATACTATATAAGTATGCAGTGGGGGCCGAGTGGAGCGCGAGCGAAGTTTGCCGAGACAATACCGTGCCAGAAAGGGTTGACCAGGGCTGCACTGTAGAGAACTTCGTTCAGTATGCACGTGCAAATCAGAAGAAAGAAACGGCGAATTACATTGTCTTATATAGGGACATAGTAATAGACGAAAGTACTGCGATAGCGGGAATTTGGGCTGTTTAGAGCACTCGCTTCGCGCGACTGTAGCTCAGAAATGCATGGGCCGATTTTCTTGCAGTGGGTATCACATGAAAATTGATGCTACGAGCTAACATTTGAGACCAACCCCACGTCTGTACGTCTTCGGGATGGTGCAGGAGAGCTCCGTGTTTTTGAGTTCTCAAAAACACGGCGTATAGAATTTACCATATATAACGTATACTATATAAGTATGCAGTGGGGGCCGATTGGAGCGCGAGCGAAGTTTGCCGAGACAATACCGTGCCAGAAAGGGTTGACCAGGGCTGCACTGTAGAGAACTTCGTTCAGTATGCACGTGCAAATCAGAAGAAAGAAAACGGCGAATTACATTGTCTTATATAGGGACATAGTAATAGACGAAAGTACTGCGAAAGCGGGAATTTGGGCTGTTTAGAGCACTCACTTCGCGCGACTGTAGCTCAGTAATGCATGGGCCGATTTGTTTGCAGTTGGTATCACATGAAAATTGATGCTACGAGCTAACATTTGATACCAATCCCACGTCTGTACGTCTTCGGGATGATGCAGGAGAGCTCCGTGTTTTGAGTTCTCAAAAACACGGCGTATAGAATTTACCTATATATAACGTATACTATATAATGTATGCAGTGGGGGCCGAGTGGAGCGCGAAGCGAAGTTTGCCGAGACAATACCGTGCCAGAAAGGGTTGACCAGGGCTGCACTGTAGAGAACTTCGTTCAGTATGCACGTGCAAATCAGAAGAAAGAAAACGGCGAATTACATTGTCTTATATAGGGACATAGTAATAGACGAAAGTACTGCGAGAGCGGGAATTTGGGCTGTTTAGAGCACTCGCTTCGCGCGACTGTAGCTCAGTAATGCATGGGCCGATTTTCTTGCAGTGGGTATCACATGAAAATTGATGCTACGAGGCTAACATTTGAGACCAATCCCACGTCTGTACGTCTTCGGGATGGTGCAGGAGAGCTCCGTGTTTTTGAGTTCTCAAAAACACGGCGTATAGAATTTACCATATATAACGTATACTATATAAGTATGCAGTGGGGCCGAGTGGAGCGCGAGCGAAGTTTGCCGAGACAATACCGTGCCAGAAAGGGTTGACCAGGGCTGCACTGTAGAGAACTTCGTTCAGTATGCACGTGCAAATCAGAAGAAAGAAAACGGCGAATTACATTGTCTTATATAGGGACATAGTAATAGACGAAAGTACTGCGATAGCGGGAATTTGGGCTGTTTAGAGCACTCACTTCGCGCGACTGTAGCTCAGAAATGCATGGGCCGATTTTCTTGCAGTGGGTATCACATGAAAATTGATGCTACGAGCTAACATTTGAGACCAATCCCACGTCTGTACGTCTTCGGGATGGTGCAGGAGAGCTCCGTGTTTTTGAGTTCTCAAAAACACGGCGTATAGAATTTACCATATATAACGTATACTATATAAGTATGCAGTGGGGGCCGAGTGGAGCGCGAGCGAAGTTTGCCGAGACAATACCGTGCCAGAAAGGGTTGACCAGGGCTGCACTGTAGAGAACTTCGTTCAGTATGCACGTGCAAATCAGAAGAAAGAAAACGGCGAATTACATTGTCTTATATAGGGACATAGTAATAGACGAAAGTACTGCGATAGCGGGAATTTGGGCTGTTTAGAGCACTCACTTCGCGCGACTGTAGCTCAGAAATGCATGGGCCGATTTTCTTGCAGTGGGTATCACATGAAAATTGATGCTACGAGCTAACATTTGAGACCAATCCCACGTCTGTACGTCTTCGGGATGGTGCAGGAGAGCTCCGTGTTTTTGAGTTCTCAAAAACACGGCGTATAGAATTTACCATATATAACGTATACTATATAAGTATGCAGTGGGGCCGATTGGAGCGCGAGCGAAGTTTGCCGAGACAATACCGTGCCAGAAAGGGTTTACCAGGGCTTCACTGTAGAGAACTTCGTTCAGTATGCAAGTGCAAATCAGAAGAAAGAAAACGGCGTATTACATTGTCTTATATTGGGACATAGTAATAGACGAAAGTACTGCAAAAGGGGGAATTTATGCTGTTAAGTGCACTCCCTTCGCGCGACTGTAGCTCATTAATGCATGAGCCGATTTCCTTGCAAGTTGTATCACATGAAAATTGATTGTACGAGCTAATATTTGAGACCAATCCCACGTCTGTACGTTTTCGGGATGGTGGAGGAGAGTTACGTGTTTTTGAGTTCTCAAAAACACGTCGTATAGAATTTACCATATATATAACGTATACTATATAAGAATGCAGAGAGGCCGAGTGGAGAGCGAGCGATGTTTCCCGAACAATACCGTGCCAGAAAGGGTTGACCATGGCTGCACTGTAGAAAACTTTAGAGAACGTCTTTGGGATGGTTGAGGAGTTCTCCGTGTTTTTGAGTTCTCAAAACACGGCGTATAGAATTTATCATATATAACGTATACTATATAGGTATGCAGTGGGGGCCGATTGGAGCGCGAGCGAAGTTTGCCGAGACAATACCGTGCCAGAAAGGGTTGACCAGGGCTGCACTGTAGAGAACTTCGTTCAGTATGCACGTGCAAATCAGAAGAAAGAAAACGGCGAATTACATTGTCTTATATAGGGACATAGTAATAGACGAAAGTACTGCGAGAAGCGGGAATTTGGGCTGTTTAGAGCACTCACTTCGCGCGACTGTAGCTCAGAAATGCATGGGCCGATTTTCTTGCAGTGGGTATCACATGAAAATTGATGCTACGAGCTAACATTGAGACCAACCCCACGTCTGTACGTCTTCGGGATGGTGCAGGAGAGCTCCGTGTTTTGAGTTCTCAAAAACACGGCGTATAGAATTTACCATATATAACGTATACTATATAAGGTATGCAGTGGGGGCCGATTGGAGCGCGAGCGAAGTTTGCCGAGACAATACCGTGCCAGAAAGGGTTAACCCGGGCTGCACTGTAGAGAACTTCGTTCAGTATGCATGTGCAAATCAGAAGAAAGAAAACGGCTTATTACATTGTCTTATATAGGGACATAGTAATAGACGAAAGTACTGTGATTGCGGGAATTTGGGCTGTTTAGAGCACTCGCTTCGCGCGACTGTAGCTCAGTAATGCATGAGCCGATTTCCTTGCACTTGGTATCACATGAAAATTGATGCTACATGCTAACATTTGAGACCAATCCCACGTCTGTACGTCCTCGGGATGGTGCAGGAGAGCTCCGTGTTTTTGAGTTCTCAAAAACACGGCGTATAGAATTTACCATATATATAACGTATACTATATAAGTATGCAGTGGGGCCGAGTTGAGCGCGAGCAAAGTTTGCCGAGACAATACCGTGACAGAAAGGATTGACCAGGGTTGCACTGTAGAGAACTTTGTTCAGTATGTACGTGCAAATCAGAAGAAAGATAACGGCATATTACATTGTCTTATATAGGGACATAGTAATAGACGAAAGTACTGCGAAAGCGGGAATTTGGGCTGTTTAGAGCACTCACTTCGCGCGACTGTAGCTCAGAAATGCATGGGCCGATTTTCTTGCAGTGGTATCACATGAAAATTGATGCTACGAGCTAACATTTGAGACCAACCCCACGTCTGTACGTCTTCGGGATGGTGCAGGAGAGCTCCGTGTTTTGAGTTCTCAAAAACACGGCGTATAGAATTTACCATATATAACGTATACTATATAAGTATGCAGTGGGGGCCGATTGGAGCGCGAGCGAAGTTTGCCGAGACAATACCGTGCCAGAAAGGGTTGACCAGGGCTGCACTGTAGAGAACTTCGTTCAGTATGCACGTGCAAATCAGAAGAAAGAAAACGGCGAATTACATTGTCTTATATAGGGACATAGTAATAGACGAAAGTACTGCGAAAGCGGGAATTTGGGCTGTTTAGAGCACTCACTTCGCGCGACTGTAGCTCAGAAATGCATGGGCCGATTTTTTTGGAGTTAGTATCACATGAAAATTGATGCTACGAGCTAACATTTGAGACCAACCCCACGTCTGTACGTCTTCGGGATGGTGCAGGAGAGCTCCGTGTTTTTGAGTTCTCAAAAACACGGCGTATAGAATTTACCATATATATAACGTATACTATATAAGTATGCAGTGGGGCCGATTGGAGCGCGAGCGAAGTTTGCCGAGACAATACCGTGCCAGAAAGGGTTGACCAGGGCTGCACTGTAGAGAACTTCGTTCAGTATGCACGTGCAAATCAGAAGAAAGAAAACGGCGAATTACATTGTCTTATATAGGGACATAGTAATAGACGAAAGTACTGCGATAGCGGGAATTTGGGCTGTTTAGAGCACTCACTTCGCGCGACTGTAGCTCAGAAATGCATGGGCCGATTTTCTTGCAGTGGTATCACATGAAAATTGATGCTACGAGCTAACATTTGAGACCAACCCCACGTCTGTACGTCTTCGGGATGGTGCAGGAGAGCTCCGTGTTTTTGAGTTCTCAAAAACACGGCGTATAGAATTTACCATATATAACGTATACTATATAAGTATGCAGTGGGGGCCGATTGGAGCGCGAGCGAAGTTTGCCGAGACAATACCGTGCCAGAAAGGGTTGACCAGGGCTGCACTGTAGAGAACTTCGTTCAGTATGCACGTGCAAATCAGAAGAAAGAAAACGGCGAATTACATTGTCTTATATAGGGACATAGTAATAGACGAAAGTACTGCGAAAGCGGGAATTTGGGCTGTTTAGAGCACTCACTTCGCGCGACTGTAGCTCAGAAATGCATGGGCCGATTTTCTTGCAGTGGGTATCACATGAAAATTGATGCTACGAGCTAACATTTGAGACCAACCCCACGTCTGTACGTCTTCGGGATGGTGCAGGAGAGCTCCGTGTTTTTGAGTTCTCAAAAACACGGCGTATAGAATTTACCATATATAACGTATACTATATAAGTATGCAGTGGGGGCCGAGTGGAGCGCGAGCGAAGTTTGCCGAGACAATACCGTGCCAGAAAGGGTTGACCAGGGCTGCACTGTAGAGAACTTCGTTCAGTATGCACGTGCAAATCAGAAGAAAGAAAACGGCGAATTACATTGTCTTATATAGGGACATAGTAATAGACGAAAGTACTGCGATAGCGGGAATTTGGGCTGTTTAGAGCACTCACTTCGCGCGACTGTAGCTCAGAAATGCATGGGCCGATTTTCTTGCAGTGGGTATCACATGAAAATTGATGCTACGAGCTAACATTTGAGACCAACCCCACGTCTGTACGTCTTCGGGATGGTGCAGGAGAGCTCCGTGTTTTGAGTTCTCAAAAACACGGCGTATAGAATTTACCATATATAACGTATACTATATAGGAATGCAGTGGGGGCCGATTGGAGCGCGAGCGAAGTTTGCCGAGACAATACCGTGCCAGAAAGGGTTGACCAGGGCTGCACTGTAGAGAACTTCGTTCAGTATGCACGTGCAAATCAGAAGAAAGAAAACGGCGAATTACATTGTCTTATATAGGGACATAGTAATAGACGAAAGTACTGCGAAAGCGGGAATTTGGGCTGTTTAGAGCACTCACTTCGCGCGACTGTAGCTCAGAAATGCATGGGCCGATTTTCTTGCAGTGGGTATCACATGAAAATTGATGCTACGAGCTAACATTTGAGACCAACCCCACGTCTGTACGTCTTCGGGATGGTGCAGGAGAGCTCCGTGTTTTTGAGTTCTCAAAAACACGGCGTATAGAATTTACCATATATAACGTATACTATATAAGTATGCAGTGGGGGCCGATTGGAGCGCGAGCGAAGTTTGCCGAGACAATACCGTGCCAGAAAGGGTTGACCAGGGCTGCACTGTAGAGAACTTCGTTCAGTATGCACGTGCAAATCAGAAGAAAGAAAACGGCGAATTACATTGTCTTATATAGGGACATAGTAATAGACGAAAGTACTGCGAAAGCGGGAATTTGGGCTGTTTAGAGCACTCGCTTCGCGCGACTGTAGCTCAGTAATGCATGAGCCGATTTTCTTGCAGTGGGTATCACATGAAAATTGATGCTACAAGCTAACATTTGAGACCAATCCCACGTCTGTACGTCTTCGGGATGGTGCAGGAGAGCTCCGTGTTTTTGAGTTCTCAAAAACACGGCGTATAGAATTTACCATATATATAACGTATACTATATAAGTATGCAGTGGGGCCGAGTGGAGCGCGAGCGAAGTTTGCCGAGACAATACCGTGCCAGAAAGGGTTGACCAGGGCTGCACTGTAGAGAACTTCGTTCAGTATGTACGTACAAATCAGAAGAAAGAAAACGGCTATTACATTGTCTTATATAGGGACATAGTAATAGACGAAAGTACTGCGAGAGCGGGAATTTGGGACTGTTTAGAGCACTCGCTTCGCGCGACTGTAGCTCAGTAATGCATGGGCCGATTTTCTTGCAGTGGGTATCACATGAAAATTGATGCTACGAGCTAACATTTGAGACCAACCCCACGTCTGTACGTCTTCGGGATGGTGCAGGAGAGCTCCGTGTTTTTGAGTTCTCAAAAACACGGCGTATAGAATTTACCATATATAACGTATACTATATAAGTATGCAGTGGGGGCCGAGTGGAGCGCGAGCGAAGTTTGCCGAGACAATACCGTGCCAGAAAGGGTTGACCAGGGCTGCACTGTAGAGAACTTCGTTCAGTATGCACGTGCAAATCAGAAGAAAGAAAACGGCGAATTACATTGTCTTATATAGGGACATAGTAATAGACGAAAGTACTGCGATAGCGGGAATTTGGGCTGTTTAGAGCACTCACTTCGCGCGACTGTAGCTCAGAAATGCATGGGCCGATTTCCTTGCAGTGGGTATCACATGAAAATTGATGCTACGAGCTAACATTTGAGACCAATCCCACGTCTGTACGTCTTCGGGATGGTGCAGGAGAGCTCCGTGTTTTTGAGTTCTCAAAAACACGGCGTATAGAATTTACCATATATAACGTATACTATATAAGTATGCAGTGGGGGCCGATTGGAGCGCGAGCGAAGTTTGCCGAGACAATACCGTGCCAGAAAGGGTTGACCAGGGCTGCACTGTAGAGAACTTCGTTCAGTATGCACGTGCAAATCAGAAGAAAGAAAACGGCGAATTACATTGTCTTATATAGGGACATAGTAATAGACGAAAGTACTGCGATAGCGGGAATTTGGGCTGTTTAGAGCACTCACTTCGCGCGACTGTAGCTCAGAAATGCATGGGCCGATTTTCTTGCAGTGGTATCACATGAAAATTGATGCTACGAGCTAACATTTGAGACCAACCCCACGTCTGTACGTCTTCGGGATGGTGCAGGAGAGCTCCGTGTTTTTGAGTTCTCAAAAACACGGCGTATAGAATTTACCATATATAACGTATACTATATAGTATGCAGTGGGGGCCGATTGGAGCGCGAGCGAAGTTTGCCGAGACAATACCGTGCCAGAAAGGGTTGACCAGGGCTGCACTGTAGAGAACTTCGTTCAGTATGCACGTGCAAATCAGAAGAAAGAAAACGGCGAATTACATTGTCTTATATAGGGACATAGTAATAGACGAAAGTACTGCGAAAGCGGGAATTTGGGCTGTTTAGAGCACTCACTTCGCGCGACTGTAGCTCAGAAATGCATGGGCCGATTTTCTTGCAGTGGGTATCACATGAAAATTGATGCTACGAGCTAACATTTGAGACCAACCCCACGTCTGTACGTCTTCGGGATGGTGCAGGAGAGCTCCGTGTTTTTGAGTTCTCAAAAACACGGCGTATAGAATTTACCATATATAACGTATACTATATAAGTATGCAGTGGGGGCCGATTGGAGCGCGAGCGAAGTTTGCCGAGACAATACCGTGCCAGAAAGGGTTGACCAGGGCTGCACTGTAGAGAACTTCGTTCAGTATGCACGTGCAAATCAGAAGAAAGAAAACGGCGAATTACATTGTCTTATATAGGGACATAGTAATAGACGAAAGTACTGCGAAAGCGGGAATTTGGGCTGTTTAGAGCACTCACTTCGCGCGACTGTAGCTCAGAAATGCATGGGCCGATTTTCTTGCAGTGGGTATCACATGAAAATTGATGCTACGAGCTAACATTTGAGACCAACCCCACGTCTGTACGTCTTCGGGATGGTGCAGGAGAGCTCCGTGTTTTTGAGTTCTCAAAAACACGGCGTATAGAATTTACCATATATAACGTATACTATATAAGTATGCAGTGGGGGCCGATTGGAGCGCGAGCGAAGTTTGCCGAGACAATACCGTGCCAGAAAGGGTTGACCAGGGCTGCACTGTAGAGAACTTCGTTCAGTATGCACGTGCAAATCAGAAGAAAGAAAACGGCGAATTACATTGTCTTATATAGGGACATAGTAATAGACGAAAGTACTGCGAAAGCGGGAATTTGGGCTGTTTAGAGCACTCACTTCGCGCGACTGTAGCTCAGAAATGCATGGGCCGATTTTCTTGCAGTGGGTATCACATGAAAATTGATGCTACGAGCTAACATTTGAGACCAACCCCACGTCTGTACGTCTTCGGGATGGTGCAGGAGAGCTCCGTGTTTTTGAGTTCTCAAAAACACGGCGTATAGAATTTACCATATATAACGTATACTATATAGGTATGCAGTGGGGGCCGATTGGAGCGCGAGCGAAGTTTGCCGAGACAATACCGTGCCAGAAAGGGTTGACCAGGGCTGCACTGTAGAGAACTTCGTTCAGTATGCACGTGCAAATCAGAAGAAAGAAAACGGCGAATTACATTGTCTTATATAGGGACATAGTAATAGACGAAAGTACTGCGAAAGCGGGAATTTGGGCTGTTTAGAGCACTCACTTCGCGCGACTGTAGCTCAGAAATGCATGGGCCGATTTTCTTGCAGTGGTATCACATGAAAATTGATGCTACGAGCTAACATTTGAGACCAACCCCACGTCTGTACGTCTTCGGGATGGTGCAGGAGAGCTCCGTGTTTTTGAGTTCTCAAAAACACGGCGTATAGAATTTACCATATATAACGTATACTATATAAGTATGCAGTGGGGGCCGATTGGAGCGCGAGCGAAGTTTGCCGAGACAATACCGTGCCAGAAAGGGTTGACCAGGGCTGCACTGTAGAGAACTTCGTTCAGTATGCACGTGCAAATCAGAAGAAAGAAAACGGCGAATTACATTGTCTTATATAGGGACATAGTAATAGACGAAAGTACTGCGAAAGCGGGAATTTGGGCTGTTTAGAGCACTCACTTCGCGCGACTGTAGCTCAGAAATGCATGGGCCGATTTTCTTGCAGTGGGTATCACATGAAAATTGATGCTACGAGCTAACATTTGAGACCAACCCCACGTCTGTACGTCTTCGGGATGGTGCAGGAGAGCTCCGTGTTTTTGAGTTCTCAAAAACACGGCGTATAGAATTTACCATATATAACGTATACTATATAAGTATGCAGTGGGGGCCGATTGGAGCGCGAGCGAAGTTTGCCGAGACAATACCGTGCCAGAAAGGGTTGACCAGGGCTGCACTGTAGAGAACTTCGTTCAGTATGCACGTGCAAATCAGAAGAAAGAAAACGGCGAATTACATTGTCTTATATAGGGACATAGTAATAGACGAAAGTACTGCGAAAGCGGGAATTTGGGCTGTTTAGAGCACTCACTTCGCGCGACTGTAGCTCAGAAATGCATGGGCCGATTTTCTTGCAGTAGGTATCACATGAAAATTGATGCTACGAGCTAACATTTGAGACCAACCCCACGTCTGTACGTCTTCGGGATGGTGCAGGAGAGCTCCGTGTTTTTGAGTTCTCAAAAACACGGCGTATAGAATTTACCATATATAACGTATACTATATAAGTATGCAGTGGGGGCCGATTGGAGCGCGAGCGAAGTTTGCCGAGACAATACCGTGCCAGAAAGGGTTGACCAGGGCTGCACTGTAGAGAACTTCGTTCAGTATGCACGTGCAAATCAGAAGAAAGAAAACGGCGAATTAAATTGTCTTATATAGGGACATAGTAATAGACGAACGTACTGCGAAAGCTGGAATTCGGGCTGTTTAGAGCACCTGCTTCATGAGACTGTAGATCAGTCATGCATGGGCCGATTTTCTTGCAGTGGGTATCACTTGAAAATTGATGCTATGAGCTAACATTTGAGACCAACCCACCTCTGTACGTTTTCGGGATGGTGCAGGAGAGCTCCGTGTTTTTGAGTTCTTAAAAACACGTCGTATAGAATTTACCATATACAGTAAAAACTCACGATGCGACCAACTCAATATACAGACCAACTCAATATTACGAGTATTTTCTTCTGGACCGATTTTTTTACTATATATTTTATTGTTAGTTAAAGTCACTAATAAGACTATGTCAATATTGCGTATTGCGACCGCAGTTTCCGGTCCCGAATGAAAATACAAACCTTTTTTGAACTCGAAATTACGACCGCGACCAGAACGGAACAAAACAGGCAGCTGTTGACTTTAGCTTTTCATCAAAGATCGAGGTCGGCAAACTTGTTTACACAAACATGTACATAAGGGGCACCTCGTGTTAATCGGTGTTAATTGATAATTTGACAGGTCAAAAGGATCCAGGTGTGGATAATTTACTTTAAGGTTGGTAGTTATCGGTTTAATTATTTATGACACCCTTATTAGAGTAGACTGCGGCTTACTGCACGATACATTTTCTATTGTTATAGTCACTAATTGATGCGCAAACGAATTAATGCAACACTAAAATCCAAATTTTGTGAGATTTGAGTATCACTTTACATTTTTATTTTGACTGATACACATTGTACAAGTTGGTTACACAAAATATTCCTGAGATATGGAATATATTAAACTTGATCATTAAATTTATTATGTTATGAGCATGTTTTGTTCTTTTATTAATTTATGTTTTATTGAATATGATCTCTTTAGTTAAGAAATACAAACATGATAGCCGAGCAAAAGTTACTTAACAGACTGAGTGAAAAGTATACCAAAACAATATTTTTTGCAATTTACATAGATTTAAACATATATTGACCTTTATTCTGATCAAATCATTAGTTATTAAAGTAAGGACAAATAAAACAAATAAGTTATGCTCAGTGACACTACAATTGACGCAAAACACACACTGGGTCGATAAATATACCATACACCTTCATGTCATCATCTGAACTCAATTTTAGGACCACCTCAATATTAAGAACACTTATTGCTGGTCCCAGATGTGGTCTCATTATTGAGGTTATACTGTATATAACGTATACTATATAAGTATGCAGTGGGGCAGAGTGGAGCGCGAGCGGATTTTGCCGAGACAATATCGTGCCAGAAAGGCTTGACCACGGCTTCACTGTAGAAAACTTAGTCAGAATGTACGTACAAATCAGAAGAAAGAAAATGGCGAATTCATTGTCTTATAAAGGAAAATTGTAATAGACGAAAGTACTGCGATAGCGGGAATTTGAGCTGTTTAGAGCACTCACTTCGCGCGACTGTAGCTCAGAAATGCATGGGCCGATTTTCTTGCAGTGGGTATCACATGAAAATTGATGCTACGAGCTAACATTTGAGACCAACCCCACGTCTGTACGTCTTCGGGATGGTGCAGGAGAGCTCCGTGTTTTTGAGTTCTCAAAAACACGGCGTATAGAATTTACCATATATAACGTATACTATATAGGTATGCAGTGGGGGCCGATTGGAGCGCGAGCGAAGTTTGCCGAGACAATACCGTGCCAGAAAGGGTTGACCAGGGCTGCACTGTAGAGAACTTCGTTCAGTATGCACGTGCAAATCAGAAGAAAGAAAACGGCGAATTACATTGTCTTATATAGGGACATAGTAATAGACGAAAGTACTGCGAAAGCGGGAATTTGGGCTGTTTAGAGCACTCACTTCGCGCGACTGTAGCTCAGAAATGCATGGGCCGATTTTCTTGCAGTGGGTATCACATGAAAATTGATGCTACGAGCTAACATTTGAGACCAACCCCACGTCTGTACGTCTTCGGGATGGTGCAGGAGAGCTCCGTGTTTTTGAGTTCTCAAAAACACGGCGTATAGAATTTACCATATATAACGTATACTATATAAGTATGCAGTGGGGGCCGATTGGAGCGCGAGCGAAGTTTGCCGAGACAATACCGTGCCAGAAAGGGTTGACCAGGGCTGCACTGTAGAGAACTTCGTTCAGTATGCACGTGCAAATCAGAAGAAAGAAAACGGCGAATTACATTGTCTTATATAGGGACATAGTAATAGACGAAAGTACTGCGAAAGCGGGAATTTGGGCTGTTTAGAGCACTCACTTCGCGCGACTGTAGCTCAGAAATGCATGGGCCGATTTTCTTGCAGTGGGTATCACATGAAAATTGATGCTACGAGCTAACATTTGAGACCAACCCCACGTCTGTACGTCTTCGGGATGGTGCAGGAGAGCTCCGTGTTTTTGAGTTCTCAAAAACACGGCGTATAGAATTTACCATATATAACGTATACTATATAAGTATGCAGTGGGGGCCGATTGGAGCGCGAGCGAAGTTTGCCGAGACAATACCGTGCCAGAAAGGGTTGACCAGGGCTGCACTGTAGAGAACTTCGTTCAGTATGCACGTGCAAATCAGAAGAAAGAAAACGGCGAATTACATTGTCTTATATAGGGACATAGTAATAGACGAAAGTACTGCGAAAGCGGGAATTTGGGCTGTTTAGAGCACTCACTTCGCGCGACTGTAGCTCAGAAATGCATGGGCCGATTTTCTTGCAGTGGGTATCACATGAAAATTGATGCTACGAGCTAACATTTGAGACCAACCCCACGTCTGTACGTCTTCGGGATGGTGCAGGAGAGCTCCGTGTTTTTGAGTTCTCAAAAACACGGCGTATAGAATTTACCATATATAACGTATACTATATAAGTATGCAGTGGGGGCCGATTGGAGCGCGAGCGAAGTTTGCCGAGACAATACCGTGCCAGAAAGGGTTGACCAGGGCTGCACTGTAGAGAACTTCGTTCAGTATGCACGTGCAAATCAGAAGAAAGAAAACGGCGAATTACATTGTCTTATATAGGGACATAGTAATAGACGAAAGTACTGCGAAAGCGGGAATTTGGGCTGTTTAGAGCACTCACTTCGCGCGACTGTAGCTCAGAAATGCATGGGCCGATTTTCTTGCAGTGGGTATCACATGAAAATTGATGCTACGAGCTAACATTTGAGACCAACCCCACGTCTGTACGTCTTCGGGATGGTGCAGGAGAGCTCCGTGTTTTTGAGTTCTCAAAAACACGGCGTATAGAATTTACCATATATAACGTATACTATATAAGTATGCAGTGGGGGCCGATTGGAGCGCGAGCGAAGTTTGCCGAGACAATACCGTGCCAGAAAGGGTTGACCAGGGCTGCACTGTAGAGAACTTCGTTCAGTATGCACGTGCAAATCAGAAGAAAGAAAACGGCGAATTACATTGTCTTATATAGGGACATAGTAATAGACGAAAGTACTGCGAAAGCGGGAATTTGGGCTGTTTAGAGCACTCACTTCGCGCGACTGTAGCTCAGAAATGCATGGGCCGATTTTCTTGCAGTGGGTATCACATGAAAATTGATGCTACGAGCTAACATTTGAGACCAACCCCACGTCTGTACGTCTTCGGGATGGTGCAGGAGAGCTCCGTGTTTTTGAGTTCTCAAAAACACGGCGTATAGAATTTACCATATATAACGTATACTATATAAGTATGCAGTGGGGGCCGATTGGAGCGCGAGCGAAGTTTGCCGAGACAATACCGTGCCAGAAAGGGTTGACCAGGGCTGCACTGTAGAGAACTTCGTTCAGTATGCACGTGCAAATCAGAAGAAAGAAAACGGCGAATTACATTGTCTTATATAGGGACATAGTAATAGACGAAAGTACTGCGAAAGCGGGAATTTGGGCTGTTTAGAGCACTCACTTCGCGCGACTGTAGCTCAGAAATGCATGGGCCGATTTTCTTGCAGTGGGTATCACATGAAAATTGATGCTACGAGCTAACATTTGAGACCAACCCCACGTCTGTACGTCTTCGGGATGGTGCAGGAGAGCTCCGTGTTTTTGAGTTCTCAAAAACACGGCGTATAGAATTTACCATATATAACGTATACTATATAAGTATGCAGTGGGGGCCGATTGGAGCGCGAGCGAAGTTTGCCGAGACAATACCGTGCCAGAAAGGGTTGACCAGGGCTGCACTGTAGAGAACTTCGTTCAGTATGCACGTGCAAATCAGAAGAAAGAAAACGGCGAATTACATTGTCTTATATAGGGACATAGTAATAGACGAAAGTACTGCGAAAGCGGGAATTTGGGCTGTTTAGAGCACTCACTTCGCGCGACTGTAGCTCAGAAATGCATGGGCCGATTTTCTTGCAGTGGGTATCACATGAAAATTGATGCTACGAGCTAACATTTGAGACCAACCCCACGTCTGTACGTCTTCGGGATGGTGCAGGAGAGCTCCGTGTTTTTGAGTTCTCAAAAACACGGCGTATAGAATTTACCATATATAACGTATACTATATAAGTATGCAGTGGGGGCCGATTGGAGCGCGAGCGAAGTTTGCCGAGACAATACCGTGCCAGAAAGGGTTGACCAGGGCTGCACTGTAGAGAACTTCGTTCAGTATGCACGTGCAAATCAGAAGAAAGAAAACGGCGAATTACATTGTCTTATATAGGGACATAGTAATAGACGAAAGTACTGCGAAAGCGGGAATTTGGGCTGTTTAGAGCACTCACTTCGCGCGACTGTAGCTCAGAAATGCATGGGCCGATTTTCTTGCAGTGGGTATCACATGAAAATTGATGCTACGAGCTAACATTTGAGACCAACCCCACGTCTGTACGTCTTCGGGATGGTGCAGGAGAGCTCCGTGTTTTTGAGTTCTCAAAAACACGGCGTATAGAATTTACCATATATAACGTATACTATATAAGTATGCAGTGGGGGCCGATTGGAGCGCGAGCGAAGTTTGCCGAGACAATACCGTGCCAGAAAGGGTTGACCAGGGCTGCACTGTAGAGAACTTCGTTCAGTATGCACGTGCAAATCAGAAGAAAGAAAAACGGCGAATTGCATTGTCTATATATAGGGACATTAGTAATATGAAGAAAGTACCTGCGAAAGCGGGAATTTGCGCTGTTTGAGCACTCACTTCGCGCGACTGTAGCTCAGTAAATGCATGGGACCGATTTTCTTGCAGTAGGTATCACATGAAAATTGATGCGTTACGAGCTAACAGTTTGAGACCATCTCCCAGCTCTGTACGTCTTCGGGATGGTGCAGGAGAGCTCCGTGTTTTGAGTTCTCAAAACACGGCGTATAGAATTTACCATATATAACGTATACTATATAAGTATGCAGTGGGGGCCCGGTGGAGCGCGAGCGAAAGTTGGCCGAGAGAGAATACCGTGCAGAAAGTGTTGACCAGGGCTGCACTGTAGAGAACTTCGTTCAGTATGCACGTGCAAATCAGAGGAAAGAAAAACGGCGAATTAGCATTGTCATTATATAGGACATTAGTAATAGAAGAAAGTACTGCGAAGCGGGAATTTGCGCTGTTTAGAGCACTCACTTTGCGCGACTGTAGCTCAGTAACGCATGGACCGATTTTCTTGCAGTAGATATCACATAAAAATTGACGTTACAAGCTAACGTTTGAGACCTCTCCCACGCCTGTACGTCTTCGGGATGGTGCAGGAGAGCTCCGTGTTTTTGAGTTCTCAAAACACGGCGTATAGAATTTACCATATATATAACGTATACTATTATAAGTATGCAGTTGCACCGGGTGGAGCGCGAGCGAAATTGGCCGAGAGAGAGAATACCGTGTCAGAAAGTGTTGACCAGGGCTGCACTGAAGAGACTTTGTTCAGTTTGCACGTGCAAATCAGAGGAAAGAAAAAAGCGAATTGCATTGCCATATATAGAGGCATTGTAATTGAAGAAAGTACCGCGAAAGCGGGATTTTGCGCTGTTTGGAGCACTCACTTTGCGCGACCGTCGCCCAGTGATGCATGGGCCGATTCTCTTGCAAATAGTATCATATTAAAATTGACGCTACAAGCTAAAGTTTGAGACGTCTGCCACGTCTGTACGTCTTCGGGATGGTGCAGGAGAGCTCCGTGTTTTTGAGTTCTCAAAAACACGGCGTATAGAATTTACCATATATAACGTATACTATATAAGTATGCAGTGGGGCCGATTGGAGCGCGAGCGAAGTTTGCCGAGACAATACCGTGCCAGAAAGGGTTGACCAGGGCTGCACTGTAGAGAACTTCGTTCAGTATGCACGTGCAAATCAGAAGAAAGAAAACGGCGAATTACATTGTCTTATATAGGGACATAGTAATAGACGAAAGTACTGCGAAAGCGGGAATTTGGGCTGTTTAGAGCACTCACTTCGCGCGACTGTAGCTCAGAAATGCATGGGCCGATTTTCTTGCAGTAGGTATCACATGAAAATTGATGCTACGAGCTAACATTTGAGACCAAACCCACGTCTGTACATCTTCGGGATGGTGCAGGAGAGCTCCATGTTTTTGAGTTCTAAAAAACACGGCGTATAGAATTTATCATATATCTAACGTATACTATATAAGTATGCAGTAGGGCCGAGTGGAGCGCCAGCGAATTTTGCCCAGAAAATACCGTGGCAGAAAGGCTTGACTAGGGCTGCACTGTAGAAAACTTTGTTCAGTATCTACGTACAATTGAGAAAACAGAAAACTGCTAATTACATTCTCTTATATAGGGACATAGTAATAGACGAAAGTACTGCAAAAGTGGGAATTTGGGCTGTTTAGAGCACTGGTTTTGCGCAACTGTAGCTCAGTAATGCATGAGCCGATTTCCTTGCAGTAGGTATCACATGAAAATTGATGTTCCGAGTGGAGGGAGAGCGATGTTTGTCGAGACAATACCGTGCCACAAAGTGTTAACCAGGGTTGCACTGTAGAGAACTTCGTTCAGTATACATGTGCAAATCAGAAGAAAGAAAACGGCTAATTACATTGTCTTACATAGGGTCATAGTAAAAGACGAAAGTACTGCTTTAGCGGGAATTTGAACTGTTTAGAGCACTCGCTTTGCGAGACTGTAGCTCAGTAACGCAGGACCGATTTTCTTGCAGTAGATATCACCTGAAATTGACGTTACAAGCTAACGTTTGAGACCTCTCCCACGCCTGTTACGTCTTCGGGATGGTGCAGGAGAGCTCCGTGTTTTGAGTTCTCAAAAACACGGCGTATAGTAATTTACCAGATATTAACGTATACTATTATAAGTATGCAGTTGCACCGGTGGAGCGCGAGCGAATTGGCCGAGAGAGAGAATACCGTGTCCAGAAAGTGTTGACCAGGGCTGCACTGAAGAGAACTTTGTTCAGTTTGCACGTGCAAATCAGAGGAAAGAAAAAAAGCGAATTGCATTGCCATATATAGAGGCCATTGTAATTGAAGAAGTACCGGCGAAAGCGGGAATTTGCGCTGTTTGGAGCACTCACTTGCGCGACTGTAGCTCAGAGAACGCATGGACCGATTTTCTTGCAGTAGATATCACATGAAAACTGACGTTACAAGCTAACGTTTGAGATCCTTCCCACGCCTGTACGTCTTCGGGATGGTGCAGGAGAGCTCCGTGTTTTTGAGTTCTCAAAACACGGCGTATAGAATTTACCATATATATAACGTATACTATTATAAGTATGCAGTTGCACCGGGTGGAGCGCGAGCGAAATTGGCCGAGAGAATACCGTGTCAGAAAGTGTTGACCAGGGCTGCACTGAAGAGAACTTTGTTCAGTTTGCACGTGCAAATCAGAGGAAAGAAAAAAGCGAATTGCATTGCCATATATAGAGGCATTGTAATTGAAGAAAGTACCGCGAAAGCGGGAATTTGCGCTGTTTGGAGCACTCACTTTGCGCGACTGTAGCTCAGTAACGCATGGACCGATTTTCTTGCAGTAGGATATCACATGAAAATTGACGTTACAAGCTAACGTTGAGACCTCTCCCACGCCTGTACGTCTTCGGGATGGTGCAGGAGAGCTCCGTGTTTTTGAGTTCTCAAAAACACGGCGTATAGAATTTACCATATATATAACGTATACTATTATAAGTATGCAGTTGCACCGGGTGGAGCGCGAGCGAAATTGGCCGAGAGAGAGAATACCGTGTCAGAAAGTGTTGACCAGGGCTGCACTGAAGAGAACTTTGTTCAGTTTGCACGTGCAAATCAGAGGAAAGAAAAAAGCGAATTGCATTGCCATATATAGAGGCATTGTAATTGAAGAAAGTACCGCGAAAGCGGGAATTTGCGCTGTTTGGAGCACTCACTTTGCGCGACTGTAGCTCAGTAACGCATGGACCGATTTTCTTGCAGTAGATATCACATGAAAATTGACGTTACAAGCTAACGTTTGAGACCTCTCCCACGCCTGTACGTCTTCGGGATGGTGCAGGAGAGCTCCGTGTTTTTGAGTTCTCAAAAACACGGCGTATAGAATTTACCATATATATAACGTATACTATTATAAGTATGCAGTTGCACCGGGTGGAGCGCGAGCGAAATTGGCCGAGAGAGAGAATACCGTGTCAGAAAGTGTTGACCAGGGCTGCACTGAAGAGAACTTTGTTCAGTTTGCACGTGCAAATCAGAGGAAAGAAAAAAAGCGAATTGCATTGCCATATATAGAGGCATTGTAATTAGCGGGAATTTGCGCTGTTTGGAGCACTCACTTTGCGCGACTGTAGCTCAGTAACGCATGGACCGATTTTCTTGCAGTAGATATCACATGAAAATTGACGTTACAAGCTAACGTTTGAGACCTCTCCCACGCCTGTACGTCTTCGGGATGGTGCAGGAGAGCTCCGTGTTTTTGAGTTCTCAAAAACACGGCGTATAGAATTTACCATATATATAACGTATACTATTATAAGTATGCAGTTGCACCGGGTGGAGCGCGAGCGAAATTGGGCCGAAGAGAGAGAATACCGTGTCAGAAAGTGTTGACCAGGGCTGCACTGAAGAGAACTTTGTTCAGTTTGCACGTGCAAATCAGAGGAAAGAAAAAAAGCGAATTGCATTGCCATATATAGAGGCATTGTAATTGAAGAAAGTACCGCGAAAGCGGGAATTTGCGCTGTTTGGAGCACTCACTTTGCGCGACTGTAGCTCAGTAACGCATGGACCGATTTTCTTGCAGTAGATATCACATGAAATTGACGATACAAGCTAACGTTTGAGACCTCTCCACGCCTGTACGTCTTCGGGATGGTGCAGGAGAGCTCCGTGTTTTTGAGTTCTCAAAAACACGGCGTATAGAATTTACCATATTATAACGTATACTATTATAAGTATGCAGTTGCACCGGGTGGAGCGCGAGCGAAATTGGCCGAGAGAGAGAATACCGTGTCAGAAAGTGTTGACCAGGGCTGCACTGAAGAGAACTTTGTTCAGTTTGCACGTGCAAATCAGAGGAAAGAAAAAAAAAACGAATTGCATTGCCATATATAGAGGCATTGTAATTGAAGAAAGTACCGCGAAAGCGGGAATTTGCGCTGTTTGGAGCACTCACTTTGCGCGACTGTAGCTCAGTAACGCATGGACCGATTTTCTTGCAGTAGATATCACATGAAAATTGACGTTACAAGCTAACGTTTGAACCTATCCCACGCCTGTACGTCTTCGGGATGGTGCAGGAGAGCTCCGTGTTTTTGAGTTCTCAAAAACACGGCGTATAGAATTTACCATATATATAACGTATACTATTATAAGTATGCAGTTGGCACCGGGTGGAGCGCGAGCGAAATTGGCCGAGAGAGGAATACCGTGTCAGAAAGTGTTGACCAGGGCTGCACTGAAGAGAACTTTGTTCAGTTTGCACGTGCAAATCAGAGGAAAGAAAAAAGCGAATTGCATTGCCATATATAGAGGCATTGTAATTGAAGAAAGTACGCGAAAGCGGGAATTTGCGCTGTTTGGAGCACTCACTTTGCGCGACTGTAGCTCAGTAACGCATGGACCGATTTTCTTGCAGTAGATATCACATAAAAATTGACGTTACAAGCTAACGTTTGAGACCTCTCCCACGCCTGTACGTCTTCGGGATGGTGCAGGAGAGCTCCGTGTTTTGAGTTCTCAAAAACACGGCGTATAGAATTTACCATATATATAACGTATACTATTATAAGTATGCAGTTGCACCGGGTGGAGCGCGAGCGAAATTGGCCGAGAGAGAGAATACCGTGTCAGAAAGTGTTGACCAGGGCTGCACTGAAGAGAACTTTGTTCAGTTTGCACGTGCAAATCAGAGGAAAGAAAAAAGCGAATTGCATTGCCATATATAGAGGCATTGTAATTGAAGAAAGTACCGCGGAAAGCGGGAATTTGCGCTGTTTGGAGCACTCATTTTGCGCGACTGTAGCTCAGTAACGCATGGACCGATTTTCTTGCAGTAGATATCACATGAAAATTGACGTTACAAGCTAACGTTTGAGACCTCTCCCACGCCTGTACGTCTTCGGGATGGTGCAGGAGAGCTCCGTGTTTTTGAGTTCTCAAAAACACGGCGTATAGAATTTACCATATATATAACGTATACTATTATAAGTATGCAGTTGCACCGGGTGGAGCGCGAGCGAAATTGGCCGAGAGAGAGAATACCGTGTCAGAAAGTGTTGACCAGGGCTGCACTGAAGAGAACTTTGTTCAGTTTGCACGTGCAAATCAGAGGAAAGAAAAAAAAGCGAATTGCATTGCCATATATAGAGGCATTGTAATTGAAGAAAGTACCGCGAAAGCGGGAATTTGCGCTGTTTGGAGCACTCACTTTGCGCGACTGTAGCTCAGTAACGCATAGGACCGATTTTCTTGCAGTAGATATCACATGAAAATTGACGTACAAGCTACCGTTTGAGACCTCTCCCACGCCTGTACGTCTTCGGGGATGGGTGCAGGAGAGCTCCGTGTTTTTGAGTTCTCAAAAACACGGCGTATAGAATTTACCATATATATATATAACGTATACTATTATAAGTATGCAGTTGCACCGGGTGGAGCGCGAGCGAAATTGGCCGAGAGAGAATACCGTGTCAGAAAGTGTTGACCAGGCTGCACTGAAGAGAACATTGTTCAGTTTGCACGTGCAAATCAGAGGAAAGAAAAAAAGCGAATTGCATTGCCATATATAGAGGCAATGTAATTGAAGAAAGTACCGCGAAAGCGGGAATTTGGGCTGTTTAGAGCACTCACTTCGCGCGACTGTAGCTCAGAAATGCATGGGCCGATTTTCTTGCAGTGGGTATCACATGAAAATTGATGCTACGAGCTAACATTTGAGACCAACCCCACGTCTGTACGTCTTCGGGATGGTGCAGGAGAGCTCCGTGTTTTTGAGTTCTCAAAAACACGGCGTATAGAATTTACCATATATAACGTATACTATATAAGTATGCAGTGGGGCCGATTGGAGCGCGAGCGAAGTTTGCCGAGACAATACCGTGCCAGAAAGGGTTGACCAGGGCTGCACTGTAGAGAACTTCGTTCAGTATGCACGTGCAAATCAGAAGAAAGAAAACGGCGAATTACATTGTCTTATATAGGGACATAGTAATAGACGAAAGTACTGCGAAAGCGGGAATTTGGGCTGTTTAGAGCACTCCTTTCGCGCGACTGTAGCTCAGAAATGCATGGGCCGATTTTCTTGCAGTAGGTATCACATGAAAATTGATGCTACGAGCTAACATTTGAGACCAACCCCACGTCTGTACGTCTTCGGGATGGTGCAGGAGAGCTCCGTGTTTTTGAGTTCTCAAAAACACGGCGTATAGAATTTACCATATATAACGTATACTATATAAGTATGCAGTGGGGGCCGATTGGAGCGCGAGCGAAGTTTGCCGAGACAATACCGTGCCAGAAAGGGTTGACCAGGGCTGCACTGTAGAGAACTTCGTTCAGTATGCACGTGCAAATCAGAAGAAAGAAAACGGCGAATTACATTGTCTTATATAGGGACATAGTAATAGACGAAAGTACTGCGAAAGCGGGAATTTGGGCTGTTTAGAGCACTCACTTCGCGCGACTGTAGCTCAGAAATGCATGGGCCGATTTTCTTGCAGTGGGTATCACATGAAAATTGATGCTACGAGCTAACATTTGAGACCAACCCCACGTCTGTACGTCTTCGGGATGGTGCAGGAGAGCTCCGTGTTTTTGAGTTCTCAAAAACACGGCGTATAGAATTTACCATATATAACGTATACTATATAAGTATGCAGTGGGGGCCGATTGGAGCGCGAGCGAAGTTTGCCGAGACAATACCGTGCCAGAAAGGGTTGACCAGGGCTGCACTGTAGAGAACTTCGTTCAGTATGCACGTGCAAATCAGAAGAAAGAAAACGGCGAATTACATTGTCTTATATAGGGACATAGTAATAGACGAAAGTACTGCGAAAGCGGGAATTTGGGCTGTTTAGAGCACTCACTTCGCGCGACTGTAGCTCAGAAATGCATGGGCCGATTTTCTTGCAGTGGGTATCACATGAAAATTGATGCTACGAGCTAACATTTGAGACCAACCCCACGTCTGTACGTCTTCGGGATGGTGCAGGAGAGCTCCGTGTTTTTGAGTTCTCAAAAACACGGCGTATAGAATTTACCATATATAACGTATACTATATAAGTATGCAGTGGGGGCCGATTGGAGCGCGAGCGAAGTTTGCCGAGACAATACCGTGCCAGAAAGGGTTGACCAGGGCTGCACTGTAGAGAACTTCGTTCAGTATGCACGTGCAAATCAGAAGAAAGAAAACGGCGAATTACATTGTCTTATATAGGGACATAGTAATAGACGAAAGTACTGCGAAAGCGGGAATTTGGGCTGTTTAGAGCACTCACTTCGCGCGACTGTAGCTCAGAAATGCATGGGCCGATTTTCTTGCAGTGGGTATCACATGAAAATTGATGCTACGAGCTAACATTTGAGACCAACCCCACGTCTGTACGTCTTCGGGATGGTGCAGGAGAGCTCCGTGTTTTTGAGTTCTCAAAAACACGGCGTATAGAATTTACCATATATAACGTATACTATATAAGTATGCAGTGGGGGCCGATTGGAGCGCGAGCGAAGTTTGCCGAGACAATACCGTGCCAGAAAGGGTTGACCAGGGCTGCACTGTAGAGAACTTCGTTCAGTATGCACGTGCAAATCAGAAGAAAGAAAACGGCGAATTACATTGTCTTATATAGGGACATAGTAATAGACGAAAGTACTGCGAAAGCGGGAATTTGGGCTGTTTAGAGCACTCACTTCGCGCGACTGTAGCTCAGAAATGCATGGGCCGATTTTCTTGCAGTAGGTATCACATGAAAATTGATGCTACGAGCTAACATTTGAGACCAACCCCACGTCTGTACGTCTTCGGGATGGTGCAGGAGAGCTCCGTGTTTTTGAGTTCTCAAAACACGGCGTATAGAATTTACCATATATAACGTATACTATATAAGTATGCAGTGGGGGCCGATTGGAGCGCGAGCGAAGTTTGCCGAGACAATACCGTGCCAGAAAGGGTTGACCAGGGCTGCACTGTAGAGAACTTCGTTCAGTATGCACGTGCAAATCAGAAGAAAGAAAACGGCGAATTACATTGTCTTATATAGGGACATAGTAATAGACGAAAGTACTGCGAAAGCGGGAATTTGGGCTGTTTAGAGCACTCACTTCGCGCGACTGTAGCTCAGAAATGCATGGGCCGATTTTCTTGCAGTGGGTATCACATGAAAATTGATGCTACGAGCTAACATTTGAGACCAACCCCACGTCTGTACGTCTTCGGGATGGTGCAGGAGAGCTCCGTGTTTTTGAGTTCTCAAAAACACGGCGTATAGAATTTACCATATATAACGTATACTATATAAGTATGCAGTGGGGGCCGATTGGAGCGCGAGCGAAGTTTGCCGAGACAATACCGTGCCAGAAAGGGTTGACCAGGGCTGCACTGTAGAGAACTTCGTTCAGTATGCACGTGCAAATCAGAAGAAAGAAAACGGCGAATTACATTGTCTTATATAGGGACATAGTAATAGACGAAAGTACTGCGAAAGCGGGAATTTGGGCTGTTTAGAGCACTCACTTCGCGCGACTGTAGCTCAGAAATGCATGGGCCGATTTTCTTGCAGTGGGTATCACATGAAAATTGATGCTACGAGCTAACATTTGAGACCAACCCCACGTCTGTACGTCTTCGGGATGGTGCAGGAGAGCTCCGTGTTTTTGAGTTCTCAAAAACACGGCGTATAGAATTTACCATATATAACGTATACTATATAAGTATGCAGTGGGGGCCGATTGGAGCGCGAGCGAAGTTTGCCGAGACAATACCGTGCCAGAAAGGGTTGACCAGGGCTGCACTGTAGAGAACTTCGTTCAGTATGCACGTGCAAATCAGAAGAAAGAAAACGGCGAATTACATTGTCTTATATAGGGACATAGTAATAGACGAAAGTACTGCGAAAGCGGGAATTTGGGCTGTTTAGAGCACTCACTTCGCGCGACTGTAGCTCAGAAATGCATGGGCCGATTTTCTTGCAGTGGGTATCACATGAAAATTGATGCTACGAGCTAACATTTGAGACCAACCCCACGTCTGTACGTCTTCGGGATGGTGCAGGAGAGCTCCGTGTTTTTGAGTTCTCAAAAACACGGCGTATAGAATTTACCATATATAACGTATACTATATAAGTATGCAGTGGGGGCCGATTGGAGCGCGAGCGAAGTTTGCCGAGACAATACCGTGCCAGAAAGGGTTGACCAGGGCTGCACTGTAGAGAACTTCGTTCAGTATGCACGTGCAAATCAGAAGAAAGAAAACGGCGAATTACATTGTCTTATATAGGGACATAGTAATAGACGAAAGTACTGCGAAAGCGGGAATTTGGGCTGTTTAGAGCACTCACTTCGCGCGACTGTAGCTCAGAAATGCATGGGCCGATTTTCTTGCAGTGGGTATCACATGAAAATTGATGCTACGAGCTAACATTTGAGACCAACCCCACGTCTGTACGTCTTCGGGATGGTGCAGGAGAGCTCCGTGTTTTTGAGTTCTCAAAAACACGGCGTATAGAATTTACCATATATAACGTATACTATATAAGTATGCAGTGGGGGCCGATTGGAGCGCGAGCGAAGTTTGCCGAGACAATACCGTGCCAGAAAGGGTTGACCAGGGCTGCACTGTAGAGAACTTCGTTCAGTATGCACGTGCAAATCAGAAGAAAGAAAACGGCGAATTACATTGTCTTATATAGGGACATAGTAATAGACGAAAGTACTGCGAAAGCGGGAATTTGGGCTGTTTAGAGCACTCACTTCGCGCGACTGTAGCTCAGAAATGCATGGGCCGATTTTCTTGCAGTGGGTATCACATGAAAATTGATGCTACGAGCTAACATTTGAGACCAACCCCACGTCTGTACGTCTTCGGGATGGTGCAGGAGAGCTCCGTGTTTTTGAGTTCTCAAAAACACGGCGTATAGAATTTACCATATATAACGTATACTATATAAGTATGCAGTGGGGGCCGATTGGAGCGCGAGCGAAGTTTGCCGAGACAATACCGTGCCAGAAAGGGTTGACCAGGGCTGCACTGTAGAGAACTTCGTTCAGTATGCACGTGCAAATCAGAAGAAAGAAAACGGCGAATTACATTGTCTTATATAGGGACATAGTAATAGACGAAAGTACTGCGAAAGCGGGAATTTGGGCTGTTTAGAGCACTCACTTCGCGCGACTGTAGCTCAGAAATGCATGGGCCGATTTTCTTGCAGTGGGTATCACATGAAAATTGATGCTACGAGCTAACATTTGAGACCAACCCCACGTCTGTACGTCTTCGGGATGGTGCAGGAGAGCTCCGTGTTTTTGAGTTCTCAAAAACACGGCGTATAGAATTTACCATATATAACGTATACTATATAAGTATGCAGTGGGGGCCGATTGGAGCGCGAGCGAAGTTTGCCGAGACAATACCGTGCCAGAAAGGGTTGACCAGGGCTGCACTGTAGAGAACTTCGTTCAGTATGCACGTGCAAATCAGAAGAAAGAAAACGGCGAATTACATTGTCTTATATAGGGACATAGTAATAGACGAAAGTACTGCGAAAGCGGGAATTTGGGCTGTTTAGAGCACTCACTTCGCGCGACTGTAGCTCAGAAATGCATGGGCCGATTTTCTTGCAGTGGGTATCACATGAAAATTGATGCTACGAGCTAACATTTGAGACCAACCCCACGTCTGTACGTCTTCGGGATGGTGCAGGAGAGCTCCGTGTTTTTGAGTTCTCAAAAACACGGCGTATAGAATTTACCATATATAACGTATACTATATAAGTATGCAGTGGGGGCCGATTGGAGCGCGAGCGAAGTTTGCCGAGACAATACCGTGCCAGAAAGGGTTGACCAGGGCTGCACTGTAGAGAACTTCGTTCAGTATGCACGTGCAAATCAGAAGAAAGAAAACGGCGAATTACATTGTCTTATATAGGGACATAGTAATAGACGAAAGTACTGCGAAAGCGGGAATTTGGGCTGTTTAGAGCACTCACTTCGCGCGACTGTAGCTCAGAAATGCATGGGCCGATTTTCTTGCAGTGGGTATCACATGAAAATTGATGCTACGAGCTAACATTTGAGACCAACCCCACGTCTGTACGTCTTCGGGATGGTGCAGGAGAGCTCCGTGTTTTTGAGTTCTCAAAAACACGGCGTATAGAATTTACCATATATAACGTATACTATATAAGTATGCAGTGGGGGCCGATTGGAGCGCGAGCGAAGTTTGCCGAGACAATACCGTGCCAGAAAGGGTTGACCAGGGCTGCACTGTAGAGAACTTCGTTCAGTATGCACGTGCAAATCAGAAGAAAGAAAACGGCGAATTACATTGTCTTATATAGGGACATAGTAATAGACGAAAGTACTGCGAAAGCGGGAATTTGGGCTGTTTAGAGCACTCACTTCGCGCGACTGTAGCTCAGAAATGCATGGGCCGATTTTCTTGCAGTGGGTATCACATGAAAATTGATGCTACGAGCTAACATTTGAGACCAACCCCACGTCTGTACGTCTTCGGGATGGTGCAGGAGAGCTCCGTGTTTTTGAGTTCTCAAAAACACGGCGTATAGAATTTACCATATATAACGTATACTATATAAGTATGCAGTGGGGGCCGATTGGAGCGCGAGCGAAGTTTGCCGAGACAATACCGTGCCAGAAAGGGTTGACCAGGGCTGCACTGTAGAGAACTTCGTTCAGTATGCACGTGCAAATCAGAAGAAAGAAAACGGCGAATTACATTGTCTTATATAGGGACATAGTAATAGACGAAAGTACTGCGAAAGCGGGAATTTGGGCTGTTTAGAGCACTCACTTCGCGCGACTGTAGCTCAGAAATGCATGGGCCGATTTTCTTGCAGTGGGTATCACATGAAAATTGATGCTACGAGCTAACATTTGAGACCAACCCCACGTCTGTACGTCTTCGGGATGGTGCAGGAGAGCTCCGTGTTTTTGAGTTCTCAAAAACACGGCGTATAGAATTTACCATATATAACGTATACTATATAAGTATGCAGTGGGGGCCGATTGGAGCGCGAGCGAAGTTTGCCGAGACAATACCGTGCCAGAAAGGGTTGACCAGGGCTGCACTGTAGAGAACTTCGTTCAGTATGCACGTGCAAATCAGAAGAAAGAAAACGGCGAATTACATTGTCTTATATAGGGACATAGTAATAGACGAAAGTACTGCGAAAGCGGGAATTTGGGCTGTTTAGAGCACTCACTTCGCGCGACTGTAGCTCAGAAATGCATGGGCCGATTTTCTTGCAGTGGGTATCACATGAAAATTGATGCTACGAGCTAACATTTGAGACCAACCCCACGTCTGTACGTCTTCGGGATGGTGCAGGAGAGCTCCGTGTTTTTGAGTTCTCAAAAACACGGCGTATAGAATTTACCATATATAACGTATACTATATAAGTATGCAGTGGGGGCCGATTGGAGCGCGAGCGAAGTTTGCCGAGACAATACCGTGCCAGAAAGGGTTGACCAGGGCTGCACTGTAGAGAACTTCGTTCAGTATGCACGTGCAAATCAGAAGAAAGAAAACGGCGAATTACATTGTCTTATATAGGGACATAGTAATAGACGAAAGTACTGCGAAGCGGGAATTTGGGCTGTTTAGAGCACTCACTTCGCGCGACTGTAGCTCAGAAATGCATGGGCCGATTTTCTTGCAGTGGGTATCACATGAAAATTGATGCTACGAGCTAACATTTGAGACCAACCCCACGTCTGTACGTCTTCGGGATGGTGCAGGAGAGCTCCGTGTTTTTGAGTTCTCAAAAACACGGCGTATAGAATTTACCATATATAACGTATACTATATAAGTATGCAGTGGGGGCCGATTGGAGCGCGAGCGAAGTTTGCCGAGACAATACCGTGCCAGAAAGGGTTGACCAGGGCTGCACTGTAGAGAACTTCGTTCAGTATGCACGTGCAAATCAGAAGAAAGAAAACGGCGAATTACATTGTCTTATATAGGGACATAGTAATAGACGAAAGTACTGCGAAAGCGGGAATTTGGGCTGTTTAGAGCACTCACTTCGCGCGACTGTAGCTCAGAAATGCATGGGCCGATTTTCTTGCAGTGGGTATCACATGAAAATTGATGCTACGAGCTAACATTTGAGACCAACCCCACGTCTGTACGTCTTCGGGATGGTGCAGGAGAGCTCCGTGTTTTTGAGTTCTCAAAAACACGGCGTATAGAATTTACCATATATAACGTATACTATATAAGTATGCAGTGGGGGCCGATTGGAGCGCGAGCGAAGTTTGCCGAGACAATACCGTGCCAGAAAGGGTTGACCAGGGCTGCACTGTAGAGAACTTCGTTCAGTATGCACGTGCAAATCAGAAGAAAGAAAACGGCGAATTACATTGTCTTATATAGGGACATAGTAATAGACGAAAGTACTGCGAAAGCGGGAATTTGGGCTGTTTAGAGCACTCACTTCGCGCGACTGTAGCTCAGAAATGCATGGGCCGATTTTCTTGCAGTGGGTATCACATGAAAATTGATGCTACGAGCTAACATTTGAGACCAACCCCACGTCTGTACGTCTTCGGGATGGTGCAGGAGAGCTCCGTGTTTTTGAGTTCTCAAAAACACGGCGTATAGAATTTACCATATATAACGTATACTATATAAGTATGCAGTGGGGGCCGATTGGAGCGCGAGCGAAGTTTGCCGAGACAATACCGTGCCAGAAAGGGTTGACCAGGGCTGCACTGTAGAGAACTTCGTTCAGTATGCACGTGCAAATCAGAAGAAAGAAAACGGCGAATTACATTGTCTTATATAGGGACATAGTAATAGACGAAAGTACTGCGAAAGCGGGAATTTGGGCTGTTTAGAGCACTCACTTCGCGCGACTGTAGCTCAGAAATGCATGGGCCGATTTTCTTGCAGTGGGTATCACATGAAAATTGATGCTACGAGCTAACATTTGAGACCAACCCCACGTCTGTACGTCTTCGGGATGGTGCAGGAGAGCTCCGTGTTTTTGAGTTCTCAAAAACACGGCGTATAGAATTTACCATATATAACGTATACTATATAAGTATGCAGTGGGGGCCGATTGGAGCGCGAGCGAAGTTTGCCGAGACAATACCGTGCCAGAAAGGGTTGACCAGGGCTGCACTGTAGAGAACTTCGTTCAGTATGCACGTGCAAATCAGAAGAAAGAAAACGGCGAATTACATTGTCTTATATAGGGACATAGTAATAGACGAAAGTACTGCGAAAGCGGGAATTTGGGCTGTTTAGAGCACTCACTTCGCGCGACTGTAGCTCAGAAATGCATGGGCCGATTTTCTTGCAGTGGGTATCACATGAAAATTGATGCTACGAGCTAACATTTGAGACCAACCCCACGTCTGTACGTCTTCGGGATGGTGCAGGAGAGCTCCGTGTTTTTGAGTTCTCAAAAACACGGCGTATAGAATTTACCATATATAACGTATACTATATAAGTATGCAGTGGGGGCCGATTGGAGCGCGAGCGAAGTTTGCCGAGACAATACCGTGCCAGAAAGGGTTGACCAGGGCTGCACTGTAGAGAACTTCGTTCAGTATGCACGTGCAAATCAGAAGAAAGAAAACGGCGAATTACATTGTCTTATATAGGGACATAGTAATAGACGAAAGTACTGCGAAAGCGGGAATTTGGGCTGTTTAGAGCACTCACTTCGCGCGACTGTAGCTCAGAAATGCATGGGCCGATTTTCTTGCAGTGGGTATCACATGAAAATTGATGCTACGAGCTAACATTTGAGACCAACCCCACGTCTGTACGTCTTCGGGATGGTGCAGGAGAGCTCCGTGTTTTTGAGTTCTCAAAAACACGGCGTATAGAATTTACCATATATAACGTATACTATATAAGTATGCAGTGGGGGCCGATTGGAGCGCGAGCGAAGTTTGCCGAGACAATACCGTGCCAGAAAGGGTTGACCAGGGCTGCACTGTAGAGAACTTCGTTCAGTATGCACGTGCAAATCAGAAGAAAGAAAACGGCGAATTACATTGTCTTATATAGGGACATAGTAATAGACGAAAGTACTGCGAAAGCGGGAATTTGGGCTGTTTAGAGCACTCACTTCGCGCGACTGTAGCTCAGAAATGCATGGGCCGATTTTCTTGCAGTGGGTATCACATGAAAATTGATGCTACGAGCTAACATTTGAGACCAACCCCACGTCTGTACGTCTTCGGGATGGTGCAGGAGAGCTCCGTGTTTTTGAGTTCTCAAAAACACGGCGTATAGAATTTACCATATATAACGTATACTATATAAGTATGCAGTGGGGGCCGATTGGAGCGCGAGCGAAGTTTGCCGAGACAATACCGTGCCAGAAAGGGTTGACCAGGGCTGCACTGTAGAGAACTTCGTTCAGTATGCACGTGCAAATCAGAAGAAAGAAAACGGCGAATTACATTGTCTTATATAGGGACATAGTAATAGACGAAAGTACTGCGAAAGCGGGAATTTGGGCTGTTTAGAGCACTCACTTCGCGCGACTGTAGCTCAGAAATGCATGGGCCGATTTTCTTGCAGTGGGTATCACATGAAAATTGATGCTACGAGCTAACATTTGAGACCAACCCCACGTCTGTACGTCTTCGGGATGGTGCAGGAGAGCTCCGTGTTTTTGAGTTCTCAAAAACACGGCGTATAGAATTTACCATATATAACGTATACTATATAAGTATGCAGTGGGGGCCGATTGGAGCGCGAGCGAAGTTTGCCGAGACAATACCGTGCCAGAAAGGGTTGACCAGGGCTGCACTGTAGAGAACTTCGTTCAGTATGCACGTGCAAATCAGAAGAAAGAAAACGGCGAATTACATTGTCTTATATAGGGACATAGTAATAGACGAAAGTACTGCGAAAGCGGGAATTTGGGCTGTTTAGAGCACTCACTTCGCGCGACTGTAGCTCAGAAATGCATGGGCCGATTTTCTTGCAGTGGGTATCACATGAAAATTGATGCTACGAGCTAACATTTGAGACCAACCCCACGTCTGTACGTCTTCGGGATGGTGCAGGAGAGCTCCGTGTTTTTGAGTTCTCAAAAACACGGCGTATAGAATTTACCATATATAACGTATACTATATAAGTATGCAGTGGGGGCCGATTGGAGCGCGAGCGAAGTTTGCCGAGACAATACCGTGCCAGAAAGGGTTGACCAGGGCTGCACTGTAGAGAACTTCGTTCAGTATGCACGTGCAAATCAGAAGAAAGAAAACGGCGAATTACATTGTCTTATATAGGGACATAGTAATAGACGAAAGTACTGCGAAAGCGGGAATTTGGGCTGTTTAGAGCACTCACTTCGCGCGACTGTAGCTCAGAAATGCATGGGCCGATTTTCTTGCAGTGGGTATCACATGAAAATTGATGCTACGAGCTAACATTTGAGACCAACCCCACGTCTGTACGTCTTCGGGATGGTGCAGGAGAGCTCCGTGTTTTTGAGTTCTCAAAAACACGGCGTATAGAATTTACCATATATAACGTATACTATATAAGTATGCAGTGGGGGCCGATTGGAGCGCGAGCGAAGTTTGCCGAGACAATACCGTGCCAGAAAGGGTTGACCAGGGCTGCACTGTAGAGAACTTCGTTCAGTATGCACGTGCAAATCAGAAGAAAGAAAACGGCGAATTACATTGTCTTATATAGGGACATAGTAATAGACGAAAGTACTGCGAAAGCGGGAATTTGGGCTGTTTAGAGCACTCACTTCGCGCGACTGTAGCTCAGAAATGCATGGGCCGATTTTCTTGCAGTGGGTATCACATGAAAATTGATGCTACGAGCTAACATTTGAGACCAACCCCACGTCTGTACGTCTTCGGGATGGTGCAGGAGAGCTCCGTGTTTTTGAGTTCTCAAAAACACGGCGTATAGAATTTACCATATATAACGTATACTATATAAGTATGCAGTGGGGGCCGATTGGAGCGCGAGCGAAGTTTGCCGAGACAATACCGTGCCAGAAAGGGTTGACCAGGGCTGCACTGTAGAGAACTTCGTTCAGTATGCACGTGCAAATCAGAAGAAAGAAAACGGCGAATTACATTGTCTTATATAGGGACATAGTAATAGACGAAAGTACTGCGAAGCGGGAATTTGGGCTGTTTAGAGCACTCACTTCGCGCGACTGTAGCTCAGAAATGCATGGGCCGATTTTCTTGCAGTGGGTATCACATGAAAATTGATGCTACGAGCTAACATTTGAGACCAACCCCACGTCTGTACGTCTTCGGGATGGTGCAGGAGAGCTCCGTGTTTTTGAGTTCTCAAAAACACGGCGTATAGAATTTACCATATATAACGTATACTATATAAGTATGCAGTGGGGGCCGATTGGAGCGCGAGCGAAGTTTGCCGAGACAATACCGTGCCAGAAAGGGTTGACCAGGGCTGCACTGTAGAGAACTTCGTTCAGTATGCACGTGCAAATCAGAAGAAAGAAAACGGCGAATTACATTGTCTTATATAGGGACATAGTAATAGACGAAAGTACTGCGAAGCGGGAATTTGGGCTGTTTAGAGCACTCACTTCGCGCGACTGTAGCTCAGTAATGCATTATACGATTTCTTTGCAGTGGGATATATCATGACAATTGATGCTACATGCTAACATTTGAGACCAATCCCCACGTCTGTACGTCTTCGGGATGGTGCAGGAGAACTCCGTGTTTTTGAGTTCTCAAAAACACGGCGTAAGAATTTACAATATATATAACGTATACTATATAAGTATGCACGGGGCCGAGTGGTGCGCGAGCGAAGTTTGCCGAGACACAATACCGTGCCAGAAAGGGTTGACCAGGGTTGCACTGTAGAGAACTTCGTTCAGTATGTACGTGCAAATCAGAAGAAAGAAAACGGCGTATTACATTTGTCTTATATAGGGACATAGTAATAGAAGAAGTACTGCGAAAGCGGGAATTTGGGCTGTTTAGAGCACTCGCTTCGCGCGACTCTAGCTCACTAATGCATGAGCCGATTTTCTTGCAGTTGGCTATCACATGAAAATGATGCTACGTGCTAACATTTGAGACCAATCACACGTCTGTCCGTCTTCGGGATGATGCAGGAGGTCTCCGCGTTGTTGAGTTCTCAAAAACACGGCGTATAGAATTAACCATATAAATAACGTATACTACATAAGTATGCAGTGTGGCCGAGTGGAGCGAGAGCGGATTTTGCCAAAACAATACCGTGCCAGAAAGGCTTGACCAGGGCTGCTCTGCAGAAATCTTCGTTCAGTATGTACGTACAAATCAGAAGAAAGAAAACGGCTAAATACATTGTCTTATATAGGGACATAGTAATAGACGAAAGTACTGCGAAAGCGGGAATTTGGGTTGTTAAGAGCACTCGCTTCGCGCGAGTGTAGCTCACTAACGCATGAGCCGATTGCCTTGCAGTGGGTATCACATGCAATCTGATGCTACATGCTAACATTTGAGACCAATCCCACGTCCGTACGTCTTCGAGGTGGTGCAGGAGAGCTCCGGCGTATAGAATTTACCATATATATAACGTATACTATATAAGAATGCAGTGGGGTCGAGTGGAGCGCGAGCGAAGTTTACCAAGACAATACCGTGCCAGAAAGGCTTGACCAGGGCTGCACTGTAGAGAACTTCGTTCAGTATGTACGTACAAATCAGAAGAAAGAAAACGGCTAATTACATTGTCTTATATAGGGACATAGTAATAGACGAAAGTACTGCTTTAGCGGGAATTTAGACTGTTTAGAGCACTAGCTTTGCGCGATTGTAGCTCAGTAATGCATGGGCCGATTTTCTTGCAGTGGGTATCACATGAATATTGATTCTACGAGCTAACATTTGAGACCAATCCCATGTCTGTACATCTTCGGGATGGTGCAGGAGAGCTCCGTGTTTTTGAGTTCTAAAAAACACGCGGTATAGAATTTACCATATATATAACGTATACTATATAAGATATGCAGTGAGGGCCGAGTGGAGCGCGAGCGATGTTTGCCGAGACAATACCGTGCCAGAAATGGTTAAATAGGGCTGCACTGTAGAGAACTTCGTTCAGTATGCACGTGAAAAATCAGAAGAAAGAAAACGGCTAATTACATTGTCTTATATAGGAACATAGTAATAGACGAAAGTACTGCGATAGCGGAAATTTGGGCTGTTTAGAGCACTCGCTTTGCGCGACTGTAGCTCAGTAATGCATGAGCCGGTTTTCTTGCAGTGGGTATCACATAAAAATTGATTCTACGAGCTAACATTTGAGACCAATCCCACGTCTGTACGTCTTCGGGATGGTGCAGGAGAGCTCCGTGTATTTGACTTTTTTAAAAACACGGCGTATAGAATTTACCATATATATAACGTATACTATATAAGAATGCAGTGAGGCCGAGTGGAGCGCTAGCGATGTTTGCCGAGACAATACAGTCCCAGAAAGGGTTTACCAGGGCTGCACTGTAGAGAACTTCGTTCAGTATGCACGTCGAAATTAGAAGAAAGAAAAAGGCGTATTAAATTTTCTTTTATAGGGACATTGTAATAGATCAAAGTACTGCGATATCGGGAATTTGGGTTGTTTATAGCACTCGCTTCGCGCGACTATAGCTCAGTAATGCATGAGCCGATTTCCTTGCAGTGGGTATCACATGAAAATTGATGCTACATGCTAACATTTGAAACCAATCCCACGTCTGTATGTCTTCGGGATGGTGCAGGAGACCTCCGTGTTTTTGCCTTCTCAAAAACACGGCGTATAGAATTTACCATATATATAACGTATACTAAAGAAGAATGCAGTGAGGCCGAGTAGAGCGCTAGCGATGTTTGCCGAGACAATACCGTCCCAGAAAGGGTTTGCCAGGGCTCCACTGTAGAGAACTTCGTTTAGTATGCACGTGCATATCAGAAGAAAGAAAACGCGGTATTACATTGTCTTATATAGGGACATAGTAATAGACGAAAGTACTGCGATAGCTTGAATTAGGGTTGTTTAGAGCACTCGCTTCGCGCGACTGTAGCTCAGTAATGCATGAGCCGATTTTCTTGCAGTGGGGATCACATGAAAATTGATACTACATTCTCACATTTGAGTCCAATCCCACGTCTGTACGTCTTCGGGATTGTGCAGGAGGTCTCCGTGTTTTTGAGTTCTCAAAAACACGGCGTATAAAATTTACCATATACAGTGGAACTTCCGAAAACCGAACACCCATGGGACCGAACAAAAAGTTCGGATTTTAGAAGTTTCCGGAATTCAGAAGTACGAATGATCTGGACAAGTACAGGTGCCAAACACCAGTGGTTCTTTATGATAGTGAATGCAGTCAGTATTGTTTAGAGTAACAGCGTTTGTAGCATGGGAAACATATGCAAAATTAAAATTAATGAAAACATTCAACCCGTGTAAATTTTATTAGAAAAAAATGTCATATTTTTCAAATACATATACTTGTGTACTATATTATGTGCAAACACGTTTCTATATGTCAGAACAAAACTAAATTTTGCCTATGTTTAAATCAGTTTGAAAAAAAAATGCCAGTTAGAATAACCAACACATTGGCCGATGTTGGCTACCTAATTACGCTTTTTAAGACACCCCAATTACAATTTAATCCTTAAAAGTTGCTTGTAGCAAACACCTGTTATTAATCCACTAACCATCGGTTTGATTATTTACCGCTATCTAATTATCAATATATTCGGCTGCATGTCAATTTCGAATTGACAACTTGTTATTCTAACGCATGTCAAAATAAACGATCACCGCTAATTGGTAAACAATAGATAGAGATGTGAAATTTTTGCTGCAGGGTTTGCAATCTTAGGTCTGTCTGTCTTTTGCACTTTTTTATTTTTCCGGTATTTGGAAGTAAAACTGCATTGATTTAAACTAAATTTTACGGAAAAATCGTCCGGAATTCAGAATTCGGAAGTTCCGGATTTCAGAAGTATGATTTACATAGAAAACAGAAGGAGAAATTTCGGGACTGAGAAAATCGTTCAGTTTTCAGAAGTTTCCGGTTTTTAGAAGGTCCGGTTTTCAGAAGTTCCACTGTATATATATATATAACGAATACTATAAAAGTACTCAGTGAGGCCGAGTGGAGCGCGAGCGATGTTTGCCGAGACAATACCATGCCAGAAAGGGTTAACCAGGGTTCCACTGTAGAGAACTTCGTTCAGTATGCATGTGCAAATCAGAAGAAAGAAAACGGCTAATTACATTGTCTTATATAGGGACATAGTATTAGACGAAAGTACTGCGATAGCGGAATTTGAGCTGTTTAGAGCACTCGCTCCGCGCAAATGTAGCTCAGTAATGCTTGAGCCGATTACCATGCAGTGGAAATCACATGAAAATTGATGATACATGCTAACATTTGAGACCAATCCCACGTCTGTATGTCTTCGGGATGGTGCAGGAGAGCTCCGTGTTTTTGAGTTCTCAAAAACACGGCGTATAGGATTTACCATATATATAACGTATACTATATAGAAATGCACTGGGGCCGTGTGGAGCGCGAGCGAATTTTGCCTAGACAATACCGTGCCAGAAAGGCTTGACCAGGGCTGCACTGTAGAGAACTTCGTTCAGTATGTACATACAAATCAGAAGAAAGAAAACGGCTAATTAAATTGTCTTATATAGGGACATAGTAATAGACAAAAGTACTGTGAAAGCTGGAAATCGGACTGTTTAGAGCACTCGCTTCATGAGACTGTAGCTCAGTCATGCATGGGCCGATTTTTTGCAGTGGGTATCACATGAAAACTGATGCTACGTGCTAACATTTAAGACCAATGCCACGTCTGTACGTCTTCGGGATGGTTCAGGAGAGCTCCGTGTTTCTGAGTTCTCAAAAACACGTCGAAAAGAATTTACCATATATATAACGTATACTATATAAGAATGTAGTGACAACGAATGGAGCGCGAGCGATGTTTGCCGAGACAATAACGTGCCAGAAAGGGTTTACCAAGGCTGCACTGTAGAGAACTTCGTTCAGTATGCACGTGCAAATCAGAAGAAAGAACACGGCGGATTACATTGTCTTATATAGGGAAATAGTAAGAGACAAAAGTACTGCGAAAGCGGGAATTTGGGCTGTTTAGAGCACTCGCTTCGCGCGACTGTAGCTCAGTAATGCATGAGCCGATTTCCTTGCAGGGGAAATCACATGAAAATTGATGCTATATCCTAACATTTGAGACCAATCCCACGTCTGTACGTCTTCGGGATGGTGCAGGAGAGCTCCGTGTTTTTGAGTTCTCAAAAACACGGCGTATAGAATTTACCATATATATAACGTATACTATATAAGAATGCAGCAAGGCCGAGTGGACCGCGAGCAATGTTTGCCGAGACAATAACGTCCCAGAAAGGGTTTACCAGGGCTGCACTGTATAGAACTTCGTTCAGTATGCACGTGCATATCAGATGAAAGAAAACGGCGTATTACATTGTCTTATATAGGGACATAGTAATAGACGAAAGTACTGCGATAGCGGGAATTTGGGCTGTTTAGAGCTGTCGCTTCGCGCGAATGTAGCTCAGTAATGCATAAGCCGATTTCCATGCAGTGGGTATCACATGAAAATTGATACTAGAGGCTAACATTTGAGACCAATCCCACGTCTGTACGTCTTCGGGATGGTGCAGGATAGCTCAGTGTTTTTGAGTTCTCAAAAACACGGCGTAAAGAATTTTACCATATATGTAACGTATACTATATAAGTATGCAGCGCGGGCCGATTGGTGCGCGAGCTAAATTTGCGAGACAATACCGTGCCAGAAAGGGTTGACCAGGGTTGCACTATAGAGAACTTCGTTCAGTATGTACGTACAAATCAGAAGAAAGAAAACGGCTAATTACATTGTCTTATATAGGGACATAGTAATAGACGAAAGTACTGTGATAGCGGGAATTTGGGCTGTTTTGAGCACTCGCTCCGCGCGAACTGTAGCTCAATAATGCATGAGCCGATTTCCATGCAGTGGAAATCACAGGAAAATTGATGCTACATGCTAACATTTGAGACCAATCCCACGTCTGTACGTCTTCGGGATGGTGCAGGAGAGCTCCGTGTTTTTGAGTTCTCAAAAACACGGCGTATAGGATTTACCATATATATAACGTATACTATATAGAAATGCACTGGGGCTGAGTGGAGCGCGAGCGAATTTTGCCGAGACAATACCGTGCCAGAAAAGCTTGACCAGGGCTGCACTGTAGAGAACTTCGTTCAGTATGTAAGTACAAATCAGAAGAAAGAAATCGGCAAATTAAATTGTCTTATATAGGGACATAGTAATAGACAAAAGTACCGTGAAAGCTGGAATTCGGACTGTTTAGAGCACTCGCTTCATGAGACTGTAGCTCAGTCAAGCATGGGCCGATTTTCTTGAAGTGGGTATCACATGAAAACTGATGCTACATGCTAACATTTGAGACCAATCCCACGTCTGTACGTCTTCGGGATGGTGCAGGAGAGCTCCGTGTATTTGACTTTTTTAAAAACACGGCGTATAGAATTTACCATATATATAACGTATACTATATAAGAATGCAGTGAGGACGAGTGGAGCGCTAGCGATGTTTGCCGAGACAATACAGTCCCAGAAAGGGTTTACCAGGGCTGCACTGTAGAGAACTTCGTTCAGTATGCACGTCGAAATTAGAAGAAAGAAAAAGGCGTATTAAATTGTCTTTTATAGGGACATTGTAATAGATCAAAGTACTGCGATAGCTTGAATTAGGGCTGTTTAGAGCACTCGCTTCGCGCGACTATAGCTCAGTAATGCATGAGATGATTTTCTTGCAGTGGGTATCACATGAAAATTGATGCTACATGCTAACATTTGAAACCAATCCCACGTCTGTATGTCTTCGGGATGGTGCAGGAGAGCACCGTGTTTTTGACTTCTCAAAAACACGGCGTATAGAATTTACCATATATATAACGTATACTAAAGAAGAATGCAGTGAGGCCGAGTGGAGCGCTAGCGATGTTTGCCGAGACAATACCGTCCCAGAAAGGGTTTACCAGGGCTCCACTGTAGAGAACTTCGTTTAGTATGCACGTGCATATCAGAAGAAAGAAAACGCCGTATTACATTGTCTTATATAGGGACATAGTAATAGACGAAAGTACTGCGATAGCTTGAATTAGGGCTGTTTAGAGCACTCGCTTCGCGCGACTGTAGCTCAGTAATGCATGAGCCGATTTTCTTGCAGTGGGTATCACATGAAAATTGATACTACATTCTCACATTTGAGACCAATCCCACGTCTGTACGTCTTCGGGATGGTGCAGGAGGTCTCCGTGTTTTTGAGTTCTCAAAAACACGGCGTATAAAATTTACCATATATATATATATAACGAATACTATAAAAGTACTCAGTGAGGCCGAGTGGAGCGCGAGCGATGTTTGCCGAGACAATACCGTGCCAGAAAGGGTTAACCAGGGTTCCACTGTAGAGAACTTCGTTCAGTATGCATGTGCAAATCAGAAGAAAGAAAACGGCTAATTACATTGTCTTATATAGGGACATAGTATTAGACGAAAGTACTGCGATAGCGGAAATTTGGGCTGTTTAGAGCACTCGCTTTGCGCAAATGTAGCTCAGTAATGCTTGAGCCGATTTCCATGCAGTGGAAATCACATGAAAATTGATGATACATGCTAACATTTGAGACCAATCCCACGTCTGTACGTCTTCGGGATGGTGCAGGAGAGCTCCGTGTTTTTGAGTTCTCAAAAACACGGCGTATAGGATTTACCATATATATAACGTATACTATATAGAAATGCACTGGGGCCGTGTGGAGCGCGAGCGAATTTTGCCTAGACAATACCGTGCCAGAAAGGCTTGACCAGGGCTGCACTGTAGAGAACTTCGTTCAGTATGTACATACAAATCAGAAGAAAGAAAACGGCAAATTAAATTGTCTTATATAGGGACATAGTAATAGACAAAAGTACTGTGAAAGCTGGAAATCGGACTGTTTAGAGCACTCGCTTCATGAGACTGTAGCTCAGTCATGCATGGGCCGATTTTTTTGCAGTGGGTATCACATGAAAACTGATGCTACGTGCTAACATTTAAGACCAATGCCACGTCTGTACGTCTTCGGGATGGTTCAGGAGAGCTCCGTGTTTCTGAGTTCTCAAAAACACGTCGAAAAGAATTTACCATATATATAACGTATACTGTATAAGAATGTAGTGACAACGAATGGAGCGCGAGCGATGTTTGCCGAGACAATAACGTGCCAGAAAGGGTTTACCAAGGCTGCACTGTAGAGAACTTCGTTCAGTATGCACGTTCAAATCAAAAGAAAGAACACGGCGGATTACATTGTCTTATATAGGGAAATAGTAATAGACAAAATACTGCGAAAGCGGGAATTTGGGCTGTTTAGAGCACTAGCTTCGCGCGACTGTAGCTCAGTAATGCATGAGCCGATTTCCTTGCAGGGGAAATCACATGAAAATTGATGCTATATCCTAACATTTGAGACCAATCCCACGTCTGTACGTCTTCGGGATGGTGCAGGAGAGCTCCGTGTTGTTGAGTTCTCAAAAACACGGCTTATAGAATTTACCATATATATAACGTATACTATATAAGTATGCAGTGGGGTCGAGTGGAGCGCAAGCGAAGTTTGACGAGACAATACCGTGCCAGAAAGGGTTGACCAGGGCTGCACTGTAGAGAACTTCGTTCAGTATGTACGTACAAATCAGAAGAAAGAAAACGGCTAATTACATTGTCTTATATAGGGACATAGTAATAGACGAAAGTACTGCTTTAGCGGGAATTTGGACTGTTTAGAGCACTCGCTTCGCGCGACTGTAGCTCAGTAATGCATGGGCCGATTTTCTTGCAGTGGGAATCACATGAAAATTGATGCTACGAGCTAACATTTGAGACCAATCCCACGTCTGTACGTCTTCGGGATGGTGCAGGAGAGCTCCGTGTTTTTGAGTTCTCAAAAACACGGCGTATAGAATTTACCATATATATAACGTATACTATATAAGTAATGCAGTGAGGCCGAGTGGAGCGCGAGCGATGTTTGCAGAGACAATACCGTGCCAGAAAGGGTTTACCAGGGCTGCACTGTATAGAACTTCGTTCAGTATGCACGTGCATATCAGATGAAAGAAAACGGCGTATTACATTGTCTTATATAGGGACATAGTAATAGACGAAAGTACTGCGATAGCGGGAATTTTGGCTGTTAAGAGCACTAGTTTTGCGCGACTGTAGCTCAGTAATGCATGAGCCGATTCCTTGCAGTGGGTATCACATGAAAATTGATGCTATATGCTAACATTTGAGATCAATCCCACGTCTGTACGTCTGCGGGATGGTACAGGAGAGCCAAGTGTTTTTGAGTTCTCAAAAACACAGCGTATAGAATTTACCATATATATATAACGAATACTATAAAAGTATTCAGTGAGGCCGAGTGGAGCGCGAGCGATGTTTGCGGAGACAATACCGTGCCAGAAAGGGTTAATCAGGGCTGCACTGTAGAGAACTTCGTTCAGTATAGACGTGCAAATCAGAAGAACGAAAACGGCGAATTCATTGTCTTATATCGGGACATAGTAATAGACGAAAGTACTGCGATAGCGGGAATTTTGGCTTTTTAGAGCACTAGTTTTGCGCGACTGTAGCTCAGTAATGCATGAGCCGATTTCCTTGCAGTGGGTATCACATGAAAATTAATGCTATATGCTAACATTTGAGATCAATCCCACGTCTGTACGTCTTCTGGATGGTACAGGAGAGCTCCGTGTTTTTGAGTTCTCAAAAACACAGCGTATAGAATTTACCATATATATATAACGTATACTATATAAGTATGCAGCGGGGTCGAGTTGAGCGCGAGCGAAGTTTGCCGAGACAATACCGTGCCAGAAAGGGTTTACCAGGGCTGAACTGTAGAGAACTTCGTTCAGTATGTACGTGCAAATCAGAAGAAAGAAAACGGCGAATTCTTTGTCTTATATAGGGACATAGTAATAGACGAAAGTACTGCAAAAGCGGGAATTTGGGCTGTTAGAGCACTCGTTTTGCGCGACTGTAGCTCTGTAATCCATGAGCCGATTTCCTTGCAGTAGGTATCACATGAAAATTGATGTTACGAGCTAACATTTGAGACCAATCCCACGTCTGTACATCTTTGGGATCGTGCAGGAGAGCTCCGTGTTTTTGAGTTCTCAAAAACACTACGTATAGAATTTACCATGTATATAACGTATACTATATAAGAATGCAGCGGGGCCGAGTGGAGCGCGAGCGATGTTTTCCGAGACAATACCGTGCCAAAAAGGATTGACCAGGGCTGCACTGTAGAGAACTTCGTTCAGTATGCACGTGCAAATCAGAAGAAAGAAAACGGCGTATTACATTATCTTATATAGGGACATAGTAATAGACGAAAGTACTTCGGAAGCGGGAATTTGGGCTGTTTAGAGCACTCGTTTCGTGCGACTGTAGCTCAGTAATGCATGAGTCGATTTTCTTACAGTGGGTATCAGATGAAAATTGATGCTACGAGCTAACATTTGAGACCAATCCCACGTCTGTTCGTCTTCGGGATGGTGCAGGAGAGCTCCGTGTTTTTGAGTTCTCAAAAACACGGCGTATAGAATTTACCATATATATAACGTATACTATAAAAGTATCCAGTTTGGCTGGGTGGAGCGCGAGCGATGTTTGCCGAGACAATACCGTGCCAGAAAGGGTTGACCAGGCCTGCACTGTAGAGAACTTCGTTAAGTATGCACGTGCAAATCAGAAGAAAGAAAACGGCGAATTACATTGTCTTATATAGGGACATAGTAATAGACGAAAGTACTGCGATAGCGGGAATTTTGGCTTTTTAGAGCACTAGTTTTGCGCGACTGTAGCTCAGTAATGCATGAGCCGATTTCCTTGCAGTGGGTATCACATATAATTTGATGCTATATGCTAACATTTGAGATCAATCCCACGTCTGTACGTCTTCGGGATGGTACAGGAGAGCTCCGTGTTTTTGAGTTCTCAAAAACACGGCGTATAGAATTTACCATATATATAACTTATACTATATAAGTAGCAGCGGGGCCGAGTGGAGCGCGAGCGAAGATTGCCGAGACAATACCGTGCCAGAAAGGGTTAACCAGGGCTGAACTGTAGAGAACTTCGTCAGTATATACGTGCAAATCAGAAGAAAGAAAACGGCTTATTACATTGTCTTATATAGGGACATAGTAATAGACGAAATTACTGCAAAAGCGAGAATTTGGGCTGTTTAGAGCACTCGTTTTGCGCGACTGTAGCTCAGTAATGCATGAGCCGATTTTCTTACAGTTGGTATCACATGAAAATTGATGCAACGAGCTAACATTTGAAACCAATCCCACGTTTGTACGTCTTAGGGATGGTGCAGGAGAGCTCCGTGTTTTTGACTTCTCAAAAACACGGCGTATAGAATTTACCATGTATATAACGTATACTATTTAAGTATGCAACGGGGCCGAGTGGAGCGCGAGCCAAGTTTGTTGAGACAATACCGTGCCAGAAATGGTTGACCACGGCTGCATTGTAGAGAACTTCGTTCAGTATGCACGTGCAAATCAGAAGAAAGAAAACGGCTAATTAAATTGTTTTATATAGGGACATAGTAATAGACGAAACTACTGCGAAAGTCGAAATTTGGGCTGTTTAGAGCACTCGCTTCGCGCGACTGTAGCTCAGTAATGCATAGGCCGACTTTCTTTCAGTGGATATCACATGAAAATTGGTGCTACGAGCTAACATTTGAGACCAATCCAACGTCTGTATGTCTTTATGATGGTGCAGGAGAGCTTCGTGTATTTGAGTTCTCAAAGACACGGCGTATAGAATTTACCATATATATAACGTATACTATATATGTATGCTGTGGGGCCGAGTGGAGCGCGAGCGATGTTTGCCGAGACAATACCGTGCCAGAAAGGGTTGACCAGGGCTGCATTGTAGAGAACTTCGTTCAGTAAGCACGTGCAAATCAGAAAAAAGAAAACGTCGAATTACATTGTCTTATATAGGGACATAGTAATAGACGAAACTACTACGATAGGCGGAATTTGGGCTGTTTAGAGCACTCGCTTCGCGCGACTGTAGCTCAGTAATGCATAGGCCGACTTTCTTCCAGTTGGTATCACATGAAAATTGATGCTACGTGCGAACCTTTGAGACCAATCCCACGTCTGTACCTATTCATGATGGTGCAGGAGAGCTTGGTGTATTTGAGTTCTCAAAGACACGGCGTATAGAATTTACCATATGTATAACGTGCACTATATAAGTATGCAGTTGGGCCGAGTGGACCGCGAGCGAAGTTTGCCGAGACAAAACCGTGCCAGAAAGGGTTGACCAGGGTTACACTGTAGAGAACTTCGTTTAGTATGCAAGTGCAAATCAGAAGAAAGAAAACACCGTATTACATTGTCTTATATAGGGACATAGTAATAGACGAAAGAACTGCAAAAGCGGGAATTTGGGCTGTTTAGAGCACTCGCTTCGCGCGACTGTAGCTCAGTAATGCACGAGCCGATTTGCTTGCAGTGGGTATCACATGAAAACTGATGCTACGAGCTAACATTTGTGACCCATCCCACGTCTGTACGTCTTCGGATTGTGCAGGAGAGCTCCGTGTTTTTGACTTCTCAAAAACGCGGCGTATAGAATTTACCATATATATAACATATACTACATAAATATGCAGTTTGGCCGAGTGGAGCGCGAGCGATGTTTGCCGAGACAATACCGTGCCAGAAAGGGTTGACCAGGGCTGCATTGTAGAGAACTTCGTTCAGTCTGCACGTGCAAATCAGAAGAAAGATAACAGCGAATTACATTGTCTTATATAAGGACATAGTAATAGACGAAAGTACTGTGGAAGCGGGAATTTGGGCTGTAAAGAGCACATCCTTCAGGCGACTGTAGCGCAGTAATGCACGTGCTGATTTTCTTGCAGTAGGTATCACATGAAAAATGATAATACGAGCTAACAGTTGAGACCAATCCCACGTATATACGTCTTCGGGATGGTGCATGAGGTCTCCGTGTTGTTGAGTTCTCAAAAACACGGCGTATAGAATTTACCATATATATATAACGAATACTATAAAAGTATTCAGTGAGGACGAGTGGAGCGCGAGCTAAGTTTGCCGAGACATTACCGTGCAAGAAAGTGTTGACCAGGGCTGCACTGTAGAGAACTTCGTTTAGTATGCACGTGCAAATCGGAAGAAAGAAAAAGGCGAATTACATTGTCCTAGAAAGGGACATATTAATAGACGAAAGTACTGCGAAATCGGGAATTTGAGCTGTTTAGAGCACTCGCTTCGCGCGACTGTAGCTCAGTAATGCATAGGCCGATTTTCTCGCAGTTGATTTCACATGAAAATTGATGCTACAGGCTAACATTTGAGACCAATCCCACATCTGTACGTCTTCGGGATGGAGCAGGAGAGCTCCGTGTTTTTGAGTCCTCGAAAACACGGCGTATAGAATTTACCATATATTTAACGTATACTATATAAGTATGCTGTGGGGCCGAGTGGAGCGCGAGCGAAGTTTGCCGAGACAATACCGCGCCAGAAAGGGTTGACCACGGCTGCATTGTAGAGAACTTCGTTCAGTATGCACGTGCAAATCAGAAGAAAGAAAACACCGTATTACATTGTCTTATATAGGGATAGGGACATAGTAATAGACGAAAGAACTGCAAACGCGGGAATTTGGGCTGTTTAGAGCACTCGCTTCGCGCGACTGAAGCTCAGTAATGCACGAGCCGATTTGCTTGCAGTGGGTATCACATGAAAATTGGTGTTACGAGCTAACATTTGAGACCAATCCAACGTCTGTATGTCTTTATGATGGTGCAGGAGAGCTTCGTGTATTTGAGTTCTCAAAGACACGTCGTATAGAATTTACCATATATATAACGTGTACTATATAAGTATGCAGTTGGGCCGAGTGGACCTCGAGCGAAGTTTGCCGAGACAACACCGTGCCAGAAAGGGTTGACCAGGGCTACACTGTAGGAACTTCGTTCAGTATGCACGTGCAAATCACATGAAAGAAAACGGCAAATTTCATTGTCTTATATCGGGACATAGTAATAGACGAGAGTACTGCGATAGCGGAAATTTGGGCTGTTTAGAGCACTCGCTTCGCGCGACTGTAGCTTAGTAATGCATAGGCCGATTTTCTAGCAGTGGGAATCATATGAAAAATGATGCTACGAGCTAATATTTTAGACCAATCCCACGTCTGTACGTCTTCGGGATGGTGCAGGAGAGCTCCGTGTTTTTGAGTTCTCAAAAACACGGCGTATAGAATTTACCATATATATAACGTATACAATATAAGTATGCAGTGGGGCCGAGTGAAGAGCGAGCGACCAGTCCCACGTCTGTATGTCGTTGCGATGGTGCAGGAGAGCTCCGTGTTTTGAGTTCTCGAAAACACGGCGTATAAAATTTATCATATATAACGTATACTATATTAGTATGCACTGGGGCCGAGTGTAGCACGAGCGAAATTCGCAGAGACAATACCGTACCAGAAACTTCCTTCAGTCTGCACGTGCAAATCAGAAGAAAGGAAACGCCGACTTTTTCGCGACTGTAGCTCAGTAATGCATGGGCCGATTTTCTTACAATGGACATCACCTGAAAATGGACGCAATGGGGCCGAGTGGAGCGAGAGCGAAATTTGCCGAGACAAAACCTTGCCAGATATTGTTGACCAGGGCAGCACCGTAGAGAACTTCGTTCAGTCTGCACGTGCAAATCAGAAGTAAGAAAACGCCGAATTATTTTTTCTTATATAGGGACATTGTAATAGACGAAAGTGCTGCGAAAGCGGGAATTTACACTGTTTAGAGCACTCATTTTGCGCGACTGTAGCTCAGTAATGCATGGGCCGATTTTCTTAAAGTGGACATCACATGAAAATGGACGCCACGAGCTAACATTTGAGACCAGTCCCACGTCTGTATGTCATTGCGATGGTGCAGAAGATCTCCGTGTTTTTGAGTTCGCAAAAACACGGCGTATAGAATTTTGCTATATATAACGGATACAATAAAAGTATGCTGTGGGGCCGAGTGAAGCGCGAGCTAATTTCGCAGAGACAATACCTTGCCAGAAAGTGTTGACCAGGGCTGCATGGTAGAGAACTTCGTTCAGTCTGCACGTGCAAATCAGAAGTAAGAAAACTCTGAATTATTTTTTTCTTATGTAGGGACATTGTAATAGACGAAAGTGCAGTGAGAGCGGGAATTTGCACCTGTTTAGAGCACTCAATTTGCGCAACTGTAGCTCAGTAATGCATGGGCCGATTTTCTTACAGCGGACATCACATGAAAACGGACGCTACGAGCTATTATTTGAGACAAATCCCACCTCTGTACATTTTTAGGATGGTGCAGGAGAGCTCCGTGTTTTTGAATTCTCAAAACATGGCGTATAGAATTTTGCTATATATAACGTATACTATATAAGTATGCAGTGGGGCCAAGTGTAGCGCGAGCGAAATGCGCTGAGACAATACTGTGCTACAAAGTGTTGACCATGCCTGCACTTCAGAGAACTTCGCTCAGTCTGAATTTGCAAATCAGATGAAAGAAAACGCCGAATTACATTTTCTTATATAGGGACATTGTAATAGACGAAAGTGCTGCGATAGCGGGAATTTGGGCTTTTTAGATTTTAGATTTTAGTACAGTGGACATCACATGAAAACGGACGCCACGAACTAACATTCGAGACCAGTCCAACGTCTGTACGTTTTTTGGATGGTGCAGGAGGTCCCCGTGTTTTTAAGTTCTCAAAAGCACGGCGTATAGAATTTACCATATATAACATGTACTACATTTGAGACTAGTCCCACGTGTGTACATCTTTGGGATGGTGCAGGAGAGGTCCGTTCAGTCTGCACGTGCAAATAAGAAGAAAGAAAACGCCGAATAACATGGTCTTATATATGGACAGTTTAATAAACTAGAGTGCAACGAACGTGGGAATTTGTGCTGTACAGAGCACTAAATTTGCTCGACTGTAGCTCAGTAATGCATGGGCCGATTTTCTTACAATGGACATCAAATGAAGATGGACGCTACGGGGTAACATTTGAAGTAGTTCTTACGTCTGTACGTCTTTAGGATGTTGGAGGAGAGCTCCGTCATTTTGAGTTCTCAAAATCAAGGCGCATATACATTACCAAATATAACGCATCCTATATAAGTATGCAGTGGGGCCGAGTGGAGCGCAAGCGAAATTCGCCGAGAAAATACTGTGCTAGAAAGTGTTGACCAGGGCTGCATCGAGAGAACTACGTTCAGTCTGCACGTGCAAATCAGAAGAAAGAAAACACCGAATTACATTGTCTTATACAGGGACATTGTAACAGACGAAAGTGCTACGATAGCGGGAATTTGCTCTGTTTAGAGATTTCACTATGCGCGACTGTAGCTTAGTATCGCATGGGCCGATTTTCTTACAAGTGACATCAAATGAAAATGGACGCTACGGGCTAACATTTGAAGTAGGTCTCACGTCTGTACATCTTTTCGATGGTGCAGGAAAGCTCCGTAATTTTGAGTTCTCAAAAACACGGCGTATAGACTTTCCCAAATATAACGCATACTATATAAGTATGCAGTGGGGCCGAGTGGAGCGCAAGCGAAATTTGCCTGAGACAATACCGTACCAGAAAGTGTTGAAAAGGGCTGCACTGTAGTGAACTTCGTTCAGTCGGCACGTGCAAATCAGAAAAAAGAAAACGCCGAATTATGTTGTCTTAGATAGGTACATTTTAATAGACGAAAGTGCTGCGAAAGCGGGAATTTGCTCTGTTTAGAGCACTCATTTTGCGCGACTGTAACTCAGTAATGCATAGGCCGATTTTCTTACAGTGAACATAGCATAAAAGCGGACGCTATGTGCTAACATTTGAGACCGGCCCCAAGTCTGTACGTCCATGGGATTGTGCAGGAGAGCTCCGTGTTTTTGAGTTTTCGAAAACACGGCGTTTAGAATTTACCATGCATAACGTATACTATATAAGTATGCAGTGGGGCCGAGTGGAGCGCGAGCAAAATTCGCTGAGACAATTCCGTGCCAGAAAGTGTTGACCAGGGCTGCACTGTAGAGAAATTCGTGCAGTATGCACGTGCAAATCAGTAGAAAGAAAACGCCGAATTACTTAGTCTTATATCGGGACATTTTAATAGACGAAAGTGCTGCGAAAGTTGGGATTTGTGCTGTTTAGAGCAATCATTTTGCGCGACTGTAGCTCAGTAATGCATGGGCCGATTTTCTTACCGTGGACATCAAATGAGAATGGACGCTACGAGCTAACATTGGAGACTGGTCCCACGTCAGTACGTCTTTGGGGTGGTGCAGGAGAGCTCCGTGTGTTTTGAGTTCTCGAAAACACGGCGTATTGAATTTACTATATATAACGTATACTATGTAAGTATGCAGTGGGGCCGAGTGGAGCGCGAGCGAAATTCGTCGAGACAATACCGTGCCAGAAAGTGTTGACCATAGCTGCACTGTAGAGAACTTCGTTCAGTCTGCACGTGCAAATCGGAAGAAAGAAAACGCCGAATTACTTAGTCTTATATAGGGACATTTTAATAGACGAAAGTGCTGCGAGAGCGGGAATTTGTGCTGTTTTGAGCACTCATTTTGTGCGACTGTAGCTCAGTAATGCATGGGCCGATTTTCTTACAATGGACATCACATGAAAATGGACGCCACGAGCTAACATTTGAGACCGGTCCCACGTGTGTACGTCTTTGTGATGGTGCAGGAGAGCTCCGTGTTTTGAGTTCTCGGAAACACGGCGTATAGAATTTATCATATATAACGTATACTATATATGTATGCAGTGGGGCCGAGTGGAGCGCGAGCGAAATTCGCAGAGACAATACCGTGCCAGAAAGGGTTGACCAGGGCTGCAGTGTAGAGAACTTCGTTCAGTCTGCACGTGCAAATCAGAAGAAAGAAAACGCTGAATTACATTCTCTTATATAGGGACATTGTAATAGATGAAAGTGCTGCGAAAGCGAGTTTGTGCTGTTTAGAGCACTCCCTGTTCGCGACTGTAGCTCAGTAATGCATGGGCCGATTTTCTTACAATGGACATCACATGAAAATGGACGCTACGAGCTAACATTTGAGACCAGTCCCACGTGTGTACGTCTTTAGGATGGTGCAGGAGAGCTCCGTGTTTTGAGTTCTCGAAAACACGGCGTATAGAATGTATCATATATAACGTATACTATATTTGTATGCAGTGAGGCCGAGTGGAGCGCGAGCGAAATTCGCCGAGACAATACCGTGCCAGAAAGTGTTGACCATGGCTGCACTGTAGAGAACTTCGTTCAGTCTGCACGTGCAAATCAGAAGAAAGAAAACGCCGAATTACATTCTCTTATATAGGGACATTGTAATAGACGAAAGTGCTGCAAAAGCGAGTTTGTGCTGTTTAGAGCACTCCCTGTTCGCGACTGTAGCTCAGTAATGCATGGGCCGATTTTCTTACAGTTGACATCACATGAAAATGGACGCAAAGTCCTTACATTTGAAAGCGGTCCCACGTGTGTACGTCTTTGGGATGGTGCAGGAGAGCTCCGTGTTTTGAGTTCTCGAAAACACGGCGTACAGAATTTACCATATATAACGTATACTATATAAGTATGCAGTGGGGCCGAGTGGAGCGCAACCGAAATTCGACGAGAAAATACACTGCCAGAAAGTGTTGACCAGGGCTGCACTGTAGAGAACTTCGTTCAGTCTGCACGTGCAAATCAGAAGAAAGAAAATGCCGAATTACATTGTCTTATATATGGACATTTTAATAGACGAGAGTGCTGTGTTCTCTTATATAGGGACAATGTAATAGATGAAAGTGCCGCGAAAGCGGTAATTTGCGCTGTTTAGAGCACTCACTTTGCGCGACTGTATCTCAGGAATGCATGGGCCGATTTTCTAACTGTGGACATCACATGAAAATGAACTTTACGAGCTAACATTTGAGATCGGTTCCACGTCTGTACGTCTTCGGGATGGTGCAGGAGAGCTCCGTGTTTTTGAGTTCTCAAAATCACGGCGTGTAGAATTTACCATATATAACGTATACTATATAAATATGCAGTGGGGCTGAGTGGAGCGCGAGCGAAATTCGCCGAGACAATACCGTGCCAGAAAGTGTTGACCAGGGCTGCACTTTAGAGAACTTCGTCTTGGATTATTTTTGCCACTTGGTCATTTTTACTGTAACTTCTATATTAAAATCTTTTCCATATTTTATCTCCAAAACCGCTTGGAGGATTTCATTGAAACGTCACAGGAATGTTTCTCACCAAGCCTTTTTGTGCATATCATTAGGAGTTTCTGGTCAGATTATTTTTGGCAGAGTTATGGACTTTAAGTCATTTTTTACTCTGACTTCTATATTAAAATCTTGTCCACGCTTCATCTCCAAAACCCCTGGAGGATTTCATTGAAACTACACAGGAATATTTGTCACTAAGTCTTGTTGTGCATATCATCAGGAGTTTGTGGTCAGATTATTTTAGGCAGAGTTATGGGCACTTAGTCATGTTTTACTCTAACTTCTATATTAAAATCTTGTCTATGCTTCATCTCCAAAACCACCAGTGGATTTCATTGAAACTACACAGGAATGTTTGTCACCAAACCTAGCTCTGCATATCAGGAGTTTCTGGTCGGATTATTTTTGGCAGTGCTATGGGCCCGTAGTCATTTTTTACTATAACTTCTATATTAAAATCTTATCCAAGCTACATCTCATAAACAGGTTGGGGGATTTTATTGAAACCAGAATGTTTGTCACCAAGCCTTATTATATATAAAACATCAGTAGGGGTTGGGATTAAAACAATATTGTTCGTATTCAAGGCCAAACTCACAGCTTTCTATTTCATTGGATGATTATGTCTTCAGCCTCCATAGAACAATCTGAAGCAGAAAAACATTACTTTACCATTTATCTTAAGTTCATGCTCTAACACTATACTATACTATGCTATGCCACACCACAACACACCACACCACGCCACGCCACGCCACGCCACGCCACACCACACCACACTACACTAAAATGGTACTAGCTATGTTTGCCGGCCTACAGGGGGACGATTTACGACTTTCCAGCCTTTGGTGGCAGATACCAGTTTCTCAATGAAATTTAGTGTCAGACGACCACTCAAACTTTTAGCGCCTCACTGACAATCCCAATACAACAACCTGGAAAGAAAAGTACAGCTATTCTTATAGGATTGAAGACAATCTACAACAAAAACTCAAAAAACTGTTCATGTGTTATGGCACACCTAAATCAGCTAGTGCTAGATACCTGTCAGCCCTACACTTGTTTCAGTATCCAGCTCACACGGCATTCTATAGTTCTGGCTTCCATAACTTTATAAGTCCCTTTTATGATTTTTGACGTTGCGCGACAGTAAAGTTATGGGTCAACCCCATTTGCAAAGGCTACCAGAATTATGACAGTTTATGAAGAGTAAATAAATAACTATTAAAATCACCCTCATCAATCAAATTGGGGTCAAATGAATTACACCATTTGATAAAAAAATAAATTCTGTATCTTTTCATTTTTCTCTCCAGAAATAAAACCACGCAAAGGTACCTGAACGTAAAGTCTCGCAAGTCACACGATAGGACAGCAATGGCGGCGAATTTCACAAAATTTAACCGAGCTGATAAACTTTGAGGTATTATTCCATCGATCAAACCTTTTTTATTCACAAACATAGACTGAAGTGTGCAAAATAAATTGAATTACCCATATGTGTAGAGATTTTGTCCAGATAATGTAAATTTATTAAATTACAGCGTGACATAAATATGTCACAGTTCTGGTTGACTTTCGATACGGGATTGGTTTCATCGAACAGGTCTAGCGATACTATAAAACCTGTTCGCTGAAGTTTCTTTAGCTAGGCATCCTATTAAACTTCTGCAGCCGAAACCACTTACATAACCTGCTTTCATCAGTTTCGAATTTCAAGCTCCTACTTCACACTGAGTGTATTTCAATACTGTTCGATAAGGAAAAAACTAAGAGAACCTCATCCTGACCACTCTGAATACCCATATCCTCATGTATTAATTAATTTAGACTTCAGCAATACACATATTAATGCATTATGCCCTATCATCAATAATTTCTACTTGGCCAGTTCGAATGTGTGGCTGGAAAACTGGTATGTGCTACCTTTGATGACAGATAAAACAATTCAACCAAAACATTTTCATAATATTCTACTATCAGTTCTCCTGTTACTTTAAAAACGAAAGTCAGTGTTGGTGTATTTATAAAGGTTAATACACGACAGTACTTATATTTCTTTAAAACCTCGATTATACAAATAACTTCCGCGTTTGAATAGGCTATTCTTTGTATTTTTTCTCAGGTAAAGTACGACGTTATTTTTATACTATATACCGCTTGAAGTTTAATAATTTATATTGTAGATATTTTAGCGTGATCTTTAATGGCAACGATGTGTGACAGTTGGCGTGGGTAAAGGATTTAGACATACATAAGTGCTTGTAAGAACAGGAACACGTCATACTGTTAGCATCTTCATATTTTATTTATGGTGACAGGCTACATTGTTTCTACACAACAGGTTGTTCTACTTGAGGGATTTAGGCTAGAACGATAAACGGAAGTAAGTGAATTTTATTATGATTATAAGTGAAAATGACATAGAAGAACTACATATGATAACATATAGCATATGATTAAACACAGTGGTCAGACCTACGTCAGCGAAATTAAACAACAACATGTTGGACAACATAAGAATGAAACAGTTGGAGGATATTTTTGTCACAGTGTTTTTACATTTTTTTACAACGGAAGATATATGCTATTTCTTTAAGTGGTAGGAAAGTAAAGTTTCACAGAAATAAAGTATGACGTAGCAGACAATGAAAAACTCTTTACTTTTATTCTGCAATTGCCATTAAAGTATGTGACGTATGTGACTGTTACTTTAGTTGTAAGATGTTGTTGCTTTTTAGAATCATGTCGTGGAAAGTGCTCACTTGCCGATTTCCTCGTTCAGAGGCCAGTGTGAAGCTGTACTGTTTCCCTTGGGCGGGAGGCGGCGCTAATTTCTACTCGAACTGGGGCAAAATCTTACCTGAGTCAATAGAAGGTACGCTAGCTGTTATGAAATTTAATTCATTGTGATGTAACGATGTTTAAATACAAAATAAGATATCCCCACTTCGATGGATAGTTGTTAAATCAATGAAACGTTTTTAGAAATGTCGATCAGATCATTTATTTCCTTCTTTATAAATACATTGTGTCATGACCTGTCACTATAAAGTAATATAGCTTCAGAGCAACAAGTTTGCTTTGCCCGCCCACTTAGCTCAATAGGTTACAGCACTGGATTAGTAATCCATCGGTCGTTGGTTACGACCCCTGGGCAGGGCAAAATTTCTCCGTGACAATTGATCTCAGACATTGTGTCTAATGTTCATATGTCTCTCACCGCTGATTCAGAGTAGATCATGTGGGAACAGTAGTCAGTCAATTGCAGAGACATTGGTAATTACTGGTTAGTTGTCCAGGAAAACCGGTTAGGTGGACTGACCGCCGAGATATAACCTTGATGTTAAAATCGGCGTTAAACCCCAAAAAAAACAACAAGTTTTCATGGTCATTGATTTTTGCATGACATTTTGACACAGTATATGACAGTTGTCTCGACAACTGCAGTGTTTTTCTTTAACCTGTCATAGTGTCTTTTGTCTCGTACCTGCGTCTTGCAAGGTTCATAATTACTGTATGACATTTTATGTTATTGTTTGTTGTTACTTGTTTTTGGTTCTCAAGCTGCATTCCCACCATTTATTCAGCAAATACTAAAGAAAATGACCGTACTCAACTGTATAGAGACAGAGTAATATATGTTAAAAGAGGTAGATCTCTAACGATGAACAGTTACATTTCATCAAAATTTTCCTGACACTACGTTCCATATAAAATCTTGAGATAACATAGGTTGGACCTACGAAGAATACGTTAGCATTTTTTCCCTGGCTAGGACTTGCACATGTAATTTTATCCTAAATCAGGCATCAGTTTTTAGATGGCCTTCCTGTTTTTGAATAAACCGATAGATCAAATTAAAAAGAAAAAAATCGGTGACTAATTACATTACTTGACATTACTTATGTTTCATACTTATGTCTTAACTAAGTCCGCTCTCTAGCCCCGTCATTAGCATGCACAGCAAAAGAGGTTGGTTCTTGTTTATTTAATGATAAAGGACTTTTGTCAAAGGTGTTTCTTTCACAGAATTTTCATACCTGTTACCAAATCGTGTTTATTTCTTTGCAGTACACGGAGTTTGCCTCCCCGGAAGGGAATCTCGATATAAGGACCAAATGTATACTAGTCTAAACAATTATTGGACGAGGTCACATCTGCAATACACGAGACTTGTCAGGGCAAAATGTTTGCGTTGTGGGGACACAGTCTAGGAGCTCTGCTTACATATGAGGCAGCCTGTCTATTGAAGTCACGTTACAACATGGAACCAACTCATATTTTTGTTTCCGGTGCCTCTGCCCCACATGTATGTTTAAGATAAATTTTAATTTACTCCTTCCATATATTTTCCCACAATTTCTATTGATCAAAACGATCAGGTGATGAACATAACAGATTTCAAGAGATTATACAAAAAAGGAGTACGATCCAGACACTAGGATATTCTTTACTTACACACCGATACGTAGTCACTCTCATACATTTTATCTCTTTTCTTTTGTTTTTTTCTCTTCTTTTTTCCATTTCTTTAAGTGCTGTGAAGAGAAACTGAGGAAACTAGTGTCTTTAAATGTTTACCGGAGTGCACGTGTACATTGAAGTGTGTACTAAAGCAAGATTTCTTATGTAAAAAGGATGTACCTCTACATCGCCGAAAGTGCCAATATAAACATTTGATACATGGTATTCATCAAAGTAGCTGATCCTTACTTATAAAAACCAATTTAGTTATCAGCCGATGTCAACGTGACAGTGCAAACAATATTTTATTAATGATGCATTTTACGAGTCGAATGTTTTGTTTTTAGTCAGAGAAAAGAAAGCAGTCCACAATCAACGTAAAAGGCTACACGGATGATGAATTTATAGAACTTCTTAAGCATTTTGGTAAGTAAACCATAACACTAACACAACAAATTTTGTAAAATTGACTTGTCTTTCAGTCTAGATCCAACCATTTTTAGTTGATAACTTATTAACCAAAATAGCTAAAACTGTTACATAGCACAGTCGATATTGAGACTATACGTATATGCAGGCCTGTCATGATCTATCGAGGTCGGAAGAACAGCATTATTTTTCATAGTGTCGTAAAGAGTTAATGCCCTTACCTTTACTTTAAATTGTTAAACTTTAAATGTATTTCTTAATATGAAGGGACAAGTTGAGCGTCTTGAGGATGTTTAACAATCCTGAGTACAAAACTGTTATGACTGCACATTGTGCAATAAGAAAGCTAATACATGTAATTTAGGGAAAGGAAAGACAGTTCATCTTGACAGGCTTCTGAAAAAAAAGTTTCTTTTCTTGTCTTTGCAGGAGGGACGCCTGCAGACATAATAGAGAACAGAGAACTTATGTCTATATTTCTGCCACCTCTCAGGGCAGACTATGAACTTCTTCCGCAGATTGGGTAAAGTTGATTTTTTTTCAAACTGGACCGCTGAACAGTATAAAGTTTCGCTGTCTTAACACGAATAGAAACGAATTGTTGTTTGGGTTTACCCCCCCCCCGCCCCCTTTATCAATAAGAAGTTTCTGCAGTGAATGTATACACCAAGAAAGTAACAAAACATTTTGCAAATCGAGTAAAGAGAAGAAAGGAACGGACAGACGGACGGACAAACTGAAGAATATTAAGTAACCAACAAAGTTCTGTATATTAGAACAGTTGTGACCATAATCAATGTAGGGTTGGTATTTATTTTGTTTATACTTGACATTGAACGAGGTTTTAATTTGCTTTCCCTACTTATTTATACAGGACACAAGCGCCTTCAGAGAGACATGTTTTAAGTTGTTCAGTGGACGTGTTTGATGGAAAAGATGATGCTGAACATGATTTACAATGTATGTAGACGTGTAGCATTCACGAGAACACATATATTTTACACCTGTTTTCTATATATCAAAGTTTTAACGAAAGCATTTATTTACATATTTAATATGAAAAATACTTTTATATGCTTTCTTAAAATCAGATTCCTGTTTGATTTGTATCGTGCTTTGTTTTCCGCCTCTGGCAATGCATAACCGTCCGTGCAAATAAAGTGACAATTTCTGACTATTGCTTACATGATTCTGTTACAAATGGTTTCTCAAGATAGATGGGTATTAAGTTATCGAGAGTGATCTTGCCATCTTAATGTTTATTTCCAGCTCATCAATTTAAAGCTACATTTGTGGTCTAGATGATCCTGAAATTTAAAGAAAAGAAGCACACGCCCACAATTCTGTACTCTCACATTTTTTACTGGGTTACATAGACTTATCTTGCCATTGACAACCATGTCTGTTTTTACTTTCAGTCATTTGTCTTTCATTATTTTCATATTTTCAGCTTGGAAAGATATCTCTACTGGATCATTTTCTATTACTATGCTTGATGGAGGACATTTTTATTTAAAAGAAGAAACCAGTATGAAGAAACTGTGTAGTTGTGTAACCAACTGCTTATCGAAATATTCGTTTTGACAATATTCAATAATAACATTAAATAATATTAACTCTGGTGTTTTATTTCATCATTCATTTCAGTCGGCCACGTTCTTTACAGTTTTTTTTTTCATTGCCAATACATACAGCAGTGATGATTCATGCCAGTAGTGCTAGATACTACAGACATTGAATTTTGGTATAGTACAGACAGTGTCAGTTTAAAACACTATAATCATTCTATCAAAGAAAGTTCTTTATGGTCAAGTCATTTGATGCTGGTGTTATCTAAACTTTCTACTGCAAAGTTGTCCAATAATGTTGTGTGTGGGAAATATCCACACTTCTGGTGATCTCAAACACTTCGCGACTCAGATGCTGAAAGTTTTCTTCGAACTGTCATCACACTGGTTACATCATGAAACTGATTACATAGGGGAAGTAACTCTACATGGAGTTTGGGAAAGTTCTTGCTTTAATAGGGGAGTATTTGCACATGTATATTAATTTAAACAACATGTATGTGACTCAAAAATAATTCAAAATTGTGTGATGATGGAAAAAGATAACATTATGTATTGAGGAAAACAAAATTATATAAATGTTTTTCGTCGCAAAAGAGAAACATCTCGGGAAAAGCAACAGTTTCGTTTTGTTGGTGTCTTAAATATAAACTGCTCACTGACCTGGGTATAAAGGACGTTCATAGTTGTAAATTCATGTTTTATGTACTTAGTCTTTCAAAAATATACTACTCTGGTCAAAAACAAAAAAGCATTTTTTTTTAATGACAACACATGTTTACATGATACTGGTATGTCTTTGTTCAATTCAACATGGATCTGTCTGTCGTTTAAGTCTTTTTCAGAAGGAAAAAAATATTTACCTGTGTGAATTATATTGCTGAAATTGACTTTTATGCACTTAATTTTTAAGTTATTATCTGGAAAAGATTTTACAGGTTTACTTGATAAATGGTTATGACTATTCTTAATTTCTCCAAATTATAACAGAATTATAACAGAAATGAAGCAAATTGAAAAGTAGCCATGTCCAATGCAAGGAATCAAAAGGAAAACTCTATTTGTAAACGATTTATGTAAATATATATTCGATTTTTTAATGTTGTTGTTTACCGGTAGTAATCTAAATGTGAAAAAAAACATCGAATTGGTTTTTAAATGTATATTTGCCAGTCACTTTCACATATATGTGTAGATAAGCAGGGCATAAACAAATAAATCTTGTATGATTTTATAAATATATATATTTATATAAACAATTCTTACATGTATAATACAGAGTTATAGTCGCTGAATATTGCTGAATCATCGTAGAGTTTCTGTGTATAATGGGACTTTGGACAAAGCACCCCTGAGTACTGTCTATTTCTGTTACTGAACAACTTAACTGGCAATGGCAGAATGGTCTGTTCTGGTTCAACAGTAACATATGCATTTTCTTCGAGCGATGCTGGCCGACTGGCTAAGCTAACAATAGATTTAAATACTGCATCGGTAACGTGATCTCTCATTGCTAATATATCTTCCTTTAGCCCATTCCTCATGTCTGTCAACAGTTCTGTAATGTGTTGCTCATGTCGTAGCTGTCTAGCAATAGCATCATCAAAGTTAATGTAAGTATCTCTGGTTTCTTGGTCGCTCTCTTTTTTCTCAACGTTTACGATGTGTTTCTCGATGTCTTGTTCTGATACGTCACCTGAATTACCATTTAGTTTATCATCGTTCTTTTTGTTGTCTGTTTCAAAGTTCTCAGTTTCTGCATCTGGCAGATGGGTTACGTTATCTTCAAAATCTGTCTCGTTGAGTAATTTTGCAGCGCCTTTTGTTCCCTCATCTTCTTTTCCTGTAGCGATAATTTTAGAAAATACTAGATCACATTTAAAATTAATATGAAAATATAACCCTGAAAGTACATTCACGAGAATATCATAAAAACTGAAGTTTTTTTTCTAAAGTAAAGCTAATTCATTTCAGTGAGTTACTGTACATCTACGATTCATATGAAATACAACTTCTATAGTACGATATTCTCATATACAATATTTTATGTAAATCATTTGCTCTTGTATATCAGTATTTTTCACAAAGACATTATGCAAGAAACAACACATTAAGAGAAACAGAAAGAACAGAACCAAATGTTTGTTTTTTCATTACTTAATTACTGAAACAAGAAACATGGCAATGCCACGAAACCAGGTTTTCAAAAATGTTGTTCTGATTCTATACTATAGTATGAATTTTGGAATGAAGATTGCTATGAATATTCAAAAGATTATAACATGACATGAAGGAAAAGATAATATTCATGAGAATACATGATAATGAGTAGGATGTAAATTTCGGCTAACAATACTGTCTGCAAGGAGTATACTTAATAATGAGACAACAATTTCTGCACGTCATCTTGATGTGGTAAACATTTGTCTGAAGTTTCATCAAAATTCTTCAAAGGGTTGAAGAGTTACAGAGCGGACAGGATTTTCAATGTTAATGTCACTGTGACCTTGACCTTGGAGCCATCAAAATTCTTCAAAGGGTTGAAGAGTTACAGAGCGGACAGGATTTTCAATGTTAATGTCACTGTGACCTTGACCTTGGAGCCAGCCATGCGGAACATGCGTTCTGCACGTCATCTTGATGTGGTAAACATTTGTCTGAAGTTTCATCAAAATTCTTCAAAGGGTTGAAGAGTTACAGAGCGGACAGGATTTTCAATGTTAATGTCACTGTGACCTTGACCTTGGAGCCAGCCATGCGGAACATGCGTTCTGCACGTCATCTTGATGTGGTAAACATTTGTCTGAAGTTTCATCAAAATTCTTCAAAGGGTTGAAGAGTTACAGAGCGGACAGGATTTTCAATGTTAATGTCACTGTGACCTTGACCTTGGAGCCAGCCATGCGGAACATGCGTTCTGCACGTCATCTTGATGTGGTAAACATTTGTCTGAAGTTTCATCAAAATTCTTCAAAGGGTTGAAGAGTTACAGAGCGGACAGGATTTTCAATGTTAATGTCACTGTGACCTTGACCTTGGAGCCAGCCATGCGGAACATGCGTTCTGCACGTCATCTTGATGTGGTAAACATTTGTCTGAAGTTTCATCAAAATTCTTCAAAGGGTTGAAGAGTTACAGAGCGGACACAATTTCGTTTGACGCCCGCCCATCCGCCCATCCGCCCGCCATACCCCAATCTAATAACCAGGATTTTCAAAATTGAAAACCTGGTTAATAAATACCTGTATTTCATGAACATTACTTCAGTAGTGAAATACATACCTGAGTTTCATGAGCATTACCAATAGTAAAATGCATACCTGAGATATACATACCTAAGTTTCATGAACAGGCTTATGAAATAAAATACATATTTGAGTTTTTTAAAGATAACGTCTGATCAGCAGTGAAAAACTTCCTTCATGTACAAAACTTCAGTAATGAAATGCATCCATGAGTTTCATGAACGTGGTGAAATACATACCTGAGTTACCGTAAGTAGTGATATTACATACGTGAGTTTCATGAACATAACTTTAATTGTGAAATACCTACTCGAGACTCATGAACAATACTTCAGTGTTGAAATCCTTGACTTACCTGGGTTTCTTGACATTCCTTCAGTAGTTAAAAATTAACAACAGTTTCATGAATTTTACGTCAGTTGGTTGTGAAGTACCTACCTGAGTTTAACACCTCTAACTCCTTTTGCAAATCTTTCACTTCCTTGTTTAACTGTTTAATCAATTTCTTTTCTTGAACTTGCTTTTGAAGGAAGTCCTTTTTTCCTGTAGAAGTTTAAGTTCCCGCTCTGTGTCTGTCTCTAATTTGAGTGTGGTTTCATTTGTTGAACGTGCTTGCTTTGGAATAACATCTTCCATGAAGGACTCGGGAACATGTCTTGTGATCAACTGATTGGGATTTCGAGGTGGTAGATCGGGAACTGCAAAATTAAGTAGATGATAAAGTAAATGCTAACTTGAATACTAGTTATTAAGAAATGCCTGACCAGTGAGCCAACAAACATTGAAAAGTTGAGATTTAGTCAATATTTTAGAGTATAAAGTCACTCACATGCAAGTAGGCCTGAAGTAATGTGTAGTTTTTTCTTATGTTATGCCGCACGTCATTGCTTACTTATTCTTTTTTTAAACTTCCATTACAAAATAATGGCATTGCATGAAAATGTGTATGTGTTGTGAGTCTTAGTACTAAAGATACTTATTAAACGGCTGTACTAAAATCTAGAACAGTCAGCAAAAGCAATTTGTCAACTGATTAAGAGCACGCTACTCTCTTCTTTGGTAAAAGAGGACATATTTATGTATGGTCTAACTCTTATATTCATATTTGAAAGTAAGCGTGTTTTATTCGGATCAGTTTGAAATTGCAAAGTTCCAGTTCTTAGTTGTTTGGACAAAATTGAGTGAGCTACAAAAACGTTGCAATATTTGCCATTTTTCTCTGTCATTTTGTCTTCAGTAAACCCACCGACCTGCATTATAAATCGGTGTAAGATAATCTTGATCCGGGTCAAGTCGGGATCTTGCTGCCCCTCTCAATCTCTTCTTTTCTGAAAGCAAATTGATCAACGGATAAACAACTACTGCAACAGCACAGGACATCTGTTACGATTAGGGATGGCAAATTTTGCGGTTACTTCCCTTTCAGTACAAAGGCATGTCACGTGATGATAGTCGAAAGTAAATAAACAAAATGTTAAACTTTTTTCAATTTCATTACATCAAGGCATGTTAAATCGATGCAATTCCGTCTATAACTGAACAAAAAAGAGCAAAAATAATTTCTGAAATCCAGTTAAGTTTTACAGTGAAGGGGAGATCACTGCCAGGAGATTGCTTCTCGACTTGGTTAACTGGATAAGATCCGAGTGTTTCCAATCATTCACTGACACAATGTGTATTTCTCGGTATCCGGTATCCTTATAGGTAAATCAAATTTCGATTTAAATTTATACTTAGAAGGTCTAAAAGAAAAAGAAATTGAGACCAAGCCCTAGGTATGGAAAGTACCATTGACATTTTGACTGATTATTAGCGTTACGGATATGAACTGATAGAGAATTTGCGAGAGAATAAAATAACCCCGAAAATCGGGCCAGAATAAAGTAAAATCGGGGTTAGCGCCAAATAACAGACTGACACGTCCGTGTATTTAATTTCTTCATCTGTCTCCTAGTTTGACCACAAACTCGACACTCAGACACGGACATACCAGTACCTTTTGTCTTAGCCACTGTAGGTGACACTTGCTTAAAGCACAGGCCACCAACATTAGATGACGGATCTTTACGGTCATCTAACCAAAGGTGTTAACAGAGGTATTAAAGCAACAATATGTGTGAATTAAACTGATTATAACGCCTTTCTTGCTTCTTCAACACTTTATGATTTCATTTTTTTCTATGAAAACAAAAAGGATAGATTTTTTTTTGTTTTGTTTTTTTTCTAAACATTCGAATGCCAAAAATACATTCGAACGTTCGGCATCGGATCCGAACTAACGTTCACTTAACATCCCTAATTACAATCAATTTCACACCTACCCAGTTTTTATATAAATTGAGTTTTCTAACAACTGAGTCAAAGAATCGGTTCTTCAGCTCGTTGGTATTTCATGCTTCTCATGACCCAGCAGACAGCTGCTGCAGTTCGAATCCGACATACGGATGATCCATATCTAATGCATTGCATCTTTTTGTGACAGGCAGAAGCTCGTAAGACATTACATAGTTTTATCATAATCTGATGAGGAGAAAGATGCAGAAGACGAAATGATCATACATATGATGATGTTGATGCTGCAGATGTTTTTGGGTTTTTTATGTCACTGAGATAGGCACGTACATTTACTTGTATGTTGAATTAATTTTCTGTATACCTTTATTCTGTAAGTTTAGAATATATCTTACAAACTCTCTTACTTGTTCGTGTTAATGATGTCGTAGGTTTTACTGGAAACCGGGAAGAAGCCTTTGTACTCCGAGAGAATGATGGCTCGTGTTTCTCTGGTAATCTTGTACAAACTGAGACCTCTGGAATCTGGAGATGCTTCACTAGGTCATCCATGCCACAGTTTGACAGAACATCCAGGAACACCTCAAACCAGTTACAATTACGCCTGGGAACTTTGTGCAGTAACATAAATGAAGCTGCGATAGCCCCTCTTCGCTCCTTTTCACACCGTACTTCCTCCATATCCCGCTCGTTGATGACCCTTTTTTCAAACAGGTGGTCAATAAACTCCTCAGGGTCAATTCTTTGCATAATTTGTGGCGTAAATAATCTAAGAAGGTCACGGTTGACAGAGTGGTCCTTTTCTGTCTTTCCCCGCAGCAGACTTACGATGTACTCATATTCTTTGAAAGAAATCAGACAAAAATGCATCTCTTCAGTTTTAACGAGTTGTTATTTATACTTGAAAATAAGTCAAAATTAGCGTTTATAGCTGATTTTAGTATAGTACAATGTGTATGACAAATTCAATATAAGAACACAAATGCATCTCTTGAAAATAAGTCAAAATTAGTTTTTAATAGTTCATACTGGTATAATAATTTAAAGTTCAAAAGAAAATTAAAATTGAATGAACTCAGATTTATATATATAAAAAGCCATATAAAATATTGTGACAAAGTCGAAATGCACACATCTTTAATGACAAAATTGAAATATTGTAACTAATTTAAAGTAGATTTGTTGTTTAAGACAATAACTACTAAACAGTTACGTCAAGATATTGCTCCTTTATTTATACTTAATTCGATTGTAACATAAAAAAATAAATTGTATTATTTTCGACTTTTTCTTTTCTTTTCTACTTTTTTACGTGCACTGGTAGCGTTTGAATTTTCATTCCTCCGTTGCTCTGTATAGTCGCTATTTTACTGATATTACGTACCTGTTAAATTAAGGGCGTGAAGAAAAGCTTGCCATTTTCCTGGTTCGTCCGAGGCTTTGATCCGAGCTATAAACAATTCCACAGCCTTTCTTTGGTCATCTATTTTTACAAATGCATGGGCATCTTTTTTATGAAAGAGAAAAAAATACGGAATTTACAAAATTATATTCTTTTTGTTAGATCACTTTTAGATTATGCTAACAGCACTAAGTTTTATCGATGGAAATGTCTGTAGTTTGAATTTCTCTGCGACTAATGATTATCATCTCTTCAAAGTGTTGCTGGAAGTATCTTCACTTTTTAACTGTTTGCAAACTAAGACCAAACACTTAGTTCCCAATGACTGTACATCGCTTTTATTTTATGTAAAATGCTCCAAGTTGATTTGGTTTGGTTTGGTTTTCTTGTGGTTTAAAGCCAGTTTTTCCAGCTAAGGTCATATCCCGGCGGTCAGTCCACCTAACCAGTGTTCCTGGGTATCCAACCAGTTTACTAACCAATTTCTCCGCAAGTAACTGACTACTTCCTCACTTGCTTCAGAGGTGAGGGACAAATGACATATAGATCAATTATCGCAGAGAAATTTTTCAGGCCCTGATGGGAGCACCAAGTTGATAAACGCTTGCTAAGGCGATGTGACTGTAGGCACCGCGACGTAGGATAGAACGCAAAACTCCAAGTCGGTGGCCGTGGGTTAAATTACGGACAGCGGAAAGCTTCACGAACTTCTTGGCCAATCGTTGTACATTCTGACAAAATACAAGATCATAGGTAGGCTACCTAAATTCGTAGCGAATCTGAATATATAAATTTAATTCTGAACCAGCGAAACAAATAAAATACATAGTTGTTTTTACATGCATGTGTGAAATCACTTACCTATAAAAGGCAGGTGAGGCAAAATCTCTATCACGTCTATCGTTTGTTCGAGCAGCGGTTGGAAAGCCTCAACCATATAAGGCACGTCCTCTAATGGAACAATTGAGCCACATCTTAGCGTCGAGATTCCCGAACTGACTGTTTGTCTCAGGGAAACATCGGAAATGTATGTGTGATCATCATCCACATCATCGCTATATGAAGCTCCATCACAAGAAGCCTCAAAATCATATGTACATGTAGAACCATGATCAACACGAGTCTTTGGTTGATCTTCGTATGTTAGGTAGGAATCCTTATGACCAATACATCGACACTCTAGGAACATCATAAAGAGCTAGGCCTGACGTCTGGCTCACATTCAGGGATGAACATCTGTCGCTGAATGCCGAGTCCCTCGAAAGGCTACTTTCAGTTGTTAAGTCATCCCTCTCCTTACAGATAAAATGACATTATGGTAACAATTTTCTCACAACTAGTTAGTCACCAAATAATCTCTTTTCAACGTTTCGGAATGATCAGCTCTTGGTTGAAATTTATATTTTTTTACAGTCAACGATTGTAGCGGTCTCAGATATTCACTTAGCTGAAGAGGCTAGATGTCCTGTCTCTTGCAATCAAAGGAAGAATTTGGTAATATTTGATTTTAGACTTGTAATAGAAATCATTACTTAATAACTCATATATTGTATTTAAGTATTCAATATATATACTTGAGTGTGATTTTCAAACTTAACAGCTTCTATATTAGTATCATTACCATGAGCTTCCAATAAACATTTTGCGTTTTCCCTAAAGTTTGGTTAAATTCCTAATGGTGACATGGTAAAATATATAGTTTTCATTCGTGTGCCAGTAGCTATTTCTTTTAATAAGGCGACATTTACTTTAATGTTTGTTTAAATACATAAAACTCTATGACTATTTGTTTTTTATTACTGTTACGAGACTGAACTGGTTGTCTCAATATATATATAACTGTTACAAGACTGAACTGGTTTTCTCAAGGGGCAACCATGTGAAAAGTTAATCATAACCGACACGAAACTCGAGGTATCTGTCTACAGGACTTGGTGATACAGCAGTTGGTCATGTTTCTATACTTGAGTTTATAAACATCTGGCTTTAGAAGTATTACACGTGACAACATTTATCCATCAGTGTTGGGATTAAGACAAAAGACGATTCCTTTTAGTTCTAAAAATGTATTTAATGCGTTAAATGATTTGACCGGGAAGTAATTCAGTATGTAATATTTTGTATGGTCTCCCTTGCATAAATCAAATGCGGAAGTCATAAATATTATGTGCCATATCATTATTATCACACTAGTGGATCCAGAGGCGCCCCCCCCCCCACCCCCCGTAAAATTTCCAGACCATAGGTGTTATTGTAGGTCTATTTTGAATATGTCTTTAAATAATGTATACTTCATTGTTAAACACTGAATTGAATAATCAGAGGCCCATGTGATATTGCCAAATTAGTATACTCTAGCATAACCACAACCGTTGAAATGAGGTAGAAAACGGACACAAATTGGGCCAAACATTTTGCACCCCCAACCTGAAATCTTGGAACCGCCCCTGTATCAAATTGAAAAGCATGTACAGTATTATTGTTAGCTATTGTTTATTCAGGGACACGGTGACCATATGTAATTGAAAGAATAAACTATATAAACCATATAAAGTAGGTTCCATCTAAAATTATTTTGTTTACTATTCTGCTGTACTCCTATCAGTACAAGCTTTTTGAAATACAAAAGGTGACGGTCATTAAAAGTAATAAATCAAAATGACAACTGAAAAAAATAGGGGAATTTTTACAATTGACAAACAGCATTATGATTGGTCAATATTTATAACAAATAAACAATGACGTTTATATCCAATTTTACTTTTATCAAGGTTACCGCCTATGTATTTTGGATGATTCATATATACTCTAGTGTAAGGTTTATCAACAGGTTACCGTAATCCCTTCGTTTAAGTTGTAAGTTGAATTTACATTTAAAAAAACGAAAACAGGTGATCGAGAGGTTACATATGAAAATTGATATGATGTTTTCCACTCTTCGTATCAGAGGTAAATCACCCCAAATAACAGAATTGTTTTGGCTGCCTAGAAATTCGTTCTACAAAAGTATGGTTCTTCATTTATTTTAGACAGAGATGTAATTCAAAGCTGAAGTGGGACAATCTAGGATCTTGAATCTACTTATTTCTGTGTTTCCACTTACGTTACTCTGTGACAGCTCTTCCGTTTGACATTGTAAAAGTATAAAGTAGGGTGAAAAGGTAAAAAAGTTTGAAGGCTTATCATAGTCTGAAATAACACATCACCTTTTTCAACACTTTTTTTGAAAATTAACATACCATATTTACAAGAATAGCTTATTTCAGGACAAGCGCACTTCAAAAATATATCAACAGCTGTCAAATGACAATGATGGCCCCTTCATGCGCATCAGAAATCGCCAAGATCAACCAAGAATAATGTTTACTCGGCTCTTTGGATGCCGAGTTATCTACTCATACAGCTGAACAATTTTTAAATTCATTGATTCCTTCATTCTCAAGTAATTGATTGAAAACCACTTAGGAAGTACAGGTCCGTGTGAACTTGACATTAATACAGTGTGCACAAAATCAAATAGATTTGTCTACACATGCCAAACTATTCAGACAAGCGATCTTGAAAGTCCATGAAGCAGTCATTTTAGAGTTACTGATCGGCACAGCTTTCTAAGCATGGGCCCCTGTGAGCTAAACATTTGATGTTGTGGACCTAACAAGACAATAGGGTTCATCTACTCATCATACCCCACCATCCAACCATCCTGTAAAGTTTAAAGTCCTTGATGCAGTTTTTCTTGATACATTGATCAAAATGCAGGCCCCTGCGAGCTTAAGCTTTGACCCTTTTGGATAACAAACTATAGGGTTCATCTGCTCATCATGACCAACCTACCTATCTATCTACCAAATCTTAAGTCTCTGTGCCCGTGTGTTCTAAACATACTGATAGGAAACGAAGTGGTCTATCGACCAACCGACATCTGCGACACAATAAACCCACTACTAAGCTTGTGTCGGTCTTAACATCACCACTGTACCTTAATGTTAAAAATCATATTAAAGATAAATTAGACGTTGTTTGCTGTGTTGTCCCACATTGTTTTTTCTCCTTTAACCATACTAAAACATAGCGTTACAGTCTAAATGAAAACCGTATACTCACAAGTCCAATCTCCATGTAGTATGGCTCTTCGTACATATTTTCTGTTTCTTCATTGGCCGTTTCATTTTTCTCTCTCTTCCTCTGAAAGAATTTTTTTTTTAAAAGTTGTAATAACATATTCTACAAAGTATGTTGATAAACTGGGTGATTTCTTTGAGTGAGCGAAATGCATGAATACAGTGTTCCGTTAGGGCCAGCGCGTTCTCCCTGAGAGTGCGACAGTACGATGGTGCAATGCGACAATACGATGGTGATAATACGACAGTATGATAGTGAAGCGCGACAGTACGATGGTGACAATACGATAGTACGATGGTGAAGCGCGACTGGACGATGGTGACAATACGATGGCGAAGCGCGACAGTACGATGGTAACAATACGATAGTACGATCGCGCCATCGTACTGTAGTATTGTCATCAATGTACTGTCGCATTGTCACCATCGTACTGTCGCGCTTCACAATCGTACTGTTGCGCTTCACTATCGCATTGTCGCGCTTCACCGTCGTACTGTCGCGCTTCACCATCGTACTGTCGTGCTTCACAATCGTACTGTTGCGCTTCACTATCGCATTGTCGCGCTTCACCGTCGAACTTTCGCGCTACACCATCGTACTGTCGCGCTTCACCGACGTACTGTCGCGCTTTACCGTCGTACTGTCGCGCTTCACCGCCGTACTGTCGCGCTTCACCGTCGTACTGTTGCGCTTCACTATCGCATTGTCGCGCTTAACCGTCGTACTGTCGCGCTTCACCATCGTACTGTCGCGCTTCACCGTCGTACTGTCGCGCTTCATTATCGTACTGTCGCGCTTCACCGCCGTACTGTCGCGCTTCACCATCGTACCGTCGCGCTTCACCGTCGTACTGTTCCGCTTCACTATCGCATTGTCGCGCTTCACCGTCGTACTGTCGCGCTTCACCATCGTACTGTCGCGCTTCACTATCGTACAGTCGCGTTTCACCGCCGTACTGTCGCGCTTCACTATCGTACTGTCGCGCTTCACCATCGTACTATCGCTCTTCACCTTCGTAATGTCGCCTTCTTGTTAAGAATGCGCATAATATGATATAAACATGGAGGAAAACGGACCGTGTCATTAGTAAGGTACAATCGTACTGTCGCGCTTCGCACTTGGCTTTCTCAAGGAACACCGTACATAAAAGACACTGTTGCATGAAATGGTAACTTCACGGTAACTTCTTACCTTCCCGTTGCCTACCTTAAAGACACCAGTATGCTGTAATATGCGATCATTCACAAATAAAATCAGAAGCAAAAGTAACTTTTCTTCTAACTGTTAAATATTCTCTTTGAATATACAAATAAAACCAGTAAAAAAGTTCGTAAAATACCGTATCATTTTCCAATACAAGTGCACAACACTTACCTTTTTGTTTCTCTTTAATGACAACTTCCGTTTCGAAAATGTTCCACCCATGCATATAAATTATTCTTACATATACAAAATGTAAAATTGTTTCAGTGAAAACGTTTAAACGAAAAGTTAAACGATGAAATGAAACGGGAAATCCCCCAGGACACACAGCGAGTCATCTTATTTCATAATAAACACGTAGCTATATTAAAATCATAGTGCGCGCAAGCAAGTTGTAACGAGTGTATATCTATCTTTTACTGTTTAATGATTATTTAATGACTTCTATTGTGCATGTACTATGGCAGAACTTTTACCATAGAACTGAACAAGGCCATCGTTTTGTGATAAAGTGTCTTTTTTAGAAACCCATTCCTTAATTTGTTATTTACGCTTGATTCTATGTTGGTTTAATATTAAGACCATAACCGTAACAAATAAGACGAAAATTTCAACTGTAAAAAGGAGGTATTAAAGTGAATCTTGTTAATAAGACCTTTTAAGAAAAAGAAAAAAAAAACTGGTTGTAAATAAGATGTTAGATAAACACAAACCCTTTTGTCGCGGTGCTGGCCGGCGAGTGTCAGACTGATTTCTCTATCTATTTGAACATATTTATCGTCGGTACCGGTTGCCCATATGACCGACGTCCCCTGAAGAGATTAGTTAAGTGCAAGATACAGAAAGCATCCCATTCCAGAGACACCCCTGGTTATTTTGCATGCTCAGTGTATAGCACTGAAACATGGGACCTCGGTTTAACGTCTCATCCGAAAGACTATTAATAATGTTAGTGGAGGAGCAGGGGATCGAACTCGGGACCCCTGGTTTACAAGTCCAGCGCATTACCACTGGACCTCATCCGCTTCTAAAAACGTATTGACGTGAAACGCGGTTTATATAAGTTTTTTTAGCGGGGTGACAGTAAGTTCAAGGTAAATGCCATCAGCTAAAATCAAAGGAAACTTGGTTTCCTGTCAATAAATTCAGTTTTGAAGGAGATACTGAAAGATGGTAAATGGTACTATGATACAGACTCTAGGTCAAGGTCACAAGCGTAGTTAAATGGAAAATAGTTTCTGTTTGATTGAGATATTTAGATGCAAGTAGGTGTCGGGACTCAGGTGAGATTACTTTAAATGTTTGTATGGTCAAGGACTAGCTCGTATCAAATAAACTGTTTATGCTAATTAAGCGAAATACCCTATTCCTTTTGGTTTCTTGTGATTTTTATCATTAGTCAAGATTTTTGGAACACGATTTAGCTGAAACGGCTAAAGGTAAACAATTGTTACTTTGAAGGGTGGTAGCTCTTTATCACTTTTTACAGTTTAAGCATTTCAGATCATCATCTTACCAAACATGGCAGCCAGAGCAGTTAAAAGTTTTGGCGAAAAATTACTTTCTCCGAAACTACAAGAGGTACAGGCAGGAAATTTGACATACAGGTAGTATTACAAAGATGAGGTTGTGGTAACATACAATGTGACGCCAAAGTACGAAGATTCAGTCGTGAGAACAAGCACGCCGGTGACGTCAGATTTTTTTACACCGTATGTTCTGTCATACTTATTTTGTTTTCCTTTCCAGACTAGAATTTTGGAACTTGTGCATCTAAATCAACTATTATCTTTCATCTCCCTCTGTCGAACTGTTGTATCGACACGGACGGAAAACCGCGACGTACGTAATTTATGCCTATTTTCATATGTAGGTCAAATTAGGTAAACTGTTGTATGCTGTTAGACCTTGAAAATACATATTAGAAAATTGCAATGATTTTACCATACCTTCATCGATGACGTCACTTTGACGTCCATATATTAGATAAGCTTAAAAAAAAAACAGCTTTAGATCTGAAACGACTGAAGTTAACACTTGTAACTTGGAAGGGAGGTGGATCTTTATGGCATAAAATTTCACTAATAGGGAGTCTTTGGTCGCTGTGGCTTAGATTAATAAGACGTTACGTCAAACAATATGGCCGCCAGCAATGTTACATTTTTGGCGAGAAATTATTTCCTTCCAAACTGCAACAGCTACAGGCACGAAATTTGACATAAAGGTAGTCATTGGCCCTGTTGGCTTAATACTATGAAGATTAGGTTTAATGACGTCAATCAATACGACCGCTAGTGACGTCTGGAAGAAGAATACCTGACCCGGGTATTCCGAACATCGCTTCTAGGTTATTCCCTGGGCTAAATTTTATTTACGACAACCTTCGACAGTTGTAAGTTTTATTTTGCCTTTCCTAGGACAGTATTCCAATTGAACCAGTTACCAGTGTTGCCCATCTCCCATTCTCAGAGCATTTCAGTGCAGCCATAAATTATCTAGCATGCCCTTTGATTTCAATCCTTTTTATGTAAATTAGCTTCTCGCATTTTATTCTCTTTCTAATATTAGGATCTTTGACGCACCATGTCTTCATCCTCGTTCCACGAGGGTTGTAACATTAATGGGAGATAGATTGGATTGGAACTGGATTGGATTGGATTGGACTGGACTGGACTGGACTGGTCCAGTCTTGGACTGGACTGGACTGGACTGGACTGGACTGGAATGGAATGGACTGGATAGGGAAGGTAGGTAGGTAAGTAGGTAGACAGACAAAGAGAGAGAGAGAGAGAGAAACAGACAGACAGAGATAAAGAGGTCAATTATTATTTAGACTTAAGACTTTCATATTATTTAAATCTAATGCTATAATAGAAATACATGCAAAAGAAAAAAAGCTGTTATTGACTTATATATAACTTTAGAAAGTTTATTATACACAGATACATGTGTTCTTTCAAAAGAAATTAAATTTTATGTTTGAAGTCTTAAAAGAAATCTTCAGTTACTGTCAATTAATCTACCATCTATAGAGACATGATTATTTCTGGGTTTATAAAGCATTCTTTAACTCGAACATTTTGGCAAGCAGGTAAATTTGATCTTGTAAAAGAAGATCTGAAGAATGTTATCAGATTTTCTCTTCAGCAGGAAAGTGTTAATTGCCAGTTGTCAAGATGAACAACAATCTGAGAGCTAAAGCTGTTAAGTACGAGCTCATTTCGGAACGAAACGAATGATCTTTCCATTCGAAAAGTTTACCTACCTATCTGTGGTCAAACTCATCTATCATTCTTTTCAATGTTTTATCTTAATAATATGCACAAGTTTCAGCGCATTAGGAATAACACTTTAATTTTCAATGATATTGACTTCGAGCAAAGTGCTTTTTAAACGGCATGTGGCGTGAAAATCATTAGACCCGACCCGTGAAATACTTAAGACTTTCCCTTCTGCGCATGCACACGCAGGAGTGGATGTGGTCCAGTGGTAACGCGCTGGACTGGTATACCAGGGGTCCCGAGTTCAATCCCCGGCTCCTCCACTAATATTACTAATAGTCTTTCAGATGAGACGTTAAACCGAGGTCTCATGTATCAGTGCTATACACTGAGCATGTAAAAGAACCAGGGGCGTCTCTGGAATGGGATGCTTTCTGTATCTTGCACTACCCCAATAACATAAAATAACTAATCTCTTCAGGGGGCGTTGGTCATATGGGCAACCGGTACCGACGGTAAATAAGCTCAAATAGATAGATAGCATGCACACGCTATGTTTAGCATGATTTATCGCTGCATCTCTTTGTCTTTAGGCTCCTATTTTTCTAATCCATCACAGAAAAAAGTCACATTTGCATATTTTCACATATTACATTCATATGAAGTGCGTGTGTGCGCCCGCGCGTGTGTTTTACATTTATCAGTAAATGCGATGAGTAGTTGACCTTGATCAAAAGATCAACGAGTCTTGGTAGTTCATCATGAAACCCATGCTAAACATAGCGTGTGCATGCTATCTATCTATTTGAGCTTATTTACCGTTGGTACCGGTTGCCCATATGACCAACGCCCCCTGAAGAGATTAGTTATTTTATGTTATTGGGGTAGTGCAAGATACAGAAAGCATCCCATTTGAAAAAAAAAAAAACCTGAAATGTGTAATAATTATATAATAAGGATTATCTCGTTATTCTAAAACCAATGCGTTTAAGGTCTAACTTTAATTTCAATGAACTTCCATAACATTTTCCAACTGAATTTTCTTATCATTTAAAATTTTCAATTATGTCATTCAGTTGACTGATCAGTCTTATTCAGGCAAGTTGTGAGGCATATAGACTTTAAGTCCTATTGCATTTATTAAAGCTGTAAAATTCTATTTGCACTGACAAAAAAAATCATCAATATATCATTATTGTGGAAACAGTAAGAATCAATATGTAATAAAGGTTACAATGAAATCACGTAGAATGATAATACTAAGGAAGTAAGTATTATTGTCTACAAGTCTTTAAAGTAAAGATATATATATAAGTATCAATAAAGATAGATAGATCATTTAATTTGATATTTATTCCCATTATTCCTGATTATAGATGTAATGGATGTTTCATGATATAGATGTAATAGATGGTTCTGGCTGTTTTTTCCTAAACATATCAAATTGTTACTAGGGTCTAGTGCCTGAATAAACTATTATGAATAAGAGATGGTGGTGTTTATTTTTTTTATACCCTTTGAATTTTTCACTGTTTAAGAATAAGATAAATCATCATCTGTCGTGATGTTGAATTCGGCTGTATTTAAGACTCTTACAAACAAGGAAGTCCGTAACAGAAAGTAGCAGTGCATCTTAGACCACCAGGAGCAGGATTTGAAGTACAATTTGCGCATCGAATTGCTGAGCCAAAGAATTGATTGCCCAACACATCTATCTGAGCTTATTAATCGTCGGTACCTGTTGACCACATCCACTCCTTGCCCAACACAGCTGCCAGAGGGTTTATTTATACAGTTATAGGAAGGTATGCACTAAACCGTAACACATCCCCTCTTGTGAAAGTCATTTTAGTTTAGACTCATTTATTTTACATCGATTGCGATACAAGTCCTTACAACTTAGATTCGTCACGCTCAAAGACTGCTTCCTGAGTTCCATACCAGTATTCACGTAGCGTGGAGGAATGTGATGATCGTGAGAGAATCTCGCCTCTGACAGGATTCGAACCCGCGACCTTCGGATCCGGAGCCCTGCGCTCTACCCTGGACCACGGTGCCTCCTCTGAGAAAGGCATCATTTATGATGACGAATGTTGTTGTGTATTTTTAGATCAGAGGATCAGACAGAAATCTTGAAAGATTCCTTTTTTTTAAAATATAATTAAGTCCTTAAAGAGTCCTAAGAGTGATCGTCCCGGACGAGCCCCCATCTTACAAATGAGAATCAGAGGTTATTTTTATACAATAGGAAGGTATGCACTAGACCGTAACAATTAATGCCACTCTCAGGTCTATTTATTTGATGGTTGAAACTGATCACAGCTGCTTGCCTTAACTGCCAATATAGGATATTATAGGAGTTGAAATATTCAAGATCTTATATTCGTTAATACTGTTTCTGGACCGACAAACAAGGATCAAGTATCAGACAGAATTTATTTCTTTAATAATTTTTTGGCTGCTGTTTCTTTGTTAGTAACTACGAACGGCTTTTAACGTCACACCTGCTTAAAGAACTATGCCATTTTCACCAAATCAACTTTCTCAGCCATTTTTGGTTTTTTTTGTTTGTTTCTTGAGTGTTGTTTGATGTTATAAGACATGTGATAAAATGTCAAACAGAATCGGTAAGAGAAAGCAATAAAGAAAACAAATACTTAAAAGAAAAACGATGTATACATATATATATTGCTTACACTCTTGTGATGCATATATGTTTGTGACTTCCTTTAGTTTCAAATGATTTCCCCTTTCTTTTTTTCAGTTGAAAATGCTTTTATTCCACATCGACTTCTTGGCAGAGGTAACAACTTGTGTATTGTAGTGGATACCCAGAGCTAGCAGCGCTTTGATTTCTTGGTTGTCCAGATTAACCAGTTACTTCCCCTTATGCATGACGCCATTTATAATATAAGCACGTTGCTGAGTCTGGCGATTCATAACAGGCTTAGATTTCCACGTGAAAAGCATTATGTTCAAAGTGAAGGCGAACAGGATTATATCACATTTTGATTATATTGCGTAAGTTCATAAAAAGCACTGTCTCTTAAGTAAATTTAGTTAAATTACTTTGTCTTGACCTGGTTTAAATCTGTCATCTACGGTCCGCAGTACGTACGGTACTATTGTCGCTCAGTGATGAGGTGTATAGCTGTGTGAAACCTAAACAATATTCTAGGCTCATTAACGAAACGATCGGACATTCATCGTCTTGTCCCCTTGACATCATTTCATTAAAGTCAATACTGGAAAACAGTTCAGATTCAACTACAAACATCCAGCGTTTTCTTCAGCTGCAAGGTATGTTCATATCACCATACAAGCATTGTAACAAGCATGATTAAGGGATTCAAATGGTCAAATAACAATTTTAGGTCAAATATCTTGGAGCTATAATCTGAATAAACATGAATGTTCCAGAGTAGCATAATTAATCTATAACCTTTCAGGAACTACCAAAATATTTACCAGTTACCTGAGAAGTGAAGAAATTTTAAATTGAATATAAAATGGGTAATTTTAGATGTTGCACCTTTTGAATGTTTATATTTCCACATACTATTTTGTAAAAAAAAACAACTGAATTTTCATAAAATTCCATAAAAAAACCCACTTAAGTAAACATTGTTTTTTTGTTCCAGATTGCACAAAAGAAAGAAAGCCTGTTTCAGTTTGTTAACAACATATGTTCCGAGCTGACAAAAAATGTAGAATCTACAACCTGTACATTGTCCTGGGATAATAAAGGCATACAGATAATTGAAGTAGATTTGGAAGAAGGAACTTGATGTAATTTACATGATATTTTCTTGTTAGGAAAACATGGAGACTGATGTTTGTTTTCCCACTGCAAAAATGATTTTTATTGTCAGATTGATTAGAAATGCTACATTCTGCGTTGGGCTGGTCATCATTCTGTCAGTGTTTGCTATAGTCAACACAGTGCACAGACACATATTAGCAAATACATATAAGATCGCTGCGCCATGAACAGAGAAGCAAGTAGATGGTTGTTTCCATTGAAAAAATGTTCTTCACTATCACAAATGTGACAACCTATAGACTGAACCCTGTAATGCCAACAACAACAACAAAAATCTCAGAGACTGAACACATCCCTGGAACTTAGTGTTACAGGTTTCTATACTTGTTGACTACTAGTTTTCTATTTAAGAAGAAATTTAAAAAAAATATATATATGTGTAGCACCAACAACAAACTCGGGCTGCACGTTTTGCCAAGTGAAATTCATACACAGATTGAGATGTCAAAAGAAAGGACACAAGGTTTGGAATGTGCTGTCAAGATGCAGAAGAGATACTGAAGGTTAGTCATAAAATGTTGTTGTTTATTCTGAGCACTTTTACATTGCATTTATACAGGCACTGTTTTATTACAGTATTACTGTTTTATTAGCTTGACTTAAGGAAGTATGTCCAGCTGTTCTACTTACTCTGACGTCAGTTCCGGTATTGACATTAGCGATGCCACTCCTTGGTTAAAGTTTTGCATGTAACTTACTGTCATGCATATATCTTAGTAACCAGCAATGCTTATTGATTTAAGAATTCACTATTGTCTTCAGCGGCATTAAACAAACAAGTTAGATAAATCTTGACCAAACTTAAGGCAAATTATGGCTCTTTTTGGACTTAGAAAATCTTGGTTTAAATTTTGCATGCAACATACTATCATGCTTATCTCAAGTAGTCATTAATAGGATTGACTTGGAATTTCAAAAAGATGCTAAGAGACATTAGACCATGAAGTATTCACTAAGTGAAATCTTGGCAGAATTTATAATTAATAGAGATGGCAAAATTTGTTCCTTTTAGCATTCGCATGTTCAGATCATTTTGCATTCGAACGTTCATATGTTCAAATAACTTACACTCAATAATTACAAAGAATTATAGGTGAACTTCTCGACCAAAGGCCACACAGCGTTTATTTCTCTTTCAGTCCAATAATCACTGCCGGCAGGCATGTCACCTGATGATGGTCGAAATTAAAAAACTTTTTTTCAAGCTACTTTTTAAAAAAATTTCCTTCTAGGCATGTTGAATTGATGCAATTCCAATTCCAATTATAACTAAACACAAAAAAAGAAAGAAACAATTCTGAAATACAGCTAAAGTTAACACATGCCGGCATTTTCTTGCACCCCGGCTTCTAACCAATTCCCTGTGTTTTGTGAGGGATGAATAACAACTCTGCTTGGAGATTGGCATGCCGGCAGAGATATTTTACTTGATAAAATTAGAATGTTTCCAGTTCATTGGAACAAGGTGTATTTTTCGGTATCCTGTATTTATATTTGATTTAAATTTATATTTAAAAAGTCCAAAAGAAAAAAAATTGAGACCAAGTGCAAGGTATGAAAGTATCATTTACATTTTGACTGATTATTTGCGATGCAGGTGTAAACTGTCAGAGAATTTGTGAGAGAAAAGAAAACAACCAAAAATCGGGCCAGTATAAAGTAAAATTGGGGTTAGTGCCAATAACTGACTAACATGTTCGTGTGTATAGTTTCTTCCTATGACACAATCATTTTGTCTCCAAGTTTGACCCCTAACTTGACACTCTGACACAGACATACAAGTACCTTTTGTCTTACTCATTGTAGGTGACAAAGCACAGTAATATGATGCCTATGATTTTAGCTTCACTTTTCAAAGATAAAAAAAAGGTTTGTTAAGGTTCATTTCACTAAGACATTATCAAAGCTATTCACTTCAATTCATTATCAAAATATGGCACCGTTTCTAAAGAGCAGACTCTCAAATTTATTTTTGCAAAGTTAATAGTTATGCCCCTTTTTTGACTTAGAATTTCTTGGTTAACTTTTTTGTTAAGGTCTATTTCTTAAAAAGTGTCAAAGATATTCCCTTCAATCTTGGAATACTTGATCACCATCAAGACCCCTTCCAAGATTGTTGATACCAATGGCCCTGGGGTCAGAATTAGCCTCTCTGTAGGGGTCAATTGATTTTGCTTAGACTTAGATGAAAAAGAACTTCTCATGTCAAAGCACAAAGCCTAGAACTGAACTATTTACTAACATGGGATGGGAAGGTACTCCATCCCCTCCCCCCCCAACCCATGCATGGGGACCAACTTCCCCCCCCCCAACTTTTACTCCCATCCTTGCATGAGTAAACGTCCCCCCCCTTTTCCATGAAATGAACTGGTAGATTTATTGTTTTTCTCTTTCAGCTGCTTTCAAGAAGTTGTAGACTTTAAGAACAGAACTCTCTTGGATATACAGGATTTTCAATGTGTGACATTGTGATTCTTGGAGATCTCCCATAAAGGTTGAGGAAACAGTGGGGTTAAAGTTAATCATTCAGCAATGGAGAAGTGCGAGATTGACTTTATAAAGAAACAGACTGATCTACATCTGCAACTACAGTGCAAGAATCTGTAAAGTAGACATAGAATTACAAGATTTTTTGTGCTTCTGAACCCAGAATGTAATGTATTTTAATGAAAACAGCTCTAAAATTCACAAATTCTGTTTAAAAAGTATGCAACCATAAAATACATACAGATCTTATATACATTAAATTTCTCAGTTCACTAGCACAGTTTAGTATTTTTTGAAAAAAAAAATATGCTGGGTGAAGTGATAAATCATAAAGGTGTTTCTCAAAACTGACTGTTGCACTTTTAATAATCAGTTCAAAGAATTGAAGTCTTATGTCTTTGATGCTTTGTCACATATTTGTGAAACTAGAAAGTAAAAATTTCTTTTAAGTTAAATCAGAAATTTTAGAGGCATTGAGCATCATGGTCAGTTTTGAAGAGCTTGCTCATTGGTCTTTTTTATACTTGAGCCTTGCTGTGTAGAAACCAGCAACCATGTGTTTTAGAATCATTTTGACAATACATCAGTTGGTAATACCAATTTTGAAAAGCATCTGTGATGTGAACTGGAAATACTTTTGAGTAAAGCAAACATGTTTTCAGGTGTGCACCATGCAGAGCTAGTTTTCATGCAGTAAAGGTTCAGTATCATTGAGAATGTTTTGTGTAATGTATTATGTCCAGTTAGCTGAAGACCTGACTACAGTTGTTATCAGGAGATATTGTTAACCCTTAACCTGCTGGAACCGAAAGTGATTAGCCTTTGCCACCAGTATAGAACCAGGCCAGCCAGCACATCCGTGCAGTCTGACCAGGCTCTATACTGTTGGTAGCTCCATTTTTGTATTTTGATATTGAAATCCCTTAAACTTGAATGGACTGTTCCAAATTCAAAGCTGGGCAAATCTGGACAAAATTTCAGCATGTTCAGGGTTAAATACTGAAATACTGAAGAGTAAAAGGTAAGTCTTGTATTACCATACAATTTGTTGCAATGGAGAGAAAGTCTTATGACTTCCTGCCTTTATATATGTTGTTGTCAGTGTTAGTAGGCTATTAGGCTTTTATTGTCAGTAGGTTTAATAAAAAGCTTTGTAAATTAAATGTAAAAAAAGCTTTTTCCTGATGAGTGAACCAGTATTTTTGAGTGGTAAATGGGTTTAATTTATAGTTGCTATCTTGAGTAATCATATGACAAAAGTGAGACTTGGGGTTTTCCCTTATGCCAAGCATGAAAAATCAGAAATATAGCAAGTTCTGGAAGATAAGGAAGCTGGCAAGTCATGTAACTGAAGGGGGAGGTCTGTGAGTTATATATATAACATACATTGGAAGAAAAAGAAGTAATAGTATTTAATTAGTAATATTTAGGTATACTTTGCACAAATCTGTTGTTTGTTTTCACATTTATTGTTTCAGGTTTCATAACTTTCTTCTAAAAACAAGACTAAATATTGTTGCCAGTTCCTGTGAAGACTCTAGTTAAGGTAGATACTTTAAGGGATTTTTCTAGAAGGATTTTTTTTAGAAGGATTTTTTTCTTGAGGTATAGACACTGATGTTGACTACTTTTGGATATATCATTTCACCCCATCATTTAGCTGAAATCTAGTTAGAATTAAGATATCTAGTTAAGTGCATGTTGAACATGAGTTAAGTGATAGCTAAGTACTAGATGATTTTTGTGGATTTGTGTATTTTGATTATGCAGGCTCAGTTACCTTTCCCTGTATAAGTTAAGTTAAACATTTTATCCAAACGTCATACTGGGAAATATGTCTGGAAAGTGCTAACTCCAGTCTTACTGTGAAGCACACAGCATGTTATAGAAACATAAGTAAGTAGTGAGAAGTCAGCCCCTTTTGATTTCGAGGATTGTTTATTCCAATGAGATGAGAAAGATAAATGTCATTCTGACAGGACATTCTAAGAGTATAACTGGTGAGACCTTTCTGATCTATTAATAGTAATGCATAAGTATATGTAAGCCAGGCCATGAACATGTGACCTTATAAACAGTTAGATAATGGATTACAGATGAATCAGTGAAAGTTCTAGAAATTAAAATCAGTGATAGTAGATGTAACAAAATCACTTAGATCACTTGGATGAAATGGCAGTTCCCACTGGACTGTAATAAGCACTGAAAATGTAATTATCTTTAATGTGCTAATATTTCATCTGTTACATTAGTTTCATAGGGCTGGTACTTATTTTTGTTTTCTAAATTTTTGATGAAACCCAGATGAACAGTTACAGAAGTCTTGCCACATTGCATTTGATTGGACAGGTTATATTTCACTTCTTCAGGGAGCACAATTGCTGTATCTTTAAAAAGTGCAGTAACTCTTCAAGCAAGCTAGAAGCCACAGCATCCATCTGTCTTCCAGATCTGGATGTCGGGCTAAAAGCTGCAATACCCAAACCATTATTTCTGGCACTATCTTTCCTACGAACTGCTTCCAAACTACTTGTGTGTTTCCGACATGGATGGTCCCAGGGATTGAAGACCATTCCTAGAATGGTCACTAGAATCAGAGGTAGTTATTTCTTTACCTCCTGTTTTCACCATATCCTTCTTTCCTGTTTACTTTTCAGTCTGTACCCTTGTCTTTGAACTCCTTTTCACAAGACTCTCTGTGAAGATTACACATTCCTGCTTCAGAGTCTAGGGGAATGCTAGGAACTTTGATAGGTGTGAGAAACAAACGTGCGTCTTCCTCTTCCTTGGATACTGTTTAATCAAACACATTCCCCTCAACCTCATCTTGATTTAATAACAGGCTGAAATCTGCTCCCTCAGAGCACATTTCTGGTAGGAGCTCAGTCAGGGAGTTTGACGGTGTAGATGAATATCTATTGACCAATATGTTGTGGCAGTGGCAAGTAGTTGGTCTGTCACTGCTTACTCTATAGGTGGTCAAGAAGATCAGCTTCAGAACTGAGAGGAGGGGCCAGTTCATAACTATGGTCTCTGTAATATTATTTGGTTATAATATTAGTGAGTCTCTACAAATGTTGGTATATAAACTAAACAACACAAGTGTCTATGAATATATTTTAAAGACTGATCTAATACACAATGCGAGCTGTGGTTTAACCGACTGTATAATTAACTTATGAATATGTATGTGAATACTACCTTTTATGAAAAGAAATAAATGTAATATCTAATAAATGAAAAACAATAGAGAACAGTTACATTACAGAGTTCACAAATAAAAGCTTAAACTTCATTTGTTACATTGCACCTAGTAACTTTAAAATATTTGTAAATTAAACACAGCTGCATAAAGTTTAATCTGTCAGATTTCTAACCAGGTCGAAGTCATGAGTATATAAACTGTTTATTTCAACACTATTTAATTTTAGGAAATTAAATGTCAGTTTTCATAGTCATCATTGAAATATCATCTGTTCCGGTGACACTCTACCAATAGGCAATTTGGCTGTGGGTTTAAATCAACATTCCTGTCATTTTGTTCCCTGACATTTAAGGGAGGGAGGCCATGTGTTAATGGAATGACATTTTCATTTTCTGCTAACATCTTGATTTCTTAGGGATATATGTCTACATGCTCTTTTGATTTAGGCAAATGTAGCCATTTTCTATTAGGCCTATAAATTTCACCTGGTTCTGTCTGCATTAGATATGACCTTGGCATGTCTGATATTTTGCTTTCAGACTGCCAATTTGTAGTCTGACTGAGTCATTTATTTTAAGGGTTGGTAATGGCCAAGCATTTTTATCGAAAAACCTTTTCTGCGTTTATTTTGATTGACTCATTTTCTGCTGTATTATGGCTGGGTTAATGGTTTTGAGTTTTAACATTTCTTGGGTCTTAGGGTATACAGATTTGGTTCTCCGGCCTTGGAGGAGTTGGACTGGGGACGCCCCACACTACAGTGGACAGTTCCTGTATTCCAAAAAAATAAAAAGAAATCTTGACTGCTGTCTTTTGACTTCTTCATCAGGCACTTAACAATAGATACAGATTTCTCTTGTAACCCATTGCTTGCAGAATGATAAGGTGATGAGGTTTGGTGTTCAAACCCCCACTGTTTTGCAAAATTCTTGTGACACTAGATTTGGACCATCGTCACTGATAAGGATGTCAGGAATACCATTCCTTGACATATGAACCTTAAGTTTTCTAAAGATCGTAGAAGTACGCATGTCCGGGAGCAAGTCTACTTCATTATTGGTAAAAATATCCGAACCAATTTTTTGGTATGGCCTTGATGGGAATTCATGGGGCATGAGAGGTTCTTTTTGATTGGATCTCTGTGGATCAAACAAGTTGGGCAACTAGGCACTAGATTTGTTATTTCCTTGACCATTCTGGGCCAAAAAATACAGTTTTTAGCTCGACTTTTTAAAAAAAAAAAAATCGAGTTATTGTCATAGTCATGGTGTCGTTGCCGTTGCCATTGCCGTTGTCGTTCCCGTCCAAAAACTTTATCATTGATCATAATTTTTTTATTCCTTGATGGATTATCTTCATACTTGGACACAACAACCCTTTGGACAAGACCTTCAAGATGACCAGACTAAACTTGACCTTGACTCTTAAATGACCTTCATATTCAAGGTCAAAATATTGAATTTTGCTAAAATTGGCCATAACTTTATTATTAGTAGGTGGTTTCTCATAATTCTTGGACACAAGAACCCTTTGGAGAAGACCTTCAAGCTGACCAGACTAAACTTGACCTTGACTTATAAATGACCTTCATATTCAAGGTCAAAATATTGAATTTTGCTAAAATTGGCCATAACTTTATTATTAGTAGGTGGATTCTCTTTATGCTTGGACACAACAACCCTTTGGACAAGACTTTCAAGCTGACCAGACTAAACTTGACCTTGACTCATAAATGACCTTCACCTTCAAGGTCAAATTATTGAATTTTGCTAAAATTGACCATAACATTAGTATTTATGGTTGGATTTGATTTATACTTGGACAAAACAACACTTATGACAAAACCGACATGTTGAATAACTCAGATTTGACCATGACCTTAAAATTACCTTGACTGTCAAGGTCAGATGATTGAATTTTGCTTAAATTGTCATAACTTTCTCATTTATTTATAGATTTAATTCGAACTTGGACTAAACAACAGTTGTGACAAATCCAACATTATGATTATTTCAAGTTTGACCTTGACCTTTAAATGACCTTGACAGTCAAGGTCAAATCATTGAATTTTGTTAAAACTGGCCATAATAATGTAATTTATGGTTGGATTTGAATCAGACTTAGACAAGACAACACTTTTTCGTTTCGATTTCAAAAATGTCATCGCATGACCTATATTTTTGACCTACTGACCTACTTTCTGGTTTTGAGCTACAGCAATGAAATTTGGACTGTGTGCACAGTTTTTTATTTCGATTTCAAAAATGTCATGGCATGACCTATATTTTTGACCTACTGACCTACTTTTTGTTTTTGGAGCTGTGGCAATGAAATTTGGACCTTGCATACAGTTTTTTCTTACGATTTCAAAAACGTCATAGCATGACCTATATTTTTGACCTACTGACCTACTTTTTTGTTTTTTAGCTACAGCAATGAAATTTGGACTATGTGCACAGTTTTTCGTTTCAATTTCAGAAATGTCATAGCATGACCTACATTTTTGACCTGCTGACCTACTTTTTGTTTTTGGAGCTGTGGCAATGAAATTTGGACCGTGTGCACATTTTTTTTTGTTTCCAATTCAAAAACGTCATGGCATGACCTATATGTTTGACCTACTGACCTACTTTTTTGTTTTTTAGCTACAGCAATGAAATTTGGACCGTGTGCACAGTTTCTCATTTCGAATTCAAAAATGTCATGGCATGACCTATATTTTTGACCTACTGACCTATTTTTTGTTTTTGGAGCTATGGATATCAAATTTGGAACATGTACACAGTTTTTTGTTCCAATTTCAAAAATGTCATAGCATGACCTATATTTTTGACCTACTGACCTAATTTTTGCATTTTGCTTAAATAGCCAAACTTCTGGTTTTATGGACGGATTTGATCTATACAGGGACAAAACAACACTGAGAATAAAAGAAACGTGTTAAACAATTCAAGCATTACCTTGACCTTTAAATGACCTTGACATTACTTAACTTGGCTATATCTTTGTTGTAAATGGATGTAGTGTCTTCATGCTTGGACATAACTACTTTTTAGACAATACCTCCAGGGAAGGTTAAACTGAACTTGACCTAGACCTTTTAGGTCAAATTTCTGAATGTTGCTAAAATTGGCCATAACTTTGTTATGTATAATTATATTTCCAAATGATGTTTCATTTGAAATCCCTTCACCACAATGTGCTTCCTCTGATGTGTTTGCCTTTGGAAATAGAAAAAAGTCGAGCGTGGGCCCCGCTTGCAATGGGTCTTGTCACGTCCAGTTGTCTTGGTAACCCCTAAGAGATTGGTATGGACCAAACCTAATAATTCCTTTCGAAGTGGCCTAGGGATAAGTAGATTTTGACCTCTAAAGATTAACCCTTCTGGATAATTTTGAAAAAATAGACTTAAAATCATGACACCTGAGCCTTTCTAGAGACAAAATTTAAATGTTTTGGACCAGTAAAAATGTTGGAAATTTGTGTCAGAAATGAAGAAGCAACGATGACATATATGAAATATGCTTTACCTGTTTACTTATTATACCCCAACCACGAATGTGGTGGGGGTTATACTGGAATCACTTTGCGGCGTCCGTCCTTCCATCTCCACCTTGTCCACTCAATAAATCATACACTAATGGAAGAATTTTCTTCAAACTTGACTTTGGTGTTAACCTCAACATGGGAATGTGCAGAACCCATGTTGCCCTTGTGTCAGGTCAAGGTCAAGGTCACACTGGAAGGTCATAATTTTCGTGTCCGCTCTGTAAATCCTGTTACTTGAAGGGTTTTCTTCAAACTTGGCTCAAATGTACACCTCATGATAGCGATGTGCAGAACCCATGTTGACCTTGTACAAGCTCAAGGTCAAGGTCACTCTTGAAGGTCAAATTTTTAACAATGAATTATAAAGACAAGGATTTTGTTCTTACTTGGCTCAGATGTTCATCTCAACAAGGCAATATGCATAACCCATTTTTGCCCTTGTGTCAGCTCAAGGTCAAGGTCACACTAGAAGGTCAAATATCTGACAATTAAAGAAAGACAATGTGTCTTGTTTCCTCTGTAAATTCTTTACCCCGTGAAGGATTTTGCTCTGACATGGCTCAAATATTCAACTCATCATGGCAATATGCAGAACCCATGTTGCCCTTGTATCTGGTCAAGGTCAAGGTCACATTGGAAGGTCAGACAATTTTGGTATCCGCTCTAAATTTTATACCCCTAGAAGGATTTTCTTCAACTTGGCTCAGATATTCTCAGATATGCAGAACCAATGTTGACCTTGTACCAGCTCAAGGTCAAGGTCACACTTGAAGGTCAAAGTTTTAACAATGAATTATAAGACAAGGATTTTCTTCCAACTTCACTCAAATGTTCATCTCAACAAGGCAATGTGCATAACACATTTTTTCCTGTGTGTCAGCTCAAGGTCAAGGTTACACTGGAAAGTCAGACAATTTTTTTGTCTGCTCCTTAAATCCTATACCCCTTGAAGGATTTTATTCAAACTTAGCTCAAATGTTTCCCTGATGAAGAGGATATGCAGAACTGGTGTTGAACATTTGTTGCCCTTGTTCTTGCTCATTGTCAAGGTCACACTTGAAAGGCAAATATTAGACAATCAAATTAAGATGAGGACTTTTTTCTTACTTGGCTGAATACATGATATTCTTTATTTTAGCTCAAAATTTCTTCATTTTTGTAAATATGCAAAATCAAAGGTTATTGTTACATGTATATGTTTCCTGATTTGATGATTCAAAATTTATTCACTGCTATTACCTGTGATGTGTTGTCTTTTTTTCCATCAAATACAACTATTTTATGTCACAAAAGTTATTCTGTTTTCCATATATTCAAATATCCAAGTCACCTTCTATAAATGACATTGGTGGGGGTATGAATGGCATTCAGCGATAGCTCTAGTTCTTTATCAAATCTGCAAGTGTTTCAGTGGAGATCTAGTTATTACTAGAAGTGTGATGATAGGCATAGAGCTCAAGAAATTCTCAGTTAATATCAACTTAACAGTAATGATAAATAAAAGAACTATTTTCAGAAACTTGACACTATTTTCATGCTTTAAACTTTTGCATTTTAATCAAAACTTCTAAAACTTTGTAAGTTGCCACAACAATCATCTGACAAGTCACTGTCTGACTCGGTGTCATAGTCATTTGATTCAAGATTCAATTTCTCCCAGACAATATCAGCTGCTTTATGGATAAGTTCATCACTGACATGTTCTGTTGTTTCAGTTTGAACCCCAGGATTCCTCTGAAATTCCACCTTCCTTCTGTAGGTAAAATTTCATACAGATTGTGCTTTCCTTTTTGGGAGCATCTAAATAATGAGAAGAAAAACAAAATAGCAAGTGCATCAGGAAGAAACTTCTTAGTGTGTAGGAATAAAGAATGAAAGGTATGGGAAAATGATATAGACTGTTCTAAGTATTGTTAATTCAAAGATGTTTTAATTTAAAAACAGTCAGAAATTGATAGCCATGGAAGCATTTAACATAGCATTGCTTGAGATAAGTGATTTATTTTTCACTCATGCAACCTTGGGATCAGGTTGTTTTAACCCCTGCTTTACCAGCCAATACCAAGTGCTGTAATGAAGCAATAGCATATTGCCCTGTCAAACTTGGAAATCTGTCCCTTATAATTTTCACACAGTTGGCAGGTACCACTCTCCTTTTCCAGTTTTCCTTATATCCATAGCACATATTGACAGTATGCTGTCAGAGATTTCTGAAGGCATGTTGAAAATGATTTGAGCTGCAAGGGGCAGCGGAGGAGAGGTTGCAGGAGGGGTGTCCCCTCCTGCAGGGGGGGGGGGGGGATACCCATTTTTTTTTTAATTTCAACTTATTGTAATGCATTCTGGTGCATTTTAGAGTAAAAAAATGAAGTGTTTTTAATATTTTATTGGGTATGAGTAACATACAACAAATAATAATGACCAAATAAATCAATATTTTGAAATGTTATATCATATCAACAACACCTGTTCATCGCACCTATTTCCACTAGTTTCTGTTTGTACACTGTTCAGTTCTGATAGTACATGTTCGTAAAAGCACTTGACACTTGAGCTTCATATCTGCACAAATTATGGTTCTTTGAACCAGCTCAGGTGTCAATTGCAGTGTCATATGGGAACTTTTCAACATCTGGGCCTTCAATAGATATCTTTAGCAAGGAATTGAGTTTGACTTTATTCATTCTGTTTTGTAAGCTCAGTTTTTATTCTTTTTATTCCCCGACATGATTATTTCACAGAATTTTGAAGTTTTCTCTATAATGTAAAGTTCTTTAAAGTGACGCCAGTGAAATATTACTCTGAATTTTATAACAGTCATTGTTTCTCCATTGATCCACTTGTGAAAACAAGACATATACATGTGAGCAACATTGCTGCGATAATGTTTTTTGGTCAAATTTAAATGATACATAATTTTCAACTTAGTACCAGGCATTGTCTTTATCCTGACTATACACATGAAAAACATTTTTACGTTGAAACAAATCTTCAAAAGTCTTGCATTGTCTCATCTTTAATTTAGCCAATGATTTAAAATGAAAACCTGTGAAAATATTTCGATCAATACAAGTTCTTATAGCTACAAGTTGGCATGCTACTTCTATCGACACATCAAAGAAAATATCCATCAAATTAAAATGAGGGCGGAGCTTAATAATGCTGCCAATGTTTTATGTCAGACGTTCCATATAGTAAGCTGTCTTGGGTTGATCACTCCCAGTCGCATCATTTGATTGACATCAGTTAACGGAGAGCACGTGTTGTTGTTTTGATAACAATCTGATGTAATTGTTGTTTATCTAAGACATGTTGCTTTGGTAATTAAGGGATGTCGATGACTTCAACGCATGTTGGAAACATGGCTCTAAGCAATTTTGAAATGTCTACTGAATGTGCAGAGTCAATGAAATTAACTTACTGGCCTCAAGCTATTGCAGCATCTTGGATCCTATCCACAGCACACCTTATCTTCATCTCTGGACTGGACACTTCATGCAAATGCACCATCTTGGCTGCTCCCCTGGTTCTTGTGCACCCAGTTCTGGTCAATGTTCCATTTGACAAAATGGCTGCTACATCTGTAATTACAGCCAGCTGTCTGGCTGATATCTCTTTCAGCATAGTCTTTGACTCTTCCTCTGTTATTCTGTCATAGCTGAAAAGGCATACAGAAAGATATTTCCTCAATATAGGAGCAAGCAGTTTTTAGCTCACCTGAGCAAATGTTCGGGATAAGCTAATGTGATCACACTTAGTCAGGCTTCCATTGTGTGTCTTCAACATTTTACTTAAAATGAAATCTCCTCTAAAACCACAAGGCCATTTTCCTTCATGTAAAAAACTTTTTATTTTATTTATAATACTTTTACTATCCCCATCATTGGTGTAGGTCGGGGAACCATCCATACTTCACACCTTACTATAAAGTATATACATATAATCGAATATACATATATAAGTGAATCAAAATTAATCATCATAAGTACAAATACAAGTATGAAGTTATTAATAGTCAATAACTGTCAAATTTTTTGATGATATTTTTTAAACATGTACATACAAATAATGACTTTTTCTAACCATATAAAAGTATCATTTATTTAAGGGAAAGAGCATCTTATGTTATAAAAAATCTGGTGAAATGAAGTAATTGACTTAATTAATGAGTGGCTCAGTGAGGACAAAAATGGTGGGTTAATCCAAAAAGTAACATAATTCATTGATAATTTTAGAATTAAAAAGAGAACTTATTATTCTCCAATTTGCATCAAATACTGCAAGTTTTTTGTTTGTTCTTAACAATTCTTTATTAATTCATACTGTAGAGAGCATTTCTTATTATCCAACTTTAAGGGTCTTAGAAGGATTTTACTTGAGTATATATATGTATTTCCAGTGCTCCAGATAAGGTTTTATGAAAGTAGTAACAGTACTACCACAGATTAGACAAAAAGGAGTAACATGGAAAAATTTAAATATCTATTAACAGGCAAAATATGATGTAAAATTGTATACTGCAGTCACTGTGAATTACTATCTCTTGTAACTTTATATTACTGACTTTCCTGTAGCCCATAATCCTTTGCAGCTGTAGGACTTCCGGTTTAGTTCCGCGAATGGAAATAAACAACAGTAGTGCATATTTTCAGCAAAATGATAAATGTTTTACAAATAACTGGTTATATACTGTTGGAAAAAAAATGTTAAAACAATTAAATTAACCAAGTGTTGGGATTATCTATGTTAGTTATATATTTCTTTATACCAAAATTTTTGTTTTATTATTTTTTCTATAGGGAAAGGAATTACTGGATTGAAATTAACATCTTATTCTGTTAGCTTAAGTTTTGACCTGAATTTCATTGTTGATGTATAAGTATTTACTTTAATATTTGTAAATCAGACTCCATTGCACATAAAGGCTGCAAAAGCTAAATTTAGAAAATGATTCAAACAACATCACCTTGTAAGCTGCAAGGTCATTTTCCATCAGTTTTGACAAAATGTTATGTTTTTTTAAATCCTTTTTTTAAAATCACTCAAATGGTTATGCTTGATTGCTCAAAATGGCCACCGAAAATCTATTTTTGTCAATATTTGTCCTTAAATGACTTTTTCTAACAAACTTCTATTCTATTTTTCATAAAATTTTATTGAAATGTTTGCTATATTGCTCTTTTCTAAAATTGCTCAAACAGTTTAGCTCTGTTACATTTAAAGACTGCAAGAGCTAAAAATAGAAAAAAAATCAGATGTCTTTTCAGATTAGAATTTACTATGAGAAATTCTATATGTTCAATTCTTTCTTTTTTCCCCCCAGCTTATTAATGTATGCACAACTTACTGTATTGTCCATGTAAATTTTTATATGTAAATTTTTTAAATTTTGACAAATTGACAGTAAAGTTAATTGACAAGCTTTTAAGTCTAAAATATTTATATGCATTTTTTGTTCCTCAGCTGACCACACTCGCCCTGCTTTCTCATGACGTGTTTGGTTGTACGAGCCCCATCCAGAGTTTGAAGCATCAGAGAAAAGTATAAGGTTAGGAGCCCCATGGGATACTTTCCTGAAGGTGGCATGTAGAGTTTTGATCCACCAGTCTATGTCAGGATAAACAGATTTAGGAATATTCATAAAACTGTTGTAATTTCCCCTGTGTAATTTTAACATCCTTTCTTTCACCCTCTCTGAAGGTTTGTAAAACAAAGGTGCATATTCAATTCCTGGGTCAGTGGCCACTAATTTTCCTATTAATTTTGCAAATTCTCTGATAATTACCCGCCTTTTCTGCATAATGCTTTTACAAATTTCTATTATTTCATTAACCTTTTCTGGGGTAGGTCTTGCTGTCATAGTGGTTGAGCAAAGTATGAAACCAAGAAAAACAATTTGTTGGGTTGGTATCAGTATTGACTTCTCTGGATGTACAGTCAGTCCAAGGGAGTCAATGAGATGTACTGTGTCTCTGATGTTGTTCAAACATTCGTCGTAATTATTTCCTTGTAAGCAAGAGTCATCAATATAAGCAGTGCTGACATGTCCTTTAGACCTAAGATTAGCAAAAACTGGTTATGCCCCCACAAAGTGGGCAGCATATAGCGTTGCACTTGTCCGTCCGTCCATACGTCCGTCCGTCCGTCCGTCCGCTCTCATGAGAGAGTAGTTAAGGGGTGAGACACCAGTGCATTGCAGACTTGTGGGGATTTTTTTGACTTGTGGGTTGCACCACACAAGTGAGCAGTCTCAACCCATAAAAACGGTTATTTTAACCCCAGAAAATTGGATTTTAATTATTCACCCCACAAATGATGGACAGATGGACGGACGAGCTTTCTACGGCCGAGATTATAAATTTTTTCAGTTTCCGTGTATTTCCGACGCCAATAATCGCCTATTTCCGTAGATACATTACGCGCATGCGCTTCCGTGAAGTCCTCTTGCGCATGCGCCAGATAGCACATGGCCGACACAGCCAACACAAACTGACAGAGGTGGAAAGTAATGGTAAGTTTAGATATTTAAATGCTTTAAATAAAAAATACCTTCTCGGTATAAACTTTGATTTAATAATAGATGGGGTAAACAGAGTGTGGGTTGTACGAATCTGACTTAGTACTAAAGGAACGATCACTCCTGACTGGGACGAATGTCGAATATGATTTCGAACATTACCCGAGACGACTGGATTTTCACATAGTTGCGGATAACAACCATAAGACAATTGAAATGAGTAAGTGATATAAAGAATAACCAGTGTTAATAAGGCAATTATTAACGTGAATCGATCTGCTGAATCACTGACCAGTTTGCGTGGTACAAAAAGGTGGGTGGGGTGTTAGTTTTAGTCTCTAATAAGTAATATATTACATTACGTTACTGCTGCAGGTAGATCTATTTTACAGAATTGACCACCAGTACTTTTTTTATTACTGACTGAAATTGATAGCAAGGAATGATAACATTCAGATATTTTGTGGCAACTCTTTGAAATTATGATTTTTACCAAATTGCAAAAAAAAGTACAGTTTGTAATTGTGAATGGGCCTTTGATAGGCCCTGTCATAGAGGGAGAAAATGCCCTGTAGAATGACCTCAAATGGTAAAAATTCTAGGCCGGACTTGTTCATATCGTCCCTCTGGATTTCTAATTGTTATTTATTATAATGAGGCATATAAGACCAGCCTATCACAAATTCTCCATACCAAAAGTTTTGTTAACCCCTTTCCTGTATAATTATATACATCCAAACATTTTTTAAACACTGCTACAATTATTTTGACTTTTGAAAAATAAAAGGTAAAAATGTTTTGATGGTACCAGGCTTATACATGTTACAAGGGTTCCATTTGAGCTGGGAGATTCTTTAGATACGCCAAATTAACTCGTAAATACAATGCATGCATCATCATGACCCAGGGCAATTTTAATCTATAAAAAATATATAAAATAACTATGAAAGCCTGCCCACTGACAAATCCTGTTGGCCGATTTTCCAGTTATCAGTCTTGCTTTAAAATCTGTAACAAGAACTGATTGTTGGCATGTGTCGGCTCCGTCCACAAGACTGTGAAATCTGATAATGACTGCATACAAAATTTCAATATGCTTTTTGTTGATTAGACACTATTTACAAGTTTAAATTGCAATCAAAAGGCGTAAGGTGTAATTCACAGTCGGTTTGTTCTGTAATTGAGAAGGGATGGCGCATCAATTATTTTTTCAAGTAGGAAATAACAAACCTGTACGTGCATGCACGCAAACAATGCAGAATAAAGTTGGAAAATGATTAAATCGTAAGCACGCTCATTTGTCACATATTTTCGCGACACCGTTGATACACTGCTTCTGACAATTTTTCAATGAAGAAAAGTTATAAATCATTAATAATGCTTTCTAAAGGGTAATTGAATCCTTCCACGACTATTTTTTTGCATGACTTTATTGTTTGCATACTTATTCTTTTTTCCAGACTCTCTAATGAAATTAACAAATAGTAGTGCACCCCTCAATTTTGAAATCAAAGCACAAGTAACCCCCATTTTTCAAAGACTGCAATATTGCACAATTTTGTCAATCTTAGAAGTTTAAAGTCAAATTAAAGCATTCGGTGACTGTGAAAACTAATGCTAAACCAATTTTTGAAAAAAATGAAGATGATTATGCTGAAATACAAAAATACAATGTATGAAACAGTTTAGCTGAATGTTTTGTTTTAATAAACAAATTGAATGTTTAACCCCATATTTTGGCTGTACCCCAAAAATCACTGACAAGGGGTCATGTACCTACATTTAAAAAAACCAGTGGGAACCCTGACCTACAACAGCCAAACCAAATAAAGATTATTGTGATTTGTGAGTGTTTAAGTAACTAAATTTGAAGATTTATTTTCATTTATTACAATCCTGATGTGATTCTAAATGATTTAAAAGCGGTAAAGACATTAAAGAATGAAGAGGTATTTTAATTTGTTTGTTTATTTATTAAAGATTATATGTGCACAGTTGTACACCATTGTAAACTGTATCTCAATGCATTACGAGCACATAACAAAACAGGAAAAATCAGCCTATGATGGGACGACCCTTCCTGAAATCCTGGGGGAAATCCTGTATCGTATAATGCAAACACAGCTAGATGACCCCTGAAAACTTGAAAATGGCCCTTGAAATTTTGGCTCAAGGGTCATTGACCCTTGGCTTTCAGAGCCAAGAGGAACCCCTGTGTTACATGAGTGATTGAAAGAATGGAAGACCACTAAATAACAACTTTTGGAACTGCCCTGAATTGCATTGTAGGGTAGACCATGGTTAGTCATGGATCTAGTCTACCACTGTTGTTGACCAGTTAGCTAACTCAGCATTTCCATTTCACCCTTGAAAAAGGATTTTCACCCCCTGTATTTGGCAAAACCTTTATTTTAACTCTTGGAATTTCAGCTGAAGGGTCAGTTTTTATTAAAAGAAGGTACATTTTTTCATCAAAACAGACAATATCTATCTACTTTTCCATCAAAATGATCCCTGAGTTATTTAGGAGCTGTTGGAACCCCTGTAACTTGTAGTCTCTGTAACCCCTTACTGATTGAAAGTTGTGGGCCGCACCTGTTTATGTAAGAAAGTTGGCAGTTCCTTATGGAGGATAGGGCTCTTTTACTCTAAATGATAGTTAATTGCCTGATATAACTGAAACACTGTTGAACACTGGTGTTGAATCCAATGAAACTAGTGTTTGATTGATAACTTTCACAGTTTTTTATTGGGTCCCATGTTTTACCGGAATTGACTTTGCATTACCGGAATCGACCTATATTTCATATATAAGCCAATTTTTTTCAAGACATACAACATTGTTTATCAATATATTATATAATTAACGTAATAACAAAAGGAATTTGAAGTATCTTCGAGTGGAAAGATTTGACAAGAAAAAGAAATCGGCGAGTTGCGGAAAATTTGCGCATACGAATATCGGCCTGTAATTCATACATTAATTATATTTAAGTCATACAAACTTATTTTTCATTTCTTTACATCAGATATAGAATATTTGCCAAAGCAGTTTGAAGTTTCTTTGAGTGGAAAGATGGTGCAAGAGGAAAAAATCGGCAATCTGCCGAATCGGCTTTGTATGACTTAAATTCTATTTATTTATGAAATACAGGCCGATTCCGATGTATATTCGTATGCACAAATTTTCCGCCACTCGCCAATTTTCTTCCTCTTGTAAAATCTTTCCACTCCAAGATACTTCAAATTCCTTGGGTACATATGTTATTTCTGATGTAAAGTAATTTAAAATAACTTTTGTATGACTTAATTTCAAATAATTCATGAAATACAGGCCGATTCCGCTGTATATCCTTATGCGCAAATCTCCCGCAACTCGCCGATTTTCTTCCTCTTGTAAAATCTTTCCACTGGAAGATACTTTAAATTCTTTGGGTTAATGTGTTATTTCTGATGTAGAGTAATGAAAAATAACTTTTGTATGACTAAAATACAATTCATGTATGAAATACAGGTCTGTTCTGGCGTATATCCAAATTTTCCGCAACTCGCCGATTTTCATTTGAAGATACTTCAAATTCCTTTTGTTATTACGTTAATTATATTACATATTAATAAACAATGTTGTGTATCTTGAAAAAATGTCTTATGTATGAAATATAGGTCGATTCCGGTGATGCAAAGTCAATTCCGGTAAAAATTGTCGATTCTGGTAAAACGTGGGACCGTTTTTTATTTAGTATTGGGTGAGCAGTAGATCATTCAGACTAGTAGCTTTCCTGATCAGCTAGCCCAGAGCCTGTTCAACTTACACAAAATTTTACATTGTATATCATTTTATTCTTTGTAAATTTTAAGATTACAACTGTTAAGTGTATATCATTTTTTATCCCCACAAGTATGGATAATCTCAGCCAATCAAAATCATTAATACATAACCAACTATTTTTTTAAATAGACCATTCAGATTCATTAATACATGCTGGCCATTTTGGAAAATGGATGTCCACATGTGTTTGGAATTGATAACAATTTTGTTGATTTTTATATCAGTGTTGTTAGTTGCTTTGAATGTTATAGTTATAATTGTGTCTAAAAGATGGGATAATTTTTTCAAGTTGTGGAACCGGGATTTAATTTAAAGAGGGTAAAGTATATGTCTCAGTTGCATATAGTGTAACTGTAAAGTTAGGAAAGTATAACACTGGATTATAAGAAAATAAATACTCCATTCCATGCTATGGTATATGCAGCTTTGTTTAGTAACAAAGGACATTTTTGGCATGCAGCACTGCCAGCAATATATTACTTTTTACATTTTGTGCCAACAATCAAATTACTACAAAATTATGTGGTCCTCCGCTTACATCAACATGATCAATTTACATTTGTATTCTGGCATTCTGTCTAGATTGTAATTTATTGGATACATTTGAAAGAATGCTGTTTTGTCAGTGTACATCTGCAGTGTTAATTGTCATCTTCAATGCCTGTTCTAGTTTTGCAAGGTAGGGAAAGATGGGCCAAGAAATACTGCCTCTTGCAGGGGTGATCAGCCATTAGTTCTGGGGTGAATGCTGTTGGGAAGAACATTCAGAATGCACACTTGAGAGATGATTGGGCATTATGTCTGGGGTGAATGCCCTATGTTAAAAAGTAGAAACATCCCACAAGGACTGGTTTTGTCAGTCTATACTTGAGGGATGACTGGCAAAAATGTCTGGGGTGAATGCTGTTTGATAGAAGCACCCCACAGATCACGGGTTTTGTAGGTCTACACTTGTGGGATGATTGGCCATTAGGTCTGGGGTGAATCACTTTGGTTTGCATGAAAAAAGAAATATTCCACAACTGGTTTTGTATGTCTAAACTTGTGGGATGATTGGACATTTTGTTTGGGGTGAATCCTTTTTCTGAAAATATAAGCACCCCCAGAGTACAGTTTTGTGGGTCTGCACTTCTGGAATTACCGGCTCTTTTGTCTGGGGTGAATGCTCTATGTTAAAAAAAAGCAACACCCCACAAGGACTGGTTTTGACAGTATACTTGTGGGATGATTGGGCATTAGGTCTGTGGTGAATGCTCTTTGTAAAAAAAAAAACACCTACCAAGGCCTGGTTTTGTCAGTCTATACTTGTGGGATGATTGGACATTTTGTTTGGGGTGAATCCTTTTTCTGAAAATATAAGCACCCCCAGAGTACAGTTTTGTGGGTCTGCACTTTTGGAATTATCAGCTCTTTTGTCTGGGGTGAATGCTCTATGTTAAAAAAAAGCAACACCCCACAAGGACTGGTTTTGTCAGTCTATACTTGTGGGATGATTGGGCATTATGTTTGGGGTGAAGGCTCTTTGTAAAAAATAGAAAAACACCACACAAGGACTGGTTTTGTCAGTCTATACTTGAGGGATGTCTGGCAAAAATGTCTGGGGTGAATGCTGTTTGATAGAAGCACCCCACAGATCACTGGTTTTGTAGGTCTACACTTGTGGGATGATTGGCCATTAGGTCTGGGGTGAATCACTTTGGTTTGCATGAAAAAAGAAATATTCCACAACTGGTTTTGTAGGTCTACACATGTGGGATGATTGGCCATTAGGTCTGTGGTGAATGCTCTTTGTAAAAAAAAAAACACCCACCAAGGACTGGTTTTGTCAGTCTATACTTATGGGATGATTGGGCATTATGTTTGGGGTGAAGGCTCTTTGTAAAAAATAGAAAAACACCCCTGAAGGGCTGGTTATGTCAGTTTATACTTGTGGGATGATTGGGCATTATGTCTGGGGTGAATGCTCTATGTAAAAAAATAGAAATACCCCACATGGACTGGTTTTGTCAGTCTATACTTGTGGGATGATTGGGCATTATGTCTGGGGTGAAGGCTCTTTGTAAAAAATAGAAAAACACCCCACAAGGGCTGAGTATGTCAGTTTATACTTGTGGGATGATTGGGCATTATATCTGGGGTGAAGGCTTTTTGTAAAAAAAAGAAAAACACCCCACAAGGACTAGTTTTGTCAGTCTTTACTTGTGAGATGATTGGGCATTATGTCTGGGGTGAATGCTCTTTTCGAAAATAGAAACACCCACCAAGGACTGATTTTGTCAGTCTGTTCTTGTAGGATGATTGGGCATTATGTCTGGGGTGAAGGCTCTTTGTAAAAAAATAGTAAAACACCCCACAAGGACTGGTTATGTCAGTTTATACTTGTGGGATGATTGGGCATTATGTCTGGGGTGAATGCTCTTTGTAAAAAATAGAAACACCCACCAAGGACTGGTTTTGTCAGTCTGTACTTGTGAGATGATTGGGCATTATATCTGGGGTGAAGGCTTTTTGAAAAAAAAAAAGAGAAAAACACCCAACAAGGACTAGTTTTGTCAGTCTTTACTTGTGAGATGATTGGGCATTATGTCTGGGGTGAATGCTCTTTTCGAAAATAGAAACACCCACCAAGGACTGGTTTTGTCAGTCTGTACTTGTGGGATGATTGGGCATTATGTCTGGGGTGAATGCTCTTTGTAAAAAATAGAAAAACACCCCACAAGGACTGGTTTTGTCAGTCTATACTTAGATGATTGGGAATTATGTCTTGTGTGAATGCTGTTTGTAAAAATAGAAACACCCTACAAGGACTGTTTTTTTTGTTTTAAATTGTAGATTTAACAAAATATTCCAACAATTTGGGTGCAATGATGCAGACGTTACAAGAGCTATAAAAGACTTGTTGTCTTTGAAAATATAAAAAAATAGAATAAATTTGTGCTTTTTGAAAAATGCATAATTTACATGTTTTTGGTAACTATTTTTATTTTATAATTGCAGTCCTCTACAGGTAATAGAAAGGGGCGAAGGGGGAGGGAAAAGAAGCCAGTTGCCAAATACAAACAGGTATTTAAAATACATAACTCTCTTGATTGATAATTCAAGTCATAATCAGTAATTAGACTGGTAGTATACCCAGATTTGGTTAACCTGTGTTGTGTCAATGTATTTAGCGGTTTAAACAAAAAAAATTAAAAAAAAATCCTTTGTCTGCCTTGAAATTAATTCATGTGACATTGTTGATGATTTGAACATATATGCATTTTGAACTGAACCAGGTTGATATTTTGTTAGATTTATTTGTTGTACTATATTCAGGACAATGGCTTTCAATGGGTCAAAATGGTTGGCCTGAAAGTTTGGTGGCCGGCACTGATCAAGGAGTCAACAACTGAAACAGTTGGGGTTTATGTCAAGTCTGATGATGACATGTAAGTAGACCATTAAGTCAGTAAAAAGGCATTTGAAAGGGACTTGTTTGCTGGCTTTAAAATGTTCATCCTAACAAAAAATTCTTTCTACACTGATTGGAGACTCCGAAATTTCGACAGTAACATAGATATTTTATTCCGTTCTTTTTTGTTGCCCAGTTAAAAAAAATAGAACAAATTACCTTTGATTATTTTCAGATAAAGATGATAAATATTTCTAAATACATATTTCATATATGTCAACAGAAGGTAGTGATATAGGGCCATCAGAGGCCATTCTTTTTCATGTAAACAACAATGATTTATCTGTAATTTGCAGGATTTCCATCAGAAATAATGAGAGAAATTTTCAGCCATTTCCAGGAAATTTTGATCATCTGAAATCAACTGGCATTGGTACATGCATGAGTTAATTCTTGTTACAATTTTCCCATGTGTTGTTGTTGTTGTACCATTTCCAGATTTTACTTACTGTCTTTGTGTAAGTCACACCTTTTTCATCCAGAAATGGTATCAAGTTACATGTGGCTAATACACAGTATTATTGAATGACTAAATATTTTTATTTTGGCTCAAAAGAATCAAACATTCATGTGAAACACAATTCCTGTTGGTTGGTACATGTGGGTAATATATTTTATACTGAAAGGAAGAATTTTTGTCTGGTCTAGTAATACTAAGTATATCTTATCTGCTTAAAATGTGGCTGTGAAATGGTACAATTGCACAGATTGGTTTCTTGTTTGTTAGGTTTGTTCAGAATTCAGCACAATGGTCCATACTTAAAACTATGACAGTGCATTAATCATTTGAGGATAAAGCAATACAATGAAACATTGTAGTATAGAATTTACAGTAATCTTTTCTGATTTAAGGGAGTGTCAAGTTTGGATCATTGTAACCTTTTAGCTTGACTTGCTGTTTCTTTGTTATTTATTGATGGATTTGATTCAAGCCTTACCACAAAAGACTTATTTACAAGTCACTCTACTAGTATCTAGTACATTTGTATTGAGATTTACCCCTACGTGACCTCGAACGTCAAAGTTTAATATTCAGTATCTATTCAAAGCAGTGCTCAAGCCAGGATTTAAAAGGGTTGGGTGCAAAACTTTGGAAGGGCACTGATAGATGCAAAAAGAGAAGATGGTGTTGTGATGGGGTTTCCCCATTTAAACTTTGGAAATTCAGACATCAGCAAAGGCATTATATTAAATACAGTACAGCTCCCGCGGCGATATGTACATTTTTCTCTTTAACTCCTCGGATCTTGGGAGGAAAATCACGGAGAATCTCTGAGAAACTCCCTAAATCGCGGAGGTGTCACGGAGATGAATTTTATCTGGTAAGTGACGGTATTTACTGTGAAATTGCCGATTATCAGTCCTTCGCGCATCTCCGCGATTTGTTTATGCATTCAGTTGACTGAAGTGTATATATGACGAAGTGAAAATTTATATTTACTTACTCTTTTTATCTTCATGTTTTAGGATGCCTAATAGTAATATTTCGATTCGTTACATGTTTTGACACATTAATTTATTGAAAGACACAAGACCATGTGTTGGTCTCATGGCCTATGATCTGTACACGCATGATATGTTGCATCTCAACCGCTAATTGGTTCCTAAATATAACTTTTGACCTTTAACATTGAGTGACAGTTACATTTTCCTTAAATGATATTCACCTCACTTTAAAAGCTTCAGACACCACGTGCTCTTTAAAGCGGGAACTACAGTCATGTAGCATGCTTTTCCCGTGATTACATTTTCTTATTAAGATAATTAATATCTTTAACAGATATGTGGATATTTTTAAATTTAGGCAATGATGGCTTTGTTGACTGAACAGAAAGTTTGGTTTCATTAGAATCGATCATTAATACCAAATGCATAAAACGAGGGTAGAAAAGAAAGACAGCCGATAATGAATAGATTTACACACCTACCTGACATCATGTCAACTTTAATTGCTGCAATTTATTTATTTTTAAATCTTTAATCGGTGCTGCGCAAATAAATTACTTATGATAATCAAACTGCGAAAATAAATATATCTAATTTAAAAAGTGAAAATAAGAACAAATGCGCTCTTATTCTGATGCATTTGTGTACAAACGTTCCTATTTGTTTACGAAAAGAATGACAGTTCAAAGCAGTTGCCTCAGAAACAGCTGATCTTATTTTCAGAGAATGAGTTGACCGATTTCCGAACAACACGTGTTTAACTGCATCTGTATAGTCTCGGCGCTTGGCAAAAAGTATTTATCGATTTACTAAATAATAACAAGCGTTTAAAAAGTCACATAAATTAAGGTTTTTGATTGAATTTTACCGTAGTCACATAATTGACAGGTGTAAAATGTACAGTTACATTATGGTAATTTCATCACACACTTTTTGTTTTTGATGAACGGATTTCAAGTGTATAAATTTTATAATTATTTTTTTTCACCTTTAAATGGAAAAAAGTTTGTTAAAACTCTGGTGATGGAACACAAGAATATTCGGGGAGAATCTCCGCGGAAACGCTCTAACACTCGGAGAATTGCGGAGATTCTGAGTGTTTTTTCAAGGAGAAACTCTGCGATTTTCAGAAGTGCGCGTTGACCACAATCGCAGAGGAAGCACAAAATGTGTACATATCGCGGGAGCTGTACTGTACCTGTTTTAAATAAGGTTAAATAAGGACACTGAGAAGCAAGTAGCAAGAATGATCCTAAGACACTAGAAAAAATATTTTAGATTCTAGTCCCAGCTTGACCTTAAATTTTTATTTGCTCCTGCACAATCGCCGAAGCGGTCTTGTCCAGTCCAGTCTGGAATTAAAGATTTTAACTAGTCCTGCAATCATCCATAAATATCTATGTAATCAATATTGTGGCACATACAGAAGAAAATATGGCAGAATTTCGCTGTTTTTAAGAGGCAAAAGCAGACTTGTCCGATTTGCCAGAGTCGTACATCAAGTTATTTGTTATTAAATAACTAAAAGTTTCTTAACCACAGTGCTTTTCCAGTAAATAAATGACTTAGTATCAATCGGATATAATATTTTATTGTCAATTTTGCTGTGATATACAAGACATTCACAAACTGGGTCTAGAATTGTTAAAATGTGATGCTATAAGTAAGTTAAGATTTTAGTTGAGAGAAGTGACAACCGAAATAAAAAATAAAATCCACCCACCCACCCAATTTTTTCCCAAAATTCTGATGATCAAAAAATCTGTTTTTTCTAGAGCCTAAGGGTGGACATCATACGCTGGGTTTAAAGCTGGTATGAAATTCTGAGCTTTTCAGAACTGTTTTCATTTTTGGTCTGGTAAAAATTGTTTTGGTGTGGTAAAATTTTCGAAGTCACCAAGACTGTCTGGGAAAATTTACAGGTCTTTCGCATAGTCTGTGATAACCAGGTTTACACAAGCAGCAAAAAAAATTCATGGGTAGTGCAGAGGTTCCACTAGTTGCTGAAACTTAAGGGTCATTTGGATGGCAATTAACTACATTTTGCCTGTTATGGCTAAAAATGTACAATTTGACCCTTCGGCCAAAATTCTGAGTGTCTAATTAAAGATTAAGGCAAATATCAAGGGCCAAAACAACTTTTCAAGGGTCAGATGGAACCCCTGGTAGTGTCTGTTTTTCTCTCTCCAACCCATATTAACGATGAGCAAAATCAACAACTTGCAGAGACAGTAGACGATTTCTGTACTTGCAGCAATTGTTGTCTGTTGCAAAATTCAGGAGAAAATGTATGCTGCAACAGCTCCGATTTGACTTTAGGCAGTCTTGATGACATGGAATGTATCACAGATCATCCATCTTTCGACATAAAACCGTTTTACTTTTTAAATTGTAATCATTCACGTGCTAATGTTGGGACTGTTTATTACATATCAAAGATTTATTCTCGTTAATCTCACTAGATGTGATATAGGGGAAAATGGCTGCGTCTGGTATCTGATAACAGCGCAATATTTTTTGATGAAAAGCTCGTTTCTAGTTCATAAGAGTGATTTCAAGAATATTTTTGTCTTGAGGCTACTATTTAAATTATTTTCAATTAATAGAAAAAGCTTTATGGTCAGGCATTCCAATCCCTTAAACTGATTTCAATGTACTTTCAGCTTATCTCAAATCAAGAAAGATGAAAAAGACACTGGAATGCTTTATTGAAGACTTAGATTGGGCATTAGATGCACAGAGAGGAACCAGGGTAGAGATTGATATTCATGATTCGGCTGAAGGGGAAAAGAAATCCGCAGTAATGGTAGATTCACATCACATTGTTGAAAAGAAGTACACAGGTGGGGAAAGTGAAGCGGAAGAAGAGATGGATGTAGATTGCCAGTCTGAACAGGAACAGATGGAAGGTGAAAAGGAAACATGTTGCAGTGTTGACAAGGAATACAAAAGTGGGGGACAGACCATGATTCTAACAGACAAGGAAGAGACTTTTGATATATTTGATGGGTCTGAAATGAAATACCAAGGAGCAATAAAAGAGTTAGGGGTAGACATAAACAGTTTTGGAAAGAACAGTAAATATGGGCAAAAAGAGGCAGGGTTAGAGATGGATACACGTTGCAACTTTGGAGATGGATCTAAAGAGGTAGAAAAGGAAACGAGTATAGAAGCATGTTACAGTTCCGCTAAACAATGTAAAAAGGGTAAAGGGCAGATTGGGGTTGACACAATTAAGTTACCAGATTATGAGTCTGTGGCCAATGAAGACATGAGCAGTGATGATTCAGACAAAGAAAAAGACCCGGACACTTCTTATTCATTGGAAAATGATAAAACGCTTGTGCCTCATTCGCATGATGGTACTTCTGAGAATGATGATGAGAGAAGTAAATGTTGCAGTTCTGAAATTGAATACAAAGGGGATGAAGGGCAGACTGGAGTAGACACATATGTAGATTGCCAGTCTGAACAGGAACAGATGGAAGGTGAAAAGGAAACATGTTGCAGTGTTGACAAGGAATACAAAAGTGGGGGACAGACCATGATTCTAACAGACAAGGAAGAGACTTTTGATATATTTGATGGGTCTGAAATGAAATACCAAGGTGCAATAAAAGAGTTAGGGGTAGACATAAACAGTTTTGGAAAGAACAGTAAATATGGGCAAAAAGAGACAGGGGTAGAGATGGATACACGTTGCAGCTTTGGAGATGGATCTAAAGAGGTAGAAAAGGAAACGAGTATAGAAGCAGAAGCATGTTACAGTTCTGCTAAACAATGTAAAAAGGGTAAAGGGCAGATTGGGGTTGACACAATTAAGTTACCAGATTATGAGTCTGTGGCCGATGAGGACATGAACAGTGATGATTCAGACAAAGAAAATGACCTGGACACTTCTAATTCAATTGAAAATTGTAAAAAGCTTGTGCCTCATTCGCATGATGGTACTTCTGAGGATGATAATGAGGGAAGTAAATGTTGCAGTTCTGAAATTGAATACAAAGGGGATGAAGGGCAGACTGGAGTAGACACAGATGTATCTTCAGATTATGATGATTCTTTAACTGACAAAGACTATGTACCTGACTCTTATAGTGAGGATTCAGGCCAAGAAGACAATTGCACAGTATCAAAGCATCTCAGTTTGAATTTCACAGAACATCTTAAGACGTCTCTGTCTAGCTCATGTGATGAAGAAAATGACAGTCCGGTTGAAATGATTGAAAAGGAAGTAAGTGTTGGTCAGAAAGTCAAAAAGTCAAGTCTGGTTTGTGTCAATAGTGTACCTTTTCAAAAGGTATCATCTGAAGATTGTTATGAAAGTGAAGAAGAGGAAGAAAATTCTGAATCTGATCTGTGTGAGGAGGAAATTTTGCGTGATGTATTGAACCCAAAAATATATATAAGAAGGGTAATGACAAGTAAGACTACAAAATCTGGAAAGGCAAAGAAAAGTAACAGAGTTTACAACAGTTACCAGTTTTGTGGTGCCTGTAATATAAAAGTATCTAATTTTGCACAACATCTCTCTAGAAATGAGAAAATTGGCCATCCTCATCAGAAAGTACCAGAAATTCAGGCTATTAAAGTGGAATCTGATGTTAAAGTGAAATCCAAATTACTTTTGAGACTTAGATCAAGATACAATCACCAGTTAAATCTAAGGACTAAAAACCGAGGCAGAGGTGAAATTCTTTTAGACAGGAGACCTAAAACTGAATTTGTCATGAGCAATTATGGGCCATGTCCCAATTGCCTTTTGTGGGTTGCCAAAAAACTGCTGAAGAAACATCAGAAATGCTGCACTAGCAGGACAGATATCCCACAGAGTTTAGGGGACTTGACCACTCAGTCAGAGTGTTTATCAGGGGATCTGAAGCCTGAAGTAAGCAGCAAACTCAGGAAAGAAGTATTTGCAAAAATGATCCCAGATGAAGTGTCGAGAGTAGTGAAAGGTGATTCTCTTATAATTCAGTTAGGAAACCAATGGATGGAGAAGAATGTTGGGAATGTGCTGAAGAGAGGGTCATACACATCACAAATTTTGAGACTGGTAGGGAGATTTCTCCTCTACTTGAGAAAGATCTTAGCCATACCGAATAGACCAAATCCCTCGGTTTGGGACTATTTAAAGCCAAGATATTTTCAAACCCTGGTAAAGGCTAGTCTAATGACAGCGAGTCCAATGTTGGAGGATGAGGACAACTTAAGTCCCCGAGCAATGCCTTAAAGCTGGGTTACGACCTCAGAAGATTGATAAATGGAAAAGTTGGACTGTCTATAATGACCGAGGACAAGGAGAGCCAGTATGAAGCAGAACAGCTTTTAAGACTTATGCATATATATTGGGGGACCAAAGTGGCCAAACTAGCAAGAGTATTGCTAGAAGAGAGACGGTATTATACTGAACGTAACCTCCCTCTGCCTGAAGATATTTATAAGATGAACACACACCTCAATAATGCAATAGCATCTTTGAATTATGAAGACAAGGACAGAAATAATTTCCGAAAAGTTGCTGAACTTATTGAGGCCAAGTTAGTAACATACAATCGGAGGAGGACGGGTGAACTTCAAGCAATAAGGTATATTATTAGCTAAGTATTTTTGAACTTAAAGGTTTTTCAAGTCTGTCTTTTTTTTTCAAGTATTACAACAAGTACCCAGTTAAGACATTAATTACTGAATCATAATAATTATATCCATCTCCTTGATCTATTGTTTTTCATTTCGTAACTTAATGGCTTGCAGTTGATATTGTAAACTATAATGCAGTTTAAAGTCGTTGACTGTACTGAAAAAAGATGTATTTTTGATCGTACGAATCTGTATGTCATTCCGTCTTACTTATTACTTTATAGGTGTACATATAGCCCATCAAACTCCTTTTTGCAAAGGGGTCTGCAGCCCTCAGGCAGGGGATTGTTTTTGACTGGGGGGGATTTATTTTACAAAAGGAGTTAAATTATCCTAATCAGTGCCAGACATTATAAGGATGCATGTATTAGCTAAATTGGATGTGCATGATGCAAAAAAACAGACAATTGACGTAATCTTTATCAATCATGAATGATATTTTTGTATCCTTTCTGAGGGGGGGAAAAAAACCTTTCAGACAGGACTGCTGACGATATTCGGCAGTCTATTTGGGTGATTAAGGGCCCTGTTATATCACTGTCTCTTGCAGTCCTGTATATTGCAGTCAAAATGTATTTAATTTTTTAAAAGTGGCAGTGAAAACAAATGTGAGCTCAGTTCAGCATTTTCATGAGAACAGAAAATTTGTTGTTTGAAGTTTTATTACATATTCAGGTAAAGCTTGAACTGAAGCCAACTTCTTGAAGCATAAGATGTGTTGTTAAATGTTAAAGTATTTGTCAGACGTCTGAAGTCTACAATCCTGAAACTTCTCTTATTTCTAGACTTTGTGATTATGAAAGAAGATGCAAAGGCGGTGATGGAGAATATCTTCTTGGAGGATGCACTGCATTTGAAAAAAAATTACTGGAAACGCAGGAGGTTATGACAGTTAGAGGCAAGGTGAGTACTAACTGGGAGGCCTCTGTACACTTCTAATATGTACAGTCTGTCTCCATCAAACAGCAAATCCGAGAAGGTAAAATATAAACACTACCATGTACAGGGGTGCGGAAATCATATGCCCGACTTGTCCGACAATGGTAATTTTACCGCCGGGCAAGTGATTTTTTTCTGACAGACTTATACGCAGGCAAATAGAATTTTCGGTAGAAATTATGAATTTCTGAAAAGTGCATTTAATAAATTTAGAAAGAAAAACGTGTAAATGTTTTTATAATTTGAAAGATTGATGCCAAAATAAGTTATTTGTTCGAATAATCATCTATATTAAAAAAGAAAACAAAAAACATACGACATTTTACTTTTAAATTTACGTCAAGGAAACGGCTGTTTCTGTGCTTGAATGATGGTTTCATTTGGTCCTTTTTACAAAGAATATCACTTGACATCATTTAAAAGCAGTTTCACTAATTTTGAATTGTTTGGTAAACTGAGGAGTGAGTCTTAAGAATCTGCGAATTGCAATGCTAAAGTGTTATTAAATTCGAAATATGCAAATTCAGATAAAATACACAATTTGATTCAATGTTGTAATTTGGACATTACTTGAAAAGAATTCACACTACAGAGAAACTGAAGTTTTTTATGGAGAAAAGTTACAGGTTTGTTGACTAGTGAAATGCCTATGTTGTTAATAAATAATTGGTCTTTGTCTACTCATAGGTTGCTCGACCAGTTCCGATAATAATACCACAGGAGGCCAAAGCTGGGCTGGCATACCTTTGTGATCATAATATCCGTATGTCTGCTGGAGTGAGCAGTGAAAATGAATATGTGTTTGCATCAGGAGGTTAGTTACAACAGTTTATTACTAAATATCCTAAACTTGTCAGTATTCCCTTTAATTTTAAAGCTATTGCATTCTGGATTTGAGCTAAAAATGTTTTCACACAAATAGAAGATAAGTCATAGTTTAACTTTAAAGACAATTATATGTTTCTATGAGGCTAAAAAAAAGGAGAAAGAAAAACATTATTCCTACCTACAACCCTCACTTCAGTACAAATTAGTTAACAGTGTAAAAGTCTAATCCAGTGGACTATGGGGCAACTGTATTTGTAAATTTAAGAAGATAAAATGTGTACATTACCCAGTGACAAATGGGGTAAAATTCGATTGATAAAAATCTGGTCATTACATTTACTTTTAGCGGCAAAAAATTAAGTTGATAAATAAGTTTCAGTGTCTTAACAAACCCATCATGAATTTCAAAGTATACCAGTATATCATAGATATATCATAGACGAAATTTTATAACAGGTGACCCCTTATTTTTAATTCAGTGCGTCCATTTTGACACAAATTTGTGATGACCGGTTTTTTGTTTATCATCCGCGAATTTTCAAAAAATGTACTTTCATTTTCAAATTTAATGCAGACTGTGTAACAAATCTGCTGTTTCTTTCGATTTTCATAAAAATCATAACCAGTCCAATATTATAACTTTTTTTCAACTGGTTCATGGATTGGAACAGATGTTACCGCAGCTTTGTGTATATAGTTTTTAAATCAGTTAAAATTTGTGTTAAAAAAATATACATGTCGCAAAGCAGTGTCTGCTTCAAATTCATTGGGCAGTGAGCAAGACTTTGTCCGTTTCAGATTCGTTGGGGAAAACCCCCTCATGGAAGAGGGTGCATGCATCATTACAAATGGTTTGCTAGAATTTTAAAATGAAGCTACTCATTCCCAGGCAGCTGCATTAATTTTCATGCTTCAACTTTCGACTGGCACGAAAAATTGAAGGCCACATAGATAAATTTGTCTTTAAGATTATTTTATAAGAGATCACACTAGTATTAACAGTCAACCTATTTTGAATAAAACTTAGTGACTTATATTGTCCAGCTAAACAAGATTTATTAAAATATAGAAGAAAAATTTATTCAAGCGTGACCCACAAAATTTTTAAATGACCCCTATTTTAAAAATCCTAGGTAAAACCCTGATAGAAAAAATCTCTTTTTTTTCTTTGATTGGTGTACAATCTGAAGTCACTTAAAGTTTGAGGATTAGTTCGGTCAACTTGGACATAATGATTTGGGCTTTCGGATGATTTGAGTAGGGTAAAACTCTGGACATGTTTTCAGGCGGGCAACTTAGGACCATCATAGCTCTCTTGATATATTGTGTATTTTCATTTACATTAATATTTTTACAGGAAGTATTGTTTGGGCATATGATGCTTTGAAAAAGATATGCAACTCGGCAAACCTTAAGGCGCCAGGAAGAATTACCAGCACTGGGTTGCGCAAGTACATGGCAACAGTAACACAAGTCCTTAATCTCAATGACCATCAGCTACAATGGGTTTTAAACCATTTAGGACACACGATGGATGTTCATAAAATTCATTACAGGTACACCTCTAGAAACAATAAATGATACTCAGGAAAGCATAAAATGAAATTTTTAGCTCAGCTTAGCCAATGGTTAAAGGTGGGCTTTTCTGATCTCTGTGTCCAACGTCTGCCATCTTGTCGCCTGGATATCCAGTCAGATCATAGAAAAACCTTTGAGCAATTTAGAAGCAACATTTTAAGTCAATATAAATGGAACTTGATCAAAATGATCGTCGTCATGTAGTTCAGGAAAGTTTGCTTTGATAAAGTCTAGGTGAAGTGAAAAATATTCATCAAGGGTCAGAAATTAGGTCACAATCAAATCATTAGTAAACCTTTAAAACACATTAGAGGCCAAATTTTCTACTTGATCTATAGAAAATTTAGTCAGAATGGTTGTGTTGATGAAATCTAGATCATGTTTTTAACTGGTTCATCTTGGATAAAAAAATTAGGTAACCTGACCAAGAAAATTAAAGAAAACTTAGTGAGCACTTAAATGGAATTTGTGATATCTAGCATGACAACTGAAGGTTTTTATTTGGAACAATTTACTGTGCCCATACATTTCTGAAGAGTTTATTTTCCTGAAATTTTACTTTAAGGGCAACCAGTGATCTGCTTGAGAGAACCCAGATAGCAAAGATCTTACTACTGCAGGACCAGGGTCGTGTTGGTGAATTCAAGAACAGGAGTCTTGAAGATATTCAGCTGGAAGGTTTGCATTTAAATTGTTTCTGCATTTGTGTTTAAGTACCTGTCATGTCAACAGACATGATAATGTTTGATGAAATTATTAGTTGTGTTTTTAAAATAGCAATGTACTGTAGCAATAATTATTTCACCCACTGTCAAGACCTTGGTTGAAATAATGGTCATTGACTGAAAAGGAAAAAATTACTTTATTATTTAAGAATTATAAATAGTATAAACCAATGATCAAGAACAAAAATTACCTGTAAAGTATTCTCTAGGTTTTAAAAAATGTTTATCTTTTCTTTTGGAAATGGAATGATTATAGGCTACATCATACCACTGGGGACTGAGTACTGAATAACCCTTTGCCTAAATGAAATTCCACATTTTTACATAAGACAATATATTTATCTACAACACTGGTAAGTTTGTATATGGGGGTTCAAAGGAAAATGATTTTCATGAGAATATTTTTCGTTTGTTTTTTTTTTTCTTTTTTGTGTCTGCTTTTCGAAGAAATGGCGATGCATAGGCATTGCTTTGTCTGTCTGTCTGTCAGTCACGAAAACTTGAAATTGGCCATAACTTTGCCATTTCTTTATCAAACTTTCAAAATATATTGCTGACAACAAGACAGTCATAATGATTCCAAAACCTTAAGGTCAACGTCACATTTGACAGTTATGCCCTTTTTTGTACTTGGATTTTGTCACGAAAACTTAACGTTGGCTATAACTTTGCCATTATTTAATATTTCTTCATCAGACTTTCAAAATATATTGCTGACAACAACACAGTCATGATGATGCCAAAATCTTTAGGTCAAGGTCACATTTGACAGAGTTATGCCCCTTTTTGTACTTGGATTTTGTCACGAAAACTTAATGTTGGCTATAACTTTGCCATTATTTACTAAACTTTCAAATATTACTGTTTATGACAACAGGGTCTTAATGATGCCAAAATCTTTCGGTCAAGTTCACTATTAATGGAGTTATGCCCCTTTTTTACTTAGATTTTTTATTCTGACAAAGTACCTGAGGGCGACACAAGTGATCAACTGAGCACCCATCTAGTCTTACGTAAATATGTGGAATTTCATTTAATACAAAGACACTTCAGTACTCTGGCGCTTGTGCATCTTACATTCTGTCGTCTTTATAATTCCTAGGTTGTTTAAATCTAGCTAACCTGATTTAAAAAAAAACAGGAACAGGTCTCTTTGGAAAATTGAATGAAAAGCTTATGAAGGCACAGAGATCACTATCTTTTTCAGCTCATTTTTTATGTTTTTTAACTGTGGTTATGATTTGTCACTTGCGGTAAAAACAAAACAGTTTCAGCATTGTGAAAATTGAATGGATTATTTGTCTTAAATATTTTTTATCCTGAAGAAATACTGATTTATTAGCTTGGAATACTTTAGTGTGCTATATGGGGATACAATGTTGAAATGCTATCAAAATTACCACATGTGGCCTTTAATTGTTATTGACTTTTTCCAGAGGTGGTTTTTGAAAACAGAGCACAGACTTCAGAAATAGACCCTGGTGATGCAGACATCCTTCAGACGATAGACTCAGTTGGTCAGAATGAATTAGCAGAACCGTCACTAGTACAAGAAGCTTTAATTGAATCAGAAGAGTTCTTTGTTGGTGATGATGAAACACTGAAACCAAAGAAGAGAAGATCTGTACAACAACAGCAGAAACAGATGTGGACAGCAGAAGAGGAGGAAGAAATAAAAATAATTTTCAAGAAATTCTTTGAAAACAGAAAAAGACCAAAACCAAATGATTGCTTGAAAGCGATTGGAAGAAGCAAGAGAGCGGAAGGTTTAATTTGGAAAAGGAAGAAAGATACCCTGAAAAAGAAAGTGTTCAGAATGATTGATAAACTACAGTAAGAAAGATTGGCAGAGCATTTGTTGAGGAAAAATTTACCCAAAACATTCAGCTGCCTTGGCTTTTTCAAATCTGTTTCTTAGTAACTGTAGCATCATGCAAAGCCTTTTCCTGTGAACAGTTGTTGAAGGGACAAAATATGTTTAATTTTAATCTTTCATCACAAATTGTGTGAAAAAAACTTATTTTGGAAATGCCAGTTATGTATTATTAACTTGATGCTCCATAATGTGTAATTGTTTACATCTTTGTACATGTCAGTAATTACAATTATTTACAGATATTTCAAATACTCAGATTTTCCAGCATTTTGTCAGCCCTTGGAACAAATGGATATGTTATTAGAACACAATATGAAAAATTAATAAGAACTTTAATTGATTAACAATTTTCACCAAACTAAGACTCCAAGAAATTTAATTGATCTATTTTACTGGTAATGTAAACAAACAAGTATAATATTGATATTTTCTTCTTCTTTTTTTAACAGATTATTATTATAAATAGCAGGTAATTATGTCTGATTCTGAGTTTCCAGTTGCTTTCATTTTTTTTATTTTGGATGAAGAAGCTAGTCAAGCACTTTCATTCTGCAGTGATATGCATTTTGATATTTTGGATATCTATTGTTTTGGGTCCAATCTAGTTGGATTCTTTGTGTATTCAGAGTATGAATCTTGTAAACAGTTTTGTTTACTCAATAACTTTTAAGTTGTTACATTTTCCATACAATCACTCCATTTATAGGGGACCGTCAGTTTTTAAATGAATGTATCACCTTGGTCCTTGAACGAACAGGCAAACTATTCCATTTGTCACATTTTGGTTCAAGCTTTGTAAATACTGAGAATGTCTTTAAAAATATACTATTTTGTAGTGAGATCAACCAGTTTTATTTATTTAGTGTTTTTTTAGTTCAACTGCTCGAAGGGCAGGTGTGGCTTTAGTATGCTCTGCCATTAGATGTCGTCTGTCATCCACACTTGATTTCAAAGGACAGCTCTGAAACCATCTAAGGACATCTCTGAAACCAATAGGCAAATTTTAACAAAATTTCACTAGATTGTTCCTCTGATCGTAGGGTTTCAGATTTTTGTTTTTAGCTCACCCGGCACAAAGTGCCAGAGTGAGCTTTTGTCTTACCCCAATGTCCGGTGTGCGTCGTGAGACATCAACAATTTCATTCAAACGACATCTCCTCTGAAACCACTGGGCCAAATTCAATCAAAGTTGAATGCGATGTTCCTTGCATGAAACTCTTCCAAAGTTTTTCAAAGAATTCAATTCCATGCAGAACTCTGGTTGCTATGGCAACTTAAAGAGAAAACATTGAAAATCTTCTTGCCTGAAACCACAAGGCCTGGAGCTTAGATATTTTGTATGAGGCATCATCTAGTGGACCTTTACCAAGATTGTTCAAATTATGACCCTGGGGTCAGAACTGCCCCTGCCCAGGGCTTACTTGATTTACATAGAGTTGTGTAGGAAAAATTTTAAAAATCTTCTTGTCACAAACTGCAAGGCCTGGAGCTTATATATTTGGTAGTATGCACTGTGACCAGAGTGGGGTCATCCCCCCTCCCCTTGGGTGTCACTCACACTCAAACCCCCCCCCCCCCCCCCCCCCCCCCCCAAAAAAAAAAAAAAAAAAAAAAAAAAGTTTTTCGCTATGGCAATAAAATTTGGACCATATGAACAGTTTTTCAAGATGATTCCAAAAACATTATTCCTTTACCTATTTTTTTTACCTAATTTTTGTTTTTGGAGATATAGCAATGAAATTGGGCCCATGTGTACAGTTTTTTGTTCCGATTTCAAAAACGTCATAGCATGACCTATATTTTTGACTTACTGACCTACTTTCTTGTTTTAAAGCTACGGCAATGAAATTTGGACTGTTTATACAGCTTTTCGTTCTGATTTCAAAAATGTTGTCTCATGACCTATATTTTGACCTACTTTTTGTTTTTGGAGCTATGGCAATGAAATTGCATTGGTCCATTTCTGTGATATGCATCAATACATTCATAAAAATTCCTTTCATCTTTGAACCCAGGTGAGCGCTTTAGGGCCATTGGCCCTCTTGGTTATTTCATTTCATGCAGAACTCTGGTTACCTTGGCAACGAAAAGGAAAACTTGAAAAATCTTCTCAGAAACCACTAGCCCGATTTCAAAGAAATTTTGCACAAATGTTCTGTGGGTGACTGTCTATCAAAACTTTGTTTTTTATCTTGATCCGTAAAAAAATATGGCCAGCATGGGGTTGAGCTTATTTAGCCTTATATTTTGTATTGAAAACTTTAAAAAAATTTTAATCTATATGAAGTTTATTCTAAGTAACGACTTTTTTCATGTAAGTTTTGATTGCAGGCACATTCCTCTTAAGTGTCATTTTTTAATTTATTTTTTTATTTTTCAATTTTAGGTTGACAAAGTAGGTGGTATCAGTTGAATTTTCAATGATAATGGAAGGCTATCCTTTTGGGTATTTAAATTTTTTGGTTTCTGAAGAATTTATTCAAATTGTTCAGCATTGCCAAAATAAGGCATATGACATCACAGTTGGAGAAGGCATTATCTATGTGCATGACAGTAGGGAGTTTTATGAAATGATTGACTTTTGCTCGGCTTGTCAAGATGTTGATGCTTATGTCATTATGGAGATAAATGCTGATGGTGCACTTTACAGAAAAATTTAGTGGGTTCCTAAATTTACATAGACTTGTTTAGGAAAAGTCTGAAAAAATCTTGTTTGAAACCACAAGTTGTTCAGCATTGCCCCTCTTTGCACATAGAAAATGCCTTGAAGATACTATATTAAAGATTGCTCTTGTTCATAAATGTTATGGCTAAAGTCACAAGTCTTGTTATTATTTTAGTTGCCATTTTCATCCCCAGAAAAAGGGGTCAGTTAACTATCTTTGATTTTTTTCTGACATGAATTGTTGCTGTTTTAACAGAGTTCCATTCATATGTTGTTTTTGTTAGCTTCACATGTACAGTTCTTGTTTATTGATAAAAATAAGCAGAGTCACAGTTATTGACCCATGCACTATGTCTACAGTACAAGTGTTGACCTGAACTGTTAAATTAAAAAAAAAATTCATTTTGACATAATAAGATCTACTTCTACAGAATAAACAAAAGTTGGATTTAGAAATCAAGCAAATGTCATGATGTATACAATAATTGGATGAAGTGTTTAATTTGGCCACCAGTTATTTTACTCAACCAACAAAACGTCAATAAACTGTTTGAAAATTTATATGAATTGGTTTGTTTTCATAGCCCACTGAGTTATGGTAGCCCTGTGTCTGTCAACATAAATTCTCTGTATCTGTTGGGCCAGTCTTAATAAATTTTGTCAAGTTCATGGTCGACTTTTTCCTTTAGATCACTTGTAATTAGATGGACTATTGTTGATCAAACTGACAAAAAAAGTAGCATTTTCTTTAGCACTGAGCCAACACCCATTTTGGTCCACTTAATGGAATTGAGTGAAATTGTCAATAGCTATGTTATCACTGCACTAAGAATATGGATCTGTGTGGAGATGTCTGCCTCCATGGTCGAGTGGTCATGTTAGCTGTCTAGAAATACTGATAGAGGGTATTTGGTTCAGTCCTCAGTACTGACCATGACTGTTTATGCCAGAAAATTGGCAGTTCCTTATGGAGGTAAAGGTTCAAGTACTAACCCTTCACAGGAATAATGATTGGGTAAACTGCAGCCTGATAATAACATGTTGAAGGGTGTTGAACCCGTACAGCAGAAGAATTTGTGAGATTTATATAAACATGATTCCTGTTTGGAAGAAAGAAGTATGCTAATGCTTGTAAGAAAACGTGTTCTATAAAAACTGCATCTCACTTGATATATATCCCCCAGTCCAGTCATGGACAAACTTGAATGTTCAAAACTGGTTTGTTCTAATGTACCATAAACGATACCAGTTTTCAACCCCCACAAGTATCCTGTATGGACATATATCCCCACAATCAGACCATGGACTGTAAACGTCACCTCAGAAGGTCATTTTACACAGTTTTTCACCCCACAAGTCAAAATCCCCACAAGTACCCTCTCATTAGTACGTCCGTACGTACGTCTGTCCGTACGTCCCGAAATCTTGTGAACGCAACTCCTCTTAAACCGGATGGCAGATTTTGCTTAAACTTCCAGGGATGAACAACCTTAATGTGTAGATGGTAGTAAAGGAAGGAATTTTCGCTGCGACCAAATTTAACAGAATTAAGGCCCTTTGTTGTTTTTTTTCACTATATACTATGTAGAAATTTTGTGAACGCAACTTCTCTTAAACCGGTTGGCAGATTTTGCTTAAACTTCCATGGATGAACAACCTTAATGTGTAGATGGTAGTAAAGGAAGGAATTTTTGCTGCGACCAAATTTAACAGAATTATGGCCCTTTGTTGATTTTTTCACTATATACCATATAGAAATTTTGTGAACACAACTCCTCTTAAACCAGATGGCAGATTTTGCTTAAACTTCCATGGATGAACAACCTTAATGTGTAGATGGTAGTAAAGGAAGGAATTTTTGCTGCGACCAAATTTAACAGAATTATGGCCCTTTGTTGATTTTTTCACTATATACCATATAGAAATTTTGTGAACGCAACTTCTCTTAAACCGGATGGCAGATTTTGCTTAAACTTCCAGGGATGAACAACCTTAATGTGTAGATGGAAGTAAAGGAGACCATACATGTGTTTCAAAATTCAGTTTTATTCAGACACTAATATTGTATTCCATCTGTAAAGAGACCAAATACGATGCCTCTAGAGTTAGGTGACTTTTTTATCATTAATAATTGAATTGAGGAAATTTCACCTGAAATGCTATGATAAGAACAGAATTTTGTAGACATTAAATGAAGCTGCTCTTGTTTACGAGCACATCTGCATAGTGGGGGCATCCGTGTCCTTTGGACACAGTTCTAGTTTTAATAGTTTTGTAAATACTCGTGGAGATGTGGAAAGACCCATTACCAGCGCTTTGAATTGATATTTCTGATTGTTATGATAAAATCTAAAATACTTTCTGTCAATTTTGTGAATAGGTATAGAATAGAAAGCTTCAGAAATGTCAGCCGAGCCAAAGAAACAATTTTTCTGCATATTATTGATTGCAGAGTGTTTCCGTTTTGAAATGGATGGTGGACAAATGTTTTTTATTAAACTTCTTGAGATTTAAAATAAGACGAACTTTGCCATCTTTTTTAGGTCTGATGAATATATTAGACAGGTATTTATCTCTGTCAATATAATTGACTGGTTCAATGATTTCACGATGCAGAAATCGTTCAATTTCATTGTTAATTAGAGTTTGTTCCTCTAAGGTAAATGAGAGTGGTTTAGGGGCATTTGTCTGTCGTGGTTCCCTGTCAAGCTCAACCCTGTAACCTCTAATAGTGCTCAAAATCCAGTCGTCACTAGTTAAAGAGTGCCAATTCTGTTGATGTGTTTTAGTCTTTCCTGCTACAAAATTGTTTAGGGTGTTTTGCAGTTTGAAAGAGTCCAATATTTGTGGGCTACCTACATTGTTTCCTTTCTTTGAATCTTTGTTTGTTGTCCTGGTTTTTTCCTTTTGTAATTGTCTGGTCGTTTGTACTGGTAGGTGTGATGATGGGGAGCACTCCGATAATTGTTGGTCTGTCTGTATGTTGGTCAAGTGCTCCCCTTCTTGGATAAAAAAGGTTTGCTTGTTCCAGGGGTGATATTGACAAGTTTGACTTTGGAGTTTTCAAGCTTCTTGACAGTCTCTTGGAGGTTATCCCCAAAGAGTTTTGTTGCTGACTCTTCATTATCACAAATGGCTTTGAACTGTGGTTGGATGTCCCGCATAATTCTTTCTTTTCGTGATGTATTTGTTGACTTAAAGGTCAGACATAGAATTTTGAAGGCATCCATGACTAAAGTAGTTACTTCCTCTTGGCTGCCTTTGATCTTAAGTACATTTAGTGCTCATAAAATTGGTGTTAGTGCCAGTGAATAATTTGCAGTAACTTTCTGTAGAAGGAAGTCTATGTTCTTTGTGTGTGGTTGGAGTTGTCTCCAAATAACTTCCTCAACAGCTGGGACTTATAAATTGTCCACGTTTTTTGGTCTTTGGTACATTTCTTTGAATTCTTTCAGTTTCTCTATGTCTTTTTTGTTTGTTCCTCTGAAAGCTTTATTTGTTATTCTTGAAAGTTGTTCACTGACATCTTCCCCAGTTGATGTCTGGTCTGAGAAAAAATCCTCCAGGTCATTCATGAACCCCTGCTCTTCCTTTTTCTCAGTTGATAATTCACCATCACTATCATCCGTCATGTGCGTGCTTTCAGCGCTTTGATCCTCGTCATCATGGGAATTTGTCTTTCTTCGTTTTTTTTGAGGAAGAAACTTCGTCATCGTTGTCAGTTTCTTCCCTGTGTTTTTTCAATTCTTTTTTGTCTTGACATATCACTGACACTGCCTCAGCCAGTGTTTTCATGCCTTGAGCGGCATTGCCGAACGCCGACATTTGTTTCTGAATTTCAGCCATTACCGATAATTCCCCTTCTGTACCTTGTGTTATCGGCGCCTGAGCCGTTCCTTGACCGTGGTCATTTCCACCCTGGATGTCTGCCAGGTCCATCACGTGATTCTGAAACGATGAGTTCCTTCATCAGTGTTTCAAAAAATGCGAGTCATAATATAGCATCACATACAAATTAAAGAACACCGCAGGCCACAACATAAATAAAATGTGCAGGACGACAACGATTTATGTTTATATTAATCGTAAATTGCCCACTGATCTATTTTAAGACCTGGGGAATTCCTGTACCAAGGACTCGTGGCCAAATTTATTTACAACAATGAATGTTGATTCGAGGCAATCAAAATACTGCTTTCTCGTTGTTTGATAATACATCGAAGTGAAAATTATAAATCTATATCAGCAATACATTTGCATCGGCGGCAATTTACTCTAAATCGGAAAATTGAAAGTAAATTTTTCCGGTTTAAAAATCTATTGGAAACGCAACTGAAAGTGAGTTGCAAATCTTCCATTTTTTGTTTATCATTTGGAAACTCAACTGAAAATGAGTTGATAAAATTTCCATATTTACTATGAGTCGGAAACACAACAGGAAATGAGTTGTTCAAGTTTTCCTTCAAATGTCTCCCATATGAATTTGTTGTTAAACAAAGGGAAATGTGATAAACTTAACTCGACTTAAGCACTAGGAGTTAGAAAAATTATGTGTGACTTACCTCCCAAAACTTCCAATTTATTCGTAAACAATTAGTACTTCCTAATAACTTTGATATTAATGATTTTTGCTAGTATGATTATGTAAATTATTTTTATGATAATCTTCCAATTTTTCTCGACTGATTGGACCAAGCTAAAGCCTCGAACTGATAAGCCTTGCTATTAGCTGCGTCATCTCTCTGTGGGGACCATTAAGGAGTTATGCAGGAGATGAAATTGCCTATTTTTTTTATAGGATACAGGGTAATGGAAAGCCATATGAAAAAACATATTCTGATGCTCGTATTTTCGTTACTTTTTTCTGGAGTTTCAAATAGTGAAAACTGGGAACATGTTTTATTTTTTACTATAATACAGAAGAGGAAGATTACATAAACTTGGCAATTAGATTTCTACTCATCAGATAGTTTTTGATGTTTTTGAATTACTTAATCTATTAAACTGAATGAGTATTATAAACCTTGCTATATTTTGTATCACATAAACCATTTATTATTTAGGCTGTATCTCTGTATATATTACATAGAATCTTTATTTGCACACAAAAAAACAACAAAACAACACTTGTGTTTCAGTAAGTGTAGTAATTCGAACATCATTCTGTATTATTTGAACAGTTACTAGCACTTAAATGTAGATATAAGATAGTAATGCACACAATTGTCTATAATATATGAATGATTAGGTTTGTAAAAGGCATTATTTATGGACTACTTTTGTATGAGATCATTTAGTATTATTGTCATATGAGAACATTAAACAAGAATACACAGATATGAAACATATGTACAAATGTAACGAATATGTACTCATAGCAACAAAATATATGCCGAGTATAACATAATATTATAGCTCGCAGACTTTAGGGGAATTGTGACAAGTACATAATGACAAACTAAGAAATAGATCCTTTACAAGCCATGTGTTTTGCCATATAAACTTACCTTTTCAAATAGTACTTTAAAATTTAACAAACGTATGTTTTAAATGATTGGACAATTTATCGATTACATCCATATCATCATAAATATCATGTTCTACAAATTATGTGACCATTATGTACACTTGATTTTCAAACATAGTTATCCAAAAAACACACCAAGTTGATAAAAATGCATCTAAACAATAATAATTATATTATATTCTATGTGACTTGACATTTTGTAATATCTACTATACTGGCATATAAGAGAGATATTTAAATAAACAATATCATAAGACACACAGTTTTATAATATTAAAACTAAGGAATGGGATAAAGATACTAAAATTGGCTGACTAGGTATTAACAGTAAAGATTCGGCAAAATATGCAATACTGTAAATAATTAAAAAACTTGTTGGCAACAAACAAGAGCTTTGTCATTTCTTTTTTAACAATGGCATCAATATACATATACAGCACATATATTTTTATAGTATGAGATCATGAATGTCAACTAACATGTTTTTTTTTTCATTTATAACTTTCTCTATTGACATTTTATACTACTTTAGTTCAGAAGATTAATGCCAATAGTGTCTGCTCCACTCACTTCCACCTCCAGTTTTATTGGCCCGGAGGCCGTGCACAGTTCAACCTCATCTTTGTCAGTTTTTCCGAGGGTCACCTGTAGAAGTGGCAATGGGACATTTATTATCTCCCCTGTTGTTAAATATAATTCTGCCTTATCATCTTCTACTCCTACTGCCTCAACTTCAACAATTTTCGTTTCAACTGGAGCATCACGTTTCTGGAAAAAATCGTACTTAACATAAAAGTAACACTAATATTGACTAAACATTTATCTAGCCTTTAAACAGTGGTTATATTTTAAATTCATTAAGATATGATAATCTTTATACGCATGCAGTAATTTTGTATTATACAAGTCTGAATTTGTACTATTGCAAATTATGATATGGTACCAATTCTACACATCTGCTGAGGATATGTCTACCTAGGACATATTTTCTATGAATTTTTCAAATACGAATAAGAAGTATAAATGTGTATACTGTATTCCTAGATACTTTTGCTGACATTATATTTTACATTTTTCTTAAGGTTTACTTGTTCTGAGACTAACATTCATGCAATTACATATGTCAGTGAATATCAAGTTGTTGTAATTACGAACAAATTTTTGATAATTTGCCAATTTTGATAATAATGGCATTAAAAGCTTCATTTTTGATTGGGTTTAAGTTCACAAGCAGAGTATAAAGGTCAGATGGCAACTTCCAAGCTTTAATGGTGGGACGCCCCTCTGTCCATTATTTCATGCACAAGCAGACACCCAAGTAAAACCATCGACTTTCAGTAAGCTAGCTGTTAGCATTATCTCTTGAATAATCTGAAGTTGCTGGTGCTGTTCATACCCATAGTGTTGAGAGGCAAGTAATTTGAAGTAAACAGTCTTAACCACTCGGCCATGAAATAGCTAAAATAGTTACAAAATAAATACTATTACAGGACTTACTTCTATAGTTGACAGGCTAGTTGTTTGTAATGTTGTTGTGTTATTAAAAACATTAGTAACAACATCTGTGATCTTGATAAAGTCTCCAGGCCTGACCGTAGTATCAGCCATGTTCCTCCAGAGGGTAAACTTTGCTTTACCCGTCGAGTCTTCCATTGTAATTTTTTTTATCTTAACCTCCGACCCGCTCCCCCGCACATTTACTTTCTGTGGCTCTGACGGTAGTATCAGCCATGTTCCTCCAGAGGGTAACCTTTGCTTTACCCGTCGAGTCTTCCATTGTAATTTTTTTATCTTAACCTCCGACCCGCTCCCCCGCACATTTACTTTCTGTGGCTCTGACGGTAGTATCAGCCATGTTCCTCCAGAGGGTAACCTTTGCTTTACCTGTCGAGTCTTCCATTGTAATTTTTTTATCTTAACTTCCGATCCGCTCCCCCGCACATTTACTTTCTGTGGCTCATCTTCCTGGAAAAGTCAGGTCTTCTTTACATTTCTGAATTATTTTAAGGGTTTGAACAGATTTTTAAATACATTAATATTAAGGAGAAGAATTTTATAAGACTTAGTCTTCCATTCTAATCTTTTTCTTGAATATAGAAATATTTGATTTGTATTGTATATGTATATATGCAAATGTATATATTCGGGAAATACATATGTTTGAATTTAAAACATTAACAAAGACACAGGTTTAGCATTCACTACTTTGGTATATTCAGACTCCATTACTTTTTTCAAACATTGTTAAGCATAGTAAATGTAATAGAAAATGGACATTGGAAAATCTGGTTTGAGAGTCACATGTCCTTTAATTTGTACCAATAGCTGTCTATAGGGAAGCATGTTGATTAATCAAAGCTTTTGACAAGACATGTGATTCTGGTTTGCACAGTTTGCTTTTCTGCAAGTAAAGATGTAGAAATTTTCCCTAAAATGATTAATTTCTTTATTCAGATTGGAAGACTGACTAGTTCTTTTTACTTATTTACTTAGTATGTTTACTAAGTATGCAAAGTATTCAAAATATATTCAAAATATGATTAGTTACATGTCTTACCTGTACTATTCTACCCATGATAGACACCATTTTCTTTAGTGGCGATGTTAATGCCTTTGCAATTTTCAGACTTTCTGCTGGTCTGTGTCTAATTAAATCCCCTCCCTCTGAAAACTTTGATTGGTCTACTTCTAGTGGAGCAGAGCTCAACACTTTTGATGTTTTGGTCATCACTATGATGTAGTGACCATCTTCGGTTTTTGTGATAACCTCTCGTATCACAATAGTGTTACCAACCTAAATAGAAATAAGTGCCTAATAAGGATTTTTGCACAATTATTTATATAAATACATATTGTTCAAAGAAATGAATATTTTTGGAACTCCACTTAATTTTAATATTGACATATATATATGTTAGATGACCTAGATTCTCACCTAGTGACCTACTTTCTTGCTTTTTATCTACAGCTATGAAATTCGAACCCTGTGCACAGTTTCAGGTGTCGAAATTGAACTCTGACGTTAGATGACATTTTGACCTAGTGACCTCCTTTTTTGTTGTTTGATGTACAGGTTTGAAATTTGGACTATACATATAGTAAAAATTGTTCAAATTCTTGTAATAAACACCTTGTCCGTTTTCACACAAATGACAGTCTGTCCTCAGGTGAGCGCTTTAGGGCTAATGGCCCCCTTGTTTGTTAGTATGTTCCCCATCAATGAAAAACTTCTCTCAGCTACTGCAGTGGATGATGGTATGATCATAGCATAGTACTGAAGTACAGATTTTCGGACGTTCTGAAATGCTTCGTTTATTTCCAATGTACCCGCGGCATGTATTTTTTTATATATTTTTAGCGTAATATTTGCCATTTCTGGACATTTTCTTTTAAATTTTGTTTCTACTTTTTTTCATCTTTGTCACATGTATAGCAGGTAAAGCATCGCTTAACCATGATCGGCATCGATTAAATGCCGCGCTATGGAATACGGCTCATGGTATTAAACAACTAAATTCGTAACGCTCGTCGATGTCGCTCATTTGATGCAATTTTATTCGGTACCAAAAAACAGTCCTGCTAAGTAGCTAAGTATTCTTTTAAAGAGGAATTTATGTCACCTTTTTTGCTAGGCTGATAGGCGATAAGGTTTTGTAGAATGACGATCATTTACTCTCTTTGTTGATAGTCTGCGTAAAGTCATTCAAAGAACATAAAAAACCTATATCTACTGTAACATAGATTAAAAACAATAATAATTCAAGCATATGAATAGTCTGCGTACAGTCATTCAAAGAGTATTTAAAAAACCCATATCTACTGTAACAAAGATTAAAAAAAAAATAATTCAAGCATATGAATAGACCAACAATAACGTGTATGTGTGTGTATGTGTATATGTGTATGTATGTGTGAGTGTGTATATTTGTATAAGTATTCTGATAATTAACTAGAGGAATTTATATCACTTTTTTGCTAGGCTGATAGGTGACAAGGTTACATTAAGTGTGATGCACGAACTTAAAAATGGGAAATATGCCCAATATCATTAGTATTCTTTATTGTTCTACTTGTGTTAGTATATATTTTATTGTGATGCTAGTTCAGCGAATTGTTTTGTAGAATGACGATCATTAACTCTCTTGGTTGATAGTCTGCGTATAGTCATTCAAAGAGTATAAAAAAAAAAACCATATCTACTGTAACAAAGATAAAAAATAATAATAATTCAAGCATATGATTAGACCAACAATAACGAGCAAATAGTATAAGCAGCACTAACAGCAACTGTATTTTATAGATTGTTAAAAAATAAGTCCAGTTTATTCCTTTCAAACAGGAAGCTTTTTGTTTTTTCATCATGATTGTTCTTGTTTATTTTTTTTTCTGTCTTACTCTGACTACTTTGGTATCACTTATGTCTGACTATTACCTAAATTACTATTATGTATAAGAAAACAGTAGTTGTGACATACAATGTAAACGGAATTTCAAACAAAAAGAAAAGAAATGCAGTCTTTAAATGGCTTAAAACACAAAGTGCTGATATAAGTATGCTTCAAGAAATACATTATAAAAGTCTAGACAAAGAAAAATGGAAGAAAGATTGGAATATTGGCGAAATAATATGCAGTGGCAACAGTTCAAATCAAGCCGGCGTAGCGATTCTTATAAAAAACAGTTCTAACATAAAAATTGTAACAGTCTACGAAATTGAAATAGGACGATTACTAGCAGTTCATGTTCAAATTCAAAACAAAGACATATTACTTATAAATATTTATGGCCCAAATAAAGATGACACAACATTATTCAACAAACTTGAACTTTTTTTAAAAGATAAATCTAACATGTCTGTTTTGATGGGTGGGGATATTAACCTTCCGTTAAATCCTGAAATAGACAAGCAAGGTGGAAATAAGAATACTCACTTGAAATGTCGTAGAAAAATAAAATCCATATTAGAAGAACATGATCTGATAGATGTATATAGAACTTATAATTCTGATAATAAAAAATTTACTTGGCGTTCTTCTGTACGAACTGAAATTGCTTGCAGACTTGACTATTTATTTGTCTCAAAATATATTTCAAATTCAGTTATAAAAATAGATATCAAACCGAGCTTTAAGTCTGATCACTCAATAGTATACATGGAAGTTGATTTTGAACCGGTTCAAAGGGGACCAGGCATATTTAAGTTAAATAATAGTTTACTTTTAGATAATGAATATAAAGAAAAAATACAAAAGTCAATTATAGAAATACGTGAAATAAATAAAGATGCTAACCCACAGATCAGATGGGAAATTATTAAAAGCACTGTTAGAAATGAATCAATAAAATATGCAAAATACAAAAAGAAACAAGAAAAAGAACAAGAAATAAAACTTCTAAATGAAATTGAAAATTTAGAAGAGAAATTAGCAGATAATTTTAACGAGGCTCAAGCCAGAATCCTGAACACAAAAAACACAGAACTTGACGACTTATACAACACATATATAAATGGCATTATAACAAGAATAAAAAGTTATAAGTTAGATAACGAAGAAAGAAACATAAAATATCTTAAGAGTCTAGAAACAAAAAATGCAGAAAATAAAATAATAAAATGTTTAAATATTGATGGTGACATTATTACTGATCAAAGTGAAATACTAATAGAACAAAAAAAATATTATGAAAAACTTTATCAGGCAAAACAACAGACCGAATCTAAATATAATTTTCTCGTAAATACAAATATAAAAAAGTTAACGGAAAATGAAAAAAACGTCTGCGAAGGATTGATAAATGAAACAGAATGTAAAAATGCAATAAGAGAAATGAAAAATGGCAAAAGCCCTGGGTCTGATGGTTTAAACGTAGAGTTTTATAAAATATTTTGGAATGACATAAAAACCGACCTACTTGAATCTTTTAATTTTTCGTATCACAATGGTTCATTAAGTCAACTACAGGCACAGAGTTTAATCACTGTTTTACCTAAAGCAAATAAAGACCTAACATCATTAAATAATTGGAGACCTATTAGTTTGTTAAATGTTGATTATAAAATAATTGCAAAAGTAATAGCCAATAGAATAAAGTCAGTGCTAGATGTTTTAATTGACAATAGTCAAAATGGTTTCATAAAAGGTAGATACATAGGAGAAAATATTAGAACCCTGTACGATGCCATTGAACATTCTGAACAAAATTATACACCCGGACTTTTATTTTTTGCAGATTTTGAAAAGGCGTTCGATAGTCTCGACCATTCTTACATTCAGGATACACTAAAAGTTTTTAACTTTGGCAACATGCTAAAAAGATGGATAAAGGTATTTTACAATAAGCCATCAAGTTGTATATTGTACAACGGGTTTCTTTCAGACTCTTTCAATGTCACTCGTGGAGTTAGGCAAGGCTGTCCTCTATCGCCCTATATATTTATCTTAGCAATAGAGTTATTATCTGTAGAAATAAGGGAAAACAAAAAAATAAAAGGTATTGAAATCTTAGGAACAGAGATAAAAAACAGTATGTTTGCAGATGATGCTACAATACTGTTGGATGGCTCTGCTGAAAGTTTTGAAGAAATGATGCAAGTTTTTGAAGAATTTTCTCATGTATCAGGTTTAAACTTAAATTACAATAAGGGCACTGTTCTCAGAATAGGCTCAATGAGAAATCAACACGACATTATATATTGTAAAAAAAAATATGGACAAATTTTATGGACATCTGAAAGTGCAAAAACACTAGGAATAACTTTCCACGCAAATACAGAAAAAATTCTCGAATTAAATTACACCCCTAGAATAAATCAATTTCAAAATGACATAAACAGGTGGAAAACAAAACATTTAACACTCATAGGTAAAGTATCTGTATATAAATCATTAATTCTTCCAAAATTAACATATTTATTCTCAGTCCTTCCAAATCCTTCGGAACATATTATAAAAATGTTAACACAAGAGAGTTACAGCTTTATCTGGAACTCGAAAAGAGATAAAGTAAAAAGGAATACTATAATTCAAAATATTGAGGATGGTGGAATAAATATGATAGATATTCCGATATACCTTAACTCTATAAAATCAAGCTGGATAAATCGAATAACTAATACAAAAAATAAAGGGACATGGAAAGAAATAATAGACAAACAGATTAAAAAAATATCAAAAATAGATTTGTTTAAATGTAACATTAGTACATCAGATATTTTGCGACTCAACATTAAAAACCTGTTCATTAAAGACGTATTCATCGCTTGGAGCAAAATCAATTTTAACAACAACCCTCAAAATATTAGAACTCAAATAATATGGAATAACTCACACATACGAAACAACAAATCAGTTTTGCACTTTCCTGTTTGGATAAAGAAAAATATTATTCAGATAAAAGATATTTATAATGAAGAAACTAAACGATTTAAAACATTCAGCCAATTAAAAAACATATACAAAATACCTGATTCTGAATTTCTGAACTACAACAGGTTGATTTCAGCAATACCAAAAGAGTGGATTAGAACTCTTAATTCTGTAAACTTGGCACAGCTAACAAATGAACTATGTATATACGACATGATTACTAAAACTAAACCAAGTTACTTAAACAAAAAATTAACATATATACAGAAAAAAGTCTACATTTCGATGGGACAATCGAAAGCGCAAATAAAATGGGAAACTTTCTTCCCAGATAAAATATTTAATTGGTCAGACATATTTAAAAATGCTTTCGTTTGTTGCAATGATAATTTTCTTCAAACTTTCTATTTTAACTTTTTACATAGAAATGTTGCAACCAATAAGTTCTTATTCAAATGTGGCTTAGTTGAATCTAGCCTGTGTGGTTTTTGTAATATGGCTGTGGAAAGTTTAGAACATTTATTTTGGGACTGTTCACAGGTACAAAATTTCTGGACCCAACTGTTCAAATGGGCTATGACCTTCAATACAAATATAGAATATGATAGATTTTTAACGTTTTTTCATTCCAATGATAAAGTAGTGTCTTATATATTACTTTTTTCTAAACACTATATATACAGATGTAAAACAAAAAACATGATCCCGGATATACACGTTTTTAAACAGAAATTCATCGTTCGATTAAAACTAGAAAAATACACAGCGTTGAGAAAAGATACAATTGAAATTTTTAACAGAGATTGGACAACTTTTTTACCCCTACTTTTATAAATCTATAGATACCAAAGTAAACTGTTCTCTAACCTATCCTCTTCTTTTTTCTTATTTAGGTTTAGTTGTTATCTGATATTAATTTCTTTAAATAGTAGTAACTAACTTTGTTAGTTGTTAGTATAGTACTTTGAAAAACCATGGAGCTTGTATGTAAATATTTTTGTTAATTGTTTGAAAAAAAAAAAAAAAAAAAAAAAAAAAAAAAAAAAAAAAACTTATCCCCTAGACATTCGATATATAGGTGTTGGTGAGGATCTGATTTTTTTAGTTTGGAGATACATCTCAGAAGCATAATTGTAACACATATATATTTTGTTATTTTAGTTTATTCTATGTCTTTAATTAAACCAGAGTTTTGACCGGGAAACTTATAAAAGAAAATTCATTTTGGTTCTGTTTTAAACAATGAATGATGTAGTAGTGAGGTCGATTTTATTAGAAGTGTATGAATGAACACATTCTTATAATTCATTAAGCTTAATTTCATTTTACTCTATAAACTTGAGCATTTCGTATATTATTATCCGTTAAATTTTGTTTTTAAGTTCTATGGCGTAGTGGTATCTATGAAAATAACATTGAACTTGATTAACTTTTTCTGTAGTATTGCAGAATTTTTTTTTACAATCGGCGTAGAAACGAAAACATTTGCTTGAGTAATGTACCTGTTGCACTTATTCATAATGCATACTTAATGTCTATTTTTCAGTTGTTATTGTTAATTTGTCTGAAGTTTTTGTATTTATATAAAACGGCGTAATTTAATATTTTCACCCTTGAAAGATCAGGCGGTGTTTTTGTAGAGAATATCTTTTCATAAACAAACTTACAGGTATAGCAATTTTCTGATGTAAACAGGAAGCCAGTACGTTAAAACATTAAATTGTACCTGTAAAAAAAAAAAAAAAAAAAAAAAAAAAAAAAAAACAGTCCTGCTAATTGTGAATTTTCTTACATTTTTTTGGCGTTTGTGAAGAGGCCGAAATTCGGGGTCAATATCAAGCAAAAAAATCACAATTTCACAGGGACAGGAGTAGGGTGTTCATATGAGCAATCAGTTAAAAATTAAAATGCATAGAATGAAGCTGTAAAATTTTAGACAGCTATTCCATTTTTAGGTAATTTAAGATTTTCCTCTCTAATTCCTGGTAGCTTATAAGCTTACTAGAAGCTACTGGACAATTCAAACTTTTACTGCATCCTTTTACCTAGGTTACCTAGACATTTACCTCCAACATAACAATATGCAACATTTAAATACATTGGTCATCATAAAATGTTTGCACTTAACACTGGCAATTTAATGCTTTGCACATTAATACACAAGAAGTAGTCAAAAGAATGATAAGTACAACGTTTAGAACAAATATTCCATGAAGACTCTGTTTTCAGCCATCTTTAATACAGTTTGGAATTATGGTAGTGTTCAGAAATCTGATTGGTCAAATTATGATAAACTGTAGTAGTGTTGTTCTAGTCTCCCCAGGGATTGGTCAGGATAACCACAGATTTATATGGACTAATCAAGGGAAGGGAGCACCAGAGAAAAAACGTTTTAGTACAATTGCATACTAAAGTTGTTAAAAGATTTTTGGTGGTCCAGGGCAACTTAAATTTTGCAGTATACTTGAAAGTGTGCAGTCATTGATTGCTTATGTGTGATTATGTTGCATATTACGAAGTCAACTGATCTACGATTTGCAACAATGACTTTTATATAACAAAATGTTCATCAGGGTCTGTAGAATATGAAATGGGGTTTCATTTTTCCTGAAGGGGTTGAAGGCGATAGAAATCCAAGATGGCGTCAAAGATGGCCACTATACTGGAAAAGTTTGTGTCCAGTCCATAACTTCTACATGCATAATGGGATTTCAAAATAAAATGGTACACATGACCACATAAGTAGACGATTTGTTGCTTTCAAGACCCAGGTGCCTAGATCAAAGGTCAAGGTCACAGAAGGGGATTAAACTTAGTATATTTCTCTGGTTCATAACTTTTGCATACATGATGGTATTTCAATTTCATTTGTCACACTTGTATAAGGCAGTCAAGTATCTTTGGAGTGAGTCTATTCCTCTCGTGTGTGTGAAGATTTATGACTGCACTAGCTCCCCCCTTTGGCCTGTCATTAGAAATTGGAAGTGTAGCTGTCACGGATGTCACAAAAGTACAGGCATGGGAAAAATGTCTTGTATGCGTTTTGGTTCAGGATTTTTAGCAGGAGCCATTCTGTTGGTGTAGTTCTTGTAACACCCTCTTTGATGATTTTTGGCATCATCTTGCTGACTAAGTCAACAGTGTGGTACTTCATGCCCTGCCACTCAACTACCAGCTTCTCTGTTTTACTCTCCCTGGAACAAGTGGATTCCCAAGACTTCAATGGCTATTCTTTTTGTCATCAACAGTCTTCTGTCTGTAATCAACACCTCTGGGTGCAACATCTACTTCATTGCTTTAATGCACTAGTCAATCAGTGGTATAGATACAATGTTTCTTGGGTCAAATTAGGCCCTGGCCCAGGAATTCTATTTGTATGAATATAAGATCTTTGAAAATCTTCAGTTCAGAAACAGTTATATACTTCTAATATTAGCTGAACAGCATACCCACTGCCAAAGTATTCAGGTAAGTGATCCAGCAGAGCCATTATGGCCCTATTGTTAATATTGTTGTGATGAATCTAAAGACAATTATTAAAGAAAGACATCATTCTCACAATAGCAAAATAACTTAAAATTTTAATTATTGTAATAAAATTTCTTTTATCCTTCAATTAAGTGTACATGTATACAGAACACATTGTTTATGCTGACCGCAACCTTTTCTCTGACCTTTTCTCCCGTTTTTGTTTCATTCTCGAAGAACTAGTCAATATCATCCATTACATCTGTAATTTCTGGTTCCACTTTATCTTCTTCATCCTTCAATAAGTCATCAATTTCGTCGACTGAATCAGTTTCTATTTCCTCCTTTCTGTCAACCGATAAACTAGCATTTCCTGGCTCTGCTGCTTCTGCTCTTTTTATTCTTTTCGAAGAGCTCATATCTTCTGTAGATTGATTTCTTTTCATTTGTTTCATTTCTTCTTCAAGCTTCTTGACTGATTCACAGACTGAGTTCATTTTTCTCGATTTCACCAACAACTCTTGTAATGTATCTGCAAAGTTTTGTAAGAGTTTTTCTCCTTTTGAAATAAAACTTTCTACATGTATTGCCCCCTCTGGAGCCTTATTCGTCATTCCCTCTTGCGAATGCGCATCAGTGACCCCATCGCCAGTGTGGGTCCCACAAAGACTGTTCTTTAAATCTGAAAGGCAAAATAAAATCGCCAAATTCTTATCTGCCGCAAAACGCAAAAGCTTCGACCACAAAACTTCGGGCGGTGCCGATTCAATTTTCGGCAAAATCATTTAATAATTATATTGCGTACATAGAAGCCAGAATCATAATTCATGCTCTGCTGATGAAGATAAAATAAACAGCATTATAAAAATAATTTCTAAATTCCTAGAATTCGTGCAATCAGTTAAGTGCTTTTAGTTTGTATCTCAATTTTTATCGAGACCTTCGGCTGTTTCGTCCTCATGACATTCATACATTGGCCTTTTGGACTATTTTGTTCTTATGAGCGAGATTTGCCCTCTGGAAAACTGTATATTCTCCATGCGAGAATTGTAAAATGTCCTAATGGCTTAAGCAGCCACAAGCTGTATTAAATAAACGTCTAATGTACACTTCGAGACCTCTGTACCTGATCATAAGATCTTGTGTACTGCGGCAATAAATTATGTGTATTCGAGACCTCTGTCTCAGGTCTCCCGACCAACACTGATGGGATTTTTGGATCCTGCATCATGCCATTCTCAGCAATTTATTCCACAAGGGAAAATTCCCCACGAAAATTTGCTCGAACTAGCAACTTATCAAACAAAATTTTAGTACTTACCCCCGATATTTTATATATGGTTGATGAATAACTTGCCTAAAGTTAGGATTGAGATGAATTTAATGTTGCTATATAATCTACGAACTGATAAGTAGCTGGATTGACCTCATACTGATTTGGATTCTGGACCTGACTACGTCATCTCTGTGGGGTCCACAAAAGGGAGTTATGCAGTCGATAAAATGAACATAAAAAACATAAAAAGTCTTTTTAAATCATTTTTTTTAATCACTTTTTGTGTCGCCCTTTCGAAGAAACGGCGATACATAGGGATTACTTTGTCCGTAGGTCCGTCAGTCCGTCACGAAAACTTAACGTTGGCTATAACTTTACCATTTCTTAACATTTCCTTATTAAACTTTCAAATTATATTGCTTATGACCACAGGGTCGGGATGATGCCAAAGTCTTTAGGTCAAGGTCACATTTGACAGAGTTGTGCCCCTTTTTGTACTTGGATTTTGTCATGAAAACTTAACATTGGCAATAACTTTGCTTTTTTTAACATTTCGTCATCAAACTTTCAAATTATATTGCTTACGACAACAGGGTCTTGATGATGCTAAAATCTGTAGGTCAAGGTCTTAATTGACAGAGTTATGCCCCTTTTTGTACTTGGATTTTGTCATGAAAACTTAACATTGGCTATAACTATGCCATTTCTTAATATTTCTTCATCAAACTTTCCAGTTGTAATGTTTACAATTTTATCACCTAAGACAACACCATTTCCCAAGGGCAGATAACCCTCATATTTATTTTTGCAATGTTATGCCCCTTTTTCAACTTAAAATTTCTTGGTTAACCTTTTTGTTAATGTCAATTTCTCAAAAAGTGTCAAAGATATTCCATTCAAACTAGGAATACTTGATCACCAGCAAAACCCCTGTAAAGATTGTTGGTACCCATGTCCCTGGGGTCACAGTTAGCCCCACCCCCAGGGGTCACTTGATTTTGCTTATACTTGTATAGAGGAAAAAAACTTCTTAAGCCTAGAAATAAATATTAACTGACATGAGATGGGTCAGTACTCCCCAATTTCTCTGCCCCCCCCCCCCTCCCATGTTTTTTTTTTTACACACCCCCATCTGGGCCTGATTTTTTTTTTTAATACATAGGTTCTTGACTCCCCCTCCACCCTCAAACCCCCCCTTCCAACACCCAGCCCCTACCCCCCCCACTTTCCCCCAGCCCCCCAGGCCCAATCTTTTTCTTTTTTAATACATAGGTACTTGACTCACCATCCCAAACCCACCCCCTAACCCCCAGGCCCGAATTTTTTTTTTTCTTCTTCTTTTTTTTTAAAATTAATAAGTACTTGACTCTATGACTAGGTAATTGCCCACCCCCACTCAAATTTTTTTCACTTGGGCCTCTTGTTTAACTTGGCTTATAATTAATTATCCATCGATGAGAAAAGTGGAGCATACTGTCTGTGGACAGGTCTTGTTGTACTTGGACTAGCATGCTGTCTTTTCCAGCTGGCTCTTGTTTACCTTTTTAGTTATTCTAACAGAGTACCCAAGGGCGACACAAGTGTTCAACTGAACACCCATCTAGTATTTTGTTGTTCTAGTTGACCTTATCATAAAGTGACTGTACGCAACTATATATTATTCATTTTAAATGCTACTGTATACCATGAAGTTTCTACTCTCACAATACCTTGTGAACTATTTTTTAGCTCACCTGAGCTGTAGGCTCATGGTGAGCTATTAGGATCGCTCAATGTCGTCCGTTGTCTGTCGTCCGTCCACACTTAGTTCATGCCTCAATTGTCTTGAAACTTGGTCAGGATGTTTGTCCCAATGATTTCTAGGATGAGTTCGAACATGGGTTATGTGGGTTGAAAAACTAGGTCACAAAGCCCAAATATAGAAAAACCTTGTTAACACTCCAGAGGCTACATTTTCAGTCCAAATATCCTGGAAACTTGTCAGAAAAGTTGTATCAATGATTGCTATAGCTCAGGTTTGAATATGGGTCATCTAGGGTAAAAAACTAGGTCTCAGACCACAAATATTAAAAAAAGCTTGTTAACACTCTAGAGGTAACATTTTCAGCCCAAATAATCCATCTAGTGCTCAGAATTGGCCCACTAAAAAGAACGCTTATAGTTGTAACCAGTGTAACCATTGTAACCATGTAACCTGAGAATGTAGGCAGAAAAAAAAAACTATTTAATTAACTCAAGAATTAAGTTGTAACTGTAGTAACTACATAACAGTATGAATTTACTGCTCATATTTTCAGTTATGTGCAGTTGTAACTAGTGTAACCATTGTAACCCTGTAACCAGAGATTGTAGAAAGAAAAAAACAACAACTATTTAATAAACTCAAGAACTAAGCTGTAACTGATTGTAACTATTGTAACTACGTAACAGTATGAATGTACAGCTTTTATTTTCAATTATTAGTAGTTGTTACCAGTGTAACCAATGTAACCACGTAACCAGGGTATGCAGACAGAAAAAAATCCTACATATTTAACTCAAGAACCAAGTCATAACTGATTGTAACTATTGTAACTACGTAACAGTATGAATGTACAGCTCATATTTTCAATTATGGGCAGTTGTAACTGGTGTAACCATTGTTACAACGTAACCAGGGTATGCAGACAGAAAAAATACTAAATATAATAAACTCAAGATCCACGTCGTAACTGATTGTAACTATTGTAACTACGTAACTGTATAAATGTACAGCTTTTGCTTTCAGTTATGGCAGTTATAACCTATGACTTCTGTAACTAAGTAACTTCACTTTACAGTATAAAGACAGTCGTGATTGATATTCGAATCTTAAAAAGCTCTGTTTTACAGTGAAATCATTTCTTTATCTCACAGAGATGTAATTTCTGTAACAATACTGATTAGGTTTACAAAATTAAAAGCATTCATTTTATTGGGCCAATTTTGTGCCCTATCTCACTTTGTAAATACAATAGGGTCATAATGGCCTTATATCACTTACCAGAGCTGTCACTATTGGTGACAAATGTCCCCAAAGCATGCTGAAGAAAGCTACAATGTCTTCATAAAATATGAAAAAAGGGGAGCTTTTTTTTTCATTTTTAAGCAGCACAATATGTCATTAAATTTCTTTAGGAAGAAATTGAAAACAAAATTCATGTCCAATTCATCCCCTTGTAATCTTTTCTGAAAGTCTGTCATTTTAAGTTCTGGCACCTCTGAGACTATTTGTTTATTGAAGATTGCAACATGAGCTATCAACACATGTGCCATGTAGACATATTTAGAGTAATCTGGAGCCATTATTTGAAGATGTGTCTTCATTTCTCCAGCAAGGAAATCTTAGTGTCATCAAATCCTCTGTTATCAGCAAATCACTTCTCTTGTTCATTGCTTTTAATCTCTTACTTCTGTTGGCCACAGAAGAAACAAGGGCCTTCCACTTTGGTTCATACTGTTCTGTAAACTCATCTACTTCCCTCTTCATTAAATAGTATACTCTATAAGAAAGCTGCATTGCTTGACATAATTTCCTAAATTTATTCCAAGCTGTGGTGAACCTGCTTCTTGATAGAGCTCTTTCACAGACAGTGGGCTTAGCGTAAAACAGTCGTAACTGACATTTAAAAAAAAAAAGTTTTTTTTTTAGCTCACCTGAGCATGCTCATGTGAGCTTTTAGGATCCTTGATTGTCCGGCGTCCGTCCGTCCGTCCGTCCGTCCGTCGTCCACAATTCATTCAAACGACATCTTCTCTGAAACCACTGGGCAAAATTTAATGAAACTTGCCTAGAATGTTCCTTGCATGAAGCTCTACCAAGTTTGTTCAAATGGTTCCGGTCCATTGCATTTCTGGGTCACAGGAGCTAAAAACAGATTTTAAAAGTTGGATCTTTAAAAATCTTCTTGTCAGAAACCACAAGGCCTGGAGCTTTGATATTTGGTATAAAGCATCATCTAGTGGACCTCTACCAAGTTTGTTCAAATTATGATCCTTGGGTCAAAAATGGCCCCGCCCCAGGGGTAACTTGTTTTACATAGAGTTATATAGGAAAAACTTTAAAAATCTTCTTGTCAGAAACCGTAAGGCATAGAGCTAAGATATTTGGTGTGCAGCATTGTCTAGTGGACCTCTACCAAGTTTGTTCAAATCATGGCCTCTGGATCAAAAATGGCCCCGCCCCAGGGGTAACTTGTTTTACATAGAGTTATATAGGAAAAACTTTAAAAATCTTCTTGTCGGAAACCGTAAGGCATAGAGCTTAGATATTTGGTGTGTAGCATTGTCTAGTGGACCTCTACCAAGTTTGTTCAAATCATGGCCTCTGGGTCAAAAATGGCCCCGCCCAGGGGGTAACTAGTTTTACATAGAGTTATATAGGAAAAACTTTAAAACTCTTCTTATGAGATACCGTAAGGCATAGAGCTTAGATATTTGGTATGTAGCATTGTCTAGTGGACCTCTACCAAGTTTGTTCAAATCATGGCCTCTGGGTCAAATTTGGCCCCACCCTGGGGTCATTGGTTTTACATAGGCTTATATAGGAAAAACTTTGAAAATCTTCTTGTCTGAAACCACAAGGCCCTGAGCCTTAAGATTTGGTATGTAGCATTGTCTAGTGGACCTCTACCAAGTTTGTTCAAATTATACCCCTGGGGTCAAATTTGGCCCCAACCCGGGGTCATTGGTTTTACATAGGCTTATATAGCGATAACTTTGAAAATCTTCTTGTAGAAGGAGAAGTAACATTTTTAGTCCAAATAATCTGGAAATTTGTCAGACAGGTTGTTTCTATGATTTCAAGCTCAAGTTCGAATACGGGCCATCTTGGTTCAAAAACTAGGTCACAGAGCCCAAAAATAGAAAAATCTCGTTAACACTCTAGAGGTTACATTTTCTGTCAAAATATCCCAGAAATTTGTCAAAAAGGTTGTTTTGATGATTTTTAGCTAAAGTTCAAAATTGGGTCATCTGGGGTCAAAAACTAGGTCACAGAGCTCAAATATGGAAAAACCTTGTAAACGCTCTAGAGGTAACATTTTCAGTCCAAATAACCAGGAATCTGTCAGAAAGGTTGTTTCAATGATTTCTAGGTTAAATTTGAATATGGGTCATCTGAAATCAAAAACTAGGTCACAGAGCCCAAAAATAGAAAAAAACTTGTTAACATTCAAGAAGCTACTTTTCAGTCCAAATATTCTCCAAATTTGTCAGAAAAAATGTTTTAATGATTTCTAGCTCAGATTCGAATAAAGGTCATCTGGGGTCAAAAACTAGGTCACAGACCCCAAATATGGAAAAACCTTGTTAACACGCATTGAGGTAACATTTTCAGTTCAAATAACCTTGAAATTTGTCAGAAAGATTGTTTTAATGATTTCTAGCTCAATTTTGAATATGGGTTATCTGGGGTCAAGAACTAGAACAAAAAGTAGAAAATCCTTGTTAATGTTCAAGAGGTTACATTTTCAGTCCAAATGTCCTTAAAATTTGTCAGAAAGGTTGTTTCAATGATTTCTAGCCCAGATTAGGATATGGTTCATCTGGGATCAAAAACTAGGTCACAGAGCCCTAAAATTTTAAAACCATTTTAACTATCCAGAGGTTAGTCAATTTCAGTCCAGATATCCTGGAAATTTGTCAGATAGGTTGTTTTGATGATTTCTAGCACAAGTACTAATATGGGTCATCTTTGGTCAAAAACTAGGTCACAGAGCCCAGATATGGAAAAACCTTGTTAACACTCAAGAGTTAAGATTTTAATTCCAAATAACCTGAAAATTTGTCAGAAAGGTTGCTTCTATGATTTCCAGCTCAACTTTGAATATGGGTCATCTGGATTAAAAAACTAGGTCACAGAGCCTAAATATCGAAAAAACTTTGTAAACACTCAGAGGCTACATTTTTAGTCCAGATGTCCTGGAAATTTGTCAGAAAGGTTGTTTTAATGATTTCAAGCTGAGGTTTGGATATGGATCATCTGGGGTCAAAAACTAGGTCACAGAGCCCAAATATGGAAAAACCTTGTTAACACTCTAAAGGCTACACTTTCAGTCCAAATAACCTTGAAATTTGTCAGAAAGATTGTTTCAATAATTTCTAGGTCAAGTTCGAATATGGGTCATCTGGGGTCAATTAACCAGGTCCATAGGAACTTTGTTAAAAGCAGTCATATTCAGGTGAGCGATATAGGGCCATCATGGCCCTCTTGTTAAAAACTAAATGCTGATTGGTTTATTTCACCTAAGTGTCGGTATCGAATGTTCTGGTTGAAAAGATATAAATATCATGGGCGGAGTCTTCGCTCTGTACGTCACACATGGTTATAAGGCAAGAAATAGCGAGAGGCGGAGTTTTACGGGGATTCCCTAATGAGTGGCTGGCAAGCGATTGTTTATGTGTATTGTAAAAAAAAACTGTGTATCGTAAAAAAACTGCCACATTTTATGACACCATTGACTCTTATCCATGTTTGCCAAGGGCAACTAAATTTTGATAAGGCGACTTGATTTTCGCTTTGATCTTCACGTAAGGCGAAATTTGAGACAGCGAAGCGACTTCGCCCGAATCGCCCCCTCGCGAGAGCCCTGTTGAAGAACCCAATTGCTTTTGTGGTCTGTAGGTCAAAGGTCAAAGTCACTGGGACCTGTAGAGTAAAACTATTTCTGCTAAAAAATTTGAGTACCATTACACCCAGAGTCTTCAAACTTCTTGCAAACTTATTCAAACTTGCACCCATAAAAACCAGTAACGATATTTGTAACATGAACAATGAGACTCAGGTGAGCGATTTAGGGCCATCATGGCCCTCTTGTTTCATTTTTCCTATTATTTTAAAGGTGTCTTTTACCTGTGAAAAAATTAACATTAATTTTATATCTGCACAGAAACCTGTTAAAATAGTCAGATGGCATAAGGTTGTATCAGACTGCTTTAGTGCGAAATGGTCATAACTGCAGTTGCGACCATTTTGCATAAAAAAATAGATGTAAATGAACTGAGAGGGAAGCAACTAATTTTTAAACATATGACCTCAACACTGACATAAGTGATGATGTCATTGTATTTTGTTTATTTGACCTTGTCCTTACTGTTTGGTAGCACATGGTGCTGGAAATATAAGAAAAGGAAAGAAATTGACAAATGAGCAAAAGCTACACTTTGAAGTAGTAATCCATGTATATAACAAAGAAGTAGATAAAATGTATCTTAAAAGATTTGCAGTTAATTTATGGAAATATGTATGAATTTAGATAATTCTATTTGATATTCATAATTACCTATTTATTATATGGATCCATCAGTTAAACTTCAGGTGAAAGCAAATGCATTTTGAATAAAAATACAGTACACGCAGCGCGGACTTTGACAACGAACACCCGTCCCCGCGATTTTACTGTCCGCGTTGAGGACTAAAATGACCACCGCGTCAAGTGTTCATTCGTATAAAACGCGGTGGTCAGCGCGGCCGTTCGCGGTGTTCAGTACCGCGGGCGTGTCGCGGCGTCGGAACGCAGGGTTTGCAGTGTCCGAAAAAATGAAGCCACAACTTAATTTTAATTTGCCAAAATTTTTTTTTTTCAAAAATAGTTACTAAGTACACATAATTATTACCAGTTGAAGTTGTTTCTTTTTTTTAATACCCCATCCGGTTTAATTTTTGTTTGTTGACGATCGATGTTTGGTTGTATAATTGAGGGTATTTGTAGAAAAGTAACAGCCGATAATGAATAGATTTACACACCTACATGACATCTTGTTAATAAACTTTAATTGCTGCAATTAATATATTTCAAGTCTTTAATAGGTGCCGTGTTTGCATTAATCCACTCGCAATTGAATTACAAATGATAACCAAACTGCGAAAACTTAATAGATCTAATTTAAACAGTCAAAATTCGAACAAATCCTCTCTAATTCCAATGCATTTGTGTACAAACGCTCCTCTCTGTTAAACAAAAAAGACAATTCAAAGCAGTTATTTCCGGAAAAAGTTGATCGTATTTTCAGAAATTGAATCAACACGTGTTTAACTTCTTTCAACTTCTGTATCGTCTAGGCGCTTGGCAAAGTAATTGATCGATTTGGCTATGTAATAACAAGCGTTTTTCAATTCCAAAAACGAAAGTACTCAATAAACATACATCGGAAATGTATTTGAAATTTGGTTTTAATTTGACCAGCTGAAGTTGGCCACAAAATAGATGTAAGTAAAATAATTATGAGTAAAATGAAAACCACGTACAAATACTGTACGCACAGTATGTTTAAATGCAGTAATCTCCAAGTCAAAACATCGCGGGGACGCGCGGCAATCCATCACCGCGACACGCAGTGTTCATACCCCTCGGCGGTTGTCGCGGTGGTCATTTTAGCGGACACCCGAAATTTCGGGTGTTCAGTCCACCGCGACTGGCCACCCTGGAGACGATACCGGCCCCCGCGACAATGTTAACAACGTCAAAGTCCGCACTGCGTGTACTGTATGCTTTGTATCAAACTGTATGTTTATAGGTCAGTTCAGACTTTTAGAAAGGTAAACAAAATGCTTATTTTGCACCCTAGTTAATGATAGACCTTATTCAAAACATTCTTAACATACACAATTTCTAATGTTTAGAAAAAATGAACGTAAAGGGGCTCTTCATCAAGGGCAGGGTTCATTTAGAGGGAATGGCTGACAATGTGCCTTAACTGCTGCTTTTGAAAGCAAAAATTACCCTCCAAGATTATGGGCACATCAGTAAAAAGTGGCATGAGCTTTAGACTTCTTGAACCAGTGTCTGATCATATGATGAATACAGTTTGTTACGGTCTAGTGCACACCTTCCATAATTGAATAAATTCAACCTCTGACAACTGCATCAGAGAATCAATTCTTCGGCTCAGTGGTTAGAGCGTTGGCGTGTCATGCGGGAGATCGTGGTTTGAATCCCGTTCTAGGTTGTGTATTCTAAGATGCATTGCATCTTTCTGTTATGAACTTTCATGATTATAAGATGGGGGCTTGTCTTGGATGACCTTTCCTATACTTCGTTATAAAAATTGATTTTAAAATAGAATCTTTCAAGATAACTGTCTGATCCATTGATTTAAAAAATACACAACACCATTCGTCATCATAAATGATGACTTCCTCAAGAGTGGATGTGTTACCATCTAGTGCACACCTTCGATAATTGTATAAATACAACCTCTGGCAACTGCATCAGAGAATCAATTCTTTGGCTCAGCGGTTAGAGCGTCTGTGTGTCATGCGGGAGATCGTGGTTTGAATCCCATTCTAGGTTGTGTATTCTAAGATGCATTGCATCTTTCTGTTATGAACTTTCATGATTAGAAGATGGCCCAAACCAAAATTGCAAGCTTATTTTTATGCTTGTCACAAGCTTGCAGCTAGCTTGTTGATCTAGATGGCGCATGCTTGTATTTGGAACCTTGCGGCAAGCTTGCGCCACTAATTTTTCAAGCAGGCACAAGCATGTGTAACCTTAAGTTTGCGCAAACTCGTATTTGGAACCTTTGGCAAGCTAGTGCAATCTTTACCTGCAAGCATATTTCTCTTGTATACAAGCAAGCTTACGCAAGCTAGTGCAGAGTAATTGAACCTTTACAACAAGCTATGATACATAAGCAGTTCTTCAGAAATACTTGCAAGCTTGCGCTAACTAGTGCAAACTAGTTTCTCATGCAAGCTTGCGCAAACTAGTACTTTTCACATCTTACATAATCTTATGTAATTTGTAACCAAAAAGATGCCTATAAAATTGAAAAGGCAGTAAAAACTTGCTAAAATTCAAATGAAACATTTATTTACAGGGCAAATTGTACATTTAAAATGGCAATTCAAGAGTGATCACTACAGAATGTAAATGCAATGTTGACGATTTAATGGAGCAGATCAAGCCTAAAGCTTTTGCAACAACTAAATATTACAAACAAACACTTTTCATTTAAAATCTTACATCATTTGTTTTATGAAAAAAAAACTGATAATGAAAAAAATTGAAACAAGACATTGCTTAAAACTTAAGCTTAATTAATATACAAAACAGCAGTATGCCATGAAATCTTGTATAGATAGGTATATGTGCAAAACAATAATGATAATGAATAAAATGAAGCAAACTGCTTAAAATGAATGCTTGATAAATATCCAAAAACAGCAGTATGATGGCCTTATACAGCAGCAAAAGTAGCTCTGTTAAATGTAGTATATTTTTATATTTTTCTAGTAAAATTTTTGTGAACTCACTTTCATATTTGATTTCAAATTTTGATATTTTAAAGCTCCTGACCGACAGACAGTGGTTTATGAAATATAAATATGTCAAACAATCATCAGTATTTCAGAGTCATACTTTTTCTAGGTGTAAGTAGCATGTCAATAATTTAGTATCTTGTAAATTTATTTACCTGTGATTTTCAAAAAAAAAAAAAAAAAATCAAATCACTGTCTATGGCTCAGGAACTTAAAACTAATAAAATCACATTCTTAAGGATCGCCTTGAGGTTGCACACTTGCTGTTTATAACTGAATTGAAAAGTGTGTCTGTAAGACAAGGTTCGCCACCATCATTTTTAAACTGATTTAACACAAACATTTTTATTGACTTGACAGCAGTTACCAACATGTAAAACTGTGGACAACTGGCTTTGCGTGATGTAGCACCCAATACCACTGACCAGCTGCACTTTCTTCACTCCAGTGCTCTGAAATAAGTATATACAGAACAACTTCAAACCAATGCAGTTATATTCTGTAAACAATGACTTGCAATACTGCAAGCTATCATAGAAAATTTCTTAAAAAACATATATTTTTTATCTGTATTTATTCAATAGTTTTAACAGTAACAAAATCATATCAATATTTTTAAAAGACCTTATACAAATTTGTGCCTTTAAATGTACTGTCAAAGGAGCTCCTCAAGGCATAAACTTTATGCTAAGATTCTTTCATACCATAACAAAATGCAGAAATAACACTAACAGTACATTTTCTATCTAATTGTTGTATAACAGTCCTCCCACTTAGCTAAACAGGGAGAGCATCATATTTGTAATCCAGGGGTCGCTGGTTCCATCCTCAGGCCAGGCGAAATTTGATCTCAGACATTGAGTCTAATGGTCATTTGTCACTCACTACTGATTCAGAAATCATTTGGGATTAGTGGTTAGTCACTTGGAAGAAATTGGTAATTACTGGTTAGTTATCCAGGAAAGCCATTTAGGTGGACTGACCACTAAGAAATGACCAAAAATATGTTAAAATCGGCATAAAAACCAGACAAACAAACGAGGTTACTTTTTAAGTTTTGATGTGGCCAAAGGGACATATTAAAGCCCTGGTTGTCTGTATTTTAGCAATTATGTAGTTCTAATCCACTTAAACTTACACAGCAGGATATTCATAACACTTGAATCAAATGAATATATCACAGAAACTTAATTTGATGATATCTAGTGTCAGCTTTATAAAATTACAATTCTAGTTCATAAAATAGTTACCGTAACACTATCTTCCCATTGATACGATTGTTCAACCTAGCCTTGAGTGCATGTATCAACTGGACTGTCAAGTAAAGGACTGCTGAGAGCTGATGTTGAATCGGTTCCTGCTAGTGAAGCACTGGGACTGCAATCAGTAGTTGTGGATGCTGTTGAGACAGATGCTGGAAAGCTTGAAGCAGGACTGCTAAACAATCGTTTCCGACTGGATGTATCTTTTTGAGATACCTTTAGATAGCAATAAGAAAGCATATACATAACTTTTTTAACTAAATAAATATTTCTTAAGTAATAGTACTGGTATTTTTGAGCCAAAACTTTTTAACCCCCTCCTTATATGACTTTATCTTCCTCAAAATATTTTAAGGCTCTCAAGAAAAAAAAACTTCTTAAATACAAAAAAAAAGATTAAAAAATAAATGAATAAAATGAAATGAAATAACCCTATCTATCCATCCTTAAAATCTAAGTTCCTGTTACCACATACAAGCAATTTTTTAAAGTTGGTCTGAGTTTTGAAAAAATTAAGCCAATGTACCATTTACTTAATTCTAAATATATCTAAGGCTTTTTTAAATAAATTACATAAAAATGAAAAATAGAATTCTGAAAATTTGTCTGTACTGAACCTGTTTTCGGAAAAACTAATAGTAAATGAAGTGAACATGTGCATATTACTCTGCTGTCTGGACAAGCAAAAATCTGCATCAGCTGATAAAAATTGAAGCAGATTTAGTCATACATTTGAGGCCAAAAATGATCACATTAATATTTCAGGCTGGCATGTATCAATGTATTTAAAAAGAACCAAAATCTCATGTGGAAGTCTTGCTATCAGAGAATAAAATATCAACTCACCTCTAAATTTCGTGTAAGTTTCTTGAAAAATTTCACCTTGGTTGGTGTCACGTCCAAATCTAAAAGAGAAAGATATACTTAACTCAGTAAAAATTCTTCAAATTGTTTTCACTCTCCTACCTCTATATAAAATCTGTACTGCAATTAATTTTCAATATAAACTTGTTTTTATATTCCACAGACAGCTTAATCATAAGTCAAGTCCAAGTATTTAACTTTTTACGTCTAATACTGACTGTAAGACATTCCCATATTTTTCTACCTTATAAAGGTCAGTTTATAATTTGGGCTACATATCCTCATATTTAATTTCCTAATATTAATGGAATATTGGAATTATTACCAAGGGAATTTACTGTGTCCAGTGTTTAACTGCAGCTGGGCCCTCAGTTCTTTGACCTCTTAACGCAAATTATAGTTTTCTGCCTCTAAATCCCTGTTTCTTAGAATAAGTTCCTGATTTGAAAGAAGAGGCTGATAATTGGAGCCCCACTGCATGTTAGTGTCTCTGAGGTCCTGCATATAGGAATACCCTGGTTGGTCCATTTGCCAGTAATTCCAGCCACTGCTCTCAATGTTTCATCAGCAGCACCATGGACCATTTGGACAGCACTGACATTTGAGCTGGTTGCAGTAAAAGTGGCAACTGAATTAGTGGTTTCTATACTGTTACTACAAGAGCTAGTGTACTGTTTGACTTTATCTTTGCCACAGTCATCTTCACTGCCCTTTCTTCTTTCCATAATAATGCTTTCATACTCTTGTGTCCTAGCTTGCAGACAGACTTTTTCTAACTCTTTTTTCTTTAATTTTTCTTCCTTGCTATTCCTTTGGTTTTCTGAATAACAGAATTGCCCATTTTATACTCCTTCTTGTTCCTCATGTACACTGTTTACCTAATGACTCTTTAAATATATGACAACTGAATGTATATAGCCTTTTAGCATGAATTTTCATCATTTGTCCTAGGACAACTTAAAAACTTTAGTATATTTGCCTGGACCTAAAAATGTACATATCTTAGGCAATTAAAGTTGACAAATTATTTTGCAGGCCCTGTATAAAGGCCTTTATTTAGTTTACATATTCATTCACTTTCTAATCTGCTTCTCAGAAGTAACCAGTACCGACGTCATTTGAAGAAACATGGGAGAGACCCCGAGTAGGGTTTGAACCAACAATCAAATATTAAAAGGTTTTGGAAGGCAACAACAGTGACACCATGACTCAAACATAAGCTCAATTTTCTCTTTTAAAAAGTCCAGCTTAAAACCTAAAAATGTTTTTTTTTTCCTTGAAGCTACAGAAAAATAGGAACAAAACACACCCGAGTGAACCATCCTTTCTTTACTCTCATTATTTTCTACTTTCTGGTACTTATTAGATTTTCCAATGCTGTCAAGAGATAGTCCAGTGATATTAGCACCAATACCAGTAGCTGAAAAATTATTTTTAGTATTGAACATTTATTTCAACAGGTAACTTTAGAGTATCTCAACACAATAACAAACTTTAATTCTTCACTGTATGAAGTTACTGCATTTTTTGTTTCTTACATTTTTCTTCCTAAAGCAAATTAACAGCAAGGTACCTACTAAAGCATTTCAAACCAAACTTTTCTTAAGTACCCAGATATAATACACTGAGAGGATTTTCTTAGTTACTGACTGTGATTATTTCAATACAAGGTGACTGTTAGGGATGACTGCTTAGTCAGGTTGAATCCTGAATTATTTACAGTTTTTGCAGTGAGTAATTAAAGAAGCGTTATCTATGATACACCAACATTTCCTTGAAAAACCAAACATTTTATTACATGAATCTGAAGCCTAACTTAAGTGTTTTCATGAAACATTCACATTCCTCATGGTTTTATTATGCCCCCACTTCAAAGAAGAGGGGGTATATTGCTTTGCATTTGTCTGTCGGTCGGTCCGTCCGTCGGTCCGTAGACCAAATGGTTTCTGACCAATAACTAAAGAATGCTTAGGCCTAGGAACTTCAAACTTGGTAGGATGATTGTCCATCACCAGTAGATGACCCCTATTCATTTTGGGGTCAAGGGGTCAAAGGTCAACGTCACATTGACCTTGTAGGTAGAAACGGTTTCCGACCAATAACTAGAGAACGTTTTGACCTAGGTTCACCAAACTTAACACGCTGGTAGGTCATCACCAGTACATGACCCCTATTGATTTTGAGGTCATTAGGTCAAAGGTCAAGCTCACAGGGACCTTCATCCTAAAAAACAGTTTCCGATCAATAACTAGAGAATGCTTTGACCTACTTTCACCAAACTTGGTATGCTGGTTGGTCATCACCAGGAGATGACCCCTATTGACTTTGAGGTCATTAGGTCAAAGGTCAAGATCACAGAGACTTTCATCCTTAAAACGGTTTCCAATCAATAACTAGAGAACGCATTGACTTAGGTTCATCAAACTTTGTAGGCTGGTTGGTCATGACCAGTAGATGACCCCCTATTGACTTTGAGGTCATTAGGTCAAAGGTCAAGATCACAGAGACTTTGACTCTGAAAACGGTTTCCAATCAATAACTAGAGAATGCTTTGACCTAGGTTCACCAAACTTGGTATGCTGGTTGGTCATGACCAGTTAATGATATTAGTTAATGGTATTAGTGGATAAGAGATGAAGAACCACTTTTCCTGTTCTTGCTTTTATTTAGCGCCATACTGTTTTTTCTCTTCTCCTCCTCTCGATTTACATTTTACACATTCAGCATAATGTTCTCCAGAATTAACCAATGACAGCATTACCTCCCCTGAAGATCAGAAAGAACTCATTCACTGTACTACCTAATATACAACAATATTTTTTAAATTGGTTAAGTTGTCATGAGTTATCATCCAGGAGACCATAAAACCAATAGACAAGCTGCCTCCTATATACCCCTCCAACTTCATTTTGTAGGGGGTATAAATAGCCATGACAGTTGAGAATTGCATGAAGTGTTAGGTCTTATGGGTAAAAGTCACTAAAATTCTAATCTTAAACATTCTCATCTGTCAACAGAGCAGAAATACACCACAATACACATGAATGCTTACTCATTATCAAAGTTCTCAAAAATTTGGAAGAATACCCAATCTTAACCGGACAAATATTTAATTTTATCATTGAAATATGTTTACAGTAACATTTTTACCACAAAACCCTGTAGAAAGTACATTTTTGATAATTCATACAACATTTATAAGAGTGAACTGCTTCCACATGACTGAATTTTAAATCATTTTTGACCGACTTTTGAAGGAATTCTGCTCTCTCTCGCAGAGACATGAATCTTGGATTGACTTAAGATAAAAGGCTATCATATAAACTCAATCTGAGAAAGGCAAGCTAAAATATACACTTTTAAAAGGGGAGTGGTGGTCTAGTGGTTAAGGTGTTGGTCCCCCAATCCATCGATTGTGGGTTCAAGCCCTACTTGAGTCAAGATGTGACCTACGTATATGACACCAGTAATGATTTTTCGTGGAAGCTGACTCGAAAGTGGTTCAAATAAGCTTAAAGCTTTCTTCACAATCAAGCTAAAATAAATTAGTATTTATAAACCTAACTCATACACAGGCAGACCAAAACTTCTGCACAAAAAAAAGGGATTTTCATCTAATTTCATAAATGAAGTTTAAATATTACCATAGTTATCATTAATTATCATGAAAAAAGCTCTATTTCTTTGCATTCCAATAATAGTACCTTAAAACTGGATGTCGCAAAACGTCCATGAGCATTTTTCTCCTGGAGTAACATAAGCTTTGAAATGTTCGAGCCTTTCAAGTCAAGCCTGATGTGGCGCAATAGTCTTTCAAATGTACCTTCTCAGTATGGCCTAAGTGGTTAGTTAGTCCGTCGCAACTGGTAATCCTCAAGACCCATCACCTACAAGAAAAAAAACTTACCAGCTTACATAAAGAACGCACATCATCTAACCATGCTTATCCTTTGTGTGAAATTATTCTGAAATCTGACTACTACATTTTGAAGTTATGACCCAGTAGCCATTTTGGGCACAGTGACATCATCATTCTTTCCTTATATGGGCTTTAAAATCAATAATTAACTAGAGACTGTTTTTGAGAAAAACATATGTCTCCCCCATGGTTATAACACAGGAAGATAAATAAACCTCCTAGTGTGATCCTTGACATTCAGGGTTAGGACGTTGGTCTTCCTGTCTCTACATCCCATCATGTTGGTGAAGATTTGTGACAAATGGTTTTGGAATACCTTAGTGCATGAAATAGTTAATGACATGGACATGAAAAAATGGAAGCCCTATTTGTAAGGTTTGATGTCTAAGTATGACCTTGACCTTGCTAACAATCATAATGACATAATGAAAGGGCCTGAACTCTGGCAAAAATTATCCAACCAGAACTGCCCTGACGGTATGCACACTAAGGTTGCATAAATCCCATGTGCGGTTATGGAGATATGCCCAATTGCATTCAAATTTGGTAGAATCAAGGGCCGCAACTGCGTCAAAATCATCTGACCACAACACACCCATAATATCCACAAGAACACAATCATTCCTTGTGAATTTTAATCAAAATCCAACCTGCTGTTATGGAGATAATGCCCAAATGTAGTGAAATTTGAAAGAATAAAGGGCCACAACTCCCCGAAAAATCATCCAAGCCTCAACATGCCAATAATATGCAAAACTACATATGGTAACAATCATTCCTATGAGGTTTGACGAAATCGGACCAGAGGTTATGGAGATATGCCTAAATGTGTTCAAATTTGGACAAATAGAGGGCCATTACTGCGCTGAAAATCAATGAACCGGAACATGCCTATAATATGCTAAAATATGGTACCAATATATCATAGTAAGTTTCATTGAAATCCAATTAGCGGTTACGGAGATCATGCACAGACAAACTTCGTGACATACAGACATTCATACAGACGGAAAGGACAAAAACAATATGTCTCCTACCACTATAAGTGGGGAGACATAACAAGTTACTAAGTTTAATTTTTAGGGCCAAAATATATTATGAACCCTAATATGTATATAAAAGTGTATACCGGTACTTTAATTCAAGCTCCATTTTTAATTGTATTTTATTAGTTTTGTCATTAATACCGTATTTGGTAATGCCTTGATATAATGGAAAGAACGATGATGTCACTGTGTCCAAAAATGCTGCCATTTCATAAAATTTACAATATTTAAATTACCATATTGATATCTTTTTTGTTTCAAGTCCTAACTTCATACTGTTTTCACCAATTTATATTTTTATTAAACTCTTTCTAAATATATACATTGCCCAATGTTAAATATTCTCCTTTAATACAAGGACCTCAGTTAAAAAATGTACCTGAGCTATTGTTGCTGTGTGTTTCCGTAGCTGTGTAGCAACAATCCTGTTCGTGTGATCAGCGGTGAGAGATCATTTCACCGCAGACCAATTTGTACTCAGACCAGTGATCGAACCAGTGATTACTTAACTAGTGCTCACTAGAATCAAAGCGCAGAGCATCTTATCTAATTTCTTTTTAGTTTAATATTTGTAGACTTTGTAAACAAGATATTTGTCCATTATGTACAGGACTTATGAGCTACGGCAGATCTTTATTACATCACTTTAATCATAATGTAAAACTCTTACGGTAGGTGTTCCAGTAGCTACATGGCCAGGTGGTGTTTGCATCGCAGACATCAACTGTAGAAAATATAAACATATGAACTTTGGCATTCAATTTAACTATGATTCTCAAACAAGCTGTCTCTATAAAATGATTATGCTCCCAAACAAAGCTTTTAATTCGAATTGGCATTGACATTTAATTGAATATGCATTGGTAAGGGAAAGTAAGTAAAACAGACCAATAACTGAAGGAAAACCATATGCTTAAGATTTCCTCCATGAACTGTACTTGAAAACAACTGCTTCAGGTAAAGCTTTGATAGTAACAGAGATATTTGACTATAGCCAAAAAGTTCAAAGTTGAAGAAGGGGCATAACTCTGTCAAAAATTACTTTAAGGTTATCTGCCTTATTGGTATGAGTTCCCCTTTTAATAATGAACAAGTATTCCCAGTTTGAAGTGAATATCTTTGATAATTGAGAAAATGAGAGATTTAACCCTGGGACTTGTGGTAGACATATGCAAGACATGTCTTTTACTTTATGGTGTACAAGTGTACCAAGTTATTTTGAAATACCACTATGCAGAACACAGTAACTAATAAGTCATAAACTGTATCTTCAGTGAAGAGTACATAAGAAATAAACTTAGTTCAATGACTCACTATGACCTTGACATCTGCCATAGGGACCTGTGGCTTATATATGACATGTTCTCTACTTATCTTTACTAAGTATATTAAATTAATTAGAAATCCAACAACTGGGTATTTATTTTCAAGGTATGAAACAGACATGAACTATTTCAATTTTCGAACTAACACAGAAATACACACTCACTTAAAGGGGAAACACTTGATAGTATCATAAAAACATAACTCTTCTTATAAAACAACAGTAAGTTCTTACAGCAACATTCAAGCTCTGATGTGTAACAGGCTGTGAGGTATTGGACTGAAAGACAGCAGGTTGTTGCGGGGATAACACTCTGTGTTGCAAGATTATGCTGGACAACACTGTGTGACATTGACTGTTACAGTGGCATATTTACCACTGACCTTGACCTTTGAACTTCAAAATCAATAGGGGTCATTTACTGGCAATAGGCAATCGACTCTTCTAAGTTTCACAAACGTCAGCTTATTCCTTCTCAGTCAGTTTAAATATATGAAAAAGTATAACTGATTTTCTGATCATAACCTTATCCTTCACTAGTTCAAAAACTTGAATTGAGTGCAGTGTTTCTACAATTATGTTTGAGCAATCCATAAGAAGGTTAGAAAAGAAAATTAATATTTCTGTCAGTCTAGCCAAATTTTAATCTATCTATCCACACTCACCCTTGCACTCCTGAATTGAATATCTGGCAGCTCAAAGTCAGAGTCTGAATCTGTTTCCAGTGTTATTACCTGAAATCACAGGTGTCAACTACAGAACATAAAATGTAATACAGTGTTTAGAATTATGTTATGAACATTGACTCTTACCTGAAGTTCTTCTAACAATAAATTATTAATTCTTATTAATTCTGACTGGCATGACAACTACTGGACACTCCAAGTGCTCTACATAGTAAAACTGAATGTTTTATATAAAACACAGTTTTGATTGAGAAATGTTGTAATACACTGAAGTGTCAAAATACTTTTCCTCTTACATTTATCAAAATCAAACCTTTTCTCTTGTCAGCAAATATAAACGATTCTCTTTACTTGAACTATCAAAAATATCCTCTAAACTGAAGTTGTCCTTGTTTATTGCATTTCCACGGGCATCTCTTACCACTTGACAGAATTTGTTTATTCTTCCCAGAGCAGTTTTCCCATCCGGGAAAAATATATTGCGCATTTTCTCCAGTATTTGGTCATATGTGCATGATCTTATAACTTCCTCTTTTTTACTGCCTCCTCCTGTCTGACTTCTACAGCCACATGTCACATGCCACATGTCACATGCCACATGTCACATGTCTTCGTTCATGCGCATTAAAATGCATCCACCCGAAAGAAACTTTCATGGTAAGGTGCCTTTTTTTCTGAAAGAAGATAATTGGAAAATTAAACGAGACTTACATTGGTAAGGTGAAGTTTAGTTGTAATTTCATCCGACACAAACTCCCTAAGGGGTCACACAGAGATATAACGCAGCTAGCAGCTACAGCTCATCAGTCTTTAGAGTTTACTTGAAGATGTTATTGACCACAAACATCTTCACCAATAGGAAAAATTATAAAGAATCATAGTTTTAGGGTGGGTTCGGAGGGTGTGTGACCCCTTAGGTGTTCTGTTCTTTTTAAGTATTCATTTAATACATTGACAATGCATATTTTTGTGTTATTATATACTTTGAATTGCATTGGTGCACGATGAGTACCAGGTTTAGATTGTTTCAGTAAATGATTTGGACAGATTGTGATCATGTCCTTTGAATGTTTAATGTCATCAATTTCAATCAAATGTAAAGTCTGACATCCCTGTGCAGATAATAAAAGGAAAAGCATGCAGAATTTTTGACTAAGTTGTAATAGAGAGCTGGTATCTATAGATTGAAGGTAGAGTAAAACAGTGTTGACATCCCAAGTAACTGTATATTTTGGTAGAGCCGACGATAAAGAAAAACCTCTTTCATAAATATTGTAGTTTGTTTGTAGCTATTTATGTCCATGTTGCTACAGATTTTTAGGAAACTACTGAAACTACTGATAGCTGACCTTGCAAGTCCTAGTGATCGGTATTGTAACCCATCAGTGTATAATTTTGACAGAAATTTTAAAATATTATTAACATTTGGATTGTAAAGGGTTTATTTGAGCCCCACAGAATTTGAACCAATGTTTCAAATATGAATCATACTGTTTTTTGGTACTGTCTCTCCAAGACTGCAGAATGAGATTTCTTGCCGTCTTGGGTACACCCTTCTACCTGAGGACTGTCCCGATAAATGAAAAACTCCTAATCTTAGTTTCTTGAGCGGGTGCAATCTCCCCGGCCTTGTGGGGAAGGATACAAGATTTTCTGTGGTGTCGGTAGTTGGCATGGTTGGTCTTCTAGAATTTCCAACAGACTGGGCCACCAACTTTGAGTTGGCCAGATAGGGGCTATCAACACCACTTCTGTCTTGTCCTCTACTACTTTCTGCAGAATTCTGGGAAGAAGACTGAAAGGAGGAAAAATATAATATAGCTCATTTATCCAAGTTAAGGAAAAAGCATTGATAGCAAGTGCATGGGGATCAGGTCTTCGAGAAACATATTTGTCAAGTTTGTGGTTTAACCTGGAAGCAAACAGGTCCACCGAAATTTCTGGATAAATGTTTAGGATTGATTGAAAAATCTCTGGTCTCAGTGACCACTCAAGGTCATCATGCATGATACATGATTGTGTGTCTGCCTCAGAGTTGTTTTCCAGGAACATGTGCCGTGGTGATGTGTATTTTCTTGTCAATACACCAAGACCAAATATCACGGGCTAAAAAATTTAATTCTGTTTTCTTTCCCCCTAGATTGTTGATATAGGAGCAAGTAGTGGTGTTGTCCGTAAACACTCTGACATGTTTGCCCGAGATGTGTTTACAGAATGTCATTACAGTTAGCTGGAAAGCTTTCAATTCTAGTATGTTAATATGAAACTTTTGTTCATTTTCATTCCATTCACCCCCAGTATGGATGTTGTAAGTTTTGTTAAAAGCTCCCCATCCTCTGTTTGAGGCATCAGAGTAAAGTATCAGGTCTGGTGATCCATGAGATACTTTTTTTAGCTCACCTGTCACGTAGTGACAGAGTGAGCTTTTCTGATCACCTTTTGTCCGTCGTCCGTCCGTCTATAGCGGGCTCCAGTGTGACAATTTTCTTCTGTGACAATAAATTTTTCTTCTGTGACTGCACAAAAATTGTATTTACAGCACCAGCTTTTTGCTGCAGTCACACAAGCTTTTAGTTTTCAGTCACAGAAGAGTTTACTTTCCCGTCACAGAAGCCTTTGATTTGAACCAAAGAGTACAGTACATAGTGATATTTTGCCCAGATTCCGTATACGATATAAAGGTCTATCAAGGATATTCCTATAAGGTCGAGCAGGTAAATTGCGTTCAAACACCTTTCAGTACTAAGCAACAATGTCAACTTTCCTGATTTTCCAACCTGTACGTTTAAACCATAGTGACCTTCTATGAATAATTTAGAGATGTGTGGGTCATATCAAGTTGAATAAGCATTGCAGCTTTATTTCATTATTAATTAAAAATTATAATGATGGCCAAGTCATATACGATACACTTCGTTGGCCCTAGTGGTTGAGACTTCTGCACCCTAGAACCTGGTTTAAACCCCCAGTGGCAATTTGTTTTGCCACTGACCGTTCCAAGGCGGTATCCCCAAAGGTTCTCTTCTTCGTTAATTGTTTGTGGCGTCCTATTTGAATTGACATGCTTATATAAAACATGCACTCTCTCTTTCTTTCTTCTTTTTCGCTGCGTGGGGAGGCTGTGTTTTTTGAGTGTGGCGATTCCCGATATGCATATATTGCTTTTTTTCAAATCTGCAGGTGGAAGGTTTGAGCTCCATATCGAGCATTCATTGTAGGATGGATGTTTTAAACTTTTTTGTGGGACTTAATCTGATACGGCCCCCTAGTGGGCCACAAGGGTTAAATATTAATGGTTATTGACTTCTATACGCCTGGACTTTACAGAGATATACTTGTGTGAGTCTTTTCTAAAAAAAATGTATGCTTGTGCTGCATCTTTGGACTTGTGTGGCAGTCACACAAGCAAACGAGTCCAAATGAAGAGGCAATAGCTTCCTGTGACGATTTGGCTATGGGTAGGATTTGGGAGGAACATAGATCTTAAGTGTCTCATAAGTAAAATTGGCTGGCACTAACGATAGGGTGACACAAAACCATAACATAACTTATCAGAATTATTTTATTCTTGTTTTCTTTTTACAGTCGTCTGATGGACAGTAAAATTGTGCAACTTTACAGAGATATACTTGTGTGAGTCTTTTTTCTGTGACGATTTGTGGTCTTATTCTCCACTGAAACTATTAGTCCTCAAATTATTTCTCCTTTTTTTTTTCAGAATCATGTTAGAAACCTTTTTAACAATTAGATGCCAATGACGTTTGTATAGCTCTCCACCATTTTTAAAGCTGTTTTGTTTTGCCTTAATACAGTCTTTCATTGCTGGTGTCTTGTTTGAATTAATGTGATTTCCCAAATACATAGAGATTTCCTCGAGTTCCTTTTCCGTCCACCTCTGTCTTTGTTTCTTCTGGGCTTTTGCTGGTTTAATGGCTCCCCTTGTTTCTTTTTCCTCTTCATCCTCTGTTTCTTCCATTATAGCTTCCTCAGCCTGGTCCCCAAAGTCATCTGTGGCCTGTGATGTACTAGCTTCATCTTGTAGAGTGTCACTGTCTGTTTAGTTTTTTTTCAACATTTCCATGAAGTCAACCTCATCCAAATTTTTTCCTACAAACTTCAACTGGAGATTTAAATCCTGCATTAGTAAGATTTTCCCAATATTAACCCGTTCAATGTATGGAGACATGGTTCTGTAGTGATTCAAGTGCACTTTTGTAGTATGCCCTAAATGTCTACACACTTGCTGTAACTCGTTTGGCGCCAGATTCATCACCTGAAAATGAAGCCAAGTAAATGTTGAACAAGAAGAATGTTTAAAGGATATCTATCATGTTTCAAGAAAATCTTACAAAATTAATGGCGAGTTCTTTAAATTTAACTAAAGCTATCACTGAAAGTTATGAAATACCCCACACAGTACCATCTTATTACCGGAAAATGGCGAGCAAAAAAGGAAGGAATGGCCATGTAGAGGGTGCATGATAATTGTTTAAATATTAGCAGGAAACAGAAATTATCAAACTGGTTCAAGGGAGCGAATAAAGCATTCAAAAGGGACTGTTACCATATTCATAATTTTGGTCCCTTGATTGTGAAAATAAGGGTAAAGGTCATTTGGTAAAGCAAAAAATTACTCTTTATGACCCCTAAGAAAGAGATCAAAGATGACCCATTAAAACTAAGAACTGACAAAAACACTGCTATGTTACTTATTGTTGTCTAGTTACCTGACACAGTGTAGCCATATACTTCCTGATATTGGTACTTGTCAATTGTTCTGGCTTGTCAAGGTCACACTCAGAACAGACTGCAGCCAAACTGTCATACGCCCTTCGTGGTCCAAACTCTGTAGAGTCCAAGTAAAGTAATATTAGTGTATAATTTATCTTAGAGAAAGAAAACAAGATTTCTACTGAAGTGGATGTGCTGGCTGAAAGGTCAGCTCTTTTCTTAGATCTTTTTTTCTTCCTTATCAACTCTTATTAATACAACTGTTCTAAAAATTACTTTGTACTTGAAGTAAAGGAAACTGAAAGAAACTACTGTTTTCACATTAATCCTGCTGTTTATCACTTCAAAAAACTAATCTAAAGACGTAAATAAATGGTAGCTTGAGGAAGTAATTTTAAGTCAAAAAGGGGAATAATTTCAAAAATGTTTGACAAGAGTTATCTGTCCTTGGTTACAGTAGTGGTTCAAAACGAATCAATCAAAATGTCAGCTAAGCCTTACACCAATAGTTATTTCTGTGCACACCTAAGGGTCTCCACTGAGGTTTTGGGGCAAAAATTTGATTTTGAATTCTTTTCTTTCATGATCTGAGCTTTTGTCAAAAATAGTATATGTGCAAAATTTCAGGAGAAAATCTCTTACATGTTATCTCAAAATTATCATTTATGTACCCCAACCGCTTACTAAAATATGAAAAACATTTAAATACTTTTCAATTTTATTTTGATATTAGGGTGTATTTTTGCATATTTTGAGAAAATTGAAAAAGCAAATGATCTACAGTTTTGTATAGACACTTTTAGTGACAAAAGTTCCAAATTGACACAACAAAAGCTGCCCTAAGACAGTGTGCTTGACTTTTCTCAGTTTCATTAAATCTGAGCCAGAAGTATCATTTCAAGTACTTTACCTCCTTTCCGAGGAAACAAAAAATCATTCTTTGGGTGGATGCCCACTTTTTTTCTCACATCAGTATCTGCCAAGAAGTTCAACACTAAACTACATTCAGGGGGAATCAGCAGTGGCACTATTGCAGATTTCTGAAAATTAAGCAGACACAAATTGTTAGAAACTGTTTCAATAACAAGAGCGGTGAGTAGAACTCGAGTTTGACTATTTGCAGCGCTGGATAGTATAAACAGCCAAGTACGAACAAGAGCACATAACCATGCCAAAATGTTTGTCAGAGTGACCAGACCTTGTCTCTGTATTGTGTTCATGATTGTAAACAAGTATATCAAGTATGAAGGCTAAACCTTGGACTTCGATAATATTTGGGTGGTGCACAGTCAAAACAAGAGCACATAACTCGAAAAAATGTTTGCCTTAGTAGCTGTCTCTTGTCAGTGTATTGTGTTCATGGTAGTAATCAAGTATGCCAGGATTGATTTCGGCTAAGGTCCCTCAGTCACAGGTGTTAAAACGTTTTAGTATTTCGGTGGGTATTTGGGAAAAAAGCTACCATTAAATTTTAATCTTAACTCTTAAGCAAATTAATCCTAAATAACAGTACAATTACCTTTCCTCTAGTTTGAATTAAATCATGTGATTTCATCAGATACCTCTCCATCATCGATATCTCTCCAATCAACCCTTCATCCAAGTCACCAATGTTCAGTTTTACCGCATAGTTGTTCAGCCTTAAAAATGACAAGGAGTATTTGTTAAATACAATGCCCCAAAAGGGGGTAATTTTGTTCCAGCAAAATATTGTAGTATTTGTTCTTAAACCAAAATGTTGGTAGAGATGTACAGGCCCTGTATTTGTGTGGTGTTTTTTTCTTACTGCTCTGTAAGTGTAAGAGGCAAATGAAATTTTTACACCCAGTTGGTTATTCTAAAAAGAAACAGAAAAAGAAGACTATGTTTTATTTTTACCAACCTGATATTTTCTATTTCTCCACTCCTTCGTCTGTTGTAGATCAGGAGTCTTGATTCTGCATACTTCATTAGCTCTCTGTATTCAACCCATGTCACCTCATCTTTATCCAAGTTGGCATTTTCAAGCTTACTCTTGAGATGAATTCCAAGTTTCTCAAGATCCTTAGGGCTTGGTAGTTTTTCTGTTTTTCCCAACTTTCTTTCAAACAGAACTTTTCTTGCCATCTTGTTTACCTTTGTCTTCCAAAATCTATGTGTATCCTTCAGCACATTCTCTGCTTCCACTCTGTATATCTTCCATTTTTCATCTCCAGTTTTGTCAAACTCTTGGCTAGATAAGCAAGCCTTTTCCTCCAACATTGTTATTAGGTCATACTTGATTTTGATACTGTTCGACAGGCTTTTTAGTTCCTCAATGTCATCCATTTCTGGAAAAGAAACCTCCAATGATGCTTGTAATAAATTTGGAAAATATGCTGGTCGAAGGTAGTCCCACATACTTTTATCAATCTTTTCAATCTCATCCTGATTCCCACCTGTATCTAGTTTCCTTAGACAAATCAAGAGCTTGGCTGCAAGCCGCATGTGTTGCGATGCCCAGTATCCTCTCTTAACTGAGTTGTCAATGCAAGACTTTATCCATTTTTCTCCAACACACACTATAAGCTGATCCGACTTAGCAACCATTCCAACCTCATCTGTTTTCATTATGGTAAAAACATCCTTTATCAAGCTTGGAGATGCATGACGGACGGATATTCCTTTCACAATGTCAGACATAGTTTTGAGGTACCTCTTCTTTGGAATGCAGCCCTCTTTGTTACCTTTACATGTTTTCAGATGTTTTGGTAACGATTTAGTCAACATCCACTCAAAGCACGCACTGCATGGACCATAATCAGTATGTTTAAATTCTTCTGTTGGTCTACGAGACAAAATCAATTCCCCTTCCTTCAATTGACACACTTTCTTGTTGTGAACATTGTCACCTTTGGATCGTAACAAGTCCTTCAATTTGTCTTTCATTTTTTCATCAGAACACACCTCGATATTCTTTACCTCATCTTCTGCCTTGTGCCTCCGTATCATATGGTCTTGAATGTGTGACCTGAGTTTCCCACAGTAATAGCAAGCATGATGAGAGTTCTGTACTCTAGAGGTTTTCTTTTTCCTATCATTACGAGTGTCAGAATATACCACTTTACGTACAAATATTGAAGGACACTCCTTATCCAAAACTTTCTCGAACTTCTCCATATCACACTCATCTTCTTCTCTACATTCCTCACCATCTGCTTGATGTACACATCGCTCCGTTAGCATTGGGAATACAACTGATGTCACAGATGCTGAAAACATGAACACTCGGATGTTAAATAAACAATAATATTAATGACTTATTAATCAGTTATCTTCAGCCACAGTTACACAAAAACCAAGTTATGAATATCAACACAAAATTATTAAAAATATCTCTTTTTCATGCGTTGCTAAGATGACGTCGTTTTGACCTCACCTTAATGTTTTTGATGTCAGGTTAAAAATCCGCTTACTACATAACTTCAAAAGGCCATATCTTTAAAACTACTTGGGATTTATTTATGATTTTGAAATCCCCTTACTACATAACTTCAAAAGGCCATATCTTTAAAACTACTTGAGATTTATTTATGATTTCGTCTATCTTGAATTCAGGAGATGTTTATTCGTTTATTGCTTGAAAAATTGAACCTATCCCCATTTCTGTGTGCACTGGCTCATATAAGCTCTAATTTTCTTCTAAAAGTAAAGCTAAAAATAAATCATAACACTGTAAGTAGTCTACAGTAATATGCAACTATACATACCATCTGATTCTGAAACGATGTCCATGTCTTGAGGTTCGTAGTTTGTACCAAGGCCAGGTGGTTTCTCAAGATTCAATGCATCTGAAGCGAATACCAAAAACTGTTTAATTTTCAACGCATGTTTTGTGTTCAAAAATAATGTTCTTTTCTTTTTTAAAGCAATAAGTAATATTTATTAAGATGTTAAACTACGAGTTCTGTCCGTAAAGTTCGCGCACCCTTCTAATAATTCAAATTTGGATATGTCTCGTGCTGACTTACCATGTTGTACACCCAGATCATATGGTTCATCCAAGTCGTCTTGAGCACCTGGATCGTCTTGAACACCTGCATCGCCTTGAACACCTGTCTTCCTGGAGACATGCTGCTCATTTTGCTCAAAATCTGTTAACAAAAAAATATACGGAGTTCTCGACACAGAAACATTTCCTATTACCAGATAGTACTATTTCAACATTTCTACTAAGTGCTTTTTAGTACCAAACATTTTGAGAACAAAAATTTGAATTTCAATTTGAATTATTGTGACCCACCACGTTAAAAGCTACCGTAGGTCAAAATTATTGAAATGCAGACATAAGCATAACAAGGGCAATTCCTAAAACCAATCACTCAACTTTTCTCAGTGCTTGATAATATATAAACAAAAATGGGTGACAGGGTAAAAACTCTCATACCGTAATACCAAATAGTAAGAATTCGCAACATGTAAAAAATCCCCGTTATATCATAAAAAATGCCCTTACCTGACTCCGACACTGATTCCTCACTTTGATTGGAATTGTAGTCAGGATCTCTCCCACTGTCATCACAGTCCATGCTGTCCTCATAACTGTCACTCCAACTGTCAGACACATCACTGACTTCCATCATCACAGCAGCTACAATGGTAATGACAACTTTTTAAAAATATTTTCCGCACTCCTGTTATCCTCATTTTAGGATACTTTCTGGAACTCGACACAATACTGGTCACAAAAACAGTCCTACAAACTCAAGAGGATGTAGAACATAACATTCACATCTATTCTAAAAGATCTAATTGCTCACAGAAATAGCTTCAATACTAAATCATTCTGTGACTGTCATTATATGCTTATGTTGCAATTACTTCTGTGACTGTTCTAGAAGAATCAGTTGCTCACGGGGGCTAATTTCAATAATCATTTTGTGTCTGTTCTTATATTCTTACGCTGCCAGTGCTTCAGTGACTGTCAGTATCATATTCTTATGCTTCAATTACTTCTGTGACTGTCATCATATTCTTACATCGCAGTCCTTCTGTGACTGTCAGTATCATGTTCTTATGCTGCAATTACTTCTGTGACTGTCATCATATTCTTACATCGCAGTCCTTCTGTTACTGTCAGTATCATGTTCTTATGCTGCAATTACTTCTGTGACTGTCAATATTATTTTCTTACGCTGCCATAGTTCTGATAATCAAAACTAAAAACTGAAACTATTGCTGCAATTACTTCTGTGACTGTTCTAGAAGAATCAGTTTATTAAGTCAAAAGAAATGATAGTATAAAATCATGATTACACTTTAAAATGGCATCACAAACTGTATTGCTGACTTACCATGTTGTACATCCAGATCATATGATACATTCAAGTCGTCCTGTACACATGAATCGTCCTGAATACCTGGGTTGTCTTGAACACCTGGATCGTCTTGAACACCTGGATCTTTTTGTACAGCTGTCTTGCTGGAGTCACGCTTCTCATTTTGCTCAAGATCTGTTATAGACAACATGACAGCAATATTGTTTTGAGATATTTTGAAACATCAAGAAATGAAAGATAAACATGAACCTTGTGATCCAATTAATGAAGATTGAAGAAATAATCGAATTTATAATTAAGAAGGTAAGAAAAGACTTTTTCAATCACATGAATCGTAAATAATCACAAAATGTACAAATTATATTGTCAATTGTCTCTTGATTGAATTTTGCTCTTGAAGGCTTAATATGTAATACAAGTATAATGTGTCAAAATTCAGCTGTATGAATTACGCATAATGCTGTGACGCAAACAAAAACTTCCTTACCGACAGATTTGTCACCTTGATCGTCTTGAACACCTTGATCGTCTTGAACACCTGGATCGTCTTGAATACCTGTGTTGTCTTGAACACCTGGATCATCTTGAACACCTGAGTTGTCTTGAACATCTGGATCGTCTTGAATACCTGGGTTGTCTTGAACACCTGGATCGTCTTGAATACCTGGGTTGTCTTGAACACCTGGATCGTCTTGAACACCCAAATCGTCTTGGACACCTGGATCATCTTGAATACCTAAGTTGTCTTGAACACACGAATCGTCTTTAACAACTGGATCGTCTTGAATACCTGGGTTGTCTTGAACACCTGGATCATCTTGAATACCAGAGTTGTCTTGAACAACTGGATCATCTTGAACTCCTGGATCGTCTTGAATACCTGGGTTGTCTTGAACACCTGGATCTTCATGTACAGCTGCCTTGCTGGAGTCATGCTGCTCATTTTGCTCAAGATCTGTTATAGACAACAGGAATTTTACTCTTAAAGGCTTAATTTTTTTATTCAAGTTTTAAATGTAGAAAATTCAGCTGCAATGAATAATGCTGTGATGCAAACAATTACTTCCGAACCCACAACTTTGCTCAATAATCTTACAACAATGTGTTTATCTTGAGGCAGGCCTGCAGTTGGACCAAACCACTACTTGTCAATGAAATTAACCATCCACAAAATGTCGAACTTTTCATGAAGCTCTGTCTACCAAGAAATAGGCCAAAAAACAACCAGAATAAGTAGCAACTACTCTATAGTGGCGCAGGGGTTTTACTTTTGCCATCAGTCTCAGCCTAACAGCCACTCCAACTAGCAGCAGTGAATTAAATATTATAATATTATAACTGCAGTCAATCAGTGTGACTCCATTTGACAGACTGGACATATTATTATGCAATTGTGAGCACATACTTATATCCTTCTGCTTTTCCATTTCTAAAACACTCACCATTAGCCCATCGGAGGTCTTTTTTAAATGCCTCTAGTGTTGTATACAGCTTTTTCTTCTTTAAAATTTCTGAAATAAATCAGACAATGTTAGAATTAGTTGAAACAAATATCATTTAGCAAACTGAACACAAGTTTGGTACTGGTGCACAAAATAACAGGGTATTTTTATAGTATGATATGGCAACATTCTACATTAAAGCTACATATACCACAACAGTTTATCAATATCTTATGTCAGCAGGTATGACAGTGATAATGTCAATCTGAGAAACAAATGTCACATGAGGCGTCACACAAGGCGTCAGCCGAGTGGTGACATTTTGTTTCAAGGGTTCATATTATTACTGCAATACATGCAGCCGTAAGATATTTATTTTATTATACCGAATCATCTAATTTATTGTAGATGTATGTGAAAAGTAAGTATTTCATAAAAATACTGACACGATTACCTGCCCCTTTATGACATTGAAAATATCAGGGTGGTCACATGACCAGACATTGCTTTTCTTTCGGCCAGGTGTTAGAAGAACAGAGAATGTCACTGATACTCAAAATTAACACTTTCTTCATCTATGGGAGTTTACTATAGTAGATAAATGCGAGGTATAATTATAATATGTTACTGGCCATATATGTGTCATTTTCAAGCCTTGATAGTATTATTCATTGCAGTAGGAATATCACATAATTCATTCCTCAGCAGAGATGTAGATATGTAGATATGTTTTTCCACAAACAAAACATTTTTAACGTCATCTTAAGATCAACAAATGACAGAGCTGAAATTCCTATGCTCCAGTCACATAAATGACGGTGGCTGTCAGATTATTTTGTTTAAATTTGTCATTCATAAGTTGGACTGTCCCAGAACGGGTCCCTGACTGCTGCAGGACAAGCGCATGCAAGGTCGCCATCCAACTTCAAAATCTTTGCATTTTCAATAAATCAAGCTGCGCCTTTCCAGTATGTGATCAGGAACTAAGTAAAGTGTAAAACAGTAACTGTCGCCGGCCGATACTAAAACCTGTTTGTTTTATCATCGACCTGCCACTGCCACATAATGTGACCATAGCAAAAAACATACAAGACACTACGCTTAAAAAAACAGAACACCAGGTTTTCAATTGTTTGAAAAAGCTTTGAACAGAACTGTATTACACTTCATACAGTATAACCTGTGTAAGCAGTCACCTTCATACAGCATTTTCCTGTCCAATGTGGTCACTTAATGGTGTCCCAATTTCTTAAATGTATTCATAAATGTAATGGCTATGTTTTGGTTTCCCTTAGGTGATAACTAGATATAGGTTTTACTGTATGTATATGTAAGCCATCATCAAGAAACAAAGGGTACAGCAAATTACGAAATAACCTAAAATATCATTTTACTAATGTATTAGTCAATTGTCCCCCTTCCGGGGAGTAGAGAATTAATTTTTTTTCTTCCAACTCCCGCCATTTTCCCTGCACTGGGGAAGTTTTTAAGCGCAAACCCGCCCTTTGATCACTCTTTAATGATCTTCTGCCAGACAATGTCATACAGCAAACACACCACCATACTTCCCTGCCCTGCAGGGGTAAAAAAAATTACAAAACATGTCCCTTTTCCCATGCCGATCCCGGAGGGGGCAAGGGAAAGAAATGACTAGTACATTTCCACAAAAGCTTAGGTAAGCAAAATGCAAAAACAATAAGTCAACTAAAACAAACAACTTTAACTGAATTAGTACCAATTCCCTCTTGCTCAAGTTCTTTTATTGGTCCAGGAAAAGAAACAAGCTGATCTCTGGAAACTTTAAAGCTACAACAAAAAATTACCTCTATCGAAATGCATTGAATTTTCTGTGACATCATGGTAATGTAAAACAAAGGCAGATGTATTAGAAGGAGTGCAAAATCAGACAAATAATCTGTATTTTCTCGACCTCGGGTACTGCACTGTCCCGTGAAACTGATTTGGGACCACTTGCAGCATTTATTTATCAACACAAAACCATAAATTTGTAATCAAATGTATCAGAAAAGATAGCTTGGTGTAAAAAAGCTTTCTGTTCTGAAATAAGTGTCATGCTCTTCTAACTACAGCCTTTCAAAAGAAGCCAATTTTCGATTTCCATTGTTTGAATAGTGTTGTACACTCCTAACTAAAGTCTATGAGCCAGTACACTGTTTAATTTCAAATTATTTGATAACTAAATTGCTATTGTTAATTCATATTGAATGTGCTTTCAGATTTTTACAACGAAAAATTAGGAAATTAATACATTGATAAAAATGGTAACAATTTTAGCATATATATATATACTTACAGGGCATTGTCTGAATTACAGAACACCTGCAGTTTGGGGTGTTCCCACTTTACCACTCTAACTGGCCAATACAACTTGCGTGGCAAACCAGGAAGTCTACTCCAGTAAATGTCCATTCTGAAATAAAAAATTAAATTTATAGAATGCCTTTAACGCGATATCAATTAGCCTTAATAAGCAGTGTTTAATCTAGGTTATACGAGTTGGTTCCGAGAATTTAAGATTTTGTCCTTTGATCTTTAAAGTGACATTGACCTTTGGGATATAGAACTAATATGTGCAACACATTGTCTCATGGTAGTGAACATTCCTGTACTGTAAAGTTTGATGAAATTCCAAATATAAATAACAGAGATATTGAGATTTTAGATTTTGACCTCGTTGCATGACCTTGACCTGTGGATGTAAGGACCCTGGATCATGCATGCAACACATCTTCATATTTTAGTGAATATTCCTGTATGGTTTGATGAAATTCCGATAATAAATAACAAAGATAATTTAAGATTTTGACCTTTGGCCTCCATGTGTGACCTTAACATAGAACAGACGACACCAAAACTCAAATTCACTTTTCTGACAGATTGTCTGACAAATTTTAACTGTTGTTAGACAATAAGTTAAACAGTCAGACAAATATTGAGGCAATAAAGTAAATTTGAATATCTGTAGTCAGACAAAATGTCTGACATTCACTAAATTTTTGTCAGACATCACAATTTTTTGTCAGATTTGTCTGACAGTCCAACAAGTTTTGGTGGTGACTGCTAGAGGCAATGACCTTGATTTTTGTAACTTTCGAAGGGCTTCAATCAAGGAACATTCTACTTGAACTTCAAGGAAATCAGGCCAGTGGTTTCAAAGGAGATTTTTTTAAATGCGTAACGAACAAGCAGACAGACAAACAGATATGTCACCAAAGACTTCGGTCGGTGACATGAAAAAATCCAAAGGTGTCCTAGCGAGCATAGAGTCCAACATGCTGCAATTATTAATAGACACCAAAAATTGTCACAGAAACTCATTACCTTTCCATCTGGACTCATTTCCTTGTGTGACTGCAACACAAGTCAAAAAATGGACCACAAGCATACATTTACATTTTTTTAGAAAAAGACTCACACAAGTATATTTTTCTTCGAAAAGTCAACTTTTCTCAGTGAAGTGCTTAGATATTATTAAATTAAATGTTGTGCTAGATAGTTGGCAAAAATGCTTGATAGTGTCAGTGTATGACCAAGAAAAACCATTTCCTTGGAAGGGATAAAAAGTTAAAAACACATTTTTCTTTGTTTATAGTAAAGCCTAATGATGACATCAGATGAACTGTGTCGTTAACAATTTGAAAACACCCAGGTTTAGTTTTATCACAAAGAAAACTATCATCAATAAAGCCTGAACAAGAATGTCCCAGGCTTCTAAGTCTTGAAAACACTGGTTTGAGAATGCGAGTGAAAAATCTCGGACAAAGAGCTAATCCATTTGGAAAATCGCAAAAAGCATAGACTTTTCGTACCACTGGAATTTGAGATATTTTTGATGTTCCAATAAGCTATGTTGGTTTTACTGTGGACATTTTATACCTAACTTAAGTTTGGCCATGGAGGCTGATAGCAAACAATCACACAATAAAGTTTCAACATAGTGTGTATCATGTTGTTTCCCTTAACTTTATATTCCAATTAAAACTTAATGTCTTTCAAAAAATATAAGTACAAATATTTTTGTGTATGAAACAAATCTAAAAAAATTCATTATTTTTGCAAATTTATACTGGAAATGTTTGAAATAACCCTCAATAATTATTTAATTAATGGATAATTAACAAACTTTGTTGTTATTTCATGCTAGAATTTTGTAAAAATGGAAATCAATTGGATTTTGTGGAAAACTTGCGCAATGTCAAGTAAGTAAAATTTGGATAAGTCGGAACATTTGGGCTGACAGTTTTTTGTCTTTTGATGTATCATTTGCCGTAGATGGTAAACAGCTTGTTATTCTGTCAGCGATCGAGAAGTGACTACCATCCAAATTCAAAGGTCACTTGTTATTTGACTTGTGCTGCCAAATTAGGTGGGTGGGGAATAGTGTACAGACTTTTTCAATATTTCTGGCCAAAAATAAAAAAATGGAGTAGATCAATTTCTATTTAAAGAGAGGAAATACAAAGCATAACCAAGTGTAAAATGCAAATTAACCCACATGCAAAACCTACGAAGAAATATCCACATCCTCTAAGGAAGCGTCGGCAACTGAATTCTCTTTCTGGTTGTTGGAATTCGATCAAATATCCATTTGAGTAGCTAGTACACTCAATTTCGTTATATCTTAACAGAATATACAAAAGAACATGGGTATGGACCACAAATATACTCATTCTTAAGAAAAATGATCGTTTTGAAAGAGAAACACACACACAAAAAAACAAAAATTGCGTTGGAACTTGGAGCGTGGATGTCAGACCACGTGCAATTCCAGTCACACAAGTCAATCGGGGTTATTAAAGGCCTTTTTCGCTTTCTACTGGAGAAATAACATGCCTAGCTATCACTGTCTACAAAAACTATGAGCGAAAAAGGCTAAATTAATCGGCGATTTATGAAAATCTCAAAGAAAAAAGTTGTCGTTACCTGCTACCTCCTCGATCAAGAGCCGTCTTCACTGCGCATGCGTATTCTGCATAATTAGACTGGTTACATAAAAATTGTACGCAGGCGCTTGAAAATACCGCATACTCACAACGTTTCAATCACACTGATCAAAATTAATTTAAACCCGACAAAGATAAAAAAATTATGGTCTTGTCCGTAGTTATGATGGTTACCGCTAGACATCCACCGTATAAATATAATACACCGTACAAGTCGAAATTAAAAGGCTGAGTTACAGTGATTTGTAGGCGGAACTATGTGTTTAACTATATCTTTTGGTTATCTTTTTCGGGGACGTAGACCTTTCGCGCGTCGGGATGAAAAAAAAGACAAATATTTTTTGAGAAAAAAAAATACAAAGTGAATTGAAAAACAGAATGAAATAATTTGGCAACACAAAAAATATTATACATGTTATCTTTTGAGACTGCTGCGTTCAACTGCTCTGGCGTGGCAGAGTATATTAAAGTCACTGTACGTGGGGAGGGGAGATGGTTCCAATGGTGTAAACAGTGTTCGGGGGAAGTAATAGAATTGTATCAGTCCATGGTTGCAGTGATTAACCAACAGCAACTTGAGATGCGCAGTTAATCTGTATATCATTTCATATTGATGCTCTTTCAAATTAAAAAAATAAATACATCTCTTCTCTATTCACCATAAGACTCAGGTAAAGGATTATAAAAAAAATACTTAAACTAAGGCATGGAACTATCTGTTTTTACAAAATAGAAGTCAGATAGTACAGACTGGATAGTATTTATACAATTTTAATTTTAGAAAGCTTATGCGTTACTATCCTTAAGCATAATTTGAAACCCGGTCAGTTGATTGAAAAGTCCTACACAATTGAAATCGGTTGATATTATTACTAATTGAGACACTTGGAAACGATACAGCACCATACACCATTGATGTCGGTTGATATAAATACGTATAGATACACTTAGACACGAAATATCACCATACACCATTGAAGTCGGTTCGTATAATAACATATAGATACACTTAGACCCGCAATATCACCATACACCATTGAAGTTGGTTGATAATATTTCTTACAGAGACACGTAGACACGAAATATCACCATACACCATTGAAGTCGGTTCATATAATTACGTATAGATGCACTTAGACCAGAAATATCACTATACACCATTGAAGTCGGTTGATATTATTACTTATAAATAGACTTTAACCCGCAATTACACCATACACCATTGAGGTCGGTTGACTTTATTACGTATATAGACACTTAGACACGAAATATCACCATACACCTTTGAAGTCTGTTGAAATAATAACGTATAGATACACTTTGACCCGAAAATATGACTATACACCATTGAAGTCGGTTGATATTATTACTTATATATAGACTTAGACACGAAATATCACCATACACCATTGAAGTCGGTTGATATTATTACTTATATATAGTCTTAGACACGAAATATCACTATACACCATTGAAGTCGGTTGATATTATTACTTATATATAGACTTAGACACGAAATATCACTATACACCATTGAAGTCGGTTGATAATATTACTTACAGAGACACGTACACACGAGATATCACCATACACCATTGAAGTCGGTTGAAATTATTTTTTTAGAGACAGGTAGACACGAAATTTCACCATACACCATTGAAGTCGGTTGATATAATAACGTATAGATAGACTTAGCCCCGCAATGGCTACAAACACCATTGAAGTCGGTTGACATTATTACGTATAGAGACACTTAGACACGAAATATCACCATACACTATTGAAGTCGGTTCACATAAATACATATTGATACACTTAAACCCGCAATAGCTACAAACACCATTGAAGTCGGTTGACATTATTTCGTATCAATAGACTTTAACCTGCAATATCACCATACACCATTGAAGTCGGTTCACATAAATACAATAGATACTCTTAAACCCGCAATAGCTACAAACACCATTGAAGTCGGTTGACATTATTACGTATAGAGACACTTAGACACGAAATATCACCATACACCATTGAAGTCGGTTGATATAATTACGTATAGATACACTTACACCCAAAATATCACTATACACCTTTGAAGTCGGTTGATAATATTACTTACAGAGACACGTAGACACGAGATATCAGCATACACCATTGAAGTCGGTTGAAATTATTACTTTTAGAGACAGGTAGACACGAAATTTCACCATACACCATTGAAGTCGGTTGATATAATAACGTATAGATAGACTTAGCCCCGCAATAGCTACAAACACCATTGAAGTCGGTTGACATTATTACGTATAGAGACACTTAGACACGAAATATCACCATACACTATTGAAGTCGGTTCACATAAATACATATTGATACACTTAAACCCGCAATAGCTACAAACACCATTGAAGTCGGTTGACATTATTTCGTATCGATAGACTTTAACCTGCAATATCACCATACACCATTGAAGTCGGTTCACATAAATACATTAGATACTCTTAAACCCGCAACAGCTACAAACACCATTGAAGTCGGTTGACATTATTACGTATAGAGACACTTAGACACGAAATATCACCATACACCATTGAAGTCGGTTGATATAATTACGTATAGATACACTTACACCCAAAATATCACTATACACCTTTGAAGTCAGTTGATAATATTACTTACAGAGACACGTAGACACGAGATATCAGCATACACCATTGAAGTCGGTTGAAATTATTACTTTTAGAGACAGGTAGACATGAAATTTCACCATACACCATTGAAGTCGGTTGATATAATAACGTATAGATAGACTTAGCCCCTCAATAGCTACAAACACCATTGAAGTTGGTTGATATTATTACTTCTAGAGACACTTAGACCTTCACCATACACCATTGAAGTAGGTTGATATAATTACGTATAGATACACTTAAACCCGAAATATCACTATACACCATTGAAGTCGGTTGATAATATTACTTACAGAGACACGTAGACACGAGATATCACCATACACCATTGAAGTTGGTTGATATAATTACGTATAGATACACGTACACCCGAAATATCGCTATACACCATTGAAGTCGGTTGATAATATTACTTACAGAGACACGTAGACACGAGACATCACCATACACCATTGAAGTCGGTTCACATAAATACACATAGATACTTTTAAACCCGCAATAGCTACAAACACCATTGAAGTCGGTTGACATTATTACGTATAGAGACACTTAGACACGAAATATCACCATACACCATTGAAGTCGGTTGATATAATTACGTATAGATACACTTACACCCGAAATATCACTATACACCATTGAAGTCGGTCGATAATATTACTTACAGAGACACGTAGACACGAAATATCACCATACACCATTTAAGTCGGTTGAAATTATTACTTTTAGAGACAGGTAGACACGAAATTTCACCATACACCATTGAAGTCGGTTGATATAATAACGTATAGATAGACTTAGCCCCGCAATAGCTACAAACACCATTGAAGTCGGTTGATATTATTACTTCTAGAGACACTTAGACCCGCAATTTCACCATACACCATTGAAGTCGGTTGACATTATTACGTATAGAGACACTTAGACACGAAATATCACCATACACCATTGAAGTCGGTTGATATAATTAACGTATAGATAGACTTAGCCCCGCAATAGCTACAAACACCATTGAAGTCAGTTGATATTATTACTTCTAGAGACACTTAGACACGAAATATCACCATACACCATTGAAGTCGGTTCACATAAATACTTATAGATACACTTAAACCCGCAATAGCTACAAACACCATTGGAGTCGGTTGACATTATTTCGTATCGATAGACTTTAACCTGCAATTTCACCATACAGCATTGAAGTCGAGTGATAAAATATCTTTTTAAAGCAAAAAGAAACGATCGATTTTCACCATACACCATTGAAGTAGGTTGAAATTATTACTTCTAGAGACACTTAGACACGAAATACCAACATACACCATTGAAGTCGGTTGATATAATGGTTGGTATAATATCTCATAAATAGACTTAGACCCGCAATTTAACCATACACCATTGAAGTCGGTTGATATAATTACGAATAGACAGACTTAGTCCCGCAATAGCTACATACACCATTGAAGTCGGTTGATATTATTTCGTATCGATAGACTTTAACCTGCAATTTCACCATAAAACATTGAAGTCGAGTGATAAAATTCCTTTTTAAAGCAAAAGGAAACGATCAATTTTCCTCCATCACAATTGAAATCGGAGAAGGAATTCCTTTTCAAATACATCTAGAAAGAATTTATCATAATACAATGTTGAAGTCGGTTAATAGAATTTGTTTTGTAGAGAAAAACAAAAAGAATTGGCCCCTCGCAGTACACAATTAAAATTGGTTGATAGAATTCCTTCTAGATACATAAAAATCGTCTAATATTCATGCACCATTGAAGTAGGTTTGTAGAATTTCAAGTAGATTCTTTAAGATACGTCATATCGCCATGCACTATTGAAGGCGTTCGATAGAAACTTTTTAATACATTGAAAAACATTGAAAAACGTTTCTTCGACAAACACCACAGAAGTCGGTTGAAGTCATTCCTTTATGATTCAAAATGAAACATCTTGTATTGGTATACCATATAAGCAAATTTTAAATTTTAGGAAAATAAAGAAATATCTTTTCGCCGTACACCATTAAAGTCGGTTGATAGAATTCCCTATAGATATATTAAACACGTCTTATTTTCATACACCATTGAAGTCAGGTGATTGGATTTCTTAAATAAAGCGAAAAGAAACCTTTAACCACCGCTACTATTGAAGTCGAGCGAAAGGATTTGTATTACATTCATTGCAAACGTCTTTTCGGAATACACCATTAAAGTCGTTTGATATATAAATCTATATAAATACATTTAGAGACGTCTTATCATTAAACACCATCGAAGTCCGGTGATTGGATTCCTTTTCAAAGCAATAAGAAACGTATTATCTCCATGAACTATTGAAATCTGATGAAAGAATTTGTGTTTAGATTTATTTAGAATACTTTTCGCTATACATAATTAAAGAAGGTGGCGCGCTGGTCCAGTGGTAACGCGCTGGATTAGCAATCCGTGGGTCCCGGGTTTCGAATCACGGTTCCGGCATTTGGATATTTCAGAGACGCTTTTCAGTGTCTCCCACCCTCACAGTCTTTCGGATGAGACTTTAATCCGAGGTCCCGTGTATCGGTGCTATACACCGGGCACGTTAAAGAACCAGGAGGTCTATTCGCCAAGAGTAGGGATGTAAATGCCCGGATTCTCATGTATCCTCTCCCTCTCTCTGGGGCGGCTCTATATGACCTTAGATGTTGAATGGGCCGTAAAACCACAAACACAAACATAATTAAAGAAGCTTAGAAATTTAAAAGAAAATAGCATAAAGAAACGTCTTTTCGCCATTGAGGTCGGTCGGAATAAGAAATAGATATACCATTGCTGTTTTTACAATTTTCGGGTGTGCGTAAATTATACCATGTAACGTGTCTTTTCTGGTGCCTTGGCCTCACGAGACGTTAGTTTCAAATTAAAACTAACACCATTAAAGTCGGTTGATAGGATTTGTTTTTTTTAGATCATAAGGAAACGTTTTTTGCTATACACGTTTGATGTAGTTGAAAGAATAGGACACATCTTACCTGTATGCACAATTGAAGTCGGTTTTTATATAAATTGATAAACGTTTTATCTATATACACCATTGAAGTCAGTTGATTGTATTCTTTTTTATTAAGTAATAAGAAACGTTTTTCCTCAAAGTCGGTGAAAGAATTCGTTTTCTAAATACATCGAGAAACGCTTTATTCCATTGAAGTCGGTAAATGGGATTCTTTATTGATACACCAAGAAACGTCTTTTCTTGGTACCCCATTGAAGTCAGGTGATCTGTTTCCTTTTATAAAAAAAAAGAAAGAGTCGGTTGATATGATTCCTTTCACATATATTAATAAACGTCTTGTCTTCACACATCACTGAATTCAGATAATATAAATCGTGTTTAAGAGCGTTTAGAGTCGCCATATTGCCATACCTATTTGAAATCGGTTGATTTAATTCAAGTTGAAGAACAGTAATAAACGTCTTACCGCCATTAAAGATTGAAGTCTAGTCAAGAGTTTGTTTTTAAATACATAATGACGGCATATCGCTATAAACCATTGAAGTCGGGTGGTGAAAACGTGTCGCCATAGACCATTGAAATCAAAAAGACTTTGTGCAGAGAAACATTAAGAAGCGCCAGGCAATCTTCATACACCACTGAAATCAGGTGATAGATATCCTTTAGAAAAACATTTTAAAAAGGTCGAAGGAATGCCTTTAGAATAACATTTAGAAACGTCTTTCCTTCATACATAATTGACGCTAGAAGATAGAATTCCTATCTTAATGTTTTTTTATTACTTATAGCACAGTCTTTGCCAGTGAAGGCAAATGCAATATAGCGTCAAATACACTTATTGCTTATTGTGCTACTGGAGTCCTGTTTTGACATGTCTAGTTACAGAAGTATTCTTATTACAGTCTTGACACAGGGAGTTAGTAAGTAATAAGCAAAATCTTTATCAATGATTTATTTCTTGCAAAGAAAGTATATTATACAACATTTGAATCAGAAATAAAATTAAAAATTGTATATCAATTTATTTTTACTTTTTACACGTTTTAAATCTTCAAACTGGATTACAGATGTTGGATTATATAAATCACAGTAAAAACATGTGTAACACCATTAACTTAATCTAACATCATTTTCATTATTTAAATAGTTTAAAATGTACATTGAATATAATTGTAGAATGTAGTTTGCATGATATCTCTTTATCTCATCAAAAATGTCAACAGAGATAATAACACACTTATAATTTTGCATGGGAAACATATTGAAAAAAATTCACAATTTTTCTGACTTTGAGAAATAAGAAATAACTGATGGAAGACATCTGTTGTTACATCTTTTTACTTTTAATTTTAAACTAAAACTTTAAGCATTTGTAGATAGATAGATAGATATATCTTTTATTTTTCAATCACGTTCAACATAGGAACAATATGATTATTTATATAAGCAAATAGTGGGATATATCGACAGAATCTTCAGCTAGAAAACGTGGGGACGGTGATACGTAAGTATTCCAGCATTCAAATACAGCATCTTGAGAGAAATAGTACTTATATGTAATGTAATGGTTATTCGTGCAATAGTCTGATTAATACAAAATTGGGGTCAACTTTAAAAATTCCTAAACAGATTTAAAAATGACCACTTGACTCTTTATTTCAGTGACCATCAAAATCCGTGTTGCAAACAAACGTAAACCAAACAATAGTTAATAAAGTGGGACATGCACGCTTATCGAATATTTGCGTAATAAATATTCTGTTTTACCGTGGCTTCTCATTGGTCTGTGATTAAAATAACGCTTGATTAGGTTCAAAACACAATTGCTTACTTCACAGAAGGCATGAAGTGAGACATGCCGGGGTCCGTACTCAACATGGGCCTCTGGCCCATACAGTGCTTTCGGGCGGATGAACCTTTATAAACGCTAAATATCATCATCATATCTTACTTCACAGAACATGAATGTAATAGGTGACCAACACTGCATGCAGTTTATTTGTATATTATAATTAGTACGACTGCGCATCAGTGTAGCAGACAAAAAATGAATCTTATTTGATCGTATTACAGCGGAATTGGTAAGAATATTTTTTTTATAGTTATACGTTCCTTATATTCATTTAATGGAGTAGGCAAATAAACGTGCAATAATAGACATTACCCTAGCTGTATCTGAAAGCGGAAAATTTATTTTGTAGTTGGAGGGAAGTCTTTTCTCAGGGGACAAAACTCATGAAAACACAGCTAACAAGCGCAGATTATTAAGACATAGGTAAAACCAAACTATACGCCCCAATAATTTTGTTTCTCCTTTAAAGAGAGAAAGGGGGTTATGGTGGCCCTATTTGGCTCACCTGAGAACCATGATGCATAAACAGAAAACAGGTTAGAAGGTCCATGGATAAAGGACAAGATGTGATGACATTTTCAAAATTCATTTTAAAAGCTGTCTCCAAGTTTCACTTGTGGGTCTTCAAAGAAAAACAATAGGTTAGCTACATACTTTTATGACATAATCTTTAAAAACTGTAAACATACCTCACAACTTATTCCTGTAGCCTCAGAAGACTTTAAGTAAGTCACTAGGACAACATAAGGTTACCTACTGTTATTCATGAATTATGTTTTTAAAATGTGCAAATGGTTAAAATTCCTCTGGCCCGACCAAACTAATTCTATGCTTCATGGTTTTGAAGGTGAAGATTTTCATATTTTTCCCATATACATGTTTATAACATTATATTTAAAAGGGGAAAATTTTGTCCCAAAAGCATAAATTGATTATTTTTAAAATAGATTTTGCTTTACATTTAATATCATAACTAAGAGGAACCTATGTAAAATCAATGACCCTATGTTAATGGTCAGTTTTGATCCCAAGGTCATAATATGGAAAAGCAAGAAGGCCAGAGAGGCTCTGTCTTGTTCAACAGGAAGTCATAACAACTTATCAAGGAAAAAATTCTTTCTTATCAAAATTACAGTCTTTATTTAAAAAGGAATTTCTGCAAGGAATGTAAGTCTTAAAACAATTTTAGATCAATTATATCTTAGTTTTTTCGAAGCTGAATTAGCTTATCAGCTCTCTTTGTGATTGCTTGACAAATATCAGCTGCAGAGATAAGGAGGTTGTCAGTACCGAATGAGTTAAATCTGAACAAATGAAACATTTCAGACTGTTCATTAATAATACAGCTCTCAGATGCAGATCTAAAATAAGAAAAAAATAATTATGGAATTAGTTTACTGAGTTGTTTTGTTTCAATAACTAAAACTATAATAAACCAACCCGGCATGTCTTGCAATAAAAACTCTCTTCTTTGCTGGGAACATCTTTTATACTCAACCCAAGACAATCCAGATGGTACCATTCTCTGCATCTGTTACACTGAATCATGAATCTCCTGTAAGAAGTGAACAAATAGATTTTTTTATAAATAATTTGTTACTTACAAATCAAAGATTCAACAAGCTCAATTTTTTTCACTATAACAAGGAAACATCATAACACTGAAATCATTTGTTTCTGACCATATGACCATATGACATTAAATGAAGCTAATAAAAACCAAAGACCTCTATGTATAAATCAAAATTTTATTTTATTATACGATTCTAACTTACTGTTTATCATAGGGTTTCTGGCATAAACAATAAACTTTCCTCTTTCCTTTCTTCATATCTGCATAAAAAAAGCTTGATGATTTTCTCTGAAATACATAGGAATACCTTCATTGTAATTATCATTTAAAATAATGCATTAGAGCTTGGTATTAAATCCAAAGCTACCACTTTGACTTTGTTTAATTGTAATCAGAAAATGGTGCAAAGGCTCTGAAGTTTTACTTTTTTTTATCTAAGTTGATTAGCATGGCTATTAAAATTCAGACCTAGCAGAAACTTAACTGAAAAGGCATACATTCTGAAATGAAATATGATTACCTTTGGTTTTCTTCTTTGCTTTCTGCTTTCTGTCACAGTATTTTCTTCAACAAGATCTGTGAAGGGCTCTCTGTTAGAGATATCTTTATGATTTCCTTCTCCAACATGTTCCATGCTTGTTATGTTGTCATCTACAAACAAGTTATTTACAAAAATTAAAGTGATCTTCATTATTTCAGTTAAACCTTATATATTTTTATTAGCTGCTTTTATACCATTTCAAGAAAAATTCAGCCAGAGAAAAGGTCAAGGTCACACTTCAATGCTAAATGTGGAAAAAATCAGCAAAAAACTTTCCAGGAGCATATCTCTTATCTCAAATGTTGAGGGAATTAAAAATTACAATGTATTTATGATTTCTATTATGAGACTGTGACTGTGCACAGAACAATGTGATGAGGTCAGAAGTCAAAATTACACTTCAAGGTCAAATGTATTGAATTGCCCTTAAACTTTTCATGCTGTCATATTAATGGCATAAATATTATCCATTATAATACAGGGTTCAGAACCATTTGACTAGGTCTCAGGTTAAAGTCAGACTTCATGATTTGAGTTCAGTAAGTTCCCAAACAAGTTTTCATGACCAGTGTGGCATGATCTTCCATGCATCACTCTTGTTATAAAATATAAATTGGTAAATTGTCGCAATAACTTGATATAGAAGAAAACATACCAGTCAAGGTTGTTTTCTCATGATGAGAAAATGATTTACTGGAAGGCACTGCCTGCAGATTTGTATCTGAAATAACAGTCACATACATGTATTATGGAAACAAGTGGAAATAGCAGTAATGCCAACAGTCAGCAGATAACAGTTGTGATTAACACTCATTTCATCTACTCAAACATCATGTCAATACATTCAATTCATTTTATTTGTTTCTTTTTAATCTTACAAATAATTGCAAAATTGCTGGCTAAAACTCTAGGAACATTATTTGTCTGACAGAAAAATTATTGACCTATCCAAAGTATTAACCAACAATCTCAGAAAACATTGAGCTGACCAGCCACATATAAATACAAGAGGACAAAGTGTTCCAAGATCACTCAGCTTACCACAAGACTCTGAGAACATGATCTCTAGAAGTCTTGTGATTTGACAATTTTTTACACTCTATCAAGAGTATCAAAGATAGTTCTAAATGGTATACAAGGATTTTCCTATGATCCCATGACCAAGTTTTGACCCAATGTGACCCAGTTTCAAAGTCAAAAAAGCTTTCATCAAAGAGAACAGTTAGGCCATGTATTAGTAATTTAAGATTAATTGAAGAATGATTACTACAGTGTCAAAATATATTTCTATGATTTTACCACTTGCATTTGTTTTGAACTGACATAACCAAGATCTTGTTTACCTCAAAGATTACACTTAGCTGAAAATTCAAACCAAGTTTCATAAAAATATGTGTTTAATGGTCTATAACAGATTTTTGCAATTAGCATCATTTAACATGTGAGTCTTCATCCCACTTGACCCAAGTAAAAACTCATCTGAGCTCTCATACCCAATGACCTTATATTTAAATTTGATTGGGATTGGAACAAAAATGTGACGGCTAGAGTGTAAGCAACTAAGTTTGTCTGTACAACAGACAAAGGATGCCGGACATATGAGAATACAAAAAGTTCACTCTGGAATCAATCTCTTCATTGTTTTTTATTTTTAATTTTTTTTGGCAGTGTGGCCGAGTGTTTAATGCATTGGTCTTGTAGGATTGCAGGCCGTGAGTTCAAGCCCTGTCAGGGCCCAGCTATTGCTCCTAGAGTAAGAAACTTCACACCCATTGCTTAGTACTGGTTGGTTCCAGGAATGGATTCGAGTGTTTTTATAAGCTCTAAGCTTTCTACACATTCCAATTAAAATAACTTAGTATAAACTAAAACTATTTTTTATTGCTACATAAAAACAAAGCATGTGTCTCAAAATATATGCATCATGTGCTAGTATCTTTTTGAGTTTTTTTTTTTGCTTTTCTTTCTTTGCTGTTGTAATGGGGTTGAAGAGTTCTTGATATTTATATCATTAAAACTATATAGATAATAATCCTTGAACTAGTTGATTACCTCCTGCATATAGTAGACTGGCAGCTATTTCTTTTCTTACTGCAAGCAATCTTTCTTTGCTCCAGACCCACTCTAAGCTAAGCTGTCATTGTTTAAGAACCTTTCAGCCAACTACAATATTACAACTTGACATGTTATCATAGTGTTAATGTACAAAATTTATCAAAGAGTAAAAATTCAGACCAGCGTTCTAATAGTGAAGAGTTTTCTTGAGTGGGTTCAAATCATTGCAGTTCAGATAGAGCAAAATAAAAGCCTTGCGATCACTTCATAATTTTATGATTACAAAATAAAAGAAATGAGCTAAAAGTACATTTTAAATAAAGCAAAATACCTTCAGAACATATACCCCACAACTTAGGCCATCAGACTGCTTTGCATGAGAAGGAGATTCTATTCTCCATCCATCTGTAGCACTTCTATCAACCTTTGCAGTGTATCTTGCATGAAGAAAAGCACTATGAATAAATAGAAATAAAGAATGAGATACTAGGGTAGCAAGCTTTATAATTCACACTGATTTTGAAATTTTCTTTGACTCTTTAAAAGAGTTTTTATGCAGAATGAGATAAAAGTTTATTTTTCACATACAATTGTGCTGTATCATCACATAAACTAGTACCTGGCAAAAAAATCTGTTCTTCAAAGACAATTGTCAAAATATTAAACAAGAATATTATAAGCACTTGACAAACTTGCCTTATCTTTTAAAATAAACTCAGTGGTTGTTTATTCCTGACTGTGTACAATTACAATTTTTACCCCCTTATTTCTAGCATTTTGTATCAAATTGCACTTATTAGGTTTAGCATTTTTCAGATAACTGTAATGTAAACATTATTTTGCTGGGTGAAGTCAAAACAACCAAAGAAAGTTATGGGGCAACTCTCCAGTTATAAAATTGGAGGAAGAAGGACACACAATTTCTAGTCATAAAACCAATGAATATAAAATAATAAAGAAAGAAAGTAATAGTGACAAATAAATGATATCAATTTTTAAAAACATTTAAAATTTGCTTACTTTTAACACAAATTATAATAAATAATTTAAAGCTTTTGTAATGCCTCTAAATCATTCTTAAAAATTCATGTATTAAATGAAATGAAAGAGAGTGCTTTAATTTACTTCAACATTTTTGAATACATGTATATCCAATGCATGAAAGAGCTGGAATGTTGAATCCATCTTTAGTATTTTGTGAGCCATGAACAGTTTTAAAAAGCAATATAACTCAACAAGTAATACAAAGAATGGAACTTTCAATGCCCAATGTATTCATTTCTTTCCATCTTCCAACCTATTCATTTGTTTGATTAGCAGTAAAATTGTACAGTATCTGAATTTATTATATTGCCATAAAGACAAATAGTGACATTAACAGATACTATTTATTCCTTTGGCAAAATATGAACAACAACCAAGTGCAAAATCTGCTTCAACATAGGTGTTAGTTCAATTGTATTTATTAAATTTTCTCAGCAGTAACGAATGAAGCCCAGTGCAAGTAGTCTTGAGTGCTTGAAAGTCATAGACACATCTATATATTTTGTGTAGTAAAAGGTAGTTGTACTGCCATTCCCTGTTTTAGACTTTCTGTATCCATATGTTTGCTTCACCATTGACAAAGTCTGACTCACATAAATGCTGGATGGACATACAGAAGCTACCATCAGTTACCTGTAAACTCAATATTACTGAACCCTAGGAATACTAGAACCAGTTTACAAACTTTTTACCATACCATTTAATATTTGTGTAAAGAATGGTGTCTTTCTGAAAAATAAATCAGAAATACTACCTGCCACTTTGTCTTGTATATGTTCATGTGTATGTGATGCCACATGGAGAATAAATCTATATGGGCCCAAAAGTTCGGGTATGTGAACAGTATAACTGAACAAGAACTGAAACAGTAACTCTGAAACATGTTGACTTACTACCAATGCTGCAAAATTTGTTGCATATGGTCATCTGTTTCTCCAAGCGGATTCATATATATTAATTTTCTTTCACTTGGGCAAATGATCTACATTGTATATAGAATTAAATCATAAATTAGAAAAAAAGGCATGTTTTTGATTGTCTGAAACCTGTATGACAATGACCAGACTACAGTAATTGTCAGATATAGGCCTAATGCATCATCACCCCTGGCTATACTGTGGAGCCTGTTTTTGTTTATATGGTGTTTCATTGCAAAGTACCAAAAATACCTGTCAGAAATATAAACACTAGGAGAACTTATGCAAATTATGTTTAACCTGCTATAAGGATTTATAAAAGGTTTTATCGATACAAATTATGGATTAAAGTCTTAAATTTCTCTAAACTCTAACTGCAAATTACCAGTAAAGTCCAGTGACATCCGCCTTCATTTATAGCTCCAATACAATACTGGTATCTTGAGAAATCTTCCTGAAATCAAATTTATTTTAAATATGTTTATTTTCAACAACAAAAAGGATGAAGAATGATGAAGAAAAAGGAATATATTATAAAATTCGTTGAAGTTAAGTGTTAAGGTTTAACTTAAAACATATTACTATGCAGAGTACTTGATAAGGCAATTCATCTAACAAAAAGCAGACATTTAAAAAACAGAACAAAACACACACCAGTATAAAAAAAATGAAGTTTAAGATCTCCAGTTTGTGTAAATAATCAGTTAAAACTTTTCTATGAAATGGTTGTTATTTCAAATTGAAAATTAAGCAAAGAAATCAAGAGTTACCTTCTGAAGCAGAGTATTGAGATTATTTTCACTGAAGATAGAAGTGAAAACAACACAACTGATGTGCAATACATTTCTGGACTCACAAATCATGTGGAGATACGAGTCAATAACCTGAAAAAGTAAATAAGCTTTGTTATATAAAATTAGTAACACTTCATCTGATTTCATTAATTTTACTGTAACCTACATCATTTGATTGTGACATGCCTTAACTTTATAAAGTACACAATGTATCAACTATTTTCTATGTCAGGATCTTTAGTAAAGGAAACATATTTTTTCTCTTTGCAAACTAAAAATTCTTCGAATAAGAAGACTAATGATTTAAATCCTTAATGGCTGTTATAAGACAAACATATGACCAACCTCATCTGAAAGGGTGCTCTTTATAAATTTAATGGAATTGGCAGTTATAACATATGGCCCAATTTTGCCAATCTCATACTGTTCCTCTCTTCTTGATTGCCATATCTTGTCCACAACTGAAAATATTAACAACTAAATTTTATATTTAGAATAATACTGATATATATATATAGGTGATCAAAGCTTCACTGAACAAGAGACTCATGAGGGAATGTCTGTTTATCACTGAAAGGCAGCATCTACATTCTAAATACAACTAAACAATCACTTTCTAACTATGACTGTTTTATGTAATTAAGAAAACCAACTAATCTTTAATGGATTCATCATGCCTCTCTCCTTTTATTACAGGCAAAAAACAAAAGCACTGATTTTTTAATCATTTATTTGTCATTTAATAACTCATAGTAGCTGTTAAATTTAAATTGTTCACATCACATTTTTCTTTAAATAAATTTTAAAAATTCTGACATGTTAATTTTCTGATGTGAAAATTCATTTTCATTTTTAAATCATCTACACCTTATGGCTTTTACTCCCTGGTCAAAATCTGCTGATTAAGGAGGAGTTTCTTTCAAAAAATGATGGAATGTACAGACAGAGGGATAGACAAACAAGGGAAACATTATATGACACCCACTTTAAGAAATCATAAATTGTTTACCCAATAATGTCTTGTTTATTTTACATATTCACTATTTACAGGATATTATGTTATAGAAAGTTTACAAACCTTCTATGAATGGAATTAAATTGGAGTTCAAGTCATCATCTGTCATTTCTGATTCCTGAATTAACTCGCTGTCTATTGGAATGACCCTTTGTCCCTTTTCACTTGCTTTTTCAGGTTTTATTAATTTCATTGGCTGACAAGACCTTCCTATACTTTTCTTTTTTTTAGCTCGAACTGGCATTCCACATACTTTTGGCATTTCCTTGTTCAAAATAATATCTAGCTCATTAAGGTGCTCTCTCGCTTGACATAGAACATCAACATTTTCTGTTGCATAAAGGCTATTTTGGACATTCTTCCAAACTTCAATGCAGGCCTTCCTTACAGATACAGCATCTTCTTTAACATCTTCTACATATTTCTTTGGCATTTTTTCCTCGTCACTCACTTTGAAGTCAGACTCTTCAGAACTGGTAAGTGATTGCACATTATCAACAGATGCAATTATCTCTAAATCTAACATGAAACATGGTTGCTTGATATAAAGGGAGTTCAAAGTGTCCCATCCATGCTCAGGATAGTGTGCAAATACAGCCAGAGTATGTTTGCAAGGCCAGTGTGACCGTTCAAAGTCTGGGCAGGAACAGAATGGAATGTTGTGTTCATACTCAATATGGTATGTTCTGCCGGAGGTTGAAGAAACTGAAAACTTAAGAAAGCCTGAATTTTCATCCATCAGAATTTGTTCTTTTTCTATTTGTTCACATTTTGGCGGCATTCTATGCAGACAGTGTTGTATGAAAGGCAAAGGTTTTTCTTCAAGAAACTGAGGTATATGCTTTGAATATCTTTTGTAATCTTTCAAAGCACAGACATTGCTTTTCACATACCTAAAATTGTAAAGACATTAAATAACACAAGGGATAGCTATAGTTGCATAAATAACTGTATTTTATGAAAAGTGCTTATATATATTTCTGTCACAATATTATCATTTCAAATCAAATAGTCTGTGGTAGTAATCAAGCAGAATGACCAATTGCATGTTGAGTTACTCTTTACTTTATATATGTACAGATACTTCTGGAATTAAATTTTTATAACCACTGACATAGTGCTCAGTTTAGCTGTGAAGAGTTCAATTTACTAGCAAGTTTAAGAAATTGCCCTAATGCTTTCTTACTTTACAAGCATTTCTAGAAACAGTTATAGATGTTAATTTTTACAGAAACATGTGTTTTATTTATAAAAGTGCTTTTATAAGTAAAATGCAAATTTTAAACCATTCAGACTGTCATACATTGCATGGGACAGTATATAATTATTTTGTTCTGGAATTGTGTGTGCATCAACAGTATTATTATATAAACAAAGACTAATGTAAGAATAGTGACTTTTGAAATTAAAGCCTCTTACTTTTCTTTCATTGCTGGGATGAATTTTCTAAGAAGAATGGTTAAAAGTGATGTTAGAGTTCCCCCAAATCCATTTTCTTTCAAGTACTTCTCCTTCAGCAGTCTATGTTGACGTTCAAGACCATTTGTGGTATTTACAGAAATGTTGAATATAAGTTTTCTGTAGCAGTAGACCCATCTCTGTAAAAACAGAAATTACATTTAAAATTATAAACTGTTGCCATATCGTAATAAGTCAACAGAACTTTAATGGTCTTAAGTCATGAGAGTAATACTACAACTTAATGTGGACAAGTTTGAAAATAAGTGAATGTAAGAAAGTTTTTCATCAACAGCCATTGACATAGAGTTATATAAATAGCTGGTTAAACTGAAAGGTAATGTACAGTAGTTTCCTTGGTTAATTCAATATTCTCATTTGAGTGAATCTGATTTCCACATACCCGACATTCTGGTACCCACTGTCTGTCAATCCAGTTTTTGAATTTAATGACAGTCTTGTATTCATCCATTTGTTTTAACCTGTTCAGTTCCACATGAAACAGTTCTTCAGTTTTGCTCTGTGCAATAGTTCTCATCCTACAAATGAACATATTTTCAAGTAACTCCTCGAAACCAAATGATAAACTACATTGGTTATGGGAGTAAATAATGCAAACACAATATCAAATCAAAATATTGAGAGCTTTCAAGAACATTAATTCATAATTTCACATTTCATTTCATGTTTCTTGTCTAAACTGAAGTCCCAGGGATGAAATTGTAGTTTCATATAAATGTTACTAGTACAGGAGAAAAAGAATAAAAAGAGTTATTTAATGAAATTTCAGCTGAATACTAAGTATCTGTGAACTTATTTAATTTAATTTAATAAAGTCTGCAGAAGTTTCACAAATGTTTAAGATTGAAGTTTTTTACAAAGTTTTTGTTCTTGATTTAAGTATAATTAGCCTCATTGACCAGCAATGACCAGAAAAAACAGGGCCTACTCTGCCATTTGCTACAACTTCTGAAAAATGGCTACAAAGAGTTGCTAATTTTTGATGTTATTTTGAAGCCTTCCTGGTTCAATTTAAAAACAAATACAGTTTTTAAAAAAAAAACCCGTCAGCTATCCAGACTGGAATTTGAACCCAGGTCTTCTGCTACATGTATGTGCAACAGATATTTTAACCACTAAACTACCTGGATGACAAAATAACTGGTAGTCTTGTATCAAGCTGTTATTATTTTCTTTTAAACTTTGAACAAATAACACAGACTGACATTCTAAGTAATGATATAGAAAAAATTCAGGGTCTTTGTTTTAGATGGTAATCATATAGAAATAAATTCAGGGTCTTTGTTTTAGATGGTAAATTTCATGTCTATGTAAATATCTTTTCTTCTGTTTATTTACAATAACTCTAATAACAAGCCAAAAAAGGAATAAAGAACTTTCAAGAACATTAATTCATACCAAATGTTTCATTAAATTAGGGTGACTTTCTAAAGGAAATTTTATTCAACTGTAAGTTCATTAACTGCATCATAAACTGCATCAAGAATAGTAAGTCTTTAATCTTACTGTTTCAAGATAGTTTCTTTCTGGTGATGAACACCATTTTTTTTGGCTCCAAGCCATCTCTGCCAGGCCTGTTGTGTGTGGAAGCAGCACAACAACACTTGTGTTTCTGCAATAAGTATCAAATAACTCAAACAACATTTTTCCTGCAAAAGACACAATTTCATTATACTCATATTTTTTATATAAAAATGTAATATAAATCAGCTTTTACCAACCTCATCTAAAAAGCTACCTTTTTTCAGACCTTTGCTAAAGAAAATATATCAACATGAAAAATATTTAAGGTAATCTCTAAAAATGTACATGTAAAATCATAAAACAGAATTACTTGCCCATCATAAACATCTTTGGTCCCGTTACTATAAACAAATAATTTTTTAGAATAGCTTAACAACAGATGATTTGTATATCAAATTACTTTTAAGAGTCATGTTCAACTGATTATATCTTTACCTGGAAATACAGATTCCAAAGCAGAAATTTCCCTTTGATCAAAATCCACAATCCAGTGTTCTGGCTTCCATTCAGGGTTCCATGAAGCAAGCATTTGTAATCCTTCTTTTATACTAGCAGTTGTTTCTCTGGCAACCAAGAAGAGTGCTGCCACCTGATATCCATTATTGGTCTTCACACACACAAAAAAAGTGGAGCTGTATATTTGGTTGTATTATAGGTGGAGTCTAATAGACATATCTCTTTCCCATACTTGTTTAGAAGATGTTTCTGGAAATCTGTCTGAACCATAAGTAACATCTGATCAGTGTCAGACCTGTAAACAGTAAACTTAAATGTTATCTTTTCTTTAAGGATTTGTTATAGTCACATTACAGTTAAAACAATAATCAAGTAAACACTGCCATCTTTTGCTGAATAAGAATGTATCATCAGGGCTTTAATTTACAGGGAATGGACACTCCAAAATTGCGATAATATGATGTCGCGCGCATGCGCGGCCGGATCTCAATAAAAACACCTCAATGGCGAACGGTTCATGTTGCTGCATTCACGATCATATACTCAAATGTTGAAAAGAACTTACATTAAGAAATTTCAGAACGAATTGTAAATTAAATATTGTGAAATAAATATTTTGACTATCTTGTTTGTTATTTTTCGAAGCAGCTTTTGCTTGAATAACAATGAAATCAGTACTAAAATATAATCGTTGTTTTCCAAAATGGCGGAAAGTATGTACAAATTCGTGTTTTCTTGTCAACTTTCCTCGGGTATTAGACAAAAATGGAGTTATGAAATGAGTTGACATAAGATGGAAGTTAATCAGTGGACATAGGATTGAGCATTACTATGCATTTTATTGCTATATCTGTGTTTGTTAATGAAATAAAGCAACATAAATTATAGCAATTTTGTCGAAAAAAGTGTTATTCGGTGATCAACACCTTAACGAATTTCGGGTGGTATCAGTGCAAACAGACTCGATGAAAACACTTAACATGAATTGCATCGTACTCTACTTGGATGAGATTGACATTTGAATCTAAGGTTTCCGACCTCCTCTGAATATTAACTTCAAAATGGGCGGTTAAATATTGGGCTATTTTAAACACACGGTTGATCAGTGTTCTTTAAAATTACTTGCACTGAAATTTGATGTTGCTTGTTGCATTCTTCATTTTTTTTAAAATTAAGTGCTGGTTAATTAAATTTGTGGACAATGGGTAGCATTGAGATCGTGTTTTTGGCTCAATGGGCAGAGCTTTTATTAATTAATTTATTAATTAATCGCTTTGTCATAATTTTGGGTGTCAGGATGTTGTGACATGACTATCATGCAAAAGTTTACATTTATACTTGTTAAGTAAAGATAATCTGAATAATTTGAAATAATCTGAGTCTACAATTTCCAGAGATATTTTTTTCAGTAAATTATACCATATATTGACGAAGTTATAAACAATTTTTGTAGACACGTGAACACTTTTTTCATCAAATCGAGACAAGATTTTTACCAAAAGAAAAAGGTATTGAGTTGTCGTCTTTTACTCGTCGGCTTGGAACAGCCACTTCCTTAGTTGAAATAAAAAAATGATATTATAAGAGGTCAATGTTTCTTCTTTCTTACAAATTTAAAATTATTGACAAAAATACGGATGTTTTTGTAAACTAGGTGCATGTATTGCATGCCAATTTACCGCTAACTAACGATAGATAATTACAAAAAAAGACGTAAAAGTATTGGGTTGTCGTTTTTTACTCGTCGGCTTGGAACAAACACTTCCGTTGTTGAAATAAAAAATAGATGTCATAAAAGATCAATGTTTCTTCTTTCTTAAAAATTTTAAATTTTGAAAATCAGCCAATTATTGACAAAAATACGGATGTTTTTTGTAAACTAGGTGCATGTATTGCATGCCAATTTACCGCTAACTAACGATAGATAATTACAAAAAAAGACGTTAAAAGTATTGGGTTGTCGTCTTTTACTCGTCGGCTTGGAACAAACACTTCCGTTGTTGAAATAAAAAATAGATATCATAAAAGATCAATGTTTCTTCTTTCTTACAAATTTTAAATTTTGAAAATCAGTCCATAATTGACAAAAGTACGGATGTTTTTGTAAACTAGATGCGAGCGTTGCATACCAATTTACCTCTAACTAACGATAGATAATTGATTATCGATCGATTTTCCGTTACAGGATATACAGGTGAACTCACGACGCCATATTTTGGTTATTCATTCGATAGATAAGGAGTGTCCATTCCCTGTAAATTAAAGCCCTGGTATCATATAGAGGATCTTACATGAGTGTCTTTTCATATTGAATTTATTAAACGAGTTGGATAAAAATGATAAAATACGATGCTCTGCGGAGTATTTTATCTTTTTTTATTCAACGAGTTAAATAAATTCAATATGGAAAGACACGAATGTGAGATTCTTTTTATCACATAAACTAAAAACACGGCATAAATGCAAATTCAGTACATGCACTTCCCCCTTATCGGCGAATTGGGTCAGTGAGTTGTGCGGCTGGAAAATAATTGAGCAAAAGAAAAAGTGCAAAGATTTATATTCATAAGATTTATTTTACCTCCTTGAAAGTATTCGAACATTTAAGTATGCAAAGTTTAAGGATCAAAATGTCTTCAAATGGACTCAATAACTTACATTGGTCTGTAAAATACATTGTTGCCTGCGCCAGCATCTTTCTGCCACTCATCAACCATTGCAGCAACCAGACATGGGGTCGATTACTTCTAAATGTAATCGATTAAATTACGATTACATCAATAAAATTTAGAATACGATTACGATTACATTACTCTATTTTTTAAACTGTAACCGAATAAATTACAATTACTCTGAAAATGTAGTCGATTACAATTACGATTACTTTTCATTGTGTTCATAGCAGTAATCAGATAAAAGATCCAAATAGCACTGATATTTTTATTTACACAAAAACGTAAACACAGCTGCAGCACACAATTTGCAAAATGTTACAAAGTAACCAGGATGACTGACATGTGTCTTCTACTAAATTTAAATGTGTGAGTTACATTTTATTAACCAGGTTTTCAATTTTGAAAATCCTGGTTATTAGATTGGGGTATGGCGGGCGGATGGGCGGATGGGCGGGCGTCAAACGAAATTGTGTCCGCTCTGTAACTCTTCAACCCTTTGAAGAATTTTGATGAAACTTCAGACAAATGTTTACCACATCAAGATGACGTGCAGAACGCATGTTCCGCATGGCTGGCTCCAAGGTCAAGGTCACAGTGACATTAACATTGAAAATCCTGTCCGCTCTGTAACTCTTCAACCCTTTGAAGAATTTTGATGAAACTTCAGACAAATGTTTACCACATCAAGATGACGTGCAGAACGCATGTTCCGCATGGCTGGCTCCAAGGTCAAGGTCACAGTGACATTAACATTGAAAATCCTGTCCGCTCTGTAACTCTTCAACCCTTTGAAGAATTTTGATGGCTCCAAGGTCAAGGTCACAGTGACATTAACATTGAAAATCCTGTCCGCTCTGTAACTCTTCAACCCTTTGAAGAATTTTGATGAAACTTCAGACAAATGTTTACCACATCAAGATGACGTGCAGAAATTGTTGTCTCATTATTAAGTATACTCCTTGCAGACAGTATTGTTAGCCGAAATTTACATCCTACTCATTATCATGTATTCTCATGAATATTATCTTTTCCTTCATGTCATGTTATAATCTTTTGAATATTCATAGCAATCTTCATTCCAAAATTCATACTATAGTATAGAATCAGAACAACATTTTTGAAAACCTGGTTTCGTGGCATTGCCATGTTTCTTGTCATAATTAATTTTTCAAATGTTTTATCACTCAGTCTTTTGTTGAGTGATTATACCAATTATCTTCAGTAAGGGGACAGCAAACTAGGTGTTATTGTACAATATCAGTTATTGATTTCACAAATACTTGTTTAAGCCTCAGGCAGAATATAAAAGTTGTTTGTTACTGATAACAAAAGGTGAAAATATTTATGGGATATAATTAAATCATAACTTAGTCTGAAGGATTATGTATAGTCAAACAGTAAAATTAAATAAGTTATAAATGAAACATAAGAAAAGTAAAACTTTTCAATTAAATAAATTTCACCTTTAATTGAATCTGTCCAAAGTAAAACTAGTTTAACATATTACACGGTTTACACCCAGTGCACTTTGCAGTATTTTTTAATATGAAATATCGTATTTGCACAAGTATATAATACAGCAGTTCCATTAATGAAGTCTTTTTCTATGCCAAAGTAATCGATTTGTAATCGACGATTACAACACTTTTCATGCAGGTAATGATTACAATTACGATTAAATGTAATCGACTTTTAAAAAGTAATCGAATACATTCGATTACATGAACAAATTGTAATTAAATGCAATCGATTACGATTACACGATTACGATTACCCCATGTCTGGCAGCAACCTTATTCTGATCAGAATTGCTACTTCTACATAAAAACAAAAAGTCAATTAGGTATCTGGATAACAAACAAGATTACAGGTGTTTTCACTATCTGCCTTATAAAGCCTTTATATGATTCTGAGCACTGTTAAGAGAGGCATGAAAGTTGGAGGTTAAGAGTAAAGGTAACAATTAAATATCATTTCAGAATAATGGAAGATAAAAAAACTAGGATTGTGCACTTGTTTTACTTCATGCCAATCCAAAGAATATTTCAAACAGTTTTGGTTAATTAGAATTTCATATACAATGGTAATGGTTTTAACTTATAATAAATGCCTGCCCAAACTGCACAGATAAGATATTTGCCTTTACAATCTCAGAGGCAAAAAATAATTTTAATAAACTTCTTTTAGTCTGTTCCATTACCAAATATTGTTGTTATTCATAAGCTGTATAAACGAAATCTTCAAAGGATAATACACTTTCATTTTTCCATGTATTTTGGACATACCTCTCAGGATAAAATATGTATGTTTATAGCTGTCATCATTGAGAACAGTAGGTAAACAAATGTGTACATAGAAACCAAAAAATCAAGGAGTGCCGAGCAGGGAATTTCAGCTCTAAAGATAAGCCTCGTAGAAAAACAGACATACAACACCTCTTTAAAAATCAATAGTATACAGAAAGCAGTAAGGCAGCATCTTTTTGAACAACACTGTAAAATTTGTTTCAGCTTCAGAAAAATCTTAATATAAAATACTAAAAGGGTTTCAGTAATTACAGGTTAAAAATCATTATTTAGATTTTTTTAATGAAAATAAAATTGGGAATATTTCTGAAAAAATTCATTCACATACACTCGGACCCCGTTACTACGTGCCCCGTTATAACGCTAACCTCAGTATAACGCTCAAGGGTCATGGCTCCCCAAAAAAAAAATAAAAAAAATAATAAAAAATAAAAAAAACGTACATATTTTTCACCCACAATAATGATTTTACATGCATATCTTACGTGCTGTATCCATAACAACGCTTGTTTAATGTGTCAACGAAGTACAATTATCTACGTAATTAGGACGCTCAAGGGCGGGAAAGTGTGAAAAACATGTAAAGTCTGGCGTTAATCCGTTTCTTTGTTTGTTGTGATCGATGATCAGTCAGGTATCAAACTGTTATGAAAACATCAAATTAAGTAACGTGTAACTTACCGATTTTCACGGTTTTACTTTCGTAATGCTCACACCGCGGTTTTCCCGGGAATTGCTTATGTTTACATTGTTCTTATGCGATTTTAATCTGTTTTTTAAACAAAGCAGGTAATATTTTACCAAATAATATTTTTTCTATATACAAAATGTATCTTGAGTGGTTTACAAACAAATTTGGTTCTTTGAACGTTTTAACTTTAACATAATGATACAGTTACATGTTAAATGGGTGGGTGGGGTAATACTAGCAAATTCAACACGTCAACTATACGATCTCGGTAGGCGCGTTATATATCGGAACCCCGTTTATATCGCGGTCTGAAACCTTGGACCCCAACTAGAGCGCTATAACGGGGTCCCAGTGTATCTAGAACACAAATTCATGTCACTAGTGTTTAATGTACCTTGTATCTGACAGTGTATTATATATGTGGTTGTATACATCTTTCCTACTTGGAAAAAAACGTCTGTCAGATTTATTATGGTTGGATGGAAGAAAGTTGTCAGCCCACTCTTCACACCTTCTCTTTACATCTGTAACATTGGTGACACCATCTTGAACTAGCGTTTTAATCTTCTCAATAACTTGACCATCTAGTCTGTTTCCATATCCGGATAACTGCCATAAATAGTTAAAACATCAAAAGTTATAACATAACTAAGACACAACAGCAAAAGAAGCAAGAAAGCCAATATGTTAACACTACAATTTGACAATCTGAATAGGATCCACTTACAAATGAGCCTCTAATTTCAATTACCCTTGGAAAAGGATTTAAATTCATGTGTCTAGTAGTAAGACCCTTGAGATCATGAGGTCACAGGTTCAAATCCTGTCCAGAACAGGGTTTTTTCTGGACAGGAAACATATTCTACATTTGCCTCATGTCACCAAGGTGTTAATTGTAGAAAATGAGCTGTGGAAGCCTTGGTGCCATGTACAGCAGCCAACTTGCATCTCAATAATAATATACTCGTAAAATACCTATGAAATAACAGCTGCGTGAAAAGGGTTTTATATAAATGTGGTATACTATTAATTTATATGCAAGAACTTGAAATTAAATATTACTGAAATACATTGAAAAAATCAACTGAATTATGAATACAAGAAAATTAATATCAATAACCTTTCCAGTCACATGGTTTGCATGCTCTCCCACATACTGAACATTTATTACATACTCCTGTCTAGTTACAGGACTAAATTCGGCTTTCAACTGTGTTGCAAGTTTACTCCTTGCCCATTTTGTATCGGAACCTTTAATCTGAAAATGTTCAAAACAGGTCAGTAAGTAATAATAAAATGGTTTAGTTATTATTTTAAATGCTTCCTGAAATAAGACACAACTTCTTGTTAAAAAAAATGTATAACATAGTACCATCAGTTTAACAGAGCTGCAAATACCACTAAGTTTTAAGAGGCATGCATAATATCAGTGTGAATTATACACCAATTGGAAACAGCACAATTTTTTGGGTTATTTGGATATTTCTCTCTTAGTTATAATGAGCCCACAAAATGTCATTCTATTATGAATATACTGTAAAAAATACCATTCATTCTACAACATAACCACACAAGAATAATGATGACTCTATATATCACTTATATGATTATCACTAAAGCATGTTTATCATAATGCCAGCATAGTCTCTACAAACTGAACAATTAAAATACCTGTACAAATCATACACAGTAGAATATCATGGTTTCAAGTACTGGTAGATGCTATCAGAGAATTTCGACAAACGTGATTTTGAATTTTATGTTTACTGAACTACCTTGTAATCAGGGAATTTTATTATTCTTCTTAGTTTTATGACAGCTGGGCAGTTCATTTTTTTGCTGTCTTGTATGTGCCGCCTTTTTTTTTCCACTCATAACTATGGTCATCTTCATCAGTAGTCTGAAATTTTCAATATCAGTTTCATCTGCTAATAAAAATTATGTAGATACAAATACTTTCTATGTATTAATGGCTTATTTTTGATATTTCTTTTTTGATTCATGACATACATTTTTGTCAGTAATAATGAAGACATTCTATGCCTATCATAGATCCCCTGTCATGCACAAATTTAAAATAAAAAAGTACCTTCTCTGTAATTACACACACTTTCTATAAATTAAAAGCTTTTTCTTGATAAGTTGTGGAAATTTTATATGATTTGCTAAATACATTTTTTGTACCAAACAAATACTTTCAGTTTACATTATATTTTACCAAGACATTTTAATGTAAATTTTCAGGATAGTTGTTTTTCAGCACAAGTGCTCTGATATTAAGAATTCGAGCTTTTCAACAAAAATTATTCTGACTCAACTAGCAGGGATTCATCTTCAAATAATTTTACACTATAATAAAAATAAAAATTACATTTTCAGAAATTTGCCTGACTCCTCCATACTGGCATTCCCTAATATCTGAACTCAAGACGACAAATGGACAGCCATCATACTTCAAAGGGACAGAGTGTCGTCCTTCATCTTCAAATAGAACTCTGTAGTTCTGTAAAGAATCAATACCTGAAAAAGTAAAATAAGTATTATAAAATCAATTAGATAATCTTCTGTCAATGTTCCTGTCAACTCTTGGTTTGGTAACAGTTAATATCAAAGATGAAAAGCAATTATAATTTTTTTTGAAGATAATTTAATGCTAGTGACAGAAACTTTATTGAAATTAAAATAATCTATGCGACAGTTTAATTTCTCATTACTTTGCCTGCATACTCTGCTTATTCAACTGAGTGAGAAATTTTCAAATAGAATTAGTACAATTATATCTGCATATTAATGTCATATCCCCTATAAGGGAGGGAGGGAATCAGGTTTGATTCTTTGTGGTTACATGTTATCTAACAAAAACTGAAGGACTTGAGAAAATAAAATGTCAATGTGTATTGATCGTCTGGACGCTTATCAAGCGTCTTAATTTATCACGTCAAATAAACGCTCTTTACCAGTTATTAAATGTGCAAATGTCTATCTCTATGTTAGTGACGGTTCAAAAGCTCATTGGAGCTTATGTTAAATTTGTTTGTACTTTGCCCACGTTAAATAAACCTTATCTTAACAACTTGAGTTCTTTTCCTAAAACCGTTCCGGACTGGAACGAATTGTTTAAAAACATAAATCACAGATGAGATATAATAGTAAAGAACAACACATATGAAGTAATCCAGGCGCTTTGCTTTTTCTAATAACAAAATGTACGTTTTCAGTTTCCTCATACTGAAGGATATGCTGTTGAGCTTCATCGTCACTAAAAAACGTGTATACATCGGACGCCATTTTGCCAGTTGCGGAAGTTCCGGTTTAGAGCTGTAGGCGGGTCTTATATATTGATTGACACCAAACTTTATAATTGATTGACACCAAACTTCTATGGTGTATTATATTTATATGGTGGAGATTTAGCGGTAACCTAGTTATGATGGACCCCAAAGGTGTCCGTGTATGACTATAGTGTCCAACTTGCTTCTGCTACGATTTTTATGGACACCACAAATCGTCACAGAAAGCTATTGCCTCTTCATTTGGACTAATTTGCTTGTGTGACTGCCACACAAGTCCAAAGATGCAGCACAAGCATACATTTTTTGAGAAAAGACTCACACAAGTATATCTCTGTAAAGTCGGACGGACGGACAACCAGGGGAAAAACAATATGTCTCCCCCATTTTTGGGGGGAGACATAATAAGGTAGCAAAAACAAAAAAAAAACCCACTCATTTCTATTTTCAAATTGGTTATTCAGACATATGCCTCTCGTTTTAATTTCCATTATCAAAAATAAGATTACCTGTGGGGCATATTTTCAAGACAAAGAGCCAATGGCCCCTTTTCAAAATTATACCTATGGGCACTTGATGAATTTCTTTTGATAGAAAAAAATACAAATGGCCCTTATACAAAGATTATATGCCAAAGTACTGAAATACAAAAAGCACAGTAAGTTGAAAATTATATTTAACTAATTAGCCTTTATAAAAACACTCTTATTTTAATTTGATTCTTAAAACATTAGGGGCCACTTGCCCTTGCTTTTGTATCTTGTATCAAAAATGTGATTACATATGAGTGGTTTCTCTAGACAAAGAGCTTGTGGCCCCTTCTCAACATGATACCCATGTGGAAGATAGAAAACAAAGAAAAGAAGGGCCCTTTCATAAATATACAAAGATACATGAAAGATAGTGAGTTAAAATTAATGTTCAACTAAGTAGCAACCCCCCACCCCAATTTGCCCATCTAGTATAAAAAAAGGGTTTATCAATGAGCGTATTTTCAAGACAAAGAGCCAGTGGCCCCTTCTAAAAATTATACCTATGGGCACTTGATGAATTTCTTTGGAAAGTTCCTTTTAAAAACATAGTTCTGTTAAATGTATGATAGTCAGGATTTTGAAACTTGTACTTAAAAATTATATTCAAACCTGATAGTGCAAGTGTGACAATTGTTTGTGGCATATAACAAACATTTATAGATATATTCCGCATGCATAAGTGCTCGTTATAACAATTTCATGCATACCTAAGCTATCGTTGCCATATAGGCTCTGTATCCTGTGGATGTTAATCTATCAGGATGGATAAGTTCATCGACATTTTCATTTCCAAGTTCCTTAAGGCAATGAGATGCTCGTATTATCACATCTCCTAAAAAAAATATATCCATAAATAGTGGTTTCTTTATTCCTGGAGGACTGCTATCCATTGACTGCATAGTTTGGTCATCATAAAAGAACCAAATTGTTGTTGCAGCTTCAAACATCTTTTACAAGTTCAGTTATCAGGACTAGGTATAATTTACTTTATAAAAATTAACAACATATTTCACAATAATCTTAAAGAATATTTGTTTAATGTGTGATTGATTACCATCATGATTGCAATTTTAAATAATTGACATATTTTTTGACATATTTGTACCTTCCCCCTGATCCACATTTATTCTTGACTTTTCATGAGGTACTTCTCTGTAGTTGTCAGTTCTCCCAACATGGACTGTTCAACATGATCCACCTCTCTCCTTCTGTTTAGATACTTCTCTATTCTGTTTAAAATACTTAAACAATTAACTGACGAAAAATTAACTTAAGCTAATTTTTTCTTCTTTTAATTTTAATAAAACACTGAAAAAGTATGGCATTTTAAATGAAAAGCATGCATGGCTTTCAGTAAGTCATATCGTTACATCTGGCTGTTTTTTTATGTTTAGAGTTCAGTAATAAACAAATACTAGTACATTTAACAATATGGGAACTTACATGTGAATACATTTTAGTATACTCATTAGTTTAGAGAAATGAAATGTTGATACATATGAAGATATTGTGTATCTTACTTCCAGTTAGCCAAGATGAGTCCCATTTCATCATTGCATTCCCCAGTTGGATTATAGAAATAAACTGTGCAGGCAGAAATATCAACGATCTGTAATATAACTAAATCTGATAGTACTCTTTTAATTTAAAACCTATGCTATCCCCTTGAATGATATTGCTGGAATCTGTTATTACGAAGAACAATTCTAATATCAAGCATTGCATTTGCAATACTGAACACAGTCTTTTGTTTATGAAACTCATTAAGAAAAAATAGTCAACATACATCTACAAAATACTTCCATACATAAGTTACAAATAATTAATTCAAATTCATTTGACTTACTAAAAGAGTCCAATGTGATGCACGACCATAAATTCCAGAGTATCAGAGTATAAGAGTATCATAATCACTGAGCTATAAAAGAACAAAATCTCATTAAATACTCCAATTATCCAGTTTAATTGCAAGATGATATTTCAAACCATTAGAACTGCTTTCATTGGTGATCTGACTTTGTTCTCATGGACTGAATTTTATAAGTAGTCATCAAAGTAACTGCAATCATTAGATGCCAATAAGTGTTGAAATTTACCTTAAGATAATCAAGCATTTGTATAGAGAGTTAAAAAACATACGACATCAGTTAAATTATGAGTGAGCTTAATAAATTCTTATGCTAATATATCTTAGAGAATTATTTATTAAATACACATATACAACAAACGAGACTTTATATTGTTTACTTTATGTCGAAATCCTCTTGTAGCATTCATCTTATATTTCCCAGATACAATGGATGTCATAAGAGAGGTCACTGTATGTAAGACATTTTGCTTAGGAACATGCTCTCTTAGTTCTGTGGAAAGCATGTTGAGATAACAGTCCAAAATCTGAAATTTATATCATGCCTTTGATTATAACTACTGCAAGGTGGTACTATATTTTAATGAACTAAACAGTGGCGCCTATTAGGTTCCGTTGCTTGGGAGATTATCAAAGTTGGGGATGAGCAGAGTTACGGTTCTAACCCATTGCACATATCTTAAAATTTTGTTTAAGTTAGCAGAACAGAATACATGAATAAATAGCATATTTATACTGGATATAATTTAAAAAAAAAACAAATAATTTACAATGATGAAATTACTTTGCACAGTAATATACCGAGTAATATTTCTAGAAATTAAGCATTTAGAGTTTCATACATTGTCTGTCAGCCATCCACCGGGTTTCAGAGATCTAATGTCCGCATCAGTTACCACCATTCCATAAGGTTTCGCCACTGGTGTGTTCAGGTCTGCATTTAAAGTCCAAATTTTATTTACAAGTTTTGTCGCTGAAAATGAAAGACAGTTGCATATGATGTAGGACAATAAATCAATAAATTACATCATTCATTAACATTCAAGTTTCTAGCAAGTAATATATGCAGAGAGATATACAAATTCAAAGAATATGTCTATTTCATTCTACTATATTACTTAAGTGAATTTTTTTCTATAAAAAATCTTCTCGTTTCTCCTGAATTTGGGATTGATGAGTATTGGTTCCTGTTGTTTGAAACAGGAACCTTTTTCCCCAAAAAAGGCTGTGACGTTGTGATATTCAATTTGGGCGCCTCCATTTTCTTGATGGTGTCTGCCAAATCATCCCCGAACAAAAGTGTTGCCGAAGGTTGGTTGTCACACACCGATTTGTACCGTGGCTGAATATCTTTCTTAATACGTTCTGCTCCAATACTGTTGGTATCTTTTATAGTGAGGCATGTTATCTTTATGGCATTCATAAGATACATGTACCTTTGGGTTGTTCCAGGATCATTCTTTGTCATGTGGCTATCTAGTGCATGCAGAAGTGGGACAAGCATGAAATTGTAGTTGCTAATAGCCCTTTGATGTAGATAATGTATGCCTTTTGTTTCTTTTCTCAAATTTCTCCACAAGATGTCATCAACCTTAGGGACCTGCAAATTCGGTAAATTCTCTGGTCGCTTGTATGTGTCTCTGAATGTTTTTAATTTTTCACCGTCCCCGTTGTCTTTTTTACCACGTAGCGCTCTGTTGACTATTTTCCCTAGATTTTCACTAATAACTTCGCCCGTTTCCTCGTTAATTTCGAAGAATTGTTCTAGTGATTGCAGCGAATCGTCCTCTGTCTCTATTTTATTGTTTTTTGACAGCAGATTGTCCCATTCTTCCTCACTATCGCAATCGGAAATGTCGCAATATCCACTTCAGGTTCCGTGGTCGTTCTTGATTGGCGATGTCGAATAACTGTCCGATGTGACAAGTTCTGTATAATTTGCCCTTTTCCCTTTGGAAAGGCCGTCTGAACTGCTATCGTCGGTGTTGTCAGACTTTCTCTTGGGAGAATTCACTTCTTTTTTGAGTGTATCAACTGTTTCCGTCAGGGATTTTATTGATTTTGTCACCTGGCGGAATTCCGCTAAATTTCTCTCGAGGGCCCCAACAACGCGGTCAATTTTTCTCTCGTCACTACTTCCGCCCTGGACATTTGCCAAATTCTGCTGGCTAGCCATGTCCCCTTGGCCGCTTGCCATGATCTGAAAGTAACGATTACTTATGATATTGATTTTTCTTCAGCGAAAAATTCTATTATACGGTCCCTCTAGACCATTAAAATATATTTATAATGATAATGATTGTAGCGATTCACGCTATCTCGAATCAAACAGCTATATGAAAATAAATAATTTTCCTTCATTCTGGAAAAGATCATGGAATAATGGAGACGTAGAAGCCAGTCTCCGGCGTTTCACGCCAACTCAAATTATCCAGCGTTTAACGCTGTTGAGCATTCAACTCGGATCCATTTTATATAGGTGTTTCACACCAAAGAATTTTAACCCCAGCGGTTTACGCTTAACAAAGGTTTCATATCCAGCCCACATGCATTTGTCTGGAAAAAACGAGCGCTTCCTAGGCGTTTCACGCATTATATTCAGCTCGTGCTTAGTCAGGTTATATAATTGTATATTACCGACCAGAATATCGCCGACTTGCGCTTCACGCTGTAACACAAGATAGTTATCGGTAAGCAATACCAACGTGGAAATACCCTCTGGAATCAAGACGAAAAAGGCGGTTCTGGTAGAAACACATGTTTTTACTAAATTCATTATGATAAAAAACGGACTTACCCCAAATCGTTGGTTACACGTGAAATAAAACTATTCCTCAACACTCCTGAATTTTATAATTATTATTAACTCCTTTAATATTTAACAATTAACACTTTTCTTGAGATTGCAATTTTTTGTGACTGATAAGCCCTGGCTTTAGCCTCGTTATGATATGCTCTGGTTGATGCTGCGTCATCTCTCTATGGGGCCCCATTGGGTAGTTATGTGGGAGACGAAACTAACCAGTAATTACCAATTTCCTTACAAGTGACAGACTACTTATCCCACATGATTTTTTTAATCAATCATTCAAATAATTATGAATACATTGTATGGCTCTGTACTGATGAATTATGCAGACAAAAAGCCAAACTTATTAAAGTTCTGTGATACATCTGTCAAGATACAGCTGCACAAGATGCTTGTGGGGATGACCCAGGGAAATATACATTTCTAATATTTGGTGACCTCTCAGCACTTCACTAGAGGTAACCAAATTTGACTCAATACCCCTCCTGTAAAAATTTAAGATTTAAGGATAAAAATCCCCCCTCACCAAGTGTGTCAAATTTTGATTTGTGCATAATAACTTCCTATTAGCATTTCATAATGTCAACAGTATTTCAATGAATTACACTTGCAAACAGCATTTAAACCAGAAAGCGATTAGTCAAAGGTTGATGACAAATCTTCAAGACTAGATTTCCTTTAAGCTCTTGGCTAATGTTAAAAGGTTTGCCGTCTGGAAATAGTTGTGATTTCTGAAGACCAAAATATTTAGAACTGTGCGGCCTTTGTAGTATTATGTAAAGTCACTGCTAAGAAAATCAAACCATATAAAAAGTTCTATTTATACTCTTCTGCTGTTAAAAAATACAATTTGCATTTGTATTATAAACTAACAAAGCTCAAAACAATGTACATCTCTAATAGTGAAAAAGCAAATGTACCTTCCCCCTGATCCACATTTATTCTTGACTTTTCATGAGGTACTTCTCTGTAGTTGTCAGTTCTCCCAACATGGACTGTTCAACATGATCCACCTCTCTCCTTCTGTTTAGATACTTCTCTATTCTGTTTAAAATACTTAAACAATTAACTGACAAAAAATTAACTTAAGCTAATTTTTTCTTCTTTTAATTTTTCGTTTAAAAATTGACTTTAAAGTGTCACAAAATGTCCATAGTCTTAACAAAGTTTGCATAATAAGACTAGCAGTAAATTATCATTTTACAATTCATTTTAAATGTTTATATAGGTTAAAAGGTGTAACTTGAATTACATCAGACAGAAAATGCACATCAAAATGCCCCACTAACCACTGAATGGGTTGGGAGCTGTAATTAATCTGTTGCTTCCCTTCTTAAATCGTTTAGAAGGATTTGACTCCTGAAGTTGGAAAAAAGCAAGCTAAGCAATACTTACTTTAACTCCTCCATTTCCCCACTTCTTCTTCTGTTATACACCATCAGTCTCAGCAATGCTACTTTTGCAACTTCAGCATATTGAGTGTTGTCTTTGTAGTCAAAGTTGTTCAGTTTTTCAGTAAGTTTTGTTGAAACCACTTCTATATCCTTTGGATGTGGAAGCTTTCTTCTGTTTTCAAAATGCCTTGTAGTAAGCAAGTAATTAGATTAGGTGCTAACTTTTGATGACCAGTGGATTTTCATATATTTCAAAAACCCATCTGATTCCTCCTTTCCATCTATGTCTTTATTTCTTAGACATATTTCATACTTTAGAGCCACCATTCTTGCCAGGTCAAACCCAGTCTTGTTAGCTGTACTTGGATGCATCAACTCATCATGTTCATTTTGCCCACATAATAATAATGTGGCTTCAACAATGGTATCAAACTTTTCAATGGTAGGCAATTCTAACATTTCAAGGGCAGGTTGTCTTAGTTTTTTCCTGCATTCTATATTACTAGTATTATTACTATTGAAAACTAAACAAAATTCAGTTTTACCAGCAGACAGGAAACTCCACAACTGCACCCATCTCTCTGCAGAGTGTGCGCTTTTGTTCTAATTGTCCACTGTGTTGGAAGGTGATCATTGCACTCTAAGCAAGACAAACTTTTTTAAAAATGTATAACACAATCTACAATGTCTTTTGCAAGAAAACACTGAAAAAGTATGGCATTTTAAATGAAAAGCATGCATGGCTTTCAGTAAGTCATATCGTTATATCTGGCTGTTTTTTATGTTTAGAGTTCAGTAATAAACAAATACTAGTGCATTTAACAATATGGGAATTTACATGTGAATACATTTTAGTATACTCATTAGTTTAGAGAAATGAAATGTTGATACATATGAAGATATTGTGTATCTTACTTCCAGTTAGCCAAGATGAGTCCCATTTCATCATTGCATTCCCCAGTTGGATTATAGAAATAAACTGTGCAGGCAGAAATATCGACGATCTGTAATATAACTAAATCTGATAGTACTCTTTTAATTTAAAACCTATGCTATCCCCTTGAATGATATTGCTGGAATCTGTTATTACGAAGAACAATTCTAATATCAAGCATTGCATTTGCAATACTGAACACAGTCTTTTGTTTATGAAACTCATTAAGAAAAAATAGTCAACATACATCTACAAAATACTTCCATACATAAGTTACAAATAATTAATTCAAATTCATTTGACTTACTAAAAGAGTCCAATGTGATGCACGACCATAAATTCCAGAGTATCAGAGTATAAGAGTATCATAATCACTGAGCTATAAAAGAACAAAATCTCATTAAATACTCCAATTATCCAGTTTAATTGCAAGATGATATTTCAAACCATTAGAACTGCTTTCATTGGTGATCTGACTTTGTTCTCATGGACTGAATTTTATAAGTAGTCATCAAAGTAACTGCAATCATTAGATGCCAATAAGTGTTGAAATTTACCTTAAGATAATCAAGCATTTGTATAGAGAGTTAAAAAACATACGACATCAGTTAAATTATGAGTGAGCTTAATAAATTCTTATGCTAATATATCTTAGAGAATTATTTATTAAATACACATATACAACAAACGAGACTTTATATTGTTTACTTTATGTCGAAATCCTCTTGTAGCATTCATCTTATATTTCCCAGATACAATGGATGTCATAAGAGAGGTCACTGTATGTAAGACATTTTGCTTAGGAACATGCTCTCTTAGTTCTGTGGAAAGCATGTTGAGATAACAGTCCAAAATCTGAAATTTATATCATGCCTTTGATTATAACTACTGCAAGGTGGTACTATATTTTAATGAACTAAACAGTGGCGCCTATTAGGTTCCGTTGCTTGGGAGATTATCAAAGTTGGGGATGAGCAGAGTTACGGTTCTAACCCATTGCACATATCTTAAAATTTTGTTTAAGTTAGCAGAACAGAATACATGAATAAATAGCATATTTATACTGGATATAATTTAAAAAAAAAACAAATAATTTACAATGATGAAATTACTTTGCACAGTAATATACCGAGTAATATTTCTAGAAATTAAGCATTTAGAGTTTCATACATTGTCTGTCAGCCATCCACCGGGTTTCAGAGATCTAATGTCCGCATCAGTTACCACCATTCCATAAGGTTTCGCCACTGGTGTGTTCAGGTCTGCATTTAAAGTCCAAATTTTATTTACAAGTTTTGTCGCTGAAAATGAAAGACAGTTGCATATGATGTAGGACAATAAATCAATAAATTACATCATTCATTAACATTCAAGTTTCTAGCAAGTAATATATGCAGAGAGATATACAAATTCAAAGAATATGTCTATTTCATTCTACTATATTACTTAAGTGAATTTTTTTCTATAAAAAATCTTCTCGTTTCTCCTGAATTTGGGATTGATGAGTATTGGTTCCTGTTGTTTGAAACAGGAACCTTTTTCCCCAAAAAAGGCTGTGACGTTGTGATATTCAATTTGGGCGCCTCCATTTTCTTGATGGTGTCTGCCAAATCATCCCCGAACAAAAGTGTTGCCGAAGGTTGGTTGTCACACACCGATTTGTACCGTGGCTGAATATCTTTCTTAATACGTTCTGCTCCAATACTGTTGGTATCTTTTATAGTGAGGCATGTTATCTTTATGGCATTCATAAGATACATGTACCTTTGGGTTGTTCCAGGATCATTCTTTGTCATGTGGCTATCTAGTGCATGCAGAAGTGGGACAAGCATGAAATTGTAGTTGCTAATAGCCCTTTGATGTAGATAATGTATGCCTTTTGTTTCTTTTCTCAAATTTCTCCACAAGATGTCATCAACCTTAGGGACCTGCAAATTCGGTAAATTCTCTGGTCGCTTGTATGTGTCTCTGAATGTTTTTAATTTTTCACCGTCCCCGTTGTCTTTTTTACCACGTAGCGCTCTGTTGACTATTTTCCCTAGATTTTCACTAATAACTTCGCCCGTTTCCTCGTTAATTTCGAAGAATTGTTCTAGTGATTGCAGCGAATCGTCCTCTGTCTCTATTTTATTGTTTTTTGACAGCAGATTGTCCCATTCTTCCTCACTATCGCAATCGGAAATGTCGCAATATCCACTTCAGGTTCCGTGGTCGTTCTTGATTGGCGATGTCGAATAACTGTCCGATGTGACAAGTTCTGTATAATTTGCCCTTTTCCCTTTGGAAAGGCCGTCTGAACTGCTATCGTCGGTGTTGTCAGACTTTCTCTTGGGAGAATTCACTTCTTTTTTGAGTGTATCAACTGTTTCCGTCAGGGATTTTATTGATTTTGTCACCTGGCCGAATTCCGCTAAATTTCTCTCGAGGGCCCCAACAACGCGGTCAATTTTTCTCTCGTCACTACTTCCGCCCTGGACATTTGCCAAATTCTGCTGGCTAGCCATGTCCCCTTGGCCGCTTGCCATGATCTGAAAGTAACGATTACTTATGATATTGATTTTTCTTCAGCGAAAAATTCTATTATACGGTCCCTCTAGACCATTAAAATATATTTATAATGATAATGATTGTAGCGATTCACGCTATCTCGAATCAAACAGCTATATGAAAATAAATAATTTTCCTTCATTCTGGAAAAGATCATGGAATAATGGAGACGTAGAAGCCAGTCTCCGGCGTTTCACGCCAACTCAAATTATCCAGCGTTTAACGCTGTTGAGCATTCAACTCGGATCCATTTTATATAGGTGTTTCACACCAAAGAATTTTAACCCCAGCGGTTTACGCTTAACAAAGGTTTCATATCCAGCCCACATGCATTTGTCTGGAAAAAACGAGCGCTTCCTAGGCGTTTCACGCATTATATTCAGCTCGTGCTTAGTCAGGTTATATAATTGTATATTACCGACCAGAATATCGCCGACTTGCGCTTCACGCTGTAACACAAGATAGTTATCGGTAAGCAATACCAACGTGGAAATACCCTCTGGAATCAAGACGAAAAAGGCGGTTCTGGTAGAAACACATGTTTTTACTAAATTCATTATGATAAAAAACGGACTTACCCCAAATCGTTGGTTACACGTGAAATAAAACTATTCCTCAACACTCCTGAATTTTATAATTATTATTAACTCCTTTAATATTTAACAATTAACACTTTTCTTGAGATTGCAATTTTTTGTGACTGATAAGCCCTGGCTTTAGCCTCGTTATGATATGCTCTGGTTGATGCTGCGTCATCTCTCTATGGGGCCCCATTGGGTAGTTATGTGGGAGACGAAACTAACCAGTAATTACCAATTTCCTTACAAGTGACAGACTACTTATCCCACATGATTTTTTTAATCAATCATTCAAATAATTATGAATACATTGTATGGCTCTGTACTGATGAATTATGCAGACAAAAAGCCAAACTTATTAAAGTTCTGTGATACATCTGTCAAGATACAGCTGCACAAGATGCTTGTGGGGATGACCCAGGGAAATATACATTTCTAATATTTGGTGACCTCTCAGCACTTCACTAGAGGTAACCAAATTTGACTCAATACCCCTCCTGTAAAAATTTAAGATTTAAGGATAAAAATCCCCCCTCACCAAGTGTGTCAAATTTTGATTTGTGCATAATAACTTCCTATTAGCATTTCATAATGTCAACAGTATTTCAATGAATTACACTTGCAAACAGCATTTAAACCAGAAAGCGATTAGTCAAAGGTTGATGACAAATCTTCAAGACTAGATTTCCTTTAAGCTCTTGGCTAATGTTAAAAGGTTTGCCGTCTGGAAATAGTTGTGATTTCTGAAGACCAAAATATTTAGAACTGTGCGGCCTTTGTAGTATTATGTAAAGTCACTGCTAAGAAAATCAAACCATATAAAAAGTTCTATTTATACTCTTCTGCTGTTAAAAAATACAATTTGCATTTGTATTATAAACTAACAAAGCTCAAAACAATGTACATCTCTAATAGTGAAAAAGCAAATGTACCTTCCCCCTGATCCACATTTATTCTTGACTTTTCATGAGGTACTTCTCTGTAGTTGTCAGTTCTCCCAACATGGACTGTTCAACATGATCCACCTCTCTCCTTCTGTTTAGATACTTCTCTATTCTGTTTAAAATACTTAAACAATTAACTGACAAAAAATTAACTTAAGCTAATTTTTTCTTCCTTTAATTTTTCGTTTAAAAATTGACTTTAAAGTGTCACAAAATGTCCATAGTCTTAACAAAGTTTGCATAATAAGACTAGCAGTAAATTATCATTTTACAATTCATTTTAAATGTTTATATAGGTTAAAAGGTGTAACTTGAATTACATCAGACAGAAAATGCACATCAAAATGCCCCACTAACCACTGAATGGGTTGGGAGCTGTAATTAATCTGTTGCTTCCCTTCTTAAATCGTTTAGAAGGATTTGACTCCTGAAGTTGGAAAAAAGCAAGCTAAGCAATACTTACTTTAACTCCTCAATTTCCCCACTTCTTCTTCTGTTATACACCATCAGTCTCAGCAATGCTACTTTTGCAACTTCAGCATATTGAGTGTTGTCTTTGTAGTCAAAGTTGTTCAGTTTTTCAGTAAGTTTTGTTGAAACCACTTCTATATCCTTTGGATGTGGAAGCTTTCTTCTGTTTTCAAAATGCCTTGTAGTAAGCAAGTAATTAGATTAGGTGCTAACTTTTGATGACCAGTGGATTTTCATATATTTCAAAAACCCATCTGATTCCTCCTTTCCATCTATGTCTTTATTTCTTAGACATATTTCATACTTTAGAGCCACCATTCTTGCCAGGTCAAACCCAGTCTTGTTAGCTGTACTTGGATGCATCAACTCATCATGTTCATTTTGCCCACATAATAATAATGTGGCTTCAACAATGGTATCAAACTTTTCAATGGTAGGCAATTCTAACATTTCAAGGGCAGGTTGTCTTAGTTTTTTCCTGCATTCTATATTACTAGTATTATTACTATTGAAAACTAAACAAAATTCAGTTTTACCAGCAGACAGGAAACTCCACAACTGCACCCATCTCTCTGCAGAGTGTGCGCTTTTGTTCTAATTGTCCACTGTGTTGGAAGGTGATCATTGCACACTAAGCAAGACAAACTTTTTTAAAAATGTATAACACAATCTACAATGTCTTTTGCAAGAAAACACTGAAAAAGTATGGCATTTTAAATGAAAAGCATGCATGGCTTTCAGTAAGTCATATCGTTATATCTGGCTGTTTTTTATGTTTAGAGTTCAGTAATAAACAAATACTAGTACATTTAACAATATGGGAACTTACAGTTGAATACATTTTAGTATACTCATTAGTTTAGAGAAATGAAATGTTGATACATATGAAGATATTGTGTATCTTACTTCCAGTTAGCCAAGATGAGTCCCATTTCATCATTGCATTCCCCAGTTGGATTATAGAAATAAACTGTGCAGGCAGAAATATCGACGATCTGTAATATAACTAAATCTGATAGTACTCTTTTAATTTAAAACCTATGCTATCCCCTTGAATGATATTGCTGGAATCTGTTATTACGAAGAACAATTCTAATATCAAGCATTGCATTTGCAATACTGAACACAGTCTTTTGTTTATGAAACTCATTAAGAAAAAATAGTCAACATACATCTACAAAATACTTCCATACATAAGTTACAAATAATTAATTCAAATTCATTTGACTTACTAAAAGAGTCCAATGTGATGCACGACCATAAATTCCAGAGTATCAGAGTATAAGAGTATCATAATCACTGAGCTATAAAAGAACAAAATCTCATTAAATACTCCAATTATCCAGTTTAATTGCAAGATGATATTTCAAACCATTAGAACTGCTTTCATTGGTGATCTGACTTTGTTCTCATGGACTGAATTTTATAAGTAGTCATCAAAGTAACTGCAATCATTAGATGCCAATAAGTGTTGAAATTTACCTTAAGATAATCAAGCATTTGTATAGAGAGTTAAAAAACATACGACATCAGTTAAATTATGAGTGAGCTTAATAAATTCTTATGCTAATATATCTTAGAGAATTATTTATTAAATACACATATACAACAAACGAGACTTTATATTGTTTACTTTATGTCGAAATCCTCTTGTAGCATTCATCTTATATTTCCCAGATACAATGGATGTCATAAGAGAGGTCACTGTATGTAAGACATTTTGCTTAGGAACATGCTCTCTTAGTTCTGTGGAAAGCATGTTGAGATAACAGTCCAAAATCTGAAATTTATATCATGCCTTTGATTATAACTACTGCAAGGTGGTACTATATTTTAATGAACTAAACAGTGGCGCCTATTAGGTTCCGTTGCTTGGGAGATTATCAAAGTTGGGGATGAGCAGAGTTACGGTTCTAACCCATTGCACATATTTTAAAATTTTGTTTAAGTTAGCAGAACAGAATACATGAATAAATAGCATATTTATACTGGATATAATTTAAAAAAAAACAAATAATTTACAATGATGAAATTACTTTGCACAGTAATATACCGAGTAATATTTCTAGAAATTAAGCATTTAGAGTTTCATACATTGTCTGTCAGCCATCCACCGGGTTTCAGAGATCTAATGTCCGCATCAGTTACCACCATTCCATAAGGTTTCGCCACTGGTGTGTTCAGGTCTGCATTTAAAGTCCAAATTTTATTTACAAGTTTTGTCGCTGAAAATGAAAGACAGTTGCATATGATGTAGGACAATAAATCAATAAATTACATCATTCATTAACATTCAAGTTTCTAGCAAGTAATATATGCAGAGAGATATACAAATTCAAAGAATATGTCTATTTCATTCTACTATATTACTTAAGTGAATTTTTTTCTATAAAAAATCTTCTCGTTTCTCCTGAATTTGGGATTGATGAGTATTGGTTCCTGTTGTTTGAAACAGGAACCTTTTTCCCCAAAAAAGGCTGTGACGTTGTGATATTCAATTTGGGCGCCTCCATTTTCTTGATGGTGTCTGCCAAATCGTCCCCGAACAAAAGTGTTGCCGAAGGTTGGTTGTCACACACCGATTTGTACCGTGGCTGAATATCTTTCTTAATACGTTCTGCTCCAATACTGTTGGTATCTTTTATAGTGAGGCATGTTATCTTTATGGCATTCATAAGATACATGTACCTTTGGGTTGTTCCAGGATCATTCTTTGTCATGTGGCTATCTAGTGCATGCAGAAGTGGGACAAGCATGAAATTGTAGTTGCTAATAGCCCTTTGATGTAGATAATGTACGCCTTTTGTTTCTTTTCTCAAATTTCTCCACAAGATGTCATCAACCTTAGGGACCTGCAAATTCGGTAAATTCTCTGGTCGCTTGTATGTGTCTCTGAATGTTTTTAATTTTTCACCGTCCCCGTTGTCTTTTTTACCACGTAGCGCTCTGTTGACTATTTTCCCTAGATTTTCACTAATAACTTCGCCCGTTTCCTCGTTAATTTCGAAGAATTGTTCTAGTGATTGCAGCGAATCATCCTCTGTCTCTATTTTATTGTTTTTTGACAGCAGATTGTCCCATTCTTCCTCACTATCGCAATCGGAAATGTCGCAATATCCACTTCAGGTTGCGTGGTCGTTCTTGATTGGCGATGTCGAATAACTGTCCGAAGTGACAAGTTCTGTATAATTTGCCCTTTTCCCTTTGGAAAGGCCGTCTGAACTGCTATCGTCGGTGTTGTCAGACTTTCTCTTGGGAGAATTCACTTCTTTTTTGAGTGTATCAACTGTTTCCGTCAGGGATTTTATTGATTTTGTCACCTGGCCGAATTCCGCTAAATTTCTCTCGAGGGCCCCAACAACGCGGTCAATTTTTCTCTCGTCACTACTTCCGCCCTGGACATTTGCCAAATTCTGCTGGCTAGCCATGTCCCCTTGGCCGCTTGCCATGATCTGAAAGTAACGATTACTTATGATGTTGATTTTTCTTCAGCGAAAAATTCTATTATACGGTCCCTCTAGACCATTAAAATATATTTATAATGATAATGATTGTAGCGATTCACGCTATCTCGAATCAAACAGCTATATGAAAATAAATAATTTTCCTTCATTCTGGAAAAGATCATGGAATAATGGAGACGTAGAAGCCAGTCTCCGGCGTTTCACGCCAACTCAAATTATCCAGCGTTTAACGCTGTTGAGCATTCAACTCGGATCCATTTTATATAGGTGTTTCACACCAAAGAATTTTAACCCCAGCGGTTTACGCTTAACAAAGGTTTCATATCCAGCCCACATGCATTTGTCTGGAAAAAACGAGCGCTTCCTAGGCGTTTCACGCATTATATTCAGCTCGTGCTTAGTCAGGTTATATAATTGTATATTACCGACCAGAATATCGCCGACTTGCGCTTCACGCTGTAACACAAGATAGTTATCGGTAAGCAATACCAACGTGGAAATACCCTCTGGAATCAAGACGAAAAAGGCGGTTCTGGTAGAAACACATGTTTTTACTAAATTCATTATGATAAAAAACGGACTTACCCCAAATCGTTGGTTACACGTGAAATAAAACTATTCCTCAACACTCCTGAATTTTATAATTATTATTAACTCCTTTAATATTTAACAATTAACACTTTTCTTGAGATTGCAATTTTTTGTGACTGATAAGCCCTGGCTTTAGCCTCGTTATGATATGCTCTGGTTGATGCTGCGTCATCTCTCTATGGGGCCCCATTGGGGAGTTATGTGGGAGACGAAACTAACCAGTAATTACCAATTTCCTTACAAGTGACAGACTACATATCCCACATGATTTTTTTAATCAATCATTCAAATAATTATGAATACATTGTATGGCTCTGTACTGATGAATTATGCAGACAAAAAGCCAAACTTATTAAAGTTCTGTGATACATCTGTCAAGATACAGCTGCACAAGATGCTTGTGGGGATGACCCAGGGAAATATACATTTCTAATATTTGGTGACCTCTCAGCACTTCACTAGAGGTAACCAAATTTGACTCAATACCCCTCCTGTAAAAATTTAAGATTTAAGGATAAAAATCCCCCCTCACCAAGTGTGTCAAATTTTGATTTGTGCATAATAACTTCCTATTAGCATTTCATAATGTCAACAGTATTTCAATGAATTACACTTGCAAACAGCATTTAAACCAGAAAGCGATTAGTCAAAGGTTGATGACAAATCTTCAAGACTAGATTTCCTTTAAGCTCTTGGCTAATGTTAAAAGGTTTGCCGTCTGGAAATAGTTGTGATTTCTGAAGACCAAAATATTTAGAACTGTGCGGCCTTTGTAGTATTATGTAAAGTCACTGCTAAGAAAATCAAACCATATAAAAAGTTCTATTTATACTCTTCTGCTGTTAAAAAATACAATTTGCATTTGTATTATAAACTAACAAAGCTCAAAACAATGTACATCTCTAATAGTGAAAAAGCAAATGTACCTTCCCCCTGATCCACATTTATTCTTGACTTTTCATGAGGTACTTCTCTGTAGTTGTCAGTTCTCCCAACATGGACTGTTCAACATGATCCACCTCTCTCCTTCTGTTTAGATACTTCTCTATTCTGTTTAAAATACTTAAACAATTAACTGACGAAAAATTAACTTAAGCTAATTTTTTCTTCCTTTTAATTTTTCGTTTAAAAATTGACTTTAAAGTGTCACAAAATGTCCATAGTCTTAACAAAGTTTGCATAATAAGACTAGCAGTAAATTATCATTTTACAATTCATTTTAAATGTTTATATAGGTTAAAAGGTGTAACTTGAATTACATCAGACAGAAAATGCACATCAAAATGCCCCACTAACCACTGAATGGGTTGGGAGCTGTAATTAATCTGTTGCTTCCCTTCTTAAATCGTTTAGAAGGATTTGACTCCTGAAGTTGGAAAAAAGCAAGCTAAGCAATACTTACTTTAACTCCTCAATTTCCCCACTTCTTCTTCTGTTATACACCATCAGTCTCAGCAATGCTACTTTTGCAACTTCAGCATATTGAGTGTTGTCTTTGTAGTCAAAGTTGTTCAGTTTTTCAGTAAGTTTTGTTGAAACCACTTCTATATCCTTTGGATGTGGAAGCTTTCTTCTGTTTTCAAAATGCCTTGTAGTAAGCAAGTAATTAGATTAGGTGCTAACTTTTGATGACCAGTGGATTTTCATATATTTCAAAAACCCATCTGATTCCTCCTTTCCATCTATGTCTTTATTTCTTAGACATATTCCATACTTTAGAGCCACCATTCTTGCCAGGTCAAACCCAGTCTTGTTAGCTGTACTTGGATGCATCAACTCATCATGTTCATTTTGCCCACATAATAATAATGTGGCTTCAACAATGGTATCAAACTTTTCAATGGTAGGCAATTCTAACATTTCAAGGGCAGGTTGTCTTAGTTTTTTCCTGCATTCTATATTACTAGTATTATTACTATTGAAAACTAAACAAAATTCAGTTTTACCAGCAGACAGAAAACTCCACAACTGCACCCATCTCTCTGCAGAGTGTGCGCTTTTGTTCTAATTGTCCACTGTGTTGGAAGGTGATCATTGCACACTAAGCAAGACAAACTTTTTTAAAAATGTATAACACAATCTACAATGTCTTTTGCAAGAAAACACTGAAAAAGTATGGCATTTTAAATGAAAAGCATGCATGGCTTTCAGTAAGTCATATCGTTATATCTGGCTGTTTTTTATGTTTAGAGTTCAGTAATAAACAAATACTAGTACATTTAACAATATGGGAATTTACATGTGAATACATTTTAGTATACTCATTAGTTTAGAGAAATGAAATGTTGATACATATGAAGATATTGTGTATCTTACTTCCAGTTAGCCAAGATGAGTCCCATATATAGAAATAAACTGTGCAGGCAGAAATATCGACGATCTGTAATATAACTAAATCTGATAGTACTCTTTTAATTTAAAACCTATGCTATCCCCTTAAATGATATACTATTCTTCGAATAGTCGAGCTACAAATGGTATTTCTTTCCGAGCTTTCTTTTGGGTGATATATGTCATTGCACTATGGCTAATCACTCATTTACCAATACAGTGTTTGTTAAGTATCGCAAGCACACCGGTGAAACCCCAGCAGTTACGTCATGAATTTTACTAGAAACACAACGGACTTTGCAAAAAGCACCAAGGACATGTCCTGCAGATTTGTCTCACACACTGGTAGGGGACTAACAATGTGGTAGATATCAGGTTATATATTATATACCTGTCACAATAGTACACATTCATACACACCAGGTCAGGATTTATTAGATGAAATTGTTGCATATAAGTCACTAGAGTATTAAAGAGTCTTGATATCTGCTTACATCCACTATTTGTCCAGTTAAACAATGACATATTAACATGTAAAGATGGATAACATTGACCAACCAACAAAAAACTGACTACACAGCACCCAAACACAATGGAAAGTGGTACCTGATTCTATAAAAAACAGAAGAAAGAATATAGCAGATCAAATTATTATAATATACTTACATGTACATCTCCTTGTGCAGTTCCAGCAAATCGGTCACAACGGTCCAACGACGGCAAGATATCATCATCCTTTAAATATGGCAAAGTAAACAAAAACTAGCAACTTGTTTTCAACATGAAAACATATGTCTCCCCCAGAATTTCGACCTAGGCAATGTATGACTGTGCCAAGTAATTTCAAAATTGCCAAGCAGACATCAAAGTTTTAGCCTGGACATGAACTTTAGACAGATTTGACCTAAAACCTTTAAGAGTGACCTTGACCTTGATCCTTTAAGAGAGGGCTCTTCAGTGTAACACATCATCTTATCTTCATCAATAACAGTTACTGTGCTAACATACTTACAAACTGTCCAAGAGACATAGAAGTAAGTAAGCAAGTAACTCACAGGATATAGACATTCACATATTTGACCTTTAATCCCATGTGTAATCTTGCAATTATTTTTAACTAAAATAATAGAACTTTGAAGTCTAAAAATCATGCCCTTAGAACTCATTTGCCATGAATGAGGCATACAGATTTGTCAGAAAAAATATGTGAAAAGGTTCTATGTGGCATTGTTCATTTTTATTATCAAGATAATAGGAAATGAGTTGAAAGTATTCTTAAAGATGTGTAAAAAATGAAAAAACAGAGAAAAATCTGTGCACTTAGAACCTGAAAAAAATTACATTTTTCTGTGTTCAGTTAATGCAGAAACTGTTCTATGTGACATTTTATCAAATATCTTATTTTTGTGACCAGATTGTTAAATGAAACCTATATCATCCTTTATACGACTTAAAATGGTACCTTACTGCTGTAAATCATGCAAATTGTACTAAAATAGTTTGTTCTTAAAATATAAATCAGTAATTTTTCCCTCTCCTGTAAAATTTATTAAAATCCAGTTAGAACCTTTTCACTTTCACCCCTTGAAACAGTCCCTATATATTTTACACATGTCCAACACATTACATTGACTTCACATGAGAAGCAATGCTGATATAAAAATCAAATGATGCATAGTTGCAGTGATCCATACCACTTGACTAAATATTGTGATAAAATGTTGTTTGTAGTGCTTATATATAGCATACACAAAGTTAAAATGTCTTGCATCTTAATTTGCATCATCTTAATTGTAGATGGCCATTATAAATTGGTGTGTTTCATGCTCGAAGGATGATGCTTGACATATAGCACAACAGTCAATAGTGGCACATTGTGCTGATAAATGTGAAATATAACAGCTGACTGGCATAACACACAACTCATAAAGCAACTATTTTAAAGGTTAATCTGCCAAAACAAAGAAACTGACCTCAATGTCTAGCACAGTGCTCCTGACCTGGCTGGAACGAGGATTCTCTGCTAAAGCTAAAGGCCTCTGTGAAAGCTCATCATCTGTGTCATTGCCAACATCAGCCGGATGGAGTTCCTGGAACTTTAATCAATAAATGGGAAATTGAAAAATTACCTGACGGTTAAAGCACTACTTTTCAGTTCTTTTGGTAAGTTATGATCAGAAACCGTCCCGTAGTTAAGATTGATAATTATTTGTTTAGTATGGCTAAAAGTCACTGTTACCAAGCGATCTGTTCTTGACCATTTAACTCTTCCAGGATTCATCCCAAAATTACGGAAGCCCATTAATGCCATTTTGTATGGAAGCACTGGAGGGCCCTTTTGACTTCTGACTTAATGACTTTTGACTTGGGAGTTATGACTTTTGACTTGGGAGTTATGACTTTTAACTCCAGACTTATTACTTCTTAGTTGTGAAATTAATTAATTAAACCACACTTTAAGAGAGCACGTGAGCGAAGACGGCTGTGTTGTGCCAAAATATGATATTTGTGTTTGCGTGTTGTTTTCTGTGCACTCTGTTGGAGATAACAGCTGGTGTGGTGCCATCTTATCTGCCTTTGTCGTCTCCAAATGTTGAAAAAGCATCACTCATTGAAGAATATTTCAAACAAGGTTTTAAATACAGTGGAATTCTTGGATTTTTGCTACTTAAGCATGGTATTTTGTTGTCACTGCGTCAGCTGAAAAGAATCTTGAAGAAGTTGAACCTGAAACGTCGAGGTGTACATTTGCAATCGCAGTTGAAAAACGTTGTTCGTGTAATTGGCACGGAAATGCATTATAGCGGACAGTCTGTCGGTTATCAGACGATATGGCGCCGGCTGAAAGTGGATCATAAAATGGATGTAAGCCATAAAGATGTTATGGACATAATGAAGGCAATAGATCCAAATGGTGTTGAAATGAGAAAAGCACATCGACTTAAAAGACGTTTCTATAAGCCGGGGTACCTGGCTGCATTTCTCTAGCATTTGCAACTGTAGTGTTCATGGTATTCATTACTCTAACCTTAGACAGTCCCATGTCTGAAAGTTTTGCAATGTTCAAACTAGCTGACAGCAAAATATTTTCTGGCTTTATATCTCTATGAATGATAATGGGGTTGTGGTTGTGTAAATATGCTACTGCCTGAGCTACTTGAAGTGCAACTGAATGCTTCTGTGTCAATAGAAAATCATGTTCTGAGTCCCCAAACAGCACATCATCCAAATTTGGACCATTAATGAATTCAGTAAGAAGATAAAGACTATCAGCCAATATTGAGTAACCCATCAGTAAAACAATGTTTGGATGCCTTATGTGACTATTAGTTTTAACTTCCTGTAAAACTGATTGTTTCACAAGTTGCATGTGTTTAACTTTGATTTTTTTCACAGCAATATTTGTACCAAGGTACTCTCCCATGTAGACCTCACCAAATCCACCCTCCCCAATTTTTTCAAGAATTTTGAAGTCTCCATAATTTACATGTAAGTTACTAATATTATCCTCCACACTATTGAGCTTTTTTTTTAGCTGTTGGTTGCCCTACAGCACTGTTGTCAGTTAAGTTAAAACTCTTTCTCGTCTTTTTACCAGATATGCATGTCAATCCAGTCATTACTGTCTGAACAGCGGGCTGAGTATCTCCTTTAATATCAGATTCTGTATCCAAAACTGACTCTCTCACATGCTCAAAGGTGTAAGAATTAAAAAGTGGCACAGACTGTTCAACACCACTTTCTGCAGCTACCAGAATTCCAGATTTTGCATCAACATGACTTGCAATTATCTTATCTTTCACAGATCCTGTTGCTAACTGACTTCCAACTACCTGTTCATTTAAAAGCCCCATTGCTAACTGACTTCCAAGTTCCTGTTTATTCACAGATCCTGTTGAAAACTGACTTCCAAGTACCTGATCATTCACAAATCCTGTTGATAACTGACTAACTGTTACCTTATCATTCACTGATCCTGTTGCTAACTGACTTCCTATTACTTAATCATTCACAGATCCTGTTGCTAACTGACTTCCTATTACTTTATCATTCACAGATCCTGTTGCTTACTGACTTCCAACTACCTGTTCATTTAAAAGCCCCATTGCTAACTGACTTCCAAGTTCCTGTTTATTCATAGATTCTGTTGAAAACTGACTTCCAAGTACCTGATTATTCACAAATCCTGTTGATAACTGAGTAACTGTTACCTTATCATTCACCGATCCTGTTATTAACTGACTTCCTATTACTTTATCATTCACAGATCCTGTTGCTAACTGACTTCCAACTACCTGTTGCTAGAGGATTTTCAATTATCTTATCATTCAGAGGCCCTGTCGCTAACTGACTTCCAATTATCTGATCATTCACAGATACTGTTGCTAACTGATTTCCTATTATCTTTTCATTCACAGATCCTGTTCCTAATTGATTTTCAATTACCTGATCATTCTCAAATCCTGTTGCTAACTGACTGCCAATTATCTGATTTTTCACAGATTCTGAGACTTCAATATTTCCATGCATGTGATCTTCACTGGCTGTTGAAACAACAATTGGTGAATCGAGTGTCTATACAGTATCCTTGTATCCAACAGTAACATCGTATTCACCTTCTTCTGTTACCCTTACTAAACAAAGATCTATTCCTGCTACAAAAATTTGACCATTTTTAAACCAGGTGAATATACATGTGCCTTCGTTGTGTATCTTTGTTATTACACCAATAATGATTGATCTGTCCTTTTCGATTCCACAAATTTCAGCTGGTCCATGTAAGATAAAATCAGTCGAATGGTGAACCTTTCTCTGGGGAAATTTATAATGTCCTTCAGCATCTTTGTATAAGTAATGTCTATCACCAACTGTGATAGATGTTACAGTAAATCCATGTTCAAAGGTGTGTAATCCTTATCCTGCAAGGGTGTTCCCGAGAAAGTTTCACATTCACTAACAGAGTAACAACTTAATGAGCTAACATCTCCACAGTATGAAGAAATGGTATCACGTGTGTATTTCACCAGAATCATCTCCAGGATGTTTTTGTTCACAAGTAAATTGCAAGTTTTATTCTTATGAGTATCAGTGTCTTGAATGTTTTCTAATTCTGTTTCAGGTTTACCCAAAGTTTCTCTGTTATTTTCAGTTTCAGATTTTGAAACAATGTTTTCAACATTTCCATCAATATCTGTTGTCTGTTCATCGATTGTTTTCTTTGTCTTAATAATATATAAATAAAACTGGGATGAATAAAGACCATTGGATCTCAGAAAGTCTTGGAAAGAACGCTCCTTACCACTTCTGTCTTTGAAATTTGAAATATCTGTTCCATCAAAATGTGATAAACTTATTTCCATTTCATGTAGCGAGCCATGTTGACTTTTCCCTTCTGGGAAGAGCAGCTGCTTTCCTAAGGATATCAGGGAGTTTACCGTCTGACTGTCATCAATCACATACTTCAAAGTTCTTGTTCCACCACCTTGTTTATGCTTGACTTGCTTATAGGACCCTTTAGTATAATGAAGCCAACCAAAATGCAGTTTGTGCTCTTTGTGGCAGCCACATTTAACCTTTTTTGCTGAACTCTCCTCTTGATTGCCAGCCTGTAAAACAAATAGAAAGACATTTTAAGATTCTGTGCATGTGTCTGAATTGAAGTGTGAATTCCTGTAGCTGTAATATAACTGTAGAGTGTATGCTTAACTGGAACTGTAACTCAAGGTCACTCATACTCCTGCAAGCAACTTGACAGATATTTGTTATTAAGTGTATCAAATTTCAACCAATTAAGTTGTAATTTGGAATTAGTTTATTTCATTAGATAATGTTCAGACGAGCCATACAAGAGGGTGATGATGTCCCCTATATTGCTCACCTTAGTATCAGAGCTTCAAAAATGAAGAAATAAGTCATTGGGTCATGATCAAGGTCTGTCAGTGTTAAGAATTAAATCTGCAAACAAAATTATTCATACATGTCAAGTTTCATTGCAGTAGTTTGTAAAATGAAAAAAAAGAAGGGCACTAGGTCAAGCTCAAGGTCAGTCATGGTAAATACTGAAATCTGTACACAAAAACAAAAAAAGACCTAGTTTTTGGCCTCAGTTGATCCAGATACAATCCCAACCAAATATTAAGAAAATCAGATGAAAACCACAACAGTTATACAGCGGAAAGCATTTTTATGTTTTAGTAACAGTGACCTAGACCCCGGAACCCCTTGGTATTTATGCTAGCTTTCTATATATGAGGTTTCATAATAATACATCAATCCGAACTTCAGTTACAATGCAGAAAGCATTTTTCTTTTTTTGTCAGTAAAATTGACCTTGACCTCAAAATCTTTGGGTATTCATGCAAGCTTTCTATATATGAGGTTTCCTTACAAAACTTTAAGTTACTGAGTGTCAGATCATGTTTTCCTATATGAACCATATGGAAAATCAAGTGACCTTCGGGACGGGGACAAATTCAACCCCACAGACATAATTTGAATAATATTTGTAAAGGACCTTCGATGTTGTTTCAAATCAATTATGAAATCTCTAGGCCTTACAGTTTCAGACAAGAAGATTTTTAAAGATTTTCCCTATGTAAGTCTATGTAAAACTGTAAACCCCAAGGGCGGTGTCAGTTTGGACTCCAAGATCATGATTTGAACAATTTTGGTAGAGGTCCACTAGACAATACTACAGACCAAATATCTAACCTCTAGGCCTTCTTGTTCTTGAGAAGAAGATTTTTAAAGATTTTTTTGGTTGCCATGGCAACCAGAGTTCTGCATGGAATGGAATTCCATGAACAAGTTTGGTACAAGGCCACCAAAGGAACATTTGTATGAAGTTTTTCAAAATTGGACCAGTGGTGTAGGAGGAGATGTCATTTAAGAAAATTGTTGATGGACAACAGAAGGCATCAGATGCTGAGTGATCACAAAAACACACCTTAGGCTATGTGACAGGGTGAGCTAAGTGTTTGCATTGTCATATGTATAAAATTGTGTCATGCACAGTGCCTCTTCTGAGTTCTCATGTATTTCAGACTAATACTCTTTGAACTTAAGTGTAGTTTGTGTCAGATTGGCGATAACCTTATAGAGATATGTTCTGAGTGTAAAAGGGGAATAATTTTAGAAATATAAATATACAGAGTTTTATAATTACGTTTTTTTAAAAACTCCAACAAGACATGATTACATTTACAATACATCATAATTTTATGTGTTATTTCTATCTCAATGTTTTTACATGCACACAGGCAAGTACATGTGTGGCACATGTGTGTGTTGTGCATGTATAATCTAAGAGGTGTCACACAAGTTTTGAACCAACATTTTGAGTACCTAAAGTTACCAAGGGTAAGTTTTTAAAAACTTTTTGTTGTTTTTCTTTTTATTTTAACACATTAATATTTAGATATTAGATGCTAGGGGGAGGATGTTGGTCCAGTTCTCCATTTCCAGTAGTTTTTTAGGAAAATTTTAAAGATTTTGGGATAGATTCTTTTTACATTTACCGATTTAAATAAAATATTTTGCTGTTCGGTTGTATAATTATACCAGTTATGTCCTACTTGTGAGAGGAAATAGACTTTCCCTAGATGAATTCTTAAGATGAAAACTGAACTACTTTTACCTTTTGTTCCATTTCTTGGAGCAGCGAACTAGTAGCTGAGGGCTGTTTTTCCTTCTTTGCCTTTCTATTTTTAATGTTGTCTAGGACTTCCTTTATACGTTGTTTCCTATGTATGTCCTGTAAATTACAAAAAGATAAAATTTAGAAAGGTGCTTCATTTTGTGCTTCGTTTTATCAACATTGCTTACCTGGTGTTTTAATCACATTATTTAATCACTGTTGCACAAGAGATAGTATTTTGTGATTTTGTGTACTTCATTCAAACATTCTCAATTAATTGAAGTTTCAGAATTACAATTTTCTAATACTAACCATTAACGACACAAAGTATACTGTCATGAGATAATCAGATTACACATGGTTTAGTTGTTTTAATAAAACATAGCAAATATATTCCGTTACTAATCTTTATTACAAATGACATATTCTTATTAAGGGGAGGTAATTATGGGAGAACAGGATACATATCCGTAAATAAAACAAAATCAAGTCGATGACCTAAAAGAATTGAAGATGGGAAGGTAGCGAACACTACAAACCAACATATTTTTTAATTTGGCCTAAGCACAATTAAAAACTGAATCACTTTAGTTTTGAAGGACTAACTTAATCAAAGTTAATTCTTCTTTCAAGTAAGCTAAATTATGCGCTCATGATTCAATGAATATATGAAGCGAAAAGCATAGTATTACGGGATACTGTTAGGGCCATCGTGGTTGTACGTTATATTCCAGAGTGCGATAGTGCGACAACACAATGGCGATAGTACGATGACGACAACGCGATAACACGATGGCGACAATGCTATAGACTATCACATTGTTGTCATCGTACTATCGCATTGTTGCCATCGCATTATCGTACTGTCGCATTGTCGTACTGTCGTCATCGCATTGTCGCCATTGCATTGTCACGTTGTCGTCATCGCACTATCGTACTATCGTCACTGTACTATCGTACTATCACCATCACGTTGTGGCACTATCGCATTGTCGGCCTCTGGATTATAACGTACAACCACGATGGCCCTAACGTTATTCTGTACAGTATTACTGAGAGCAAAGTTTTTTTTTTATTATTTTGATTTCTGACAAGGTCTAGCTGATCAACTAGCTAGCTGAACCAAAGTGTTTTTGAGCCACTTATGGCCTCCCGAGTCTAGTTATGGCTTTCAAATATAATATGCCGTTTTTTCATCTGAGGAGGCATTTTGTTCCCGTACAGTACAGTAAACTATAAATATGGGAACGTCGTATGTGTTTGACCAACCCGAATCCAGTGATAAATCTAATCCTCATATACATGGAGAGGACCAGATGAATAACCTTGATGAATAAAATTGGTGTGTAATTGTATTTTATGCATAATAAGTCATTTAAAGAAGAGTGTTTCTTTTTTTTTAGTTTTGTGAATGGTATTAATACACTAAACGAAACAATCATTCTGACAACCTTTTCTATGTACATGTATATGTAGTGGTCAGAATAATTATGTATATATATACAGCACAGTGACCTTGACCTTTGACTTGTGACCAAAAAGAGTATGCGACATTTAGAACTCATCCAAGTACATCTTTAAATGAAGTTTGAAGGATGTAGGTAGAAGCCAAACTTAACCTACTTAAGAGAAACATTATTTCTTTTCTTTTTCAAGTCATTGTTGAATTTTGTTGTTTTATTTCTTACAAAATCTTTTATATTTCTCCAATTTCTTCTACCAAGACATCGGTTTTGATGGAGCAATCTTTCACATTCAGATTTTCCAGGCAATCAGTTCTGATGAACATATTTTTCAAAAGCGCTCAACACAACTCTTTCTTCTTCTGGTGTCCACTTTGTCTTTCCTAAAAAATAAAATGCACACATGAATGCCATGAAATAAATCAAAATCAGACCTGCAACATGTTACAGTTATGAGTGCCGCCCACACTTAATTGTGAACTAGTAAGGGAACTTCCTTAGATAATAAAATTTTGTTAAAATTACCAAATATCAGCACCCAAAAATGACAGCTCAGTGTCACTGTCTGAAAATTAATAGGGTCGAGTAATTATCAGCAATCATTTCATACATTTATGAATCCAACTGAAAACTTAGATCTCTAGAGTCTGAGTTAAGTGCATAAAATGTTCAAAATGAAATGACAATTGAAACCTTTATGTTAAACACGGGTATTTAAACAATAAATTTTCAAAAGAAGCAAAACTGCGAAAAAATGACAATAGCAGTCAGTTTCTCTTACCACAGTTTCTTTTCCGTTTCTTTTTATGCCCTCTTAAGTGTTCATCAGAATCTTCACTTTCTGGAGCTACAACATATCGCAAAAACCTGGTGAGTGAAGTGTAATATTTTCATTACTTATGCACTCATTATGATGAACTCTTTATGCTCATGCTTTATGTTTTAGTGTGGGTCGAAAGTTATCCATAAAGTTGTTTCATTAGTCACTTCATAGATATTCATAATGCCATTGTTACAAGGCGGCTGTTTTTAAAAATGATGTCCCATCTTTGTACAAGCAATCCTTTAATTCGGACAAGTCTCAAAAACGCTCCTTTAATGTTCTGTTGCTAACGATTTGTTGCCAGTCACAGAGACACTTACTTTTTGTGGCAAGGAGACCAAAACTTCCAAACAAATGTAGGTATTTTCTTAAATTTCAGTGACAACATTTTCACTTCCCAAGATGGGTGTGCTGTGTGTGTTTGAATCACAGGGCAAATGATTTAACATTTTCTGCACATGAGCAAAAAAATACTTTTGAGGCCCTGTTAGAGGGTTCAACACTTAGGGTAGAAAGAGTCAGTGCAGATGACCAGAAAGCTTTCATGTTTTTTTTGTCAAAATGTGTTTTTAAACACCAAAAACAAGTAACAAGTAGAAATGCCAAACAGGACACAACTCACCATGGTCGTCTTATACTTATATACCTTGAGAAAGTCATTTACAGTTTTGTCAGTTTTAAAGCTTATGCATTAAACTTACTTTCTGTTATAATAAATTTAAAGCATAAACAGTTTCTAATATATATAAACCCGTAATCTTGACAGAATTAAAGGACATTGTCATTGTCAAAAATACCGCCTGGAGTGACCCTATTGATGAGCCATTTAGTGGTCTGACAAAATACTTTTCTGTCGCGAGAGAAACCCTAGTTTGTGTGGTTGAAATTTCAAAAGAATTAGACAAGTATATTACAAAAATTTCCAAAAAAACTAAAAAATTTGTCTGACTCTAGGACCCCAACTAGTATTATATAAATAACACACATCAGCGAGGGTGCTAGAGGATATTGACAACCCGAAAAAACAATAACACCCGAGGCGACAGCCGAGGGTGTAATTGTTTTTTGAGGGTTGTCAATATCCTCTAGCACCCTCGCTGATGTGTGTTATTTATTTTATTATACCGAACCATACATGTGATCATGTTATATATACCTTAGGACTGTTTTCGTTTGGTAACAAGCCGAATCAAACTCAGCTTCAATATATTCAATAAGCGCCTTCAACGTCATCAGACGCTTAAATTTTCTGCAGGGTGTGCAAAAAAAACAATAACACCCGGAGGGTTTTTGAAAAAAAAAAGTTACCCTCTGAACTGATGTAAAATGTAACATTAGTTTCAAAAACCCGATCGCCTATGGGAATTTAGTATTGGCAGTTTACGTGAGGTATAATAAATAACATTACTAAAGTTACTGAATTGAAACTGCTTTCATACTTTTGGTAGAATATAAAAAAAACCTTCAGAATAAGTGAAAACTGACTACAGATATTACATGTATAGTTGCAGCTTTGCACAAGTGACACCTTTTTTTTATATCTTTTATTTCTTCTAAAAGCAGGGAAATCTTTTCCAGTACGTGTTGTGCGCATGAATGAAGTAAATTTCTTATAAGGAAATGATAGCCAATGTTATATTTTTAGCTCACCTGTCACGTAGTGACAGAGTGAGCTTTTCTGATCACCTTTTGTCCGTCGTCCGTCCGTCTGTCCGTTAACAATTGGTTTGTTAACACTCTAGTGGTCACATTTTTGCCTCAATTGTCATGAAACTTGGTCAGGATGTTTGTCTCATTAATATCTCGGACAAGTTCGAACATGGGTTATCAGGGTTGGAAAACTAGGTCACAGAGCCCAAATATAGAAAAACTTTGTTAACACTCTAGAGGCTACTTTTTCAGTCCAAATATCCTGGAAATTTGTCAGAAATGTTCTAATGATGATTTCTAGCTCAAGTTCAAATATGGGTCATCTGGGTTCAAAAACTAGGTCACGGAGCCCAAAAATAGAAAAATCTTGTTAACACTCTAGAGGTTACATTTTCAGCCCAAATAATTTTGAAATTTGTCAGAAAAGTTGCTTTAATGATTTCTAGGTCAAGTTCAGACAGATATAGGTCATCTGGGGTCAAAAAATAGGTCACAGAGCCCAAATATTGAAAAATCTTGTTAACACTCTAGAGGTAACATTTTTACACCAAATAATCTGGAAATCTGTCAGGAAGGTTACTTCTATGATTTATAGCTCAAGTTTGTATATGGGTCATCTGGGTTCAAAAACTAGGTCACAGAGCCCAAAAATAGAAACATCTTGTTAACACTCTAAAGATTACATTTTCAGCCCAAATTATCTGGAAATTTGTCAGAAATGTTGCTTCAAAGATTTCTAGCACAAGTTCAAATATGGGTCATCTGGGTTCAAAAACTAGGTCACAGAGCCCAAAAATAGAAAAATCTTGTTAACACTCTAGAGGTTACATTTTCAGCCCAAATAATCTGGAAAATTGTCAGAAAAATTGCATTAAGGATTTCTAGGTCAAGTTTGAGTATGGGTCATCTGGGGTCACAAACTAGGTCACAGAGTCCAAATATGGAAAAACCTTGTTAATATTCTAAAGGTAGCATTTTCAGTCCAAATAACCTAGAAATTTGTCAGAAAGGTTCTATCGATGATTTCTAGCACAAGTTCAAATATGGGTCATCTGGGTTCAAAAACTAGGTCTCAGAGCCCGAAAGTAGAAAAACCTTGTAAAAGCTCTAGAGGTTACATTTTTAGTCCAAATGCCCTTGAAATTTGTCAGAAAGTTTGTTTCAATGATTTCTAGCTCAAATTTGGATATGGGTCATCTGGGATCAAAAACTAGGTCACATGGTACAAATATGTAAAAAAACTTTTTAACACTCGAGAGGTTACATTTTCAGTCCAAATATCCTGGAAATTTGTCAGACAGGTTTTCTTGATGATTTCTAGCTCAAGTTGGAGTATGGGTCATCTTGGGTCAAAAACTAGGTCACAGAGCCCAAATATGGGAAAACTTTGTAAACACTCTAGAGGCTACATTTTAAGTCCAAATGTCCTAGAAATTTGTCAGATAGGTTGTTTTGATGATTTGTAGCTCAATTTTGGATATGGGTTATCTGGGGTCAAAAACTAGGTCACGGAGCCTAAATATTGAGAAACCTTGTTAACACTCTAGATGCTACTTTTTCAGTCCAAATATCCTGGAAATTTGTCAAAGAGATTGTTTCAATAATTTCTAGGTCAAGTTCGAATATGGGTCAACTGGGGTCAATTAACCAGGTCCATAGCAACTTTGTTAAAAGCAGTCATACTCAGGTGAGTGATACAGGGCCATCATGGCCCTCTTGTTTCGACAATATGTCCTCAAGATTATGGTCAGTTTTAAGTCTATGTCATACTCTAATACAAGTCACAGTATACATGTATAAATGTTTGTTTTCTGTGACTATTTAGGATTCCATTGCAGACACCATGATTAAGTGACAGGTGATCTAAGCACTTATGAGCTATGCAGGACAGCATGAAAAGAAAGCAATTACCATGTTTTTAGCTCACCTGTCACATAGTGACAGAGTGAGCTTTTCTGATCACCTTTTGTCCGTCGTCCATCCGTCTGTCAATCCACAATTAGTTTGTTAACACTCTAGTGGTCACATTTTTGCCTCAATTGTCATGAAACTTGGTCAGGATGTTTGTCTCATTAATATCTCGGACAAGTTCGAACATGGGTTATCAGGGTTGGAAAACTAGGTCACAGAGCCCAAATATAGAAAAACCTTGTTAACACTCTAGAGGCTACTTTTTCAGTCCAAATATCCTGGAAATTTGTCAGAAAGGTTCTATTGATGGTTTCTAGCTCAAGTTCAAATATGGGTCATCTGGTTTCAGAAACTAGGTCACGGAGCCCAATAATGGAAAAATCTTGTTAACATTCTAGAGGTTACATTTTCAGCCCAAATAATCTGGAAATTTGTCAGAAAGGTTGATTTGAAGATTTCTAGATCAAGTTCGAATATGGATCATCTGTGGTCATAAACAAGGTCACAGAGTCCAAATATGGAAAAACCTTGTTAACATTCTAAAGGTAGCATTTTCAGTCCAAATAACCTGGAAATTTGTCAGAAAGGTTCTATCGATGATTTCTAGCTCAGTTTTGAATATAGGTTTTTTGAGGTCAAAAACGAGGTCACAGAGCCCGAAAGTAGTAAAACCTTGTTAATCCTCTAGAGGTTACATTTTTAGTCCAAATGTTCTTGAAATTTGTCAGAAAGGTTTTTTCAAGGAATTCTAGCTCAGATTTGGATATAGATCATCTGGGATCAAAAACTAGGTCACATGGTCCAAATATGTAAAAAACTTTTTAACACTCCAGAGGTTACATTTTCAGTCCAAATATCCCGGAAATTTGTCAGACAGGTTTTTTTTGATGATTTCTAGCTCAAGTTGGACTATGGGTCATCTTGGGTCAAAAACTAGGTCACAGAGCCCAAATATGGAAAAACCTTGTTAACACTCTAGAGGTAACATTTTAATTCCAAATAACCTGGAAATTTGTCAGAAAGCTTAATTCTATAGTTTCTAGCTCAAGTTTGAATATGGGTCATCTGGAGTTGAAACATTTAGGTCACAGAGCCCAAATATCGAAAAACTTTGTAAACACTCTAAAGGCTACATTTTAAGTCCAAATGTCCTGGAAATTTGTCAGAAGGGTTGTTTTGATGACTTGTAGCTCAAGTTTGGATATGGGTTATCTGGGGTCGAAAACTAGGTCACAGAGCCTAAATATCGAAAAACCTTGTTAACACTCTAGAGGCTACTTTTTCAGTCGAAATATCCTGGAAATTTGTCAGAGAGATTGTTTTGATAATTTGTAGCTCAAGTTCGAATATGGGACATCTAGGTTAAAAAACTAGGTCATAGAGCCCAAATATGGAAAAACCTTGTTAACACTCTAGAGGTAACATTTTCAGTGCAAATAACCTTGAAATTTGTCAAAGAGATTGTTTCATAAATGTCTAGGTCAAGTTCGAATATGGGTCATCTGGGGTCAGTTAACCAGGTTCATAGCAACTTTGCTAAAAGCAGTCATACTCAGGTGAGGGATACAGGGCCATCATGGCCCTCTTGTCTTTTATTGTATACCCAATCTGGATCACCCACATCATCATCTGTGTCAAGAATTCCCCTCTGTTGTTGTCCTACAGTATGAAAAAAAGAAATAATGCATTCCAATGAAAATTAGGATTTTCCAATAATTTAATAGATAGACATACAGTACGCTCAGCGCGGATTTTGCAAAACCCGCAAGACCTCGCGGATGAGACTCATCGCGGACGAAATTTTGCACAAAATTTGTCCGAGAGACCCCACGGACTGAAAATGTTCACCAACGCGGACATGAATCTGTGGCCGTAAGTGTTTCCCCTGCGGAACGCCGCCTTAATCGCGGCGGAACGCGGTGGTCAATCACCGCGGATTGCGGTGAAAACTGTAGCTTTTTACGATTAATTATTAAAACTTTACTACGTAAAATATGTAAAATTTGATTTTGTAATAAAAAAATTATGTAAATACAATGTATTTGTTGTTTGTACATCTTGTTGTTCTCTCGTTATTGAATTACCATGAACAAAAATACTCTAAATCGCGGCAAATCATAGTCATATTAAATTCAAAAATAGAGTAGATATGCAAGTTCATGGTTGTGAAAACCACTTTTAAGTCAAATACTGAATAACGTCGGTGTACGGCATGTACGAAAAAGTAACAAGAGACAACAATGAAAACGTCAACTTTTGTTTCTTACACCATGAAAACTTAATCCTTGTCAATATCTCCTTACAAAACTAGGTGTTACTATTTTTATAGATTTTCCGAAAATGAGAATAATACAATGAAAGTAGAGAGCAAGCATCCAAAAGCATGCAGCATTAGATCATGTGATGTGGAAAAGGCGGTAAAATACTGGGATTTTTTATGGAAAATTACTCAGGCTTGCTGTCAAAGGTTAGCTCTTGAATTACAACCAATAAAAATGCGGTGTTGTATCACGTGTAAAGATCATAGATCACGGGAATTGTGATTGACAGGTTGTTCCTTTGAGGCTACATATAGGTTTCACAACAATATTATGATATCAAAGATTGTGAAATTCATCACCAAATGATAGAAATATAAAAGGGAAGTGTTGAGCCACTGAAATTTACAAGTGTTTGTTATGCATCGAAAAAATATATTTATACAGATCTGTAGATTTCACTTTCAAACCAGAGCTCAGATTGGTTTATAAACTAGTTTGTATTTAGGTATGTTATTCACACAGGTGTCAGCTGTGATTTTGAGTTAATCTGAAGAGATGGCGCCCTTTGTAAAAAGTTGAAAGCTGCTATTGAGTGACGTAATTTCTTTGACAGTTAAAGCAGTTCACTTAAAATAACCCCGATAATTAGCATGTGTAACGAGTAATTGTTGTTAGGAATGTTCTAATTTGCGATGGTTTTTGATAGTTCAAGGGAACAAGGATGCTGTAGTATACTCTGTAGTATGTAGTTTGTGTCTATCGACGAGGTCACTCCAAATTTTACAATCAAAACAAAGGTAACGTTTTTCATTTTAAATGCTGTTTCAATATTTTTACATCTAAAATTTTAACTAATTTTATTACCATTTAAGTATTTAAGTTGATTTAAAGTCATCTTGTAAAATAAGAACACGGTGAAAATTTAATAAAATAAACATTTATTTTTGAGCTATGGTTATAATGGCCGCCGCGTTCCGCCGCGAGAAGCAGATAACCGATTTTATCGATAATTTAAATATAATCTTCGGTATTTTGTCTGCGGTGGAAACAACTGGACACCACGGATTGTGGTGGAAATTAGCCCTCTCATTGCGGACGTCCGCCGCGTTTGTCCGCGATAAGAAAAATTTGTCCGCGGTGGTATCGCGGAAAAGGCAGAATCTGCGCTGAGCGTACTGTATTTAAGTGAAAAGAGCTCTGCCTGCTGGTGCCAATGCTTGACTACACGTGCTTGTCTGTGTAAAATTTCAAAATAAAAAAATAGCATAACTCCAAAAGAAGTGTCCACAGAGTTATGTACCTTGTCCAACTAATTTGCCTAGTCACTACTAGTCGCTATTCTAAGTATTTATTTGCATGGTCTCTACAACTATTTCAATTTTGAAGTAAAATGTTAGAAACCTTAAGGAACATCAGAGCTTTTTGAAAATGTCTGTTTAAATTAAAAAAGGGGGATAACTCTGAAAGAATTGTTCACAGAGTTATATAACTTGTTTTACATTATGTGCCTTGTCTCTATAAACAACTTATCTTGTGTTAGAGCATGATGTGATACTATGTGATGTGACATGACAAACACGATCCCTATATAGTTTGGGTATAAATTTGAGAACTGATGATTTACAGTATTTCAAATGTTTGTCAACAGCTAGTATTATCTTATTACCATATTTAGAGTAAGTTCCAGGCATGGTAGGTTTGGATCTAGAAACAGGAACATCTTCCACTTTATCTATCTCATCACTTTCGTCATCTGCTTCTTCCACATTTTCATCACTTGAAGCTTCATCTCTTAATGTTGTTTCCTCATCTACATAGATACAGTGAAATAAACATAAAATACCCTACCACAGCCTTGATAGCAAGATACTAAATATCAGTACCTTTCAATCCTATCAAATTTTAAAAAATGCTTACATCAAACAATTCTATAATTCTAATATAATAGTTTTATAATTTACTAGAATATAAAGTGACAAAAAAACAGTTTTAGGTTGAAATGTAAAACATCATATTCATTACTCAGATGAAACTTCAAATAAACACTCCTTGCCTTAACTTAAATGCATGGTGACGGATGCTAATTTTCAGAATCCTAAACAAACATTACAATGGAAATAATTATGTCAAATGCGACTGTAAATACAAAATAAAGCCTTTTTCTGCCTGTTCCTGGTGACAACCTAAAACGTATTAAGAGGCCCAAAATGCACTTATCTTCAAACTTGACCAATAAATATAAGCAGAGTATTTACCTACAAAGGTTTGGGCATTTTCATCATGGAGCTTTGCAGCATCAGTATGCGTGATTCTGCCTGTATTCAAGAGATGAAGTATCTTGGAGACTTTGGCTACTGCCAGAGTCCCAACTGGCAGCCGATAGTATTCTCTATGGATTCTTCAGTCCTGCCCCATGAAAGTTGCTAACAGGTCTTGGCTTGACTCTGTCGGATTAAGTATTTGAGACAAAGTGGCTAATTGTTTTCTCAAACCTGTTGATGTTATTCACTGCAGATGAGTGATGTTTGCACTTTCAGCGGCCTCTTTTAGAACATTGTTGCCTCTGAAAGGTTTCCTTTGGCTTGGTCTCACAAACATGTACTGACTTTCTATCTTTATTTTAGATTGAAGATGGAGTAGCATCTCTAGGTTTTCCTTCATTGCTTTTGTTAAGTGAATCGACACTCTCCTACCTCTCTTTTAACTTTTTCCACTTGTTTCAACCCTAAAATGACTTTTGCACAAGTGTTTTTCGAATTTACCATATCCCCAAATTTAAACACCCCCATGGGGGGATGCATTTTCAAAATGGGGGGCATCTATTACGGTCCCAGTTTACACTCACCAAAAATCATGTAAAGTACGGTACACTAATAGCTTTGAAAAGAATAACAAACTAATCTGCAGTATGTTATATGCATCGGTATTAAAAAAAAACCTCAACAGAAATTTACGGTAAGTACGGTAGTACTACTTCCACAAGTGTCAAAAAATCATTACGCGTCGGCACCTTTGATCTCTCGAATGCCTCAGCATTTTGTGATGTAATGTTGCTGGTGAAACAAATTCTATCGAGTGTACATGTGCGAATGTGTTAAAAGTTGCTGGATTTTAGCGAGTGTACATGTGGGAATGTTTTAAGGCATGGCATCGAAAGGAAAGAAATCGTATACTGCATCATTTAAATTGAAAGTGATTATTGTTGCCTAAGAAAAAGACAAGCACCATGCCAGTAAATAATTTAACGTTGACTACAAGAGGGTACGAGAATGATGACATACAAAGGACAAAATTCGTGGACTTGCTAAATCTAAAAAGCGCTTGCCTGGGGGAGGACGTAAACTAAAATTCCAGGACATTGAAGACTCCTTAATGAATGTGTCACAGGAAAAGCCCTACGATTTGAAGGTCTTCGCTTAAATCAAGTTGGTGGAAATCCGTCTTTCTAGGCTTCAAAGGGCTGGTTTAATCAGTTCAAGAAGCATAATATTTCTTTTCGCTGATCCACTCATGTATCACAACATGATCGCCAAATAACTGATGACCGAGTGAAGCTGGTAAGTACTCTAGGTTTTTGCCTTATAAGTAGGTGGGGGCGTTTAATAGGGGGGGAGCGTTTAAATGGGGTGGATACAGTTCTTAATGTTTTTGATATGTCTTTGGCTACAACTTCGTTAATAGATCCTTTTAAAAAGTCTTCTGTTTTTAAACGCTCCGCTTCCCCCGACCTCTTTCTGTTGAAAAGTATCACTTGAGCAAGAGAAACTTTACACAGCGAAGAGTAAATATCTGTTTGATTACTTTCGTTTTCCTTACATGATTTTAGCTTTTCCCATTCTTCCTGTAGATATTTTGAAAGTTTTACAACATCTTTAACAACTGGAAGAAGCTTTGGCTTATTGAGTCTTTCAATGGCAAAAGACTCTTTTGCCATTAAAACCATCCTGTCATGATATTCATCTTTGTGAGTATTCAAGAATCTTGTCATTCGTTTCTCTTCGATTTTGTCTTCTGCCTGTGATGCTTGTGTTCCCAGAATTTTTGCAACTTTTTTTAAACTATTTTTTAAACTATTACTACTTTTTCGACGTAACATGGTTTTACAACATCTTCAACAACTGGAAGAAGCTTTGGCTTATTGAATCTTTCAATGGCCAAAGACTCTTTTGCCATAAAAACCATCCTGTCATGATATTCATCTTTGTGAGTATTCAAGAATCTTGTCATTCGTTTCTCTTCGATTTTGTCTTCTGCCTGTGATGCTTGTGTTCCCAGAATTTTTGCAACTTTTTTAAAACTATTTTTTAAACTATTACTACTTTTTCGACGTAACATGGTGACTTAAATGATAATGTGCTGGCATCAAAGCCAGCAACATCTTTAATGGTTTCCATTAGTGAATTCCAAAGTACTGGCTGGATACACTTTCGTAAACAATCCAGATTTGGATTCTTCTTTTGCATAGATAAAACCAATTGTGCCAACTCGCGCATGCGGCAGGAAATGTGGGAATATGTATTCTCTGATCTTCCGGTTTTTTCAAACTGTCTTTCACCAAACTGTAATATAAGCTGATAAGATTTAGCACACTGACAAATAATATCATCTCTTATAGTAATAAGTACCTTTTTCTTAAATTGTTCAGTTAGTCCTGAATTTACAGTGTCTAAAATCTTGGAATTTTTCATGGGAGCATCACTTTTCACTCCATTTGAATTGCACACACAGCTTCTGTGATGTTTCCACAGATCTGTAGAAACTACTAGAGTTCTACAAAACTCACAGGGCAGGTATTTCTTTGCATCCTGTTCTTTTCTTTGTCTATATTTAGGTATTAATATACCAACACCTTTGTCCTTCACTTTAGAGTTGTGAAGGTTATTTCCCTTCACTGTAAATACCGCCCAAGCCCGTCGTCTTCCTTTTGATCCCTTTGGCATGTTGAGGACTTTTGCCACTTCAACTTCATTGGAGTGATGTTACAAATACAAATACAAAATACAAATACAAATTTTATTTAAAGTCGGTTAAGTCAACAATACAACATTAGCTATGTATATCTATTGACTGACTATATAGTTACACACACATTAAAATGTAATTTGCACATAAAGCAGAAATTAACAAAGAAACAAACAGACAATATAGACAAAAACAAGGGAGAGAATCCAACTAACGTTACAAATATTAGAGTTAGAGTTCAGTCCCTTGAAACACAAAAACCAGTATCCAGACAATTACATAAAAATATTAGTAGAATCACAAGCTCTGAGAGCTGTAAAGGGCTCCATTTAAGCTCATAAATAAAAATCCAAAGAAACTGATGTCAAGCATACCTATAAGATATATTTAAAGTCAATCTGAACATAAAAATGAAACAGACATCTTACTATTATAACACAGGGTTAATAAGCCTACTATTTTGACTTACAACAAGCACACGAGCAAACCTCCCCTTCCCATGAGTTGACTAGGCTTTTGAACTAGCCAAAATTAGACCCTTCTCTGAAATGATTAGGGAGAGAGTTCCATACTTTAGCTGCCTGGTATTTGAAAGAGTTTATTCCGTAATTTGTTGTCCTTACTTGAGGTACTTTGACTGTGTTAGTATATATGAAAGCATAACAACTGTCTTTAATAGTTACTAAGTCTTGTAGGTATACAGGGGAGGTTTTATGAAGAATTTTAAATGTTTCAAGTGCCAGTGTTCTCAATCTTCTTATTTTAAGGGTAGGGAGTTGTGATCTGATTAAAAGTTCTTCATAGCACGATTTAAAATCTCCATAAATAAATCTTAAAGCTCTTTCCTGAATTTTTTCAATTTTTCTTGTGTTGCCTTCACCACAAAAATGCCATGTAAGTGGACAGTAATTGAAGTTTGACATAATGAATGAATAGTATACCTGAAGCTTTCCAAGTTTACATAAGTTACCACCAATCCTTTTAAGCACATTTAGTTGTTTGCTGGCCTTCTTACAGATGTTTGATATATGTGTGTTAAAATTTAATCTAAAATCAATGGTGACTCCTAAAAGCTTAACTTCTTCTGCACATTTGATTGCAGCATTATTAAATTTGAATTCAACATTTTGACTATGTGTTTTGTTACCTAAAGCTATAGCTTGAAATTTGTCTGGGTTAGCCTGCATCTTATTATTTGAGAACCAGTTTATAAGTGAGAGACTGTCTTCCTCAAGAGTTTTAATAACATTCTGCAAAGAAAAGTCTGCAAAAGAAAGAGTATTGTCATCTGCATAATTATAGATGTCACTTTTATTGACAAAGCTGAAAATGTCATTGATAAATATGTTAAAAAGAACAGGTCCTAAAATAGATCCCTGAGGGACTCCTTTGTATATAGTTTGAAAACCGCTTTTAAATTCCCCTATTTTAACACACTGTTTTCTATCTTTAAGATAACTTTCTAATAATTGTACAGCCTCATCACTAACCCCATATCCTTGAAGTTTTAGAAGTAAGAGATCATGGGGGAGGCAATCAAAGGCCTTCGACAAGTCCATTAATATGGCTGCTACGTATTTCTTTTGATCCAATGCAAGTTTCCAATCTTCTATAATTTTCAATAATGTTGATTGACAGCCATATCCTGCTCTAAATGCTGACAAAAAAGGGTTAAAAAGATGACTGAAATACTCACTGAGCATTCATAGATCTTTCAAAAAATTTTGAAATACCGTATACGTGGTTTTTTCTGCGGGCTCCAAATTCTGCGTTTTTTTCAAAATTTGGCATGTTTTTATTTCTGCGGACTTTATTTCTGCGGCACCTTCTTTGGACAAACTGTGACTTAAATTCTGCGGAAAAGAACACAATAAGAAAGTAAACTTCCGGTACAGACTAACCTGATATATGTATCGTTGTCATCACAGCAGAGATAAATTTCAACTGTAAGGGAGCTAGCCGAGGAGTAAAATTGACATGTCGGATTTAAGGAGAAAGTGATGATCGAACATTATTTGAATTTATTTTAATAATATGAATATGAATACAATGTAGTTTCATGATCAGTACATGTTATCATTGAATCTATTCCGACTACTTGTGCACACCATACATAGTTTATTTACGAGCGGCGGTCATATTCAGATTCATATTCCCAATGTCCGCTCTATCCTTTGGCGTGTAAACATTATACTTTTTGCCTGTACTTTTGCCAGTTCTCTTGCCCGTAGGTGTTTTTGAAGAAGATCCAGGAGTGTCCGTGAGAGTTTGTCTCATTTCTGCATTGACTTCCTTTAACACTGCTGGACCCAATAATTCCCGTAGGCCCTCATTATCATCCGATGGAACAGGCTCCTTTTTTCGGAAATAGTTCAGAATACTCATTTTTGAACACAGAACACACAAAATACGAAATAAACTCCGTGTACATGTATTGGTATATGTTAGTCAAAGCGAAAACTGAAACTGAAACGTCATCAAAAATGTGCTCAGATCGCTCACTGAAGGATACAAAAGACGAAAACAACTAACGGCTATACCGGTACATGATAGTCAAATATCTTTATTCATAAATTGACATAATTACATAAAATACATCTACTTTACAAACACAGATTATGTATTTACTATTTGCCGACGGCAATGTTATACAATCCGATGACCAACCATTCTGTATAATCTGTTAGTCGTAATTACTTTAGTCCAATACAGGTCAAAATGTCGGACATGTGGTAGGTAAACACGCCAAAACAGGGTGGAATATTCTGCGGATTTTATTTCTGCAGCGTTGAAAGTGACCGCAGAATACACAGAAATAAAGTCACCGCAGAAAAAACCACGTATACGGTAGTTGGAAGAATGCTGACTGGCCTATAGTAACCTTTTTCAAGTGTGCTATTTTTCTTGTGAAGAGGCTTCACCTCTGCCATTTTAAGGTAGTTTGGAAATTCTGCAGTATCAAAGGATTTATTTACCATTTGTGTAATTGGTTCTAAAATAGCTGGTTTGGCAAGTTTGACTAATTTACTTGAAATTCCATCACATCCAGTGGCCTTTTTTATTTGTAACTGGTCTATTTGCTTAGAGATAAAAGATTCGTTTACATGTTTAAATCTAAAATTTGGAAGATTTGCCTGCTTTGTTTGTTCCACGATTTTAACAAAACTGGGATGGCTGTTATCAACATTTATACTATTTGTTCCGATATCCTTAGCTACATTTACAAAAAAGTTATTAAAAATATCACAGATCTGTTGCTGTTCCGTCACAGATTTACCATTTTCATTCAAAATTGTGTCTTTAATACACCTACTACCTTTATTTGTCAGAAATGGTTTAATGGTTTGCCAAAAATCCTTTGATTTGCATCCACCCACACATCTATTTATCATATATTGATTAAATGATTGTCTACTTAATTTGGTAACATAATTTCTTTGTTTCCGAAAATTTTCCCAGTTAGAAGGGCTTCTATTTCTATAATACCTATTTTGTAGCATCCTTTTTCTATAAATAGCCTGTTTAAGAGTTTTATTCATATAAGGACAAGATTTAGCAATTGTCCGCTTCTTTTTAACTGGTGCATGCTTATTTGCAACCTCTTGAAATTTGTTGGTAAATCTGGCATAGACTGTGTCCATGTTTCAATCGAAATCTAAATCAGCCAGTTCAATCATTAAGTCATTTCTGAAAGACTGTACATCAAATGTTTTAAAACTTCTATATTTACAAAACTGATTTTTCTTTCTAGGTATGTCAGATTTAATCTGGACCCCTACCATATTGTGAATATCACTCAAGCCACAGTTAAAATTAAAAACGCTACCAATGAAAGATTTCCCAGTTGTTAAAATAACATCAAGTAATGATGGATATCCAGTTTTTGGATTACAAGTTGAAGTTTTAATCAAGTTTTCTAAATTAAAAATATCACAGGCATCTAGAAGGATCTGACATTTTTCATTTTTCAACATATCAAAATTAAGATCTCCAACAACAGCTGTGTTCTCGTATTTGGTGGTTGCTTTGTCAAAAGTCAAAGTAAAATCTTCAAAAAAAATTTCATTTGCTAAGTCTGGGGGTTTGTAAACACCATAAAATAACCATTTTGTCTGGTTCATTTGTACCTCTATACACAGAGATTCAATTTTACTAAATTCTAAATTAATTTTTCTATCACAAGCAATGTCAGATCTTAGATATGCTATCAGTCCACCTCCATGTGATGTACGATCCGCTCTCCAAATATGATAATTATCAACAGTGAATTGAGCATCTGGAAATGAAGCATCTATTGTCTCTGACAGAAATAACAGATCTACTATTTGTTTACTTAGAAGCTCTTGTATACTTGGAAATTTATTGCGAATACTATTAATATTCAAGTAAGCACAAATAAAATGTAGCGGATGTTTCTTTCGATGATCACTCAGTTCAGAAAAAATATCAACCTCTGACTCAGCTGTACCTGTACTGTTTAACTGATCCTCTTGTTCAAGAAGTATATACTCACTGTCATCAAAGAAAGACTCGGAGAAATGGAAACCATCACATCCTGGACATAACCAAGGGTCCGTAGATTGTAAAAAAGATATATACATCTCAGGTGAAATATTTGCACAGTGAATATGCCACCGGGTATAACAACCTTCGCAGAAAACTGCTCTATGTTTTGTAGCAACGGCACGTCCGCATGAACCACATGGAAATTTCACAGGGCCTGGGTTAAGTGCTATATCCCCTGACAAGGTGATAAGCAACATGCGTATGAAGGTTCCTACTTTAATAGCTTTGGAATATTGTCGACGAGAATGTCTAATATGGTAATAAAGTTCACACATATGTGTTATCTCTGAGGTGACTCTTATTGGTTGATACCACATATTATAAATACGAAAATCAGTATAGGTAGAAGTACCAAGAAAAGCATCAGTGATTTCATTTCTTACAGTAGCTGTTGTAACAGTTTCTTGAAGAGACTCTGATTTTTTCGAAATGTCTGTAAGTCCAATGTCTACAACAAGGCACAATAATACGAAGAGAAGATGCAGATAGTACATGTTTGTTTACACCGGAAGTCCAAAATCACGCAAAGTCAAAACTGAAATACTGTTGAAATCCTCCTTGAAAACCATAAATTTTCATAAGTCTACTCTTAAATACCGATATATACAATCGAAATATACACTTTTGAAAATGTTGAAGCATTAAAAAGACTCAAATTTCATAAAATTCATAAATTAAACTGCGCTCTTTAAAAGTAAACAACTTTCCATCTCGATGACGTCACTTCCTTTGTTGCTCCAGGTGTCTGTGTAATTTGAAGTCCAGTTTTTCACAAAATATGCAACACTGTGCCTTTTGTGATCTGCCTTTTCCCATGGCTGACCCTGATATTGGTACTAGAATTTTGTCAAGTGGGCCTCTTATAACACATGATTCATCACTGTCGTACACCATTTCCTCATCAGTGGTCTTTCCCTTAACAGGAACTTTCTTTCCCTCCACAATACAACTAAATACCCATTCTTTGGAGACACACTGACCTGGAAAAACAAAGCAATATAATAGGGAATAACAACAGTATTTTATCTATGAGGTTTTTCTCTCTCTTTTAAAATGCATACAACAACCAAGTACGAAATTCTGATTATTCCTTCCAAATAAGTATCATAAAAGTAAGTAAGCAACTAAAAACTGCATAATCTTCAAAATAAACATCAACTTTATTTGAATGAGAAAGTTTTGATCTGGAGATACTTCCTGGAAAGATTTTAAATCTCAAATTTGATGTCCAAAAAAATTCCATGGTAAGTTCATTACCTTTATTAAATTCTATTTTTTCACTAATTAGTTTTGAAGAATCCCTGCTAAGTAACCCTTGATATGGACCAACATTTTAAATTATTATCACATGTTACTTTTGTTCTATCTGTGTGCATTTAAGTCATTGTATAATGTCAATGACATACTATTGTCTGGATTATTTAAATATGCAAGAACCATGACAGGGCTGAAAGGAAGTAATTTCTGCAGAAATGGCTACAGATAAAAAACACAGGCATCAATGCTGTCATACTCATCACTACAACACTGGATTGTTGCATATTCCTATATTCTATTTGCTGTTTTAATCTAAATAACTTTATATGTACAATCAAAACTGAGTGTGTCAACTGTGTCACAAGGTTAGTCATTTTTACAGGTCATCTGGCCAAAATATGAGCAAAATGCACAAATTTATGTGTCAGGTAAAACAATGTACACTGGTTACATCTTTTTGAATAAAAGTTAAAAAAGAATTTTATCCTGTCAATTATTTCATACCCGACCAGATAAAGGGGTGCCGTATAAACTTTGCTTTATACGGCACATGATGCGTCACGGACTACTTTTGTGTTTATAATCAGAAGGAAGCATTAAAATTGTTGTTATTACAAACAGAGACTACTTGAATGAAATTTAAATATTTCAATATGTAGATCTTACAATATAGTGATCATTTAAGGAAATAAAATTATTGAAAGTTTAGAACTATATTTTGTGTATATGTACACCTGGCGGATAACCTTGACATTAGCCTAATTTAAAACACTTTAAAGATAGGTTTTCAATATATGTAGTAAATTATTTCCACATGCCTTATGTGACAGGATAAATAGAATAATAGGTAAGTGTCTTTATATGGAAAAATTATCTGGCTCGGCAGCAGAATTTATCGGGTTCGCCTTCGGCTCTCCCGATAAATTCCTACGCCTTGCCAGATAAACTTTCTCATATAAAGACACTTACCTATTATTCTCTATTTAAAGAAAAGGACTACTGCTCTTGCTTAAGGTTATACTTTTTATTTCTTTCGCAGCAAGGCAATCTGCTTTAAGCACACTCAAGTTAAATGATAAAATGATGCTGAATATACTGCATCTGCAATAGTAACTTCTGTTCTTTTATAATACTTACTAGAAGTATGCAACATGTTGTCTGCACACACAACAACTGTGTCATTTGTTGAGGTGATTACTTCAATACCTCTAATACCCATTAATAGGTTCAAAATTTGATCTACAATAAATGTATAAAATCCATAAAACCAACTTCATCTTTTTCACTTACATTTGAAAGTAGCAATATGAGAAACACAATTAATTTGTACAGCCGCTGAAGAAATACAATTTATTTTATTTAAGCTTCAATAAAATAGTATGTATTTTATTTAAATTAGACCACTATGTTGAAAATCAAACGCAACAAGCCACTAAGATTAACACATGTGCATGTCATTAAAACATGTTGTGCAAACATGCTGTTTTCAAAGATGAACTAGACCTATCACTAAAGGTGATTCATACCCCCCACCATAAGCCTTGATTGAAGATGTGATATTTTGGTTACATGATTTCCACTTGGTATCAAAATTAAATTCCCACTGAAAGTAAGAAACATAATGCTGAAAATGGTTGTACAAAAAAGTTCATTTTTATTCAATAAATGGGACACATTACATTTACATGTATACCCATTTGTCGAAAAAGGTCAGGTAAGAGTGTATGGTGGTTACAGCTAATATATTCAGTTTAGAGGCAATGTTAAGTTTTTCTTTTAAAAGTTGTTGTGACCTCATCCTTTGACATTGTGACTCCAAAGTGGGTGTGGCAGGTAGAATTCATCAAGGCACATCTCAGTGTGAACTTAAACTATATGAAGTTTAAACTCACCAAGGTGCATCTACATACTTTCTATTGAGGCTGTGGTGAACTTGACCTTTGACCCTGTGACCCAAAAGTGGATATGGCAACACTTTAATTTCAGAACCAATGTTAAGTTTCTCTTCTAAAGGTCACTGTGACCTTGACCTCAGACCTTCTAATAAAAAAGTGGATGTGACAGGTAGAACTCATCAAGGTGCATCTAGTTCAAGGTGCATCTACATATGAAGTTCGACATTTATACCTCATATTGGTTCAAAAGTTATTCATGAAAAACAGCGTGACGGGATGGGATTGGGCAAATAAATAGTGGATGAGACAAAGTCATTCCTATATATCCACCCACACTGGTTTGTGGGTATATAATAAAATATGTGTAGTAATAACTTTTTATGGCAGTTTTTTATAACACAGTCACTAGGGTTAACCAAGTTGATAAGACCTTCAAGCAGGGCAATTTTCACCTAAATTGACCATTAATTCCTTATGATTAATTAGTCATCCAGATAAACACTGGCCAAATATCATGTTGATCCAAGAAGTTAGTTATCTACAGAGCAAATTATTGAAACTACATCACCAGGGTAATGCTAAATGCTATGGATGGATTCACACACACATACTCATGGACAGACAAGTCAATCCTTAGATGCTAATATTAGTTTATTTGTTTATTGATCAATTGCACATCAGTAGCAGACAGAACTTTCTAATGACTGCTAGAATTAAAGTCCTACATTTTGTAACCTAGAGTTATATTAAATTGGTAATTATATAAAACTACAAACATTTGGTTATATCAACCCATTTGTCTCCATTTAGATTAAATTCAAAATCTGTATAATTAGCATTTTGACAGATGTCTCCAAATCGACTTGTTTTGGTGACGAGGAAGTCCTCCTGCAAAAAATTTAATTTATTTATGAGTTTTTTTGTTGTTCTTTTTTTTTTAGTAGAGATGATATACAACAGAATTATTTATGTATCACAATGTAGACTGTTAAATTAAAACATCAGAAGAAAAAACTTCCAATACTTTAAGACCCAATTGAAAGAAGAGGGGCATATGGTGGTGTAACTGCAAGCGCAGAGAGCAAGTAACAATTATATGTTCTGCTTGCATGATTAATACTTGCCATAAATAATACCATCTAATTTGTTATTCTGCCATCCTTCTTCCACAAATGTTATAGGGAAAAGTTCTTACTGTCAGAGAACGAGAGAAATTTACAATAATGTATATAACAAAACAAGAAATTAATTAAAATGTGAAAATAGTTTGAAATATTACAACATATTCAGTATGAACTATACAGCAGTTTTGAGATGAATCCCCCACCCCCACTCAAATGATCCATAACTAACAGGTATACATGATGGTACATCAGCATCATTTTCTGAAGATAATCTAGTTCTTTACAAAATCTGCTTTGAGACATTTTAAGTACAGACTCAACAAATTCATACCAATTTTTCTGATATTTATTTTGATCCAAAACTACCTGACTAACTGTATAGATCTTGCAAGCAAAAACTTCAAATTGTTAAATTCAAAAGTGGAAGGAATAATTATCTCAAAATCTAAGCTGATGATAAGGGTCTTGGTCAGTCACATATTTGAGCATGTTTAAAGAACATATTTAAAGTTTTAAGCGTAAATGCCTGTTATCTGTACATGATGTCACATTTATAAAAATATCTTATGTATATCTGGGTCTTGGTCAGTGACCATCATAAAATGACCCAAAACAACACTTCTGAAGTTTCAAGTAAATTTTTTTGTTAAAAAGGAAATAACCTGCAATATCATAACAAGGTGTTACGAGTTGAATACCTCAAAATATTCATTGAATAGACAGGCTTAAGTCAAGTGTGGTTTAGATGTCCCAACATATCCTCCTTCTAAAAAAACACAGCTTAATAAACGTTCTAGTTTATTTTATAGAAATAAAAAATCATAAAAAAGATCTCCAAAGTATCTAAAGCTTCCCCCCCCCCCCCAAATAAAAAATAAATAAATTCCGAGTTTCGGGCAACGGTCTCAAAAAAGTCAGGTAGAGTCGGAATCTATTTTTAAAAATTTTCTTCAATCCAGTCATCTTACAAATCTAATGATCATCACTAAAATCTTTTGGATTGTTGGGCAATAATAACTTTAGGATCGGGTTGCCCGAAACAGAATTTTTTTTGCCTTATTGAATTTTAACTTGCCTCGGACAGCTACACAATTTTTCAATGTGTTAATTTCAATTAATAGACATGGTATTTTGCAAAGAATTTAAGGTATTATGCTTAGACGTTATGAAGGAAATATCAACATACCTCAGTTTGCCTTTATCTTGTTCCTTTCACATAGCTGTTTGGCCCTGTTTAAGTCCCCCTCCTCAACAAACTTGAGAACCCTCTCTCCTTCATCCTTAACCTGGGAAATTACAGATATCAAAATTGCAATTCAAAAAGAAAAATACAGAAAATCAACAGTTTACATAAACTCAAAAGTAACGCATAGTTGCGCTAAGAAATAATAATGATAATAATAATATTAATATTATTATTATTACAAAAAATGTATATGTAAAGAAATGTCGTTTTGATTTTTCTTAAGAGCTGGGGTTTGCTGTATAGTATCATTTTTCTATTTAGGTGGAAGATATCCGAAAATAGTTGGCTGCTAGTGACCGCTCACAGTACAATAATAACACATTTGAAATAAAATGCTCAGTTTCATGCTGGTTTCTGAGATATTTAATCAGGGCTTTAATTTACAGGGAATGGACACTCCTTATCTATCGAATGAATAACCAAAATATGATGTCGCGAGTTCACCTGTATATCCTGTAACGGAAAATCGATCAATAATGAGTGATCTATCGTTAGTTAGCGGTAAATTGGTATGCAACGCTCGCACCTAGTTTACAAAAACATCCGTATTTTTGTCAATAATTATCTGATTTTCAAAATTTAAAATTTGTAAGAAATGAGAAACATTGATCTTTTATGACATCTATTTTTTATTTCAACAACAGAAGTGTTTGTTCCAAGCCGACGAGTAAAAAACGACAACCCAATACTTTTTACGTCTTTTTTTTGTAATTATCTGTCGTTAGTTAGCGGTAAATTGGCATGCAATACATGCATCTAGTTTACAAAAACATCCGTATTTTTGTCAACAATAGGCTGATTTTCAAAATTTTAAATTTGTAAGAAAGAAGAAACATTGACCTCTTACAATATCTATTTTTTTTTCAACTAAGGAAGTGGCTGTTCCAAGCCGACGAGTAAAAGACGATAACTAAATACCTTTTTCTTTTGGTAAAAATCTTGTCTCGATTTGATGAAAAAAGTGTTCACGTGTCTACAAAAATTGTTTATAACTTCGTCAATATATGGTATAATTTACTGAAAAAAATATGTCTGGATATTGTAGACTCAGATTATTTCAAATTATTCAGATTATCTTTACTTGTTTCACAGGTTGAGGCTTTCATTTACAAATTGTAACAAGTATAAATGTAAACTTTTGCATGATAGTTATGTCACAACATCCTGACACTCATAATTATGACAAAGCGATTAATTAATAAATTAATTAAAAAAAGCTCTGCCCACTGAGCCAAAAGCACGATCACAATGCTACCCATTGTCCACAAATTTAATTAACCAGCACTTAATTTTAAAAAAATGAAGAATGCAACAAACAACACCAAATTTCAGTGCAAGTAATTTTAAAGAAAACTGATCAACCGTGTGTTTAAAATAGCACAATATTTAACCGCCAATTTTGAAGTTAATATTCAGAGGAGGTCGGAAACCTTAGATTCAAATGTCAATCTCATCCAAGTAGAGTACGATGCAATTCATGTTAAGTGTTTTAATCGAGTCTGTTTGCACTGATACCACCCGAAATTCGTTAAGGTGTTGATCACCGAATAACACTTTTTTCGACAAAATTGCTGTAATTTACTTTGCTTTATTTCATTAACAAACACAGATACAGCAATAAAATGCATAGTAATGCTCAATCCTATGTCCACTGATTAACTTCCATCTTATGTCAACTCATTTCATAACTCCATTTTTGTCTAATACCCCCCGAAAGTTGACAAGAAAACACGAATTTGTACATACTTTCCGCCATTTTGGAAAAAAACGATTACATTTTAGTATTGATTTCACTGTTATTCAAGTAAAAGCTGCTTCGAAAAATAACAAACAAGATAGTCAAAATATTTATTTTACAATATTTAATTTACAATTCGTTCTGAAATTTCTTAATGTAAGTTCTTTTCAACATTTGAGTATATAATCGTGAAAGCAGCAACATGTACCATCCGCCATTGAGGTGTTTTATTGAGATCCGGCCGCGCATGCGCGCGACACCATATTATCGCAATTTTGGAGTGTCCATTCCCTGTAAATTAAAGCCCTGATTTAATTAATACGAAAAATAATAAATTGGCAAACAAGTACATTATATAAGACAGTATTTCCGAGTGTATCCCACCTTTTATAGCTTTATTTTTATTTCACGACAAAGTTAGAAAAGCCACTTGGTGAGTATTATTTGACCATAAACATAAATGAATTATGTATTATTTTAATTCAGTTTACATACATAAAAAACTCTGTACTTACCGTAAAAGGTATAGCTTCTTTCTTTAAATCATCAAACAAGGTCTTTAACTCCCCGTCCACAGAGACGGTCAAAAAATATCCTTGGGATTGAGACATTTTAATTTCAATATGATGTGTTCTCCAAGAGAGTTTGCTAGCGACTATGATCTTATTTCTACCGCGTATATCATGAAACACATGGCCAGTATACTATCCCAGGGCGAATCTGTCCTCATAGGAGTTGAAGCTGCCCCGGAAACATCATATTGCTAACAGCTCCGGTAAGGCAAATGAGACGCTTAACCTCCTCCATCACCACATGTACATCTGTAATTAAAAAGCAAAAACAAGTCTTTTTCATCGCTTGTTCGACATCACTTAGACATTAAGAGTACTATTAGACTAGTATAGTCAGTATTGACTTTTGGCTGTAATAAGTTGGAGTTAATACTTGGTACAATAGAAGGAACTACTTTTATTCTTAATTGACGTCCATCACTATATAAAATTGTAATTACAGTTATGAAATGTGTAGAAGCATCAGATCTTTGTTTTGTTTTAGTATTCGCGAATACTTTTCAATTCCATTAATCCTCGGCATATTCCGTTTGATGGTTCCGTTATATTCGAAATTTTTATTTTTAAAATTTTTGTATACTGTTACACATTCAAACTTGCATCATGCACAAAGATGCAGCATCATGACTTAAATCATTAAATATCCAATCACCATTTACAGGTTTTAATTGGAATAAATCTCCCACTGCGATAATGCTTACACCTCCAAATGGTTTGCGAGTTCCTTTGAATTCTTGCAACCTCTGATTTATGAAGCTCATTATAGTATTACTAACCATTGAAATTTCATCGATTATGACAACAGATAAATCTTGATATTTGGATCTGAAAGTATTTAAGCTGTCACATGTTAATGTTTGGTCGGACTGTTTGTACTTCTGCTTAAATGCGGACGAAATAGTAGAACCGTTTATATTGTAAGCTGCTTTTCCAGTATGTGCACACTAAAGTACTCTTATATCGTCAGTATTTTCTCCTTCTTTCAGATTAAGCATTCTATACAGTGTTTGATACAATGCTCTTATAACAACACTTTTACCAACACCAGCACCACCAGAAAGAAATGTATACAAAGGTGCATCTTCTGTTTTTATCCAGTGAACAACGTGATTGTAAAACTCTTTCTGTTTTGAGTTCAACAAATGCAGAAGAGCTCTGTATTCTTCATCTGGTAAAATATTTTCATTAGAACTGATTTGTGCAGATAAAATGGTGATACCTTGACTGAGCAATAGGCTGTTTACTTGGATCAGGAAGAGGGTATGCCTTTGTACCTGGTAAAGCTAGGAAGTTGAACTCATCAAGGATATTTGATCGCTCAAGATTGCCTGTGTTAATGCCTCGTTCCTGCAAAATTCAGAATGACAGAAATTCCAATTGAAGTAGTTTCTGATCTGGTGTTAAAGTTTCCCAATTTTTGGGGGGCCACTTAATGGATAAACTTCCTTCAGTGAGAGTTACTACTTCAGGGTTGGTCCACTCTCTTCTTGCAGGTGGGAATAATGGCATTGCACCCATTCTCAATAATTTCATAGCGTGATAAGGTATTTTGACTGTTGTACAGGGTGGTTGTTGTGCCAACATATCAGAGATCATGGTACTAATAACAGGAGTTTTCTGTTTTGCAGTAATTACACAGGTTAAATCTGCTGGTTTTGTATTCAATTGACACGAGGTTACAGATGATTCAGGCAATGGTTCAGTAACACTTGTTGAAGAAACACTTACTGGTGGTAGCTTTGTTGAGGCTTCCTCTGGTAAGTCAGGGGTAGAAGTGGCATCAGTGGCAAGCTTTAGTTTCTTGGTTCCCATTTCAATTTGAATCAATTTCACATTTTTTATTAGGCTTCTGACGGAATCTGTGTATCCCAGGAGCTATATCTATAGATGGTTTCAGGTCAGACTTATTAACCGCTAAGTTAATGTCAAATTCTGTGTGACCAGACGGGTTCTTCAGAGACGCTAGTCTGTGAGCAACAGCTCTCATGGCAAACTTGTCATCGAAAAGGTCACTTGTTAAGGTAGCTCAAATTTTATTGTACCCCTGCTCCAAATCAACATGTGGACTTGATGTGTTTAATGAAATTTGTTTGATGATCACATCAGGGTCGTTAACATCTGGCATGGTCAACTCTTTTGGCAGGGAGTACATCTCTTCATCTACATCCCAACCTTCAAGAAGCTGCTGTCGAGTTTTCGAACCCTTTCCATCCATTTTCTTGGCCCACATTAACATAAGTGTTATTAGTTTGACAACATTTGAGCTATGCCTGTCTGACTTGGTTATGATTTTACTGTAATCATCAGGAAACACTGATAGATAAAATCCATTGCTTTCATTGAATGTGTCATCATCAAGTATCTTGAATTCTGTAGGATGAGCCTTTGAACAGTGTACTTTTAGATTAGATATTCTTTTGAAATGAGCTTCTTTGTTAAAACATAGTGGGCATATAACCGATAGAATAGCATGCTCTTTTCCAACATGTTGTTTCAGCTGTTTTCTGTTTGAGAAAATAGCCTTGCAAGTCCAGCAGGATTCCATTCTGAAAGAATATAATCATTGTTCAATGTCTTTGCACTTAGTGATGATATTATATTCCTCATATTTACTGTTTATATTTAAGTCATCTTCAACCTAATGTAAAATATCTTAAGAAATGTCTAATTTCAAGTTATTCATATTGTTAAGTACATTTTTCTGATATTTCTTGTATACGAATATAACTAAATGTTATTCAATACTGTTAGCCACTGTTAAAAATATTGCATAAGAACAAAACAATAACACTGAGCTGTGTCCACTTAAATGTTTGACAATTTTCATTTCAATAAAACGAAATAAAACTTCACTGTGAAAAGCACTGTCTAGAAGACCCGTACTTTCATTATTGGATGTATCATCTAGAAGACAAATACAACCGCCTGTATTCCAGGGCTGTTCTTCTGCTGACTTGCCATCCTTGCAGTTGCCCCCGAATGACTGTTCGAATGTATGGCTGTCTGAGCTCCCTGCATCGATAGATTGACCGCATCATCTACTTGTTCGGTGAATTGGCCCCATTGTTCATGAGCCCTTGTGTAGTAATGACAACCTTCAAATGGCAAATCTGCAGGTTTAATTCCAGTTATGAAGGAAGAACACGGTACCAAGGTATCTGGAATCCTGGAAAGTGCATCCGCGTTTCCGTGTCTTACCCCAGGGCGGTATTTTACAACCATGTTGTATTGAGACAACTCCTCAATCCACCACGCCAGTTGACCCTGTGGTTCTTTAAACCTCAATAACCAAGTCAGACTTGAATGGTCTGTTCTCACTGTAAAGATTTTGCCCAATAGGTAGTGTCTAAAGTGTCTGATGAATCTTACAATGCTCAAAAGTTCTTTTCTGGTGTTGCAGTAATTCTTTTGTTCTGGAGTTAATGTGAAACTGCTAAAAGCAATGACCCTTTCTACTCCATTTTGCACTTGAAGAAGTTCTCCACCCAAATCCCTGTCAGAAGCATCTACATCAAGAATAAATGGGTCCTTGTTGTTTGGTAAAGCAAGAACTGGTGGTTCTGTCAATGCTTTCTTCAGTGCTTCAAACGATGCTCTCTCTTCCTCTCCCCACTTGAACTTATTCTTTCCTGTCAATTTGTAGAGTGGTTGTGCTAGTTCCGCGAAGTTCTTTATAAAGGTTCGATGATAATTGGCAAGACCCACAAATCTTTCTACGTCTTTTGATGATGTTGGTAAAGGCCAATTTGCAACCGTCTCTGTGTCTTTTGAAGTCATCGCCATTTGGTTCTGGTTTACAATCCTTCAAAGGAATTCAACCTCTTTCTGGAAGAAAATACACTTGCGTGGCTTTAACTTCAGACCATACTCCCGGAACCGCTCGAGAGCTTCTGCTATATTCTTCAAGTGTGCCTCAAAACTTTTCCCCATCACCAGGCCTCCCCCGTGAAATTTTTTATTTTCAAGCAGCAAAATGGTGCATTCTAGTGCATTTTAGAGGGGTTTAATATTGCTTTTTTGTGTTTATATTTTTGTATGTTAGAATTGAAAAATTCACTGGTACTGGAGAATTTATTAAAACACAATGTCAATGATATACATCTGATCATATTCATATCATGTTTAAAATTACATGTATGTGTTTGTACTGTTGTACTTATTGTAATGTATTGATGTATGATGGATGGCTTATTATAAAAGACCCGAAGGATTGTTTATGTATTTATTTATTAATACATGTGTTGCATCCAAATATTCCAAGTATACTAACAAATCTCACATTCATACTTTAGTGTTATATAAACATAGGCGGAGCTTACTTCTAGACTTGCTCTAGTACACTCTAGCTACTACATCCTCCTCGAAGTTTATTAGATTAGAAATATCAATAATTAAATGATTTTACAATAATAACTTTAAATTACTTTTCAATATCAAATACATATATTTCTGTTAGTTGCTTGTAGCCAGTCTATTTTCAATGTCTTTTTTTCTTCCCACAGTTCTAGATAAGTTCATAACGTTCACACACGTGTGGTGACCATAATCAGTTGTTTATCAGAGCAATTATACTGTAATTTGGTTCGCCCAAAAAGTGTCACAGATAATTCACCAAAATCCTAGGAATGTTTATTGTTGAATTATTTTATCATTGTAGTCTCCCAAAGCTGTTTATTTGCCATTTTATCTGTCAGTAAGTGTAAATGTTATCGTGCACATGTGATATTTAGTTGGGAACACCATGAAATATAGAATGTTATTAAAATTCCAACAGGATTCATTGATACATCACATGAGTCACAAAAATGAAAAAAAAAAACATGTATACTTCACAACATTTATACCGAAGCAAGCATATAATATAGATATGTTAATCCACTATAAATTTGAACATGTGTTTTTATTCCAAAGAGAATGAATCATTAATTGGAGCATTATTATGGCTCTAGCACTATCACTATTCATCACACTCTTATTGAATAAAGTTTAACACAGTTTATATCCAGATTTAAATTAGCCTTCATCGCGATACCGTTTTGGTACACGGCAGTTTCTTTGCGGGCGCTGGTACGAAGAGCCTTGATCTGGTGCTTTGTCCAGGTCTTGGTCTGGTGTTTTATCTTGTTTGTTTTCACCGTTCTGAACGACCTTAAACTTGGAAATGTCTCTGGTCACACGCTTTCCTTTGTGTTCAATGGTGATCATTGATCCCTTTTTGTCAATAATTGTCCCTGGTATCGGATCAAATAATGTTTGGAACTTATTACGCGTTTCTCTTCTGAGCAAAACTTTGTCTCCAATTTTTAAATTCCTGTGCTTAGCGCGTCGTTTCTTATCAGCATACAGTTTGTTCTTTGATTTTGACAGGCTGTCTCTATCTCTGACATTTGTGTCATTTCTCTTTGATGTCAACTTTGGTAATTTTGTCTTTTGTCTCCGATTAAACATAATCATAGCAGGCGATTTTCCTGTAGATGGATGTTGTGTATTTCTATAGTTCAATAGATACGGGTTCAATTCATCCATGTAGTTTTGTCCTTGCGCTATCGCTGTTTTGATCGCTTTTTGTAATGGTGACATAAATCTTTCAACGATCGAGTTCCCTTGTGGGTGCAGAGGCGTTGATCGTTTTCTTTCAAATCCTTTTTTTTCTGCAAAGTCTTTGAATGCATGACTTTGAAAGGGTGGTCCCGAATCGGAACGTAGTACATCTGGGTATCCAAAAATGGAAAATATGGACTCAAGACGTGGTATGACCTTATCTGCTGACGTAGAAGAAATCCTTTCTACGACCGGAAATCGGCTATAATCATCTATCACCACCATTAAATATTGTCCATCCGGAAATGGACCACAGAAATCAACACTTACTTCCGAAAACACATCTGGCGGAAGTGGTGTAGGTTTAATTGGGTCTGGTGGGCTGGCTGGCGATGCTGCTTGGCATGCTAAACATGACTTGCATATTTCTTCCACCAATCTGTCCATATGCGGAAACCAACAGTATTCACGAAGTAATGCTTTGGTGCGTGATTGTCCTTGATGACCCTGATGACTTAATACTACCGATTGTTTTTGTAGTGATTCTGGTATGCAGATCTGTGTACCGCGTAATACAATGCAACCGTTGTCTGTACTCGCTACTGCAAGTTCTTGATTTTTGTTCAAATTCTCGTATAATCGAAAATCTTCATCTTTGTAGCATCTCTGATTTTTCCAATCGTTGCTGGACATAGCACTTATTACGCAATCTAACACACAGTCCTGTTTCGTAGCTTTTGCAACGTCCGAAACTTTCATTGCATGTGGAATCGCATTATCAGTAATGAAGCTGACGTATTGTTCTGCAATGGAATGCGTCGCGTGCCTGGCGTGTGGATGTCTCGAGAGATAATCTGATATCATGAGATTACCTGGGCGGTAGATCACTTTGAATTCATACGTAGTCAGTTTCAGTCTCCATCTTTCTAAACGCGGTGATTGTATTTTCTTCACATTATTGAAGATTGACTGGAGCGCGGCATGATCGGTAATGAGTTTGAACTGCTTGCCGAACAAGTATAGATGAAATAACTCAATCATTATGACAGCACTAAGACACTCGCGTTCCGTTTGAGAATACTTTTGCTGTATTGGATTCAATGCTTTACTTCCGTAAGACACAACTTTGCCCTCTTGGATCAAGATTCCAGATACTCCAACTGGACTTCCATCGACCCAAAGTTCAGTTTCTTTATTTGGATCGAAGTAAGCCATGACCTTTTCGCTGACTAATGCTTCTTTTAGTTTATTGAAGGCAATGTCCTGTTCACTTGTCCACTGAAATTTGATATTCTGATGTGTAAGTCGACGTAACGGTTCCGTTAACGTTGAGTAGTTATCCACAAATTTGGAAAGATAATTTGTGAGTCCCAAAAATGAGCGGATTTCAGCCACTGATTTGGGTTTCTCCATGCTTTTCACAGCGTCTACTTTGGCTGGATCGGCTGATATTCCAGATTCCGAAAAGACATATCCATAGAACTTAATTTTTGACTGCCCGAATGAACATTTATCCTTGTTCAGTGTAAGATTACGTTCTTGTAACCTTTCAAGTAACGCTCGTAGGTTCGCGTCATGGATTTCTCGATTGCTTCCGTAACAGACTAAATCATCTGCGATATTCAATACACCATTTAGGCCTTGTATTGCTTGGCGGAGTTCATTTTGGAAGATGACTGGAGCTGCAGAAACCCCAAAATTCAACCGTTTGTAGCGCCATAGACCTACGTGAGTTTGGAACGTTGTCAGACTTCGCGACGTTTCGTCCAATTCTATCTGGTGAAATGCTTTGAACATATCAAGACGTGAAAACACTGTTGCGCCATTTAACGTAAGTATGACGTCATCGACTGTAGGCATCACATTTTTCTCCGTTTTAACTGCAGTGTTCGCTTTTCGCATATCTACGCATATTCGAACTTCTCCTGGTGCGTTCGGTTTCGGTGCTGCAACTAGGTTTGAAACCCAAGGTGTAGGGACACCTTCAACTTTCTCAATAACATCCATTTTCTCCAAACGTTCAAGTTCTTGCTCTACTTGTTCTCTCACATGAAACGGTATTCTCCTCGGTGGTTCTGCTACAGGTACAACATTTTTATCAATATGAAATTTCACCTGTCGGTCCTTTAACTTTCCTAGTCCATTAAAAACTTGAGAAAATTCACGAATAAGTCCTTTATATATATCTTTAGTTTGGACAGTCCTTATTTTAGGAAGGATTTCAAGGTCGACTGACAATTCATAGCTAATTAACGTCTCGCTGTTTCCTTCCACAACATGAAAATCTTTCATCAAAAATTTATTTTCTGATTCAACGAGTAATGAACATTTACCTTTGATAGGTAGAGACGACTTCTGTCCGAATGCGAATGCTTTTGTTTTACTTTTCTGGATCTGGGGTGGAGGTTTCATTTTGCGCAGAACATTTTCGCTTACAATGTTAATCGATGACCCGCTGTCAATCAGTACGCATGTACTAACTCCATTTAATTTCATAGTTTTTCGGGGCACCTTCCTTGTACTCTGTTCTGATAATCCGAATGATACATCGCATTCCTCTACATCACTTTCATTTTGATCTAAAGTTATATCTTGTTGTTCTATTCCTCTCACACGGTTCCTTCTGATTCGTTTTCTACAAACCGCAATGAAGTGGTTTTTCTTATGGCAGTATGCACACTCTGTTCCCATTGCAGGACAGCGTGTTTTGTGAGGATAATTTCCCCCACAATTTCGACATGTTTTGTTATTTTCACATGCGTGGTTCCCTGCGTGGTTCCCCGATGACGACCTAGAATTATAGGATGGTGCAGGTTTTGTAGGTTTTGACTTTGGCTTGTTGCGCTGAAATCTTGCACTTTGAATTTTCTGTACTTTCTCTGTGCCGTTTGACATGCTTTCAGCCTGTTTCTTCGTGACCTCCATTGTTCTTGCAATGACTAATAAGTCCTTGAGCGATTTTTCCGATTCTTGCAGACACTTGGTTCTCAGTTTTTGAGATACAACTCCTTGAATAAACTGACTTTTAATTTCCAAATCTAAATTTGCGAACTCACAATAAGCGGCTTTTTGTCTCAATCTAGTAACAAATTGGTCAGTTGTTTCACCATTATTTTGTCTTAAATTTCGGAACTCGAAAATTTCGAATTGTGTGTTCTTCCTTGGTTTGAAATGTTCAGAAAGTCCCGCTTTTGTTTCATCATAGTTCTGGTCACTTTCAGCAAGACCTTCGAGAGTTTCGTAGATCTCGAACACATTGTCTCCAGCATAATGCAGCAATAAAGCCTTCTTGCGTTTCTTTGACGTTATGTCCAATCCGGTAAATAAATTTTCTAATTTATTCACATATTTTTCCCAGCGAACACCTAGCGAATTTTCGTCCGAAAACACATCAAATTGTGGAAATGATGGTAAAGCTGATGCCATTTTCAACTGTCTGATTTGTAGATTAATCCAATGATTAATAATAATATAATCCCATGTTCGTCGCCAATGTAATGTATTGATGTATGATGGATGGCTTATTATAAAAGACCCGAAGGATTGTTTATGTATTTATTTATTAATACATGTGTTGCATCCAAATATTCCAAGTATACTAACAAATCTCACATTCATACTTTAGTGTTATATAAACATAGGCGGAGCTTACTTCTAGACTTGCTCTAGTACACTCTAGCTACTACACTTATGAATAAAATAAAAGTTTAAGTTTAATACAGACTATGGTGTACTTATGTCAGTCAGGCTCATGATACAGCTCTGGCAAAAAAAAAACTGTGATAACTGTGTTTATCTTGTTGTTATACAGTGCTAGTGTCACAATAATTCAACTTCAAAATCAAATCTCAGAAATCTGAGTCATAGTCCGAATCAAGCCCAGAGTCATGGGAGTCCTGGTCCTGGTCATCAACAAGATCTAGAGCTAGGATGGCATCCTGATACTCTTCATCACCACAAACTTGAGCCTGTTCAACATTGACATGCTGCTCTAGCTCTAAACCTTGTTCATGATCAGGATCTGTATTCTCAGTCTGGACACCACAGTCCATGGTTGAGGCAGTGTGATACTGGCTGTCAGTGTGGTCTGAACCCCCAACAGATGGCAGCTTCTTTAGTGGAGGCATGTGTCTTCCTCCATATGTTGCTGGCTTCTGTGAGCATGTCACAACATTCTTTTGATTTTGGAGCTGGGCCATTGAGAGAAATGTGCAGAAAACTTGCTAGCATGTTATTTTTCATGTTGCTTCGGAGTCTAGTCTTCTCTCGCTTCACTGCACTTGCTCCACGTAATCTCCATTCTAATGCTTCAGTCACACTACACCGTATAGCGTTAACAGATGCCAAACGCAAAGAGAAATGCGGCTGAAAGTTATCCGGTGATGAAAAGCATTTCCCGCTGCTGCTCGGTGCTCTTATGATCGCTGTACGGGGCGCTAAAACGTACAAAACGCACAATGACCGAACGATCAACGCACATATACCGGATGAACGACGTACAGTTAACGGACTTCACCGTACTAGTAACGGATTTGTACCGCACAAAACGTACACGCAGCGCATGAAGAACTGACAAAACGTTCTTTGAACGTTCGATGAGGTATTTCTACCGGTCACGTGACGGACAAAACTGGTATAAATAGTCTGATATTTTTTTCGTTTCGTTATAATAGTTTCCACGCTCTCAAAGATCACACACGTGCTCCAAAATGCCAAAAGCCAAGGCTGCCAATGCTGGGAAGGGTTAGGCCAGGGGACGGAGGAATACTCCAAGGTTCGTCAGATGTACGGTAACCATGCGCTGGTATGCTTTTTGTTCGTTACTCGTACGTTCCTTATTCTGTACTTGTCCGGTTCAAGTCCGTTAGTAGTCCGGCCGTGAATCAGGTCCACCGGACAAGAACGGTAACTCTAATGCATTGGATGTACCTAATTGATTGGACATATTCGTACATGATGATGCTAAATGCTCGTGCGACTGACAGTTTTTGTTTGTTTTATGTGATTCTGGTGTTGTGGAAATTGATGCAGGACCTGTTGAATCTGAAGTATTCTGTGATTCGGATGTTGCTGGAATTGATACAGGACCTGTTGCAGTGTTCCCCGAGTGTGCTGGTGGTGTTGAATCTGCAGTACCACCCGTCTCTGGCTGGTCTTTAGGTTGGGATCCTTCAATATTTAGATGAATGTTATAATAGTGATTTATGTTCATTTTTTATATGTGAGCCGTGTCATGAGAAAACCAACAATATGGGATTTGCGACGAGTGTAGGCCCAGATCAGCCCACGTGCAGCCACATGGTCTGATTAGTCCTTCACTGTTTGCCTATCAAGTTGAACGATTAGGAGCGGTAGCCGAACAGTGTAGATCATGATCAGACCGCGCAGCTGCGCATGGGCTGATCTGGACCTTCACTGGTCGCAAAGCCTATATTGTTTTCTCATGACATGGCTCATTTATAAATATTCACAATATTATATATTATCAACAATTCGCAGGCAATGCAGACTTTGTAGAAAATCTGCTATTGGCGACTTAAACTGAGCAGGTGTAGGGGTGGGTGGGGTAAATAAAAAAACTGACTGATGGAGTGATGCCAGGTCCTGAAGGCCAATTTCATACAATCTTTACTAGTGGCCATTTACTTTCAATATCAGTTTATTGCATTACCCATTGACAAAAAATCCGACATTTTTCTTTGATTAGAAATATCATTTTTCTGTTTTTTCTTCGGTGGTGGCATTGTGCCACAGGTCACAAGTTGACAAGTGTCTGGATCTCTGGAATGCTTACCTTTCCAAGAAGTTATTATTTATTTATGTTGCGCTTCAATGATGCAGATAACTAACGGCTAAAAATAACCATGCGGAAATCCCATGGTACCCGGCAAGAGTGTTTATTGATCTCACTTCGCAAAATAAGCGGGAAACAATGCGGTGTTCATATAAATATTTACTTGACGATTTTATTCAATGTAAACATTTCGTTTTTTACGTTTTTTCTCTTTTTGTTTTGGAAAAAGTAGCCGGCGGCAGGCTTGCGAGTAATCGGCGGTTTTGCCGGCCGCCAGCGCTTCCGGAGAACTCTGAATGAATGCTGTTTTCTTTCGATCTTCTTCATTAACACGTACTTGGCAATAAGCAGAGTTAGCGTCTAGTTTAGAAAACCAGATACTACCTACTAAAGTATCTATGCAGTCTTCAGTAGCGGAAAAGTGTCCTTTACTGTCACGTTGTTGAGAGACCTATAGTCTATGCACTACCTTACGGACCCATCACGTTTTTTTATCAGAACAGGTGAGGCTGCCCACTCTGACGTAGATTCTTGTATGACACCGGCTTCTAACATCTTCTTCAAATGAGCTTCTTCGTCCCCAATGAAACATGCAGGTGTTCGTCTCATGCGCTGCTTTATGGGTGCTGCATCGCCAGTGTCGATCTTGTGCTCAATTGAAGTAAAGTTGCCCAAATCAAAATCTCCCTTAGCAAATACATCTTGATAATCACAAAGAAGTTTTGCCAATTTCTTACATTGTTCTTCATCTAAATCTTCTTTAGAAGATTGATACATTTCTTTTGAATGATCTGGGATCTGTGACAACGCATCTGTCTGTTTTGGTGCATGGTTTACTGCATCTGGCAATCCATCTTCTTTGACTATTTGAACAGAGTAACTAGAAGTCGCTCTTGTCCCTTCTTGTACACCATACTTTTTGGTATCTTAGTAACTGGAAGTTTGCGCAGATGACTCATCTTCTTGATCAAAGAAACTTGTATCTCAAAGGCATTTGCTATTCCTTTACCCTTCTTAAATGTCTTGAAAGAGTCGGTGACATTGACGATACACATAATTGGTTCAGTTCTTGATGACCTGAATGTTTTTGGCATCATTACACCAAAACAGTCCAACTCCTCATTTGGCTCAATGAAATTATCAATGGAAATAAGACTTCTCAAGTTCATGTTATTATTTTGATTGGTTAAATTGTGTTATTTTCTCAAATATAACTGTAACTTGCCATAATCACATACACACCACAAGAAGTTCCATCTACTTGTCTTGCATGTTGCTGAGTCTTCAAAGTCCATCCTTCAGGTGAATTTTGTTCATATCCATGCCTGTACATTGTATCTGCTTATTAGGAAATCACTAAAATATTAAAAGTTTGTTTTACTAAACAATCTCTCTTATGTTCTAAACAAAACTCCTATAACATTTTTCAGTTACTTGGCAATGATTTTGATGTTTTCTCTGTACTGAATACACCCCAAATGCATACATTTCTTTTCCATGTGATAAGGCATCAGAACTCATATGACATACTTAATTTCAAAATAAAATAATATTCACTTTATCAAAATACTCATAACAGCAAGTGATTTTGTAACCTAGTATTTCAACCAAATTTATAACAAATCTAACAAGGCAATTGGTAAAACCGACATATGTTCCCCGAAGCAGGAGCCAAAGGGACATGTGCAAGGCAAGAGCATACAGGCAAAGTCATAAAGTGGGCACATTTTATTTTTCATAAACAAGTAAAGATGTAAAGTGAATGTTTACCGATTATATCTTTTTCAGTCTGTAAAGGAGATAATTCAAAATCAGGGGAAAAAATTTAGATATGCTGTATGTTCCCTGCACTCATTCTCACTGCCATCTACCACTATGTTTAGTTTAAACTAATTATCAGCTATAGTGTCTAAGTACATGCAAAGCTCCAGACAACATTTTGTAAAAGGCAGGTTATTCAAAAACCTGGCAAAACAAGGTTACAGTTCCTTTGCACTGCCCTACTGCTCAATGCCGTGTACCAGTGTGTGAAGTTCAATCTAATTATCTCATGTAGTTTTCTAGTTATGCTCCGTACAAGTTTTTTTTTTTAAAATGGGAGATAATTCAAGAATGGGGCAAAATAGAGTTATGGTTCTTTGGCACTGCACTCCGCCTCAATGTCCTCTACCACTGTGTGCAGTTTAAACAAATTATCTCCAAGGGTTTTCAGGTTATGCTCTGGACAAGATTTTTCTGAAAAGGGAGATAATTCTAAAATGGGGCAAAACAGGGTTATGGTTCTTTGGCTCTGCACTTCACCTCAATGCCCTCTACCACTGTGTGCAGATTAAACAAATTATCTCCAAGGGTTTTCAGGTTATGCTTCGGACAAGATTTTTCTAAAAATGGAGATAATTAAAAAAAAAGGCAAAATAGAGTTATGGTTCTTTGGCACTGCACTCTGCCTCAATGCCCTCTACCACTGTGTGCAGTTAAAACAAATTATGTTGAAGGGTTTTCAGGTAATGCTCCAGACAAGATTTTTCTAAAAATGGAGATAATTCAAAAATGGGGTAAAATAGAGTTATGGTTCTTTGGCACTGCAGTCTGCCTCAATGCCCTCTACCACTGTGTGCAGTTTAAACAAATTATGTCCAAAAGTTGTCAGGTTATTCTCCAGACAAGATTTTTCTAAAAGGGGAGATAATTCAAAAAAGGGGCAAAACAGAGTTATGGTTATTTGGCACTGCACTCCGCCTCAATGCCCTCTAACAAATTATGCCCAAAGGTTGTCAGGTTATGCTCCGGACAAAATGGACGGACTTACTGACGGGAGAGTAAATATGTGGCTTACAGTTATGTCGCTGGAAAATTAATGTGGCTTCTTCATTTATGTGTCTTTTGAAAATGAACTTACGAGAAGGTAGTTATGTGTTTTATCTCCTTAAACATGTGTCTAAGTGTCCATAACAATGTTTACAATATTGTCCAAATTTAAGTGGTCATTACAATAAATAAGGGCAGTCTGACATTTATTTTAGCTTCATGTTAACTGTAATATCTGCATAACAAGAAAGTAGGTCACTAGGTCAAGGTAATGGTAAACTGATGACACTTTTGAAATCAGCTTTCAAAACTGTACATATGGTCCAAATTGCAGTACTGTAGCTTCAAAAACAAGAAAGTAGGTCACTAGGTCATGATAAGGTCAAGGACATATGACAATGATCTAATGATTCCTCATACAAAATATCTAAGCTCTAGGCTTTCTGGTTTATTTTTAAATTTTTTTTGAAGATTCTCATTTGTACAATCAAGTGACCCCCGTGGTGGGGTCAGTTTTAACCCAGGGGTCATGATATGAACAAATTTGGTAAAGGTCCACTAGGTAATGCTACATGTCAAATATCTAAGCTCTACGCCTTCTTATTTATATTAAGTTAATTTTTAGCTCACCTGTCACATAGTGACAGAGTGAGCTTTTCTGATCACCTTTTGTCCGTCGTCCATCCGTCCGTCCGTTAACAATTAGATTGTTAACACTCTAGTGGTCACATTTTTGCCTCAATTGTCATGAAACTTGGTCAGGATGTTTGTCTCATTGATATCTCGGACGTGTTCAAACATGGGTTATCAGGGTTGGAAAACTATGTCACAGAGCCCAAATACAGAAAAACCTTGTTAACACTCTAGAGGCTACTTTTTCAGTCCAAATATCCTGGAAATTTGTCAGAAAGGTTCTATCAATGATTTCTAGCTCAGGTTCAAATATGGGTCATCTGGGTTCAAAAACTAGGTCACAGAGCCCAAATATTGAAAAACCATGTTAACACTCTAGAGGTTACATTTTCAGCCCAAATAATCTGGAAATTTGTCAGAAAGGTTGCTTCAAAGATTTCTAGCACAAGTTCAAATATGGGTCATCTGGGTTCAAAAACTAGGTCACAGAGCCCAAAATAGAAAAACCTTGTTAACACTCTAGAGGTTACAGTTTCAGGCCAAATAATCTGGAAATTTGTCAGAAAAGTTGCCTTGAGGATTTCTAGATCAAGTTCGAATATGGGTCATCTGGGGTCACAAACTAGGTTTCAGAGTCCAAATATGGAAAAACCTTGTTAATATTCTAAAGGTTGCATTTTCAGTCCAAATAACCTGGAAATTTGTCAGAAAGGTTCTATCGATGATTTCTAGCTCAATTTTGAATATAGGTTTTCTGGGGTCAAAAACTAGGTCACAGAGCCTGAAAGTAGAAAATCCTTGTTAATGCTCTAGAGGTTACATTTTTAGTCCAAATGTCCTTGAAATTTGTCAGAAAGATTGTTCAATGATTTCTAGCTCAAATTTGGATATGGGTCATCTGGGATCAAAAACTAGGTCACATGGTCCAAATATGTAAAAAACTTTTTAACACTCCAGAGGTTACATTTTCAGTCTAAATATCCTGGAAATTTGTCAGACAGGTTTTCTTGATGATTTCCAGCTCTGGTTGGAGTATGGGTCATCTTGGGTCAAAAACTAGGTCACAGAGCCCAAAAATGGAAAAACCTTGTTAACACTCTAGAGGTAACATTTTAATTCCAGATAACCTGGAAATTTGTCAGAAAGCTTAATTCTGTGGTTTCTAGGTCAAGTTTGAATATGGGTCATCTGGAGTCGAAACTTCTAGGTCACAGAGCCCAAATATTGAAAAACTTTGTAAATACTCTAGAGGCTACATTTTCAGTCCAAATGTCCTGGAAATTTTTCAGAAAGGTTGTTTTGATGATTTGTAGCTCAAGTTTGGATATTGGTTATTTGGGGTCAAAAACTAGGTCATAGAGCCCAAATATGGAAAAACCTTGTTAACACTCTAGAGGTAACATTTTCAGTACAAATAACCTTGAAATTTGTCAAAGAGATTGTTTCAATAATTTCTCGGTCAAGTTCGAATATGGGTCATCTGGGGTCAAATAACCAGGTCCATAGCAACTTTGTTTAAAGCAGTCATACTCAGGTGAGTGATACAGGGCCATCATGGCCCTCTTGTTATTTATAGTGTCGCTGTGCCCCATGTGTCTAAAAAAAGCTTCTCGCTCTACATCCCAGACATCCAAAGATGCATGAATTGTTGCTGCACGGTGACGCACCTTTGTTGCTGTAATTGTTTTTACGCCCACTTTTTGGCTTATAGACCTTATACTTTCAGTTCCTATAACATGCCTCAATGAGCGCTGTGTGGAGGGGAAAAGATACATTTATTGAACTTATTGACACTTGGGTCTTTTCGAACTGCAGGATCAGAAAGTAATTGCAATGCTGATAAACAGTCACTGGGAAATATTACAGGCACAAGTTTGCAATCATTTTTGCCTCTCTGATAAGCAATTTTCACCTTTTCCAAATGTGTCATATCATCTTCATATTCAAGGGGTTCTTTAATTCTCTTTTGTTTCCATTCATCATTCAATGCTTCCTTCCACTCTGATATTGTGAGCCGACTAGGCTCCCCACCACATCTGGCATTGTACAACGTCAGTTTACAGACTACCAAGTCCCTTAAATATATATATTCAGACTCTGCTATGAAGTTGTAACTATCAGATGAAAGTCGTTTCAATTCTGATACCGTAAACTGTGTTATTTTTTAAACTCATTTTCATCTGGCAGAGATACTGGCTTTCTTGTCTCCGATCGATTTATTACAGTTTGGCATTCAGACTCTGCACCCCCCAATGATGCCTCATACTGCATAAGAAACCGTCAAATTAAATTGTTTTCTTATCATCACCTTCACTTCTGCAGTGGTCATGTAAGAATTTGGCAAATCTTTTATTGAGGTTGCCTAACTGTGTCATTGAACCTGCAGAGGCAGCCTGGGATCTTGAATGCAAAACCAGCTTGAGATATTTTACGTTTTTTTGCAAGAACACTTTCTCCAAAGAAATGCTGCTACAACCTGTTGCACTTAACATGGTTTCTTTAAATTCAAGGAAGAGATTAGCTATTTGTCTCATTGTAGACATTGTGCTCTTGCGTTTCTCATCACTCTTTGTATTATTCTTGCCCCAGCTCAAGAATTTTTTAAACCCATACAACCTCATGTAATGATTTGTTTTGCAAAACATCCCTACTTCATCTTCACGGAAGTGTTTGCTGACTTCACTTTCATATCTGACATATTCTTCTTTGCTTTCTAAATCTGATAAAATAAATGCTTCAATAAAGTCAGGCAGTAGTTTTGTTTCTGAGGACTGACTGCAGAATTTTTTGTGTTTGTAGTAAAGACGTTTTGAAATAAAAGCTTTGCATGATATGCAAGTTACTAATTCTCCAGTACCAGTTTGTCTTTCCCGAATGAGTTCAGCTGAATGCCTTGATTTTTTTCTCGCAATACTATCATATTTTCCTGAAATATACCAAGCTTCCTTAACCTGGAAAATGCTTCTATTCTCTCTTGTGTTGGTAATTTCATGGCCTCTATGACTTCTTTTTCATCTTTGTTTTCTGCAGATGATTTGATAACTTGGCTTTAAATGACCCACAGAAAGGACAAGGTCGATACGGCTTTTTAGCTCACCTGAGCATGCTCATGTGAGCTTTTAGGATCCTTGATTGTCCGGGTCCGTCCGTCGTTCACAATTCATTCAAACGACATCTCCTCTGAAACCACTGGGCAAAATTTAATGGAACTTGCCTAATATGTTCCTTGCATGAAGCTCTACCAAGTTTGTTCAAATGGTTCCGGTTCATTGCATTTCTGGGTCACAGGAGCTAAAAACAGATTTTAAAAGTGGGATCTTTAAAAATCTTCTTGTCAGAAACAACAAGGCCTGGAGCTTTGATATTTGGTATAAAGCATCATCTAGTGGACCTCTACCAAATTTGTTCAAATTATGATCCTGGGGTCAAAAATGGCCCCGTCCCAGGGGTAACCTGTTTTACATAGAGTTACAATGTATATAGGAAAAACTTTAAAAATCATCTTGTCAGAAACCGTAAGGCATAGAGCTAAGATATTTGGTGTGCAGCATTGTCTAGTGGACCTCTACCAAGTTTGTTCAAATCATGGCCTCTGGGTCAAAAATTGCCCTGCCCAAGGGGTAACTTGTTTTACATAGAGTTATATAAGAAAAACTTAATAAAATCTTCTTGTCAGAAACCGTAAGGCATAGAGCTTAGATATTTGGTATGTAGCATTGTCTAGTGGACCTCTACCAGGTTTGTTCATATTATAACTCTGGGGTCAATTTTAGCCCCACCCTGGGGTCATTGGTTTTACAAAGGCTTATATAGGAAAAAACTTCAAAATTCTTCTTGTCAGAAACCACAAGGTCCTGTGCCATAAGATTTGGTATGTAGCATTGTCTAGTGGACCTCTACCAGGTTTGTTCAAATTATACCCCTGGGGTCAAATTTGGCCCCACCCCGGGGTCATTGGTTTTACATAGGCTTATATAGTGAAAACTTTGAAAATCTTCTTGTAGAAGGAGAAGTGACATTTTCAGTCCATAAAATCTGGAAATTTGTTAGACAGGTTGTTTCTATGATTTCTAGCTCAAGTTCGAATATGGGTCATCTGGGTTCAAAAACTAGGTCACAGAGCCTAAAATAAAAAACCTTGTTAGCACTCTAGAGGTTACATTTTCAGTCAAAATATCCCAGAAATTTGACAGAAAGGTTGTTTTGATGATTTTTAGCTCAAGTTCAAAATTGGGTCATCTGGGGTCAAAAACTAGGTCACAGAGCCCATATATTGAAAAACCTTGTTAACACTCTAGAGGTAATGTTTTCAGTTCAAATAACCTGGAATCTGTCAGAAAGGTTGTTTCAGTGATTTCTAGGTTAAATTTGAATATGGGTCATCTGAAATCAAAAACTAGGTCACAGATCCCAAAAATAGAAAAAAACTTGTTAACACTCTAGAAGCTACCTTTTCAGTCTAAATATTCTCGAAATTTGTCAGAAAGGATGTTTTAGTGATTTCTAGCTCAGATATGAATGATGGTCATCTGGGGTCAAAAACTAGGTCACAGACCCCAAATATGGAAAAACCTTGTTAACACGCATTGAGGTAACATTTTCAGTTCAAACAACCTTGAAATTTGTCAGAAAGATTGTTTCAATAATGTCTAGGTCAAGTTCTAATATGGGTCATCTGGGGTCAATTAATCAGGTCCATAGCAACTTTGTTAAAAGCAGTCATATTCAGGTGAGCAAATAGGGCCATCATGGCCCTCTTGCTTTGTCTTCACGAGTTGGATATTTCTCAGTTTCTACAAAGAGCATTGGCATGAAAGTTTACACACTTACTTAACAGTGCACAGGTCATGACCCTGACAAGTTACATAACTGTGGCTACAATAATTCTTGGGTAATCTCCCCATTTTATACTTAGTGAAATGGTAAACCAGTTTCGGCAAGTTGGATATTTCTCAGTTTCTACAATTAGCAGTGGCATGAAAGTTTACACATTTACTCAACAAAGCACAGGTCATGACAAGAAACATTACTGTGGCTCCCTTTTTTCTTGGATTATCTCCCCATTTTGTACTTACAGAATGGTTGCCCTGTTTTGGCAAGTTGGATATTTCTCAATTTCTACAAATAGCAGAGGCATGAAAGTTTACATACTTATTAAACAGTGCACAGGTCATGACCCTGACAAGTAACATAACTGTGGCTACCTTTTTATGCCCCTGACATCTAGTGATTGAACTGTCTGTCCGTGCATCCACACATCCATCTGGTTAACCTGTTTTGGCAAGTGGGACATATCTCCATTTCTACAAATAGCAGTGGCATGAACATTTACACACTTTCTTAACAGTGCACAGGTCATGACCCTGACAAGTAACATAGCTCTAGCTACCCTATTTCTTGGGTAATCTCCCCATGTTGTACTAAGAGAAATGGTTAACTTGTTTCGGCAAGTTGGATATTTCTTAATTTCTACAAATAGAAGTTGCTTGAAAGTTTACACACTTCCTTGACAGTGCACAGGTCATGACACTGACAAGTAAAATGTTTGCGGCTACCTTATTTTTTGGGTAATCTCCCCATGTTTTACTAAGAGAAATGGTTCACCTGTTTCGGCAAGTTGGATATTTCTCAATTTCTACAAAAAGAAGTCACATGAAAGTTTACACACTTACTTAACAGTGCACACATCATGACCCTGACAAATTATTTATTTGCGGCTACCTTATTTTGGCTCATGGTGGGCTATTGTGACCGGTCTTTGTCTGTCGTCCGTCCTCCGTCAGCAATTTCATTCAAACGACATCTCCTCTGAAACCTCTCGGCCAGATTTGAAGAAACTTGCCTGGGATGTTCCTTGCATAAAGCTCTACCAAAGTTGTTCAAAGAATTCAATTCCATCAAGAACTCTGGTTGCTATGGCAACTTAAAGGAAAAACTTCTTGTCTGAAACCACAAGGCCCTGAGCCTTAAGATTTGATATGTAGCATTGTCTAGTGGACCTCTATCAGTTTTGTTCAAATTATGCCCCTGGGGTCAAATTTGGCCCCACCCCGGGGGTCAATTGATTTTACATAGGCTTATATAGTGAAACTTTAAAAATATTCTTGTCTGAAACCACAAGGCCCTGAGCCTTAGATTTAGTATGTTGCATTGTCTAGTGGACCTCTATCAAATTTGTTCAAATTATGCCCCTGGGATTAAATTTGACCCCGCCCTGGGGGTTAATGGATTTTACATAGGCTTATATAGTGAAACTTTAAAAATCTTCTTGTCTGAAACTACAAGGCCCCGAGATCTAAGATTTGGTATGTAGCATTGTTTTGTGGACCTCTACCAAGTTTGTTCAAATTATGCCCATAAGGGCAAATTTGGCCCCACCCTGGGGTCAACTTATTTTACATAGGGAAAACTTTGAAAATCTTCTTGTCTGAAACCACAAGGACCTGAGATTTAATATTTGGTATGTAGCATTGTCTTGTGGACCTCTACCAAGTTTGTTTAAATTATACACCTGGGGTCAAATTTGGCCCTGCCCCGGGGGTCAGTGGATTTTACATAGGCTTATATAAGGTCACCATAGCTTATGATAGATATTTCTACTTTCTGTCATAGAGCCTTTATTTATTGACTGATATTTTACATATTTACATATCTATATTTACATTACTTACATATTTTCAATTAAAACATGAAATACTGCTTAACTGCAAGCCTACAGCCAAAATACTCAGGTGAGCGATCTAGGGCCATCATGGCCCTCTTGTTTAAGATTTTTATGTGTAATATCAAGTGACCCCTGGGGTAGGTCAATTTTCACCCAGGGGTCATAATTTGAACAAACTTAGTAGAGGTCCACCAAATGATGCTTCATACTAAATGTCTTAGCTCTAGGCCTTCTGGTTTCTAAGTTAATTTTTTTAGTCTTTCCTTTTGGTTGCCATGGCAACCAGAGTTCTTCATGGAATTTATTTTTTTGAATAACTTTGAATAGGGACCATCCAAGGATCATTCCTGCAAAGTTTGATTGCAATTGGCCTAGTGGTTTAGGAGATGTTGTTTAAAGCAAATTTTGGACGACAGACGACGGGCAGTCAATGGATCCCGATAACTCACCATGTCATTATGTGACAGGTGAGCTAAAAAGGCACTAAAAGAACTTTTCATTGTGAACTAGTTACCACTGCTCCACAAAATTGCCTTAAAAGGCAAAATAATTTACTTGTTTATACTGCTGACTGAATATCTAAACATAATTCTAATTATTCGAAGAAACAGAAATTTGACTGTATAGTTATTGTCCTTCATTCACTGAATATATGAAGTGTAAAATATTGCGGCCAGAGTTTTATGTGCATTTAATTGAATGGTATGAAAATGGTACTCCTCAATATACACCATCAAACAGTACTTTTATCATTAATCAAAGGAGATACCTGCCAGCCAATGATTCAACATTTAACTGTATGGCTCCTATGGCATTAACATTGAAAGGACTTTGCCTGAAATGATAACTCTTGCTGCAGTGATTGCAGAAAATTGAAATTGCTTGTTTCATCTCATATGGTTTATTTTTGGATCTTTGTCCAATGGCAACAATTGGAGAGGGCCTCTCAAGTAATCACAATGGTCAGTATGATTTTTCAACCTAACTTGACTACTTTTACAGCTGTATATTTTCAACAAATAAAACAAGCTAACAGAATCTTCCTTAACAAGAGGTCTATAATTTACTACAGGAACCAGGTCAATAATTTACTACAGGAACCAGGTCAGTAATTTACTACAGGAACCAGGTCAATAATTTACTACAGGAACCAGGTCTATAATTTACTACAGGAACCAGGTCTATAATTTACTACAGGAACCAGGTCTATAATTTACTACAGGAACCAGGTCTATAATTTACTACAGGAACCAGGTCAGTAATTTACTACAGGAACCAGGTCTATAATTTACTACAGGAACCAGGTCTATAATTTACTACAGGAACCAGGTCAGTAATTTACTACAGGAACCAGGTCAGTAATTTACTACAGGAACCAGGTCTATAATTTACTACAGGAACCAGGTCAGTGATTTACTACAGGAACCAGGTCAGTAATTTACTACAGGAACCAGGTCTATAATTTACTACAGGAACCAGGTCAGTAATTTACTACAGGAACCAGGTCAGTAATTTACTACAGGAACCAGGTCTATAATTTACTACAGGAACCAGGTCTATAATTTACTACAGGAACCAGGTCAATAATTTACTACAGGAACCAGGTCTATAATTTACTACAGGAACCAGGTCAGTAATTTACTACAGGAACCAGGTCTATAATTTACTACAGGAACCAGGTCTATAATTTACTACAGGAACCAGGTCTATAATTTACTACAGGAACCAGGTCAATAATTTACTACAGGAACCAGGTCAATAATTTACTACAGGAACCAGGTCTATAATTTACTACAGGAACCAGGTCTATAATTTACTACAGGAACCAGGTCAGTAATTTACTACAGGAACCAGGTCTATAATTTACTACAGGAACCAGGTCTATAATTTACTACAGGAACGAGGTCTATAATTTACTACAGGAACCAGGTCAATAATTTACTACAGGAACCAGGTCTATAATTTACTACAGGAACCAGGTCTATAATTTACTACAGGAACCAGGTCTATAATTTACTACAGGAACCAGGTCAATAATTTACTACAGGAACCAGGTCTATAATTTACTACAGGAACCAGGTCAATAATTTACTACAGGAACCAGGTCAATAATTTACTACAGGAACCAGGTCTATAATTTACTACAGGAACCAGGTCTATAATTTACTACAGGAACGAGGTCTATAATTTACTACAGGAACCAGGTCAATAATTTACTACAGGAACCAGGTCTATAATTTACTACAGGAACCAGGTCTATAATTTACTACAGGAACCAGGTCTATAATTTACTACAGGAACCAGGTCAATAATTTACTACAGGAACCAGGTCTATAATTTACTACAGGAACCAGGTCAATAATTTACTACAGGAACCAGGTCAATAATTTACTACAGGAACCAGGTCTATAATTTACTACAGGAACCAGGTCAATAATTTACTACAGGAACCAGGTCTATAATTTACTACAGGAACCAGGTCTATAATTTACTACAGGAACCAGGTCTATAATTTACTACAGGAACCAGGTCTATAATTTACTACAGGAACCAGGTCAATAATTTACTACAGGAACCAGGTCTATAATTTACTACAGGAACCAGGTCAATAATTTACTACAGGAACCAGGTCAATAATTTACTACAGGAACCAGGTCTATAATTTACTACAGGAACCAGGTCAATAATTTACTACAGGAACCAGGTCAGTAATTTACTACAGGAACCAGGTCAGTAATTTACTACAGGAACCAGGTCAATAATTTACTACAGGAACCAGGTCTATAATTTACTACAGGAACCAGGTCAGTAATTTACTACAGGAACCAGGTCTATAATTTACTACAGGAACCAGGTCAGTAATTTACTACAGGAACCAGGTCAGTAATTTACTACAGGAACCAGGTCTATAATTTACTACAGGAACCAGGTCTATAATTTACTACAGGAACCAGGTCTATAATTTACTACAGGAACCAGGTCAGTAATTTACTACAGGAACCAGGTCTATAATTTACTACAGGAACCAGGTCTATAATTTACTACAGGAACGAGGTCTATAATTTAGTACAGGAACCAGGTCAATAATTTACTACAGGAACCAGGTCTATAATTTACTACAGGAACCAGGTCTATAACTTACTACAGGAACCAGGTCTATAATTTACTACAGGAACCAGGTCTATAATTTACTACAGGAACCAGGTCAGTAATTTACTACAGGAACCAGGTCTATAATTTACTACAGGAACCAGGTCTATAATTTACTACAGGAACCAGGTCTATAATTTACTACAGGAACCAGGTCAATAATTTACTACAGGAACCAGGTCTATAATTTACTACAGGAACCAGGTCAATAATTTACTACAGGAACCAGGTCAATAATTTACTACAGGAACCAGGTCTATAATTTACTACAGGAACCAGGTCAATAATTTACTACAGGAACCAGGTCAGTAATTTACTACAGGAACCAGGTCAGTAATTTACTACAGGAACCAGGTCAATAATTTACTACAGGAACCAGGTCTATAATTTACTACAGGAACCAGGTCTATAATTTACTACAGGAACCAGGTCTATAATTTACTACAGGAACCAGGTCTATAATTTACTACAGGAACCAGGTCAGTAATTTACTACAGGAACCAGGTCTATAATTTACTACAGGAACCAGGTCTATAATTTACTACAGGAACCAGGTCTATAATTTACTACAGGAACCAGGTCAATAATTTACTACAGGAACCAGGTCAGTAATTTACTACAGGAACCAGGTCAGTAATTTACTACAGGAACCAGGTCAATAATTTACTACAGGAACCAGGTCTATAATTTACTACAGGAACCAGGTCAATAATTTACTACAGGAACCAGGTCAGTAATTTACTACAGGAACCAGGTCAGTAATTTACTACAGGAACCAGGTCAATAATTTACTACAGGAACCAGGTCTATAATTTACTACAGGAACCAGGTCAGTAATTTACTACAGGAACCAGGTCTGTAATTTACTACAGGAACCAGGTCAGTAATTTACTACAGGAACCAGGTCAGTAATTTACTACAGGAACCAGGTCTATAATTTACTACAGGAACCAGGTCTATAATTTACTACAGGAACCAGGTCAGTAATTTACTACAGGAACCAGGTCAGTAATTTACTACAGGAACCAGGTCAGTAATTTACTACAGGAACCAGGTCTATAATTTACTACAGGAACCAGGTCAGTAATTTACTACAGGAACCAGGTCTATAATTTACTACAGGAACCAGGTCAGTAATTTACTACAGGAACCAGGTCAGTAATTTACTACAGGAACCTGGTCTATAATTTACTACAGGAACCAGGTCTATAATTTACTACAGGAACCAGGTCTATAATTTACTACAGGAACCAGGTCTATAATTAACTACAGGAACCAGGTCAGTAATTTACTACAGGAACCAGGTCTATAATTTACTACAGGAACCAGGTCTATAATTTACTACAGGAACCAGGTCAGTAATTTACTACAGGAACCAGGTCAATAATTTACTACAGGAACCAGGTCTATAATTTACTACAGGAACCAGGTCTATAATTTACTACAGGAACCAGGTCAATAATTTACTACAGGAACCAGGTCTATAATTTACTACAGGAACCAGGTCAATAATTTACTACAGGAACCAGGTCAGTAATTTACTACAGGAACCAGGTCAGTAATTTACTACAGGAACCAGGTCAATAATTTACTACAGGAACCAGGTCAGTAATTTACTACAGGAACCAGGTCAGTAATTTACTACAGGAACCAGGTCAATAATTTACTACAGGAACCAGGTCTATAATTTACTACAGGAACCAGGTCTATAATTTACTACAGGAACCAGGTCAATAATTTACTACAGGAACCAGGTCTATAATTTACTACAGGAACCAGGTCAATAATTACTACAGGAACCAGGTCAGTAATTTACTACAGGAACCAGGTCAGTAATTTACTACAGAACCAGGTCAAGTAATTTACTACAGGAACCAGGTCTATAATTTACTACAGGAACCAGGTCAGTAATTTACTACAGGAACCAGGTCTATAATTTACTACAGGAACCAGGTCAGTAATTTACTACAGGAACCAGGTCAGTAATTTACTACAGGAACCAGGTCTAGTAATTTACTACAGGAACCAGGTCTATAATTTACTACAGGAACCAGGTCTATAATTTACTACAGGAACCAGGTCTATAATTTACTACAGGAACCAGGTCTATAATTTACTACAGGAACCAGGTCAGTAATTTACTACAGGAACCAGGTCTATAATTTACTACAGGAACCAGGTCAGTAATTTACTACAGGAACCAGGTCTATAATTTACTACAGGAACCAGGTCAGTAATTTACTACAGGAACCAGGTCAGTAATTTACTACAGGAACCAGGTCTATAATTTACTACAGGAACCAGGTCTATAATTTACTACAGGAACCAGGTCTATAATTTACTACAGGAACCAGGTCAGTAATTTACTACAGGAACCAGGTCAGTAATTTACTACAGGAACCAGGTCAGTAATTTACTACAGGAACCAGGTCTATAATTTACTACAGGAACCAGGTCAGTAATTTACTACAGGAACCAGGTCTATAATTTACTACAGGAACCAGGTCAGTAATTTACTACAGGAACCAGGTCAGTAATTTACTACAGGAACCAGGTCTATAATTTACTACAGGAACCAGGTCTATAATTTACTACAGGAACCAGGTCTATAATTTACTACAGGAACGAGGTCTATAATTTACTACAGGAACCAGGTCAGTAATTTACTACAGGAACCAGGTCAATAATTTACTACAGGAACCAGGTCAATAATTTACTACAGGAACCAGGTCAATAATTTACTACAGGAACCAGGTCAGTAATTTACTACAGGAACCAGGTCAGTAATTTACTACAGGAACCAGGTCAGTAATTTACTACAGGAACCAGGTCTATAATTTACTACAGGAACCAGGTCAATAATTTACTACAGGAACCAGGTCAATAATTTACTACAGGAACCATGTCAATAATTTACTACAGGAACCAGGTCTATAATTTACTACAGGAACCAGGTCAGTAATTTACTACAGGAACCAGGTCAATAATTTACTACAGGAACCAGGTCAGTAATTTACTACAGGAACCAGGTCAGTAATTTACTACAGGAACCAGGTCAGTAATTTACTACAGGAACCAGGTCAATAATTTACTACAGGAACCAGGTCAATAATTTACTACAGGAACCAGGTCAATAATTTACTACAGGAACCAGGTCTATAATTTACTACAGGAACCAGGTCAGTAATTTACTACAGGAACCAGGTCTATAATTTACTACAGGAACCAGGTCAATAATTTACTACAGGAACCAGGTCAGTAATTTACTACAGGAACCAGGTCAATAATTTACTACAGGAACCAGGTCTATAATTTACTACAGGAACCAGGTCAATAATTTACTACAGGAACCAGGTCAATAATTTACTACAGGAACCAGGTCTATAATTTACTACAGGAACCAGGTCAGTAATTTACTACAGGAACCAGGTCTATAATTTACTACAGGAACCAGGTCAGTAATTTACTACAGGAACCAGGTCAGTAATTTACTACAGGAACCAGGTCAATAATTTACTACAGGAACCAGGTCAGTAATTTACTACAGGAACCAGGTCAATAATTTACTACAGGAACCAGGTCAATAATTTACTACAGGAACCAGGTCAATAATTCACTACAGGAACCAGGTCAATAATTTACTACAGGAACCAGGTCAATAATTTACTACAGGAACCAGGTCAATAATTTACTACAGGAACCAGGTCAATAATTTACTACAGGAACCAGGTCAATAATTTACTACAGGAACCAGGTCAATAATTTACTACAGGAACCAGGTCAATAATTTACTACAGGAACCAGGTCAGTAATTTACTACAGGAACCAGGTCTATAATTTACTACAGGAACCAGGTCAATAATTTACTACAGGAACCAGGTCAGTAATTTACTACAGGAACCAGGTCTATAATTTACTACAGGAACCAGGTCAGTAATTTACTACAGGAACCAGGTCAGTAATTTACTACAGGAACCAGGTCAGTAATTTACTACAGGAACCAGGTCAGTAATTTACTACAGGAACCAGGTCAGTAATTTACTACAGGAACCAGGTCAGTAATTTACTACAGGAACCAGGTCAGTAATTTACTACAGGAACCAGGTCAGTAATTTACTACAGGAACCAGGTCAGTAATTTACTACAGGAACCAGGTCAGTAATTTACTACAGGAACCAGGTCTATAATTTACTACAGGAACCAGGTCAGTAATTTACTACAGGAACCAGGTCAATAATTTACTACAGGAACCAGGTCAATAATTTACTACAGGAACCAGGTCAGTAATTTACTACAGGAACCAGGTCAGTAATTTACTACAGGAACCAGGTCAGTAATTTACTACAGGAACCAGGTCAATAATTTACTACAGGAACCAGGTCAGTAATTTACTACAGGAACCAGGTCAGTAATTTACTACAGGAACCAGGTCAGTAATTTACTACAGGAACCAGGTCAGTAATTTACTACAGGAACCAGGTCAGTAATTTACTACAGGAACCAGGTCAGTAATTTACTACAGGAACCAGGTCAGTAATTTACTACAGGAACCAGGTCAGTAATTTACTACAGGAACCATGTCAGTAATTTACTACAGAAATCAGGTCAATAATTTACTACAGGAACCAGGTCAATAATTTACTACAGGAACCAGGTCAATAATTTACTACAGGAACCATGTCAGTAATTTACTACAGGAACCATGTCAGTAATTTACTACAGGAACCAGGTCAGTAATTTACTACAGGAACCAGGTCAATAATTTACTACAGGAACCAGGTCACAGTCCATGTCCAATAGCATCACAATTTGCATAATCAAATAAAACAAATGAGTGACACACAGGGCTTTGCTCTATTTTGACCCCTGGGACATTACTTAAAAGCATAAAACAGCAAAGTCAACAAACACAGACTCTGCTGGATGCAAATCACCTCAATTCTAGGAGTAACAAATTTGAAACAAGAAAAACAAGAAACATTTCTGCCAAATTTCATCAACTTTGGTCAAGTGACTTAGGTGGTGTAGTCATAAAAGGATATTGTTAATGACAGACAATGTTGTCCTGAAAGCTCATCATGAGCACTTTGTGCTCAGGTTAGCTAAAACCATACCTCTATCAGTGAACCAAAACAAACAGATGTATGTCAAATTCAAACTATTTATTTTTAATTCTTAAACAAAATTAATTGCACGAACAGAACACCAGAACATGAAACTGTAGACTTTTGAACGAAGTTTTGCAAAGCCTAACCAAAATATCTTAATAACATATGGGCCATTATCAAATTATACAGACTTCTCAAACCTACTTTTATTACAAAGTATGAGACTGTTCCCTGTTACTGAAATTTATAAGCATCATACACCAAATAGGTAACAAATTTATGACTTCAAAATAATTTTAACTTGCATGTTATAATCTAACCAAAATTTCTAAGTTGAAGAAGGGTTATAATAATAATTTCAATTAAATTAAAGTTTGTCCAATTCCATTAATTAAGTATGACTTTGAGTTATAAGTCTAAATAAAATGGAAATCAATAGCATTATTAAGTCTTGTATCTTGTTCTTATTGCCAAAAAGATTTTCTAATTTTAGCACAAATGACCTTGACCCATGTGCAAAGGTAATTTTTTTTTTATGGAATGACTATAATACCAAAGATCTTCCCTATATTGGTCCATCTGGAAATGGTGAACCCCTGGAACAATGCCATTTTTTACCAATTCTTTAAACAACTTTGGAAGGGGATCTTCTAAAAGAACGACCCCAAAAGTTATCACCTTTAGGCAAGATGATTTAAGATTTAGGTTTATCACAATACTTCATCATGAGCATGTTATACTTAGGTGACAACGTTATTAGGTGAGCTTATAATTGCTGTGCTCTAGTGAGCTAAAAATAAGTATTTCAAATAAGCACCAAATTAAACAAATTTACACAGACAGTATGCAGCTGAAACAGTATATCGTCGTATCGTCGGCTGGGAGTCAAAAGGTCGTAACTCTTTTCAAGAAATTTTACAGGAGACCACTTTTTTCCACTTGTTAGCTTACAGTAAAACATTTAGCCTTGTGTTTAAACACAAACAATATTCACCAGATGCACATATGAATAATGTATAATGTTTGCCTACCCATATCATTCAAGGGCGATAACTATGAGATAGGATGTTTTGTCAAATTCTGAGACCGAGTTACGACATTTTTCACTTATGCTTACATGTAATAAATGAATGTTTTGATTAATATGCTTGCTGTTGTGTTATTCATTATTCATGCATTACTAAATAAAACTATTAAATATAGGTAAAATTCCAATTTTGAGGTTTTATGTCCGTTCTTAACAATCTTGCAGTCCTACAGGCGGGTAGATTCCAAACCAGCTTTCTTGGAAAGTACCAGTTCTAGAATCCCTTCAACACACAGTACTAAATGTTCTCAAAGAAAGATCCATGGTTGGTAGCTAGGCTGAAACCTATAACCCCCAGGCGGCATGAGAAACTGCAGTGATTTCAAGTGGGCGACCTTGATGCGGTTCTAGTACCAGAAAAACATATCATTTTAAGTTTTAATTGGTCAAAATTAAAGCCATCCGTATTACAGTATCAAAGTTTTATACAAACTGATCAACAAATAACCGAACATTTTGTTTTAATGCAGTAACACAATTATAACACAATATGAACTGTAATACAAAACAGTAAAAGAAACACTCCGTCTTATAACGACTGTCAGCCTTAGAGTCATCCAAGATAAAGTTTTTCAGCATTAATGATTTCATGCAAATAAAAAATCATCTTCATTTAGAACATTATGATATGACACAACATACTCACAACTAAACAAAAACATGTACTATAATAATGAAACTGGCCGGAATCCAGAACTTAAGGCTGCATGAAACGATATGAATGTACTGAACATAGAGCAAACATACTATATGTATACATTTTCAAACGCTCTTCAAAAATCCTTTCACAGTTAATGGCTAAGGTTGTCGTAGAATCCATGAAAATCTCAAGGTATCACACTTTTGAGCTCTTGAAGATGTTCATACTTGGACGCCTTTATTTTCAGGGGACCATCATGCAGTGGCACTGGTTCATCATGTAGGTAGGTATAGTCAGTTTTTCGTGCCTTGCGGGGGAAATCTGTTAATTCGCCGTCGAATGAGAGCTTGTATTGTACAGTCCCATCTGGGTTGCAATGCACTACGCGCAGATCAGTTACCACTGGATCTCCTACTTTACTTCCTGGCCTAATTGACGAGTAATAAGATAGCTCAGAATACTTCCTGAAGAAACTATTATCTACATAATGAACTGTGTAGGGCTGAGTTGGTCTGGCAGAAGCTAATGAGTCAACATAGTTTGGGGGCACATAGATATCCTTGTTTTTAATTTTTCTCTCCACAACACTGTGCACCGCATCAACTTCCATTTGGGTGTGACCCTTTTCTAAAAATTTTTGGGTTATTTCAATTCCAAGTTTTTTAGAAATGTGGCATAATGTATTTGTAAGTATACTGTTTCTATTCTGATACCCACAGCCATCGCTAAACACTATTACATGCTTAATGGCGCTGCCCTTTAACACAGCAGATTCAATGTAACTAGCAACACAACTAGCACATGAGTTTGCGGACAAATCACCTTCACCCTCATGCCAAAAAAAACATGTAACTTCTTTAGTTGGCAGATCGAAAATCGTAAAATTGTGACACGCCAGTTTAGTTTTGTAATATAACACACTTGCATTAAGTCTTGGTGACAAAAGCACAGGCTGCAGGTCCATGGTTATAACTCTAATAGAAGTATCGGATTGTGCTAGTTCTTTATCTCGATCTTTTTCCGCTTTTGCAGCAGTTTTTCTCTGTTGATGAGCCTCAAACTGCTCATCACATATGGAACCAACCTGATGGCCACAACAAACATCACACTGATCCTTTTTCGGTTTATATAGTCCCAAATTCATTCGTGAAAATTCTTCCTCAACAAGGCGTCTACTGGCTACTTTGTCAACACAAGTCATTGTCTTTTATATTCATTATACAGGGCACTAAACGTGTCGAATACTGGCTCAAGATACAGCTTAGTACTAGATGACCGGCAATAATGAGATTCCATTTTCGGCAGCGATAAGAGAAAGTTACGAACACTTTCTCTCAGAGCGCTATGTCTTTCAGCTTGAACTCGCTTGCGTCCCTCTGTAGGAACCCAGGTGAAATGTATACCATGTTTACCAAAGTATATCATTGTTTTTGACATCTGAACATGTTATTTCATGGTTGTCACTGAAAAAACATCAAATGCCATGGTAACAGCATGGTCAATTTATGAGTATGACCATGTTAGGACATGGTCATTCAGTGTAACAGTAAGATACCATGAAATACCATGGTCTGCTATGGTACAAAATTTCAAACCATGGTCAAATTCATAATTACATTAAGCAACAATGAAATACCATGGTCAGTTAACCATGGTACAAAAACATCAAACTAACATGGTCATATGTCTAGATGTGTTCTAATATGTTCAACCACATATTCCACTGCTTAGAGATAAGACAATTGCAGACATGAAAAAATGGCTAAAATGAGTAAGACTGAAAACAATCAAATACCTTTAGAATAATTGTATTAAGAGAAAATAAGCTGCAAAAAAGAGAATGCAACCCTTCAAAATGAAATGAGGCTCATGCTATTATCATGTGCTACATTTAATCAGAATCATTGAGTCTGCTGTTACTGGTAGTTACTTGAAAATACCATGACCAATTAAATTTGGTAAATAGGCAATATAAGAGGTATCATTTAAGGTCATGAAAAAAACTTTGTCATAAATGCTGGTGACTGGAAAAACAAGATGTTCATTGGTCTCTTCAACACGAATAATATGGTGGGGTCCTGCTTCACAAATAAAACTAGCATGATGAATGCTGAGTTTTTTTCCACATGCAGATACTGTGCCATCATTTGTATTCACAATAAAATATGTAATTTTAAGTAAATCACCACTTGTACAACAAACCACATGGCACACACGCTTTTTCATGCGTTTATACTGAGAAGAATATAATTTGGTATTGCGAACCTTGACTCGAAGAGCTTTTTTGAACACAGAAATATTTTCACACCCAGTGTTATCTAAAATCAACTGTCTTTCTTCTTCTGAAACATGCAAGTCGGTGAGTCTTCCAGCAGGTTGTATAAAATTTTCATCAGACACTGGCCCATTACGAATTTTCAATTTCTTGAGAAAAGAAGAAACTGGACCAGATGGTAGACTGTCTAATTTAACACTACTTGCCATCAGCTGCAATTCTCTAGTACGTATTATCTGCATGGTTACATCTCCAGTCCCATGAACTGACTGTAACAGTGCCGCATTCCAGTCTTCAAATGAGAAGCAGCTCCATGCCCAGATTGGACCCCATAAACGAACATAAAACACTAAATGGGCTCCTATATTGTGTACATTGAGACCACAAGACCCACTCCCATACAGGTTGGAAAAATCTTTGTAGAAAAGATCAAGGAATTTCTCTGCATTGGTCAAATCTTCTTCTTTGATGTCGTTTCGAAGAAGAATATGTATACTTTCAGACAGTAGTGCCAAATTATTTAAATAAACAGGTTCAAGAAAGCCCTTTAAGCATGGGACAGCATAAAAAAGTAGCCATGATTGAAGTTCAGTTGCTTTGAAATTACCATAGTGTTTTTCTAGGTCACGCGGCATACGTTCAATGAAATCTGGTGGTGAAATACTTTGTAGTCTGTCTGATATCTGCTTCAAGTGCTTCCCAACAAAGTATGGCTTCTGACTGTTAACTGGTGAAAAGAACTTATACATTAAAGTTTTAGTTATTCCTAGTAACACAGAGTGCATATAGTCAGGCACAATGCCTAATATTATGTCAAACCATGGCATGCTTGCAAGCCCACTTGCACCACAAATTCCTTTGATGCGATGTCTCGCTGTGGCATTTGGACCCTTTTCATATTTTACATCATCAGAAACACGTAATGCAGGTCTTTCAGCTGATGTCCTGTATGGGTAAGATCTTGCATAGCCTTTGCCCTGACTGACAGTGATGCCTTCCTCCTCACATGTGCTACAGCCAAATTTACCATTGTGCATGGTCATATTAAGTACGTAAGATTTTGCTTGAAGGTCCAGAGTTGCAAGAAATACACCCAACTTAACTTCTGTAGTATAAGGACAGCCTGGTACATTTATTGTGAATCCATCGTTATAAAGTCTGCATATCTCTTCCCCCACAGCAGACATATATTGACGAAATGGTGGTTTATTAACCAGGTTTTCAATTTTGAAAATCCTGGTTATTAGATTGGGGAATGGCGGGCGGATGGGCGGATGGGCGGGCGGGCGTCAAACGAAATTGTGTCCGCTCTGTAACTCTTCAACCCTTTGAAGAATTTTGATGAAACTTCAGACAAATGTTTACCACATCAAGATGACGTGCAGAACGCATGTTCCGCATGGCTGGCTCCAAGGTCAAGGTCACAGTGACATTAACATTGAAAATCCTGTCCGCTCTGTAACTCTTCAACCCTTTGAAGAATTTTGATGAAACTTCAGACAAATGTTTACCACATCAAGATGACGTGCAGAACGCATGTTCCGCATGGCTGGCTCCAAGGTCAAGGTCACAGTGACATTAACATTGAAAATCCTGTCCGCTCTGTAACTCTTCAACCCTTTGAAGAATTTTGATGAAACTTCAGACAAATGTTTACCACATCAAGATGACGTGCAGAACGCATGTTCCGCATGGCTGGCTCCAAGGTCAAGGTCACAGTGACATTAACATTGAAAATCCTGTCCGCTCTGTAACTCTTCAACCCTTTGAAGAATTTTGATGAAACTTCAGACAAATGTTTACCACATCAAGATGACGTGCAGAACGCATGTTCCGCATGGCTGGCTCCAAGGTCAAGGTCACAGTGACATTAACATTGAAAATCCTGTCCGCTCTGTAACTCTTCAACCCTTTGAAGAATTTTGATGAAACTTCAGACAAATGTTTACCACATCAAGATGACGTGCAGAAATTGTTGTCTCATTATTAAGTATACTCCTTGCAGACAGTATTGTTAGCCGAAATTTACATCCTACTCATTATCATGTATTCTCATGAATATTATCTTTTCCTTCATGTCATGTTATAATCTTTTGAATATTCATAGCAATCTTCATTCCAAAATTCATACTATAGTATAGAATCAGAACAACATTTTTGAAAACCTGGTTTCGTGGCATTGCCATGTTTCTTGTTTTTTCCTTGCCAAATTGCAGCAAGAATCATATTTTCCCTGGCAAATCTACTTGAAGGTGGTAACTCATTGATAGCTAGAAATACTGGCCACAGTTTAACATTTGAAGAACTGTACAGGGGAATTCCATCAGTGTTCATTATTGCACTAATTGCTGTCTTACTGTTCAAAAAATGACCAGACTGACATAACTGATGATACAGACTTCCATCCGTAATATCTTCCAAAGTTTCTGGTGGTGTCTGGCATAACTTTGACTTTGTGTTTTGTATCATTTCCCAGATTCCCTTTCTCTCCAAAATAAATTTCAGTTGCTTCGAAATATCGGCAAGAATAAACTGGCATTGAGGTTCACGACCCTTTAAGTGCTGAGAAGACAAAGGTCCGTTGTAACGAAAGTTTCCACATGCATTGCTACATACAATGTTGTCTGGGTCATCTGGAAAGACATTATCACACGAGCTACAGTAGTGTATGACTTTACACTTGGTGTTACCAGCTAAACTCATCACTTTGTCATAGGTTAGAGTGTCCTCTTTACTTATCTGTGGACAAAGGGCAGTAACAAGTTCAATTAAATCCTTAGTGGCTACACCAGATGCATTATGGCGCAATACATAAGACATAACACAAAGACACTGTAGTTCAATTGCTGAGTATTGCTGGGCAGTATCATTATCATATGAATGTGGATCACTGTCATGGTAATCTGATTCAGACAAGTTAGAATCTGAATTTATATCACATGATGATGATAAGTCACTCTCACTGGAATTGTCTGGTTCACTATTAAGATCTGAATACAAACTACCATCGAGTTGTGAACAAAAACTGTCATCTGCAGAAGCACTGCTATTGTCAGAGATGTAACTGTTTCTATCATCAGTGAGGTCTTCATGACACCATAACTCTGACCAAGATTCATTTGATGATAGTGTGATGTCACTAAGTTGCTGTTCAGATGAACATGCTTGCCTGCCAACTTCAGAATGTTCAGCATCAAGTGATGAATGTTCTTCTGTATGCGATTCATTCCCAACTAATGTGTTATGCATTTGAAGATGTCTTCGTTTAGTACGCTCTGGAACGGGTAATGATGGGTCCTCAACATACCGCTTGTATACTCTTTTTAATGGACCTGTAAAAATATATTATAACAGGCATTTTTAGTAAAATATTTCTAATGTTGAAAACATCATCAACATTCAATTTCTGCATTTTTTAAATTGACCAGTACGGCAGTAGATACTCAGAGTAATGTAAATTTTTAGTGTACAAGACTGATGGCATGGACAAAACTAGAGGGAGACATAAATTATCTGCATTTGTTGTCAAATTTTTAGATACTTACTTTTGTCATGCTTCTTTACAAGATGCGTGAAGACCCTTTGTTTTGTACTTAAAATCTGATTGCAAACACTGCAGCAAAACATTGATTTTCCTCCAACTATCACAACACTGTAGGTATTTTCTTTTGAATTGTCAGCCTTTACCTGAAATTAAAAACAAGACAAAAATTAAAGAAAAGTCAGAACAATGAAGTATTGCATTTTGGAAACGGATGCCTATAATGATATTGATAATTTATTGTTTTAGTTGTTTTCAGCATTATAAAGTATATAAAATAGCAAAAGAATGCATTCTCTAAGTACATCAATGCAAGTCTGGCTCAAGTCAGTGTAAAACGTGTCTTAGTTTTTACATAGTAGTTGGTGAGTTTTAAGATATTTATATAAATGTATACTATTGTAACAGAAGTATGTGAATCCATCTTTAGATTGAATTTCAACGTTTGATAAGCTGCTGTTCATCAACTTACTTAATATTGTCTAAAACATGTACCGGGTACATGTAGTATGTATCTCACATTTAGCTTATTCAGTCTACTGCTAGACATATAACTCGAGCTGAACACGATTTATAACTATATTAAGTCAGTCTATTCATTACAACATAGCTTTAATATAATAAACAATCATAACAATATAACATTTTAATATGTTACTATTTTGGGGGATTATCACCAAAAATTTAACCTTGTCAGATCCATCCCTTTTCACTTAGCAATAGCCTGGGTGGCTGCTCCATTCTGATACGATCATTACAAATTATATGACATGAGACTTAAAAAGGTTATTAGGCTGTATCTAGGTTGCAGCTGATGCCTTTAAATACAACCAAACCCTTTCCTAAGAGCTATACATAGGTGGCACCTAAGACAGATTGCTGTTAAAAGCTGGAGACCACATAAAAAGGTTTGACTTCATATGCAATACTGAAATTGTATTTCTGAACAATACAAAATATATTTATACTGAAAACACCTACGATGTACTCCCTCTAGTCTAGATGTCCAATCAAATCCAGAATTCTACTTCAGTGCACCATACTTTTACATGTCATTAGGAGACTGTAAAATAAAAGAACAATTCACTAACAGAGAATATAAACAATATAAACATATTATCACAATGGCTCATCTACATACAGAGACATACAGAATTTAGTTTGAACCCATATAAACTTCTCGAGTCTGACCATAGGTATAACAATCCATTAACCAAAATGATAACAGCATGGTTTTAACTTCATTTACTGAAACTAGCCGACTTGTAGTGGACACCTGATTAATAAGGCATTTCCAACAGCCTCCCTGTTAGGCTAGCCCATTTTCTGACTGGCAATATCCTTCGCACATAAAAAATATCCAAATGAAAAGCGGGTGCCTGCCCGCTTAGCTCAATAGGTCTAGCACTGGATTAGCAATCCATCGGTGGTTGGTTCGACCCCTGGGCAGGACAAAATTTCTCAGTGACAATTGATCTCAGACATTGTGTCTAATGTTCATTTGTCTCTCATCGCTGATTCAGAGTAGATCATGTGGGAACAGTAGTCAGTTACTTGCGGAGAAATTGGCAATTACTGATTAGTTATCCAGGAAAACCGGTTAGGTGGACTGACTGCCGAGATATAACCTATATGTTGAAATCTGTGTTAAACCCCAAAAAACAAGCGGGTGCCCCAATGTCTCGTAAATGTTGGGCTAGCTCTTTAGCGACATGGTTGGAGTGTCTGTTACGTTTGCCAATTTAAGCAACGTGATCTATGGTTAGTACTTGTATGAGTGTCCCAGAATGATCTCATACAGTCATAGGCCAGGTAACTACAGACTCTTTATGCAAAAAATAAAAGAAAAAACTAGCCCAATGCATTTAATATCAAATACCTGATGCTTTACAATCCATTATTCATCAAACAATATCAAAATAATGGTAAAACTTACATGGAATGGAATCAGAAATAAAAGCTCTAGAGCCAGTAACCATGTGCTTTGTGGTCGTCTTGATTGTAAAGTCGCTGATGTAAGTCAGTTCCAGAACGAATATTGGCTCGTAACTACTCGACTATTTCCGGAAGGCTCCGTCAAAGCCTTATGGCTCGCCGAATATTGCCGTGTGGTTACGGAAGGCCGTTCATACTTATCGTAATGTCATAGTATCAGTTATAATCGATCTCCTATTTGATAATTTGTATTGCGAGAAAATTTATCTAAAAAAAATAAATAAAATCCACAGCAATAAATTAAATATCCCTATGACGTCGTCACAGACTCTGTTAAAACGCCTCACTTGATTGGTTCGCATGATCTCTGTTCAAAGCGCCTCACTCGATTGGTTCGCAAAGCAGTTCACAGGAGGCGCTTCATAATTTACCAAGGCGCCAAAGAAATATGTCTGCTAAATGTGATGCAAGCGAGGAAAAAAACAATTTTGCGGTAATGAGGTGGCTTAACGATGGAAATCGACTGTCTGTTCATAGCCTTAAAGAAGTTGTAGAACCCAAGTTACCAATCAACGAATTCAAGCACGGGATGAGCGGCTTGTCTAAGTATCGTGGCTGTCCCGGTCTGTGGCAGTTCCGAATTCTAAACGTAGGAGGTAAGTGTTTCAACCATCTATCAACTTGGAAAATTGTTCATTTATTTTTATACTTTAGCACTCTAAATATACGGCGGATGTAAGTTATGAAACTGCATTGCTGTTTTAAGGACAAATTATGAGTCGATTTGTACATCAACACCGGGATAACGTCGGCGGCATTATTTATCATCAACTCCCTTCAATTCGCGACTACCATTGATTCGCGGCCATCTTTGTTTCCACGAGAGTCTCGGTCTGACTCGTTTCTGCGCATGCGTGATCGTGGGAAAATTTTTACTATGGAGAATTTAACGTGACCTAGAAAACATTGACAAAAATCATGCGGTTTAAACAGGTAAGAGCCTTCAAAACTATTTGCTATTTAAAACTTACCTATTTTCTTATTCCCAAAACTCTGTTACTTTAAAAATTAATTTTTAATGCTAAATTGCCTGAATTCCAAAAAAATAAACATTCGTCTGCTTCATAGTAAACTTCCATTCACAGAATTACCCGCCATCTGTCAAAAAAAAAGGCCAAGTATATTTTTAATGCTAAATTTTCAGTCCTGTATTTTTTATTAATTTTTTATTTTATTTTAAGGTTAACCCACAGTCAATGAAGAAAAAGTACAGACTTTATTCACCAACAGCACTGACTAATGCCTATAAATCTGTTCGGGAAGATGGTGTATCTGTCCTCAGGGCATCTAAAATATATTGTGTGCCAGAAAACACATTAAGAGACAGGGTTTTGGGTAAAATTGACCCAGAAAATTTTGTAATGGGCTCTGCACCTTTGTTTAGTCAGCTTGAAGAGGCGTATTTAGTAAAACATTTTCAGACAATGGCTGATTATGGATATGGATACACATGCCAAGAAAGTATAAATATTGCAACAGAATATGCTGTTCTCCTAGGCAAAAGGAACAAGTCTCAATCATTATCATTCCATTGGTTAGAGGGTTTTAGAAGTAGGTGGCCTGAAATGAAGAAATTGAATCCGAGGTCTTTAGAATATGCCCGTGCTAAAATGACTAAGGAGTCCATAGTCATGGAATATTTTGATAATCTTGAAAATTGTTTAAAGAAACATGACCTCCTTGATAAACCTCATCTCATTTTTAATGTTGATGAAAAGGGTCTTACATGTGACCACACACCTCCCTCTGTAATTGCCAGATCTGGTCATCCTCCTCCTGCAGTAACATCAGGTAAAGGAAAGACAGTCACACTAATAGGTTGTGGAAGTGCAAGTGGTTATGCTTTGCCACCATACTTTGTCTTCCCTGGTAAGAGACTTTTGCCAGAGCTCCTTGAAGGTTCTACTCCAGGTGCTACAGGAAATATGAGTGAGACTGGTTGGTCCAATGGTACCATTTTCAAAGATTTCTTGCAGAATCACTTTTTAAAGTATATTCCTGGTCGTACTGCTGAAAAAGTTCTTCTGATCTTAGATGGACACCGCTCACATATATCTGTAGGAATTGTTGACTGGGCAAGAGATAATAACATTGTATTATTCATACTCCCTGCTCATACAAGTCATATACTTCAACCTTTAGATTTAGCATGTTACGGTCCATTCCAACGCATGTACAATAATGCATGTCATAAGTTAATGCGTGAAACTGCTGCATCTGTTACAAGGTATAACATTTGTTCTCTTGCTTGTAAGGTACATCTTCAAGCATTAAAATCTGAAAATCTCCAGTCTGGGTTTAAACGTGCTGGTATTTATCCACTTGATAGAGGTGCAGTACCAAAAAAGGACTTCATTCCTGCTGAGCTTTATGTTGGTAGTGACACTGATTCAGATGCAACGGTTGAAGGTGGTATTCAGGAAGATCATGATGGGTACCGAATGTTTGCAGTTAAGGAAAATGAACTAAAAGAAAATAAAACAAGGTCTGCAAATGTGAAAAAAAGTAGAAAGAATGTAAGCAAAATTGTAGCAGGTAAAGAAATCACCAAGGATGTACATGAAAAATTAAAGGAGTATGTGTATAAGGCTCAAAAACCAGTTTCTAAATCTGTTAAAAAACCTGTCTCAAAGGGAAATATAAACAAAAAAGTTCAAAGTAAAAAAGTCTCAAAACCCTCTAAAGATCCTCAGCCTGGTCCTTCACATATAAACCTTGCTGTCAGCAGTTCTGAATCATCTGAATCTGATGCTGAAAGTGATGAAGACAAATGTTGTGTTTGTAACTTATTTACTCCAAAGGAGGTATCTGGTTCCACATCCTTGATTTTTACAAAGTGGGCCCAGTGTGACGGTGTTAAAAATGGAAGACCATGTTTACACTGGACCCATCTCTGTTTTTGCACAGATGTTAGAGTGGTCAGAAGGGGAGATAAGTTCTTCTGCCCACATTGTAAAGAGGAGTAGAACTGTAAAAACAGTCAAAATTAAGTACTTTGTACATAAGTTATACTGTTAAACTGTTAGATTTGTTAAAACAGTTAGTTTCTGAATAAATGTTAACTTTGGACTAAGTGGTGACCATAACTAAATAATTAAACTTTGGTGTGGCCTAATTGTACTTTTTTTGGCAAAGAACTATGGGAATACGTCATATCCGCGAATGGCGGGAAGTGCAATAAAATGGCCGCCTCCTATTGCTACATGTAAACAAATAGTGACATTGACACTTGTCGGAGATGATTTATGTGTAAGATTCGTCAGGATTATTAGGAAAAAGATTTTTTAACGGGTAAGTAACGGATATTTTGTACTTGTTGATTTTTTATTGTTTGTTACGCCGGAAAAGCTTAGCGTCGCGAATCTACGGTAGTCGTGGATATGTCTGGAGCATAATATGAAATCCCTTGGAGACAATTATTCTCCCTGAAGGGCGAGCATACAGTTGCCGCTTTGTCCGTCCCGTACGTTTGTCTGTCAGAATTTTGTCTGGAGCATAACATTAAAACTATGAGAGATATCAAGACCAAACTTCAAAGGTAGTTAGATCTCATTAAGGTGCAGTGCACAAGTGCCAAAACTCTTGCTTTATTAATTTTTGAGTTATTGCCCTTTGAAATGTTTCATACTTATTTTTTTGTCCGGGGCATATCTCACAAAGTATAAGAGTTATCAACTTGAAACTTTATAAGTAGATAGATCTCATTGATGAGCAGTGCAGTGCACAAGAACCATGACTCTTGATTTATTAATTTTTGAGTTATTGCCCTTCAAAATTTCTCATTCTTATTTTTTGTCCAGGACATATCTCACAAAGTATAAGAGATATTAGCATGAAACTTTATTGGTTGATAGATCTCTATGAGGAGAAGTGCAGGGTGCAAGAACCGTCACTCTGTTTTGCATAATTTAGGAGTCATTGCCCTTTGTTATTTTTCATACTTTAAAAAAAAAATATATTAAACAACAACCCTTTTGGAATTGGCATTCATTTGGGGAGCATCCATCGTTCTACCGATTTCTTGTGAACATTCTACTTTTAACCTCATTTTAACTTTCTTGTGATTTTGACATGCAGACATATCTATGTAGCTGGGTTCTGACTAGTGAGCTGAATACTTTTAGCTATGGTTAAGTCTGTCAACATGTGCATTTGACTGGATTAGAAATATATTTATCTCTGTATGTTATTGAACACTTTACGTATAATTTTTGCAAATCATTTTTTATTTAGGGTTAGTTATGATGGTTTCTTCAACACGTTATTGTTTTTTTTGTTGGGCTTACATGATTTTCCTGAACATACTATGCATCCTTTATTTTTGTGCCGTGCAAGTATTATTTTCTATAATATTACTTTTTAATCACAATTGACAACACAAATTTCATTTTATTACCATCACCAGAAATTTTGTTTTAAAGTTCTGGATAGTATTGAAAAGTTATTTGGGTGATATTAGTTGCAATTCTGACAGTCATTTGTATAAGAAGTAAAAATTCCTAGTTTTATCCAGCAAATAATGCAATTTTGTTAATTTTACTTTGTAGGTAAAAAAGAAATGAAGAAATGGCTTGATGACAATATCAGCTCCTTGACTACTGATGTGTCTGACAAGTTTTGTGAAGGTATTAATTTTTTGATTTAATCCTTGTCAGTATTCATTCTTATCTGCTGGTTGTAGAAATAACTTCTGTATAAACAAGTCTCATTCTGTAGCTGCATGAATGTTACAGATGTGAAGTTGACACACATTTCAACTACTTTCCTGTTCTTGCATGTCTATATTGATGCTCAGCCAAAATATTCAGTAAATGATGATTTGGCAGCAAACAGTGCAGTCCTGATCCTTTGTTTTGAGGCCACAGGCAAGTGGATTGACCAGGAGATCACTAAACATAGTGCCTTCTTTGCAACAGCTTGATGCAAACAACTCATAATGCATAAACAAATGTCTGAAATACAGATGAAGACCTGAATGTTAAAATTATCAGAGTTCAGATTTCATAGTATTGATTACTTCCGTGACTTTAAGTAGAATTACATCAAGATGGTTTGGGGATTACATGTACAGAATTGCATATTGGATCAAATCCCCTTAGGGTTGACTTACAGATTTTCTTTGGCGGTTTTATCATGATTGTAATGTTTGATCTTTCTCAGATATGAAGACCTATGAGCAAGGCAAGGAATCACTGCCAAAGGACCAACAAGATGAAAGCTCTGGTCAGCCCCAGAAAAAGAACTCTCACCAAGGCATGAAATCAACGTCTACATCAATATCTTCAGATAATCATGTGAAGAACAGTGACCAAAGCAAAGACTTGTGCTCTCCACTGTCAAGAACATGAAGTTGAACTGTCAAGTCCACCCCTGCAATGTTGTCAAAAGAAATTGACACTTGAAGGTAATTATACAGGAAGACAGATAATGAAACAAGCATGTCTTTTAGCTTAGCTGACTTGGATTAGAAAATGATGGGGGGCATACAGTCGCCGCCTTGTCAGTTGGTACTTCCATCCGTTCATCACTACACATTTGTCTTGGCTATTTCTCTGAAATTTCATGTTGGAATTCTATGAAACTTATGATCTATATGCATCAATACCAAGTAAAGTTTTGTACCTTGCATTCTTGTTCCGGTTCTGTAATATTTCATGGAGCTATTGCCCTTTGTTCATTTTGTTGCCAAATTATTGTCCAGTCTATTTCTCAACAATAAAATTTACCAGACTGACAGTCTGGTAAACTCAGATTTTTTACCAGACCAAACAAAATTTTTGGAAAAAAAAAATATGAAAACAAAATCACCTTCCTTGAAGTTGTTGTCATCAGATGTTGACATTGAAAAAGAAAGTTGTGACTCTAATTTTCTGGAAATTTCATATTGGTTCTCCTCTTGATCGTTAATAAAAAATATACCAAAATACTGAACCGAGTACAATCCCGATCACATTGCAAATTCCACAATCCAGTGAAGTCACTAAATTATCAAGGACCAAGTGATCGAGTGGTTGCATAAATAACTATTAATAACATAATATTTTTAGATGAAATGAAGTGAAATTCTAGGACAGAAAATAAGGACTTCCTTAACAAATTGTCATTTTGACTTGTATTTTTACCGGACCTTTGGTCTTGTAAACTTATTGGATGTCTGCAGACTTAATATTTTACTGGACATGCCTGATGGTCTGAGGGCTTTTGCCGTTAACAAGCTGATTACAGGCATTTAATTTAGAGTTATTCATTGATTGTGTTGCACTGATAAAAAATCCAGTATGCAAAGGTAATGGCAATTGATCTTCATGTTAGATATTTTACTACTTTCTGTTTGCAGGCAAATCCATCACTCAGAAAATGGAAGCAGAGGAAGCACTGTCTAAAACAAAACAACACAAAGACACCAATATTCATTCCGAGTAAGCTGTTAAAAGTCCTTAATGTGTTTAGGTATTTTAGGAACTGCTGGAAAAGCCCTCCTTAAAGAAAAAGGGGTGGGGGGCTATTATTTTTTTTTTAAAAAAAAGGTGAACCACCTGTAAATATTTTCTCATAACTACAAATTTTTAATAAGAAGTGTTAGTGGACAACGTTATACAGAACTCTGTTAACTTGGTTTTTGTGATCCTTGTTAAAAGTGTGAGATTAGTGACTATTTTCTTGAACAGCAAGTTGTCAGTTACTTGAGTTTGGTATCTTTACTATAAACCAGTAAGTTGGTATTAGCTTGCCGTTCACTGACGGATAAGATATATCTGAAATAATGTTGAAACAGTGTAAATCTCTAAACAAAAAAAAGTTTATAACTACTTGTAAAAGCAATTATATTAATCTTATTGTCATTCGTAATTTAAATACAGTTTATTACTTGGATTTGTAGTTGTGTCTCAAGGAAGGAGTTCAGGGAGCTTAAAGACGAAGTAAGACGTCTCAAGAGGAAGTTCCAGGAACTTGTGAAAACAGAGTCGTCTGGAAGCCCTTGCACTCAAACACCAACTGTAGACTTTCCACCATCTCCAAAAGCTCCAGATATGCAAAGTCCCAGTTCATCAGCACAGACTACAGCTGGTTATAATGGTTTTACATTATCTGATTTGAAGGACTCTATATGTCATATTGACAAACTGTATGAAGCCGTGAAATGCCTTATGTTGAAACTATTCAGCAAGGATTATATTGTTACACACAGTGTCTCTGGAAAAGCGGCAAATTCAAAAACTGCTAACAAGTGTCAGTTTGACTCCAGGCTGTACTTTGCCATGCTGGGAGTTCTTAAGGAGAAGTTTGACGTTAAAAATAAAGACATTACAGAGAAAGTGCATTCAGTGCAAAAATTTGTAGCCAAGCAATTGTCAGTCAAAAAATAATAGCAACCTTTGGTATTTTGTTTGGTCAGTCTAGGCTTTCCAGCATTTGTACTTTTTCCTACATGTTTGTAAAGTGCTCCTAGTTTTACCTGTTAATAAGTAAAAAGTTCCTATTATTCCTACCTTCTTTTTACAAAAAGGTGTCATGAGTGTTTTTATTTTAACTCTCTGTAACCATTGAGGCAACATTTGGTAACTATTCAGTGCTAAAAAGTACTTTTTTGTCAAACTTCCTAATTCTTTTTTAAATTTATTCCTACTTTTTTCAGTAGGCGGCTGGAAATGATGTCAGATAGAACTATTTTTTGTTGTTGTTTTTTTTTAGATGAGAAAATTGTTTCTTGTGTAACCATGTCTGATCATGTTAATACATGTTTCAGTTTCAGAGTATGCATTGTTCTTTATTTCCACTTAACCATGTTTGCATGATGTTTAACAGTGGCTGACCATGTTATTTTAAACTGTCATTTTCATGGTAGACCATGTTAGGAGATCATGAATAATCAAAGTCACACCATGGTAAGAGACTATGAGAAACCATGGTAAGAGACCATGTTAGTGGCCATTTAACAAAACATGTTCAACCATGGTTAACCATGATCTGTGGGGCAAGGTAGTTCATGGTATTTCATGAAAAAACATGAACCATTTCACCTGGGAATTAAAAAGACGCCATGAGTTAGTCAAATACTAAACAACATTACATGTAGAATATTAATAATGAAATTATTTACAGCACAATTACAGTACAGAAACAGTGTGTTCACAAATATCACTTTTTTGCCCGTTTAAGTATTGTGAATTTCTTGATTAGTTCTTTATTAGACATATAATCAGTAATGCAATATAAAGTATAATTATGTATGTCTGTGATAGTGCTATTGGTGTATCTTGATCCATATAATATTTTTTGTGATATCTTGTGTATGTGATCGTGTGATTCTGGTGATATTTGTTTTTGATACTTTGCCTATGATAAATATGTTTTTACATTGATGTCTTTCTTTCTGTGATATTCTCCTGTCTGTGATATTACTTTATATAATTTACCTAAATCATTTTTAAGTGTTTTTAAACTAAATAATATTTTTATTGTGAATTAAATGTATGCATAATAAATTAAATATTTTTACAATTATTATTTATACCTGATGATGTCGATTTCTCAGGAATACCAGAAGTTGAGTTGTATACCCATCCATAGACTGTTCTCTCGCCAATTCCAAGCGTCGATAGAAACATATTTTTGCAGACACGCACCCTCTCACCATCTACTCGTAGAAAGTACCTAAAGCTCTGACTTCTTCTACTGTTTTCTACAGTTTTTTCATTGACCGCTTCTGACCCTACAAGTGAGTTTACATAAACTTTTCTTCCATCCCACGTCATGTTTTTCCAAAAATTTGAGAATATGTTTTTTCTGTTATTTTCTGTAATCTTTGCACATTGTTTAACGCCTGGTTTTTCACATCGCTTGGAACAATTTCTTTGTGTCAGAATGCGTTCTGGTTTTTCGGCCTGAAGACCCCATTTGCCGTCAACCTTTTTCAGACCTTTGTATTTTTCTCCTTCCATGCGGAGATGTTTTGCAGTTTTCCTTTTACATTCTGATTTCTTTTTTGCTCATTTCTGTGGTACATTTACATCGGTTTCAACATTTGCATTGGTTTCAACAACTTCCTCGTCATCTATGACATCACTGTTATCAGAAGACGAATCACCAGAGTCCCCTTGGAGCTCATAGTCAGGGTCATATAAAGTATCATCAAAATCATAGAATTTCTCCTCCTCCAATTCAGTGGCTATGAGCTTGCTAACATCTTGTAATTGAGAATCGGCATATTCAAGACTACTCAAAACACTTAAACCTTGATTAATCACTTTGCCAGCATTTTCTACGTCCGCATCTTGATCAGGTGTGTACAGATTTCAGCTGAATCCTTACATTCTGCATCATTATTATTATTATCGTCTTTCAATTCACTCTTATCGGCAACATTTTCTACTTCAAAATCAGCAGGTAGTTGAGTACAGTCTTTGGAAGAATCTATACATTCTGCATCATTTATTGTGTAGTCACTGACATTGTTATTATCGTCAGTTAATTCACTTCTTTTAGATTGTTTCTGTAAGGATAACTGAAGTAATAGTTTACCTCTAGACAACGCCATCTTAAAAGTTTGTTGCACTTCTACCTGGCTCACACTTAGGGCAATGGATGCTGTTTTCTCTCAAATCCTCAAAGTGAGACTGATTTAAGTGTTCGTCAGGAAATGTTGGGTGAATGCAATGTATATGATAGTATCTTGAACATTCCTCAAAGAGACATCTAACGTAGAACGTTCCATCTGGTAATGCAAGTAAAAATGGTCCTACATTTACAATTTGCTGAAGTAAAAATATTAAGCTATTGAAATCGGGTTTGTACTGACATAAGTGGCACTTGTAAGATTGAATATTCGTCTCTGATACTGATTCCCTGTCACTTTCACCGGAGTAAGACATCCCTGAAAAAGATAAATGTGCAATAGATACTATTTTGTCTTTTAAATTGGTCTCAGAAATAATACATCAAATATCTATATAGCGACAAAAGGTCGTATCTCGATTTTAGCAAAAAAACAATGACAGTGCAAAACGTTGTATCTCATGTTTTGATTTTAAATTTCATTTTTATAGTTAAACTGTTAATATACAAATGTGAATAGCAATGATATTTAAAGACTTAGTATGATCTGTTGTGAAATATTTATTCAAAATGTCTGTGGTGGAATGAATACATTTCAGAAATTGAAAAATATCCCACCCACATTAGCAACCGAAAGTCAGTAGCAATTAATTCATATTTATATGCACAAAACTATGACATACGAAGAGCATTTAATGACTAAAGCACCTTTACACAGCTCATGTACCAATAACAGTTTAATGTAATGATAAAAAGCATACCTTTTCATCCAAATGTTTGCGCTCTTCAGAAAATTTTGAGATACGATGTTTTGACCGGGAAAAAAATTGACCAATTGTAATACGATATTTCGTCACGTGCCTGTTCTGAAATAACTGATTGGCCTAGAGTTAAAACAATTAAACATAAAATCGGGCATCACTTTACAAAACTATATAAATCAAAAGGTCGTTTTCCAAAAGTTACGACCTTTTGACTCCCAATCGACGATATGACACAAAAGAATCCAGGTAATGAAAACTACAATATCATAGTGCTATCCCTTTCACATCACTATTTTAATGAACATGTAAACTGGAGAAAAATAAGATTGCTCAAAATTGAATCAAAACTAAGTTTTTTTTTTCAAATCATATAATTTAAGACCATTTTACTGTTAAGATTATTACTCCAAAATTCACAGTAAACTGAATGTAAAAATGTTGAGATTGTGGAAAGTGAAATAGTTTTTTTACAGGCTTTAAACAAAATTGATTTGAATGAAAGATGTTCCCGAAATATAATATTTTTGCTTCATTACAAGGCCTGCAGTAATTGCAACGAAAGTGTTCAAAAATCTTCACCAGCTTCCCTTTAAAATATTGTATTCTAAAATTATTAAAAACATTTACAAAAAAAATCGAAATCTGAAAATTTCACAACTAGAGAAATGTAAGTACCAAAGAAAAGTAATCCTGATATCCTGCTGTGAGCATGCACAACTAGTTTTGTTACTTACTTGTTCTGAAGAGTTTCATGGATTTCCTACAGGTAGTTGCCAAGACATGTTAATTGTTTATTTGTGGTTCAATCATTTATTTGTGGTTCATGTTACTTATCTTCTTATATAATAATCTTATCATTAGTTCTCTTCCATATTTTTCCTCCCTTTTTTACTTGGATCTTTAAAAATCTTCTTGTCAGAAACCACAAGGCCTGGAGCTTTGATATTTGGTATAAAGCATCATCTAGTGGACCTCTACCAAGTTTGTTCAAATTATGATCCTGGGGTCAAAAATGGCCCCGCCCCAGGGGTAACTTGTTTTACATAGAGTTATATAGGAAAAACTTTAAAAATCTTCTTGTCAGAAACCGTAAGGCATAGAGCTTAGATATTTGGTGTGCAGCATTGTCTAGTGGACCTCTACTAAGTTTGTTCAAATCATGGCCTCTGGGTCAAAAATGGCCCCGCCCCAGGGGTAACTTGTTTTACATAGAGTTATATAGGAAAAACTTTAAAAATCTTCTTGTCAGAAACCGTAAGGCATAGAGCTTAGATATTTGGTGTGTAGCATTGACTAGTGGACCTCTACCAAGTTTGTTCAAATCATGGCCTCTGGGTCAAAAATGGCCCGGCCCCAGGGGTAACTTGTTTTACATAGAGTTATATAGGAAAAACTTTAAAATCTTCTTGTCAGAAACCGTAAGGCATAGAGCTTAGATATTTGGTGTGTAGCATTGTCTAGTGGACCTTCACCAAGTTTGTTCAAATCATGGCCTCTGGGTCAAAATGGCCCCGCCCCAGGGGTAACTAGTTTTACATAGAGTTATATAGGAAAAACTTCGAAACTCTTCTTATCAGAAACCGTAAGGCATAAGGCTTAGGTATTTGGTATGTAGCATTGTCTAGTGGACCTCTACCAAGTTTGTTCAAATTATACCTCTGGGGTCAAATTTGGCCCCACCCTGGGGTCATTGGTTTTACATAGGCTTATATAGGAAAAACTTCGAAAATCTTCTTGTCTGAAACCACAAGGCCCTGAGCCTTAAGATTTGGTATGTAGCATTGTCTAGTGGACCTCTACCAAGTTTGTTCAAATTATACCTCTGGGGTCAAATTTGGCCCCAACCCAGGGTCATTGTTTTACATAGGCTTATATAGTGATAACTTTGAAAATCTTCTTGTAGAAGGAGAAGTAACATTTTCAGTCCAAATAATCTGGAAATTTGTCAGACAGGTTGTTTCTATGATTTCAAGCTCAAGTTCGAATACGGGTCATCTTGGTTTAAAAACTAGGTCACAGAGCCCAAAAATAGAAAAATCTCGTTAACACTCTAGAGGTTACATTTTCAGTCAAAATATCCCAGAAATTTGTCAAAAAGGTTGTTTTGATGATTTTTAGCTCAAGTTCAAAATTGGGTCATCTGGGGTCAAAAACTAGGTCACAGAGCCCAAATATGGAAAAACCTTGTAAACACTCTAGAGGTAATATTTTCAGTCCAAATAACCAGGAATCTGTCAGAAAGGTTGTTTCAATGATTTCTAGATTAAATTTGAATATGGGTCATCTGGATTAAAAAACTAGGTCACAGAGCCCAAAAATAGAAAAAAACTTGTTAACATTCTATAAGCTACTTTTCAGTCCAAATATTCTCCAAATTTGTCAGAAAAAAAGTTTTAATGATTTCTAGCTCAGATTCGAATAAAGGTCATCTGGGGTCAAAAACTAGGTCACAGACCCCAAATATGGAAAAACCTTGTTAACACGCATTGAGGTAACATTTTCAGTTCAAGTAACCATGAAATTTGTCAGAAAGGTTGTTTTAATGATTTCTAGCTCAGTTTTGAATATGGGTTATCTGGGGTCAAAAACTAGGACACAGGGCCAAAAAGAAGAAAATCCTTGTTAATGTTCAAGAGCTTACATTTTCAGTCCAAATGTCCTTGAAATTTGTCAGAAAGGTTGTTTCAATGATTTCTAGCCCAGATTAGGATATGGGTCATCTGGGATCAAAAACAGGGACACAGAGCCCTAAAATGTTAAAACCATTTAAACTATCCAGAGGTTAGTCATTTTCAGTCCAAATATCCTGGAAATTTGTCAGACAGGTTGTTTTGATGATTTCTAGCTCAAGTACTAATATGGATCATCTTTGGTCAAAAACTAGGTCACAGAGCCCAAATATGGAAAAACCTTGTTAACACTCAAGAGTTAAGATTTTAATTCCAAATAACCTGAAAATTTGTCAGAAAGGTTGTTTCTATGATTTCCAGCTCAACTTTGAATATGGGTCATCTGGATTAAAAAACTAGGTCACAGAGCCTAAATATCGAAAAACTTTGTAAACACTCAGAGGCTACATTTTCAGTCCAAATGTCTTTGAAATTTGTCAGAAAGGTTGTTTTGATGATTTCAAGCTGAGGTTTGGATATGGATCATCTGGGGTTAAAAACTAGGTCACAGAGCCCAAATATGGAAAAACCTTGTTAACACTCTAAAGGCTACACTTTCAGTCCAAATAACCTTGAAATTTGTCAGAAAGATTGTTTCAATATTTTCTAGGTCAAGTTTGAATATGGGTCATCTGGGGTCAATTAACCAGGTCCATAGCAACTTTGTTAAAAGCAGTCATATTCAGGTGAGCGATATAGGGCCATCATGGCCCTCTTGTTACTCTGTTTTTTTGCTAGCTCCACTGCATTTTTACGGGGACATTTTTTGGTGAGGAGATAAGTATTGAAGTACATTTTCAGTTCACTCATTTCATCCTTATCCCATTCTTGCTGGACAGACTTTTTTTCACTGGCTTCCTTTTTCTCCCCTCTCCCGCGGTCTCACTTCTGACTCGTCATCTGATATGACGTCTTCTTTATCAGAATCTTCTTCCATATTGTCAAAAACATCATCATCGATGTAACTGAAAATTAAATAAAATAAATCATTTTTAAGCCAGAGTAATTACAACAAGAGGGCCAGAGAGTTAACAAGATGTTTCTATTTTTGGGCTTCACAAATGCATGTATTGTCATTCAATAGTAGTAAGTATCCATTTTAATAACTAATTTCAAAAATTTTCAATATTCAGAAGATTCATTTTCTCCATAAAGTAATAAAAATATTTGGGTAACAGGTAAAGATGGAGAATCGGTCTGGTTACTGGAAACAACTTTTTTTGTTGGACCTTATCATGATCTATATGTCATCTACTTTTACCAGTAATTTAAAGATATTCTGCATTATTGTTGTAATGGTTAAAAATGAAAATATCAACTTTCTCTGTTTAAAGGACAGAGATCTTTAACTCGGACTTTTATTATATAAAAATACAAGGTTTATAAATTTTGTGTACTGTGTCTCATGAAAACTTACTGACAGGTAATGTCAAAAATTATTTTCATAAAATATAATCCCCCCAAATAAACGAAACTTACCTTGGTCAAGTTGATGTTTGGTTGGGATTCTTTGTAGTCATAAAACACACCGAAGTGATAAGATGAGATGTGCGCATAGCGTGACCATAAATCCTCAGTATTCAAAGCCGGAAAATTCTTTCCCAAAATTTTCCTTTCCTATAAAAGTACAAATCCTATCGTCTGAATTCATTGTTAAATATGAACATAGTGAGAAAAAGAACATTTGCTAGATAAAACATTAATCCGGGAGGGTAACGTAACTGGTCTGAGCATTGGGTGGGCATCTGATCACTTCGGTGTGTTTTATGACTACAAAGAATCCCAACCAAACCTCAACTTAACCAAGGTAAGTTTCGTTTATTTGCGGGGATTTTTTTACGTCATAACACACCTCAGTTCACAGATGAGACTTCAAAGCCAAACTTTTGGGAAAGAAACTTGACACCCAAGCTGAACAACAAATATATAAAATATAGTGAAATGACCAGAGTAAAAATAAATAAAAAGGACAGTCATTTTATTGACATACATCATCACATGACATTATAAGCAATACATTATACATATAGCATGTATGAAACAAACTATATCATGCATGTCCCACACAGTCTATCATATTATTACGTAGTAGTAGTAGACAGTATGGCAGAACTAAATTCAGCACCAGTATCCTTGACAGTCTTATTGTAAAACTGAACAAACGTGACTGCATTTGTCCAGCCTGCATCTTTAAGAATGTCACTTATTGGCACAATGTTAACATGTGCTTTGGAAGTGGAGGCTGAACGAACGCTATGTGCCTTGTATTTACTGCAGTCAATACCAGAAAAGGACATCACTGTGCGAATCCAGCGGCTGATAGTGTTACTGGACACAGGCGCAAAAGGTTTTATGTAACTTAAAAATTAACATTCCTGATTACCTCGTATGTCCTTTGTTCTACTGAGATACTCAGTCAAAGTATTGTACACACACAATCTATTGTCCAATGTATATGCATGAAGTTCAATATGTGGGGTAACCTTACCCCTTCTACTATGTTCAACAACCCACTATAAAACATAACATATTTACATGATTCCTTTTTTATGTTTCTATCAGACAATAAATGTAAATTTTGACAACGTGAAGCAGTAGATAATGCTATTAACATTGCTAACATTGCTAAGAGTTAAAAACTTCAAACTGATTTCACTGACCGGACTTAATGTTTTTAAGTATTTTAACACATCGGATACATTCCAAGTATCACAGTACCCAGACTTTGGCAGTTTTAAATTATATACACCCTTCAAAAATCAAATGACAAGAGGATGAGCTCAAACTGCAAAACCGTCAATTATAATTCCTAAAGCAGACAAAGCTGAACGTGCTGTATTCAAAGCACTATAGGTTAATCCAAGTTCAAATAAATGTGACAAAAAATCAGTAACATTACCTAAAGTTGCTTGAAAACTATTAATTTGTTCTTGATTACAGTATTGAAGCCATTTTTGTAGGTACATGTTATATTGTTTTTGAGTTCCTGACCTCCATGAGGCCATAATAATGTCTGTAGACTTGACTGAAATGTTTCATCAATTTTGTAAATAAACAAGGAGCCGAGGCCAGACCATTTGCTAAACAAGTATACTGGTAAATCTTGCCCCTATATCTAAATCTTCAGATATTTTCTATGTTCTGAAGCAATTGGCACAGAGTAATAGCCATGTCTTAAATCAATAGAAGCCATGAAACAGTTGCGTTTTACTAGCGTTAATGCTGTTTCAAAGGAGTCCATCTTAAAATGATGACCACATCTGCTTCATTGAACTCCTTAAGATTTAAGATCATGCGATATTCTCCGTCCTTTTTGGGGACTGTGAAAATTGGAGAGATAAACTGCTCATCATTATCGTTAAACTCTACTTGTTCAATTACATTCATTTCAAGCAGTTTTGTAATTTCTATGTCAATAGTTTTTCTCTCATCTGCAGTAAAAAGCTGCATTGGCCATACAATTTGTTTCTCAGGTTTTTGAGTTAATTCTATATGACAGTGCAAAGCAATGTCCAAAATTCTTTCATCAGAAGTAAGATTTCTCCAGTTATTTTCAAAAAAGGCTAACCTACCTGCCTGGAAAGTAGTAGACTTCTTCTGATCTCTCATCCCTTGTCGGGATCTACCAATACCAGACTTCATACGCCTATAAGAAACACGTCTACTGTAAGGCTGATATCTACAACCTTTAAACTGGCGACCTCTAAAACGTCCAAAACCACCACCTCTAACTATATTTCTACTGATTTTATTGAGTTCCTGAATATCTTTGATATCTTTGATCATAGAGACACCATAAAGTTGGTCAGTGAAAGGAACCATGGGTGAACAAAGGTGGTGTAGTTTAGGATCCATATCCCTCATGTGCAAGTCTCTTCTACGGATATTAATCCATCGATTTGCATGTCCTAGAAGACCAATGGCATCGGTGCCCCAAACTAACATCTCATTATCGAACATTTGGCTGCCTTTATCCATAATTATGTCTCCCCCCAAAAATGGGGGAGACATATTGTTTTCCCCCGGTTGTCCGTCCGTCCCTCCGTCCGTCCGTCTGTCTGTCCGTCACAAAATGGTGTCCGCTCTGTATCTTCCAAAGCCCTTGAAGGATTTTTATGAAACTTGGGTCAGATGTTCACCTCATCAAGGCGACGTGCAGAACCCACTTTGCAGGTGTGGTGTCTCAAGGTCAAGGTCACACTTGAAGGTTAAGTGTCAAATGCCACAAAATCTTGTCCGCTCTGTATCTTCCAAAGCCCTTGAAGGATTTTTATGAAACTTGGGCCAGATGTTCACCTCATCAAGGCGACGTGCAGAACCCACTTTGCGGGTGTGGTGTCTCAAGGTCAAGGTCACTCTTGGAGGTTAAATGTCAAATGCCACAAAATCGTGTCCGCTCTGTATCTTCAAAAGCCCTTGAAGGATTTTAATGAAACTTGGGTCAGATGTTCACCTCATCGGGGGAGACATATTGTTTTTCCCCCGGTTGTCTGTCAGTCCGTCTGTCCGTCACAAAATCGTGTCCGCTCGGTATCTACCAAAGCCCTTGAAGGATTTTTATGAAACTTGGGTCAGATGTTCATCTCATCAAGGCGACATGCAGAACCCACTTTTCGGGTGTTGTGTCTCAAGGTCAAGGTCACACTTGAAGGTTAAATGTCAAATGCCACAAAATCGTGTCCGCTCTGTATCTTCCAAAGCCCTTGAAGGATTTTTATGAAACTTGGGCCAGATGTTCACCTCATCAAGGCGACGTGCAGAACCCACTTTGCAGGGTGTGGTGTCTCAAGGTCAAGGTCACTCTTGGAGGTTAAATGTCAAATGCCACAAAATCGTGTCCGCTCTGTATCTTCAAAAGCCCTTGAAGGATTTTTATGAAACTTGGGTCAGATGTTCACCTCATCGGGGGAGACATATTGTTTTTCCCCCGGTTGTCAGCACTGTCAGTCCGTCTGTCCGTCACAAAATCGTGTCCGCTCTGTATCTACCAAAGCCCTTGAAGGATTTTTATGAAACTTGGGTCAGATGTTCATCTCATCAAGGCGACATGCAGAACCCACTTTTCGGGTGTGGTGTCTCAAGGTCAAGGTCACTCTTGGAGGTTAAATGTCAAATGCCACAAAATTGTGTCTGCTCTGTATCTTCAAAAGCCCTTGAGGGATTTTTATGAAACTTGGGTCAGATGTTCACCTCATCAAGGCGACATGCAGAACCCACTTTGCGGGTGTGGTGTCTCAAGGTCAAGGTCACACTTGGAGGTTAAATGTCAAATTTTACAATCGTCTGATTCAATACTGCCTGCAGCAACTGGCTGGGGGGAGACATATGTTTTTGTTCAATCAAAAACCATTTCTAGTTTTCACAATGTTACAGGTAGCTTTAACAAGACTATTCTGAATACCTCGCATCTTAGAGTCTTCTGTCTGTGTGGTTGGCTTCAGCACTGACCAAACACCCGAATTAACTCTTGTTTCTTTGAGGGCTTCACAATTACTTGGTCGCAAAATATTCTTGCACACATTACTATAATGTTCATCTGACATGCCCTCTCTAAAAGTGCTATTGACAACAGCAGCCAATTTCTCAGACACCTCAGGATCAACAGAGTCGACTTTCTGAAATTTCTTTGCAAACTGACTAAATACATCATCATCATCATCTGCAGACAAAGTCCTTAGATCATGGACAGACTGGTCATCTTGTTCCCAATCTTGACCATCATAGTCTTCATCTTCATAACCCTGTGACAGGTCATAGTCACCTTCATCAAGTTCATTATACAAGGCATCAACTTGACCAGTTAATTCTTCCACCATTTTATTTGTTTTATTAATGGTATTATTCATTTGTCTCAAAATGGATAATGCCTCTGCATTAAATGAATCTAAATTTGAGGTCGTCGTCGTAGTCATCTTCACCTGAGAGGTTTTTGACGAGTTAGTTGGCTGTCACAAACCATACAGAAAAGCGTAAAAGTGTATAATTACAACAGCGGCATAAACACAAGGTCATGTTATACGATTGAAAATTTATATAATATAGAAATAAATTGAGCAACGCCCAATAAAACTGTATGGATTACATCGTAACCCAAAATAATAACATGTATAACTGAATAGACCTACATGTATTAAAAGTACCCTATACCAAGGATTTAGGTAAAAATCAATACTGAACAAGAGCGCATCCGTTCAGCTTGATATCTAAAGGCGCACTGAGGATTTATGGTCACGCTATGCGCACATCTCATCTGTGAACTGAGTTGTGTTATGACGTAAAAGAATTACAGTTTACTTGACATCTAAGTAAGCCTTTTATTCCCTATACAGAATGGCCCTTTTAAAGTAGAAGTCTCTGATCTTCAGCAAAAATTAAATGTTTTCAATCTCTACAGCTATCAAAATATAGTGAAAATGTTCATAGATTGACTCATGTTGTTAATATACGGCTTCATAGGACATTGATGAACACCTTTGAGAGATAGTTGAGATCATTCAAGATATTACAATATGGCACTTCCGAAAACCGGACCTTCTAAATACCGGAAACTTCTGAAAACTGAACAATTGTCTTGGTCCCGAAATTTCTCCTTCTATTTTCTATGTAACTCATACTTCTGAAATCTGGAACTTCCGAATTCTGAATTCCGGACGATTTTTCCGTAAAATTTAGTTTATATCAATGCAGTTTACTTCTGAATACCGGAAAATATAAAACAAAAAGTGCAAAAGACAGACCTAAGATCGCAAACCCTGTGGCAAAAATTTCATGTCTGTATCTATTGTTTACCAAATAGCGGTGATCGTTTATTTTGACACGCGTTAGAATAACAAGTTGTCAATTTATGACTGAAATGCAGTCTAATATATGGATAGTTAGATAGCGGTAAATAATAAAAGCGATGATTAGTGGATTAATAACAGGTGTTTGCTACAAGCAACCTTAAGGATTAAATAGCAGTTGGGGTGTCTTAAAAAGCGTAATTAATTAGGCAACATCGGCCAATGTGTTGGTTATTGTAATTGGTGATATTTTTTCCAACTTAAAAATTTCAAAGGCGGTTGTTGAAAACAGTAACATTATGTTTTCCATGTTACAAACGCTGTTACGCTAAACAATACTGACTGCATTCACTATCATAAAGAACCACAGGTATTTGCCACCTGTACTTGTCCAGATCATTCAGACTTCTGAATTCCGGAAATTTCCAAAATCCGAACTTTTTTGCCGGTCCCATGGGTGTTCGGTTTTCGGAAGTTCCACTGTACAATCATTAACCAATTCAACATAAATGGTCATTACCTCGTATATGTTACATAAATTTGTAACCGAAATGTCCAGGAGGTGAAATGTCTGTCATCAACAGATACCAGTAAAAAAAAAATTAAAAAGAAAAATTACCTTTCATGCAAATCTTTTGATCCAGGTCATCAAAATCAACAAGGGTATTGATGATCCATGGATGCAACTCCAAAAGAAACTGCTGTCCTAGTTCGTTGAGGCTATTCTGAACCTGAGTGTACACCTTTTCATCAAACGCCTTTGTGATTATGGGAATGTCAGCAGGTTCAACATCTTTCTCCAGTTTCCTACTGTATTCATGATCACATGATAGGTAGGACTTCAAAATATTTGCTGACAGGTGCCTGTGAAACTTCGCTGGAATCACTGTAGAAAGTGGTCCAATAGCCATTATCCTGAAGATTCATACAGAAAAAACATATCAAAGGAAAAGCAAACTTATTGTTGAGAATACCATACCTGTCTCACTCAATGGGAGTGGTACGTTTATTTCGCATGAAATGTCACTCTCATGCTCAGTTTGTAAATTTTTCTCATGCTTTTTAAAAACCATTGAAGGTACATTTATTACACAAATATAATCAAAAATTTGCAGGCGCATGCTTACTGAGCCTAACATTAACTTCAACACTGTTTATATCACAACGACTGATATTTAAAACCAATAATTTACCTATTTCCACAGCTGTCCTTTAATGCCGCCATGATACCTGTGATTAGTGTTAGTATATTTGGATATGATTACCCGCCTTTCCAGCCCTCTGGAGGTGGGTACGAAATGAGTTACACTGTCTTGGCCTGGGTTACACGGGTTATACCCGAGTAATACCCAAGTTAAACCGGGTTAGCCTGAGTATGTATGCCGAACGCATCCATTGTTAATAGGGTTGCATTCACATGACTTGCTAGAATGGTGCTCTTGAACCTAAACGTATCTACAATTTCTACTGAAAAAGGGGCATACCAAAAACTGGAAATTTAGACAAGGTCTTTTGCTTTGAATTTCCATGGATGTAATATTTATTTTTCTTGACTTTCAAACAGTCTGACTGTCTTCGGTAAACTGCTAAGATTTTTCACAGCGCTTTTGCTAGGCCCCGTCTCAAGGGCGAAGTTACTTCTGTAACCCATGCTGGGGAGGTGGCAGTTTTACTAGTGTCTCTGTAAGTGATTTTTACAAAACAATTATTTTTTGGACCTGATTATGGGTTCATAGAGCATTATTTTGACCAATTATTGGAAAATTAGTGGATTAGTAGCCATAAACCTGTTTTTGATTTAAGGTAATGTATCAGTTAGATTGAAATTTTGCTGATTTTATGCCTAAAAATCTTCAGAATGGCAATGTTGATATTTCCGAAATGGCAGAATTCAGGATTTTCTTGGAGAGAAACCCTGACAGTGATTTTGCGGCAAAGTTTGTATTAGGCAACTATTTCTCCTGAGTCACCAACTAGCTATAGCCCTTGATTCAATCCAGTTCAATAAGTCTTCACTGCTACTGTTACTGTTGATAAAGCAAGCAACTTCACCTGACATCGAGATGCAATCATCATCAATTGTTTAGCTGGAAATTTCTAATATTTTTGAAATCTGATGTTGCTGAAATTGTTTTTCTATTTTTTTCCAATTACCCACTATTCATCAAAGTGATTTAAACGCTGTACAGAAAACAACAAGGATAGTTCCTGTAGAGTTTCATCAAAACCCACAAAAAAGTGTAAGAAGAGATGTTGTTTAAAGCTCATTTCTATTTTTAGCCCTGGTGGCCATCTGGTAGAGCTGACCAGAAAAGTTAAATTAGGTATTTTTGTACAAAACAATATTAGCATCATAACTTTTCAATTTTGAAACAAGAGATGTCACTCAGAAGTGACAAATGGCTTAGAAGTGTAATGTGCCCTTTGAATTAAATGGCACTGGACCTGGTTTTTGTGTGTGACACACCATCTGGTGATGGTGACAAATTATTACAATATTCTTCAAGGAAATACAAAGTAATGAGGCAGACAGGAAAAAAACATATTTTTAATCTTAAACTATAAGTGTGACTTTGACTTTAGATGTACAGACCTGGGTTTTGCTTTCAACACACTGTCTCAACTTATTTCAAAATCCTTTAAGGAACAACAAAGTTATAAGCAGACATGAAAAAGTTCCCCATTTTTGCCTTTTATGTCCGATTTTCACCTTGACCTTGAATTGTGGACCTCGGTTTTCTGCTAGACATCATCCCATGCTGGGGAATGATTGTTCCAAGTTATTTTAAAAAACTTAAAGGAATAGGTGGACACGAAAAAAATTACCCCATTTTTTGATCTTTTATCCCAAAGTGTGTCAATGACCTTGGATGTACAGACCTTGGTCTTCTATGCGACACATCATCTTATGCTGAGTTACAAGTAAACAAATTACTGAGCAGACAGGAATCTGGACGGATGAACTAACGAAGGGACAGATGGTCAGGTTTTATTTCATGCTTTCCAGTGAATTACCGTAATTTATCAGTGAAATATATCCTGATAATTTCACAACAATGAAATTGGAACTACCTGAAATACATGTATAAATACTTTCGGAGTAAAAAGTCTAAATGGCGTCTTCTTTAAAGTTAATAAAATGTCACAGATTGCAACTGAATCGGTTCTTTAAAAAGTACTTAGATTACTGCAAATTTATTTGGATTTATTACTTTATTAAAGAAAATTTTGAGAACTCTTTTATGTTGTTTTGTTTATGACGTCAGAAAATAATCTAGTTCGGAGTTCACGCGAAGAAATATAATTCAATCTTCAACAAAAACAAACAAATATCCTTTATTTAATATGCTCCAATTAGGGAGCATGAAACGCTAGGAAGGGATATATGTTTATGAAACAAACTGTTTATAAGATATGACAACACCACACAGTTTCTTCATACTAAGGTGAGCTAAAACAATAAATTATGAAACTTTATAATATAATCAAACAAATGCAGTTTTTCCTGCCTCACCAAATCTATTTATTTCCAACAACACCTCATAAGTAGCAGATCCACTCCCAAATAATGTCATTAATTTTGTCCTTGGACTGAAACAAGATCAAATATATTTTTTACATATTTACTTTTACAACTCCATACCCACTTGCAGCATGTCAAACATGCAACCTCAAAGTATAACCCTAACCTGTGGCTTGCACCTGACACAGCATGGTGAACATTCTGCCAAGATATTTTAAAATCTCCCACAAATGACAGGGTAAACATACAATGCAGTTTTTTTATTAACTGGCCGTCAGCAAAAATGACCATTTGAAATAGCCTTATGACTGGCTGGAAATTCCAAAGATGTCAAAATGCCAGGCTTCCCCACAGACGGGCAGGAATATACCACCATACACATCCATCTATGATGGTGAACATGCTTGCTAAATAATTTCAAAATCTATTAACTACTGACAAAAGTTTTGAACTGGATAGGAAACAAAAGCTACAATAATTATTTAATATTATGACCTCTTGACATCAACACATGACCATGACCTTGGAGCTACAGACCTAGATTTTGATACTGCTCATCCTTCATCAACTGATTGTTTCTGATCTAAAAATCATGATGTACTGCCTGTACTTTTATGACAAAATTCCTTGCAGTCTACTATGTCTTTATTTCAGTGCAGCACAAAATTCTGTTTACCAAGGATTATATTATTAATTTTTGTGCATATTTGTTGAACAGCCCTTCCTTTCAGTTCTTTAGCAGCCTTTAATAGTGATGAAGCACGAGGCATGTTTTTTGCACAGAGTTCAGAAAATGTCTGAGAAAATTTTCTTTTCTTCATCTGTCCATCTCTTTTTCATCCCTCTCTTTGTAACTGTGGATAAAGCATCATAATAATGTTTAAGAAGAACTGTCATAACTACACATATGTACCACTAAATATAGTCAGAGCAGTACTAACAAGAAGAAAGGAATATGCTTATGAAAAACAAGAAGAGCAAGACTGTCCTATATCACTCACTCTACTTATGGTTTCACATAGAATCACTAGATGTTTAGAGGTCAGCGATCATTCATACTATCATGAAAGAACTGCCTGAATTCGTTATCTCCATGATTCGTTTTGAAACCTATTTTTGACCCTGTAACCTACTTATGAAACCAATCAGAACAATTGGAACAACTTTGGTAGGGGACCAGGCAAGGATCATTCCTATGAAGTTCGGTCAAAATCCAGTGACTGTGTTAGGAGATGTTGTTTCAGTGAAAATTTTGACACATGATGCACGCAGATGCAAGACAACAGACAAAGGCTGATCACAATAGCTGACCATGAGCACATCGTGCTCAGGTGAGCTAAAAATATATGGAATGATGCACCTAAATATGATTGAAATTAATGAAACATGTGATGACTTTTTCCTCTATCCTACAGGCCCCATTCGAAATGCCATTTTTGCTGCTTTTTTCTAAGAATTTATAATGATTTCATTTTAAGGTAGCAACTGTATTTATATTAACCTGCTACATGCTGGATATTTTGGAAATTAACACATCTGCTTTCTTTAAAATGCTTGTTGTTTCAGATAAAACTTCCTGGATCAAAATGCATTATTTGCAGTTGTTCTTTTTATCAAAATTTTATGAGATTTCTAAAACCACACAGTACTCAAGTTATCCTCCGGGTTAAGGTCACATGACCTTGACCTTTGATGTATTGACCCCAAAATCAATGGGGGTCATCTGCTGAATATGGGCCATCATCACATGTAGTTTGAAGACTGTAGGCCAAACAGTACTCAAGTTATCCTCTGGAAATCAAATTCAATATTTAGGTCAATGTGACCTTGAACTTTGACCTACTGAACCTAAAATCAATAGGGGTCATCTACTCAATGTGAGAAATCATCATATGAAGTTTGAAGACTGCTGGTTTTTTGTAAAATTTTTCATAAGTTTTGGCGTTTGTCCATTCAGCTGTCTTTATGATTGTTTGTAAGGGAATACCATACAAACTAGCTTTTGAAGTAAATGCTGGTCTAGTGCTGTGTGCTCCAAAACTTTCATCAATGCCTGCATAAGAAATTGTCATTTTGATCCACCTGGTCACTGTACTTTTAGACACAGCTTTAATAGTTTCATAGTGCTAATAAGCAGTTCTTTTCCTTAACGTATGTTTTCTGTTCTTTTAAGATATAGGGTTAACGCACGTTTTTTCGTGTTATAACATCTGCAGAATCCCGAAGGATGGTTGGTGCCCGAGCCCATAGGGCGAGGGCACCAACATATCCCGAGAGATTCTGCAGATGTTATAACACAAAAAAACGTGTTTTAACGCTATTCTAGCATAAAATGAGCTAGAAAAGACATGTTTACGAAAAAATAGATAAATAAATAAATAATAGTACAGTCGCCTTTAGGTTGTTATGGATACGTGTTTTAAATATGCGTTTCAGGGTGACACGTGTTGTCAAGCGGCCATCTTGAAACTTAAAAAGTGTCGATTAAAAAATATTTGGAAGGATTTCATGTGGATTTTCAATTGAACAAGGCCAGCCATTGATTTTATCAATAATCATGAATGTTTCGTCTACGTTTCGACCTGCGAAGTTACATGAACTGCTGATTTGGGGCAAAAAAGACGGATCAGCGTCCATTATTTACAAAGGCCCTGTAACACGCATAACTGAAAACGGGTTATAACAGCACGTGAGCGTGAGAACTTCCTTGTTTACACACCTTTTTGCTCTCGTTAAAACATAGGCAAAACGGGCAAAAACAAGCGATTTTATGCTAGAATATTCTTTCAAAGTGTTAACTATACACATGTTTTTATTACTTTTGTATGGCTTTAAAGAAATTGTCTCTTGGTGATATCCAGGTCTTGACTGTTTAAGTAGATGATTTTGATGAATGTAAACCATTGGAAATTTTGATATCCTGTACTTCAATGAGGTGAAGCGACTGACATCGTTGAGCTGTACATAAAAGGTAAAGCATGCATAATTTGCAAGATGTAGTTGTAATAATGTTAAGTTGGTATTGTCCAATGTGTGTAAAAAGTTTGATACTGTTTTTGTATCCCAAGTTGATGTATGTTTTGGTAATGCTGGTCGTTGGTTGAAAACACCTTTCATAAACTGTGAGTTCTTCAAATTTAGTTATGTCAATGTTACCACAAATTCGCAAGAAAGAACTGAATCCAGGCCGTGCAACACCCAGTGATCTGTATTGAAGTCCATTCTGATATAAATTTGACAAAAACTGGAGGACTTCATTTATGGAAGGCTTAATGCGGTTAACTGTACTCACGCAGAAATGTATCCATTTTGAGATATATGTGCTGTACTGTTGTTTTGTACTATTCTTCCATGATTTAAGGATGATGTCTTTGGCTTGTTCCGGGACTCCCCTTTCTTCAAGAACTGACCGGATACTCGAAAAAGCCCAAGTCTCATCTTTTTCAGAGGATGTTTCCTTTCTGGTCTGTGTGGTAAATTTAGGCACTTTTGTGGGTTTGGAAGGTAATGTATCATGTCCCCTTCAGTAGTTGAAGAAGACTGGGCCACCAAACTTGTGTTGGCCAAACTGGTGCAACTATTACAGCTTCTGTTCCATCCTCCTATATTTTTTGTAAAATTTGTGGCAGGAGACTGAAAGGGGGAAATAGATAATAGAAGTCAATTGGACCAAGTCAGAGAAAATGCATCAATTGCAAATGCATGTGGTTCAGGTCTGCTGGTGACATATTTTTGTAATTTATGATTTAACCTTGATGCAAATAGGTCAACTGATGATCCTGGGTAAATGTTTGATATTTCATTGAACATATTTTTATTCAGTGACCATTCTAGATCTGAATTAAATGACCTTGACTCTCTGTCTGTTTCTACATTTTGTTTTCCTGGAATATGGGCAGCTGTCAGATGGATTTTTCTGTTAATACACCAGAACCAAATTTCCCTGGCCAAAATGTTTAATTCTTTCTTTTTTCCCCCAAATTTATTGATGTATGCACAACTTGAAGTATTGTCCATGTAAATTTTTATATGTCTATTTTTGACATTTTGACAAAATGACTGTAAAGTTAATTGACATGCTTTTAATTCTAAAATATTTGTATGCATTTTTTGTTCCTCAGCTGACCACACCCCCCCTGCTTTCTCATCATCAGTCTGATTGTAAGAGCCCCAACCCGAGTTTGAGGCATCTGAGAAAAGTATGAGGGTAGGAGCCCCATGAGACACATTCCTGAAGACTGTATGTAGATTTTTTATCCACAAGTCTATCTCAGGATAAGCAGATTTGGGAATATTCATAAAACTGTTGTAATTTCCCCTATGTAATTTAAGCATCCTTTCTTTTACCTTGACTAAAGGCTTGTAAAATAGAGGTGCATAATCCATTCAAGGGTCAGTGGCCACTAATTTTCCTGTCAGTTTTGCAAATTGAACTGGTATTTCTGATTGTGATGGTAAAACCAAAAATACTTTCGGTCTTTCTTGTGAATAGGAATCAAGTAGAATCAAAGAAGCAGTCTTTCCGCATATAATTGATTGCAGAATGATGTGTTTCCATTTTGAAATGGATGGTGGGCATGAGTTTTGTTTTGTTTCCCTAGCCAAAATGCTTAATTCTTTCTTTTTCCCCCCAAATTTATTGATGCATGCACAACTTGTAGTATTGTCCATGTAAATTTTTATATGTCTATTTTTGACATTTTGACAAAATGACTGTAAAGTTAATTGACATGCTTTGAGTTCAAAAATATTTGTTAAAAAATTACTTAAACCTATTAGTAAGATATGATGACTGTCACTGAAGAGGTAAACTTATAACCTGATTGCAAACAAAGCCAGATTTCCCTCAGTCTCTTTCATCATTCCCCTCTCTTTTTGAGCCATGGTTCACTAACCTTCCAAGTCTGTTAGTCTCTTCAGTTGCATCATTGCTGAAAAAAAAGAATTACTGGTCTGAATGCCTCTTTATTCTTACACCTTTGTGTTTGTTTGTTTATTAGATTTTATGCTGTTTTTTCAATACTGATTAGGACTAGGCCATACCACGGTCATCAGTTAACCTGACCGCACTTTTCCTGGGTATTCCCGTACTAATCCCACATACCTTTTGTCAGTAACTGACAACTGTCCTGCTTGCATCAGAGGTAGGGGGAGAATGGCCATAGAGAAAATCCAATGACCAATCACCACACACGTAAGTGCCGGGCGCCTGAGCTAACCAGGCCCCACTCAGTTTTGTGTACAGGGGACAGTTTTGTGTACAGGGAATGGTATGCACATACTGATTTTCTTATGGGGATACTTTTTCATCACAGAGTAAAACGTCATCATAAATGTGAAAGATTATGTCATACAAAACAAGCACTAACAAATACAAAGCCCTCTGATTAAAATATCAAATATACCCTCAAAACTGCTTCCTTTTGACCCAAAGAAAAACCAGAAACTGGAAGAAAGTTCATTTTCCCGTCTTTCTCCTTCCTCTGCACTTATAACTTCTCCACAGTACTGGAGAAGGAAATCTCCAGCCTTCCTGGATACTGTTGTCACTATTCCCCTACCTAAAAATACAATGTTTCAACTATATTTATAAATAGCAAAATAGTTTGTTTTGAAAAAAACAAAAAAAACACATTGTGTCTACCAACAACCCATGCAATAAAGACTGGTAATTGAGACAAAAATTAAACTAAAAATTACAATTACTCTATAAAAAAATCACCTGAATCAAAAGCACTCATGGCAAAATTTGGCTTTGAAATAATCACTCAAAGGAAGTTTCATTGAGGTCCAAAAAGCAAATGCTTACTAGGAAAAGTAGTGTGGACAAACTCAAATAGTCAGGCTGCCTATTTTTGATAAAGAAGGACCCATAACTCTTGTACAAAATTGCAGGAACCAAATTTGAAGACAAAATGCAAAATGTGTAGCAATCACTCATGAGAAGTTTCATTTAAATTAGACCATTAATGGAGGAGATGTATATCCCAGTAAGTATTACTATTCAGAACATAATAAATTAATACCATGTACCAGAGTCCAACCCTAATTGCATGATTATTTACAAACTTTTTCTTACATTACTCTGTTATAGCCAGTGCAGAGTATATAGACATGCATCCACATATAATACACATACTCTGTACAGATGAACAAATATCAAACAACTTGCAAACAGCCACTGGTGAAAAAGTGAATTAACATCTTGTGAAGGTACCTTTTATTGGGTCAAACATGGTTTCAAAACGTTGTGGATCTGTTCCAGCTTCAATCCAATGAGGAGCAACATCTTTTGGTGTTATCGTCTTCGTATGACTGGAGTGATGTGTCAGCTGTAAAAGTTTGTTACAAAATTATTACAGTTGTGTTACACAAGAAATTAAACAAGCAATTAATAATTTTATGAATTATTGCTGCAGTGTCCTTGGCCCTGACATTATGGTAGAAAATGGCTGGCTGAGAGGTCACTTCCTGTACACATAGCATGACATGATCCTTCTTACAGAAATAAACTATGACCCAATATACATAGAGTTGTGAAATATGGAACATCAACAAACTTTCTAAACACTGGATTCTAGAAGGAATCTGGATGCAGGAACAAAAAGAAAAAGTAAACAGAAGTGAGCAAAGTATTTTTAGCTCACTTTAGCACAAAGTGCTCAGGGTGAGCTTTTCTGATCAGTCTTTGTCAGTCTGTCCGTCCGTCGTCAACTTTTCATTCAAACAACATCTCCTCTGAAACCAATGGGCCAAATTTAATGAAACTTGCCTGGGATGTTCCTTGGATGAAGCTCTACCAAGATTGTTCAAATGATTCTGGTCCATTGCATTTCTGGTTCACTAGAGCTAAAAATAGATTTTATAAGTTCAATCTTTAAAAATCTTCTTCTCTGAAACCTCAAGGGTGGAGCTTAGATATTTGGTAAGAAGCATCATCTAGTGGACCTGTACCAAGTTTGTTCAAATTATGACCCTGGGGTCAAAACTGACCCCACCCCAGGGGTCAGTTGATTTTACTTAGATTTATATAGGGAAAACTTAAAAATCTTCTTGTCAGAAACCACAGTGCCTAGAGTTTAGATATTTGGTGTGCAGCATTGTCTAGTAGACCTCTACCAAGTTTGTTCAAATCATGGCTTCTGGGTCAAAAATGGCCCCGCCCCAGGGGGTCACATGTTTTACATAGAGATTTAAAGGAAAACTTTAAAAACTCTTCTTGTCAGAAACCACAAGGCCTAGAGTTTAGATATTTTCTGTGTAGCGGACCTTTGTAGTGGACCTCTACTAAGTTTGTTCAAATCATAGCCACTTGGTCAAAACAGGCCCCACCCTGGGGTGGGGGAGTAATTTGATTTTACACAAGGACTTATATAGGGAAAATTTAAAAAAATCTGCTGCTCTTAAACACAAAGGGTTAGACCTTAAATTGCTCGTTGTTATGTCTCCCCCCCCCCCCCCCCCCACCCCCACCCTTCTGATGGAGACATATTGTTTTTGCCCTGTCCATGGGTGTCTGTTCGTCTGTCTGTCTGTCACACTTCTTTTCCTTTTAATAACCTGAGTACCAGTTGACCCAAGGCTTTCAAACTTCACAGGGTTATTGCCTTTATTGAGTAGAAAAAAACCCTTTTGTTTTTTTGGGTCAGTAGGTCAAAGGTTAAGGTCAGAGGGACCTCTAGAGTGAAAACCGTTTCCACTCAAAAACAGGAGTACCATTTCACCCAGAGCCTTCAAACTTCATAGGTTGATTGCTTTTACTAAATAGAAGAACCATATTGTTTTTGGGGCTAGTATGTCAAAGGTCAGGGTCACAGGGACCTGTAGAGTGAAGTTTTTTCTGCAGAGTAACTGTAGTACCATTTCACCCAGAGTCTCTAAACTTTATAGGCTAATTGTGTTAGAAGAACCCTATTGTTTTTAGGGCCCATAGGTCAAAGGTTAAGTTCCCAGGGACCTCTAGAGTGAAAACTGTTTCTGCCCAGTAACTGGAGTACCATTTTTCACAGAGCCTTCAAACTTCATAGGATGATTGTCTTTACTCAGTAAAAGAATCCTGTCATTTTTGGGTCAGTAGGTCAAAAGTCAAGGTCACAGGGACCTGTAGAGTGAAAACTATTTCTGCACAGTAATTGGAGTACCATTACACCCAGAACCTTCAAACTTCATAGGGTAATTATATTAGAAGAACGCTAATGATTTTGGGGTCTTTAGGTCAAAGGTCAAGTTCACTTGGACCTTTAGAATAAAACTATTTCTGCTAAAAAATTTAGGTACCATTTCACCCAGAGTCTTCAAATTTATTACAATCTTATTCAAACTTGCCAACAACTAACACCCATAACAACCAGTAATGATACTTGTGACATGAGAAATGAGACTCAGGTGAGCGATTTAGGGCCATCATGGCCCTATTGTTTCAATAATGGATAAAAACTGTTTAAACAGATCAACTTTTTCTTCATGCCATTTCTGTTTTTTTCGCTAGTTTTCTTCGTGCCTCTTTTCATTTTCTTTTGAATGGGTTTTCTATAAAACACAAAACTATTGACACTTGAGATTTTCTTGCTCTTTTAAGACCTTTTTCCTCTGGGGATGTATTTTTCCTTTTCAAATTTTCAGCTTTTTGTTCTTCTTGTTCATCTTCATCTGCAGTAGAAGAAGTGGTAGCTGTGCTCTCCACACATTTTGTGGTTATATTTGGTTTGTCTTTATACAGTTCATCCAGCTCGTTTTCAAATATGTAAGATTTACGTTCATTGCCACTTTTTGCGTTTGCGTCCATGACAATTTTGTATGCACTATATATAGTCTTCATATGTGATGCACACTGGTCTTGTGAAAATGCATAACCTTACAGTTGGAGTTCAGCTGCTATTTGTCCAAATGCCCTCTTTTTACTAAGACCCCCTTGGTCAATTTTTGTTTGTCGAATCTTATACTCTTCTATAAGTAAGAGAGTTGCCTCCTTTGTCCAGGAAATAAGCTCTTGATCTTCTTTTTGCGCCAATATTATCACCTCATCAAAACAACTTGCAGTGAGTGTGACCCCTGACATGGGTTCAATGTTATCATAGGCCTCTGGAAAAAAGAAGAAAAGCTTGTGTTTCACATACATTGAACTGGGGATGTAAAAAACTATGAAAAAAGAAAGTTTTGTTTTCAATACTTTATTAACAAGAGCATCGTCTTCAGGTGCCAATACATGATTGAAGTGTATAGATGTACCTTGATCTACTCTCATTGAGAAGGACAAAGAAAAAAGAAAAATATCGAAAAATAAATCATAAAATATTCATTGTTACTTAGAACTTACATTCTTTCTCTACTTTTAAATTATTTCAGTACACAAATAGAAACATTGGTCGAGCACTGGGCTGGTCAAACACAGGTACGGTGACTCTAGACATGATGCATTTTCCCAGTTTCCGCATCAACATTTCACTCCCTATTTTTATGCCAAAATAAATCTGTAACTATTTGAATAGATTAACCTAGCATATACATATTTAACAGCTTGATATTTATTTAATAAACTTTATTGTATTCCACTATAATAAAAACAAGATTTTCCCGATATGAGTTTATAGATAATTTTCTTAGCATTTCTTCAAGTATATGTTGTACTTCTTGTATTTTATTTAAGTATATTTTTTTGTATATTATAAGTATAAAATCTATATCTCATAATCATGAACATTTAGTGAAGTCTCCATTGCACAAGTATGACTTTTATTTGCACTGACTGATATAGGTACCGGGGGGTTCAAAGATTGTTCAAATTATGACACTGGGGTCAGAACTGGCCCGGCCCTAGGGGTCACTTGATTTAAAAAGAGTTATATAGGGAAAACTTTAAAAATCTTCTTGTCAGAAACCGCAAGGCATGGAGCTTAGATATTTGGTGTTGAGCATTGTCTAGTAGACCTCTACCAAGATTGTTCAAATCATGACCTCTGGGTCAAAATTGGCTCCGCCCAAGGGGTCACATGTTTTACATAGAGTTATATAGTAAATTCTTTAAAAATCTTCTTGTCAGAAACTGCAAGGCCTGGAGCTTAGATATTTGGTATGAGGCATCATCTAGTGGACCTCTACAAAGATAGTTCAAATTATGACCCTTGGGTCAGAACTGACCCCGCCCAGGGCTTACTTGATTTACATAGAGTTATATTGGGAAAATTTTAAAAATCTTCTTGTAAGAAACTACAAGACATGGAGCTTAGATATTTGGTGTTGAGCATTGTCTAGTAGACCTCTACCAAGATTGTTTAAATCATGGCCCCTGGGTCAAAACTGGCCTCGCCCAAGGGGTCACATGTTTTACATAGAGTTATATAGCAAAAAAATTTAAAAATCTTCTTGTCACAAACTGCAAGGCCTGGAGCTTAGATATTTTGTAGTATGCGCTGTAATCACAGTGGGGTCATCCCCCCTCCCCTGGGGGTCACCCCCCCCCCCCAAAAAAAAAAAAAAAAAAATGTTTTCTCTCATTTTTTTAAGTTTTTCGCTATGGCAATAAAATTTGGACCATTTGTACAGTTTTTCGAGATGATTTCAAAAACATTTTCCTTGACCTATATTTTTGACTTACTGACCTCCTTTTTTGTTTTTTAGCTACAGCAATAAAATTTATACCATGTGCACAGTTTTTCGTTTCGATTTCAAAAACGTCATTGCATGACCTATATTTTTGACCTACTGACCTACTTTTTGTTTTTGGAGCTATGGCAATGAAATTTGGACCATGTTTACAGTTTTTGTTCCGATTTCAAAAACTTCATAGCATGACCTATATTTTTGACCTACTGACCTACTTTTTTGTTTTAAAGCTACGGCAATGAAATTTGGACCGTGTGTACAGCTTATCGTTCCGATTTCAAAAATGTCCTCTCATGACCAATATTTTAACCTACTGACCTACTTTTTGTTTTTGGAGCTATGGCAATGAAATTGCATTGGTCCATTTCTGTGATATGCATCATTACATTTATAAAAATTTCTTTCATCTTTGAACCCAGGTGAGCGCTTTAGGGCCATTGACCCTCTTGTTTTGATGAGATGCAATCAAAATGAATGCATTTCTCAGTGTATGTCTTCTGTACAGATTTTTATGTGGGATCAGAGATGAAAAGGGCATCAGCGGTTCCAAAAAATTAAGTCAGTTGGAAAACTGAAAGTAAACCTTTAACCAATTTAAATCATTTGGAAACACAACTGAAAGTGAGTTGTCTAGTAGACCTCTACCAAGATCCAGTGTTATCCGCAAATGTAAAACACTTCTTTTATAACTTGAAATTTATTTTGTCAGGATGATTGTGTAAATTATATTCAATTCTCTAAATTGTTTTCCTCAGCTGATAGGCACAGGCTAAAGTCTCAAACTGATAAGCCTTGCTTTTAGCTGCATCATCTCTCTGTGGGGCCCATTATGGAGTTATGCAGGAGATGAAATGAGCACTGTCTTATCCATGATTTCCAGCTTAAATAAAAGAAGGAATGAAACTGAATTAAAAAATCCCCTGGTCTGGACAAACTTCCCTTGGTAAATTGACAACCTGCTTGTCGGAAGCATAGAGTTGTAACACATGAAATTGTGGGAATGCTCGTCAGAAATATAGTTGTAAAATGAAATTTTGGGAGTTATTATCAGAAATATAGTTTTATCACATGAGAGAATGTGGAAGTAATTGTCAGAAATATAGTTTTAACACATGAAATTGTGGGGATGCTTATCAGAAATATAATTGTAACACATGAAATTTTGGATTGATTGTGAGAAGCATATTGTTGTATCAAGTATAATGGGAGTGCTTGTCAGTAGCATAGTTGTAACATAAAAAAATCTGTTTGCAATCTGGTTATTTTTAGTATATTTTATCTTAGTAAGTGAAACTTAATCTTCAAGGCTGAACTTTCTTTTTCAAAAGTTATAAAGTCCATGTCTATTTTCTGAGTATGAAGTTTCTTTGAAACATGCATAATAAAGCAATAGAATTGATAGAGGTTTTCTTTTGTAAATGTTACAATTAATCCAAAACTGCTTTTATTATTTAATTTCAGAGGGAAAGGTAACTGTAAGAGATGTTTGTTGGCTTGCTGAAAAATGTTATGTGTTTATCAGTATTGTCAATTTAAAATGTATAAATGTATGTCATTTTGTTGCTGATATAACCACTATCAATCTAAATTACATAGCAAATGTCACAAAGCATGTTTAAGGAATCTGTTACTTAGGTAAGTGTTTTAAGGTATAGACATTGATTCTTGAGCTAATGTAGTTTTTATATTTTAATTGCATATGAATTAAACCATATATTAAATATTATTTGAAATTGATATAAGTATTAGCTAGTTACGGGTCATGACCCATATAGGACATAATTTTTGAAAACAATGTAAGTATTCAGTAGAAATGCACCTAAAGCTTCTAATGTGATATTTGTTAAAGAATCTAGTGAAATTTTTACAATTTTTTTATATATAAAATTTGATATACAAGATATTTGACTTCATAGATATTTTTGGCAAAAAAGGACTTGTCTAATGTTTCACAATCAGCGCCCACTACAAAAGTAATAAACATATCAGAATGTGTGATACTGTTTACTAGAATTATCAATCACTAATCAAATACTGAAAACTGCTTTGAAATCTTACAAGAAATAGAAAATTTACAGCTGTTCAAAAATATAGCTCACCCATTTTCTTAACATGCTTGAATCGCAGCTTTAGGTGTAAAAAGTATTTTTGACACCTTTTCATTTGACAATTTTTGCTAATTGCATAAAATTTACATGCAGGAATTGTGTCTTTTAGTGTAAAAAGTAGTTTTTACAGCTTTGGATTGGACAGTTTTGTCTAAAATCTTTAAATGCATCATGGCCATGCAGTTACATGTTTTATGACAACCAGTAAGAATTGTTTTCCTACCGAAGGATTGACTGAAGCCATAAAATAGAGAAAACATCTTAAGATGTCATTAATCATACAAGATATTCCCTTAACAGCATTCCTGACGTCACTGGACTGATCAATATTGGAACACTTCTTTGGAAATGTCTTATCAGAATTTCTTATGTTACCAATGATTTTATCAGTAAAGTCTCTATTGGACCCCATGCGTTCCCCGACTAAGCTCCTCCTTCTTGGATAAACTGAGCTCATTCAGAGACCATCGAAATTTGTCATCAATTTAAATCAGTATTTCACCTGGTTTAGATGCATCTAAGACAAAAATAACTTGGCAGATTGAAAAAGAATAGCATGAATATCTGAAAGATGTTTAAAAGTGTTTTTTGTATTTTTTTTTGCATTTTTATTAATGTGCCAATGTCAGTACCTAAGTCTTTCATTGAAATAATGATTATTTTGTAAGAAAACTTTTGATTGTATTATATTTCAGATGGTATGTTTAATATTTTGTATTTAATATGTATTTTAACTCAGTTTGTCAGATTCTGAAATGTATTTTAACTCAGTTTGTCAGATTCTGAAATGTATCAGTTAATTTTATGTAGTTATATTGCTTTACGCTGTGATGATTAAGTTTTATCATTTTGCTTAAAGGGATATACAGGCAAAAGTTTTATGCTTTCTTTCATGTTTCTACAGTCAATGTACTATAAATTTACTCAAAATAAATACAATGATCAGTCCCAGTAACAAAGATTTTAAATATATTCAAATAAAAAACTTGGAGGTTGCCTAACTTGACCCACGTGCGTCTAAATAGAAAATTTAGATTTTGCGCTCAATTTTGCAGTGAATGATTGGACGGTTGAAGTACCTGTCACGTGAAAAAGCAACCCAAGAGAAACGATGATTGGCTGTTTTTTTCACGTGACCTATTTAAAATAACTGTTCGCGTTTTACTTCAGTTAAAGAACGTTCAAATATTTACGTTCAAGCCCGCATTTCACTTTATTTATATAGACAAACATACTGGGAATTTAAAGTTCTTCATATTGAACATGATTTGAGCAAATAATATCAGTTTTAATTTTTTGGCATTCATTTGCCTGTGTATCCCTTTAATATTAAACTTTTTCCTCTTCATATTGTTAATGTTTTGTAATTTTCATTATATAAATCTATGATGTATTTATTTACAAGTGTTTTATTTCACATATTCAGTTGATAGTTCAACAATGTTATTATCAGTTTTGTTAGCTTCTCCATATATATGAATTCAGTTATAGGAGGAATGTAAACAAAAATTCTGGAATAGTTTTACCTGAAAGAGAAACAGATTATTATGAAAAATGGTTGTTTTTTTTGAAAATCAGAATATTTAACCAGAAATGTTTGTCTGTTCAAGATACAGCGGAAACTACAGTTTTGTTAAGCCCAGTTGAGCTAGACATAATTGCAACAGTGAGGGTTCAGTGTATGTGTATCAATTTGCTGGAGTGAATCTGCATATAAGTTTGTTACATCACATTGAGAAGTTTAAAGTAATAAATAAGTGCAATAAGTCTTAACTTTAATTACATGTATGTATGTTATGAGTAAAGTTTTAACAATGAAACAATAATTACTTACAATGTGATGTTTTCCTTATCCAAAATAACCTATTGTCACTACCTCCATTCACAGAATCCTTTTAATTTGAAGTACTATTCAACCTGTGAATATATTCTAAAGGTGTTGATAATGTCCATGAATGTTAATCCAGTTAATTAATCTCCAGCAAGTTTTAAACACTAACATATATACATGTATATTCAAAGTCGCAACTTCAGCAACAATTTTTATGCCTCAAAGTGTCTTTCTTTTCATATGCTCAAAGAATGTTCTAGATAACTCTAAACAATTCTCATTTGCTTGAAGAATTTGAAAATAATTTTGCACAAACATAGTTTTGCAAAGATCAAGGTCACACTTGGATGTGGAAGGTTAGAAACAAGTGCAATTGAAGTGGATTTGTCTAGGGAAAACTCTGTCAAACATGAACAGATTATGATATGTATTAAATGTTTACCTTTGCAAGACATATTGTGTGATCTATTTACTAAATCTGTTGGCTAAAGGTCAAGGTCACAGAGATCAACAGAAGGTAAACAGTAAGTGCTGTTTAGCTTTTTATTTTGAACTTCAGTACTTCTTGAACCAACATTTGCCTATGGCTTCAGGGGATAAGAACCAGGTATTTTTCTCAAAGGTTAATGCCACTCTTAAATTTCAAAGGTAACCAAATTGAGAGCAATTTAGCTGTTTTTCTGTTCATAAAAAATAATTCAGACTCACTGTAGGCTCCTCAGTTGGCCTTTAGGCAACATGCATTCTTTTTTTTGTTTTAGTTCTTACAGTGTTTACTTTAAAAGAAATATTGTTCTTCACATGGCTAGTTATTTTTTGATGCTGTGTAGTTACACCAAAGAATTATTTTTTTTTTATAGTTTCTTAATATGAACTGATTTGATAATTTGCATAGAAAGAGCAAATTACTTCTGTAATTTTGTGAAGTTATCTTTTCATGGTTGTTCATTATAGTAACTGCATTACTTTTTCATTGACATCATATTTAATCATGTTTTCAACAAAACCTTGTTTAACTAGATTTTATGTGCATTTCCGTAATAAAAACCAAGTTCGAGTACCACTATGTGTTTCATTTCTTTCCATTTAAGGAAATTAAATACTATACATAAAAACCTTATCAATTTAAATTCCTACCAATCATTTTAAATTCCTACCTCTGCCTTATGTTGCAAGTGTTAGAACTTGATGTAAAGTGATATGTTTCTCTAAATAACAAGTCAGCAATACTTACCCTTCAAAAAAAATATGTTATTTCAGCAGAAATCAATGTCCCTAATGAAAGATTAACCTCTGTCAGTCACTGGGGTCAAAGTCATCAAGGCTAAAAATAGATTTTTTTCTTTTCTATAATTAGCTGCAGCGACCTTGACCCAGTGACCTTAAACCCCACCTAATGGTAGAGGTCCATGAAAGGAACCTACATAACAAATATTAAAGATATTGGCCAATAAATGAAGGCTCTTTGAGGTAAAGTAGATAAACCTATTTTTAGCCTTAGTGACCTTAATCCCAATTTAATGAAAAAGGTTCATGCAAGGTGTCTTATACCAAATATTTAAAATAACAATAAATCTATGAAGTTTGAAGTATGTAGGTCAAACGGTACTGGAGTTATTGAGCAGAAACCATTTCCAAATTCAAGGTGACTCTGACCTTTGAAATACTAACCCCAAAACCAATAGGAGTCTTCTACTCAGTAAGGAAAACCACTCTATGATGTGTAAAGGCTGTAGGCCAAATGGTACTCAGGTTATTGAGTGGAAATCATTTTCAAATTCAACCATGACCTTGACCTACTGACCCTTAGAACAATTGGGTTCTTCTACTTAATAAGGCAACCACCCAAAGTTTGAAGGCTGTGGGTCAAATTAAATGGTACAAGTTACTAAGCAGAAACGGATTTCAATTTGACAATGACCTTGATATTTAACCTGCCCCAAGAAATTCTACTTGACCTACAAATCCCCAAAACAATTGAGGATTTCTACTAGATAAGGAAGTTTGAATGCTGTGGGCAAACTATTACTAGAATTATTGACCAGAGACCATTTTCCAATTCAAAAAAGACTGTGATGTTGACCAACTGACCTTAAAAACAACAGAGGTGTTCTACTCAATAAGGGCAACCATTTTAGTTTAAAAATCTTTTTTTTAAATTCCTGTGGCCTAGATCTGCAATGGACTGGAACCATTTGAATAAGAGAGCTTCATGCAAGGAACATTCTAGGAAAATTCTATTAAATCTGGGCAGGTTTCAGGGGAGATGTCCTTTAAGTGATTAGGACGACGAATGCCAGCTGACAGCAGACAACAAGCTCACATCAGCTGTGCTCAGGTGAGCTAAAAAACCCAAATGAAATAAGTAAATTCAAATATTTCTTTTAAAGATATCAGGAGAGTGCAAATGAAAGGCACAGGATGCTGCTCCCTGGTTTAGTTACTACCTGCAGCACTGTTAATAGTAAGCATATATCATGCCTAGAGGAAGACTGACCACGCTGATGCAAAATGAAATATACATGAAGTGGTTACTGGACTACTCATTTATACATAACTTTCATACCAGACATTAAAAACAAGGATCCCAGAAAAAAGAACAAACACAGGAAATATGCAGCTGAGTCAGTGATGAGTTAGTAAGTTACCATTTATTTATTTACAAGACTACAGTAAAAATTGTGATCCACATGTACAGAGCATCACAAAAATAAAAAGCATAGTTAGTCAAGTTGTTTCTTAAGTACAGTATGTCACTCTAGTAATGTGACATGCTTGTGCTAGTTACTATATAAAAGTAAAACCATATTTGCCCAGTAGAGACTAACACAGTATGGGTCAAAATACAGTCAATGTGGTCACAAGCCACTGATAACAGAATATAAATTGCAGCAAAAATAATTAAAATTACAAGATTCACTCGAGTCACCTAATTAAGATGCAAAGATACATACTTGTGTCTGCAAGACTTGAGTCCTGAATGCAGTGGAAACTTTGTCAGACAGTGTTCTCTATACTGTAGGAGAATGACCATGAAGCTTTGACATGAAATTTTAACTTTTAAAGATATCTGTAGCTTTGATGCAATACAAAAAGAAAATCAATATAGCACTTACATGGTGATCAAAATTTATGAATCTTTACACTTGAAGTGCAAACACTACTCTGACAATCTAGATCTAAAAATAGAAGAAAAACTCTTCACTGAGAAGGTACATGTAACTCTCTAGTAATGGTCACATGACTTTCAAACGATAAAAGGAAGTTAAAAATGGACAAGAAATATTGCAGCAGCACACATCATTTCAAAGGATGAAAATGAATTACTAAAAGATTTTTTAAAAATGAAAAAAAGAGGCAAGTCACGCTTAATTTAAAGCTGTAAACAGTGTTTTACTTATTCTCAACTACATTCTTACTTTTCTAGTACATTGACCAAATGTGAAATTTCAATGAATAACTAATTTCTTCTAGATAAAACTTCTAAATAAAAAGAATGGCAATCTCTTGTAATCATACAATTCAAGAAATCCAGCCACATTGCTGGTTCACTCAGAAAAAAACATCAACTCCTAATTTCAGAAAAATATGATGTTCATTTTGTTGACTGTGATCAAACATAAGTGTATAAAACTAATGCTGAAGGAATGTCTTACTTGCATTGTTTTGTTCATTAATATCTCAAGACATTAGTAAAAAATTAGTACAAGTATAATGATCTCTTCAATAAGTAAGAAGGTGAACTCTTTAAAAATTGATAGCTGCATATACATATAGAATGTCAGTATAGAATGTCAGTATTAAGTATAGACCACCTCAAAACATAGTCATGCTTACATTGATATTTTGTGAGATCAGAGGCTTTCTTGCCTTGCAGTCACAAGTTAACCAACATCCTTAGATAAATAACAAAAAGGTTAAAAACAATTTTGCATAAGTTTGTAACTTACTACAGAAATTTATTAGATTTTTCAAATGCTTTCTAAAGATTTAACAGAAATACATATGTCTAAAATCATATTTAATCTAGATCTTACTTTACTTTTGATCAGGTGGTAATTTTATTTTTTTAATTAAATGCCTCTTTTTCTTCTTAAGTTTGGAAGCAAATAACAGAATTGCGTAGGGCAAAAGACCATTTTAAAGTGAAAATGAAGTTTTGGCATTTTAAAGAAAGGTTTCACACAACCAAGACTTTTAAGCAAGTTATTTTAAGAAAGAAAAATATTTAGTGATTCTCCATTTACATCTCAACATTTTGCCCAAGTACACTGATGTCATTGAAAAAAACAATGCTAAACTAATCACACTTTGTATGGGAAAAAATAGCACAAAAATGATTAGACTGAAGTACATTATCAACCTGAAATTTAAAACTACTTAATTTTTCAGTGCTCACTATTTCTTTCTGTTTCCTGAAGTAAAATAGGCATATTTATTTTTTTAACTTTCAACCAGTATTACAAAAAAAAAAATGCTTCCACATACACATTGTAAAATATTATCAATAAACAAAAACTAGCAGGAACAGCTCTTCTGAAGCATAATAATTATTATTTCTAAATCAATGCAGTTCTTAAATAAACTGACGTAGAGTATCAGCCAATAAAAACAAGTCAGATCTTTAGACTGGTTTACTAGCTCCTAAAACTTTTAGACTGGATCTGTACTTCAAATAAACCTATTTTCGTAACAATTTTCTGGTCTGTTTTTATTACAAACACAATAAATATCCATTTCTGCATACTAAACAATGCAAGACACTCTTTCATCCAGCAATTGCCTGGAATTTTACCAAAAATAAATCTAAAATGGTCAATACTGTACTAAAGTCAATTAAAAACACAGAAAAAACACAATTCATCAATGTTGAAACATCATCAAGAAACATTTGAGATAAAAATATTGTAGTTTAAAAGATACAAATAGACAAATTTAATTCAACTTCATTTTTTTTATATCTAAAATCAAATTTATTTGGCACTCTTCTGAGAATGGCTTTTAACAAACATTGTATATTGTAGATATATAAAGGCAAAAGCCTAAACCTAGTAACTCGTTTAAATTCAGATATGAATCAGTTTATTTCAAATCCTTCATTTTATCAGCTTATCAAATGATCACAAGGCACTATTACATACAGGCTTTTCAAAATGTCTGTTAAAAATAAAGAAAAACTGAAAACAATACCCCCTCAAAAAAGAAAAAAAATCAATTTTTTTTAATTTATTTTTTGTCTTCGTTTTCTATCAAATGTAAAAATGTTTTTACATAATGTTTGTTAAAATGCTGACCCTGAAACAAAACCTATAAACTGTCTTTCGTTAATGTCACATTCCAATTATTTATCAGCAACTGTTCTTCCAAATAAGACAACAAGTTTGCAAATGATCTTTACGTCAAATAGTATGTCATTATTGAAGTTTTCTCAAACAACACAAGTTAAATTGGAAAGTACAAGATGGATTTAAAATTGATCTGTCACTTCATAGAATCAGACAAGTCTATTTTACATGTACAGGTAGTTCGACATTAAAACTGTCCATTTCAGGGACAGAATATTAATAAACATTTGTAAATTAACAATTCAGCACTTGATAAAATCAAATGAAAATATCTGAAGACAAAAATTAAATGTTAAAAGCATAAAAGATAATTATTTCGTATTTGGCAACAAAGATTATTAAAAAAAAAAAAACTAACAAAAAGAAAACCACATTATTACAACAACAGATTAACATGACTTTTTTCAAATATGTCTTCAAAACATGCAAGTTTTAATTACACTGATAATAACAATTGTTGTTTTTTTCACAAGTTTAACTATAACAACTAACAAACAGTTTGCCAGTGTTAACACTATTAGGAAAAAAACCCAACAAAATTAGGTCTTAATCTGAAAACATGTTATAAGGAACATTTTGAAGATATATTTGATATACTCTGAAATTGATGAAGTGTTTGTTAAAAATGAACAAAATCCATTCCTGACAAAATCTTGATTAAAACACTAAGAGCAGACCCAGAAACATAGCACTGTATAAACACATGATGCAAAGGAAAAGAAAAGCTCACATTTCATTAACACTATCTCCTCCTATTACTCAGTGACAAAACATGAAAAAGCTTCCACACAGTGGATCTTCCATTTTCAGTGCCATATTCCTAAATCTGCACTTATCTATCACAATGCTGCATATCACAAAATCTTTCAAATGCATGCGCTTGAAATTTTTTTTTTACTATTTTCTTATGGATAAAAAAGTACATGTACTATTGAAAAGTATTTAAAAATGTACTTAAGCTCTTCATTATCTTTATCTTGTTTTCCCAGAAATGATAAGAAACAAATCTTAAGTATTAAATCTTCCACTAAAACAAAACGAGGAATTGAAAATGCTATGGCTTTAGATCTATATTTAATTTCAGGGCTTGAAATACAACAACCTATCCTGTTATTAAACTAGAATTGTCTGTGAAAACGTTGTTCCTCAGAACAAGGTTTGTACATTAAAATTTCAAGAAACTGACCCTTTGAAGAATAACATTACAGAAGTTGAAATAACATGAACTTATGAATTTAAATCATATTTAGATTAATAACAAATAATGAGTCAATAAACATTTCTAGGTTTGAAGAATATGTCATACGTGAGCCTTTCTAAGAATAAGAGACAGTTGAAAATGGCATCAAAAAATGATTCCTGAGCTGTTTTCAAAGTCACCTGATGTTTACATTCAAATTCCACCATATATCTGCCTTAAAGTGTTTCTTAAGACACAGTCACAATTTCCGAGATCGATGGTTAAATCTTTGCAACAGATGTCCCTTCAAGGAATTCATCATTCACAATATCTGCACTGTTCATCTAAAAAAAAACAACTTCAACAATAACAAAGTAAAGTATCACAGTATATTCTGTTGAAGTTATGTATAAAGTTTTTACACCAAGAAAAGAACACATAGATTACAGAAGTTAAGATATTTTTTCGAAGGGCTGTGTAAATGTCGTCTTTGTATCCTTTACACCACACAAACTTTATCTATCTATTCTGTAACACTTTAACACACATATTAAACAACTGAGATCTTTGGAGACACGATTTTTTTCATAATCGCAATTCCTGTCCCTTGATGACGCTTCAACACCGATGATGATTAATGAGAATGATCACATGAAGATTAAAATTCAATCGTATCCTCATGATGAAGACACTTGTACTGACGATGAATTGTCGTTCGTAGAGTTAGCTACATTTGAATTATTTCCTGTTGCCTGAGCTGGCGGCGTAGATGAATGGGAATTGCCCATAAAATGGTTTACTGATTCAAATCCACCACCATTCTGTACATATGATGTGCCAAGTCCATATAAATGTCCACTGTATTTATTGTCATCAATGTTATCCTCAAAAAACATCTGAATAAAAAAAGCAGAATAATATAGAATAAATCACACACACACATATATATATACATAAGATGGCCCTGGGTCACCCACCTGAGTAATCTGGCTGTGGTGGGTGTACTGCTGAGCAACCAGCAGAAGCAAAATTACAGGTTTTGAATGGAAGATTCTCGAACAGCTTGTATTTTATACAAGGACCCTGGAGTGGGACCAATTTTAACCCCAGGGACAAATTTTGAACAAGCTTGGTGTGTATCCACTAGACAATGCAACATCAAAAATATTTTAGCTCCATGGTATACTGTTAAGGGCAAGAAGATTTTCTTAATGTTTCCTATATAAGCCCATGTGAAATCATGTGACCCTCGGGTAAGACCATTAATGACCCCAAGGGCATAATTGGAACAAACTTTTTAGAAGACCTCTAGAAGACCTCCATTAAATATATCTAAGGGTTACAGCTGACAGTTTCTCACAAGATCTCAGGGAGCCAATTTTGACCCCAGGGTCACAACTGGAACAAATTTGGTAAAGGTCCACTACACAATGCAACATACAAAATATCTTACTTCCATGGCTAACAGTTTCAGACAAGAAGATTTTTAAAGTTTTTCATATAAAGGCCATTGTGAAATCATGTGACCATGGGACAGGGCCATTGATCCCCCCAGATTCATTATTTGAACATCTTGGTAGAAAACCTCCAGATGATGCTTCAAGCAAAATATTTAATGTCTATAGCTTACAGTTTCTCACAAGAAGATTTTCATAGATTTAATATTTTACACTAATAGGACTCCTGGGGCAGGGCCAATTTTGACCACAGTGTAAAAAATTAGAATAAATTTGGTAGAGGTCCACTAGACAATGCTACAGACCAAATTTCAGACCTCTGGGCTTAGCAGATTTAGATAAGAATATTTTTAAAGTTTTTCCTTCTTGTTGCCATAGCAGCCACACCTCTTCATGGATTGGAATTCTTTGAATTTGGTGAAGCTTTAAGTCAGGAACATTCATGCAGAGTTATCTTCTTTCACTTAATAGTTAAGGAGGAAATGTTGTTTAAAGTAAAAAGTTGATGGTGTATGACACACTGATGCAAGACATACACAGTGTGATCACAAAAGCTCACCTTAAACATAGTGCTCAGGTAAGCTAATAATGGTAAACAGTAAACAAACTCAATCAAATTAAAAATTTAGTACTTGTTACTTTTTTTCATGCTGTACATCATTGTAAGAACAAATTCTTCATGTAAAACTTCTAATCAAAACATCAAACAAGAGATGTCAGAATGACAAGTATACCCCCCCCCCCCCCCTCCCCAGCTTTGTAAGCTGAGTCTCACTCAATTTACTGAGTCGAAACAGTTGTTCAGTGACCATAACCCTTGACCTTCTGACCTTAAAAGCAGTAGGGGTTTTCTACTCAACAGAACAACCACTCTATGAAGTTTGAAGGCTTTTAGTCAAATGATATTCAAATTATTCAATGGAAATGTTTTTCAAACTACAAGGTGATCATATCATTAACCATTCACCTACAGACCCCAAAAGTAATGAGGATAATCTACTCAATAAGGGCAACCATCTATTGAAGTTATCTATTGAAGTTTGAAGGCTATGTGCCGAAAGACACTCAAGTTATTCAGTGGAAACCAATTTCAAATTCAAGGTGACAGCAACCTTGACCTTTGCCCTACTGATCCCAAAAACAATAAAAGTCTTCTACTCAAAGTCTTCTACTCAATAAGGGCAACTGTTCTATAAAGCTTGAAGGCTGTAGGTCAAACGGTACTCATGTTATTGAGGGGACATGTTTTCGAATTCATGATGACCGTGACCTTTGCCCTAATAATCCTAATAGATCTCTTTTCCTCAATATGATCAACCGCCTTAAGAAGTTTAGAAGGGTATAGATGAAATGGAACTCAAGTTATTAAGCAGAAACAGTTTTCCAAGTTCAAGCAACAGTGACCTTCTGACACCAAAAACAATAAGGGTCTTTTACTATACAAGGGCTACCACCGTATAAAGTCTGAAGGGTATGGATCAAATGGTATTCTGGTTATTGAGCAGAAATGACTTTCATTTCAAAAGTAACACTGACCTTTGACTAGATGCCCTTTAAGCAAGGGGTTTTCTGCTTAGTAAAGACCACTACTCTTTGAAGTTTGAAGGGTCTGGTTCAAATGATACTCCAGTTACTGAGTGAAAATGGCTTTTAAAATTCAAGGTGACAGTGACCTTGACTTTTGACCTACTGACCTACAAAACAATAGGGGTTTCAACTTAATATAGGCAACCATCTTAAAATTTTTGAAAAAGACTTTAGGTCAAATGATACTCCAGATATTGACCAGAAACCACATTCAAATTCAAGGTGATTGTGTCCTGTGACTTACTGACTACCAATTTCTACTCAAAAAGGGCAACCACTCTATGTGGTTTGAAGGCTCTGGGTCAAAAAATGCTGGAGTTATTGAGTGGAAAATATTTGCAAACTCAAGGTGTGCATACCTTGACTTTAGACTACTGACTCTCAAACAATAGAGGTCTTCTTCTCAATAAAAGCAATCACTTCATTAAGTTTGAAGGCTTCAGGTCAAATGAAAGTAAACATCACCTTTGACCAACTAACCTCAAAAACAAAATTGGTCTTTTACACAATAAGGGCAATCACTTTGTTAATTTTGAAGGCTGTGGGTCAAATGGTACTCTAGAAATTGAGAGGAAACCAATTTAAAATTGGAAGTAAACATGACCTTGACCTTTAACCTACTGACCCCAAAAACAATAGAATCTTTTACTTAATAAGGCAACTATCCTATTAAGTTTGAAGGCTGGGAGTCATATAGTACTCCAGATATTCTGCAGACATGGTTTACAAATTCAAGGTGTCAGTGATCTTGACCTTCACCTACTGACCCAAGAACAATAGGGATATTCTTACCCAATAAGGCAAACACCCTGTGAAATTTGAAGGGTGTTCGTGAAATGGTACCCGAGTTGTTTAGCGGACATGATATTCATATTCATGGTGTCAGTGACCTTGACCAACTGATCCCAAAAACATTATAAAATCTAAAGGGTGTGGGTCAAATGGTGTGTGTGTGTGTGTGTGTTACTGAATGAAAATTATGTTTTCTACCACCGACTGACCAACCGACATCTGCAAAACAATAACCCCTCCTTTGAAGGAAGGGAACATAACAAACACACAGACAACAGAATAAACCAGTTAAGACTGCATCTTTTTTATGCTGTATCAACTGACTCAAACTTTGTGGTTTTGAATGATATTTGCAATAATTTAAGAAATCAATATTTAGGGTGTTAAACTCTTACTAAACTAACCCAAACAAACCTATTACATGAGGTTTAAAATGCTGCTTTTTTTAAGTATGTCAATCTTATTGGGTCCCTGTAGGAAAATATTCTCACATACTTCTCTCATTTTGAAGAAAGCTGCTCCAGTAAGAAGGCTATCACTCCCTGCCTGATGTTGTGGACCAATTCTTTCTATCTAGAAAAAAAGTTCAAACTTGAATATTTCTAATTTTTAGCAAGTGTCTGTGAGGCATTAATTTAGGCAAAGTCAAATAACCCCAAGACAGAAATGATTTTCTCATGAGTCAACAATTTCAAATATTGTTAAACTAAATACTTTTTAAGAATAAAATGAAGAATAAAACATTATCTTTGAACTGTTTTTATTACTCTCACTGCTGAATGCATTTGCTGACTTCCAAAGTGAACAAAAATAAAAATGCCTGGAAGTCATAGTTCCTCTATTCCAACATAATAAGAGAACGGTGGAAAGAAGAACACACGTCAACACCAGGGACGTTTTAGACTGTTTTATTTATCAACCAGTTCAAGTCACACAAAGACCTTCATAAGAATATTCATTAAACAAAATAATTGGTGACTAAAGTCACAGTACAATGTACTAACAAAAGGGCCATTATGGCCCTGGATCACTCACCTGAGTACCCAAAGTGAGCACTCACCTTTGGCTGTGGGTCTGCTGTCCAGTAAACATGAGAAGCAATATTACAGTTTATGATGATTTTCAAACAGCTTGTATTTTGTACACACAGAACTCATGGGGCAATACAAATTTGACCCTAGGAACATAATTTGAACAAGCAGTTATGAGGAGATGTCATTTGAAGCCAAATGTTGACAAAAATCTACTTTTAGCTATGGCTGCCATTCTGTGAAACAGTTGAACAATTTGAGCAATTTTAATTGGAGTATATATAACTAACATTCCTGTGAAATAAGGTAGAAAAAGATCTTGCAGTTCAAAGGCAAATGACATCTGTATATTTTAGCTCACCTGAGCATGCAGTGCTCATGTGAGCTATAAGGATATAATGATTCTCTGTCATCCGCCCATCCATACCTCATTATCAACTGTTTCAAAGGACATCTCCTCTTAAACCATCAGGTCATATTTGATAACACTTCTCTGGAATATTCCTTGCACAAAGCTCTATCAAAGTTGTTCAAATGGTTCCAGTCAATTGCTAATCTGGATCACAGGAGTCCAAAATAAGATTTTAAAAGTGAAAACTTAAAAATCTTCTCCTGAACTGCAAGGCCTATAGCTAAGATATTTGGTAGGTAGCATTGTCTAGTGAGCCTCTACCATGAATTTTGTTTTTCAAATCATGACCCTAGGGTCAAAACTGGCTCAACCCAGGGGTCACATGATTTCAAAAGGGCTTATAAAAGATTCTTTTTTTTCTGAAACCACAATTCCTAGGGCTAAGATATTTGGTATGTAGCATTGTCTAGTAGACCTCTACAAAGTTTGTTCAAATAATGGCCCTAGGGTCTAAAATGGCCACACCCCAGCTACAACATGATTTTACATAGGAAAACTTAAACAAGAGGACCAGATGGTCCTGGGTCGCTTGAATGAAAAGAAACTACCAAACAACTGGTGGAATGGGGGTGGGGTGGGGGACCTTGGGGATGTATCAAATAGCAGACAGTTAAAATACCACTTTAGATGTCAAAAAAAAAAAAATTTGAAACAAAGAAAGAAGGTCAATAGTTCAAGGTAAACCAAAGTCAAATTTGACATCTGTAGGCAAACTTATACAAATAGTTAAAATTTGAAAAACTTGTCTTCAAAAACAAGGAAGTATGTCAGTAGGTCAGCCATTGTCAAAGTTGAAGTCTGCATGTAAATTTATACAATTAGTTAAAATTCCATTGATTAAGCTTCGAAAACAAGCAAGTAGGTCAGGGTCAGGGGGGTATCCTGGTGACGGCCAAGATCTTCCAAAGCCCATCTTATGAAATAGGCAATAATAAACTATATGTATGTAAGCTCAAGGCCTTTCACTTTCACCTGAAAATAGGGTTTTCTACTTTTCATAACGGAGCCTTCATTTATTGACCAGTATCTTAGTAATTTGGTATGTATGTTCTTTTCATGAACCTCTACCACCAGATGGGGTTTGAGGTCACAGGGATCAAGGTCACAGAGATTCTAAATAATTTTCTACCTTATGTCATACGAGTATAGTCTCATAAGATTCAATTTCGACAAAACCTTCAATACACATTAATAAACAATAGATCTCCTATCTTTTCCTGAACCTACCTGATCCCATCATGGGTTCCAGCGGCATGGGGGCTAAAAGAGGCATATTTTGCCATGTCTGCATGACAGTGATTTCACAGCTTTGATAATCCTACATACCAATGATCTAATTTCAATATAAATTAAAACAATCATAATTACGAAACTTGATTAATGGGACTCAGGTGAGCCATTAAGGGCCATAATGGCCCTCTTGTTCTATTCTTATCTCATTCTAGTCAGACGAGCAAACCATTTGCCACCTAGCACTTGTGTTTGTAAAATATCATCTACCTAAACTTCATTGTTTTACTGTTTACCTCAAGTTGTTCAGCAACCTCCTGAAGACCTCCTTTTAAGTTTTTACAACTCTTCATAAGGTATTTGACATCATAAATGTTGTGGAAATACAGCTTGATCATAGCAAAGAATTCCTCTTCTTCTTCTGGTAAAGGACAATCAGTTAGCACCTTTAACAGGTAGCCAAAATCATACCCACTGAAAATAAATAAAAGTATCATATATCATTTATGTTTTTTTTTAAATCTTCATTTCCTGGAATGCATTCCTGTTCATCATCTTCAGGACATTATTCAGCATTTTCAACAAGTATAGAACAAGATGTTAAAGCTTACATTTATCTCCCTTGATATAGTAGGAAAATTCTATTAATATGTATGAATATCAAATAAATGAATAAACTAAAATGTCAGATTTTTTTTGCACACCATAGAAAAAGATGCATAATTTCAAAATACAAACAAGAGCACCAAGAAGCATCACCAATGCTTGTCTGTTTTATATATTTGAAATGAGCTTACAAGTACATGTACCTACCAATAAAAAAAAGCAAAATAAGAAAATAAGAAAAAAAAACTTGCATGTACCTACTCATGTCAGAAAAAGAGAAAAGGAAACAAGAGAAACATATTTTAGTACATACCCATCTAAAAAAATAAAATGAACAAGGCGATTGGTAAAACTGACAAATGCTCCCCAAAGCAGGAGCCAAAGGGACATGTGCAAGGTAATAACATACAGGCAGTCATAAAGTGGGCACATTTTTGGCACTGCACTCCAACTCAATGCCCTCTACCACTGTGTGCAGTTTAAACAAATTATGTCCAAGGGTTTTCAGGTAATGCTAAAACAAGATTTTTCTAAAAGGGGAGATAATTCAAAAACGGGGCAAAAAAAAGTTATGGTTCTTTGGCACTGCACTCCACCTCAATGCTCTCTACCACTGTGTGCAGTTTAAACAAATTATGTCCAAGGGTTTTCAGGTTAGGCTCCAGACAAGATTTTTCTAAAAGGGGAGATAATTAAAAAAAGGGGCAAAACAAAGTTATGGTTCTTTGGCACTGCACTCCGCCTCAATGCCTTCTACCACTGTGTGCAGTTTAAACAAATTATGTCCAAGGGTTTTCAGGTTATGCTCCGGACAAGATTTTTCTAAAAGGGGAGATAATTCAAAACGGGGCAAAATAGTTATGGTTCTTTGGCACTGCACTCCATCTCAATGCTCTCTACCATTGAGCGCAGTTTAAACAAATTATGTTCAAGGGTTTTCAAGTTATGCTCCGGACAAGCACAACGGACAGACAGACAGACAAGCTCTCCCTTTGGGGAGCATTAAATAAAAAAAGATGATGGGGAGTGGAGGGAGAAGGGATGTGCAGTTTTGGAGAAGAACATTTTTCAAGTTTTTCCTGTGTAACTATATATAAGCCCCAGGACGGGGCTCATGATTTGAACCAACATGGTAGAGGTTCACCAGACAATGCTACGTACCAAATATCAAAATTCTAAGCCTTAATCGGCTACATTAAAGTTTTTTCATGAGTTGACTCTGTGACCAAAATAGATTGACCTCTTCTCTGAAAACAGGAGAGCTAAAAACGGATGTGGTAACAACTACCCATGAGTTAAAAGCCTTAATATTAAAGTTCTGTACCTATGGAATGACAGCCAGTAGACCTGATCTGAGAGGACTATACCAGAGGTCATAAGACACTCAGCAAATGTGAATATATCAATTCCTTCATCCTCATGTTTCTTGAACTGGATTCCCGAGTTTGTCAGGAGATCTATTGACTCTTGAGCATACATGTCCTCTCTGAAATAAACACAGAAATCTGAAAAATGAACTGGTTTTATTAAAGCAAAATATGTTCTACTTGATTCTTTAGTGATTCTTTTCACTTTTACTATAAACAAAGAGAAAATTTCTCTCCTGTATCATCTCAGCAAATTAGCAATTTACTCTAGCAATAAAACAGACATACATGTACATAGAATTAGTTCAGTACTATTTTGACAAGCTATTCTCTACCATACAAAGTAGACTATATAACAAAACAGTCTGAACTAATTTCAGACAAAGAACTATATTTTGAAACAATTTCAATGAAATGAATACAATGTGACCCATTAACATGAATTGTATGCCCTACATAAATCTTACGACATGTATAAAACCATATTGCAAATTTTAATAAAACCTTAATCTTGAAAGTTCTGACTGGTTTGTAACTCAGATTTTGTCCTAGCAAGACTTGTGAGAAAAACAGAGACGTTGAAACTTACAGCCAATGTTAAAAATCTTATTCTATGTCAGTTGATCTGACTAACTGCAAAAGTACTAAGAAACGTTGATAACTCTTCCTTACGCTAGATTAAATTTGAAGTTAAACTGCCATGTTGATATAGGGGAAGGCGTGTTTCCATTTTCATCCATGAAAGTGAAGCCAATCTGTATTATCTTGAGAAGGTCCACATTACACCTGAGAAGTTGGTACTGGTAGTCGGCTGTGCTCCGGAACTCTCCTATTGGTCGAGCAACTACACCAGGAAACTCTGTGTCCTGTGAATTAAGCATGCTGAATTATTTTGAGGACAATTTTTTTTTTGTGTATGGGCTCAAGTTGAAAGTGTATATAAATCTTTGACCTATTTTCCAGTTACTTACTTGCCCTTCAGACCTACATGACTTTGTATTACCGAAGACAATACTGATCATGCAAACAGTGAAAGCTAGAGATTAATCATACTCACAAATTACACATCTACAGTCTTTTATCTACTAGAACCAAAGATCTCACAGTCAAACACTACCACTGTGGCATTGTGTCTATCTATCTTCTCCTAAGGATAACCATACATTCTGATATATTAATATTAGGCATGGCAAAATTCATTTTTTTAGCATCTGAATGTTTGGATCATTTTATATACAAAAACTGGAACATTCAAATATAAATTATACTAAAAAATCACACAAAAAAAGTCTCCACTGAACTTCTCAACATAGGAATATTGTTTGCTGAGGTAAGGTCTGAGTGTTTCCAACTGCAAGACACAAACTATATTTCTCTGTATCAGTATTGGGTAATGTCCTACTGGGTTTGAATTCATACTCAGTGGGGCAAAAAGAAAAAGAAATTAAGACCAAGCGCAAAATTTTGCTTGTTTTATTTGTTGCATTTTTCTGGCATAATTCATCAAATGGGATGACATCTATGAAGGTGATTGGGCAAATTACTGGTCATTTAAGAATATAAAAAAATGATGTTGCAAAGATTATATGTGACGCTTGGCTCTTCTGGACAACCAAAAGTTGGAAATGCTTGTGTAGGTGACACTCGCTTAAACATAAGCCACAAACATTAGACGACACATGTTTACGTTGTACTGGCCACAGGAGGGAAGATAATACATGTAGTTAAAGTAACAACAGGTTTGAATTCATCTGCTTATAATCTTCATGATTTCATTTCTATGAATCGAAAGAGATACAAGTTTCAAATGTTACTGTTTTCTTGTCTATACATTCGAGTCCCCTAAACACATTCAATGCTGACCATCAGGTCCAACATTCCAACTTTGGAATGTCACTCCAATCCCTAATTAATACAATACTTTTCTGCTGATGTGACTAAATATTTAAATTAAGTTGAAATAAACCAGTTTCTAATACAATGTAATTCATCATGTTTACAGGTTTAAAGTTTTTATTACTGAAAACTAGACACAACAACTACGGAAATTTCAAAACAGATTCAGTGGACCAAAGACAGGGTATTTGTATCAAAATCTTCTTAACAGTAGAAATTTCAAATGAAACAAAAGAAAAATAAGCAACTTCTTTTAGCAATGCACAGATAAAAATGTAAACATTTATGAAAAATCTTGATGCTTTCAGAATTATGAAGTTTTTAATTTACCATTGCAACATATTTGTATCGCTGAATGATTTGCCTGATTTTCCTGAATTCTTCTTCCAGATTAGTGGCCCAAACATCTTTGATCCCATACTCTGCCTGTGCTACTGAAGGCATATCTCTAACATGTCCCGACAACTGCTCTATATATACCACACTAGTGCTTTACCTTGTCCGCTTTGATGATATCTGAAATGAGTTATGACATGATCTGACTAGACCCTAAAATGTCATTGTACTATCTGTAAATAGCAAATAATTTAAATTGTTTTACAAAATGGTTATTATGTAAGTTTTCAAAGCTAGAAAAGTTGACATTAAAGTATTCATTATTATAGGAGGATTTATGTCTTGATATTTTCAGATTTCTATTTTAGTGCAACAAATCGCATTTACATGAAGACAGGTTAGTGTAAAGCATAATTGTACAAAACTAAACCACCTAGATACCTGAATTCTGGAAATTTTGAAACAGATATAAATATGTAGTGCTTGCAATTTCTAAACTCTATATATACATGTATCAGGTAACCTACAATAACTGCATTTTAAAGAATTTTAGTATGTACCTGCTGGATTCTCCACAAATTTTCTAATGCTTCACAGTGATTTTTTTAGGGTCCTACGTTTTACCGGAATAGATCATTTTTACCGGAATCTACCGGAATTGACTTTGCATTACCGGAATTGCCCTATATTTCATAAATAAGCCAATTTTTTTCAAGATATACAACATTGTTTATTAATATATAATATAATTAACGTAATAACAAAAGGAATTTGAAGCATCTTCAAGTTGAAAGATTTTACCAGAGAAAGAAAATGGTGAGTTGCGAAAAATTTGGGCATACAGATATATGCTGGAATCGGACTGTATTTCATAAATAAATTGAATTTAAGTCATACAAAGTTATTTTTCATTTCTTTACATCAGATATAAAATATTTACCAAAGGAATTTGAAATTTCTTCTAGAAAAAAAAAGGTTGCAAGAGATAAAAAAAACTGACAACTGGAACCTGCCTGTATTTCTTAAATTGAATTTAATTCATATAAAACTTATTTTTCATTACTTTACATAAGAAACAACATATTAACCCAAGGAAGTATCTTTTGGTGGAAAGATTTGACAAGAGAAAGAAAATCGGTGAGTTGTGGAAAATTGGCAGATACGGATATATTCCGGTATCGGCCTGTATTTCATACATTAATTGAAAGTCTATTCCGTTAGATTCCGGTAAAAATAGTCGATTCTGCTAAAAAGTGGGACCAATTTTTTTACTCAATCACAATCCACAATTTTCACAATCCAAAAAAATACTAAAATGTCACAAAAATATGAAGAAAATTCACAATTTCCATCAACAATTTCATTTCAAGACCAAAATTTAAATTTAGCTGACTTTCTGGTTTGAACACCTTTATAAAGAACAAACAGGGTTCTCGGTAACACAGAATTCAGCTTAACTTACGCAGAAAAATGACAGATGTAAAATGATGTATTGAGAGTCACTGGACACAGAAACTTTTTAGCCTTAACACTATCCATATGCTACCATAGCTTCCTGTTTGATAACTAATTAATTTACTATAATCCCATATCGATAAACAATAATGGTTAGTAACGGTTACAATGCACCACCAGTTCATTTTATCATACAACCTTGATAGGGTTATTATGTAAATGTCTCAGCCAACTGGAGGATAACTGAGTTAATGACTCAACCAATCAGACATCAGTAAAATGTGTCACTGCAGTGCAGCTGTTTGGTAGTTAGGGGGCTAAAATGCAATGTGTCTGGGAAGTGTGTAAATTACCAGCAGGTGTTACATATAGTGTGAAAATTAAATTGACACACTGTGAAATCATTTGAATTCAAGGGCATAAAATTTCATGGTTTGCCGGCAGAAAGCAATTTTGTGGGGTCGTAAATTCGTGGAATTCAATTGCCAGGTAAAAAAAATACGGGGCTAAAAATTTGTTGATTTCAACATTCGGTAAAAGGAAACCTTACAAACAATATCAGGCATTTGTGCTATGAAATTGTTGACACGTGCAAGTTAACGTGTTTCCACTTGACCAAACAACCGAATATTCGTTACTGTGGTAATTAACCTATGGATCGGTCTTCTCAATTAACAAGTGTCAATAATACTTTGTAATATGTTGCGCATCTTTTTCATTGTTAAAATTTAAGGTGTGTAAAAACTGTCTGTATGTATTTTAAAGCTGTGAAAAATGTCAGCCTTCCGTGTTTGATAATGCAACCTTAATTATAATAAGTGCCCAATTAACCTTTTTGTTTGCAGCATTGTAATTAGTACAACAATACCCAAGTTAGTTTATAGATATATACGACAGGCTATCAATGTTCATTTCTAATTCGGTTTTCATGACTGTTCACATGTATATGTAATACTAAATTAATTATGTCTTTGACTCAGTGGTTGAAAACAGTCAAAGTTCAAACTCTTTCTCCATCTCTCCCAAGGTTACCCGAGTAATAATAGTTTACAGTATAAATGCAAAAAGCATCCACAGTATAGTGTGGTTTGACAGACACGTGACGCTACATCATTACAATTTCCTCTTTCAGTTTGGATGCACTTAGTAAACAAACAAAATATGGGTACACACCTGAAAAAAAACTCATCAGTCGGTTAAGCATCCGATTCATTCCTACATTTATAATTGATTCATTGAATGAAGTACAAAAAAGCAGCAGGTAAGCACACAACTTGTCTACGGACAATGTACCAACTACAGTACGCGCCACGAGGAACTCACATTTTCCGCTTTTTTGCAGGGACGCGGAAAAAGAAATATCCGCCGCAACAACAAGGAAAAAGACGGATGTCCTCAATGTCTCGACATCACGAAATATCTCGGCGATATTTGACGACCAACACAAAATTAATTAGGGTCATAACTCCCCTGGATAAGCTGAATATTTAATGAAACGACCATTATGAAACTGTGCATTTTACGTCTACCAGTTATATGACATTTGGTAAAATTAAAACCAGGGGAACCCCAATGTTTAGCAGAGGACCCCCATTTTTTGAAGGATGAGAGTCCTGGACCCCATTTCAAAGATCCTTGTGAGAATCCTGACAAATTTCTGCATAACCAATCCTGAAAAATATGTGTCAGCTTCTCACTTCCTTGATTTTCTGTTGATAATGATTAGCTTAACTGATTTGCAAAAATTGTGACTTGGGATCGTGGAGTGTAACGAAAGTGATTAAAATGACTATTGTAAACTTCATCTCAAACCATCAAGTAAAAGCTTCATTCAAACAATTTCATCACAATATGATAAACTTTCATCGCGAAATATGGTGATATAAAATGGGTCAGGTAAAATCTTATACATTTAACTGATACTTAGATTCTAATTCCTGAACTGAACTCTCAGTAACTATAGCTTTTAAATAGCTCTTACAATTTTGACTGCCACTTGTAATGAATGATGACTGAACAGTGCCCAAAATGCGAAGAACTACATTTCTTTGTGTGCTACTGCTGCAAAATTTCGGGAACTTGCGTACATGAGCGGAAGTCGGTACAATCACATAAATTGATGACGTTTTACGGTATCCGGTGAAAAAACCAGGAAGTGATTTACTCATTGACATCGTGATTGTGATTGTTTGTATTTTTTCAACTATAAAAATGCCTTGGTTTGGCCAGGGAGGGAAGAAAGGGAAATTACCTGGCTCGACAGAACTTCAAGTGCAAAGAACGAAACAAATTGAATCCCTAAGACGGGGAAATTTGAAGTACACCATTTTTGCATTTTGTTCATCACCTTCATTTCAAAATTCAAGAATGGACTAAGAAATCTGAGATTTTTGAAAATAATTTTTTACCTCATGTAAGGTTTCAAAAAAGTCATATCTCTGTCTGTTCTGCAGTTTTCCCCAACACTTTTTGCAGGTTGGACACTGCCAATTAACGTTGTTTAAATTTATATATTCCAACCTTAGTCCAACTGATTGTACGCGAGTCAAGATATTGTGTAATTTTTTGTTTGGTTCAATATCTCCTCCACTAGGATGATCATTTTTATAATAATTCCTACTAGGATTTTACTGTTTAATCAGCATTTTAGAAAATATGTTGACTTACAGTGTGATATTGAAGGGGGAACTACAGGGTCGAGCAGGTGTACTCAGTAAAATAATTAACAGATCAATCTATGTAACACTTACATGTACTTTTCACTAAAACTCTACATTTTAAACCCTCCAGGAGGAAATTTTCAGTTAATTTTACCATTTTACCTGACCTGAAAACAGTCCGCTAAAGAAATCCTGAAACAAAAATACATTCTATATTTAGCGACAAGGGTCATCATGGGAATGTCACGTGGTCATTCAACGTCATTTTGAAACAAATGAACTGTCGATAATTGGCAAGGTACACCACATGCATATTTTTGTTGAAATGATCACATGACATTCTCAAGTACCACGACGGCTTTATGCAGGATATACAAAAATAGCTAACCTGTGCATAGGATAGGAAACACCATTTTTATATCTTTTTTTTTTTATAAAATATTGGCTTGAAAAATTTCGGGTGTAAATCAATATTTCAGCTTCAAATAATGATATTCAACTGATTAAGAACCCTTTTCGCAAATCTGTTCCATTAATCAAACATGCTCATCTGCCTTTTATAAAAAGCTGTATTCAGTTGGCTGATAAAGAAGTTTCTAATCTGCAGCTTTTTTTGTGCTGAAAGCATACAAACATAGCAACAAAAATTCCTGTGCAACAGGCCACCATTTTTTTGTATGTTGAAGGTTTGGTATTTTCAAGTTATATTCATTTTCTACAATGGTGGTATCATTTGAGTTTTATTGCTATTTAGGTTACTATGCAGGCTAAAGAACTATTATAAAATGGTCTTATGACAACACAGTAATTGTTACAGCTTCAACTTTGAGGCCAACATGGAAGATTGGGAAATCAAATATGTGGTATCAATAAACAAAAGCTTTTTCATACTAACTACTGTATTTGTGTATATCCACTAACAGTAATTCTACTTTTGTTACATTCTTGCTGGCACAGTAAGTGACATTCATTTCACATGTTAACACTGTTAAGAACATAATTATTCTGTCAAAGTATGAAAAAGTTAGTTTTATATATGTAAAATTAGCATTTGCCTATGATGTAATCACAGGGGTGGCTCCAGGATTTCAGGTTAGGGTGGGCGCAAGATCTTCAGCCCAATTTGTGTCCATTTTCTAACTCATTTCAACGGTTGTGGTTCTGCTAGAGTATACTGATTTGGCAGTATCACATGGGCCTCTGATTATTCAATTCAATGTTGAACAATAAAGTATACATTATTTAAAGACATATTCACAATAGACCTACAATAACACCTATAGTCCAGGAATTTTAGGGGGGGGGGGGGCACTTGTCGGCGTGTGCCCCCCTCTGGATCCGTTAATGAATCATTTTCAATTTTTAGAAGTTTAAACAATCCCTTTATACTTAAATAAATCTTCTCAGAAAGGGCTGTAACTAATGTTACCCCAATCCATTTGCACTTTTTATTTGATTTATATATGCAGTGTACATGTATGTACTGGTATAAAAATGCAATGAAATATTATTAAATTAATTAAACCACATGTTGATACATGTATAAAATTGTTTTTTTTTTGGATGCCTTTTTTAGCTACATGTATGAATCTAAACAATAAATATTAAAATCTTCCAGTTTGAAAGACAGAGGCCCTCCAAAAATCTGATATGAGTAATACATGTATATGTAAAATGTTATTTCTTTAGTTACCAAGTTCCAAAAATAATCATGTGTTAGCCTAAGAGACACTTTATTTGCCATAATTATTTGATGATATTTTGTTATTTATTTTGCTCAAGCACTACATTGTCCTTTGAATATTCTCATTTATGAAGTAATTTTGTGTTGATTTTTTTTTCAGTGTGGTTGAAACATTACGGGATGTAGAGTACAGACTGACTGTTCAGATTGCAGGCAATACAATTACGTTAATCATGTAAGTCAGAAACGTTACTGTAGTTGATAAATGACAAAATCTAGACATAACCCATTTACTTTATCAGTCCTCTTAAATTTTGTTTTTAGGTGTAGCTGAGATACAAAACAGAGTCATGAAAACGTGCTTCAGAGTGGTAAAATCTGTTCAGTTATCTTATGTGATATTGCCACTAATTACTTCAGGCCTGGATCTAGAACCATGGGATATGGGTAGGCCTTGGATTGGGAGGGGAGGGGAGAAGGTTTGCACATTTTGGTATTGGTTACAATGGCTATTTTTATGACCTTTCAGGGCCAAGTGGGTTTTGTGGGGAAGGGTTTAAAATTGATAAGAGTCAGTATATTTGCTTACAGAGTATGTGCTTTCATGATGTGATAGTAACAATCCATTAATGTTGAAAATGTTAAAAGTGCTCCAATGCACCTAAAGGTGTTAGGTGCTGCTACATGTAGATATAGGCCTCTTGAAGGTAAAAAAAATGCAATATACAATGCACAGATTTATAGATTTTAGGTTAATTTCAATGTTTTATACAAATATGATTTCTTTACTCCTCTCAAAGTTTTTGTGCTGTATGAAAAAGATCTGTGCCAGTTTAATCAAGAAATTCATAAGAAATAGGTACATGTACATTGTACATGCAAGGGCCTGTCTTAAAGAGTACAGCAAGGTGCAAGGGTGCTGCAGCCAGCTATTTTGTACTAGCTTGAACACTGGTTATGGATGAGAGCTTTGATTCTTATAAAATCAACCAGGGATGTATACCAGGGAGTAAATTCTTTGGTTCAGTGATCTAGAGCATCAGTTCTAATCTTTCTCTTATTGAAAAAAAAGTACAAAACATTTTTGCGTTGTTAGTTAAGCTTAGGATTATGACTCTGCCATTTAAGAGTTCAAAGCTTGCAGGTATTGAAAAAAAAATGAAATTGTTCCAGAAAAAGACCTTGTGAGATTAAAGCATTTATCAGCACAAAAACAGTCAATAAAGATTAAAGGCAGTAAGCCTGAAACTTTTCAGCTGACTTCAGCCAAAATTAGATAAAATCAAAATGGGTTTAATGACACCTGTTTTCTTATTATTTTAGAAATTTACCTCCACAGTTTCCACAGGATAAACCAAGTATTACAGTTCAGCCACCTGTTCGGCATCCATGGGTAGGCAGCAATTCCAAGGTCGTAGGATGTCCTAACATAAACAATGTAAGGCTGTAAAACATGTTTTTATCACTACACATCCCTAACTGTATATGAATGTTGATCTGTTATGCTTGTTTTAAATATAGTGATACAAACACGTCCATGTACACTTAATTTGATGTAATGAATTTTATCTTTAATTTTTTTTCTAGTTTGGTTGTAGTGTTGTTATTCCTGTATTGATTAATGATTGCAAAATTGTGTTACTTTATTACAGAAATTACTAATTAATATTATAATATTGTAGATTTACAGTGGTGGAATATAATGTACGATCTTTATTTAAGAAAGTAAAAGAGGTATTGAAACTATTTCAAAAAGGGGTTAAAAACTTCATTTATGCTATGATTAGGAATATTGTTAGGGTACATTAAAATTAACTTATAACTCTACAATTTAAAAATAACTTCTTTAAAGGAAAAATAAACTAGCTATTCAGCTAGAGTGCTTAACATGTGAAATGTTCAGAACCACTTAAAAGGAAAGATAGTAGATTTTTATGCCCCTGGAGGGAGCATGTTATTTTTGGTCTGTCTGTGTGTTTGTTTGTTTGTCACTAAACTTTAACCTTTTTGAGGCCCCATTGGGGTCATGGTGTTCATTTGAATGTAGCTCTTGTTTTCAATTTGAACCCTTTTTTTCTTGGGAAACTACTCTTGTTTAATGGTGTAAAGTTTGACAATGAATTAAGTTGTAAAATAAATTATGAAGTTTTATTTCTCTATTTCCAGTTTTCGGTACACTCTAGTCTCAACACAGCAGTACAAGCTGTTGTTGATGAGTTCTTGTCAAATCCACCAGCCCTTGTGTCTCAAACACAGTAGTAAGTATAAGAAAATTGGCTTCTACCAACACACTGTGTACCCTGCTTTTCTTAAATGAGCTCTCCCTGTTTACACTTGGACCATCCCATTTGTTGGAAGTAGGTGCAGTTCAAACAAATGTTGTTGACCTCATTGAAATTCATCAACCCTTTTGTCTTGTTTGCATTGGCAGGCCTTATAACTAGAATACATTTTATCTTTACTTTGCTTGAAACAATTGTTACTATGCATACCTTTTTTCTTCACATCCATATAGTGTGATCATGGACTGCGCTGTTTCAGTTCAGTCAGAAATTTTCAGTGATAATACTTACAGTGTATGTAATGCTTTAAATTAACAAAGTTGAATATGACTTTGATGTCTGTATACAATTACAGTCTAACTATCCCAACTTTGCCATGTAAACCTAATTACCAGAAACAATGTAGTATACTGGTAGTTTTAAGTTTTATACAAAAATAACAATTGAGTGATGCCTCATTGATTAAGAAGGAAATATGCATTTCAGATATAAGAAAATAGTTCTATCACACTTTTTTTAGCTTTTTTTCTGTTATTCATGGAATAGTTATTCTCTTTATTTCAATGAAACTGCCAAAAGCTATCCCATGTGATGATTGCTCTTTGTATTTCAGTCCTGTTCCCACACCAAATCGAGGATATCCGACAATGTTTCCGGTAACAACAAATATATTCAGCATTTATCCGTCCATGCCTTCTGTCTCTTCTCCAACTAGTACTACAGAAATTTCCCTCTCGCCTAGTCAGGTAGATCTGCTAGATAGCACATAGAATCCATTTGCATGTTTCAGAATAGATTTTTCAAATGTTTTGCCTTTTAATATATGAAATGTTTAAGAAAAGGTTTTTTTAATTGTCTGTTTAAATGAATTGTCAAAAAAAAAAATCAGTAGTCTGTTAGCTATCAAACAAGGGTAAGATTCTTAACATGAAATTTTGTTTTTGGTTTAAAAGATATTGATACATTGGTAAATGCCAGATAAATCTGCAAGCAGTATGCCCGTTGAAGATTATGTTTTTCTGTCCGAGTCCAATTTCTGTGAGAGCCAAACATTAGATATTTATGTTTGGAGTCATATGTTAGGTATTTGATATGTCTGTAAGATATGTGCTAATACACATTTTGAATTTTTAACATATTTGCCAGTTATGAATTAAATTGATGCCCTTTTTATTTTCCTGCCATGGTAATGGTACGTACCCCTGTTCGTGTGTTTGTGTGTGTGTTTGTGTGTCCAAAATTTGATATGGTTTGTTTCCGGTCCATAACTTTGTTATTCTTACTTGAATTTCAAAATAATTTGGTATACTTAATCACCATAAGTAGGTCACTTGTCACCTTTAAGCCCTAGACCCATAGGTCAAAGGTCAAGGTCAAAACTGGTCAATGAACTTAGTGTATTTCTTTTTTTCTCTTCAGTGCAGATATAGTTTGTGTCAGGTCCATAATGTTATTATGCAAAGTGGGATTTCAAAATAATTTGGAACACTTTATCCCCATAGGTAGAAGACATGTTGCTTGTAAGCCCCATGGTGAGCTATTTTATTCACCCATTGTCCAGTGTCTTTCATCAACAGTTCTTTAAACAACATCTCCTCCAGAACCACTTCACCATTTTTGATAAAAATTTACAGAGATGTTCCCTGCTTGGTCTGCTTGTAATAATTTTCACAGAATTGAAATACTGTAGTTGCCATGGCAACTAAAAGTAAAAGCTTAAAAATTCTTCTTGACTGAAATAGTTGGATATTTGGCATGGAGCATCAACTAGAAGTCCTCTACAAAGATTGTTTAAATTGTGCCTTTGGGGTCATTAATTGCCCTGCTCTAGGAGGTCACTTGATTTAAGATAGGCTTATAAAGGAGAAAACTTATAAAATCTTTTTCTCTGAAACCACAAGGCCTAGAGATTAGATACTTAGCATGAAGGTTCAGATAAAGGTTACCATTGGCCCCACCCCAGGGGTCACTTGATTTTACATGGGCTTCTATAGAAAAAAGAAACTTTGAAAGTCTTCTTGTCTGAAAACACAAGGATTACAATGTAGAACTAAGATACTTGGCATTGAGGTTCAGCTAGAGGTCCTCTTACATAATAATTAAAATACTTGGTGCAGGTTTCCTGATAAACATTTTGATTAGGATTGAATTGCATGCATGTGTTTAATTAAGTGAGCTGCATATAAGTGGAAATGTGTATCATTTTGAGGGTGCCACAAGAAATACAGTATCTGTCATTGTATGTGTTAAAGTGCTAACTGCAATACTTTAATTGGTGTGGGTTTGTTAGTTTTACCGGTAGTCACCAAATTAAATAGATTGAGTAGTACTAGATTATACAGAATTCTACTATCATTCCTGTCTACAATGCATATAGCTTCTTTTTCCCACCTGCCAATTATTTAGCCATATACTAAGCACATTGATTCTGCCTGTGGAATGATAAATGAATGTATGCCTAGTCCAGAAAAAAAAATGTGCAGCTCTTGAAAATAGCCTGGTCTAATTTTTCCCTTCTTTAACTTATTGAGTTAATAGTGACAACTCTACTTGACTTAAATTGATATTGCCTTATTAAAGACCATTACCACAGGACATCCATGTCCGATAGACACATTTCTAGCTTTTAGGTTCATTTTACTACACCTGTAACATAGGATTTACTGATTGTTAAGGAGAATTAAATGATTTGATCACTGCCTTATTAATTACAAAAAAATCTCTTTTTTTGGCCAGATCTGTTGCAAACCAGATACCACTAGATGAGTTTCCAAGATCTGTAATTGCTTAATTAAGTTGAAAATGTTCCTTATGTTTTTTACCATTTTTTATCATGCTGGTACAAACATTTACTTGCCTTTTTAATTATTGAAATTACCTTCACATTAAAAACAGATAATTTGTATTAATGTTAATTTGGAATATTTAATATTGCAACAAAAATTTGCTTTGGTAAATTAAAGTTAGAATAGCCAGGTAGAGTATTTTGTTGTACAAACCACCAGAGGGCTCTGATTAGATAAGGGTGCTTATAAGAATTAGTATGGTATGTTCCCTTGCTAGCTGGATAATTTGTATAATTTTATGATTCAAGCAAACATTTGAATCTTAGTTACTCATTGAATGTTAATTCATTTGTTCATAATGCTTACTTAAACTTTATAAACCAATAATAGGTGAGCTGAAATAACTAAATATTAATATGCAAAACATTAATGTCCTGGATAAAACAGACATTTACAAGCTTATTACATGTTCTTGGATAATATCAGGTTTTTATATGGTATTGTTGTGATTCATAACGTGTGCATTCTTCATACAGACACATCCTTGTGCAGGAGTTAAAATTCTTAATATAGATTGTAATATTTAATAATATGTAAGGTATATTATCTGTCACTTGTATTTATTTGTTGTGTATTTATATTTGTTGCACTGGATATATTTAAGTTACATGTATACTAAATAGATTGGCAAGACATACTGTCTAGATTGTTGCCAAGTAATATCCAATGTCAGAGGGTATTGTGAAGATACTTAATCCTACATTTGACATGCTGTGACACCTCTAGTTAGATAGTATAATCCCGCAAGACTTTTTAATAATGATTAAAATTTCAGCCTCAGCCTCTAGAAAACCTGCCTGCCAACTGTGATAACAGCATTCCAGATTTTGGTCAAACAGATGTGATGACAACATTCCCAGAACTTAAAGATAAAAGGTAAGATACACTGAAATAGTTGATTAATTGTTTAATAGATTTTAGAGAAAATACATGCCATTTTCGAATGATTATGCACCCAAGACCTGTTGGATAGATGGAGCGTGCTGGTAAGATGTTCCGTTTTGCTTTTGAGCTCACTGAGTCAAAGGCCAAGCTCACAGGAGTCTACACCAGATCAGTAACTCAAGAATAACTAATCCACAGACTCTCAAACTTTACAGGATTGTTAGACATCATCCATAGATGAATCCAGTTACATTAGGGGTCAAAGTCAAGTTCACGGGTGCCTGTATTTTAATAAGAGTTTCAAGAGTTAAAACAATGATGGTTTAGCATGATGAGTAAATACACCTTTTAATTTTTGGCTCAAATGCTCAAGATCAAGCTTACGGGCTGCACTTAGAAAACTGTTTCCAATCAATAACTCAAGAATAACTAACCAGGACCCCACTGGATCAAAAGTCAAGGAAACAGTAGCATAACTTGCAATTGTTATTTTATATTCTTGATTTAGTCAGAATAGAGCTGCAGTATTAAAGACAGTCATGCTTCTTGAAAGCTGATTAGTAAAAACAGGAAATGAAATAAATAATCTCAAATGAAATTGATCGATCTTCATTGAAATCTATTAAAAACACATGAATGTAATCCCAGAAATTTAAAATGATAATATTCAGAGTTTTGTTTCCAGTCGCACAGAGATGTTAGAATTGGTGAATGAGGAGGAGAAAATTTTGGAATTAATCCAGATGATGCCTCAGCTACAGCAGGTGGTGGATGAGCGGGAGAAACAATCTCGTAAATGTACAGAACTAGCTAGTGAGTGGAAGTTTGAAACATGAAGTTCCTCGTTTGTTTTAGATTAAAACTTCATACAGTAAAGTCTTACTAATAAGACCACTGTTATTTCCAATTTTTTGTGGGAAAAAAAGTGTAAAATTTAGAAAAAATGAGACCAAGTATCAATACAATTCTTTATTAAAACCACTTTTTGACTTCTCTTAGTAGTGGAACTTTAATCTGTATCTGTTTTATGTACAACACATATACTGTGTATACATGTATGCTATGCTATGTTCAGAAAAGATGGGACAGAACAGTTCCTATGAATATTTGATTTATAAGTGAGTCTTAAACATAATTGAAAACTAAGAATCAATTGACATTCGTATTTCAAAGTGCTAATTAAAAGTCCATTATTTTAATAAGACATCAAACAGAAATATAAGGCTTATTTTTTAGAATATTATCAAGCAATGAAAAAAAATGTACACAAATTGTCTCCTAAGTACATAGTTTGTACAAGTTTACAGTCAGAGTGATATCTGGGTTGACACTAGGCATTACAATGCCTCATTAAAAGAAAACAGCCTATGATATATTGCAGATACATAGGGTTTACATTTTTATTTTTTCAGAGGAGAATTTAAATAAAAAACCTGTGATAGAAGATCTGAAGCATCAAGTCAGTGAACTGGTAGGTCTGAATATAACTGAGTTGATTTTTATGGTGCTGGTTGTCCGTATGACAGATGCTCCCTTAAGTGTTATAAGTGGTAATAGTGCAAAATACAAGACACTTCTTGTTTTTTAAAGCTCAAATTATAGTACTAATGAATGGGATGTGGCTTTAAAATCTCAGCTGAAAGCAGCTAGTAGTTTTTATGGAATAACATTGGTATCAAACACAACACCTCAATAACTAGTCTGAATGGTATGTTCTCTGCAGACAGTTTTATATGTCCGAGATGTCTCACACTACTGCTGTAAATAAGTAAATCTCTGCTTTTAAGCTGCTTAAATTACTTCAGAATCATTTGAAAATTGGCAATATCAAAGAACCAAAGTTATTTATTCAATTTTAGAACAGTTAATTTTTAAAACAACTTTATAAACTTAAAACCAGGATTTATCTTAATTTTCTATTGATTTTTAGATACTTGCCTCACATCTTCCTCTGAAAGTCACTTGTCTTAGAATAATGATTTTTGTTAGAGTGATATGGTTTCTGAATTGCTACATGGTATGAAATAAGTTTGCTCCAGAGACCATGAAACATTGCTTTATTACTCATGGTGAAAAATGTCTAAATTCATATTGAAGTATTTTTGTCCACAGTTGCAGTATTCATTCATTCTGTTATTTGAAAGTACATTAAAAGTTATGTGTTTCAGGCATTTTGAGATCTGGTGTGTTACAGAGAAATCTGTATTACAGCCATTTTGAGATCTGGTTTGTTACAGAGAAATCTGTATTACAGACATTTTGTACATTTACTCTCAGTTTCCTTTCTGTGTATGTTATAATTCTTCTTTTCTCATTAGTAACCTGTGTGTCATTCCAATGAAATTGTTATGACATGGAGGAACAGAATGATACATGTTGGTAACAGGACTATGCCAATCAAAGAACTCAAATAACTTCTACTCTTTTAAGCATCGAGAGTTTGAGACATTACGGGCACAGTTTGAGACCCACCAGGAGAAACAATGTTTGTTAATGGACCAGTTTCATCCAAGTGTTATACAAAATAATCTCAAGGTAGCCATCCTGGAGGCTGAGGAGGAGTCAGACAAGGTTGTGGAGGACTTTCTGGACAGTGAGTTGTTTTTTCTGTGTGTACTTGGCTTAATATACTGGGACAAGACTCTGAGATGTTCATGTTTAAATGTTGAATTACTATTTCTGTACAGTTATAAAACTGAATTGGGATATCTGCATGATAGTTCAGTGTACTTTTAGGTTGATGTGTTACAGTTACAAGTAGGTATGATTTCTATGCTGTAAGGGCCATTCAGTTTCTCAAACTCTGAGACCAGTTTGCAGCTCATTTTGGTATTACCTGATATTTGTTTTGACTTTGATCTTACAGAATGTTCATTCTATGCAGGGGGAGGGGGGAAAGAGAAACAACAAACAAAACAACTGTAGAGTGTTTCTTGTGTTCTCTCATAGAGTTTTGATTGCTTTCTTGTTTGGTTGCTTTCCAGGTCATTGTTTGATAAGATATCTCTGCTGAAGCAGGTTGGTTAGATGTTTATCACTCATTAATGGATAGAACTCTTTTGTCTTTTATTTCAGGTGATTTTTTTTAGGGAGTGGTCTTAATTTTGTTTGCTTTTTGGAAGTTTTTTACAGTATTGTTTTATTACATTCTTTCTAGGCTAAATAAATATTGGTGCTGTAAAAAAACTACTTTGATTTATTTTTCAGAGAAAGTAGATGTTGAGGAATTCACAACAAAATTTCTTGAAAAACGAGCAGTAAGTGTTTGTACAGAGATGTTTTTTTAGCTAGAACATGTATATAATAAATGGAGACCAATCACATTTCATTATTATTTAAATCACTGCCTACTTAAAAGCAGCCTTATTATTTGTTATGTAAGGCAGTCTGTGCATGAAAATCAAACATGGAATATCAAATATACTAGTATTTATATTGATTCTTCAAACCAGGCCTGCATTATTTTTTTAAATCACATTTTCCATAGTATTGTATCATTTTGAGGAAAACAGTGAAAGGACTTAAAAGTGTTTTAGTTTTACAAAATAATTGCAGTCTATTGCCGTTTGCTTGAATATGTTTAGATTGTACTTATGATTATAGATAAATGTATAACCTTTCAACATCTACAGCTGTGAATATTGAAATGCAGAATTTGATATGATGTATCTGATATTAGCAACTAAATATGTGATTATTGAAACACAGAGTTTGTGATGAAATATATGATTTTACCAACTAAAGATGTGATTGTTGTAACACAAATTTGATATAATATTTTTGATATCAGCAACTAAATCTGTGATTGCTGAATCACAGAATTTGATATGATGTTTATGATATCAACATCTGAAGCTGTGATTCCTGAAACAGTGTTTGATATGATTATATATGATTCCATCAACCAAAGTTATCAAACACAGAGTTAATGATTTCAACACCTACAGCTATGATTGTTAAAAAAGAGATTGATATGATATGTATGATATCAGCAACTAAATATGTGATTGTTGAAACTCAGAATTTGGTATGATTTTAAAACATGTATATGATTTCAACATTTACAGCTGTGAATGTTGAATTCTTAAGTGTAAAATATGTAGATTTTGATTGAAATTGTTATGTCCAAATATGTAGATCTTGATTGAAATTGTCATGTCCAAATATGTAGATCTTGATTGAAATTGTCATGTCCAAATATGTAGATCTTGATTGAAATTGTCATGTCCAAATATGTATATCTTGATTGAAATTGTCATGTCCAAATATGTAGATCTTCATTGAAATTGTTATGTCCTACAAGCATTTTACCATGTTTATTTCTTTTCTTTTCAGTTATATCACACAAGAAGAGCCAAAGAGGAGAAAATGAACCATATGAATATAACACAAGGATTTTGAACTGCCTTAATAGAAAGACTGGTCGTTGGAAGGTTTTGAAGTGCTTTTTAAGTCCTTGTGACAAGCAAAGGATTTTTTAAAAACTTTTTTTAAAGAAAGGAAGGTTTTGCTGAGATCATATGAAGGTTTTTGTAATACTTAGAACAAACAAAGGATTTTGAACTATATCAAAGAGATAAGGCAACACCAATGACTTCAAATTAGATACACAAATGCTGAAAAATGAAAATAGTAATCAAGAAAATTTCAGATCTACATTATTTGAATGATCTTAAACCAAACACTTGTACTGAATAAATCTAGATAGTAACAATAGGAGACTGAATATTACAGTAAACCAAAGTTTTCAAATGTTTTGAAATGTCTAAAAATGTCCTGATTGTTAATTTTTAGTGGGCAAAATGTCAAAATGTGATAACCTTTATTTTAATCTCTTTATTGGAATGTCTAGGTAAAAGAGTGATTCACTTGACATTTTACTGTGAAGCAAAAATCAACAATTTATCATGTAATCTAGTATAAAGCAGTTATATGTCTGAGACTTCCGGAACAGCGGGTAATTGCAGTCATTGTTTACAATGCTACTGTTTTTAATTAACCTATAACGTCCAAACAAGGAAGTTTAGCCATTAAACTGATTATATCTGATTTTGATATTGGTTATTATTGAAGGTCACTATCCCCACCCATCAGATATGACCCATTGCTCTTGTTCCGTACCAGTGCTTTATTAGTTACATTATTTGTACACGTTATTACAAATGTATCTTTTGTAATCTGTTTGACAATAAATGTTCTGTTCTGTTTCTGGAGGGAAGTCCTCACATTAAGTCCTGTATACAAAAAAAGAAGGGCAGGGTTGCTTTAACTGGATTAGGGTCTTTGCCCATGAGTTTATTTTTAGGAAAAGTTGTTTTCTACTAAAGTTTATATGTAAAGAAGCCTGACTTTTAAAATGACTTTGTATTGAACTCTTTTACTGCGCACCATGCATTTTCTGTTAAAATACAGATATTTGTTACAGATATATGTTTACATGTATCTTAGTATTTATGTACATCTAGATGATTTTATTTTTGTCTTGTTCAGTTAAAAAAAAATGCAGAACATTTTGTGTTCATAATAGATTTTTATTTTTTTAGCAAAAAGTACCTTACTGATCAAAGAAATGATGATAGAAATTTGATCTACAGTCTTATGTTTGTATGAAACTTATATTTTTGATTTACTTCAAATTATGTACAAAGTGATTAATAAATGGTCTTTTCTTTTGTGATGGGACTTGTCTCTGTGGTTGCATGATTAAAGAACTGACTTGAACCTATTTATAATGGAATGTTAATGAGTTAAAGGCAGTTTCTAATGGAGAATGGGAGTCTTGTGCTGTTCCTTCCAAGCAAAGGTAGGTTAGGTAAACAGCCTGTGAGATATGACTTCAACAGTAAGAGGGCATTAAACTCAATTAAATAAAAACTTTTTTATTTTTCATCCCCCTGCCAAAGGCGAAGGGGATATTGAAATCTTCTACCATGCCTACTTTTGGAGTTACCATCCGTGCGTCCGTCCCAAATTTGTCTAGAGCATAACGCCAAAAGTACTTGAGCGATTTTCTTCAAACTACACTCACTGAGCACATTAGGAGAAAGTGCACTGTGTAAGAACAATAACTCTACATTGCCTACTTCTAGAGTTATTCCCCTTTATCAGATTTACTTGAAAAACTTTGTCCAAAGCATAACTCGAAAAGTAGTCGAGGGATTTTCTTCAAACTTAATACACTGACATAGCACATTGGTAGGAAGTGCAGTGTGCAAGAACAATAACTCTACCTTGCCTTCTTTTAGAGTTAATCAACTTTATCAGATTTACTTTAAAAGTTTAGTCCAAAGCATTACTCCAAAATCACTTGAGGTATTTATTTCCAACTTCATACACTAACACAGCACATTGGTAGGAAGTGCAATGTGCAAGAACAATAACTCTACCTTGCCTACTTTTAGAGTTATTCCCCTTTATCAGATCTACTTGGAAAAAAATTTCCAGAGCATAATTCCAGAACCCATGTTCTTTTTTCACTTACTTGAAAACTGTACTCAGCATGACCATAACTATACAGCTTTTTAAGGATTTCCTCTCACCAAGTAAAATGTACACCTTCAGGTAACTTCTTTCTGACGGGGAGATGTGGGGGGACTCGCCATGTATAACATGGCTCTTGTTGTTTTTTTTTGTGATGGTAGGACTTTCTTTGTGTGTAAAGATATCAGCTGATGTTTGATTTAGTGTGTTAAAAAATAGGACAGGGAAGTGTTTGTGGGATAGGGGAAAGGGCTAAAATTAAATGATTTTTTCTTTTGATAGAATAGTTCTTGATTTACCTTTGAACACATTCTTTGAACACATTCTAGTCAAAATAATCAGATAACAACATTTTTATCAAGAATTTCTAAAATGTAAAATGCTTATTTCAAATACTGTTCTATCAGAACATTGTTTGGTAAGATTTTGATATTGTGATTTCTGTCTGGATGGATGTCTTGATGTCAGAAATCATGTCCGGCCCGTAACTTTGTCATTTCTTGATCGATTTTGAAATAACTTGGCAGAAATGTTAACAACCATGAGACAATGTGTCTTTCTTAAGAACCAGGTCTGCACCTCCAAGGTCAAAGTCGCATTTAGAGGTCAAAGGTAAAAAAATGTTTTTTTTCATGTCACTCCATATTTGTGTCTTTCGTTGATGGATTTTGAAATTATCAGGTAGAAAGCCAAAGAACTAGGTCGATACTCTCAGCCCCCTAGCACCTGCTTAAGCAGTATTAAATCTTCAACACTGAAAGTATAAAAATTGAAGTAACAGGACTGAGATGTAGTTCCTTAGACAGTGTTGTAGATGTACATGTATGTCCAAATTCATGTATGGGAAAGACCTAATATATATGTTCATCTGGAAGGAGATACATGTTTTTGTTTCGAAAACAAACTTTAGAAAACTTTCTTTACTTATTTTTGGTTTGCATTATTATTTTTCATTACAGTTTTTTGTTTGTTGAGTTTGATGCAAGTGTTTGATTCTATGTTTGATAAATGTTATCTGTGAAAGCACTAACTTGCCAAATACATTCTTTCTTATTGATTGATCACTGTAGTTTTGCTTTGTAATTGTTAGACTTGTTAGATGGTGTTCTTTGATTTTGTTGTAATGTTTTCTTGCATTTCAAAAATGCATTTTTCATAATCATATCAGGTTTTATTTTGTTTAAAGTTACTGTGTTGCTTAATTTTTTATTGCTTAAAACTCTTTAGAACAGCAACAATGCAGGTCATAATAATTAATTCAGTTTAAACTTACTTATTTTACATTGACTTGCAACTTACATTAATCCCTCTCAGTGACTGCTTCCTGTGTTCAAACCAGTACTTGCGTGCCAAAATTCCCTGGTTGGATTCGAAACAACAACCTCTGGATCAGAAGTCCGGCACTCTAACCCATCGACCACTGCTCCTCTGGTCATAATAAATTACAGGGTCATGGACAGTACACATTCATCATGTTGTCAAATGTCTTTTGTTAAAAGATAAAAATCATTGGTAAACTATGTAAAATGAAGGGTTTCACTTTTTTATGTTATCATTATAACACCTTGTACTCGAGTAACTGAGATGTTGATACTGTGTAAATTTTTGTCATTACTCTCATAGTTCAGAGTATTAAAAATTGAAAAAAAAAAAATTTAGTTTTGTTTCTTTTAAACTCCCTTTTTTAACATAATATCAGCTAAATTTAGGATTCTTCACATCCTAAGGAAACAGCTTTCTGCACATTTGAAGGCAAGCACTTTGAGGGATTTCATTACCTTTTAGTGTGCATAATTATCTTACTAACCCACAGTGTCTTTTCAAAAGTCAGCTTGACACTTCCAATATTGTAAGAATTATGACACTTTTTTCAACTAATTTTTGATAAAAAAAAAAAATAAAAAATTTCGTCACAGTGAAAGGTTTTTTGTTCATTACTTTTTTCTATAACAGTTATACTGCTTTCAACTAACCACCTGCCTCTTCTTACATTTTAACCATCTGCTTATGATCTTCTGTCAACATTTGAGCATGGTAAGGGGCATCTGTGTCTAATGGACACATTTCTAGTCTTGAGAGAACATTTAAGTGGGTCCCTCATTTAAGATCCATTCCAAATTAGAAATTCTTGGATAGATTGTCTAACAATGGATGCAGTGTTACAAAGTACACCAGCCTTTTGTTGTAACAGTCCTTACAAGAGTCATGAACTTTTAGCGTCAACACTTTTAAAACAGTTACCAGCATTTATAACTTCCATTTATTGCCATGCTAAGAATCCCACCTTTTATTAGCTCAGCTGTTTTTGAAGAAAACACCTAGGCATTATTATAGCTCCCTCAGTCTGTATCAGTGTCTGTGTCTATGTGCAAAAACTTTGACATTTTCAAATATCTCTGCCATTACTTCACATATTCTCTTCTTGCTCCTGTTTCATCTTCATAATGACACCTACATAAATACTGCAAGTTATGTTACTCTGTCTTCTTTATTTTCAGTATTATGCCCCCTTTTCAACTTAGAAAATTCCTTAAAATTCAATATATTTAGCAACATTGCTCCAGTGGGAGAATAGCATGTCTAACATGGCTCTTGTTACATATGGAAGACCACTTGAGGTGTAACCAAAAGCTGAAGATACAAGCAAGGAACGTTCATTGCATACATCTGTGTAAATACAGGCTTACATGTCATCATCTAATCTCTAACTGCAGTGGTCAAGGAGTTAAAGCACTGGGCATCTGATCTGGAGCGGTAAGAATCCCACCTCGGGTGAGACTCTCCAGCTACTTTCTACATTCAGCACTTGACACAAGTACTGGTTTCAGTCAAGGTACTTGTCATTTAATGGGATTTATATAAGTTGTAAGAACCTGGTTCCAAGTCAATGTAACAAGAATATATTTGAAGTGTACACCTTGTGCTCCGGCTGAATTTCAGGACTTCTTAACCAGAAACAAATGCCCTAAAATTGGAACTATCAATTCCTGACCATTCATACAATTAAGAAATAAAGTGTATCATCAGAAAACATGCATAACTTTGAAATATTTTTTATTTTTCTGTATTATATGATGACATTGGTCAAAAACTATCTAAAATCCAATATTGCATTAACAACTAATAAACAATATGGCAGTCTTAAAAATTTACAATATATAATACATACAAATTACAATACAAATAGAAATGGATGCTTTTTATACACAGCCGTAAAAAACTTCAATTCATGACATCATGTTGAAATTTGTTTGTGACATCATGTTGACAACAAATTACAACATCATGATGACATAAAGTTGACATGTAACATTATGATGACAAAGTTGACATGTAACATTATGATGACATCAAGTTGACATAAGTCTATGACACCAATATGACTGGCAGAGGAAAAACTTCTATCAAGCTAACCATGTTTTATTAGCCTGTCCCTACATAATGTCTGAAATGAACTTGTCTATTTTTTAATGTGGGCAATTCCAATTCAGTGAATACTGTTTGAGTCTGCCCAAATTTTAGAAAAATGTAGCTGGGTAAAGGTTAAACTGAATATCTTTTATTAGTGAGAGTTAACAGTGGGGCAAAAGTTAATGATCTTTACCTTTGAACTTGATGGCAAATCCAGCTTAAAAAATTTCTCTGGATCAAATGTCTTAATAAAATACTCTTCCAAACATAATAACTCAAACCCATGAGCACTTTGGTAGAGAAAAGCTGTAAGAAACATCAACTTGACTAAAATATAAACACGTTAACAAGATTTGATCATTCCTGGAAAGATACACTATAAAATAACAGCAGTAAAAACTCTGCAAAATACTTTATCAAAAAGTAAAAAAATTTGAAGATCTAAAAATGTTAAAGCACTTTTCTTTTTTAAAAGAGATAATGCAAAAAATTAAGCTTAACAATAGCTCCATAAATTACAAACAAACAATATTTACAGACTTTTACATAGAAAATACTGATGTAAAATTTTGTAACAAGAACAGTTTTGTAAAAACATGGTACAAAAAATATTTTTGTAATTGTCAACACTGATTTTTCAAGGCCAATTTTTTACTTTAATACACCTTTCTGACAAAAAGCTGTTAGTTTATACACACAACTGACCGTCATATTTTGAATATATTAGTAATGATTGTCAAAATGAGGCACTTTTAGTATTTCCATTTGTCTTGACTAAAAATTATCATTAATAGATTTTAAGACAACTTCCCAGATCTCATTCTTCTAGTATTATGCTAGGATTAGAATATAAAAATTCATACTAAAAGAAATGATATCATAGAACAAAATAAAAGAATCCATACTTAAAATAAAGAGGAGAGATTTGTTAAGATAAACCACTTTAAATGTTTTAAATATAATTTTTCTACAAGCAAAATAAAATAGAAAAAATACAGTACTTTAATAACAGTAGAAGAAAGAAACATATTAAGGTATTTTGTGCACCTGAAAACAACCATTTAGAAAACTGTGTGACACATTATTTGGATAGCTGTGTTTTTAACAAGACACACACACTATTTTTGTACAAGTTTTAATGGTGGTGACAGCTTTTGATATTTGAGTAACTACAGTTAAAAAATACTTGCACTTTACTTATCTAAATAAGACTTCATTGCAAAAGGTGTGGCAATTATAATAATGACTTTAGGTCAAATAACTGAATATAAAAAGACTTCAAACAAAGTTAAGTTGAACAGAAAAAGAAAACCAACTGTAATTGGTCATCTGAGTAAAAAATGATCCCATAAAAATAGAAGACACTAATAAACTAAACAATACAAGGGTTAATAAGCATGCAACATACAAGATGTTTTCAAATTTATGTAAGTCCTACAAATCAGGGTAGAAGGGAGTGGGACAGTACCTTTTAATGACTCGGCAAAGAAATTACCCTGTTAATACAACAAGCGAACATAGCATCACCAGATGTAATATTTGAAATAAACTCTTCATGCCACTGAGACAAAAAACATTGGTATGACCTACGTAAAAACTTCAAACTTGACTGTATTATTTCACACAATACATAACACAATTTTTATATGTCTCACCACTTAAGTATGTATCATATGTACTTAGACAGCTAAAATATTTGCTGAGGACATTTTTTTACATGTGTGTTTTGTAAATCATTGTTCAGGTCTGACATAACAAAGATTTTCATTTTAATCACCTGACAAAAGTCTTTCAAATAAGAACATTACTTATGGAAATATGCATACTCAAACAATCTATAAAATGCATACCAGCACTGAATGGCACTTTTTAATAACTATCTAAAGACACAAAAATCAAGTCTAATGGCACATCTCATAGTGAAGTAAGAACATACATGTATCACTTATTAAAATTCTGTATGTGTGAAGAACATACAGGTATGCTTTTGAGAGAAAAATTTGGTTTGCATGAGAAAACAGCATTGATACATCATGTATCGGGTAATACTGAACTTATAGGCATTCAAACAAGAATATTTCAGCAGTAGTAAGTAATACCAAATAAACAAAATAAAAAAAAATACTAGCAATAGCACAGAAAACACAACAGAAAATGAAAGTAACATGATTTTACAATTAGATAATTGAAAAATATAGATCATTTTATCTTAAGAAACATATTCTTTAAGTAAAGCTATGCTACATCTTTCCATTAAATGGAATGGAAACTACTAATCCCTAATAAAGCAAAATAAGAAGAGAAAAAAACATATAAGAATTTAATGGTCCAAATCATCAAATAAACACAGTCATAACTGAACCAAATATATGCTACTGAAGTTTATGGCATATGAATAAAGAGACATCTTTTGGCTTCAAAATATTAAGTTATTTTATTTCTTCTCCTCTTACAGAGGTAAGGCACACAAATATAAAGTTTATCCCTGAAAACCAAAGTAAAATTAGAAAACACGAAACAGGAATTACAAACCGTTCAAAATAAAATTCACCATCTACTTAAAACACTGGAATACTTTTTAAATAAGAAAAAAAAATCATCATTCAATATCATTTTTAAGGCACACTTTCTGCACAGAATTGTCCAAAACAGAAATATCAAAGGTAAAGATTGGTCAGGATGTCTTTATCCAAGCTATTACAAAGCAGTAGTTTGAGTTTTTAAGAAAAGTAACAGAGGCACACTTTCTTGAAACGTTGATTCATAACTGAACTGTTTAGTTTATTTGTTGCCTTGCCTCACTTCCAATCATGGGTCTGAAAACATGTATATGGACACAATCCATTGTCAAAAGATGAATGCCTCTTTTCCTGAATTTCTAACTGTAGATAATCTAGTATTCTGTGACCTTGCACAGTTCAACCTAAAATTTTGATTATTTCACATATGCACTACCTTAAAATTCACATGCCTTATCACACTGATTAATGCTAACACATACCTTTTAGGGGGACAGTACCCTTTCATATACTAGACTGAAGCATTAAGCATGATCTCTCTTTGGTATGAAACAGTACTTTGGAGTTTTTACATTATCTCATATTGCACTAACTCCTATTAATACAGACTAATTTGTATGCTGATTTGATCTTGGATCAGATGCACATAAGAAAATGTATAAATGAAACAATTTTTGCAATGACCTTGAAGTAATGACCTTGGACTTAAATGAGGATACAACCTTTTTTTACACATTTGTTTCCGTGGCTTCTTCCATCACAGCTCTGTAATCTGGTGGTGGTAAATCATTATAATTATATCCACTACTAGATATTGATCTCAACTGTCCATTTCCTACACTCTTACTTCCCTTTGTAGGTGTTAAGCCATTTACTTCAAACACTGGCACATCCTGTGAGTTCATACTCTTTGGTGACAAGTAACCATCATTGTCATCAATTTTATCTGGAGAACTTCCCGGAGCAAAACTCTCATGCCCACTATCACTATCATCATTTCCATGAACTTCTGCCTGCGTGCTCAAACGTACAGGTGATCCATTTTTCTGTTGTTTCCGTCGCCCTGGTGAATCTCTGGTTTGTATTTCATCTACAGTATGTACGAGAGGCTGAAGCTCAGTGTCATTTTGTTTGTTCTTCAATCTGTCTTTAGCAGCATTCTTTTTTGTTAAATCGAAATTCACATATCTCTCTTCAGTGTCACTATCTTTCTTATTTTTCTTCAAGTCAACAATTAACTTGTCAGTTTCAACAAATTTCACGTCCTCGGTCGGTGGAAGTGGTGCAAGTGACATTTTAGTATAGTCTGTGGGTTCCTCCATGGCCATAGAGTTCATACTGAGATAGCCAGGCTCCATTCCAGTGGCCCCTTCTACCACTTCATCATCATCACACTGATCATAGTTGCTACCCAGATCCAAATAATACTGAAATACATGTATGTAAATGCAACTTGGTTTTTGATCAAGACCGAATTTATGCAAAAGCTTGCTAGACTCAATTTTGATTTGATCTGTTCATGCCATTTATCTGTTTTTCTGTTATGTAAGAAAGCAATTAAATGGGTTGAGGTAATGTCCAATTTGTCACAGAGTGACTTTCAACTGCCTTTTCAAATGAACTGGCCCTTACAAATATTTCTGAAAGAAATAGAAGTAAGTTTCCAGAACTGCCACTGAACATTCTTTCTAGCATTAAAACACTGCCGCCCAATACTCCAGAAATTAGAGGAAACTGATTGCAATAAAGAAATTTTCAGGTGTGGCTTATACGTAATTGGACTTAATTGGACTTATAGTTGGATGCTGATTGTATGTACCTTAGATGGGGCTTATATGACATTGTGGCTTATTTTCAAGTGATGACTGATTAATATTTTGCAATGTTACATACCTGTTTGACATTATCCTCCAGGAAATCACCCATGATATTGACTAGCTGTGTAAATGTTGGCCTGTCTTCGGGATCTTCTGCCCAACATGCCAACATAACTTTGTATCTAAAATGGAAAGCTCCATACATACAAACCAAATTCTTTCAAAGGTACTCAAATATCACCTTTTTGGTGCTATTTTCTAATCATACCATTATTTATCATATACCTATAAATTTTCTTTCTAAAATACACGCAAATCTAGAAGCGCGAATACGCTTCAACGGATAGAAAAATCTGTATTACGTTAGTGTCAAAATACGGTGCTGGACTATTTTTCTTGGTTGGCTCCCTAACAGTATTTGGAAGCGGGAACCGATACTACAGGCACCTTGTGGGGAATCTGTTTCTTTTTTAGTAATGAAATCCCCCCCGTCAAAAATATAAACAAACATAATTTAACAAGTTTTATTGAATTCTATTACATTTTTTTAACATAAAAATCCATAAATTGTACCCTTCTATCAAAATCTTATGAATACACACAAATAACGTCCTACTTAATAGACAATCCTAGTGACTTTAACTACGTCGTCTGCAACTGTTTACATGTATATACAGTAGGTCATAAAACCTGATATATTCATCCGCCATTCATCATTTTATTTTTCAATGATATTTTTGTTTGTGACATAAAAGTTCAGTAAATTGAATCATTTTTTCTTTTTTGTTGTAGAAAATTTATAGGTATATAATAAAAGGAAAATTATGAACATAATATTCCCTATATATCTAGTGTCTATTTACTCGTAAATTTCTATTCTTAGCTTTTTTATGTAAAATTCTATTCAAATGTATTCATCTTACGCAAGCAAGAAGTAAAAATCTTTTTCCAGAAAGTGCAAGCTGTTAACCCCTTTCTTGTAAGAAACAGAAACTTTCTCACATAATGGAAAAACATTGTTAACTGCATAAAAATCCTGAGCATTACAAGCAATGTGTGAACATGAATCAAAACTCAGTCCTTAAATCTCTGACAGAACAAAATACTACACATATCAAAAACACAGAGATAAGTTAAAATTATTACGAGATACATACACTTCCTCAGTAGCTTGTGGTGGCTGTTCCATCCTGTAGCCGTCTTTCAGCAGTCCTATAAACTTATCATTCAGATCGATACCTGGGTATGGACTTCCACCCAGTGAGAACACCTCCCACAAGAATATCCCATATGACCAGCTGTAAGAAACACATACATCTTTTAAAATCATTTTAATCCTTCTTTCACTTAGTTATTATAACTATGACAAAATGGAAGAAAACATACATAGAGAAACAACTTATACTTATCTGAATTAAACTGGAACCCATATCATTTTAACCAATTATTTGGTTTTCAATCCCCTGAATGATGGCAATATACAAGTTCTGACTGGTACAGCAGGCCATGGCTGTTCTTTTGACTCATGCAAAACATATCACCTCAATGTTAACAGCCAAATACTCTACCCTTCAATGACTATGCTTCATTCATTTTATTGATTTTTTTGTTGTTGTTCTAATTTAATTTAATGATCTGGCACCTCTTACAGTCAGACTCCCTTTTTCTCACATAATAATAATGAACAGGCTTGAACCATTGAGAGGTTACTTCAAACTGAGTTGAAGTCAGAGACTTAAACCAGTCAAACAAAGAGAAAGGTCTATATGCTTTATTCACTAACTAGAATATTTTAATCAAAGAGATGAAGAGCCAGTCTCTGTAATTTTAGAGTAAGGTTAAAGATAATCGGATGCTATTCAACTTACACATCACTTTTGGTGGTGTATAACCTATGTGTGAGTGACTCAATGGCCATCCATTTCACTGGTACAGGCCCCTGGAATAGAAGTTTGTGATTATATGAGCATTCTTGAACAACAGCACTGTTGTTTGTTACCATTTTTAAGTAATAAATTAGTTACTCAATGAATCAGTGTCATTTTTAATCTCTTGTTTTCAAGGCAAGTTTTAAGAGATCATATCTATAAATAGTGCTTGACAGCTTAAGTCAATTTGGAATGGAGGAGACTTAGCTGGTATCAGAAAAAAATTCTCTGTGATTAGCTTGGACCAACAGATGTTAAGATTGATTCAACAGTAAATGAATATGCTTTCATCATAGCAAAAGTACAAAATTAAATTTAGACTCAGTGTATGGCAATTGTTAGATGTTTGTTACAACACATCGTTACTCAAATTACTTTCACACATTTATCAAAGAACTTACATCTCCCTTCTTTCTGTACTCTTCATTTGCATATTTGTAACAGTCTTTGGATAAACCAAAGTCACAAATCTTAACAACATTGTCTTCAGCTAACAACACATTTCTTGCTGCCAAATCTCTATGTATGTACTGTAAAATATTAGAGAATTTTTTTTTTTTTTTTTAGCAAATGTAATACAATGTGATTTTTACCATAAGGCAATGATGACTGAAGTGTCAAAATGTAACTGGTATAAAAAAAATACTTGTAAAGAACATTTCAATACTTGTACCACCTTTTTAACTTTCTTCATCGTTACCAGTGACAGGTTACAATTAAGATATATTTAATATATATAAATAACACTATATAACACATAGGATTAAAACAACTTTATTATGTACATCCCTTTAACTTGAAGGCCCAGTTTCATCTACAAAGATAAGATATTCCTCCAAACTAACATAATTTAAAGATATGCTACAACTGTGCTTCTAACAAACATTCCCATTATTCAAATGGTTAAATATGGCCCTGTATCTAAAACAAGAGGGCAATGTTGGCCCTTCATCACTCACCCTGGTACTATTCCAGTGACCTAGTTTTTGACACTACTAAAAATCAAGATATCTGTATTCAAAATGTGACTTCTGGAGTGTTAACAAAATTTTCCAGTGATCTAAACAATTGATCCAATTTTTTAGCCTAGATGACCAATAATCAAACTTGACCTAGAAATCAACAAAACAAACACTTTATGTGACTTCTGGAGTGTTCACAAAACTTTCTTGTATTTAAGCCAGTGACCTAGTTTTTCACCCCACTTTCAATGTGTGTGTGTGTCTGTGTCGAAAGTGGGTAGGGGGGAGGGGGTAGATGGGAAAGAGACAAAATTACCCTGTAATAAAACTTTAGCATACCTTTTTCGATGCTAAGTATTCCATCCCTCTGGCAACCTGAAATGACCATGATATCATATTTTTCTTTGTCAGGGGAGGACCTAATAATGCTGCGGTATTATCGGGAGCTGCCTTATTCATGTAGTATGGTTTTGTTGTCAATGGTTTCTTAAGATCGCCATCTTCTATTGCTGCTGCCGCCGCCTCTGCTGCTGGTGCTCCATTTTCTGCTGCTTCTTTCATTTTCTGGGTCACAGGGTCAAGGTAATCATCATTCATTGTATCTTGAAACTCATCCTTATGTTTTAGTATGTAGTTGCGTAAATTACCAAAATGACAATATTCTACAATCACATACAGCTCGCCTGAAAAATATAAACAAGCAATTTATTATCAGAATCTAATCAGAATCCACTTTGATCAAGGCATTCAACTTTTCATTGCCTTCAATGGGATGCATAAACAAAATTGCCTTCGGTAAGCAAAAGATAATGGATAACAGTCTTTTTTTATATAATTAATGAAGATTGCATCAAAACTTCTACCACTAGACTGCAGACAAAAAAAAGTAAGAAAAACTTCCATTATGGTGACTCAATTACTCTCTACACTGAGTTATGCTTATTTTATGTTTGGCATGTAAATAGTCGAGATTAATTTTTTATAATTAATCCTTTTTTATTCTGGCTTGATGCCATTACATAAATTAATTACTATTACAGTCTGTTCTTAGATAAATCTATCATCATGTTTAATTCATGTTTGTCTGGAATATCATGAAAACCATGTTTAATTTCGGACATTATGACATAAGCAATGCTATAATAAACACTGTCGCTAACATTCCACCTCCACATAAGAACCAGAAAATTAAGCCCTCCCACCGCACCAAAATTGACATCAAGCTTGACAGGTTTTTCCTACCAGTGCCTATTTGTATACAATGCTGTATTTTCTAAGCTTTGTCAAGATTTCTGGGAACAAAAGGTGCTGATTAGTCTTTCTCTTTTTCAGTTACCAAGGTACACACTAATGGTCTGGTTAGCCAAACTGCTGCTGCACTGACAGATGCCAACAGCACCTTTTAACTATGCTATGACAATTACAAGGTTGTTTTCTATTCCTGAGTTAAATAAGCATTAAAGAACTGGCCAGATAGCTGTGGCCAAGTGTTCTTTTTTGCCTCCATTTTTTATTAAGCCTTTAGTTGTATAGGGTATTTTATTACATTGCTCTGTTCATCTGGATAAGGTATGGTAAAGTACCTTGCTGTCTGCAGCTAGAATGTTATATAATGGTTCAAAATCACCAAGCAGCACCATGATTAATGTGCTCACATTGCTAATCTCTAGCAAACAGGAACACAGGGAATGGGGATGGGGTTTTCTTGTGTTTTAAATTGGTCACTCCTGCACACTATTGCATGGGGATTTTTCATTAAGGTATCTCCCGTAGTGCCGATCAAGGGGTAGATCTTACTTTAATTTAGTGTTTATCTTTTGAAGTTCTCTCATTTTATGACCAAAACACTCTTAAAGCGACTGACTCACAGATGGGCCGATGATGAAAAAAAAGAAAATGTTAATAGATCTGGAAATTCTAGCTGTAATTGTGAAGAACATATCTAAATTAAGTTACTAGCTCATTTTTATTACAGAAAAACATTAATATATAATGTTTTACAGACTTTTATCATTAAAAATTTTACCCGTTAGTCACGGGGTAGACTCTTTAGTTATACGATTAATTTTGACGAAACTACATAATCAGACTCTGTGGCTCAGTAGGTTATCGCTTTATATTTTACTGACCGAAAGGTCATGGGTTCGAATCCTGATAAAATCAAAACTTTTTTTTTTTCATATTTCATGGTGTATAGAAGCATAATATTATGTTTTTTTCCATAGTATATTAACTTCTTTTAAATGTTAAAGAAATTTTTTTTCAGCTAATTTCTGTGAGTCAGTCGCTTTAATACCTACTCTTAAACTTTCATTGAATATACCTACATATTCAATGGTTGTATAAATATGTGACATGACATGACAAATCAACAATCTGGTCAATTTGATATCATTAAGAAAAGATGTCAAAGTTTGATGTCATAAACTGATTAAGGATTTCTGCAAACACACTATCTTCTTTGCCTTTTGTGAACAACCACGGAAGTGCTGTCTTCGAAAAATTCTAGTGTTCTAAGGTTACTGATTCACTGATATGGATCAAACAACAACCTAGCAACTATATTGTATGTTGCATGTTACGTGGTATGATGTCCATGATGCAAAAATAATTGATAGAAATATTGTATATGCATTGTTTATTCCACCATCAGTGTACCTTCTGGAAGTAAGAATGCAATAAAAAGTATACAAAAGTAATTTCAAAGCAGTCCATTATCTGAAAGTGAAAAAAACCTGAAAATGTAAAATTTGACCACATGGTTGATAATCTCATGACATGGCCGATATATATTCATTAAAAGCTATGAGCTTTCTGTCATTTCCTTTGTTTATAGGCACCCTAGAACAATAAATCTTCTACAGATGTGAGAGAAACTGACCTCTTGCTATGTTTTTGGTTACAGCACCAAGTAGGTTCAGAATGTTCAAATGTTGACCAATATGTATAAGAATCTTCAGCTCTGATAACAGGGTCATCATCTGCTCTCTATCTGTACAGTCTGAAATAAAAGCCATAAATAAGTTTAAAGTTCTGTAATCATCCATGTTTAAAACATTGTTACTTTCCCTTTTTACAACGATTTCAATGTAAAATGATATGATAATCATTACCATCATTATCATCAAGGTTCTGATTTTGATTTTGTGCAAAAATTAGAGTATGTATGAACTTGTACATGTAAGATGCCATTTAATATGTCACTATACCTTTGACCATTTTGACAGCTACACTTAATACATCAACATAGTCCACTATTCCGATGGCTTCTGCTTTCACAACCCGACCAAATGCTCCCTGCCCTAGAATCATACCTGTAAAAAAGATCATGTAACAGATTTAAAATCATACACATAAAAGCACAGACCCTAAAATCAACATATTTTATTGTCTCATTGTCGACAAAATGAAAAATATTTTATAATGAAAACTTGAACATATGTTAAATTATATATATACACCAAGAAAGTTTTCATTTGCTTTCCACCCAAAATCAACAACAACCTTCTATACAAAAACAGAGAATTACAACATTTTGTTTACCTGGGGATCCCAATCTTTTGATTTGGTATTGTATTCACTTATCAGAAAAGAGGCAGAGCCTCAATCACAAAAGAGGCAGAGCCGCAATCACAAAAGAGGTGTAGCCTCAATCACAAAAGAAGTGGAGCCTCAATCACAAAAGAGACAGAGCCTCAATCACAAAAGAGGCAGAGCCTCAATCACAGAAGAGGTGCAGCCTCAAAGACAAAAGAGATGAAGCCTCAATCATAAAAGAGGCAGAGCCTCAATCACAAAAGAGGTGCAGCCTCAAACACAAAAGAGATGAAGCCTCAATCACAAAAGAGGCAGAGCCTCAATCACAAAAGAAGTGTAGCCTCAATCACAAAAGAGACAGAGCCTCAATCACAAAAGAGGCAGAGCCTCAATCACAAAAGAAACAGAGCCTCAATCACAAAAGAGGCAGAGCCTCAATCACAAAGGAGATGATGCCTCAAGTTTGATCAGCAGTACACACTGCCAAAAAAAAAATATCCCAAACCAGATCACTATCAAAACACTATTTTAGTATTCCTTTTTAGTTGTTTGGGTCCTCAGACCCGGACAACTAGAGACGGCATTTCCAGGTCATCCAGGTTTTTCAAAACTGAATTACTGCGAAAGTAGTTCGTATTTAAATCGCCCACAGTTTCGAAAAGGTAAATATACTGTAGGAAAAAAACAATTGAAACAATTACTTGATCAACATTTCATTTGAAGGACATCCAAATTTATTTCATATGTCACTGTATGCTGTATGCAAAATTTGCAAATATGACATTGCCCTTACCCTTAACACAATAAAAAGGTAAGATACATATGCCATATATAGTTATGATGGCATGTTATTCTATCAAATATGGAATCTGCAATCTGGAAAGGCAGAATCTAAAACATTTCATTAAAAATATTAACTAGTATATATTAAAGAATAATTTCAATGCATCCAGTTTATCTGCTGCACTAAGAACTTTTGACTGACACCTTGACATCTAGTAAATTTTGTTCAATACCATTCAATTTTACCTTGTTTTGAAGGAAATAAAATTCTCTTAATTTTAGGGTATACCACTTTTACAATACAGTATCAATTTTTGTCCACAGTGACTTTGTATTAAATATCATTTATATCATGCCATTTCAATGACTTCACATAAAATATGCCTGTAGGTCCCTAATGAAATTGTGCACAGCATTCTCACCTAATCTCAGCCTTTCTTTTGGGAACTCCCATTTTGCATCATAGGGTATGCAGGATGTTTGTTCATCAATAGGCATATCTGGGTTATAATCACCTTTTGGCTGAATCAAATACTGCTCTAGTTCTTTGTGCTGAAATTGGAAATACATAAAATCAAGTTTAAAAAGTCTGAAAAACAATCCAAAAATTCAACTATAATAAAATTATTGAGATATGTCCAGCTAATGGATTTCAAAAAAAACAACAACTAAAGTTCAGAAATACTTCTCCTTTCTTTAAACCAAGAGTACTCTTGAACACTTGGTAAATAAATGGAACAAAATGGAAGTAATCTGGCATTTTTATAGTCTCATCCTTGTCCGAAAATATTAATTCTAGCTTCAACCGTATTCTAGCTTTTAGTAACTTGGTACAAACGAGGACATTTTATCAATTAAAGTTAGAAATAATAAATTATCAACCTATGTCAAGTATATAAAAATGAAAATTGCTTCTTTTTCTCTATAAATATCAGAAACACTTCTCAATAATTCTGTGTGAACAATGAAAAAACAGTTTACTTACAAGTTCCATAGACTTTCTCCTATACACCCAGCACAAAATAATGACAGCGATGGCAAGAGCTGCGACAACGATACAGCAAACAATAATCACATTAGTCTCCCAAGATGCCAAGGCAGACTGCTGCCCAGTAGGCCTTGCTGTAACAGAAAAAACAAAACAACTCATGATAGCTCGTTAGGGCTCATCTGACACAAAATAGTACCCGGAATGTATGTTTTAAAGATAGAAGAAAGAGAGAAGAAACAAAAGCACAAAAAGAACAAGAGAACCAGATGGTCCTGAATCGCTCACCTGAAAAGAAACTACCAAACAACTGGGGCCTGTTTTATCAATAATGCATAAGTTCCCCACAAAATTCTGCGTAACTGAAATTCACGCATAAAATTTACACCTTGCAGTAAAGCTGTTTTATGAATAGGCATACAATTCTGCGTAAATCAAACTGTATAGTAACTTAGACGTAACTGAGAAAAATCCGTAACACAGTCAAAAAGCACCTGTTTCTGGTGACGTCCATTTACCTCCTAAGTGTCAGTTTACAATGACATGGCTGCGTCAATGACAGAGTGGAAAGGATTCCCCGAAGTTTGTGAGGTATTTACATATGCCCTTAAAACACAAAGCAATCCAAAAATGTATCAATTTTGACTGTCCTGTACCATCAATACAAGTAAACAGCTAGGTGAAGTCGCATTAGAATTTAGATGGACAGCGGTAATCATCGCTTCCATGGCTCTATATTCTGGTAAATATCCATTTGTGGGGACAAATAATGGCATTGTGAGGAAGGCAAAGATTAAATAATGTTCTTTAAAGCATTTCAAAATGATATTTCCTGAGAATGGTTACAGTGGTATATAGTGTAAACATTGCTTGAACTGCACGCTTTTTTAACTTTTGTTACTTTCCAACAATGCTGATGTCCAATCTTCAGTGAATGTTACATATGCCAAGATACAGTGATTTGAAGAAAAAAACTTGTCACCAGTAAAAATAAAATATACAACATTTCACTTCAGCCTAGGAGCTAATAAATTATATGTGTGTCTTCCAGACAACAACCTATTTTGTTCAATTTTTTGCATATAGCATTATTGATTGTCCTGGGATTTGTTTTATGGTTAACACACAATTGAAAGTTTAAACAAACTATTGTTCTGCTTTAGTGTAACTGTTCAGGTAACAATTAATGATCATTTTCAAAATTTGTGAGGATTACCTTTCACTTTCAAAAATGTCAGAACATGTAGGAGTCAGGGCTGAGTGATATTGTCCTTTCATGTATAACAGTTACAACTGCAACAATGTGAACAGTAGAAAAGAAACTTTTGTATTAACAACAAAACAGGATTAGAACAACAAATGGCATACACCATATTGTATTTTGCCCATACGAATATTTTTGGTTACTTTTAATTTAGACACATGCTGTCATTTCACCAATATTTCTCATACTTCTGACAAAAAAATCTAATCCTTATGTTAAAGTAGTGATGTTGAATGTTTATTTATAAACAAAGAGCCTAACAGAAAATCACTAATATCTAGGTGTATTTAAGCAATCATTTGACGTAACTGTTACTGTGAATTACTGACAGTAACACATGTATTTACATGTTTGTTCTTCTCTCTTATCATTATCTTGCAGTTCTGTTGAGACTTTTTCTGAGATCTGTATATGTAAAAATATAATAACACCACTGGTACATTAACATTTACTGACAGCATCCATAGGTTTGAATGTATTCTAAAAAGGAAGTCTTTGTTATTGCTTTTCTATGAGACAGCTGTCAGTTCCCTAAAAAAGACATAACTTCTGAAAGACACCTCTCTTCAAAACATAGATAGCATGTTAATAAGGTAGAATCTACCAACAGAAAGATAGTTGTATATGGATGAACTAAGTTTAAGAGGTCAGTAGACTTAAACATTGACAGCAGTACAGTTAAAAACCTTGTTCCTGAAGACATCAGAATACAATGAGTAAACAAGGGCAGTTTGTTGGCTTTGAAATGAGTTCCCTTACAACTTACATTATCTAACACCAAGGGCATATATCACACCACTGTACTGTTCATTGTTAATTTGTGATTCAGTGTTTTGAATGCTTCCTGAAATAAAATTTCAGTCTTCTACATTACTACACAGTCATTTTTTTTTTTCATTTATATATGTTCTTAATAATCCCAAACAGGGTGTCCACATACTTATAATCAAATTTTACTCAAAACATGTGAAGAAAAAAAAATTAAAGGGATGGAAGAGATCACCTTCCATAAGTCCATGTAAACTCAGTCATGTAAGTATTTTGCCTCTTAACTAGTTAACTCATGTAAGTCTAGACTGATTTTTATTGTGAAAAGTAAATTATATATGAAACAGTGTTAACACCCACATATGCTTAGAAACTTTGGAGGGTGAAGAGCAGAATGATAATTTAATGAAGCTTATTATGTATAAATGCTATTTTATTTCCCAATTTAAAATTCATGTATAACATGTTTCTTCAGGAGCATGATAATGTCACTTGGACCACCTAGCAAACAGTTCAGCACTTAAATATATAAATGCTTAGCAAACACTGTAAATGTTTATGTTTGTCAAGTGTTAAAGATGATGAAAATTATGAATGGATAAATGAAATGAAAGAATAACTTCAAAGTAAGAAGCAGGTACCAGCTTTCCCCTAGTTCAAACTGCTGAACCACTTGATCAACCACTGCTGATTACTACAGTTCTAGTATTGACTTATGCTCTGTCCTGTATCTGTGATACAATTTAATGATATGTGATAGGGATTTTTGCTGTTATTCCCAGGGTGTAGAGGTAGAGGTTAGAGTACCACATCCAGTTCAACTTTTACCAAGCTTAGTTTGTTTGATCCTTATTTTCTGCGACTTTGTCGAGTACAACGATACTGCACTAGGCTATGCTCGTACCATTGTTAGGATCTATACAAGTCTTAAGTGTATCATGTAAACTGTTTAATTTACAGGCATTTAACATCGCAGAAACAGAATACAGATGCAAAATACATAATCTTAGTGGAAAATACAAAGTGAAGTTACAATTTGCAGCAAACGTTAATCATTAAACCTTTTGTGTGAACATACAATCGACTCAAATCCTGTTGATAGAGATGCTGGAAACTGCAGTTAGCAATATTTTGTTGACTGAATTAACTTTCGTGTCTACTCCCGCATTTTGGTAACCCTAATAGTGTAATGTTGTGAAAAAGAAATAATTCAGGGTTTCAACTCATTGCCCACATACCACTTGGTTGTTTCTTTTGCCGATTTTCACTTTTTATCAACGATGGCCGCCATCTTGATTTTTTTTTTTTTATGAAAAATTTACGCATGGTCAAGAGGTGGTGTAAAGTTTATGTCATCTTTTACGCACATTGCCTTACATCAAGTTTTGATAAAATGCTTCTTATGCTATTTTTGTCAGTTATGCACAAAGTTATGTACTGAACTATGTGCAAGTACGTTGATAGAACAGGCCCCTGGTGGAGTGGGGGGTGGGGTCAGGGTGGTGGTGACACCTAAGGGAAGTGTCAAATGGCAGACAGTTCAAATACCCCATTAGATATAAACAAAATTTAAAACCAAGCAAGAAGGTCAATAGTTCAAGGTAAACCAAAGTCAAATTTGAAGTCTGTATACAAACTTGTAACAAGAAGGGCCAATGGCCCTAAAGCGCCCACCTGGGTTCAAAGATGAAAGAAATTTTTATGAATGTAATGATGCATATCACAGAAATGGACCGATGCAATTTCATTGCCATAGCTCCAAAAACAAAAAGTAGGTCAGCAGGTCAAAATATAGGTCATGAGACAACATTTTTGAAAACAGAACGAAAAGCTGTAAATAAAGTCCAAATTTCATTGCTGTAGCTTTAAAACAAAAAAGAAGGTCAGTAGGGTCAAAAACTATAGGTCATGATATGACTTTTTTGAAATCGGAACAAAAAACTGTACACATGGTCCAAATTTCATTGCCATAGCTCCAAAAACAAAAAGTAGGTCAGTAGGTCAAAAATATAGGTCATGCGATGATATTTTTGAAACTGAAACAAAAAACTGTGCACACGGTCCAAATTTCATTGCTGTAGCTAAAAAACAAAAAAGTAGGTCAGTAAGGCAAAATATAGGTCAAGGAATAAAGTTTTTGAAATCACTTTAAAAAACTGTACAAATCAAATGGTCAAAATTTTATTGCCATAGCGAGAAACTTAAAAAATGAGATTTTTTTTTTTTTTTTTTTTTTTTTTTTAGGAGGGGGTGACCCCCAGGGGAGAGGGGATGACCCCACGGTGGTCACAGTGCATACTACCAAAAATCTAAGCTCCAGGCCTTGCAGTTTGTGACAAGAAGATTTTTAAAGTTTTTTCCAATATAACTCTATGTAAAACATGTGACCCCTTGGGCGGGGCCAGTTTTGACCCAGGGGCCATGATTTGAACAATCTCTGTAGAGGTCTACTAGACAATGCTCAACACCAAATATCTTAGCTCCATGCCTTGTAGTTTCTGACAAGAAGATTTTTGAAGTTTTCCCTATATAACTCTATGTAAATCAAGTAAGCCCTGGGTGGGGTCAGTTCTGACCCCAGGGTCATAATTTGAACAATCTTTGTAGAGGTCCACTAGATGATGCCTCATACCAAATATCTTAACTGTAGGCCTTGCAGTTTCTGATAAGAAGATTTTTAAAGATTTTCCTATATAACTCTATGTAAAACATGTGACCCCTTGGCATACATGTGATATCCCGGCGGGATTTAAGAAAGTCCCGTTATTACACATCAATTCCAGCTGTCCCGGTAATCATTAAAAATTCCCGTTATTAAAATCAAGAAGAAAAATTTTTTTTCCTCTGCCGACGTCAATAACTTGCTCAGCTCCGGTTATGGGCGGAGCTTATACTCGGAAACGGCGATCAATACATACTACCTTCAAACATTGACCAATCAGAGCGCATTTTACTACTTTCATTGAATTAATCCTGTGTTGACACTCGATACACAATTAACACATTTAGCCATCAACGGGTGTTGAATTGGGCCAATATTATTCGATTGGGGATGTACACCCAGTAGAAAATTGTTGTGGACAACTTAACAAATTAATTGAATGCTTAATTTTAAAGGCAAACGGTTAAACATCAATGTATTACTAGTGTTACTCTAACCTTTTAGACAGTGTAAGGAAATGACTAAAATACTTTTTGGTGTTTTTGTTTTAATTCTCGGATTTATTTATAAGAAAAGGTCAAGTAGTTTTAAGACAAGCTTAACAAATTGTAGGCAACCAATTTCAGCAAATATTTAGTTAAATAAACATAAGACAGCGAGTGAAAATCTCGGATAAATTTCGTTTGTCATATATTTCCGCGACCCCGCCGTATTTTAATATTTATAGAAAACAGTGTCTTAGATACTTTTTATATGGCAAACTTACAACATTCAATTGATTTATTAAGATAAGTGTTCATTATTTAATTATAAATACCAGTTTTTCATTGAAAAAGTCTCCTTTTCTCTAAGACTTAAATATTTCTGTTGTGGTTACTTTTGAAAGCAACAATTATAATGAATCAACATAATTTACATCTTAAAATCGTTTGTACTTTTGTTAAAAAAATTCTGGTGAAACTGGAAACACATCCCAGACTTTTCACAAAATGGGATCTGTGTAAGGACTTAGGTCCAAAAGCTAAAATTCAAAAGACAAAAAAAAAAAATTCAATCATCAGTGGGAATCTGAATATAAATGGTTAGGAAAGTGTGCTAAGGGAACAGATTATGCCTTTTGCATGTGGTGCAACCTTTATGTATTAACAAAAAACACTTCATTAGTTTTCTTTTCTGTTCTTCTTGTCTTTCTTTTTGCGAAAACGAGTCGATAAAAAAAATTCCAGTTTTCAAGCTAAAAATCCAGCTGAAAATCCAGTTGTGAGTTACCGAAGTTATCACATGTATGCCTTGGGCGGAGCCAATTTTGACCCAGGGGCCAAGATTTGAACAATCTTGGTAGAGGTCTACTAGACAATGCTAAACACCAAATATCTAAGCTCCATGCCTTGCGGTTTCTGACAAGAAGGTTTTTAAAGTTTTCCCTATATAACTCTTTGTAAATCAGGTAAGCCCCGGGCAGGGTCAGTTCTGACCCCAGGGTCATAATTTGAGCAATCTTTGTAGAGGTCCACCAGATCATGCCTCATACCAAATATCTCAGCTCCAGGCCTTGCAGTTTCTGACAAGAAGATTTTTAAAGATTTTCCTATATAACTTTATGTAAAATATGTGACCCCATGGGCGGGGCCAGTTTTAACCCAGGGGCCATGATTTGAACAATCTCGGTAGAGGTCTACTAGACAATGCTGCATACTAAATATCTAAGCTCCATGTGTTGTGGTTTCTGACAAGAAGATTTTTGAAGTTTTCCCTATGTAACTCTATGTAAAATCAAGTGACCCCCAGAGCGGGGCCAGTTCTGACCCCAGGGTCATAATTTGAACAATCTTGGTAGAGGTCCACTAGATGATGCCTCATACCAAATATCTAAGCTCCAGGTCTTGTGGTTTTTGAGAAGAAGATTTTTAAAGTTTTTTCTTTTTTTTTGCCATGGCAACCAGAGTTCTGCATGGAATTGAATTCTTTAAACAACTTTGGAAGAGCTTTATCTAAGGAACATCCCATGCAAGTTTCATTGAATTTGGCCCAGTGGTTCAGAGGAGATGTCGTTTGAATGAAATTGTTGACGCTGCACGACGACGGACAGCGGACGGAGGGGGATCACAATAGTTAAAATTTCAAAGACATATCTTCAAAAACAAGGAAGTAGGTCAGTAGGTCAAGGTCAGCAAAGGTCAAAGTTGAAGTCTGCAAGCAAATTTATACATAGAGTTAGAATTTCATTTAAATAGCTTCAAAAAACAAGGATGTAGATCAGTAGGTCTCATAAAGGTCAAGGATGAAGATGGATGAAGATTAAGTACCTGGGCACCCTAGAAAGAGCCAAGATCTTCTAAAGCCCATCTAATTAACTATGCTATACTGAACCATATGTATCTAAGCTCAAGGCCTTTCATTTTCTTTAAAACTTTTTCCTATATAACTCAATTCTAAACTAAGTGATCACTAGGCCTTGTGGTTTCAGACAAGAAGATTTTTAAAGTTTTTTTTTTCCTTTCATTTGCCATGGTAACCGAAGTTCTGCATGGAAATCCATTTTTATAATTTTGAAAGAGGACCATACAATGATCAATTCTGTAAAGTTTGATTGCAACTGACCCAGCAGTTTAGGAGGAGATGTTGTTTTAAGTCAATTGTGGGTGATGATGGACAAAACAGCATAATAAAAGCTACAGCTGACCTTTTGTCAGGAGAGCTAAAAAAGGATGTGTGTGTGGTGGTGGTGGGGTGGGGGACACCATCTTAAAGTAACTGACACCTCAGTACAGCTTACAAAATATAAATAACATTAACTGTGAAGACTTTTAGACAGAAACTAATAATGAATAAATAAAGACCTTATATGATGAGGCTCCACTAATAATATCTTGTAAAAATCATTGTTTTGGTATTGAAATACCAAATACAGCAAAAACAAAGATAAAACATACCATATTTGTAAGTGAAATTTCTAGCTATGAAGCCACCTCTATTCTCTGCCATACAGGTGTATACACCAGTAAAACTGGAATCTGTAGCATTAATCTTCAACCTGAAAAATATGTAAAAAATGTGCTGCTTTGTGTATTTTATGAACCTGAACAAACACAGAGGGTGAAATTTAAATATATGTCAAATACTTCTTTATTTTTTTCTACAACTAATATGAAGTCTTCATCAGCACTTTAATTCTAAAAGGCTCCATTTTTCCTGACTATCTTTAATGAAATATAACAAAAGGCCATGAAGGTCTTTACTCGCCTGTGTCTCAATGCCATGAAACACAATGGTAAGAAAATTCACAGATAAAACTGAGTTAAAACAGACAGACAGAGCAAGAAGCCATTCAGTTTAGTCAGTGACTGTTATCAGAAATTTGTGCTGACCTTTAATCAATCAAGAGTAACTGACAATGAAGGATGGAAAAGAATACTTAAAACACAAAGCTTGAAATATTGCTTATAGAAGAAAACAGTGTCAAATACATCTACAAACCTTTGACCATCATCTACAATTTCATATCCCTGTGTCATATTTTCTGGGTCCAGTTTCTCAAAGTCTTTAAACCAATATATCACAGGTGAGGGCAGGCCGTCCACCTCACAATCATATGCAAATGAGCTGTCATCAATAAATGTCTTTGAAGGTTCAGAAGAGAAAAAAGGTGGCTCTATATCTGTAACATAAAAAGAAAATTTTTCCTTTAATCTTCATTACTCCCTTGTCCTAAATAATACTGATGAAATTTTGCATCAGACATTTTCATTATTTAAAATGCTCTTTTTTTACACCATTTTCCTTATTAATCTTGTGTTTCTTATCACCTTTTCCTACAAATTACTCAGTGTTTGACAAACTGAACTGTTATAGTCTGGTCTACAGAAGACTGAAATTTATTTCAAGAACGCTAACTTTCTGAGGTTTTAAGCCACACCTCTCCTCCACACCTCATACAATCTCGTTACAGCAGTATGGTCACCTTATACCAAAATCAACAGTATGGTGACTTTATATTAAATCAAGAGTGGTACAAAAAGCACAAGCATACTTAATTATACTGTGCAGACTGTAATAAAGATCATCATCATAATCATCAGTAATGATAACTACTTTAATGTCATTATCATCACCATCAACTATATCTAAAACAACCACATCATCATCACCATCATCATCAAAAAGAAATGCATCATCAATAGTCACTTAATCATTTTAAATCATTATAGTCGAACTTTCAAAACTTCAATTATTTTACAATACTGCTTAATTACTTTAATTTCCTAACTGATAAAAGGACTTTCATCATTACATCAGTCTAAACAGAGAAACCTTAAGGAGCCTATCATTCTCAAGAAAAGCTAAATAAGAAAGTTAATGCCAGCAATAAGGACCTGACTTGTGGACTAGATTTTCTCAATAAACTTTGAACATGTTGAACTCCTTTCAAATAATTCAAACAAAGACAATTAATTTCATTATCTGTATATTACAACTTCCTTTCCACTAAAGCTAAACAACAATTAAGTACCAATTAAGAGCTTTCTGGTTTCTTTACAGGCACCACCTCAGGTAATACAATACATAAACATTTAAATTTTAATGCTGATTGCAGAGCCATGAAGAACATCTATAAATATATTTTAATGTCTCTCCTGCATACTGTGTAACCTGTTGGTGTATGTCTTCAGTAAGGTGTGCAAGAGTTGGTTTTGGTGCAAATCTTATATGATCGCTCAGTTTTATCATTCAATATAGTATTGTAATAAGTTTGAGTTAATTTCTTGATTTATTTATATCTATGGACTGAATCACAACAGAACAAAATAAGTGTGTACTAAACAAAAATTCCCTGGGCCCTGCCAGCCTTTTTTGCTAGAAACCAATTATGCCATCTAATGAAAACTGTGATTCTACATGAACAATACTACTGTCAGCTGCTGATTTGAAGAACTGAGATTTAACTGTAAAAATTCAAATCTTAAACAGCTCTTTCACCTCTAGATACAGTGGCACATGTACAAAGCAAACACCTTTTCTAGTGCTAGACATTTTTTTCCTTTAAGAGTCAAGGACAAGAAGAACAAGATACAGGAATGGACCCATTGCCTTCATAATTTAATGCTTTTAGTCCAGTCTTGCACCAAGTCCTTGTGATTGTAGTCTTGTTATAATTTACTGAAACACTGAAAACATTGAAAAGGTCATCCCTATGCCAAACTCTTGTTCACCATAAGTGATGCAAAACCAAAAGGACTTTCTAAATTTAAGTTCTTATCTATATACCATGTGAATGGCAACTTTCTTAATCTTCAGATGTGTATATTTCAGATACACCATGCTGGTATATAGACATAGTCTATTATGGCATGGCATGTGCCCCCTGACCTTTATGCCAGGAAAACTGATGACACTTCTCTGCACTTAGTGGTATTGAATATTAAAAGCAATTTCTCCCAAGTACACAATTATATTTTGTCAGTCTATGGTCCTCATACAAGTACATTTTGCATATATTTAAAATACCATGTTGTAAATAATTACATAAAATACCTTCCCTATGGAACCCATGAAACAAAAGTAGATAATGAATGCAAAATAATGCATTTTCTTCTGTTAGAGTTGCTAAATACAACATATCATGTTAATCTTCACTGCCTATGAGACACTGTATAATTTACAATCTGAACAATACTTCCCCCCCCCCACCCCCCGATATGCAATAAACATCCACGACCATTATCAGCCTGAATGGACAAGAACCATTTATAAAATCTGAACAACCAATAGGAATGTGAATTCAGAAATGTGTGTAAATGCATGTCAAAATTTGAGAAAGGATTAAATACGTTCCTTATTCTATAACTAATTGAAAGTGCATAAAACCTTGACATGTGTCTGTATTCATTCCTGTATAAATGAAATACAAATTATGACTTTCATTCCCACAGCTCTCATGGTAATTTTATGCAAATCCATGTCTAACAAAATCTGTCTTTGTTATCTGTCAATGTCAAACTACACATATACAAAATGTTTCCTTATTGATAAATACTGGATAATATTATGTCTGCATATCACTTCTTAAAATGTTTGTGCCAAATCTTCTTAATGGCTGTGAAGATTTTGCAAGTACTACTTTAAATGCAAGCTCTTTACAATAATAAAAAAAACCCATTATTGTGACAACAAAAAACAGTACTGTAATTCACATAAATATTTCACATTTGTTTCTTTTTTTCACTTTAATCTCTTAATCTGCTAATTTTCAAATATGGAACTCATCCATCATTGCAATTTGGATGAGCCTATTTATCATTTTACAGGGGACATTACTGAAAAAACAGCAAACTGTGCAGACTGACCACAGTCTGCTTTGGTCATGAAGGCAAAAACTATAGCTGCTAGACTAGATTAACAGAATCAAAATGAACTTAATCTATATCGCAGGCAATCATACCTCTAACAGATAACTGTATTTTTCCAATTGCTCCATTTATCTTCATACCCTGAACATCATAGCCGAAGCAGACAAATTCATCCTGGTCATATTGTGTGACGGGACTTATAGTCACAACGGTTATTATGGTTGAATAATTCTCTCTGAAAATGTAATTCAATGTACTGACAATGATATATTGACAACACTATGGCATTCTAGAAAGGTATGGATAGACTACAGGAAACAAAGAAATAGGTTATAAGTAGTTCATTTAACTAAATCCTATTCAGGTCCTTGTAGGCAAAGTATCCTTATAGTTTGATAATTTCTGATGTTACATCTAACAATGCTGCAATTGTTCTTTGCACTTACAGCATAAAACAGCATCATTTGCAAACAATCTTTATTAAGTATACCAATGTTAAACTCGAGCCTTGACATTTGTAACAGACTTACCTATAGTGCCTAATATTAGTCCTATTTTCTACCCAGCCAAGTTCCGTCTGCAAGTCATTTGTTCTGTTCATGACAGTCAAATTTGAGTACTTCCAAATGCTGGCCTTGAAAAATAGTTCTACAGTATCTCCTATTACAGGGTGTTTATTGGTGGCCCAGTAATGGAAGCCATTTTTCACGTCTGAAAATTTACAAATGTTAAAGGTCATATTAATTTTCATGATCTCTTTTTCAGAAACCTTTATTATAGAAGGAAAGGGTTTGTTTGGTAGTGTTCCTTTTCATCATCAATCAGACAGGACAGGTTGTTGGCACTACTGTCAAATGGCTTTTAATCTATCATTAAGTTTAAAAGAAAACCTCAAGTTGAAAAAGAAAGTTCAACTACTTATTTCCAAAAACCTGACTAGCTTTTCAAATATTATGGAAATTACTTTTCAGAATTCTTCAGACAAGAAACTGTGTACATTGTACTTCTGTCACAGTTCCAAACAGAAAACTTACTCTACTTTTCTCAGAAGTTTTCATGGACTGTTTTAATTTCAGTTTATCAATAGTCATGATGGTTTACATACCTGTTGAAACAAATTGTATGGAGGCAGATGATGATCCAACTTTATTTTGGCCCCTACATTTATAAAATCCAGTTCTATTCTCCTTCACAACAAGCTGGCTAATGTTTGTCAGTCTGTCTTCTGAAACAAAACTGTTTATTTTTGGAAACACGACTGGTGTTCGGTCAGTTATGTTGACTGGTTCCCATCTGTCATTCTGTATACTGCAGTTCATGGGGCTTGTACAAGACTGCCACAGCCAGTCTATGCTGGTAGGAAAGGGAACTGATTTTACAGAACAGTTGATTCTATGTTCCAAGTATATAAGATAGAACTCGGAACCAGCATTATCAGTTGAAATATTTACCTCAGGCTCATCTGAAATATAGATGTTTAATAAATTCATTAAAACAAAACAATATTCAATCCACTTCAAAAGAATAAAAAAGAACAATTATTTTCCTTTGACTGTGGTAATTGTATTTAAAAGAGATAAAATAAAAGTTAACACAACCACATTTTACCTACAAGCTGCCAAAATTTTAAAACAAAGCAAATTCAGACTGAAATTTCATTATTTCTTGTAGATTTTATATCTGAAAACAGATGTTGTAGGTTTAAAGGACTTCTAATATCTAAATGAACAGAGGTACTGGTTCAATTGAATTAGATGAGACATGAATTTTTCCAGAAAAAAACAATTTGGACTATAAAGGTACCACACAAGACCATCATCTTTTTTTTTTTTGGAAGTACTCTTACTGCATCAGTTTTATTCAGTATCAGTTTCTTATATAACTCATACTTTGACAATGAAATCCACTTATTACATATTCAGTGAATAAAAAGTCATTATAAGGTTATAGATGAGTAAATCTGACTTACACTCTACTACAAGCTTTACTTGCGCTGATGTTGTCATGTCCGGTACATATGCTGTGATAGTATAAGTGCCTGCATCTTGTCTTGTTGGATATTTTACACGTAAAAATATCTGGTCCTCATTTCTGAATAAAAAAACTTGGACATCCATAAAGCAGATTTGCTTCGATTTTAACAACTATTCATGTCTTTATCTCTAAAAGTGGTTAATTCTGTAAGTTAAAGGGACATACCTACAGTTAACCAATGATATACTGCCTTCCTTTTATTGGTTCATTTGCTATAAATTGAAAAATAATTGATAAATATGAGAACAACATATGTTCAATCTTCTTTTCTTCTAGGCATTTAGAATATTAGAAAGTCAACCAAAACAACTGTCTCAATAAACACAAATATTAATACATTAAGTTTACCTGTTGTACTTCGAATTTTGAGTCACTTCATACCTAGTAATAATGTTTTGAATATTATTCACATTTACGTGACTTTATAGAAAATGTGATACGTGATTTTTGGGAATATGCCTCTTTAATTTATGTCACAATGACTAATGTCATGAAAAAACTGAATAGAGCTGCAATTTGGTCTGTAATAAAAAAAATTTTAAAAAAAAATGAAAAAAAAAACAACAAAAATCCATTTACTCATGGACATAACTGATCTTTGTGTGGCAAACAACGTTGAAAGTGTATAAACTGACTCTTACAATTTCTGTGAATCAATTTTTGTGTCCTTTTTTGTGATATTTTTGTTGCCTTTTTGCCAGTAGAATTCTGGTTGTGGGTGAGCATTAACATTTATATAGAAATCCACTTTCTGGTCAACTCTTTCTCTAACGGTGAGTGACTCCTCTTTTGGACTAAGGTAAACAAAAGACTTCTCTGGAAAAAACAAAAACCAGTGTTGAGATACTCTTTTATAAGACATGTCTCTTTTCCTTTAAGCTGAAATGGTGCATCTTATATGCATGTCTGAGACAGAAACAAATACTGATGGTAATCAACAACATTATATACATCAAATATTGGTAAAATGACAACAGTTATTTAAGAATCAAAATTAGCTTCCCTTCCTATGAATATATGGAATATTCTTTTCATGCCAGTATTAAATGTATATTTCAAATATGTCTACTTAATAATGTTCCCCCTAACTGTTGCGTTCCCGCTTCCAATCATGGCCATGGGGCATCAGATAAGACAGTCTGAATCAAATTTTCTGTTACCCTTACCATGTATATAAACATGTGTCTCCACATTTCCTTTTTTCTTATCGGATATCCAAGCTGTGCATTTGTAGATTCCTGTATCATCAACAGTAGCACTACGGACCTCAATATCACCCCGATATTCCTCTATACCACTTCCACCACCATCTGTCCGGTATGGCTTCATTATGCTGATTCGTGGAGAATTCTAAAACCAGATATTTATGATTCATCAAAGCAATTGTATCTAAATACAGAACTAAGAAATGGAATATTCAACTCTGTTTTCTTTTATTTGAATCATCTTAGTAGTTACTGTGCCACTGGCTCAAGTGAGCTGAAAACTAGTATAATGGTGAAGAAAAAGATCTCATTGTTTCTTCTTATGTGCATTTATGCAATTAAACATGAAAGGTAGAGTAAAATATCAAAAGTTCAACAAACAATATTTGTATTCACAGACACAGCCAGAAAGAAAAGCTGAATGCAGTAAACCACCACCATTCTTGCCTTGACCACTTTTCTCTACAGAGGTATGAAAACAGGAGACAATCTATATCTACTCAGATATATAGTAAATAAAATATTTATATACGTGTATATTATTAATCAGATCATGTGTTTGTATGTTTTACACTCTTGACCCTCTTATGTTAATGGAAAGTTATTTCCCCTCATAACTACTGACTCAGAATTTGGCAGTACCCAAATTTGGGAAGTAAAGCATTTTTCTTCAAATTTTACCATGTCTAATAACCAAAAAACATGCCTAATCTTATTTCTTAAGATTTTTTGAAACATACATAAACAGGAAGCTGCATTAAAATAAGGATTTGCATTATATAACACAATAAGAAGCTGAGCGACGTTGACACTGATGGACAGTTTAAACATTATTTAGTGACATTTACTGTTATAAGATTCAAACATAGGGACTTGTTCCATTTTAAGTACATAATTATATACATTCAACTTGCACTCTGAAATCTTATACCTGAAAAAATAGATAATTTCTTTTCATATGTTTTCGGTGGCCCCTTTTTATTACTGATTGTAAAATATTTGATATTTTGTTTCAGACAAAATACAGTTTTTTTTTTTCACATAACTGCTTGTATCATTTAAAATTCAGTACATACAACAGATGTGTAAAGGGCGCAGTTATTTAACTTACGCTGTCAGACTAAATACTTTTTACCATTACATCCTTTATTTTGACTGGCAAGAAATGGCAAAAAATAACATCTTTACTATAAATAAACTGTTATGCATTTTGGTTTCATATTCTGAAATTGTTATGGTCTCACATAGAAAATCTACACAGAATATAATCACTTTAAACAGTGCAAATATCATAATTATGCTAGTCACACTTTATTTATTAGCAAGGAAAACAAAATGTTAACAAGGTTTTATCTGTTTGTGTGCTGACAAAACTGAAAACTACCAGGTAGGTAACTTCAGAAGAAAAATAAAAATTTCATATGGACAGAGACAAATATTCAAATAATGACTATCTAAGCTTTAAAGATAATGATTTTGAAAGGCCCATAACTCCTAAGTGTCTTTTGCATAACTTGACTGTTACCAGTTATAGTTTGGACAATAGTAAGCTAAGTTTATTGCCTGTTCTGGCAAAGGCTGGGCATAGAAAAATCAATCAAAACTGGGTGCCAACATGCCAAAATAATGTGAAATAAGGGAATCTTATTTGGGAATGTAAGAGTCAGTCTTGCAAGTAATCACCTTGGGAAAACAGCTTTTCAGAGCAAATCTAATATAAATACAAGATACTCTTATTTGGCAAATTCACATGTCCTTGGAAGCATATTCAGATGTTTCTCTAATGACATAAAGGGAGATTACCCAGGAAGAAAAGGTAACTACACTTATGTACCTTTCTAGTGTCCTTAAGTCAGCATGAAAACCCTCATCTACATGTATTGCTATAGGCAGAAATAGAGAAATATCCAACTTCCCAAAATAGAATAACTGGATGCATGGTTTAATCACTAAATCCCATGGGCTAAAAAGTATCTAAGGTAAAAAACTGAATATGTAAGCTGTTATTCTGAAGTTAAAGTGTATTTCAATTTCTTGCACATTTGAACATTCTTTGCATCATTTCCACACAAAAAGTTTTCATTGTTTTTTCCCTTTATATATTGGTCCATAACTTGTAAAGCTGCAAACTAGAGTTCTGATTTAGTTTATTTTTAAGATCTATCTATCTATTTTAAGCTTATTTAACGTCGGTACCGGTAGCCCATATGACCGACGCCCCCTGAAGAGAATAGTTATTTTATGTTGTGGGGGTAGTGCAAGATACAGAAAGCATCCCATTCCAGAGACACCCCTGGTTCTTTTTCATGCTCAGTGTATAGCACTGATACATGGGACCTCGGTTTTAAAGTCTCATCCGAAAGACTATTAGTAATGTTAGTGGAGGAGCGGGGGATCGAACTCGGGACCCCTGCTTTACCAGTCCAGCGCATTACCACTGGACCACATCCGCTCCTCTTTTTTAAGATGATTATAGCCAGTATTATAACTGTAAGCAAATACTGTCAATATAACTTAGTTAGCATAATAACTAATAACAACACCTGTGTTTTAGTATAATAAATTAGTTATAATAAAAACTGTATAAATGTAATAACAAATAATAAAAACTATAAATGTAATAAAAAATAATAACAAAAACTATGATAGTTTAATACATGAGTAAAAGAAAAAAATGTGTAAGTGCAACAAATCAGTAATAAACCATGTTCGTGTGATAACTAGCTAAAAAAGACAAAATGTTAGTGTAAGAAGTTTTATTGGTTAAATGATTAAGTAAAGATATACTTTTGTTGATTACATTTTTTGGGGATATAATTGCAAAATTGTATGTTTTTGCATTCTCTTATATGCCATCAGCCAAAGTACTTTCACTTACAACCATGAATTAATACATATTTAACCACTGTACCAAGATTTTACAGTTTCAAGAGAAAAATATGGGGCATTTAGAATGAGTTCATGTGTAAATAAATTGTCATACTACACTAAGAAACATAAGAAAAACAGCATGACATAATTCTTAAGCTAAATTACATCCTTTATGAAGTTCAAGCAAAGATACAACACAACTACATCAAAATGAAAATGAGTGCTACACAGGTTAGTAATTTAGCCACGTTATGTTTTCTGACTTACCTGTAGTTCAGTTTCCTAGAGACAAGGAGAAAAAAAGATGGGATAAAGAAATTAAGATATTTCATATCAAAGTCTTTGTGAAGCAGGGTTTATCATACATGACAAAAGATTATATAACTGACTCATCATTTTCTACTGAATTTTTGTTTTGTTTTTGTTTTTGTTTTGTACACCCTCGTTAATCAGTTTGCCAAATACAACACTGGCCTGTGGCCTGTCAAAATTCTGGTAGAGCCTACTATCTTTGGTAGATCATAGATACAACTGACCTGTTAGTATTTAGCTTAGTTTTTGGGGGGCGAATACTTTCGCCCTCCAAAGGTATAACTATGCTTGCCAAATTTTCAGGAAAATCGAGACATTTCACATTAGATTTCAGAGAAGTAGTAATCATACGCTTCGAAATAGTTCGATCATTTTTTCATAAATATATTGAAAATTGTTAATCAGTGATGGACTTTTTGTTTAGCTTTGATAAAGGTTCTTTATTATGTGTTCATTTTTATTTTCAAATGAGACCAAAAACCGAACACTTTTTACTGAAACATAGTGATTACGCGCATTGATTTCGCAATGTCGGATCATATTTCTTAGGTTACGGCCATTTTGGATCGTGCAGCCGAATTGTGATGGAGGATATAATTAATAAAATAAAACAGCATTGTAAGTGAACTTTTTAAATTTATTTTAAGCAAATTATTATTTTCAGATATGTTTAAGGAAATGAAAACAATTTTGTCTTTGAGCGCTTATTCTGAATGTCACGCATCGATACTAGAAAGTAGGTCAACCTTCTTTGTAGGCTTCAAACTTAATCGTTCGGCGAATTACATTTTATAACAGAGACAAAACAAGATCTTGGCAGTTGCAAATTTAAGATACGGAGATATCGAGCCATCAACATGGTTCTGAATGTATATTGTCGACATGACTGTTTTGACATATTGCATCATTTTTGCAAAAAAACATTTACATGATTAAGTATTTATAGATCAGCCAATCGAAACGCCGAGATTTAGACAATGGGAATTCCGGAAGTTATGTTGTACGAAAAGGAGGAGAAATTTCATGAGGTTTGTGCCTTTTCTGCTAGTCATTGAATTATCCGCTAGACTGTTCATTGAGTTGAAGTGAAGTTCTGCATAATGATAATATGGAATCCCCGATTGTAGCCTAGTTAAAGTGAAAGTGAAAGTATCAGAACTGTCAATAGTGTTTCATTGGTTTCCTCAATAATACATAAGAAGGGTCTGTAAAATGTTGGTTGTGCCTATCAATTAAGTGATAATTACAAGTGTATTCTACACATCAATATTTGTCTAAGTGAAAGAATAAGCTTGAAATTCAATAAGAACACTCAAAATTAACTTGTCGCCACATATTCTTTCGAGAAATAATGACAGCGGGAGACAGAGATGGGAACTAGTTCCCAACTTCAAGTGACTGTGGGCCCAATTACGTTGGTTAAGTTGCATTTTCTGAAATAAAAAACAGAAGAGGGAACAACTTTATTTTCTTAATTTAGAAAAAGAATGAAGAGAACTGCAATTCAGTCAGTTGTGCCATGTGAGTTTTGAATTTTGCTTCCCTCAAAAGCACAGTGACACAACAGCACATTGACAAAACATTTTACCGTTTGGTCAGTGAGCCATGTCCCTGTGCTCAAAAGTAGTATGTGTTCATTGAACAAAAAAAAACAACAAAGAACTCTGTCTGCATTTAGGGTTTTTTTATCGTACCAGTTGTCCATATGACTGATAGCATAGTTATTAACTACTTATTTCTCTGAAGTTGCATAAAATTAGTTTTCATAGCTGCAAACAAATAACAAATTAACATTAAAAACACTGTGTCTTAACCCAATTTAAGGAAGATTGTCATTCTTTTGTTTCATGTGTATCAGTCAATGCTGAGAAACACAAATAATAAAAATAAGCAACTTGCAAGATGAAGATTTAATGCTCGAAATATATGAAAATGATAGCTTAAATACATTAAACTAGATTCTAAGTATTTTTTGTTTACATTTCCTTTCTGTCTGCTCATTTATTTTAATATAGGCATTAAAGATAAAGGAAATTGTTATTATTCTTCATTACTATTATTTTGATTACCATAAAAGAAGCATTTTTTCCTGCATAGGATAAGTTATTGCTTTTTAAATTGAAATCATCTTTGAAATTATCACGTGTTTTCTGTTTTTTGTATAATTATGTTGATCAATTGTTATCTCAAAATTTGTGACATTGAGAAATGGGGCAAAATGTCTTATTGTTTTCTTTGCAAGAATGGGTCAAAGAAATTGAGGAACTAAACAGAGAAATGATTTGACAAGGCTGACTTTTTAAGATAAAGCACTGTAAACACTTGTGATGGTATGTGAGATGGTTGGTGGTCAAAAGGCAAAATGTCTTATTGTTTTCTTTGCAAGAATGGGTCAAAGAAATTGAGGAACTAAACAGAGAAATGATTTGACAAGGCTGACTTTTTAAGATAAAGCACTGTAAACACTTGTGATGGTATGTGAGATGGTTGGTGGTCACCAAATCACAAGTTTCATTCCACTTTTACCATGTTTTATTTGGCTTTTTTTTGTTTACCCTTAATATGGTAACAGTAAGTATGTGCTTACTGTGCAGCTGAAACAACCTGATATTCCTAACCTTTGAACCCCAAAGATTAATAAAGAACAAATTGACTCTGAAATTATAGAACATTACTATTATTTATCATTTTTACTCTTATTCCAGATGAGCATCATTCTAAAGAAGGAACAAAGGAAGTGGCCCGTATGGGATGCCAGTACAAGTTATGGCACTTGCACAAGCCACTCGTTACAAGGGCCCTAATGGAAGTGATAGACTGCACGGTCATATGATGGAGGCCTATGCAGTTATGTGACTTTTTAAATAATCATGGTCTGACAGGTAAACCACTAGCCAAAAGGAGGAAACTGTTGTTTTGGGGGAGGTAATTTTGAAGAGGGATGACAAACCAGCCTACCTTGTTGCAACACAAGCAACAAACGTGTTTATCACAAATAATATGATAACGACAGAGGAGCACAGAGTTAACTGTGATAACGTCTCTACGGAAGTACCCCTCCCTTGCTCCTACTCTGCATGTTAGAGTTCACTGACCTATGGTTAAACAAAGGGTCTTTGTGTACAGAGGGTATGATTATAGAGGTGAGTTGTGTAAGATTAAACAAAACAAATTTATAAGATTTCTCATGTTTAACATGTCTTTATTCTAATTCCATAGTTATCATACAACCTTATATTGATAGATATCATAATAAAAAACAAACATTCTGTAAAAAATGCTAGAGATGTTTTATTGTAATATTTTTTATCTTTTGCATTAAACCTTTGTCTTGGTATTACTTCAGGTCAGTTGGTTAGAGTCACTGACTTGCAATAACTAAACCTTTTTACTAATAAAAAGGGTAGTTGGTTTGAGCCCAGCTATATGTAATAAAGGCTGCAGATTCTCAAAGAGATCAGGAGTGGAGTACTGGCACATTTATGAAATAATCATTGTCTGACAGATAAACCACCTGCCTGTGCTAGATGAGGCTGGCACATGTATGAAATGATCATTGTCTGACAGATAAACCACCTGCCTGTGCTAGATGAGGCTGGCACATGTATGAAATGATCATTGTCTGACAGATAAACCACCTGCCTGTGCTAGATGAGGCTGGCACATGTATGAAATGATCATTGTCTGACAGATAAACCACCTGCCTGTGCTAGATGAGGCTGGCACATGTATGAAATGATCATTGTCTGACAGATAAACCACCTGCCTGTGCTAGATGAGGCTGAACATTTATTTTATATGTACATAAAACTCAAAATTAATGAAATTAGACTTCCTTAGTTTAAGTTATGTGTAGTACATGTAGGTTGCCTAATATAGGTCATTATGTTTGAACAAGTTTGAACCAGTGAGTAGTTCAGATACTTTTACTGATTATTTCATCCTGCAGGAAGACAACCAGAGAATGTTTAAGGTCAAAGGAACAGATGTTTCAATAAAACAGTTACACATTAAGATGGATCTCGGAAGGCAATGATCACACTCTAGTGGGATGCAAGATGTTGTGATGCCACTTGAGATTTTGTGGAAGTAACAAAGGTGATGTGAGAAAATGAGACTTTGTCCACAACTGTACAAACATCAATTAAGGTATGTTTGATAAATTTCAGATGTGGTATCAAAATGTTATGGTCTGTTTCATTGTATGATACCTTATTATGTTACATTTATTACTATATGGCCCTGAATGTTGGCAGTTTCTTATGGAGACTGGCTATAAAAGAAGGATGGTTAGATAAACTGCCCGCTCTGATAAATTATTGAATATGATATGGGCATTAAATTCAAAACAAACCTAAAAAAAATAACTACAATAAAAATATATTTGAACAATATTTCTGTGAAGTTTGAATACGATTCTATGCAGAATTTTTTACTTATAATTATTACCTATCTAAATTAATTCCACAATTATCTTGTATTTTACTACAATGCCTTCTTAATGTGTCATTACAGTGATCTATATATTTTTTTGTGTCGCCTGCTACAAAGTAGCCACGACATATAGGTATCACTTCTCTGTTGTCAGTCTGTCCATCCGTCACAAAAATTACTTCTCAGAAACTACAGGTGCAATTTCATCCAAACTTTACAGGAATGATCAGTACCAAGTCTAGTTGTGCATATCATCGGAATTTTCCAGTTTAATGATTTTTGTGAGAGCTATGGCCCTTTAATGATTTTTTAAACTTCTCTTATACTACTAACGCAGTTTGAATGAAATGTTACAGGACTGATCAGTACCTCTAGTACTCGCGCGTATCTAATGGGTTTTTAAGTGGAATAATTTTTTTGGCTGAGTTATGGCCCTTGATTATAAAAAGGTGTTTTGACCCATTAATGATTTTTGTGTTGCCTGCTTCACAGTAGCTGCGACATGTTACAAAGTAGCCGTTACATGCAGGGATCACTTCTCCATTGTCTGTCTGTCCGTCCGTCCATCTGTCACAAACTTGTCCAGACTACTCCTCAGAAAGTACTGGTTCAATTTCATCCAAACTTTACTAGAATGATCAGTACCAAGTTAAGTTGTGCAAATCATCGGCATTTTCCAATTCAATGTTTTTTGTCAGAGTAATGGCCCTTTAATTATTTTTATTTTTAAACATCGTCTGGACTTCTTCTCTTATACTACTGAAGCAATTTGAATGCAATGTTACAAAATTGATCGGTACCTCAAGTACTTGGGCTTGTTTAACAGGTTTTTCGGTTAAATGATTTTTGGCTGAGTTATGGCCCTTGAATAAAAATCTCGTTTTAGCCAACAATCTGTCCAATCGCCTCTCAATGCAACTGCTTAATTGGCTATCATCAGGCCACACATGTGATCACTGATTGCCCATATATTTCCAATTAAAGTTTCAGTGAATACATCTTTTGATATTTTGACTTAACGTTGTGTAATTATGCCTGTTCACCAGTTGTTTTTTTTTTTTTTCATAATTTTTAGAATTGTGAAACAGGCTTTGCATTTGAGGAACTGCATGTAGTTGCGGTCAGTATGGAAGACAGCAAGGCAGAGTTATTATTGCAAGATACATTGTCATGGTATTGCCAGCAGATGTTCTCTTCTTTGCTCTTGGTGATGAGCCTGCCACTGTGGTTTGCAAAACATGGATCAGTTCATTTGGAGATCGAAAAGCAAGGCAGTGAAATTTTAGGAGTAAAAATTGTTGAAACTTAGAAATCTAGTATCCAAAATCACAAGAACATTATACAATAGGAATACAAGTGCATTAATAGATGAATAATTAATGAAAACTTCTTGTATATGAAGGTGCATAAACATGATAGAATAAGTATATCACAGAAAAAAATGATGCTCAGATTTAGTAAAACTGTAACTTAGGTATAGAAAAATCTTTTCTGTTAATTTTGTTTTTATTTCATTTTGTTGTCGTGAACTTTTTTTTTCTATTATATGATGCAAAGTGTGGCCAGTTTATTGTTTGAATAAGGTCTTGATTTGGAAATATAAGTACAAGGTTTATTTACATTTTACTGTGCACAAGACTAGTTTAAATTTTCAGAGCAGAACTGAATTCCTTAAATAGCAATCATCCAGAAATAAATTAACCTAAAACAAATACATTTGTAGTCTTAGTTAACATTTAATTTTGGCGATGCCTCGAATCCCCAGTCTCTCAGTAGCCTTTATGCACAGTTGTTGAATGACATTAAAAAAGGTTTACATGTACCTAAAAAGTGATATAAATGTCTTGTCCTTTCTTTGAAGAATGTATGTGAGTGGAACTTATGTTGTCTTTTACAGTTCTGCTTATTTTTTTAAATTTGTTCCTATGCATAAAACCACTGGTATATACTAGTCTGATCTCATTTATTTTATATTCTAGAGTAAATGTTATATTGACCTCGTGTTCTTGTCTGTTTTCAAATCTATTCCTGCTGATGACTATGTAGGCAAAATTACATTGTGTGTCGTTAAGTTTCTTAACATGAAAAAAATAGTTTTACCTCCGTAGTAAGAATGGGTCCATTACACTTCAAAATACATGGTACATCTATAAGTTTCAGAGATGATCACCAAGGTTTCTTAAGATTTTTTTAAATGAACAAGCTCATGTTTTAAAGGCTGTAACTGTCAAAATATTATTAGTTTTGTGTTTTTTTTGCTTTGCACTTGTGATTGTCCTGAATGTAAAAAAGCAAAATGCTGTTCCTAAGTTCAGAGACCTATTTTTGTAAATGAAAAATCTTGTTTCCCTAGTACCGGTAAAATATGTCACTTGCACTGGTGAAACGTTAAAAGCTGTTATTTAAGTCGTAGTTCCTAAAACGGACAATAACTAGAAAATGTGATTGAGAGTCATGTGCGTCCTACCAACTACTGTGTCTGCAAAGTTTCAGTTCTGTATCTTCAAGGTTTCCACGATACTGATGATTCAAAAAAAGTGACGGTATAATTAAAGTCAAAGGACTGAAATACGATCAGACAATTTCCAACATTTTGCAAAGGAATTGTTACTTTTGAAACTCTTCGTTGTATTCATTTTTCGCCCCCCTATCAGTACTTTCAGTGCTTTGATTATTCTTTTCACCTATCTGATTTGTGTATAAGCCCAACTGGACTAAATCTTTGGAAAACTGTTTTGCAGACTGCCTTTGATTTGTGTTTTTGCTAGGTTAGCAGACTAACTCACCAGTGTCAACATTCTAAAACAAAAAGTCATGAATGTCTGAGCCCACAAGCATTTGTAGAAGCGATGATTGTATGTTGAAAGATAAATGTTTCCTACCAGTCTAGTCTATAATCATTGGCTGACCATTTTACAGGACTGAGAGACAGTCTTTCTCGTAGCCTTTAACTTTTTAGTTTATTATTAGTCAGTTGTATAACCTTTGTTTCTACATCTAAATTTCCAGTGCCTTCTAATATATGCATTCAGGGGAACTACAACATCTAGACTTATTCTGCATGACTATCAATATACTTTCATAGAAGGTTCTAGAGAGGTTTGGACTTCAACAAAATATTCTTCAACTTGATCAGTAAGGTCACTCGAAACTGGACTTTTGACCTTGAAGTTAAAAGGATTTGAAACTTGCGATTCAAAGCAAAAAACTGAAGACTTATTGTCAAAACATCAGATATAACTTAGACTTTAAGTTTCTCATTTTTTTTTTTGCATCTTCATGAATTCAGTTTGCTCGTTTTTTTTTAAATGAAGCTGCTTTCAATTCTACAAGTTACTTACCACTTTTTCTTTGGTATAATATGACCATATCAGAGCAGGTCTTATACCAATCATAACTTTAACGTAACAGGAAATCTTGAAGGCTTCTCGAGCTGTTTTATGTATGTCATGAGGTGGATCCAAGTAGGGCATTGGAGGGACATCTGGGTCCACTGTTAAACAACAACAAATATATGGCACAAATTACATTACCATGATAATTTACAAGATTCAAAAGAAACATCTAATGCTGCATGTTCAACAGTCTGGGTGAAAATAACGTATTCTTTTAAGCTGCTCTGACATTCACACCCATGCAACAAATGTTGCAACCAATTCAAACACTCTATTTGCAAATGAAATGCAGGAAAAGATGAACACTTATTATGTGATTCTTTCAATCTGATATTATTTTCATCATTCATTATATCTTTCCAATTCAAGTTTCATAAAGATCTGAGCTAAACTGAATAAGTATTTGTCGTATTTTTGTGGTTCTTACCATGGATCAAGAAAGTGAAAGTTCTTCTAAACGTGTTGCTTCCAATAGTGGTTTCACAAACATATAGTCCATCAAAGGACCTGTCTACTTTCACTATGTTCACACCCCATTTTGGATCAAACGTGACCCCTTGTTCAGGACCAAGGGGTCTGGGTTGGTGACATTCACATCGTAAAGTTACATTGATATCTGGTGCGCTTGTCTGGCAGGGCACTGTGTAAGGTCTGTCTATGTACAAGATAAGATGGTTTGGGTAGTATGGATGGTCGAAATAATGCCTGTCTGTAAATGGGTTATCATAATCTGAAAAAAAGAAAAGTTTTCAAAGTTTAAATGCTAAAATATTGAAAATTGGATGTAAAACAATAATGTAGCTTAAATTTATCTCTGAATGAGTTTATTTATGTCTCTATACTAAAAGAAATTTCATATAAAATAATACTGTAGCATAAACTTTTTTGTGAATAACTTATCTTATGCTTAATACTAAAATTATGAAAATTTGATTATACAGATAATTGTAGATTAAATTCATCTGTGGATAAGTTCATTAAGTGTAAATACTAAAAAATGCAGTTTGATATTAAGTGATACAGTACAGCTCCCGCGATATGTACACATTTTGTGCTTCCTCCGCGATCGTGGTCAGCGCGAACTTCTGAAAATCGCAGAGTTTCTCCTTGAAAAAATGCTCAGAATCTCCGCAATTAAAGTTCACACACAATCTCCGTGATTCTCCGAGTGTTAGAGCGTTTTTGCGGAGATTCTCCGTGAATATTCTTGTGTTTCATCACCAGATTTTTAACAAACTATTTCCTATTTAAAGGTGAAAAAGTAATTATAAAATTTATATACTTGAAATTCTTTCATCAAAAACAAACAGTCAGCAATGTGTGATGAAAGTACCATAATTTAACTGTACATTTTACACCTGTCAATTATATGACTATGGTAAAATTCAATCAAATACATAAATTTATGTGATTTTTTAAACGCTTGTTATTATTAAGTAAATCCATAGATACTTTTTGCCAAGTGCCAAGACGATACAGATGCAGTTTAACATGTGTTGTTCGGAAATCGGTCAACTCATTTTCTGAAAATAAGATCAGCTGTTTCTGACGCAACTGCTTTGAATTGTCATTCTTTTCGTAAACAAATCGGAACGTTCGTACACAAATGCATCAGAATAAGAGCGCATTTGTTCGTGTTTTCACTTTTTAAATTAGATATATTTATTTTCGCAGTTTGGTTATCATTAGTAATTTATTTGTGTGACACTGATTAAAGATTTAAAAATAAATAAATTGAAGTTGACATGATGTCAGGTAGGTGTGTAAATCTATTCATTATAGGCTGTCTTTCTTTTCTACCCTCGTTTCAAGCATTCGGTATTAATGATCGATTCTAACGAAACCAAACTTTCTGTTCAGCCAAAAAAGCCATAACTGCCTAAATTTAAAAATATCCACATATCTATTAAAGATATTAATTATCTTAATAAGAAAATGTAATCACGGGAAAAGCAGCTACATGACTGTAGTTCCCGCTTTAAATAGCACATGACGTCTGAAGCTTTGAAGGTTTTACGGAAAATAACTGTTGCCCAATGTTAAAGGTCAAAAGTTATATTTAGGAACCAATTAGCTGTTGAGATGCAATGTATCATGCGTGTACAGATCATAGGCCATGAGACCAAAACATGGTCTTGTGTCTTTCAATAAATTAATGTGTCAAAACATGTAACAAATCGAAATATTACTATAAGGCATCCTAAAACATGAAGATAAAAAGAGTAAGTAAATATAAAATTTCACTTGTCATATATACACTTCAGTCAACTGAATGCATAAACAAATCGCGGAGATTCGCGGAGGATTGATAATCTGCAAATTCACAGTAAATACTGTCACTTACAAGACAAAATTCTTCTCCGCGACGCCTCCGCGATTTAGGGAGTTTCTCAGAGATTCTCTGCGATTTTCCTCCCAAGGTCTGGGGAGTTTAAGAGAAAAATGTACATATTGCGGGAGCTGTACTGTAGTTGTAGTTGAATTCATAGGTGAATATATTTTAAGTCTGAAGACATTACTGCCATAATTTTTCTGGCCTTTTCCGGGATTTTGATATCGAATTTCTGGGATTTGAGCTGATTTTTCGGCACATACAACTGTTCAGATACTTTCAATGCCCTATCGTTGGCAGTACACAAAATTGGATGGGATTCCGTTTTTGGCGGGGAAAAAGTGTGCACGTGTTTCAAATACACATCAGTACCATCAGTTTCATACCTTTTATTTTAGTTGCAAGAGCATGGTAACTGTGAAGCAGTAATCATAAAATAATAACTGTGTACCATTAATTAATTAACATCATAAACTCAAATTCAAGTTGAATCATGGGCATTTGATGACAGCATTGTCTATGCTATGTATTACAAGTCTCGGCACGATTTGATCAACATAACAATATTCATCAGGAATACCTTTTAAACTTACCTTTTTTTGTCGGACCGATATGTGAAAAACTCAGTTTAATTTTAAGCGGCATCTCTATTGATTCCAAATTCTGTCGACAGCAAACAAACCACACCCATTTAATCATTTAAAAATCATAGTCTTTGTTGGCAAGGTCGATGCGCCTTTGCATTAAATTTAATTTTAAGAAGGATCTCTATTAACACCAATTACCGCTGCGACAGTCTTTCAAAGGGGCAGATATCTTACAAATTAATTAATGCACCGCAAGTCAATAAATCGATAGTCGATAGCGGTCATTTGTTAATTGGTTATCAATGACACGCGGTGTATTCGCCAAATCGGAACATATCATCATAACGAATAATTAAAGAATTAGTGGCGTGTCAAAAATTTGACTGGTCTGATCAAAGGTATGCGCGTTTTTCATGTTTTCCGGGACATCGGGTGTCTTTTCAGGACTCTGGGATGGGCCCTCGATTTCCAGGACAATCCCGAACGATCCAGGACGTATGGCAGGTATGCTAAAGACTAAATTATTTTTAAAGTTAAAAAATAAACTGAAAATTCTAGTTAAATTCATCAGTGAATAAGTTTTCTTAGTGTATATACTAACAGCATTTTAAGTTTGATATAAAATGCCAACTGTAGCATGAATTCATCTCTTAGTAGATATTTACTGGGGATGTCAACAAATACCTAAATCAATATCCATATAGACTATTCGGATACTATCCGGGTACTCTTATAAAATTGACAACTATACTATCTCAATTTTCCAATTCCTATGCCAAATATTTGACATCTGTTTAACAGATTGTTCCGGTAATCTTATTACAGGTGGTAAGACAGATTTACAAAGATAATAACTGTTTTTGTATCATTACATGTAAATAAAGTTAATAAAACAAAGACATGTTGTTTACTGTTTTTCATTTCTTTGTGGCCCTAGAAATAAATTTTCCTGCCAATACAAACATGCATTCAGTCTAAGTTTAATGAAAACGTCATACGTCCATTTTTTTGACATGGTCTGTCTTTTTTTTAAATATACTATGTACTAAAAAAATATCATTTTGGCCATTTTATTTATATTCTCAAGTCTATGTCACATTATCTTCTTTTATACTAGTACATAATTATATTTTATGCAGCTTACGTGATTATGTGAGCGCCAACAAAATAAGACAAAACAATGATTTCAAATGTGTTTGAAGTTTTAAATAGATTTAATATTCAGCAAATCGTTGACTGGATACATCATTTGAGTCAACACATTTTGACTGGATACTCTTTTAGTCTTGCGTTATGGATTAAGGTAATTGATACACAATGGGATGTAGTGTTTGATCCCATCAGTTTGCAAGATGAATAAACACATTAAAGGGCACACAACAGATAGATGTTTCACCAAAAAACCAATCAAGGGACAGGCCACTGGCGGTCAACAGATGCGATTATGTTTAGCGTTATGAAATTGCCAAATTAATTTTACCAGTGTTTGAATTTTTCTATCAAAGCTAAATTTAACTGTTTTTTTTAAATTTTGTATATGAATATATATGAAAAAAGAACTCGGTGTCAATGGAAGATGACAACGCCTCCGAAGTGGTGCTTTGACCTTTGAGGGGAGGACAAGATAAAAAAATAAATTGTAGATCCTTCAAATGTTGTTTTTTTGTTGACAATTTGACATAAAGGTCCATGTCATTTAGGGGTCAAGGTAAAAAAACTCTCATTTGGAAGATCTCTCCCAAAGGGTTGTTGTATGCAAACATAAACTCAATTTGTTTAGTAATGAGGGAGTTATGGCAAATATTAAGTATTTTTGACTATTTGACCTTCAAGGTCAAGGTCATTCTGGTGTCAATGTCAAATAAATATATGTCAGTGGGAATGGCTTGTGTTCAAGTATGATCTAAACCCATTTGCTAATAAGGAAGTTATGGGCAATGCTAAAGTTTTTGGATGGAATGACCCAATGAACAATGGACTGAAAGTCTCACAATTCAAAAACTATATGCCCTCCTTTTGGGGCATAACAAGTGACCCCAGAGGTCAATATTTAAACATCTTTTGTAGAAGTCTACTGGACAATGCTACATACAAAATATCTAGGCTCTGTGACTTGTGGTTCTTGACAATTTTCCCTAAATAAGTCTGTGTAAAACCTGTGATCCCTGGGTTTGGGCCAATTTACAACCAGAGGCAATTACATGAACAACTCTGGTGAAAGTCCACTACACAAAGATATATTCTAAATATCTAAGCTCTATGACTTGCAGTTCTTGATAAAAATGTTTGTAAAGTTTCTTCTTTATAAAACACGTGCCTCCCAGGAAGTGTCCAATTTTGATCCAGAGGCTTATATTTGAACAACTTACATATAGGTCTATGAGACATTGGTACATACCAAATATCTTAGTTCTGTGACTTGCGATTCTTGACAAAGAAATTGTCAAAGTTTTTCCTATTTCAGTCTAAGTAAAACATGAGTACTGGGGCTGGAAAAATTCTGACCCAGAGGCCATAAGTAGAAGTTTTCCAGACAATGCTACATATTAAATATCTAAGGTCTGTGACTTGGTTTTAAGTTTTTCCCTTTTGTTGCCATTATAGGCAACCAGAGTTTTGCATGGATTTCAACTCCTTGATAACCTCTGATAGAAAACCTTTGCAGATACAGCCATACAGTTTCATCAACTTTTATTCAGCAATAAATTTAGAAGGAAAAGTTGATAACAAACAAACAGATGACTAAGTCCAGTCATTATACCTAACAAAGAGTACTTTGTGCTGAGGTGAGCTAAAACTCAAGGGATGGAGGAATTCTGAATTAATTAGAACAGATTTAATTCCAAGAAAGGTTTCAATTCTGCAAACAAAAGCTTTTGTAACCATGCAAACATTAAAATTAATGTATGAAATTTTATACAACATTAATGGTTAAACAAGATTTTGCCTTTTACAGCAGTTTCCAAAAGTTTGTGGATGAAAAAACCTTCAAAATGTCCTCTGACTGTGACTGACTTGCTTAAGTTTCTGGTATTGTACCATTTTCTCACCATACCTGCTTTAGAAATAAGTATCAGCAATAAAAAATTGAACATACCTGCAGCAAATATGTAGACGGAATCATTGACTCTGTAATCTTGTGCCAGTCTACAAACATACAGCCCTGTGTAGTCAAACTGGATGCTTTCCATGTAAAGGATAGAGGCATATTTGTTTCCATTCACAGCTTCAATATTTGTTACATTCAGCTCATTTAGAAATCCTGTACTTTCAAAATTTGGACCCTATGAAAAAAATGAAATCTTTGATTACTTCACTAACAACTGGGGATGACATCATGAATAAGTGACACAGTGTCTGTATTTTGGTGATTTCATAACATGTAAATGAGTAAAATATAAATGATGTTTAATAAACAGAATGTAATCAACACAAAATTATAACTTTTCTTTTATATTTTGTGTAAGTTGTTTTATACACCCCTGGGGCATTACACTTTCCAAAAGGGGGACGTTACCATGTACTAATGAAGTGAAAACATCATTAATAACAGTAATCCAGCCATTCAGGCTAGCATATTGTCTAAAAACAAGCACACTTTAAATATGTTTTTAGTTGTCAATGTTTGTTTTTTTTTACCTGCATTTGTAACGAATGAAATTGTTAGATACAAAATCTTCAGCTGAAGAAAGAAGTTTGCCATTGGTTAAAAATGTTGCTGTTCAGAATTCATAATTGTTTGTTAGTTCAATTGTGTCTGAAAATAATTCAATAATAATATTATTGAATTATTTTCAGACACAGATGAACTAACTTAATAGTAACATTAATACAGCTGCTGTAGATTAAATATCAAAACATCTGAACCATGAAAAAAATATACTGAATGGAATAAATATATGCATGTAATAAATAAGATTAAATATTTAATTTATTTACTGAAAATGATACTGACACTTTTAGCTTTAAACTCAAAATCTTTTGTTTATAACCAAATCTATTATGGAAATAGGACATTCGATCACTATGCACGTAAGTATTTGCCAATGTCCGAAAACTATAAATTTATGGGGCATTAATTTTGTACAGTATCTATGCCGATCATCTTTTTTGAAGATATTTCTTGTTTTGATATGGTATGGATCTTATTCAGATTACTGTTCTCTTTTTTTTTCACTCTTCTGCCCTGTCAATGGCCTTTGAGACTCAAGTGTGATGGAAGAGGTTGAGGTTCGCCAGGGTGTCTGTTTTTTGTTTTCAAAATAAAGTGGGACTGGGTGAGGAAGGGTATTAAAGTGGGAGTGTTTATAACAACCTTGACAGATGGTATTATTCTTGGAAAAGTTAGCATTTTACCGTCCCCTCTATGGTATGCATGCAATCAAGTTCGGTGAAGATTTACAAAGCAGCTAAACATTCCCTGATCTAGGTAGAATAAAATAGACCTACAGATGAGCATAAAAAAATCTATATCTATCACAAAAAACAGCCCTCTTTTCTAAACTACTTACTAAAGTATCATCGGTTCCTTGGACCACAACCCATTCTGGTGGAAGACTACTGTAGCAGGTAACATTCAGGGTATCACCAGCACTAAGTACTACCTCTCCATTTGTACTTTTCACTGAAGAATTACCGAATACAATACTAGGTTTTTCCTTATTCCATAATGGCTGTGCCACAGGCTCTGGAAAATAAAAGGTATTTCTCTTAACAGGTATAAAACAGAACTCTCTTGTTTTGTTTTGAAACAGATGTATATATATCTGTCTGAAACAGACAACAGGTGACACATTTATCTACTTGAATTGTCTTTTTTTGCCAGAAAAAGAAAAGTGGCAATTTTTATATATATATATCTGCAACAGATCAAAGATGACAATGTCATTCAAAGAGACAACAGATGAATGTTTTGTCTTAAAGTTTCTGGAGAAAAAAAAACCCCACAGTTGTTTGTCTTAGAAGACATAATGTGTTTCACTGAAAGCTGCATTAATAATGTAAGTCATCAAATGTGTTTGATAAAGGCATTTAATATGACAGTCATATTGTTGTGACTAACAGTGGTTTATGATATGGAGTCACCATACTGTATAAAAAAAATATATAAAAAAAATACTTATACAAATAATCAGACCCATTTTGAATAAGAACTTTATAATCAGTAGATATAGGTGTAAACAACATTGTGACTAAAAAAGGCAACACATGATCAAAGACTTATGTTTGACTATACTGAGTCTGCCAGTACAATGTCTGGACAAACATGGAATGTGGGGAGGAAACAGGTCTTTCGAAATCTGAAATTTGGGAAATTAGGCTTTTTGGAAAGCTGTATAGAACATCGTGCTTTTCAGAAAACTGTCACAATATGATTAAATGTTTGCATCATGAGAGGACAAAAACGCCTACTCACTATTATGCACACAGGCACTGATCTGATTACAAACAGACACAATTGTGTAACCTGCAAAATGATGGAGCAAGTCTGAAAAAATGTTACCAGATGTTTGCCTAACATAATTGAGCACTTGAAAATGATAGTTCCTGACAGTGATTCTGAGAAAACATGCGGAAAAAGACATGGAACGAGGGTAATTTCTATGAGAAGTCAGATGCAGTGTGCTGTGTGTGATAACTCAAAGAAATGAATTCTCTTGGCCACACAAGAAGGAACCTAAGACAATACTTAGATAAGAGACTGATTAGTGACTGGATACTTTACAACCAATAAAATTTAAACTCTGCATGTGAATTCAATAAAACTCAATTTTTTCTGTATTAATTGCTGAAATTCTAAAGACTAAAATGAACAACCAGAATATGAAATCATATATAAATGAACCACATTTCACTGAATCAATGAAATCTAAAACTCTGTATAAAACAACTAAGTATTTTGGATGAATTTGACTTTGCTGAGGCTCCATTCTGCTACCATGGAAAAATTATCAATGGGTCAATATTTGGACAGCAACTGCCCATGAGGTTTTGAAAAATTATCATAAACAGACTAGAAACACTCTTGCTGTTCATTTTTCCATCACAAAATTTTGATGTGATAACACTGAAAAATCATCTGACAGGTTTATTTTACTCTCTTGTAATAAGTTCCCTGGCATAATATTAACACATCATGATATTTTCACAAACAAGGCTCTATTCAGGAACACAGTTTATCAAAGAAACATCAAGAAGGTAAAAAGAAATGCAGAAAAATATACAGAAAAAAACATGTGAATAATTATTTAATCAGAATTTTCCTACTATATAAATTGAACAGACAGAAAATTCTGCTTGGAAACACTCCAGCTCCTGTTGAATCATAAAAAGTAGAAATTATCATGTTTATGTTGTATGGATGTTTCAAATAATCCATTCTGGAGTATCCCTGGTAATTTCAATAAGCCTGGAAGATTAATGGCATGCTGCTAGTGAAGAAATCTTTTATTATACCATAATATTGTATGTGGTTTGTGTCCACAGGTGATTTCATGTTATGTGTAACAAATATTCTTCTTGTAACAAAGATGACTGAATAATGAACCTTAAATAATTTTCCACCTTGTAATGCCCCCGAAGGAAGGCATATAGTTTTTGAACTGTCTGTCTGTCAGTCCGGACGTCCGTCTGTCTGTCCGAAAACTTTAACATTGTCCATAACTTCCTTATTAGTAAGTGGATTTACTTCATACTTAGATACAATATCCCTTTGGACAAGACCTTTCCACTGACCTATATTTATTTGACCTTGGCCACTAAATGACCTTCACCTTGAAGATCCAATTGTCCAAAAACTTTAACATTGACCATAACTTCCTTATTAGTAAGTGGATTTACTTCATACTTGGTCACAACATTCCTTTGGACAAGACCTTCCCACTGACTTATATTTATTTGACCTTGACTCCTGAATGACCTTCACCTTGAAGATCCAATTGTCCAAAAAACTTTAACATTGACCATAACTTTTTTATTAGTAAGTGGATTTACTTTATACTTGGACACAACACCCTGTTGGAGAAGACCTTCTCAATGACTTATATTTATTTGACCTTGACCCCTGAATGACCTTTACCTTGAAGATCCTATTGTCCAAAAACTTTAACATTAGCCATAACCTCCTTATTAGAAAGTCGATTAACTTCATACTTGGACACAACACCCCTGTGGACAAGACCTTCCCACTGACCTATATTTATTTGACCTTGACCCTTGAATGACTGGTCTTCAGCCCAAAGTCAAAGCACCACTTCGGGGGCATTGTCATCTTACAGTGACATTTCTTGTTTTGTTCTTTCTTTCTAATTAAATTTAATTATCATTGGTACCAGTTGCCCATAGTTATTTCAGGTTTTGGGGGATTATAAAGTGCAAGATACAGAATGCATCCCATTCCAAAGACACCTTTGGTTCTTTTCAATGCTCAGTGTATAGCACTGATAAGCGAGACCTCGGTTAAACATCTCATTTGAAAGACAATATGTAATGTAAGTAGAGGAGCTGGAGATTAAACTCATGACCCTCTATTACCAGTCCAGTGTGTTACCAGTCTGGACCACTGATCCACCCTGTGTTGTGTGCTTCAATTGTATTCAATACACTATGACATTAATCTGAAAGAACCAGAACTGTAATTTTATCTGCCAAAAAGAGCCGTGAACTACCTACAAACAAGCCAGGCTGCAAACTGTACACACCTTTTACAGCACGCCATGTTACTTGCCACTGTCATGTGACCATATACAAGACCATTTGATCATAATAAAGCAATCAATCATACAAATATTTTGCCATTATTCTGTTACTGATTTGAAGTTATAAAACTACCCATTAACAAAACTATAACGTTATGGCCAATTTATGCAAATATTTGCACCAAGCATAGACAACTTTCTTAAAAGAAAATTTGCTGTTTATTTTCACTTATAACTTAACTATGTTAATGAATGTCAACAGATACAAAAACACCTACTTTCATTTTCTGAAACCACTCAACAATTGCCTGGTTCTAGTCAAAGATGCTAATTTGCATACATAAGTTATTTTTAGAAACAAAGTCTTATTTACAGGACCTGAAAAATTTAGCACCGATAAGTATTCTCAAAAGATCGTACTTAATACTCTGTATTTTTTACAGCTTTTTCTCAGTATTGGAAAGGTTTTGATGACCACGGTTCCGAATATGTTTTTGTCTATAAATTTCTGAATGAATATAATTATATTTTGAATGATCCACTGTTGTTGTCTACGTCACATATTCAAAATTGATCATGTGACACTGATGACTGGTTTCACTGATACTGGCCAAGGGGGTTCCGCATTTTCTGAAGCAATTTATATCATAAAATATTTTTGATAATTTATTCCTGATGATATCTCAAGCACATCTTGCCATCCACGAAAAAATAACTATGCATGATAGGGTGTTGATATTTTCTATCATTCTAGAGTTCTTCTTTGGTTTATTTTTTATGATGAATCTGGCCAGAATTATAACTTTAAGTATTTACCATTATCATGTGCTAAAAAAGAAATGGTTACAATATGAAAGTCCTAAAACTGATACAGAAAAATTTAGAAAATATTTAAATACATACTGGTATATATATTTATAATCTTGCTCATTTTCAGCCCAATTAAACTTGTGTAGGCAACAGTTACTAACAGGATTGGGGAGGTAACTCTGCATAAGCAGAGCACTAACTTGAACCCCAATGTCCACTGTCAGAGAAAGTAAAACATGTTTTGTAAATCAGCCATACCTCACTGAAAATTTACCTAAGCATGACATGCAAAAGACATGCAACACCACACTTGCTTCATGATTCTTATCAAGCTTCATTAAAATCCTAAGTTCAGGTTGACTACATGACAAACGGTGTGAACTTAATTTTTCTATATAATTCTGGAACAAATTGAGATGTTAACTGACTAAACTGTTCAAATTTCATTACTACACTGACCATTTTAACAATACATGTATTTAATGAATCATTTTAACCAACATAATTGTTCAAATTTGACTATTTCTGGATTAATTTGTATACATATCATTATAGATGACATGCTAACGTTCAACAACTGAATGTTCACCTTGGACTATTTGTAGACAATTTTGTCTATATATTGACCTTTATAACTGACAATTGTTCTCATTTGACTATTTTCTGACAAATTTGTCTACATAATGGACCAGTCAACTGTCAGTTATGTTATTTTATACAGAGCATGAAATAAGCTCATTCTAAAGGAAAATCTGTGAAAAAGGATGCAGATAAACTTGAATGTAGTTATTTTTTGTAACGCCATGATACTGAAAAAGACTTCAGATCAACAACAAACATGATTTATTTAAACATGATTCCTTAACCTAATTTTTACAAAAATTAGCTATGAAATTAACCTGATTCTTTTGTTTACTGATAAATATTTCAGGTAACATCTTTATATCATAATATCGTAGTTATACACCCTCAGGCAGACTGGCGTTTCTTGGAATCTGTAGTTCTAAGTATTGAATATCAGCCTCAAACTTACTAAAGTTTATGCTTTTTAATTACCAAGATCAATTATCTAGAGTAGATTGCTACACAATATAACTTGAAATGTTAAAGTTTTGAGGTTTACTGTTCATTCCAACTTGATGCATTTGTGTATAAGGCACACCCCTTACAAGGACTATCTAACATTTGTGTATAAGGCACACCCCTTACAAGTACAATCTAGCAATTGTGTATTAGGCACACCCCTTACAAGGACTCTATAGCATTTGTGTATAAGGCACACTCCTTACAAGGACTATCTAACATTTGTGTATACGGCACACCCCTTACAAGGACTATCTAACATTTGTGTATAAGGCACACCCCTTACAAGTACAATCTAGCAATTGTGTATTAGGCACACCCCTTACATGGACTCTATAGCATTTGTGCATAATGCACACCCCTTATATGGCCTATCTAGCAATTGTGTAACAGGCACACCCTTTACAACCATGTATAAGGCACACCCCTTACATGGACTATCTAGCAACTGTGTATAAGGCACACCACTTACAAAACCTATCTAGCATTTGTCTTTAAGGCACACCCCTTATCAGTCTTATCTAGCCATTGTGTATAAGGCACACTCCCTTACAAGGCCTATCTAGCATTTGTGTATTAGACACACCCCTTACATGGACTGACTATCTGGTGGATTTCTGACCTTTATCAGTAAGATCTGGAAACTAAAAGATATCATTTGATGTCTTAAAATGTCTTCTATTAATTAAGGAATTAAAATTCAAACACTTATGTTTACAGTCATATAAAAGCTTACTGAAGATTTATAGAAAGTTGTTGCCCTGCTGGGTGAAGCTGCTTTTACTTTTTGACAAATGCAGACCATGACTAGTGTGCATATCCCAGCTGTCTGATCATGGTCTGCACTGTTTGCTGTGAAGTCAAAAGGTTTCAGGTAATACTATAAGAACCATATATAAGTATGCTTTAACTGAATGTCTGACTAGTTCATTCAAGAAACTAAGCAGCACTTCTGCATTAAAAGTCAAACCAAATGAGATGCAACTCTCATCATTTTGTATCTTTCAATTATAATATAAGACAAAATGTAAATTCAACCCATCTCTATAATGTACAACATTGTTAACAGAGTAGACAATGTGACATGTTTAATATCAAAGAATACAGTATCTTAAAGCAGAGGTATATAAAAAACAGATCTCAGGTTACATCTAAATCTGACCTAGTTTTGCTCCATGTTGTATAGAGTCACATTTTCAGTTCACATCATTCAAAGCTTTAAAAATTCAACCCACAGTACCCACCAACAATTACATGACACTGTCCCTTCCTTGGACCTTTCCCCCAAAAAAATATATATATACACTACACAGACATGCCACTCTAATGTGAAGTGAAAATATATTGTAGTTAAATGTAATTTTCTCTACATTTTAATTTTCTTTCAGAATATTTCTATATATTGTTTTAGTCTGGGTATATTCTTAAATTGATTCCAGATTTAAGATACAGCACTGCAGTATAATCTTATGGTCTAAAAATATTTTCAAGTGATGTCTTGAGCAAAATATATTTCAATCTTCTAAAAATGTCTTCTATAAAACACTGGAAATATAAACACCAGTATCTACATCAAAAGCATAACTAATGTTTTTCTCTAGACCTGCAACAATGTTTTCCATTCAATTCCATATCTTTATCCCTGTAGACTTCAAATGGCCCCCCTAATCAAATTTAAAATACCTGAAAAACCTTTTAATTGCAAGCAAAGAGCCAAAACGGCGCCAGGTAAATTCAATGTCAATTTTCCAAAACTCCAGACGTAACCCATTTCAGAACGGACAGATTTCTAAAACAGAGCATGGATTGTTTGCACACATATCATAGGTAGCTCAAGATTATGATGCTATTTTGAAATTGCAAAAACCTCTCTGACTGAAGCTTGTTACAAATTCCTCCCAGTCATGAACAACTTTCTTCTCATAACTGTGTTAATGTTTTTTTTCTGTGAAAATTATAACATCTAGTGTTCTGGTACAATTTATGGAAGACTCTAGCAAAGAATACAATTAACATTTGCAACTTCCAACTTTTGTTGCAAACTGTGAGGAATGGCCTTACAAACTGACTGACCACTTGCAAACTTCCCTTGATTTCATATATACTTTCGCTTATGCCATGACCTTCAACTGCAAAAGCAACTTTGACCTTGCCCTAAATGACGAAAATTATGATCAGATGTCTTCCTACATCAAGTTTTGTTCTTAGTTTAGTTTATTCCTTATTACTTTAAATTTTAAGATGGGCCATGTCATTTTGTTGTTGTTGTTGTTGTTTTTTAACACCATTAGGCACGCTCATAAAATGACACACTCTAAGTATATTCTAGGTTTTTCAGTAAAATATTTATCAACACACATTTAACATCTTCAGAAGCTTTATAAGTTTTTTTGTTTTTTTACAGTACTATTATGGAACAATCTCTGCAAAAAAAAAAAAAATAATAATAACTGTAACAGAGCAACAAAACTTTGTTTTTTTTACAAAATACAAAGAGAATCAGCAGTTTACTGTACTTTAAGAAGTCAACCTGTCTACAAAATTTCATGTAAACAAAGATGTTATGGTATCAAGCTATCATATCTGTTTATAAATGCAAAGAAACTGCAGAATGCACATTCCAGTTCTGTATACGCCCTTGATGTACTGCCTCAGACTGCAGACACAGAATCAATTATCTTGAGTTTCTACACGAAGTTCCCTTCCCTATCAAAACTTACAAGAATAGACTGACAAACATCCATTATAAAGCATTACGCCCATATCATCTAAACTGTATCTATTATTTCTCTTCATTCCTTGCATTTTAAGAATCCCTGATAGTATACTAATATTTATCATAACTTTGTTTGGAAAGATATTCTATATGATGTATTTGTAAGTCGTTTTGAAGAAAATTAAAAAAAAAAAAACCTTGAGTTTAATTGAAAGGAACAAATTATGCCATAATTTGTATCGGGATAAAAACTCATTGCACTAAAAATGTTACCTCATGTCCTCCAAAATCCATCTTATCGACAGTTCAGAAATTTGTCTGGAAACAGGACTATTACCTTTGACACAGTCACTCAAATTTGATGCATATTTTATCAATTATTCATCTGTTGTAACATAACAATACCCTAAAACCAGGTAACTTACTACATACATGTAAAGAAAGAAGTACTTGCTGCATTCAGTATATTCAGGGCCTTAATTGAGAGGGAATGGACTCCTTATCTATCGCAAGAAAAACCAAAATATGCTGTCGCGCGTTCACCTGTATATCCTATAACTGAAAATTGATCGATAATTATCTATATCGAACACATAGCGGAAAGTTGACATGTAATGCTCGCAGTTTACAAAAACATCGGTATTTTTTCAATAATGGGCTAATTTTCAAAATTTGAAAGAAGAGGAAACATTGACCGTTTTTATTTCTATTTTTTTACTTCCATAACGAAAGTTTTTCTTAAAAGCCAACGAGTAAAAGACGACAACTCTTTTTTGGGTAATTATCTATCATTGGTTAGCGGTAAGTTGGCATGCAATGCTCACACCTAGTTTACAAAAACATTGGTATTTTTTTGTCAAAAATGGGCCAATATTAAAATCAAAAATTTGCAAGAATGAAGAAACATTGACCTTTTTATAATACGATATCTATTTTTTACTTCAACAACAGAAGTTTTCTTTGCAAGCAGACAAGTAAACAAAAACAACTTAATATGTTATTATTATTATTATTATTATATTTGTTTTTATATCTGTCTCAATGCGATGAAAGCACAATATTTAACCGTCCATTTTGAAGTTGATATAAACAGAAGGTTGGAAACCTTATATCCAGATCCCTAATATCATCCAAGTAGACTGCGACGCAAGTCATGTTTAGTATTTTTATCAAGTCTATTAGCACTGATACCACCCGAAATTCAGTACATTGTCGGCCAGTGTCGGTGTGCGTAACAATTACATCGCGTGAATATCGCTACGGTTGCATTTAACTTTTTATTTCATTAAGGACTAGAAACTAGCGCTAGAAACTATTTCTTTCGGGAATGTTGATTAACATGGCATTATCTCAAAGTGTCAACACCTTCTCAATACCTTTTGGACACTACTTATTATGTTTGTTTAACAATATACGGACGACTCCTTTATCAAATTAATTGGTCGATAATTGTATGAGTGTGAATATTGACGGGCATAATACCGGTAAGCATTGGTTATATGATTGAATCTTTAGCAGTTATACATTAAGAGAAAAAAAAACAACAAAAAAAAAAAAAAAACGGCGTTATAACGGCTTTTACGATATTGTACTTTCAGTACTGATGACATTGATTTTCTCCCCTTAATAACGCTGTCCAAAAAGAAGGTGCACCAATAAAGAAAACATGATCATTTGGACAGAAATTATTGACTTTTGGCTGGTACTTTATGGGTTTTCAAGCTGGAAAACAATTGTCTGACGGCCCACCCTCGTGTATAATACGCACCCCTTTGTGGATACTGAAAATTCTTGAAAAAAAGTGGGTATTATATTCGAACATTTACGGTAATGTATTTACGTCAAAACTGCTATGTTTAGGGGGCTGTATTTCATAAATAAACACAGATATAGCAATAAAATGCATTGCAAAGCTTAGTTCTATGTCCACTTATCAACTTCTACCTTATGCCATCTTATTTCGTAACTCCATTTTCATCTGATACCACCCAAAAGTTGACCAGAAAACAAGAATTTGTACATACTTTCTGCCTGTTTGGAAAACAACGATTGCATTTTAGTATCCTTTTCATTGTTTTTCAAGCAAAAAGTTGTGTTGAAAAATAACAAACCAGATAATCAAAATAAAAAGGGAGTATTTGTTTTACGAAATCGGCTAGAATTCGTACTGTAATTTCTTACTGTAAGTTGTTTTTTCAGCATTTGATTATAAAATCGTAAAAGCAACAACATATATACTCCTCACAATAAGTCAAGCAACAAAATCATTTCTTTCTCGTTTTGGTCCTATGACACATATATTCACATAAGTGTACATGTGAAGAAAAGCACGTAATCATTGCAATCTAACACCATTAACACTCAGCACAAGATGCACATGCAAAACGAGAAGTCGGACACTTGATGTGTTAGGTACTATTTCCCATTTTTCTATTGGTCAAATCAGACTGTTCAGACCAAGTTTCATTTTATGCTTCGTCATTGCACCCATTAAAAAGAAAACCCAGGCTAGTGTCTGTACAATTTTCACTAGTGACAATGGTTCGTCGAGTTTTGACAGAAGTTGAGGTGGACTCATGCCATTGGAATGCTTTAGGGTGGTGTTTCCCAGAGTGACGTTGCTAGGCAGCTCAGCTGAGGAAGTTGAGAGCTATCCCACAGGAACCAGCTGGACCGCTTAATTGCCTCGCTGCCACGCCGCATTCAGGGCTACATTGGTGCTAACGGGGGTCACATACGCTATTGAAAATGGTTTCGCGTGTTTTTGACCTGAAGTGTTTGAAATTTGCGTTGGCTGTTTCCATTTTACAACACCTGTTTTCCATGTGCCTTACTTTTTGTGAACAATATCGTGAGATCGGAATGGATTTCCAAAATGCTTTGTTAAATTTCACTTGATGAAATGTTGAAGATTATTTGTGCACCTATTCATTTACTACTGAGGTCTCATTAAATTTTTTTCACAGTTTCAATGTTTGTTGCTTGAATTTTGTGAGGAGTATACTACCTGCCACTGAAGTATTTATAAAGGACCGACTGCCCATGCGTGCGACACCATATTTTCACAATTTTGAAGTGTCCATTCCCTTTCAATTAATTAAGGCCCTGGTATATTGAACTGCCTTTCCTCCCTGTGATCTGATAAGATACAAGTATCTTGATTGACTAACCACTAAACCACTAAGTTTAAGTTTAGCAAGGTAAAGTTCATCAAAAGCAAGAAATACCTCTTACTTCTTAAGAATTCTCATATCATTCACCTCTAAATTTAAATTTTTATCTTCCTTTTTCAAATTCAGTGGATGATTAACAAAGTTTTTAAAAATATTTTTATCATCCAATGAAATTCAAGGAAAAACTTTTCTGTTTGATTATTTCAGAAAGTCTGTATCAATGAAAAGCTTGAAAAAGTTCAAGCTTCTCAAGTGCACTGAATACACTTAAGCTGTTGACCCACAAGTGAAGGATTGCTGCCTTTTAAGGGCCGGAAAACACTTGAAATGTCACTGCAACGCACAACACTCAATAATCATTAGCGAAAAAGCACTTACCAGGCTCCTGTACAAACATACTTGTTTAATTATTCATAAGACAAGTACTATAAATAATATAATCCTTAACATATAGTCACCACTTGATTCATTGTTCTGTTATAAGATGGCCTTTGTCTGGATGATGTTTTGCAACTATCAACGTAAATCATAATGACTAAACTCCTACTCTGTAAGAATGAATGATAAAGAAAACAGAGATTAAACAAAAGACAAAATCAGTTTACAGTTAAGGACCATTTCATGACAGTTTCTAACAGTAAATGCTTTATCAATAAGTGCTGGTATTAAGTAGTTAGGATTAAATTTCTATAAATAGTTACTTCTGATGTTCAAAGCAAAGTAACATTATTAAGTTAATTCTTTGCTAATCTATATTACTGATACTACAAACAGACAAAAAATATGGCTTCTACTCCCTCCTTCCTACAATAACAAAGAAATATGTCAGAAAAAAAAATCCCTCTTATACTTTTTATCAGCCTTTATCTTCTAAGTATTGTTTCTAGGTGTGTTTCCTTAAGTCATGACAACAATAATCATTAGAAATCAAGCCAAACCAGAATTTTCAACAGAAGACCTTATTTCCAGCCAGCCAGTTTGCATGGTTTTTGCTCATAAATTTCACAGACATTGATAAATAAGGTGTACCAAAGTGCAAAATGTGCTGTGTTATCATGATATATAACGCTTCCTGAGAAGTTAAGCCTCAAAGAATTGTCATTACTGCTTAACTTGAAAGCTTAATGCATTCCTGCTCATAAAGTTTAATGGTTTAAAGTGTCTGGCTCTAAACTTACAGTACTTTTTAAAGTTAGCCAAGGAATAAGTTCACTACCAATTAGACAATACAACAGAAGTCAAACCTACCAAAATGGCTTGTTAGCAGAGAGTGAATGGCATTACCTACCAATGGTAGAAGTAAACTAACAGTTGCTAAACTTCAACTACTGATAGCAGTCCAATTGTCTATGTAGGTGTGTTTCCTTAAAGGGATACACAGGCAAATGAGTGCCCAAAAAATTAAAACTGATATTATTTGCTCAAATCAAGTTCAATATGAAAAACTTTAAATTCCCAGTATGTTTGTAGGGAAACGCGGGCTTGAACGTTAATATTTGAGCGTTCTTTAACAAAAAGTAAAATGTGAATGAAATCACCAAGTTATTTTCAAATATGTCATGTGACAAAAACAACCAATCGTCGTTTCTTTTGGGTTGTTTTTGCCGCAGATCACGTGACAGGTACTTCAACTGTCCAATCATTCACTCCGAAATTTAGCGCGAAATCTAAATTTTCTATCTAGACCCACGTGGGTCAAGTTAGGAAACCACCCGGTTTTTCATTTAAAAAGAGGAAATCTTTGTTACTGGGACAGATCATTGTATTTACTTTGATAACATTTATAGTATATTCATAGAAGGAATGAGAAAGAAAGCATAAACTTTTTGCCTGTATATCCCTTTAAGTCATGACAACAAAAATTATTAGTAATCAAGCCAAACCAGAATTTTCAAAAAAAGACCTTATTTCCAGCCAGCCAGTTTGCATAGTTTTTGGTCATAAATTTCACAGACATTGATAAATAAGGTGTACCAAAGTGCAAAATGTGCTGTGTTATCATGATATATAACGCTTCCTGAGAAGTTAAGTCTCGAAGAATTGTCATTACTGATAGCAGAATTAACATTATAGTTGCTAAACTATCAACGTCAACCTTTAGTATTATTATCAATTTAACCTTAACAAAATTTATTCAACTTACTGCTAAGTCTAGTTTCAGTGTTGGAACCTGTTGCCTATAAGAGGCACCACCACCCCACCGCCCCCTCTCCCCACATCCTATCAGAACAGTATAGTTATTTCATGTTGAGGAAGGTAGTGCAAAACAATACAGAGATACCTCTGATTCTTTCACACGCTCAGTGTGCAGTACAAGTCCTGTGCATTAATTTATCACTGGTCTAAGGATATACAAAAGCCTTTTTCACAAAGTAATGGAAGCTGAATGCATTAAGAAAAATGAGCTGTCATAATCTAATATCACAATCAACATTTAGGTATGTGTACTTACAAACATTAGAAAAAATTCTAGACCTATATAATCATAATAATTGCTTTTACATTTGATATTCAAAAATAAAGGGTAATTATAACATCAATTTGACACAATTAATTCAACATCAAGCAGTATTAAAACATTCTTCTGGCACTAAGTGTCTGCTCATACTTGGTTCATACAATTTGTCACTCTCTGGCACAAATTACCTCGCTCCTAGAAACAGCGCAACTCTGGAAATTCCTTTTTTGTTACTTATATCACTCGCCATTATTTCAAAATATACATTCATTTCTCTTTATCATGTAACATGATAGAGTTTTAGAAACGATCTGACTTGCCTTTATTTATTTATTCATGAATATGATTACAGATACAGCCACAAAGACCTCCCACACCCCTCCCCAAACACACACACCAACTTCTCCATTCTGGAAGTTGACTGTGTCACATGTATGATCATTACTGTAAATGAAAGTGAACAAAACAAGAGGGCCATGATGGCCCTGAATCGCTCACCTGATAGACCATGAAACGATATTGTAGACATAATGAGGAGAGAATTGGTGAAAGAAGGGCATGTGTCCACACTTGCTGATTGGTGAAGTTTTAACTTTACATGAACTGTTTTAATAATTTCCAGTTTACCTCATTTCGTCTAGATGATAAATACATGGAAAATGTTAACATTTCAAAGTCATTAGACTTTCGATACATTTTTTTTTTCTTTGTAAGTTAACATGAAACTATTGTATGAAGTACAAATTGAAATATGGATATCTGAAACAGGTGTAATGTTTTCATTTTGGCTGAAGGTAGTTTCCTTCAGAAATGTACAGTCTAGAAGTGACTTTTGTGTTAGGGTATATGCTATTTTGAGACAGTATTTAAGTTACATAATGATATGCAGTTAACCTGTGTTGGTAAATTCTGTACCAGTACAGAATTTGAGAGCACGTTATGACACACAAGATAGGTGATCCACAGACCATGGACTGTACGTACTGAACTCAGCAGTTGGGAAGACCGAAGCAAACTTTGCAGACTAAGATCAGATGGCTATATAAACTATATATAAAATGAATTGACTATGGGGCGGGGTCAATTTGACCCCGGGGATCATGATTTGAGCAAACTTGGTTAAGGTCTACTAGGTCATGCTACATGCAAAATTTCTAAGCTCTAGGCTTTCTGGTTCTGGAGTAGAAGATTTTTTGAAGTTTTTCCTATATAAACTCTATATAAAATCAACTGACCCCCAGGCGGGGTCAATTTGACCCCGGGGATCATGATTTGAGCAAACTTGGTAGAAGTCTACTAGTTAATGCTACATGCAAAATATCTAAGCTCCAGGCCTGCAGTTCTGGAGAAGAAGATTTTTGAAGTTTTTCCTATATAAACTATATATAAAATGAATTGACTATGGGGCGGGGTCAATTTGACCCCGGGGATCATGATTTAAGCAAACTTGGTAAAGGTCTACTAGGTAATGCTACATGCAAAATATCTAAGCTCCAGGCTTTGTGGTTCTGGAGAAGAAGATTTTTGAAGTTTTTCCTATATAAACTCTATATAAAATCAATTGACCCCCGGGCGGGGTCAACTTGACCCCGGGGATCATGATTTGAGCAAACTTGGTAGAAGTCTACTAGGTAATGCTACATGCAAAATATCTAAGCTCCAGGCTTTGTGGTTCTGGAGAAGAAGATTTTTGAAGTTTTTCCTATATAAACTCTATATAAAATCAATTGACCCCCGGGGCGGGGTCAATCTGACCCCGGGGATCATGATTTGAGCAAACTTGGTTAAGGTCTACTTGGTTATGCTACATGCAAAATATCTAAGCTCTAGCCTTTGTGGTTCTGGAGAAGAAGATTTTTGAAGTTTTTCCTATATAAACTCTATATAAAATTAACTGACCCCCGGGCGGGATCAACTTGACCCCGGGGATCATGATTTGAGCAAACTTGGTAGAAGTCTACTAGTTAATGCTACATGCAAAATATCTAAGCGCCAGGCTTTGTGGTTCTGGAGAAGAAGATTTTTGAAGTTTTTCCTATATAAATTCTAAGTAAAATCTATTTACCCCCGGGGCTGAACCAGTTTGACCCCGGAAGTCATGATTTGAGCAAACTTGACAGAGGTCCCCTAGATGATGCTTCATACCAAATATGAAAGCTCTGGGCCTTGTTATTTCAGACAAGAAGATTTTTGAAATTTCCATTTTAAAAACACCTTTTAGGGCCTCACAGCCATATTGTGCATTGGACCGGAACCATTTGAGCAAACTTGGTAAAGGGACATCTAAGGACCATTAGTATGAAGTTATTTTAAAATTGGGCCAGGGGTTTAGGAGGAGATGTCATTTAAAGAAAATGTTGACGACGGACGACGGACGGACGACGGACGCCGGACACAAGGGTATCCTAATAGCTCACTCTGTCACTGCGTGACAGGTGAGCTAAAAATGTAACATCTCTAACAGTTCTAATCAAATACAATACCGAAATTAAACTTCTTGATTTCAGTTTAAAAGTCACAGCTAACCACTTTAACAAACAGAAGCACACCATGAGAATTTATTTATTATCTATAGGAACAGAAGCAGTTTCTTAAATCAGGTAAATATAAAACAGGGGATATGTTTCACTTAACTACTTCTATTTTACGACTTCCTTTATTAAAATGATCAACTCAACTGGTGAAGGTCAGTTGTTGTTTTTTTTTAAGTGCTACTTGCTACTGTCTCATATATTACATATCACATATATTGCAATAATTATAATATTATGTTCTCTTATGTTAAACAGAATGATATTCCTTCACAGTCAAACATAGTCCTAACATTAGAGCTATACCAATTACAGTTTCATTTCCGAATGAGTAAAACATACAATGTAAAAAAAGTTTTATTTGAAAAAGTCAGTTAACAAGTTATACAGGTTACATAATTACACCAAACAAAAAACCTTCGAAGTGCTATAAAATAAAGAGGCAGACAGAACCAAGTCACTTTCACCCTCAAAATGCAATTCCATTTTGAGTACACAGTAAAATAAAGACTTTCTAGAATTTTATTCAATTTGCAAATTTGCTGCAGTAATGATACATACACTTTATCACTGTCAAAGGCAACTGAATTATCTGTACAAGCACTGTTCTGACATCAAAGGCAATCTCATTTGCACAGAATAAGTGAAGTACCTGGATGGGCACTATATCACTGTCAAAGGCAATTAAAACTGAAACACACAGGTACTAGCACAGGGTCTAAATGCATTTTAATGCATAAAAAGGTTAATTTATACCACAGCAAAAGACTCTTTAATTTTATTTCAGACATACTGTGCACAATCCTTGGCCATGCCATAAATGCAGGACCTGACCTGTATGTCAGGTCAACTGACATCAATATTTTACAATACATTAAAAATTTCTTGTGCTTACTGCTGCATATTCAGACCTGCGGCCCTTGTAAAATACTTGAAAAAACATGCCTTAAATATAATGAATTCTCTTACAACAAAGGCACTATATCTAGGTCACAAACATTTATGAAATAACTGTTATAGTAGGGTACTTTGCCAATGTCAAAAAGTAAATTCTAAATGCAAGTTTGTTCACATAATGACACAGGGAATGTCTCTCTTGTATACATACCTGTATTTAATACAATATCCACTAATTATCTCTTTTTCTCTGTTACCTTTAAGTAGCATACATGATGCTTAAAGCCTTACTTGTAGCATCTCCTTGAGACATGAAAAACAGCAAGTTGTTTAGTGAGAATTAAACTGCCAACCATTTAATTGTCAATTAACCAATTTGCCATTTAGTCTTGTATCCTACCCCAGAATTTAATGCACTTAACATTCAACAGACTTCCAATTAATTTGACCTAATGAACTAGTTCCAAACACACCCAAGATTAACAGGAACTGATTGTAAGGGAAAGTACTTTACTTACTTTGATACAAACAAAAAATCTTACGGTACTTTACCTGTGCATGAGCTAATTATGTGGAAGAAGATTAACATACATGCTTGGAAATTTCTCTAACCACTGAAAAGTGGGTACAACAGCTGCTTTAATGCATTATGCACTTTCTTTTTTTACCTCTGTCTGAGTACTTTGTGCTAAACTACCAACAGGATCTGAATCATCTTACTCTTCAGTTCTGTCTTTTTGTTAATGCCTTTGAAAAACATTTCAGATCACAACCAGGTAGCATATCTTGTCATCTTTCTAAGGAAGCAACTAGTATCAACCTGAATATCTCTTGTGGCAGCCTATATTCTCAGAAAGAGTAAGTTAAAAGCTCAATTTCTTACTTGGAATCAAGGTTACTGTAATAAGGCTTCAACATTATGTGTCTCTCATGTGTCATTACAGTGATTTACAAAATCCCAAGCCTCTTTCTTCTATGACTCAGAGAAGCACAGCTAGTAATGCTCTGACAAAAATTTTGAGCTTCCCTCTTTCCTGTATGTTTCCGAACAAAAAAAAGGGGACTATAATGGACTTTATACAATAATATGCCCACTTGGCAATCCCTGAAGTTTTCTGCGAGAATAACCTTGTGAATGGAAAGTTTTAAGATAAAGTATGTAATTCTCTCTTGAAATAGAATAGTTTGCCTTTGGTTCATTATATAAACCAGTACATTACAGTGAGTTGTTTGTTTAAAAGAGATTTACTGATGATGTCAGAGAGGAACTTAGAACTGGTTCCTTCTAAATCAGAAGACTAATTAATGAATACGGTTAATAAGAGAGGGTACCAAACAGAGCAAACAATTTTAAACAAACACACTTATCATAAACAGTTTTAAAAACCTGTCTTTATGACAGCAGGATGATACTGAAGACTCAGAAACACTGGTGCCATTTAGAACCCAAAACTTCTTATCCACATCCAAACTGGCATGAAATTCCATTGAAATTAGATCAAAACTTGTTGGGGCAATATTGAAATAAATGATATCATATTCTATCCCATAAATCTCTTGTCTGACACATCTACCTGTGAAAATGTGTGTAATCTATGAAATTATCTTTTCTATATCTTATTCTTCCTAACATCATGCCATGCCTGTCAAAGATTTCTTGGCTGCCAGTTCCCCTATTTCAATTATGCCAGTATTTCTGGGTAATCAGGTGCTTGCAGAGTCCGTAGCTTGGTTCCCAAATTTCAATACTGCTTGTAAACCTGAGTAACCAGGTGCTTGCAGAGTCTGTTGGTTCAGGTGTGAAGGTATCCAGTAGTAAGGCAAACTCCCTAGATCTGACCACCTGTTCAACATGTTTTATAGCCTGACACCCAACAACTGTTACAGGCTTTGAAGAGGTATGAAATCATTTTAAACCAGAAGCACAGTATGAGGGAAAAGGTGTTCATTAACAGAAGCTGCTTTCATAATCTATTTATCAAACAAAGATTGTAATGTTAAAATAATTTTAAAGAAAAAAATATATATCTGGATTTTGAGGAACATTAAAAATCTCCCTGCTATTTTTTGTGGTATTTCCTTCAACATTTTCCACCTGAAACTGTTTTCTGAAAAAGACAAACAAACACATTTCCATCCTTCAATACAATGCATAAATGGAGTAATCATATGATTTAAACATTTCAATCAGAAAAGATACATTCACCATTTATAAGATAAGTATTACCTAAGAAATAGGAAACAGTTAGACTGCACAGACAGACTGATAATCTGACAAAGAGAACAAGGGCTATCAGTGATCACATGTGTGGCCTGATAATAGCAAATTAAGGAGTTGTATTGAGGGGTGACTGGACAGTTTGTTGGCTAAAACGCTTTTTTTTTATTCAAGGGCCATGATTCAGCCAAAGATCATTCAACTGAAAAACCCGTTAAATATGCGCAATAACTTGAGGTTCCGATCAATCCTGTAACATTTCATTCAAATTGCTTTAGTAGTATAAGAGAAGTATTCCGGACAAACTTTATAATCAAAAATCATTAAAGGGTCATTACTCTGACAAAAATCACTGGACTGGAAAATGCCGACGACATTCACAACTAGACTTGGTACTGATCATTCCTGTAAAGTTTGGATGAAATTGCACCAGTAATTCCTGAGGAGAAGTCCGGACAAGTTTTGTGACGGATGGACAGACGAACTGATGGACAGATAGACAGACAGACAGATGATGGAGAAGTGATCCCTATATGTGACGGCTACTTTGTAGCATGTCGCAGCTACTGTGAAGCAGGCAACACAAAAATCATTAACGGGTCAAAATGCCTTTTTTATTCAAGAGCCATAACTCAGCCAAAAATCATTCAGCCAAAAAACCCGTTAGATTTGCACAAGTACTTGAGGTACTGATCAATCCTGTAACATTTTGTTCAAATTGCTTTAGTAGTATAAGAGAAGTCTGGACAAACTTTAAAAATAAAAATTATTAAAGGGCCATAACTCAGACAAAAATCACTGGACTGGAAAATGCCGATGATATGCACAACTAGACTTGGTACTGATCATTCCTGTATGTTTAGATGGAATCGCACCAGTAGTTTCAGAGGAGTACTCCGAACAAGTTTTGTGACGGACAGACAGATGGACACACGGACGGACAGACGACGGAGAAGTGATCCCTATAAGTCGCGGCTACTTTGTAGCAGGCGACACAAAAACTTGGGATGAATTTGAAAGAGTGCAAATCACCTGGAACTTTGGCATTCAACACTTGGATAACTATAGCTGAAGGGATAATGGTTGAACTTACCACACTACTAAACAATTGTATGCCACTTAAGTACAGTCCATTCTCGATATCTCGAATTCGGATGGACCGAATAAATTTCTTCAACTTAGCTGGAATTCGACATGTCCGGAGCTGGTTTACTTAACAATTTTTTGTGTCAGTTATACATTTATCACCTTGTACAAAGTAGCAACGCTTAAGAAATGTGATCCAAGTGATTAAAAAGCTTTCCTGTGAAATTCAAATTCAAGTCTGGAATGTAGAGCACTACCCGACATATATTTGTTTTCTCTTCAAATGTAGGCTTATCTCATACCTCTTTCCTATGTGAGCATTTCAAACCAATGTTTTATATTTTGTTCAAAAGAACATGATGCGAAACAGGTAAAATCAAATATGTACGCATGCTATGAATAGATAGACAGTGGGTAATGACAAATACACAAAAAACTTTTAATGAAATTTATATAACATAACATTTTTCAATGCACACACATAAAATATTTGTAGCTCATATAGAAAAATGACTTTTTTATTCACTAAAATTCATTGTAATTAAAGAATTTATCATGTGGGTAATTTACTTGCTTAGTGACAATTAAAGTGACAAAAGTGCTGTTTCAATCAAGTCCAGTGAATTTGTAAAATTTGTTACCAATAACATACCTTTTTGTGACAATTAAAATCCTAATTTCTGCACTATTTGTAAAGTTTAAATAAACCAACAATCAGTGACACACATAATTTGTCCAATCATTTCTCACTTTCAAGTACATGTACTGTACGTACTGGTGACAACTAACATCCTAATAAAAGCGTGACTTGTAAAGTTGCAATCAACAAATAATGGTTGACACGCATAATTAGTCTGATCAGTTCTCACCTCGAAGTCCCCTTGAATAATTGGTAATCAATAATTTTTCACACTTCGACTTATCGTGTGGAAAAATATATAGGAAAATGTATGGAACGACCGAAAAATACGATCAACATAGCCAAAGTTCGCACATGTTGAATTCGGCTTAACAGGAGTTAAATAATATTATTAAAGAAGGGTTAATGATGGGACCTGAAAATTAATTCTACTTAGTCGTAAATTTTACTTAAGCGATTCTGACATACCGAGTGTGGACTGTATTTAATAGATTTCGGTAATTTAATTGCTGTAGTCAGCATTATTTCAAATATATATTGACAATGGGAAACAGGCATTTAAATATACTTAAAAATTTTACAGTTTAAAGTTTTTACATTATTATTTTTTTTTTTTTGCACAATCATCTTAACAGTCATCAGATGCTTTAGAGGATCATTACATTTGTTAAAAACAGATGCATAAGTAATAAAGTATTAAATTTTTCAAGAGAGGAATGGGGGCATTATTAGTTCAATAAGCTGTAACTGGTTTATTACACTTTACAAATTTAGTACCAGTGATACTGGGAAATTTAGAGTCCTACAGAAAACACACAGAAATTTCTGAAAGAGGAAACTCCTATCTTAGTATAAATGAGGCAAAAAAATGGATTAAATCGTTCCATAAGGTAATTCAGTAGTAAAATTTTTTCTTATGATGCTTGCCTGATCATCACCCTGTATTGCATAGCTACAGGAAGACTGGTTTTGCAATTACATGTATGTAAAATTTATAACAAACATGCAACACTGCACCACAGTGATCAGAATTAAAATCATTATATTAAACTATATACGGTACTTTTTAGGACTATTTCAAACACTTCCTTATCCGGTACACTGACTTTAAATATGGAAGTTGAAGGCCTGCTTCTTAACAATATTTAATTTGAAATTGTTTCATTCTGTATCTGCTGCCACACAATTTTATCCTACATTTGCTGAATCTGACTCCCAAACTGCTACAGAATTTATAATTCTAGACCTTGGCTTGTCATTTCACAGGCATAACTGTTACAATATACAGATGACAACTTTTGTCTTCTATCAGCATCCATTTCCTGTCTGTAGGGACAAGTCATTCTATAATTTCTTTGAACTTAATGGTGGCATGTAATATTAACAATTTGTGAAAATGAGAAGTACATCATGGTAAATAGAAATGTTTGGAGGATGTCTGAATATTAGATGGCAAAAAGCATAATAATGAGGCAATAAAACAATATCATGGAAAATAATTTGCCACATAACAGTGCAGCATAATCTCTTATGCTTTATAATATAATGTTTTATTTCAAACAATTGTGTCACTGTAACTGAACAAGAATAGAATCATTGTCTACAGTTACTACCCAAAATAAAAATGAAAGATTTGACGTTACCTGATGATCATAACATTAACTCCTGAGATTTCATAGATAAATTTAAAGTCTTAATTACATTGTATTAGCTTGACTGAATTGAGAAAGAACAAGAAATGTGTCACGTGCATGAATGCCCCTGAAACATGGCAATGTGGTCACAGTCATAGTAGCTTATAACTTGATTTTACCTTGATCATCTGTGCCAAACATTTGTGCAGTCTGTGAATTGAACAAAGTACCCATATGTCTAGGGGTATGACTATCATATGTCCTTTACCTATTTTCATGACTGGTAAAATTAATAAATTTCCAAAACTGATGTGTTTCAAAAGATAATTTTATTGATCTAGCATTTTGTACTCATAGGCCTCCACATGTCTTTGAAAGAAAAGGTGTTTCAAAACCAGTTTTTCATGCTTTAACTTCTGAATTTTTATGCTCCAGTTGAACATCATAGGCAGAAATACCGTACAATAATAAAATTGTAGTTGCACAAATAAGCCATACTAAGTAAAATTAAATGAAGGGCAATAACTCTGCAAAAAAATGGTCGAATCACAAAAGCCTGATTATATAATATGCACTGCATGGCACTTGACAATAATCATTCTATGAAAGTTTGGTGAACATCGTATGAGAACTGTATGAGGAGTTGTGCACAGAAGCAATATTAAATAAAATGTAACAAAGGGTAATAACTATGCTGAAAATAGCTGAATCTCAAAAGCCAGAGTATATCTGCTGCAGCACTTGATAATGATCAAGCTAAGGGCAATAACTCCATCAATAATATTGGAAACAGCAAAAGATGAAGTACATGCATTGCTGCAATTAACAGTGATCATTGTGTGAAAGTTTGATGAAAATCAAATAAGACCGTAGGAGGAGTAGTGCACAGAAGATGGAACAGACTGATGGAATAATGGATGGACAGTGTGACTACTAGATGCCAGCCTTTGGGAGCATAAATAAAAAACAGCACATTCACTTTTTACTTAAACATAGCAATTGAAAGTTCAGCACCTGAATTATACTTATATTGCTTTTTTATCCAGGATGTCAATCAACCAAAAGCAATACTAAGATCACCTTTTTTACACAGTGACAAAGGTCACCCCTTGGAAACTCAATGTCTAACTCCAAAATAAAGAGCTTCATTCACAAAGGCAAGTTTAATTCATTCGACTTCACCACTGACTTTCAATGAGCAATTATGTCAAGCAGTTTTAAGACAATTATCATTGATAAAATTATCGTTATCTCATAATAGGTACATTTGTTCACCAAAAATCACAACCCATAAACCACCTGTACCAATATGACACTGAAAATCTTTGAATTTATGTCTTTGACTGACACACAAACTTGATACATCAAACCCTCAACAAAAACATCCCTGGTTAACCACAATACACACAGGTTCAGAACAAATCAGGCATGAATGCCGAAATGGTTTCAAGTTGCATTAAAATTTTCATTCAAGTGCATTTCACTACAGGTAAATTGTGTGAGGTAAAAGCAGGTAATTTGAATAGCTTTCCTCATGTACAGTTCTCTTCGAAACCCGGTACTTAACTGCTTAGTGTGCGAAAGTAAATTTACAGGTTTATTTTTGATGAAAATATAAAGACCACAAAATAATCATCAGGCACAACAGATGTCAAAATTACTGAAATCAAAGTGACTGTTCCAATTTTACTTAAATTAAAAACATACCGCTTTACTAAAGGATAAAACTGGCATTTCTTTAAAAAAAAATTAACACCAACATTTGAGCAGCTTAAGTCTGTTTAGTGCTTTGATTTTAAAGCAAGATGAAAATCTTTAGTTAAAACAGACTTTTTTGTGCAGTATAAATTATACTTCATTGCTTAATAAAAAAAAAAAAGAATTTCCGACAAGAAAGCAAAAAAATACACAAAATTTAACAAAGAAAAAAATGCATGAGAGAAATTCATCAAAATATAACAAATCCTCCTGAAAAAAATGCACTAAAAAATCAAGCCCCTTAAATTCTGCAATGACTCTTTGCATAAAAATTTATAAAAAAAAAAAACCCACAAAAAATGATGCTACAAACAAAACTAAATTTAATACCAGCATGAATGAAAGTGGTAACTGAACCATTTCATACCCACAGGTAATAAATCCAAGTATATACAGGTGTCTTTATTTTTTCAGGAAACCACTAATTAGTAAATCTGTCACCAAAGAAAGATCAATCTCAAACATTTTGTAACCAGATCAGACCCACTTTTGTAATCATGTCATGAATCTTTGACTTAAAACCAGCTATTTTCATCCCCTCAAGGATCAGTTGGGATATCACATTTTGATGATCCCTCACTGACAGAATTTTGTGACCTTGTACCTTTAAATTGTTTTCCTGCAACATCAACCCATATCCTTTCCTTATTGCAAATAACACACATTCCCTGTTGAATATCCATCCATTCCTTTTAAACCCTGATGCTTCTATATCAAAGACTTTATTATCTATCATTTTTAAATGAGAAGGTTATTTCAAACCCAAAACCTGAAACATTTACTGTGTCTCTGAAGAACTTATCATTTTTTCCTCTTACAAGACACATTCCTACTATAAAGGTGAACTCCTAAAATAAATATATATCTACAGGATTCTGCATTGACCCTTTTATAGCCTATATGAAAATATGTCTTGCATTGTACATTGCCTAGTGACCATTCCTGAAAAGTTTCATTTCAATCAGTCGAAAACTGAAGGAGGAGTTTGTGATGCAATGTAAAGATGTCAACCATGACAGATTGACCACACGAAGTATAGTTCAAGAGGTAATAACTCTGCAATGCCCACATGGATATGCATCAAAAATAGTATTTTATGTCTTAGACATCTACATTGCCTAGTGACCAATCCTGTCAAGTTTCATTCAATAAGTCGAAAACTGTAAGAGGAATTTGCGATGCAAGGTAAAGATGTCAGACGTGACAGACCAACCGACCAGTAAACTTGACCGATATTTCGTGATTTCAGAAAAAAAAACCTGCAAACTTTGTTTGCAGTGGTATAACAAGCTTGCAACCATAAATGGTTACATGTAGTGGCAATATGCTAAAAAATGTACATTATGTTAAAAATATTATCAGGTTGCTAAAATGTCAAATTTAACATTTACCAGCAAACTGTTTTGTATCCAATTTTAAGTGTTTTTTTTTTGTTTACCTTATTTTAAAGTTCACATTTTCTATGGTAATGACTCAAATTATGTTTTAAACAAACTATATCTGCACAATTTCCAGTGTGTAAAATGTTGTGTAAAATAGTATTTAAAACTAAAATTGCTAAATAGTAACATTACTACCGAGTATGACCTTTTTCAAAACTTTGATATCAAAAGGACTACATAACTGTAATGGCCATTACACTGCACATCTGGTGAAATAAAATCTTATAAAATAATAATTATATTTATTATACACTTATAAATGAAATATTGAGAAATATTTATGAAATAAAATGCGTATTTTCATTTCCTGTATTTTCACTGTAAAAATTTATTTTTCACTGCAGTGAAACATATTTTCCATATTTTCACTTGTGTCCTGCCGAACTACTTTCTTCTACATTCAGCCAATACACAAAATTAAAGGGGAATTCTTTCGAATCGTAAGGTCAAAAAAGAGAGAAACTATATAATAAACAGAAAATTCAAGTTTTTTTCTATAAATACGGGACTAAATATTTTTATCTTGTGGTATGAAAATTATCATATTTCACTCGTGGCTATCGCCACTCATGAAATATTTATTTTCATACCACTCGACGAAAATAAATCCCGTATTTATAGAAAAAACTTGAATATCCTCTGTCTGTTGGAAAATTTAACAAAAAAAGTTTTGTAAGTCTGCATGTTCACTGTTACAAGTTTGCTGACTACAAGTTTACAGCTTTTTTCAAAACTATTGAATATATTACAAGTAACATAGGTGGTCATAAAAACATGACAAATGTTATATGGGCTGATAAAAATGAGTTTACAACTGAAGCATAAGTATATGGTTTCCAATTTATAATGAAACAATTCAGCAGGCCATTCACCTCAGTGGAAGCAATAATTTTTGGTAACTTATCTGGGTTAATTTACTTCTTATGCCTTCTGTCAACCAGTTCTTTCTTTAAGTAATGAGTTAATGGCCAGAAGATAACATTAACTTTAGATATAAGTTTCAACAGACTCTTTGCTCTGTGAGTTTAGATGATATTTCTAAGTGAAATAATCAGTTGAAGGTATACAGACTCCTCTGTACTTTTATTCACAAAATACTAGCATAATTCAAACCAGTTTTACACATTTACCCTCTTAAAATACAGAAGAACTTTCTTCTAAAAAACAAATTAAGTGTTAAATCTAAGGGTAATAATAATGCTAAAGCAAATGGTGTATTTAATTCTAGTGGAGAAAACAATGAAATAAGGCAGGAAAAAAATTTAGTCCTAATTGTAACAAACTCCTGCCTTTCCCTAAATAAAAACTGTTTGATGAAAAAATAACAGTCTAGTTTCATTTTAATTAACTACCAAACCTAAACGTATTTAAAGTTAAAAATGTAAATATGTACTTACAAACAACAATCGTGCACATTAGCTATAGTATTTGTTCATTTGCTTTGGGTTAAGTATTACTCAGTCAATTTAAGATTTCACTTATTTGATCAGAATGTAGATACAGACATCACGAATTAGCATGTTTTAAGTTACATCAATGTTTGTACATAGAAAACATTCTGTCAAAAAATGAATAAAACAATTATTGCTTCAATCTTCTTAGTATATATTATACAAAAATGGTTACCATTTATTTAATATTTTGAGAAAGGTAAAGAATAGTACCTGTTATAAACTCAAATCACACATAACAAAAAAACAACAAAAACTAAACATTGAGCAAAAAGACTGGAAACTATATGACTACCCTTTTGCTAGAAGACTTAATTACAATATGTTTGCCACAAAAATGTCTATGTTTTCTGAACTGCATGCCAAGAATCATGCAATTCCCTGTTCAATGGTTTACCTGGTGCACAGATAATTCTCCAAACAATTACACAAGTTCTGTTTTACTCACCATGCAGTCATGATTTCTGAAATTTTTTTGTGTTTTTTTATCTCTGTTAAAACTGTGATAACCTGTTTACTTTAAATTTTACTTATTTAATACAGGATTTTGCTAAGGACTGGGAGTTTGGTTCCATTTTTGTAACAGTCAGTCACAAACCAACTGGAACTACTTTTTTGTCTCGCTTACAAAATGTCTGCAAATGGCTGCATACATACTGACAGTTGTAAAAGGGCATATCAAGAAATTCCAAACTATATATGTTTTTAACCACTTTTTTTGTTACGGTGAGCATGGAAAATATTTTGAGTAGCCAAAGTCTTCCATGCACCAACCAACTAGAATGCCTTGCTACTTTTCACCAATGATGGGAAACATACATGTATGTATATCACAATAGTTCTTTGAGATAACTAATTCAAAATTTATTAAGATCCTGCAAGCTGCATTACCAGTGTTAGTATTTAGCAAATGTGGGAATTGCACAGGTGAACTAAGTATGCTGGCTTCTTAGTTAAGTGGTAATTCTAGGTTCTGTTCAACACAATAAAACTGCTGTACTTGAAAGTATAATCCTATTAAGTTATGCAAATAACAATTCTGCCACTTCTTCCATTTTTGCAGCATGCACTCACCAGGAATAAGTCCATTATAACAGAACATATTTTTAACAGAATCTGAATTTGCCAATGATTGCTTCCAAATTTTCATTCAACATTTTCTTGTGCAGTTAACAATCAGATCAATGCTACGTGAAATAACTAATGTAAATAATCATTCAGGATTACTACCTTGTTTTCGGCTACACATTTGAACAAATTCTTTTAAACAGGTCAAAAGTTGGCTTCGACAGCTATGCCAAAAAAAGTTAAAAAGTCAACCAGGCCCCAGAAAAAGTGCCAAGTTACTTATAACTAGCCATATTCCAAGATGGCAGCTGTGTCACATGGGAGTTGGGTCTTGTGTCTGAGTCTCAGTTATCTCTCATGATGGCCTGTCTGGGCCTCCCAAGAAGTTACAATGTCAGTTAATCTAGATGTTCCATTATTAGATACAGAGATAGTCATCTGCTTTGATCAAAGCTCCGATAAAACTGACACAAATACATTACAATTTTATGATCCAATACTTTTTCTTCATTAATATCACAGGCTGCAGGCAAACCTAATCAATTTAAACAGATAGTGTTCTTAAATTGCAATATCATTCTATTTCTGTTTTATTATACAATATTTTCTCTTGCAAACAGTGGTACTCTTCTTTGTTTGACAAGATAACAAAAGGATTTTAGCTTCAAAGTTGACTAAAATTTCCAGACATAGTACCTGTGCAGTTGTTCAAGATCAGTTCAAAATAAACCTATGTTTTCTCCTTTTCAGGCTAGCTCTATTATTACTTACTTAACAGACCAATCAAATTTGTAGGCTGTATTGAAGAAATGATTCCAATACTCTCCTGCGCATCTTTCTTACCTCTGCTAAAATTCAATTTTCAGAACGATTTTTTTATCTTTAGACCGGGAAATACACAGTTACCTTTCAGCCAATCAGTGACTAATGCCTAAAACGAAACGTCCATACATACACTTCACAACCCAAAATGTAAACAAACAATGCATGTCTGCATGTTACTTATGTATTTCACTTTTCAAAGTGTTTTTTTAATTATATGTATAAGTAAATAAACCAAATCTATGAAAACGGTTAAAATCAAGATGGTATGGTTGCTTTTAGACGTTTAATTGCTGTATAAAGATGTTAACATAAACACATAGTTGAAATGTGTTTACAAAATTGTCAGAAAACACCCATCTGTTTATAATTTTTGGAATCACATGATCGTTTAAACCAATGAAAAATGGTTTCAAGATTTTTCGGTTTTGGGGATATTGGTGCACATTCATTGGTTGTTTAAAAGTTCATTGTAAAGGTCAATATCATAAATCTACTCTCATTAAAGCAGCGGTGTGAAGAAACGGTAGTGTATTCACATAGCTGCTTATGGAGTGTATGATTCCAAAAGATCTAAGTGGTCAACAACAGTAAGGGAAGGTTTACTTCTACACAAGATGCTTCCCACCCACTGGTTATCACAGTGAATATTGCCAAAATTAAGGGTTAAGGAAGACTATGGACCTGCAAGAGGTAATATGACTATCAGTCGGGAGAGTAAGTTAGAAATTTTAATAAGTAATGTCTATCTATTTCCTCTGTGCTATCCCTACCAATGTTCATTTTTTTAAAGATATTATACTGATTATATATAAGTGACTTTTCTCTTTAATATTAAATACAACCTTAAAACTGTTAAAAAATTTATGACTGTAATGTTAGAAAGCAGTCAAAAAGTTTGACCTGTTCAGCAGTTTAAATGTTGGCTTTTTTTTGCACTGAATTTGTATTTTTAAGCTAGAATTAATTAACAGATCAAAACATTAGTTTTAAATTGAGGTCTAAACAAGACATTGGATGTATTAATCTCTTCAGTTAGTGACCAGTACATTTTCTCTTTTGAAGAACTTATAATCAGACAGTACACATTTAGAAACTGTGTCAAGAGGTGGTTGTACTTTGCTCTACAATCACCTTGTCCAAAGGCCTTTCTATCAGGTAACGACAAGCATCATTGTTTTGAGTTTTTTCTAAAATTATATGTGATTCAACCAGCCTTGAGACACAGATAAGTAGGACAAATTTTGAATAACACTTTTACTTGTGTGTCATCATGTCAACATATCAAAGCATTTCATTGTGTCAGTGCAAAAACTATTGCAAGTACATACAATACAGAAAGGAGATACAATACTTTTGCTACGACTCCTCAATCTGCATAGCTGTGTGCATAATCATGTATTTTGAACAGAAAATTACAGGGTAACTCTGAAATTATATTTTAACACTGCATCTTAGTCACCCACTGGATGTAAACAAATACCAGTTCTTATATAACTGGACAACAGGGAGAAAGGGTTAGTATGTTTCACCACCCTGAGACATTTTTTTTTCAAACTTTTTTTTTCAAATGTGTAAGGCTATTACAGCGATCTATTGGCAAGATTCAAATTTCTTAGGACCTAAGATTCAAATATATGATTTTAAACTAAATATTTTCAAGTTAACATTCAGATTCTAAGTCTGGCAGCTCTTTGATTCTCAGAACTTTAAAAGCAATGGGCCTCAGACCTTAGTGGCTTATTTCAAAGAGTGGTTTTACTTTGGTACAAGTTGAAATGCATTTTTTTAAATTGTTAATGAGCCTGATCATCTATCATTCCGAGCAATCAGTACTAAAGGGACCAAAGAATGTTTTTGTAACATGCTTCTACTATGGTTCCATTGCATTTATTAATGTTAAGTACTTCTCAAAAAGTTTCAGTAACATGTGAAGCACAATCCAGTTGCAATCATTTAATACTGAATCTTACAGTTAAGTGCTCTGGATGAAAATATAGTTTACAATAATGAAATATCTATAATGATCTATCTTTTAAATTTTTCCTGAAACTTCCTTATTAGATTCCATTAGACAAAAGCCAACTAGTAAAAAGAGATAGTCTGATCCATGTGTTAATTAATTACTTTCAATAGCACTGCATGGTTACACAAAAGTAGTTTTTTTCAACCTCTTTTTTTTTTCGGAAATAGAAGTAGACCCTTTACTCATTACAAGCAATTAACAGAGAAAAAAAAAGTTCAATACACTCAAGACAGACTCTTTTGAAACTGTCAAGAACAAATTTCCGCTTGATTTTAAAGAACGTTCCCTGAACATGATAATATGTAAGTGTTTGGACTTCCGATAGCAATATTTCAATGCTGGTGCCACTTTTCTAAAATAAAACAGAAAACTGAGATTTCAAACTTGAGAATGTCCATTGAAAACAAAAATTGTCTGTATCTAAACAAAGTAAAGTTTAATACATGAATATCGTGTAGCCTTAGTGCTACCGGTAGTAATAATTTCAATTTAGGAGTAAGAGGAGTTTGATTATACCAAACATTATTCATTAAAACCTGGGGACATCTTTTTCGACATTCATCATGACTCCTGTAGCACAAGGCATAATAAATTTTCATATACTGGCAATTTAAACTGTTTCCCAAAAGTATTCAATATTCATGTAACATTTCAATATTTACTAGACTGGGATCTGCACAAATGCTGGTCAAGAGTTAAATATGAGAATCAGTTAATATCCATGTAGCAGGGTGCTTTTCATGATTTTGATTATAACAATGCAATAGAGAATAATTTTCGGTCAATTTGACTTCTTTCCAAACACTGTCTCACAGGTGCGAAGCGAGTCGAGTGAAGAGTTAGATGAAGAAGTACAGAAGGAACCCAAATTTTGGCAAATAGATCCCATCCCATTTCTGGGCATAATAACAGACTTTATAATGGTTTATTTCTTGGACGTCAGGAGCCGTTCCAGAAGCTTCACACAGGAAGTGTAGTGCTTTTTAGCAGCTTCCAATAATGAACCTGATGATTATGTCAGATTTCATTTACCTATATATTTTCATTAACTTTTACAGTACTTTTAGCACATTCAAGGTTAGTGGTTGTGTGGTAATGGGAGCAAGTACAAAAAAGAGCTTCAATGCTGAATAAGTGTGTGACTGTTGGATTAAACATTATTTATTATATTAGAGAATTTTTAATTCGAGGCACAAAGCCTGAAGTTAAATTCATTAGATCTTTTTTCAGATCCAGGTGTTTTCTTAAAAGTTGTTTAGATCCTTTTCCATATTTTCGTATGTATCAAATTGCACAAAAAGAAATGTAAACTTGAGATACTCATTAGAGCTTAAGTAAAATGGAACAGAATAGCAGCTATTAGCTGAAACATTTTTTTCAATTCCTTTAACATTTATTTGCTATTGAGATATGTTTATCTTTATTAATTTATTAAGACACTGACAATATAACAAACTGCTGCCTGACTCCAGGTAGTGTCTACTTCAAAAACTTCTTTAAGGTTTTGAGGTTTAGACGGAAACACTTCAGACAAAAAAATCAAACTTCTTTACACATTGCCTGCACTGTGTTATAACCCTTTTAACACTCAGGTTAATATTTTACAACCCTGAATGGGAAAAAAAAAGCACATTTAAGCCATGACCTCTGTGTTATACGAAATAAAGGTATTTTCTGTTTATCTGCTCTGGATAAAAACATTCAAGGCCCGAAAACACATATAGAGACAACCGTTTATGTCTGCCTAAATAGCAATTTTCTAAATTTAAACCACATGTAAAATGATATTTATACTGTATACTATATAACTGTGTATGCCTTGTACAGTAATACTCATGCATGGCTACGTATGTATAAACGACCATGATGACCCTCAAATAAATCACAGTATGTCATTGTCCAATTTCTCCTCCTCAAAAAAATAAATCATGCAGAAAAGTAAGCAAATAAGATTCTCATTTGATAATGTCACATAAGCGATATTCTTTTCACTACAATATAATTATTACAGATGAATCTACAGAGATACTGGTAAATTTTATCAAACCATTAACAATAACAGTGTCTCCTGATTTATTTGATTACATTTATTTGACAATCTACATTTGTGAATAGAAATAATAAAGAAAAAGTTGAGGTTTTCTAATCTATTTTAATCAATTAAACCCTTTCAATTGAATGCAAAAAAAGAAATTGTGAAGAAAATTTTCATCACATTTAACATTGTAGAATTAGTGACCCTTCCTATATAAATTTATACCCCTTGAAGACAAAGCAAAATTACTGGTTTCTGTTATGTGGGAAAAACTTTACTTGTATGTATAAGAACCTGAGCTGAAAAGCCACTTTCCTTCAATGGTCACAGTTTGGACTTATTTACAGAGATAGTTTCATCATTTGTTCTGAACATTCATCAACAGTTTTAGGCTAACAAATACTTTAAAGCTGTCAATTCTGAATGTGAACACTGCAAACTCAGCTTTACTTAGCAGCCACCTTCCTTAAAGAAGTTTAAATTTATTTTCTTATAGCTGATAAACTCTGGTTTGCCTATATTTTTACATATCAGGAGAACTGAAAAATATTTCTGTTCACCACAAAACTTTACAAGGTCATTAAATTAACCCTTTTCGCTAGAATACATATCATGTGAACAATGAAATTACATTATAATGACATGTATTTGTAATAAACCATTTTTATTAATGGTTGTATATCACAAACACAACCCCACCACATCATAATGAGAATGTACAAAAACCCAAACATTATTGTGAAATATTTTATTGCCCCATCAAACCAAAGTGTCTTCTTTCTGATTGTGTTTCATTTGTTGACCTCACCTTTGGACCATTTAAAACCTTATATCCCTGAAGCAGCCTTCAGCAAAGGTAATGTTTAGATAATTACATATCCATTATGTCACTAAGTTAGACTTTTCAGAGGGTGATTTTAGTGCTACAAACTGTATCTATTTTAAACTTGTTTTTTCTTACCATTTTCTTTACTTTCTTCACTTGCTTGAGACAACTGCTTTTTTGTTTTGTCTGTAACCATAAAACTGACCACAACATGCCTCTTGTGTCTCTTATTATCTATACTGCTCACTATTCATTAAAAGAATCTCCAATTAAATAACTGTGAATGATTAATGGTACTCTCTAAATTGAATAACAGACACCTTTTTTAATGGTCTGAGAAGGGGTTTGAACTCTTACTTTCCATAAAAGATTGCCATTTTGATAATGGTGAATTAATTTATCAACAGTAACAACAAAACAAGTGCTTCAAAATCTCTTTGAGTCTCTCCAAACTGCTGTATCTGGATCCTTCAGTGGCCCTAACAAAACTGATAAAAATTCTCAAGTAAAATATTAGAAGGCTTTTATAAATCAACAAAGGTGCTCTTGTTGTTATTCACCACAAGAATATTTACAGAACAATTCCTCAAAAAATCAAAACTTGCTAAATCTTCCAAGAGTCAAAAAAGTGTTTAAAAGTTGTGCAGGAGACAATGCAGAGAAAATCTTCAACTGTAATGTTTTTACATTACAAATTTGGCTGACAAATTATGTGAAAATGACAATTAAATGGTACCAAAATAGAAATGATACAAAGCACTGTGTTTTATAATTTGTTAGGGTCGTCAGACCAAACAAATAATGTTAGCACAATTTCAGTCTCTATTACTTCTTAGTTACCAAATCCACAAATAGTCCACCTGTATAAAATGAATGGCGCATTAATTTTTACACCCTTCTCAGAGAACAGAAAAATAGTTCCTTACTGGTCAACTTCAACTTATTACTGCCAAAAGTCAATACTGACTAAAAGATTAAAGACTCCTAATATTGTGCAATTCTTTATACCCTAGGCTAGCAAATTATCCGTAATATATTCACACAATTTTGATTATTATTAAACATGTCGATTTTGTACTCTTGAATGAAAATGTGTTCGTTTACATGAAAATATGCATTAATTTGTAATGTGACCAAACCTTGCTGAAAAGTAAACAGAAGAGATTGCCACGGTCATGAAAAGTTTGTAGATTCTTTTCATGTAACTTTATTTGTACATTATCATGTGGTGTTTTCTTAACGATAGATAAATGTAGAAGCTGACTGATTATTACAGACGAGTTTGTAACAGTTATAACCTTGAGAAAAGGCATATATTTTTATTAGGTCACAGTTCTTCTGTTTATTACTTACGAGTGACAAAGTCCAGATCTGTGGGCAGGTGTAAAACCCAGACAACCCGGAAAAAACATCGATTTTCCAGAGTTCATTTTTGACATTCTTATTTAAAAAATAACAAAGACAAATGACTGAAAATACTATATATGCTTTTTCCTTTCAATATCAAACATTTATAAAAATAAGGTTGATTTAATGAAACTCAGTAAGTTTAAATAGATAAAGACAAAGCTCAATTCTACGGAAAACACAGAAAGAAACATTGAATTTCCGGAAATCATGTAAGATGCTCTTGTTAAAAGAAGTAGTAAAGATAGATTAAAGAAAATACCCTTAATGTTTAAATTATGTCTCAAGATGAAACATTTATGAAATTTAGCTTGATTTAATGACCTGAAGTAAGTTTAATTAGATAAAGAATTAACCTGAATCTACGGAATACACGGAAAAAACACCGATTTTCGCTATGGAAAATCGCTATATTTTTTCCGGGTTTCGGGTTTTACACTTTGCCCAGATCTGTCGCCTCATAGCCAATACAAAGTACCGAGTATCGCAATCATTTTCAGCATTTCCTTCAAAATCATTACAATTATTGCCATGTTTAAAAGCAGTAGGCTGAGCAGACTGATTGTGAATGGAAGGGAAACAACCATAAATATGTTGGGTTTTTTTCAGAGCGTAAATCTTATGATAGCCAGTTTATGTCCAAAAGTTAGCTAATATGTACGACTGATGATCTTGAATTTCAATTTCTATTTTTTCTTTGCATTGTAGAGACAAACTTAACAATAATATTTGTCTTTAATCAGTATTGAAGTATATTTCAAGTGTTTTGGGTATATTTGCGTGTATTTGGGTATTCCATGCAGGGGATTCACAATAACTAGTTGACTCTTTAGCTCAGTGGTTAGAGTGTAAGCCTTCGATGCGCTACAAACGGGATTCAAATCCCATTCTAGCTATTTTTGTATTCCGAAATGCACTGCATCTTTCTGTTACGGACTTGCTTCTTCATAAGAATTTGATTGACTGACACTGAATGGGAGAAGAACTTTAAGGAGGAGTTACGGTCTGTCCGTTGCATTTTGTGACATTTTTGTATTTCCTATTCCACTTGTATATTTAATTCTTTGTTCCTTTTACATAATAACTGTTAAAGAATGATTTATGAACACAAAAACCTGTTACAACTATTACATCCATATATGGCCAGAACATGTATTCTTTAATTCTTTTACATTTAGTACACTTGGATAATTTTTTCAAATGTTTGTATTAGAGAATAAACGAGAGCTATCATTAAATGTAATAAATACCCCCGCAAGACTGCTTCGGAACTGAGGAAGTTATTAGTAACAGAACACTTTGTAAAACAAGGGTGATCAGTGATCACATTTGTCGCCTGATGATAGCCAATTAAACAGTAGTATTGAGAGGAGATTGGACAGTTTGTAGGCTAAAACGCATTTTTTTATTCAAAAATCATTCAACCGAAAAACCTGTTAGATATGCGCAAGTACCTGAGGTACCGATCAATCCTGTAACATTTCATTTAGATTGCTTTAGTAGTATAAGAGAAGTATTCCGGACAAACTTTAAAATTAAAAATCATTAAATGGCCATAACTCTGACAAAAATCACTTAACTGGAAAATGCCAAGGACATCATGCACAACAAAACTTGGTACTGATCATTCCTGTAAAGTTTGGATGAAATTGCACCAGTAGTTTCTGAGGAGTAGTCCGGACAAGTTTTATGATGGACAGACAGACAGACTGACCAATGGACAGACAGACAAACAGACAGACAGATGATCAATTGATCTGCACCAATGTATGAGTTGATCATGATTTGCACTGATGAACGAAGTGTACAGGCTGATCATGATCTGCACCTATGTACTAAGTGTATGGGTTGATCATTATTTGCACCAATGTTCAAAGTAACAGGGCTGATCATGATGTGCACTAATGTGCAAAATGTATGGGCTGGTAATGATATGCAGCAAAGTACAAAGTAACAGGGCTGATCATGATCTGCACCGATGTACAAAGTGTATGGGCTGATCATGATTTTCACTGACCCCTTAAACGCTGATAGTGGAGAAAGCATAAGATTGCATTAGAATGTTAGGATCACTTTTCTTTGCAGAGATCATTCAAAGAAAGATTTCACAAAGAAATGCAAGTTTACATTATTCAGGTAACAAATTCATATACCTGTCACATTATGGGATGGTTGAAACAGTAAATAAAAATAACAATGATGAGAATATGCTAAATATAACCTAGAACTGATTTTTCAATTTCAGTTACTCATTTTATAAGTTGCATGAAAAATAACATTATTTGGTCAGGTTATTATTTATGTATGACTTCAAGTTTTCCATCAAGGATCAGTCCAAAGGTAACACATTGCTATGATTTCTTTATAAGGTTACAACTAGCCTTTAATTCTATTTATGAATACACAACTTCGGTTAAATCTAGATAACCTTTTGTGGTAAAAAAAATAAACAAATATACATAGAACAAGACTATACCGACACTCCTTTTGCCCTTCTAATTTTCTGCTAAACTGGTGTCATTCCTTTCATATGTATAGACAGAACATTAACTTATCAAGTTTCTAAATAAAAACCTTGCTGTAAAACCATAAAATGGCAGAAATCCAACAATGCAATCATTTTGAGAAATTCAAATTTTCGACATAACGTTATTGTACACATAAAAGTTACATATCATAACCCTCATATCTACATGTATTTACTACCAGGAAATGAAAACTTAAGATGTGCTTATTATGCACACCTTTAACATAAGTATTGTCACTCACCATTAATTTTATTTCATAACCGTCTTTTTAGTGCATTACTTGTAAAAAATATTATGTTCTATATTACAGTCTTATTATTTCTACAGTTCTATGTTTTTCTGTCTCTACACACATGTACAAAATATTATACATCTTTAAAACACAATTTGTATACTTTAAGTTTAACTATAGAATTTTCTGTACTGAATATTACTGACGAAGAACCATACAGGTTCGAAACCAGTAGATTAAATCATTTTCTTAAAAATTATCTGGTGTTGAGTGTTTGCTTCCTACCGTTGCCTTAGTTTGTGATCTTTAAATCTTCTCATTTGTATTTATGAATCATCATTTGTATTACACTGAACATCTTTCATTTTGTTATTCTTGATGATAACACAATATTTGTTTTAATTGATATGGTTAAAATAAGTTTTAGTTTTTAAACTTTAAACTGGTAAGCTCTCTTAGGACTTTTCAAGTCCAACTACTTCATACGACTATTAGGTAGATATGTTTTGTTGAGTATAAGGCTATAAAACATAAATCATGCAGTCAGCCAAGGGTAAATTACAGGTAAATGCATTAATGCATTACACATGAAAAATCAACACTAGCATGTATATTCTATGTACAAAGTTATCAGCATATAATATGATTAATTCTTTCCACTGCCGTGAAAACGGAAGCACACAGTAGCATTCACATACAAGGAACTGAAATATTGAGATAAAAATGAAAATCAGAAACAAGGGTACCGCTGACTGACAGTCAGAGATAATCATCATTAAATTGGTAAAAGATACATCAGCAGGTGCCCCGACTTGCTGCTATGAAACTCAAAGTACTTGAAGAACCTAAGGATGGAATAGAGAGATCTTAAAAATATATGTATTCTTCATCAGCTTATCTCTAACCTTTATCTAAGCTCAGGCATGTGTTTACGAGTGTTCTAGAAGATAGATGGATTCATAACATTTTCCAGGAAAACTTCAGAGTCAAGATACATCTCTTTTTTGTTCAGTAAAACTTGATGAAAACTTAAAATGAGAGGCTTGGTAGTTGAAGATTTTATGCTCAAAACTCATCATTTCTTCATTGATCATTTTTACCATACAAATTTTATGCATCATAAAAATCATTTACTTTGATTTTCTTTTGAACTACTGGTAACTAATATAACATAATTTCTATAATATTCTTGTTCAAATGTTTGCTACGATCAGTGGAAACATTAAATAAATGTTGCTTTTTATCAAAACCTTTCAACATTCATGAGATAGATCTGTTACAGCGATTATTTATGAAGTTAATAATTATAAATAAGTCAAATTTTAGAACTAAACTTTTTAATGCTATTTTTTTTTAAAGCAAATTTTAGTATTTTTTAATTAAAATATTCAAATATCACTCAAGCCTTCATCTGTTAAATAAGTATTTAATATTTTGTGTAATGTAAAAAGGGCTCGCTTCAAATTTTATAAATATAATTTAAGCAGATAGGTCAGTAAATTACAGTTGTCAAGGAAAAATCCATGTAGGTCAGTAAATTATGCTTTTCATTTAAAAAACCATAAACTTAAGATTTATACAGAAGGTCTGAAGAGATGACTATCTTAATCATAAGTCTGTAGGCCTGGGTTTAAAATATGAACTTTTATAAGAGGTCGGGGTATTTTGGTGTATGAATTAATTTGTAATTGTTAGTACATTTACCCTTAAAAACTTCTGATTTTTCTCCACAATGTTGTTATAGTGTCTTAAATGTAAGCATAATTAACCCTTTCCTCCATATATACACCTTTATGGCTTGGGCATACAATGTAGATCCAGATCAGCCGGCACATATGTGCCAATCTGATCAAGATCTACACTGTTTGCCTTTTCATACATTAGGTTATTTCTGACCAAAAAGCGACCAGTGCAGATCCTGATCAGACGGCACGGATGTGCCGGCTGATCTGCATCTACACTGGTCGCACATGCGTAAAAATGCGTATATATGGAGTAAAGGGTTAATGATAAAATTTCCATTAATTTATTCATAAGACCACAAGTACCAATTTCAAATTCAATTTTGAGACTCACTGGCCCACAGAAAATTCCTTAAATAAGACTGTAAACATGTTAAATATTAGCTGATTTGTTTCCTGGTCATAAAACACTTAATAAAAAATTAGTTTCAATCTTATTTTTTTCAAATCTTGCAACTGCTTTCTGTGGGGATCAAATGAAAAAACTCACAAAAGGCATTATAATACATGCAGTACCAAATACCAAATCTTGCTTGTCTATAAAAATTGCTATGACACAATGAAATTCATTTTTTTTTAAACACACTACAAAATTAACAATAAGCATCTTAAGGCTTAAAAAAGTTACATGAAATATTTAATTAAATAATGAAAATTTTGCTTACAAAAAATAATATTTTCTGCTGATTTTTTTAAGCAGATAAGTAACACAACAGAATGATGGCAGTAGTAACCCACCTGAGACAACCCAAAATTTTCCCTGACCGTCTTACCTGGAGGTTCTGTACATCCAACAAACTCTGTGACAATTGATACCAATGCAATAAAAGCCAAAATCTGTAAATGAATCATATCCATTGCAAGTCTGATTGTTTTAACAATCTGTAATAATTAGAGAATTTTTCTTCTTTTTTTTCTTTTTATTTACACAGCTTTTCTGGAATTTAAACACCACATTATTTCCATGAACAGCATATAAATCACTAAATCACTTTTTAAATATGTCATTTCAAAAATTAATAATATTCAAAATATGACGACACACTTTTCTTTCACTTTACTCCATTTTTTAGCAGTACATTTTTTTTTAAATTACGAACTTTGTAACAACTCTGTGTTGTCTGTCATTTCTCCTTCTTGAGTCATTTCACCTCCTCTGTAAATTGGAGAGTAGCTGTTCCATCTTTTGAACACATAATAAAAGTGGTTAAATGTTATAAAACACGTTAAAACACTTCTGTTGCGATAGTTTTACAACTTCTCTGATATCTAATTAATATGAATTATTTTTTACCAGCCACAAATGTATTTTGATGAAAGATTTCCTGATGTCATGTTCTCTAAAAGGAGTAATACAAAACATACACAAGTCTGTTTTCGAGCCTAGCAGCCGACGTCATTTTTGGGGAAATACCACATCTACGCATGCGCAAACGGATATAGGGGAATCAACATGGTAAGAAAGTATATTTTTGCCGACTCAGTGTGAAAATTTATCTTAATTTAAGATTTCCTCTTTCCTTTAAATCTGTAAATATTTTGATCATTCAAATTTAATATTCAAGTTATTTTTTTTCGAGAAAACATGCTTAAACAACCGTTCGCTAGATCTGAAACAGCCTTTCATATTGAAAATAAGAATACCCCACCCACGACTTATACGTACGGCAGTGTCTAGAGGTACGGATCCGTACCCCTAGACCGGCAGTCTAGAGGTACGGATCCGTACCTCTAGACAATACTACCAGGAATGTCTAGGGGTACGGACCTTTTTTTTAATATATAATTAAGCATTAATTTACGTTAGAAGAAACTCGGTTATAGTGGTTTTGGCAGTTTTTAGTGTTTAATAGACTAAAATTATCTAGGAGTGGCAATGACTTCGATTTTCAGTTCCCGTTTCCGACGATATAATGCGAGTAATCCGGATTCCAAATTTGCTTACGAAAAGAGGAACATATCGTTGTCATCTATTTTCAAACAGAGAGCGTTCAGCTATAAATGAACCTAAATGTTCGTGACAAATGACAATGAAAAGTTCATCACTGATATCATTTTTCATGCGCAGGTTTAACTACAGTACCTAAAACGTCTTCTTGGTTCTGCAGAGGCTGTCATTCGGGAAACATTCCCATTAGGTTCAGCTATAACTTAACGCTCTCTTAACGCCGCGCGTCCCTGCGATGTTTTGACTTGTAGATTACTGCATTATCATACTCAGCGTACAGCACATGTACGTGGTTTTCTTTTTACTCATTCTTATTTTACTTACATGTGTTTTGTGGCTAACTTCAGTTGGTCAAATTAAAACCAAATTTCAAATACATTTGCAGTGTAGGTTTATTGTGTACTTCCGTTTTGGAATTTTTGAAAAACGCTTGTTATTATATAGCAAAATCTATCAATAATTTTTGCCAAGCGCCTAGACGATACAGATGTCGAAAGCAGTTAAACACGTGTTGACCTAAAAAACCCAGACAGTTCATTTTCTGAAAATATGATCAGCTGTTTCTGGAAGCAACTGCTTTGAATGGTCATTCTTTGCATAAACAAAATGGAGCGTTAGTACACAAATGCATCATAATTAGAGTGGATTTGTTCGAATTTTGACTGTTTAAATTAGATCTATTAACTTTTCGCAGTTTGATTATCATTAGTTATTTATTTGCGTGTAATTTATTTGCGAGTGGATTAACGCAAGCGCGGCACCGATTGAAGACTTGAAAATATATTAATTGCAGCAATTAAAGTTAATTAACAAGATGGCATGTAGGTGTGTAAATCTATTCATAATCGGCTGTGTTACCCTCAAACATACAAAAAACATCGAACGTCAACAAATAAAAGTTAAACCGGATGGGGTGATAAAAATAAAAAAAACAACTTCAGCTGGTAATAATTACGTGTTTTTTGTAACTCATTTTAAAAAAAAAGATTGGGGGAAAGTAAAATTGTGTTGTGACTTTGTTTTATCGGACACCGCAAACCCCCGCGACCCGATGCCGCGACATGGACAGCCATGCTGACCACCGCGTTTCATACGAATGAACACTCGACGCGGTGGTCATTTTGGTCTTCGACGCGGACAGTAAAATCGCGGGGACGGGTGTTCATTGTCAAAGTCCGCGCTGCATGTACTGTATATAATAGAGTAAAGGTATACAACTCATTTCACCAAAAACTACAGTCAACATAGTTAACCGATCATTGTCACGTCAATTTTCCACCAATTTTACACTTTTATACACCAATCTGTACAGAATTGACCACTCTCTATGAAAATCGAACTGTCATCCTAAGTGTTTTTACTGTCTGATAAATATTAAACGGCAAACAGTCCGAAAACGTTACTCGTCAGAGATCTGACCGCTGGCACTCTTTGAAAAACGCAAGAGTAAAACCATAGAAAAACTTAAATGGTGCAGTATTTACTGCATTATATCTATCTGTCTGATAAAACACTTCAATTTTACACTATACTGAACAATGAAATAGTCATAACTAAGCAAAGCTAACCTTATTTCCGGATATGTTTACTTTCGTTTTATTCAGGAAGACATTTGCAAAATCTCTGTGCATGCTCCGGTATTTTTATAAGACGTTTTCTCATTGGTTTTCAACCAGAGCGCGACCAATGAGAAAAGTCTTACAAAAATCTCCTTTTGATTAATTCAACTTTTGTCCTGAACTTAACTCCAAAGCTATTTTGTTGAAAGTTAAGAAAAAGACAGAGTGGAAGTGCACTGTATTATAAACATAACCCTTCCTTACCTACATTTTGAATGAACTCCCTTTATTACATTTAATTTGAACACTTTTGTCCAGACTATAACTCCTGATCTATTAAATGCATTTGTTGAACATGTGTTATGTTGGGGAGCATCCATCGTTTCCAACGATTCCTTGTTTTGATTGGACAGATGGGCTTCCTTTATTTTTGACAAACTAATGACAGACTTCTATAATTTTCCACAGGTGTTTTGTCATTTGCATGAACCATTCAGATATTCATAATAAGTAGGGATGGCAATGAGTAATCGGTTAACCGAGAACTTGATCATACGTCCGAATATCGGTTAACAGAATTGATATTTGATTTCTCGGAAAAAATATATAATTTCTATTTTTTGTGATTTAGAAAGATTGGTGTATCCAGTTAGTTCAGGAATTCGGAGATGTACATGTATACCTGTTAAATGCAATCAAAACATCCTTGCAGAGGTGCGAAAATGATATCGTAAATTTAACGAGGCGAACAACAGTTTGACACGCGCATGGGATTGAACACCTGTGTCGCTTATGTCATTCAGCCTCTTATGATATTTAATTACCTTTAATTGCTGTAACATGTATGCTTGCATGAACGCTAAGTTATCAACTGTGTTAAAGATGTTAAGATGAACTTATAGAAAAATGTTTAATTTTCTTTGAATAAAGACACTGTACTTAGAGAAAAGTACGAGAATATTGTTCTTAAACTGTTAATCCTTTATTTATAATTATAAAACATATAAATATGCTGTCATTTACTTATGTTTATATTTATTATGTACATTGTATTTGCTAGCTATATCCGTTGCCACCGATCAGTCTATATTATTTCAAGAAGAAAAAAAATATATGAACTGTTATACATTTTTTAAACTTTATATTGCATTAATTAAAACGTTGTAAAATATAATTTTGTTGATTTAATTTGTTTATTGGTTATTCTAAGTTACCTCCCTTGCAGTCCTATTTATAGTTACGAATTCTATCAATTTAAATAGAAAACGAAAGTAGCATGCAGACGGTGTTGATATTGTGTGGTAAAACTTTGAAGATCATTGGAATCATCTGAGTAACTGAGTACTCTTTTGGAAAAATGACCGAGTACTCAAGTATTGATTTTAGTATTCGTTGCCATCCCTAATAGTAAGTTTAAAAAAAGTTTAAAAAGTATGCCCTAATTGATTGCTGATTGATTAATCCAGATAAAAGTTGTGAAAAGTGTTACTGCCCACAGCGATTACATGTCAATTTGACCTTATTGTCGTGTCGCCAGTTTGTCGGTCACATGTTGTTGGGAGAATTAATCGCCGAAATTGCAAATTTTGAAATTTGTTTTAGGCTGCTTGATTACATCGCCAGTGGAAAACAATGTTAGAATTATTAAAAAGTATTTACTCCCACACAATTTAATATAGAACAACCAAAATTATGTATATTTCTGCAGAAAACAGAAAATTTTTCAGTTGTCAAATATTTTCGCAACTCCGATTTTTTTTATAACTATTAAAAACAAAAAGAAGCAGTGTTCTATTTAAAAATCTTTAGTACAAAGACAAAAAAAATATAAGTACATTGGTGATGATGCCATTTTTCAGTAAGTGATTCAGAAAAAAGGGCTGCATTCTGTGAATGTCTGCAAGTTTAATTTCTATATGCTAATATGGGAGCCCTAATATTATGACCTACATCTGTTCTGTGTGAAATGTGGAAATTGACAGTGGTTATACTAATAGCTGAAACAATTTGAAAAGAACAAATAAAAAATTGTCTGGTAACAGAGTCAGTGGAAAATGTGTTGAGCATCCTCCCTGGAAATCCTTATATTGCCATCCAACCTAACCTAGAATTCTTGCAGTTCTATACCAAGAAAAGAAGAACAGTGTAGGGTGTATGTCTACATGCCTATATTGATGATATACAAGATGTTTGATTGAGATTAAACTTTGCAATTATACTCAAGCATTAAGTGAAGGTAGAATGAATCATTATTATTGTTATGCAGTGTTTCTAAGATATAACATTTTTATTTTGTTCTAATTCACATCTTTAATTCTAATTAAAGCCATGGTTTTATGTAGATCTAAGAAAAAAGTGGAGGTATCAATATATATGAACTTTTGGCTATCATTTTTTTAAATTAAAAATATTGGCTATTATTTTTATAAGCCAGTGTGAACCCTGATTATGATAAATCAGTTGTTATTTGTTGATATGATGTATGTAGATTTTAGAATATTAAAGTCAGAAAAATATTAGACTTATCATTTTAAAATGCTTTAATGCCATTAAATATTCATAACAGTTGAATCTCTAGATATGTTGTAAATTAGGTCTTTAAAAAATGAGAAATTGAAAATTTCGACGGCCGGGAGGGAGCTCCCTCCCTGAACCCTCCCCATTGGCGGAAAAAATCAAAGAGGCCAGCGGAAACCCTGCTGTTCATTTGTTTTGGGTATCACATATTATTTCATTTCACACTTGCTTTCATTGCATTTGGGATATTCTGTCAGTTTTTCCTCTGTCATTCAAAAATAACAATTGGCACCAAAAATCCTTTTTTCTGTCTGCATTATTATGTATGTAATGGACAGAACTGAGCCTGACTTGGATCGGCCTAACTTGCATTCATGTGGTGGATTATTTATAGATAGCAGACTTAAGCGAAAATGGCTTAAATTTTGTCATCCCATGTAACTTGAAACATTGCAATGATGTGGCTGCAGAAAGAGAGAGAGAGAGAAGTATGTAGTGTAAGGTATTGTTAGGTAATTAGAGGTAATTTTGTCATTATACCCTTACAGTACTTAATTGAATAGGAAGTAGTGTCTTCTTCTTCAGTGGATTGGAAGTTGTTTTTTTTGTGCTGGTGTAATTTGGTTTACCATTTTCACAAAGGAGGAAATTCTGAGAGAAAAACTGTTTCCTTTTGTTATTTTAAAGAATTTTTACAGCTGATTGTAAGTATTGAGAAGTTACTGACATTTTACAAAAAAAATGAAGTAAGCCTGTACATTGATTTTGATTTGGGCCTGTGAGGACCTACGCTTTAACATTTTTTCACAGATTGTATCCTTACAAGAAGATGATGCAGCATATGATTTATACTATTTTTCTAAACCTAATCATTTTAGGCTGATAAAGTTTTTAATTGTGTCGATATCAGTAACTGAGGTCAATGAACTATTTGTGAGTTTGAATCTGAGTTTAGTTTCATACTTAGAAAGAAATATATAAGAAATTAGTTAAAGGATAAATATTTGTGAAAGTTACCTGACATAACACAAGTTTTATACTCAATTTACTTTTTTTATCAGATTCTAATCAAATTTGGCAGCCATTCAATACACCACAACCCTATTCTTTCAGTTTTGCTAGGATTTCATTGGTTTTGAAGTTTCCACCTTTATTTATTGAATAATAAATATTGCAGATTTATTGAAGGAAAACAGTAGCTTTGGCATTTTCTAGATAAATCTCTCAATAGAACATTTTTGTGATTCAATAAACTTTATGATACTTTTTTTAAGGTGAGATGTGATACATGCCTGCACTGTTATGAAAAGGTTATTGTCTGATTGTTCATAACAGGTAGGCAGGTGCCATGCTGTGCTGTATTGGGAGTTCTGAAAAAGTCATAATCAAAGCACTGGAAGTTCTGAATGTGGCAGGCATTACAGGAGGGGAAAACACATTTTCCATTTGACATACTCAACTGCTTTGATTGACACATTATGCAGATACAGCAAATCATTTGAGAATTGCTCCCCTAGGATCAGTATCATGTATGTCAAAGCTTTCAAGTGCAAATAATAAACAAGATATAACTGAAACATATTCAACAAAAAATAATTACTTGTAATGAACAAACTAAGGCAATTTTTCTAAACAAATATAGTCTTGAATTGTGCCTTTCCAATGAGGCAGTAAAAAAACTGCCAGCATGAAATATATTGTTTAAGCTCCCTGGTGTTAATGACATGCTGCTGCTAATTTCTGCTTGTTAAAGATAAGTCAAACAATATGGAACACATTGTCTGCCCCATGCAACTGGGGCAAAAAGTATGCTGACTGATTGCAATCATGACAACAAATAACTGAATAAGCCATAATTATATCTCAGCTTTGCACATTTATAAAGTGTAGTCTGTCAGTAGTTACTTTATCACTGAAGAAATAATGAATATTGTTTTACAAGACACTGTTTCTAACCTTCATGCTTAAATTCCTGATTCTATCTGCAAATTTGTTTAGAGTCAGTGCTAAGGTATTAAATGTTTTAAATTCTTGGTGAAAGTTTGACACCTAAAATATATGGTTTCAGTTTCCTCAAATTCTTGTTTCAAATTCCAGTTGCATATCTCAAACTTCAGGTATCAAAATACATTCTCAAATTCCTCTCTGTCTCTATACATCCATACATATGCTATAAAACCAGGTTGTTAGGGGGTGGGGGGGTCTGTTCTCTATATCAAATTCTTGTCTCAGGTTCCTGCATCACAAACTCCAACTCTTATTAATGACACACAACATACAAAATGCTCTGATAATGATGCATCACTGGGTGAAATGCAATTAAGAGTATACTGTATTCCACACAACAATTCTTTAGATTTATTGATTTTATTTGGTAAGTGTGTGATCTATACTCAGTATTAGAAATTTTTGAAAAATTAACCCACAACCAGATCTGGCCAATATGTATAATCACAATAGGTATAAATCTTGTTAGGGACTTAACATTATTCATGTTTTCTATTATTTTCTCTTGGTTAAAATTGTCTTTGTTACTGAACAAAGTTGAATGTGTTATTGTTGATATCCAAAACATGGTGTTAGGGCAAAAAAGGATGAAACATTGTGGACCTCAACAAAGATTGTTCAAATTATGGCCCTAGGGTCAAAATTGGCCCTGCCCTGGGGGTCATGGGTTTTCTTTATATACATTAACCGAGAAAGCTAGAGCTGAGATATTTGACATGAAACATTGTCTGATGGACCTATATCGAGATTGTTTAAATTAAAGCCTTGGGGTCAAAAATGGCCCTCAGTGGCCTATTTTCTTGTTTTTTTATGTACAGCCATGATATTTGGACCTTTTGCACAGTATCATTTGTAGAATTGAACTTTATGTTAGATGACCTAGATTTTGACCAAGCGACCTACTTTTTTTGTTATTTGATATACAGCTTTAAAATTTGGACCATGTGCACAGTTTCAGATGTAGAATTAAACTTTGATATGAGCTAGCCTAGACTTTGACCTAGTGACCTACTTTCTTGGTTTTTTTTATGATCAGCTATGAAATTTGGACGATTTGCACAGATTCGGATGTAGAATTGAACTTTGATGTTAGATAACCTAAATTTTGACCTAGTGACCTACTTTATTGTTTTTTGGTTTACAGCTATGAAATTTGGACCATGTGCACAGTTTCAGGTGTCGAATTGAACTCGGATATTAGATGACATTAATTTTGACCCAGTGACCTACTTTTTTGTTGTTTGATATACAGCTTTGAAATTTGGACCATGTATATAGTCAAAATTTAGAAATATATTTTGCATGAGGTATGGTCTAGTGACCAACATTGTTCAAATTCTTGTAATAAACACTAGCTTTCTCTGCTTTCACATAAATAACAGTTTGTCCTCAGGTGAGTGCTTTGGGGCCAATGGCACCCTTGTTTTAATTATAAAATAAAATTTAAAAAAAATTAAGAATGCTCATTGAAAACGTTATACTTATCACTCGGACAACTCTATTTTGCCATAGTCAGTTGTCCTGGACAACTCAACCAGAAAGAAAATTGTAGAGATCTGCTTTGTTGTATGAAAAAAACTGGATGTTTGCTGTCATCAGATCAGGCTCTTGAAGTCATACTATTTAACCAACACACTGATGCCAGATAAGTTTTAAAACTTTGGAAAATGACCAAAATTGAAAAATGTATAGAAAGTGAAAAAGTTTTCCAGAAATGTTTAACAATTTAAGTGACATTCAGATTTTATGAGCCAAAATCAGAAAAAAATGATAACAATCCAATAATATGGGGATGATATTTATGTCTCCCCCCATTTTTGGGGAGACATATTGTTTTTACCCCGGTTGTCTGTCCGTCCGTCCATCCGTCTGTCCGTCACAAAATCGTGTCCGCTCTGTATCTTCCAAAGCCCTTGAAGGATTTTTATGAAACTTGGGTCAGATGTTCACCTCATCAAGGCGACGTGCAGAACCCACTTTGCAGGTGTGGTGTCTCAAGGTCAAGGTCACACTTGGAGGTTAAATGTCAAATGCCACAAAATCGTGTCCGCTCTGTATCTTCAAAAGCCCTTGAAGGAATTTTATGAAACTTGAGTCAGATGTTTACCTCATCAAGGCGACGTGCAGAACCCACCTTGCGGGTGTGGTGTCTCAAGATCAAGGTCACACTTGGAGGTTAAATGTCAAATGCCACAAAATCGTGTCCGCTCTGTATCTTCAAAAGCCCTTGAAGGAATTTTATGAAACTTGGGTCAGATGTTCACCTCATCAAGGCGACGTGCAGAACCCACTTTGCGGGTGTGGTGTCTCAAGGTCAAGGTCACACTTGGAGGTTAAATGTCAAATGCCCATATCTATGTTACAGCACTGCCATCGACATTATTCCAACATGCTACAGGTACTAGACTGAATGAATACAACCATTTTGTACAATATGAAACAATATCTGCTCAATCCTTTCTTGACAGAGTATCTTGTTCATTATGTACATTTGACAAAAATATCCCCCTTATTTTACAATCGTCAGACTCAATACTGCCTGCAGCAACTGGCTAGGGGGAGACATATGTTTTTGTTCAATCAAAAACCCATTTCTAGTTTGTTATGAATAAGTTCATTAATGATCAGACTATGAGACACTTCAAAATGTTTTTCAGTCTCTGTACTTGACTTCTAAAATAAGATATGTTGTGTTACTGACAAGTTTTTGAGTCAATTAAAATGTTAAAATACAGTTTACTGAGTGAAGAACAACTTAATATTTCTTAATACAGAGCGAACATGTATAAAAATTTTACGAGTCAAGAAAAGTGCCCATTGACTGAGCTCAACTGCCCATCAAATTTGAAAAGTACCGATTGATTTTTGTCAGTAAGGGGCACTAATCCCATCAAAAGAAAACATATCCCTATCATCTAAATCACCCTTTCAGTTGAACCCTTGTCCCTTGAATAAAGAAAGATATTGTTGAAAATGTATGAACCTTGTTGCCCAATATCCTTCCAGTTTCAGGTGGAACTACTATGCTAGCTGGTGTTTAAACAATTAATTTTTTACTTTGACTGTACATATGCTTGAGTGACTACTTTTGCTGCCTTCAAAGTTTACTAGAGTTATTGCCCTTAAACATAAACATAATGATTTTCAGAGCAGCATGACAGCTCAAGTAACCACTCTAAGCTGTAAAATGCATACATTCTTAATTGAAGACACATCAAATGTTTATTCTGATTGTAAAACACTGCTGTAATGTAGATGATAAAGAAAATGTGCACCTGACTTGTTTTGAAGGGTTAGAATCGGCTTTTTAAAATGAAATTGTGTGTAGTTAGAACCAAGCTAAATGATTATTCATTGTAACATTTATGTACTGCCCTGACCTAATTATAAACATCAGGTCAAGACACCAGACTTATAAAATGCTATTGAACTGACATAAATCTATGAATGTCAGACATAGTTTGCTCAGGGAACTGTCTACCCCAGGGAACTGTACCAGGTGTATGGAGTAAATCAGGTTATATCAGCTATCCTCTTCCAAGAGATACTACACTCACCTCTAGACACAACTGATAAATATTTTTCCACTTGGAAAAAACAAGAATTTGTGAGAGCTATCATTTTAGTGTTTAATTGTTTTGGCAGACAGCTTCAGTATGGTCTAGCTCAGTGTAACTGCTGGTAACTACCCGCCAAAATTGATTGCCGGCTTATTATCATAGTAAACATGTGCTGGTTGCCAGTCATTTGGGATACTGTTCAGGTGTGGAACATTTGTTTATTGGCAGTAAAACAGTTCCATATAGATATAAAAGAAAATCTCTTAATCAGGATTTATTTATTGTTAAAAGGAAGAAAAGCTTTTATAAAAATTAATAATGAAATAATAGACACTGCAAAAGTAAAATAATACTGGCTTTTTTGATTCAGTAACACAATGCCAACATCATGGCTCAATTGCATTAAGTGTTCAAACATGCTACTTCCCAGAGTAAATTTGAGGTCCTAATTCTAACAGTCAGATATAATTTTGGCCTCTTGCTCCCATCACAAATTAATTTTATTGTTGTGCTGCCTGTATATTAAACAGAAGAGATCTCACCACAAGGATTCTCCCCTACACCTCCCATTAAAAAAGAAGTGGGAGAAGGAATCCTTGCCAAGATTTGCTGTCTGTCAATTTTGAAAACTTCACAAAGAAAAACTTCAATTACCTTTAAAGGGCTGATATTATTTCCTTGCTTCAGTAATATGTAAACAAAATCAATTTCTGACTTAGAGTTTATTTCAAAATTCTGACATGGAATTCATTGAAATATGAGTAAGAGAAACTAACACACAAGAATATGGATGTTTTTATAATAAACTTAATCAGGTCATTATCACTTGCCTTTGTTCTCTGTTAATTCACAAAAGAGGATTTTTGGAGTAGGTGGTCTGGTTTTCAGCTTGTTTCTAACTGTTCCTTTATAAAAAAAAGATCTAAAAGGAGTGATCTGGTTCAAAGTTCTTGTTCCATTGATATTTAGCAAAGTTCATTTCACCAGACTTTACAGATGGATTAGTTACATGTACTTCTTGGTCATGGAGACAAGAGCCTGCCGGTATGGTACTAAGCATAAGATTTTCTTTGTAGTCAGATTGCCAAGTCCGACCTTGCTGACCTCAGATAACCTTTAAGTGATTAGTTCTAATGGCTATAAAATATTGCCATTACTTCATGGGCAATTTATCACTGTAGGGAATCTGTAAATGTTTACAAGGTGCTGCAGATAAGTGTGTAATTCTAGGGTTTTGTATGCAAATGTATCTTGTAACAGTAGATGAGCATCTGATCATGACTTCAAGACCATAAAATCATTATCTTCTGGTCAGGTATTTTCAGGTCTGTAGCTCTGCTTAGCAGAACATTTCCATTGAAATGTCTGAAGCTTGTGAAGTAACACTAAGGATTACTATAGGGAGCAGTACAAAACTGTTCCTCATTTTCAAATGCCATCTTTTGCATGTCATCGGCAAATGACATATCGAAGTGTCTTCTGCTTTTTGCCTAACTGTATGTATTAATTGTCCCATCATTCAAACGTTTCTGCTTATTTACTTTGTTACTGATAGAATTTATAATATCTCTAAGACACATGTTGCTGTTTCAGTGCAAAACTAAATGATTTTATTCCAAAAAATATACTTTATCAGGTCGTTCATAATCCTGTTTGAAAATTATCTTATTAATAAATTACAGATTTATTTTTAATACAATTATTCTGCAAAAGCTGATCAACGAGAAAATGGTTTCACTGGTTTCACAAACTGTTAGTTTCAATTTTGAGCGCAATTTTATACTTCGAAGTTCAGGTCAAGTTTGAAAATAGTGAATCCTATAGCGATGTGGTCTCTAGTTCAAAATGAACCTGCACTTTCTGACTGCCAGAAAGAGAAAATTTTGAATATAAATTACATTCTTCTTCAAATTATCTTCTAGATTTCATTTTATAGTGAATAGATATCAGTGTGTAGTTGGTTAATTGTAAGATATTTCCCTTTAAATGTTACAAAGTTGATCAATCCTAGCAGGTACAAGGCAAGAATTATGCTTTGAACTGCCTTGTTACATACATATACATGTAAATAAAATTCTGGAAAACAGAAAGAAAATCAAGTCAAATTAACCAGAATGCATAGATTGCATTATACTTTTGGAAGGCACATAGCCATAATTTCTAAGAAAGTATTGTTAGAGTTTTGGCTTTGGCCTCATTCTAGCAACTTGTTTTATGGTCAGATAAATGATTAGGACTTAGAATTACTTGTAGTATGAAAATCGAACAGCACTTCTTGGCAAATTCCTGGTTGCTTTAACTAAAGTTTTCCCTTTAAAAAAGAGGAAGAAATGTTTATATACATAAGTGATAAGTTTATTTTATTCCTAGCATGTTATTGGCATACACACCTGAGTGGTAGCGATATAATTTGTTCAAGATCTTTCAACAGTTTATCATTAAGACTATATGTTTGTAAAACAAAACACATTATTTTCTTGTAGAAGTTTGCTAATGTAGTGAATGTAATCATTTGTTGATTACTCTAACAGGCTAGCCGGTTAAGGTTTTATACTTAATTCCTGCTGGGGCAGTAGTCAATTGATGTTAAGTCCTTGCAAAAGAGTTTTTATAGGTTTAGAAATTGTGTGTTTCATTTCTTGTGTGTATGTTTCCTGCCAAACACCCACCCCTTGATTTTTTTTAGATGTGACTAGTAGGATGGGGGCGGGGGCACAATGGACTTTCCAAGTTTTCAGACAGTGAATAAGTTAGGCTTTCTTGGTTTGTTATGTTCAGGCATTTGAAGCAAAAAAAAAAAAAAAAAGATTGATTTGCAAATATAATTAGTTTCTGTTGCCAATAACTACTTTGAAAATTCAGGTACCTGCCCAGGTAAAACTGAGATGATTAGTTAAAGGCTGGGTTTTGTAAAAGCTGGTTTTGATATTATGAAGGGTAGGAGTTTAAGTTCTGCTTGCACTTAAAACCTTTCCCTTCTTTTTATACTTGGAAAGGCAGCTTAACTGATTTTTTTTTTGCCCCCATAAAATGGTGGGGGGGGGGGGCATGAAGTGTTACCCCTGTGTGCTGCCGTGTGTGTGTTCTAAAAGGTATACTTTGTGTCCAGTCCATAACTTCTGCATGCATGATGAGATTTCAGAATAAATTGATATACATGACCACCATAGGTAGACAATGTGTCACGTATAAGACCCAGTCCCTAGATTAAAGTTCAAGGTCACAGCAGGGGATTGAATTTTGTGTATTTATCATAAAGTCTTGAGTGCAGTTGAAATTTGTGTCCCATCCGTAACTTCTGCATGCATGATGGGATTTCAGAATTAATTGGTACACTTGACCACCATAAGGAGACGATGTGTCATTTGCAAGACCCAGGTCCCTAGGTCAAAGGTCAAGGTCACAGTAGGGCATTGAACTTAGTGTATTTGTCATATAGGCTTAAGTTCTGTTGGAGTTTGTGTCTGTTCATAACCATCATGCATGATAGGATAATCAAAGTAAAATGGTACACATGACCACCATAAGTAGACAATGTGTCACTTGCAATACCCAGGTGCCTAGGTCAAGGTCACAGGGGATTAAACTTAGTATATTTCTTTGGTCCATAACTTTTCCATGCAGCTGTTATTTCAATATCAATTTTCACACTTGACCACCATAAGTAGAGGATGACAGATAATTGCCAACTTAAAGCCCATGTTGCTGGGGCATCCGTGTCCTATGGACACATGTCTAGTTTTATTGAAGCATGTTGTAATTGTTTGTTTTAACAAACGTACATGCTCAAATACTGTTACAGGGAGCCAAACAGACTTATACAAAACTGGATAGAAAAATCAGTTTCTGGTTATTCTACATGCATTAGCTCAAGTTTGTTACTGGTCTTGACAGACTGTAAAGTTTTAAAAAAAGTAACTTGATGCCAGTAATAATACTAGTAGTTTTATCACTCGTATTTCCATACATAGCTTCTTACAAATTCAGATACAACTGCCATTAAGTATGAAGTCTTGCTTTGGAAGTTCTTGATGACAGATCATTTTGTCTTACTAAACCTCTTTAATAAATCTTATCCCATTCAAAAAAGACTTCTTTTTCTCAACCAAAATGATAAAAAATTTGACCTGCATTTTGTTGCCAATGTCAAACTGATCAGTCTGTTCTAATCCTTGCAAATTGTCTCATTTGTGAACCTGTTGTCATTGGCCTGTCAGCCCTCAGATCAGAAGATCATGGTTTGATCCCTGTTAGGGCCTTATATGGCCTTAGTTGTTGAAATGGACATTTAAACCTAGGTTCACTTCCTCGGTCTCATTTGGAGACTTAAAAAGATCTGGGAAATGTTTCTTTGTTTCTTTCCACAATATATATTATGATATGAGTTGTTAAATCTAATTGCAGGCTTCAGTACGTCCAGGTATGGAAGGTACTCATCAAATCAAGCTACCAGAAGGCAATTATGGCGTTCCTGATTTAATGCTGCATGGGTATGTGTTTGAAGCCTTTTGTTTTCACTTCTTTATCTAACATTTTGCTTCTTTATTCTGCTGCAGCAAAAGCATAGAAGGAAGGTAGAGGTATGGGTGATACATGTACCTATTGCTGTTACTTGACTGTCTGACTGTCTGTCATATACCTTGCATGTATTTTTATGCTCCCCAACTGGGATGCATATAGTCACCACTTCGTCTGTATGTCTGAAATTTTGTCCAGACTATTTCCCAACAACCACTGGCTGTAAACTTCATAGGAACCCTTTTACCAAGAGGAGCTGTGCATATTAGCAGCATGGTTCACTGATTTTTCACAAAGTTATGCCTTATGCATCTTTAATTGTAATTTTTGTCCTGACTATTTCTCAGCAACTGCCAAGTGGAATTTATTGAAAGTTTCATAGAAAGTGTACATACAAGTAATATTTAATGAGGGAGATAATGCAAAAGTCACAAAGAAAGAGTTATTGTTCCTGTGCAGTGCATTTCTCTTTCTGTATTCTATCATTTTATTCTATCTACACCTCAGTTGCACATTTTTTTACTCTCTTGTGTTTGGGGAGGATCCATCATTACCAACGATATATATTTTTTGCAGATGTGTCACAACGCTGGTGTCTCAAAAGTATTATAACCATAGGAATCACTTTGAACTTCCAGTTATGAAAGAAAAATCTAGAGACTAAAAGATTGCAAGATTAGTCAGTCCTTGGTGGTCTAATGCTTATATCATTTGACTTCAAATTTGGAGATTACCATTTGATCCCTGGCTGGCATGTATCAACAGGACTCTTGTTGTTGAAAGGGATGTTAAATCTGATTTCACTCGTGCAAGATTTGTAACTCAAGCTAATACAGTTTTTAATTATCTGCCCTGGTCACTTTTTTCTTGTTATATAATCAAACTACCATACATAGCAATTATTTACAGATTCCAGAATGCTCAGAAAGGAAACAGTGCTGTACATCCATTGGAATATTCAGAAAAACACGTAAGTACTTTAAAATTACTCTTTGGTTTAAGCACAGGAAATGCATAGAAGAAGAATTTCATGTTGCATGGTTTTCACAGGATGTTCCGTATTTTCACACGGAAATGTTCACTTAAATTATGCCTAGCTAATGAATACCAGTGTAGTGTTTTTCTTGGATGAAAAAGGTATTGTGTGGGTTTCACTTTAAAAGTTTATTTTAATTCTGTTTGAAAACAGCTTCAGAACCCAAAGTAGGTTTATGAAAGATAATGCTAAAGAAGACACATCAAGGTCTTTATTCCTGTATTAAAATGGCAAATGAAACAAAACTGGATTTGGACATCATGCAGGTTTCTTTTTATCAAGTGGTCCCCTAATAAATAGGAAATGCACAGTTTTAAGTTTTTGGCCTGATCCACAGACACTTGTTTCAGTGACAAGTTGTATTTACAGCATGATTTTTGTGCCCCCACTGGTCCTCCTGTCTGTCTGAAAGGTCTGTGTGGCAGGTTAATCCTAAAGTATTTAAGATGGAATCAGGAAACCTTCCATGAATGTTTGCTGTGATGAGTTGTTGTGCATCTAGGGTTTTGTTTGCAGCTTGTCCCATTTTGACCTCAGTTACGGCCCATGAAATAGTAAAAATGGGCATTTTAATGTTAGTGTTGCTCATAGCCTTTTAATGTATTTGAAATGGAATTACAAACCCTTCCATGAATTTTAGCCATGAAGAGTTGTTGTGCACCTGGGGTTTTGTTTGCAGCTCATTGCAATATAGCTACTGTTATGGGCATTTTTAAGTTTGTGTCGCACATAGCTCCTAAAGTTTTTGAACTGAAATCTTGAATTTTTTTATAAGAATGTTCGCCATGATGTGTTGCTGTGCATCTGGGGTCTGAGTGTGACAACAGTTATAGCTCTTTTAGTATAGTAAAACTAGGCATTTTATAAAATCTTAGATTGAAGTTCAGTGGTTATGTGCCCACTTATTCAGCATTTTGCAAACAAGATTTGCTTTTGTCTGTTCGCCTGTGACACTGTCTCTGTGTTTCTTCTAACAAAGGCACAAGGTTAGGACATCTATGTCCTATGGACATATTTCTAGCTTGAGTATATGCACCTTATAATAACACAAGGACTGTAGGCCTTGTGTGTAGTATAATGGCATATAATTATATTAAAATTACTTTGAATATTTTACTATAGTGAATATTTATGCCTGTTTACTTTGAGCAAACATCAGTAAGTATTTGATGTACTATAACTGATAAACCTGCAGTTATAACAGGAGTTGATATATCTGCACAGTATATCTGAAATATACACATTTGAAAAACAAAGAAGTTTCATAAAGTAAAACAGTACTTAAAATTGCAAATGAAAGTTACCTTGTACTCACTGCTTTAGAATCTTAAACAGATGCTACTTATGCTTTTGTTAGCTCACCTGAGCCTTTGGCTCTTGGTGGGCTATTGTGACCAGTCTTTGTCCGTCGTCTGTCAACAATTTCATTCAAACGACATCTCCTCTGAAACCTCTAGGCCAACTTTGATGAAACTTGCCTGGGATGTTCCTTGCATGAAGCTCTACAAAAGTTCTTCAAAGAATTCAATTCCATCAAGAACTCTGGTTGCTATGGCAACTTAAAGGAAAAACTTTGAAAATCTTCTTGTCTGAAACCACAAGGCCCTGAGCCTTAAGATTTGATATGTAGCATTGTCTTGTGAACCTCTAACAATTTTGTTCAAATTATGCCCCTGGGATCAAATTTGGCCCTGCCCTAGGGGTCAACTTATTTAACATAGTGAAACTTTAAAAATCTTCTTGTCTGAAACCACAAGGCCCTGAGCCTTAAGATTTGGTATGTAGCATTGTCGTGTGGACCTCTATCAAGTTTGTTCAAATTATGCCCCTGGGGTCAAATTTGGCCCCTACCCAGGGGTCATTTGATTTTACATAGGCTTATATAGTGAAAACTTTAAAAATCTTCTTGTCTGAAACCACAAGCCCCTGAGATCTAAGATTTGGTATGAAACAAGCTTTATCAAGCTTTTTCGAATTAATAGATTAGGTTAAAGGTCACCGAGGCTAAAAATAGGTTTATATACTGTACCTCATAGAGCCTTCATTTAAAGACCAATATCTTTGATATTCGATATATAGGATCCTTGCATGGACCTCTACCCATGAGTAGGGTTTTAGGTCACTGTGTCAAGGTCAAGGTCACCATAGCTTATGATAGATATTTCTACTTTCTGTCATAGAGCCTCTGTCTATTGACTGATATTTTAAATATTTACGTATTTATATTTACATTACTTACATATTTTCAATTAAAACATGAAATACTGCTTAACTGCAAACCTACAGCCAAAATACTCAGGTGAGCCATCTAGGGCCATCATGGCCCTCTTGTTTGTTTTTCAGTGGCATGAGAACAAGATGGCAATGGATTTTAACATGTTAAGAAACATGCAGGGTATTCATGCACCACTCCGGTTACAAATGGAACACAGTATTGTCAGAAAGGTAAAAATCAACTACACCTAAAAACTTTAGTACTTACCATTGTTTGTGGTAAAGCTAAAAGCTGAGATAACAATGCTTACTCACAGATGTTGCAGTACCAGTTTAAGTTAACTGTAAAGTTTGAACTACAAAGATGCAGTCATGACCTTCACATACATTGATAATGTGCAACATCTGGACTTAAGTCATTTGCTTCAATTTCATTCATTTTACTTCAAGAGATAGCAGTAAAAGTTAAATGGAATTATTAACATAGGGAACTGATCATTTACTATTATTTTCTAAAGGAATATATATTCACACTTATGATAAAAAATACCATATGAAAGTAACACTGTATGTGTCAGAATTACAGTTGAATACAGTAACACTATAATTTAGTCACTATGAATGGGAATGGAAAACAGAAAATGTTATTATGGAGTATAGTTCAATATCAAAGTTAAATTTAAATACAGAGCCTTTAGAACAACAACAACAACCAAAAATTGACCAGCAGGATTATCCTGAGTTAAGAATTGAACAGGGTAACACAAGTGAGGAATGTCATACTGTTTTTGCAAACCATGTGTAACAAATGAAAGGAAAGGACAGCTATGGTGGGAAGATAAACCAATAGCACCGACTGATAAAAACTCTGGTTTGTGATAGGAAAAGTATAAGAGATTTTTGACAATGATCCACCACAGAAATATATTGAATGATAAAAGTTATATAGCAAAAAAAGAAGGTTCTTTGAAGAAGGATGCAAGATGTAAGAAATTTAAATGGCACAGGCATGAGATAATGCAAAGTGTGTGTTATTGATAGTTAGACAATGGCTTCCAAATCCAGCTAATATCCCATAGTCTTAGTACTAAATACCTTTTTCTAAAGAATATGTAAGTAATAGTGCATCTTTGACCAGTATAAACTTTCAACTATAGTGTGAAAACACTTTACTTCTCTCGCCATCTGTCAGGGATAGAGTGTAAACAAACACTCAGTGAGTCAGCAGTATTTTATTGGCTGTTTGAATGTCATAACCTCAAAGTGGGCCTGGTTTATCATTTACAGGAAAATTTGAATTTCCTAGCAGACAACAATTTTTTTTTTTAAAAAAAACATGTTTTATATAGAAAAAAACTGACATTTTTAGCTCACCTGAGCACAACGTGCAGCTTCCGTCAGGTCAAAAAGTCAGGCACTCTGTCCCCTTGACCATTGCTCCTTCACTGTAGCAGTTGTTGCAAAGCTGACAGACTTTCTGATGAAATCAAATAATCTTGATAAATGTCAGCTATAAGTCAGAAGTCAACAAATAACTGAAAGGATTTGAAAAAAAAACAAAAACAAAAAATGGTTAATAACTGGGATGTGTTTAAGTTACTTGATATGTCAGTGAGAGGTTCTGAGGAACAACAGATTAAGTCTTACCCATATATAACTGTCAGGCACTGATCAGTTAAGGAGTCAAATTGTTTACTCACAAGGTTAAGGTCATAAGTTTAAGTCATGCAAACATGTATTTATTTTTGAAAAAAATCTAGACTTTTTTTTATAGAGGGGTGGTGTGTAATTGCTGATACCTTTTTTGAGAAAATAGATGCTGTCTGTACATTTCTGGTATATTAAGCTGTAAAAACACCCAGATGCCTGCAGTAAAATATGAAGTTCCTTTTCTATAAATTGTAGTGTTACTAACTTGATTGTCTTAGATGCACATTGTATTAAATATGTTTTGTTCTGTTTTAAAAACTTTTCAGATGAAGCGACTGCCGGGTCTGCAAAGTTCCAATGTGTTAGAAAACAGTCTTACAGGCAGGGATGAGTTGATAGAGTTTGAGGATGTATTTAACTGTAAGTAAAAACAGTCTTTCTTAACATGTCATAGCACTTATGGCAGCTATTTGCATCTTACCAATAGATTTTTCTTTTAAGGTTTAATATCACTTTAAGCCAGATGCTGGCTCTGCTCTTACAGAAATCTGCCATCAATGAAACACACCAGTATGGATCCTTTTGAATTCTTATCACGTGATGTTGGCCTTTTGTAAGTTACAATGTGTAATAAAATATGGCTTCAAATTATTAATGCTTGTTATGCGACTTTTAAGCATATTTGTCCCATATTGTAAAGAACTAGATACATAAATACATAAGTAGCCATGTAGTTTGTACTTGAGAATTAATTAAAAAGTCTTTATTACTTTGATTATGAAACCATTTAAACTACACATGCACTGAATATCAGTGCTAGCCGTTTCGTGTGAAAATGAGGGTAATTAATATTTGAAACTATTTTCATGCAAATATTCTCTGTAGTTATAAGGGCATATTTCCTGTTATGGTAATAATTAGATTCTAGATGGTTCTGTCAGTCCAGTATCTGGGTCTTTTGTGACTACTCATTTACTAGCATGTATAACATGTGCAGTTCTGATACTTTAGCACAGAAGGAAAAAAATTAAATTGCCTAGGCAAGATCCAGTGTTTAAAGCATGGTGCAGTCTACATTTTAAGCCCACATTAGTACATTGTGATCACCCGTTGTCTGTTGTTTGTTAGTCATCAACTTTTTACTGTAAACAGCTTCATCCAGAAGTTGATTAAATTTGGCAGTGATGTTCCTTCCATGAACTCTACCAAAGTTTTTCAAAGAATTCCATTCTGTGCAGAACTCTGGTTGCTATGGCAACAAGAATCAAAATGTTAAGAATCTTTGTGTCTAAAATAACCAGGCCCAATGCTGTGAAATTGGTGTGTAGCATTATCTAGCAGACCACAATAAAGTTAGTTCAAATTATGTCCCAGGAGACACTATGAGGCACCGCTTGAGGAGAATCATTTTACAGAGAAATTAAAAAAAAAAAAATTATGCCCCGGAAGGGAAGCATATAGTAATCGCACTGTCTGTCCATCCATCCGTCCATCTGGTAAAATCTTGTCCTCGCTTCATCTCCAAAACCGCTTGATGGATTTCATTGAAACTTAACAGGAGTGTTTGTCAACGAGCCTAGTTATGCATATCTTCAGGAGATTCCAATTGATTTATTTTTTTGCAGAGTTATGGGCACTTAGTCATTTTTTTCACTTTAAAATCTTGTCCTCGCTTCATCTCCAAAAGCACCTGAGGGATTTCATTGAAACTTAACAGGAGTGTTCGTCACCAAGACTAGTTTTGCGTATCATCAGGAGATTCCACTCAATTTATTTTTGGCAGAGTTATGGGCACTTAGTCATTTTTTTTACTCTTATTTCTATATTAAAGTCTTGTCATCACTTCATCTCCAAAACCACCTGGAGCGTTTCATTGAAAATTCACAGGAATGTTTGTCACCAAGCCTACTTGTGCATGTCGTCAGGAGTTTCTGCTCAGATTATTTTTGGCAGAGTTATGGGCACTTAGTCATTTTTTACTCTAACTTCAATATTAAAATCTTTTCCAAGCTTCATCTCCAAAACCATTGGAGGATTTCATTGAAACTGCACAGGAATGTTTGTCACCAAACCTAGCTGTGCATATCATCAGGAGTTTTTGGTCAGATTATTTTGGGCAGAGTTAAGGGCCCTTAGTCATATTTTACTATAACATCTATATCAAAATCTTGTCCAAGCTACATCTCCAAAACCACTTGGGGGATTTTATTATATATAAAACATCAGTAGTGGTTGGGAATAAAACAAAATTGTTCGTATTCAAGCCCAAACTCACAGCTTTCTATTTCATTGAATAATTATGTCTTCAACTTCATATAAGAATCTGAAGCAGAAAAACATTACTTTACCATTTACCTTCAGTTCATGCTCTATTTTTTGTCTGATCTCTTTTCCACAGGCATATTCAATTATATATGTACATAAAGTTTCATTTCAAAGCTACATTTCGGGGGCATATGTCAATTTCCAGTGACAGCTCTTGTTTTATATGAAACCACAAGGTCTAGGGTTCTGAAATTTCCATGAAGCATTGTCTAGTGGACTGCTATCAAGATTGATCAGACTTTGCCTTTTGAGTAATTTTTGGCTCTATTCAAGGGTCAGATGTCTCGCATAATATAAATAACAATAAATAATACAGTGAGACTTTAAAAATCTTGTCAGAATGGCAAGACTGAGACTTTTGAAATATAGCATGGACTTCTAACAGATTGTTCAAAATCTGCCCCCTCTTTCGGCTCTGCACCTGGAGTCATAATTTTTACACATAGTTATAGAGGCAACTCCTTTTTAATCTTCTTGTCCGAAACTGCAAATCTGAGACTTAAGAAATTTAGTGTGTGGCATTATCTAGCATACAACTATCCAGATTTCTTCAAATTTCATTCCTTGGGTCACTGTTGGCCCGGCTAGAGGAGTCATATATTTACCTTCTGATTCCTTTAGCATTGAGAAAATCTAATTGATGGTTTGCATGCAGATAAGGTTATGTTTTAATTTTTATCTGTCTTTTTTGTGTACAATGTATACATATTATTTTTCAGATGGAGACGAGAGGGATCCATTGCAGATGCCACACATACAGATAGAGAAAGAATTGAAAATACTGTGATCTCATTATACTTTGTACAAGAGATAATGAAAAACTCACAAACTAATTAACACAAAGAAAAACAAGGATGAAAACACTAAAGGAAAAATGTGCTTACTTCACAGAAATATATTAATATAACTGGTGATAACTTATTTTCATTTGTGATTCTGCAGAGGTTCAGATTAAAATGCTTTTAAGCATTGATGTGTCCCGTTAAAAAAAAGTGGATATAAATATATATATTTAAAGAAATTTAGGATAATTTGAATTCAAACACTGTAATTTCTATGCTACCTTAGATAAGAAAAAAAAAACATGACTACTTGTCTATCCAGATAACAATACAATTACTGATCAAGGTGTTAACAAATCAGAGGCCATGCTTTCAGAGACATACTTTGTTTTTCGTTCAAGAAAATTATTTTTGGATTTTTTATTAACTGTCATTTTTGAAATATTTAAAAGTGCTATTTTATTCATTTGTTTGGTCTAGCTGGACATTGAAATCATATTTTTCCTTTATTGGATAAAAATTGTAAGTATTGGCACCAAACATCTTAAAATTTCAGTAAAATTTTGAATTTCCAAGATTGCTGAAATCTAAAAAGAATAATTGATTGTGAATCCTATTTCTTCTGGCTAAAGTGAAGTTAATATCTTTGAGTAATATAGAAGCAAACTCTCACTTCAATAGAGTCTTCTAAGTATATGTGTAGTATAATGATTGTTGGTTTTTATTCCAAAATGTTTGATCATCATAATAATTAATATGAAAAAAAGTGATTTAAAACAAAAAAAATCTTTCAGTCAGTTTTTATGAAAAATTGCTTTAAAGAAAATCCATTAATATCAAAAGATTGAAGCTGTACAAGACAATTCTCCGTTTGTTATTGGTTAACACCTGTTTCTTGCAGAATTCTTTTTAATGAAAAATTTGTACATTTTACCAGTTGGAAGTTTGTTGGGTTTTTTTTTTCTTTGAAAAAATTGTATTGAAGTCTAACTCTAAAGCAGGAATTAATTGATTTGAATATCTGAAGTCTTAATTAACACCTGTTTCCTAGTGTACTTGGCAAAAAACTGTTTGTCTGAATTCACCAGTACTGCTGCAGATACACTCAGAATGGACTGAATGTTACTTGGTGGAAACAAACTAGGCTCCTTGGAAGGCTTGATATAGTATATATGGATTTTGAGTTTTGTAGTACATAGGCAAACAGAACAGGTTTATCAGCTGAATTAACCATTGCCTAGCAAAATACCATCGCAGTAATGAGTCAAAAATTATTTAGAAGTTTTTTTTTTAATTAAAAAGCTTAATTTCATTACCTGTATTTGGTAAGTTGTATTTTCACATAATGTTTTAGTTTGCTATTCCACAAAATGAGTGGCAGATTGTTGAAAGTATTTTTACACATAATTATAATAGTCTTCATTGTAGGAGTTGAACATTCATTTTAAAAAAAGTAAAATCTGAAGTGACCTCTTTCTGCTTCTTTATTTTAAAGCCCTTACAACCCTGTCTCTCAAACTGTACTATGTTTCATAGTTTGCATAAATTTTCACAATTCAGCTTGTTCCTACAAATTCATTTCAGAATTGTTTACATTTAATTCTTTCATTTCATTGTGGTCTTATAAACAATTGCACATGTAACTTGTCTGTTATTTGTTTATGACATAACTGGCAGTTTCCTTGCAAATTTGAGAAGAAAAAGAATTCAGAAAATCTTGAAAATTGATTGATGAACAGCACCCATACTTTAAACACCAATCATCACCTTGAAAAGCTATATTAATAAAAAAAAATAATGTTAAAAATACGAACCATGTCTGTTTCATTAAAAGTATGACAACAGAACAAGCTTAAAGTTCAGTTTGAATTTTTATATGGCTGAAGGGGGCATATTATGTTATGGTCATGGGCTTCGTCCGTCCCTCCATCCATTAGCAATTTGGTTTCTGGAGGTCATCTTGAGTACTCTGACCTACAGTCTCTTACCTTCATGTGATTATTTCCCACATTGAGTGGATGACCCCTATTGATTTTGGATTCAGTAGCTCAAAGGTCAAGATCACAGTGACCTTCACATTGAAAACCATTTCCACCATGTAACTTCACAATCATTATACCCCCGAAACAAAGATTGGGGGGAGGGTATATTGGAGTCACCGGGTGGTTGGTCAGTCGGCCTGGCAGTCAGTCAGTCTGTTGCAATTTCCTTGTCCGGAGTATAACTTGAAAACTACTGGTTGGAATTCAGTCCAACTTCATACAATGGTCAAGCACAATGACTGGAAGTGCAGTGTACAAGAGCTATAACTCCATCTTCACTATTTGCACTGTTATTGCTCTTCGTTGGATTTCCTTGTCTGGAGCAAAACTTGAAAACTACTGGTTGGAATTCAGTGCAATTTCATACTATGGTCAAGCACAATGACTGGAAGTGCAGTGTACAAGAGCTATAACTCCATCTTCACTATTTGCACTGTTATTGCCCTTTGTTGGTTTTCATTGTCTGACCATAACTTAAAAACTAATGGTTGGAATTCAATGCAACTTCATACAATAGTCAAGCACAATGACAGGAAAAGCAGTGTACAAGAACCACAACTATCTTTAATTGCGCACAACAATAACACTATTTCAATTCTTTTACTAAGTATTCTGTTACTAATAACTCTTCAGTTCCGAAGCAGTCTTGTGCGGGTATTAATCACATTTAGTGATAGCTCTAGTTTGTTATAGAGACTTCAAACTTTATATCATGATTGCACACATTTAGTGGATGACCTCTATACATTTTGGGGTCAATATTTCTAAGGTCAAGGTCACAGTGACCTAAATGTTTAGAAACATTTACACTCTTTAACTCAACAACTATTGTCATAGAGACTTCAAAATTCATGTAATGGTTGCGCCTGTTGAGTGAATGACCCTTATAAGCTCGACTTTTTTTTTTATAAAAAAATCAAGTTATTGTCATAGTCATGGTGTCGTTGCCGTTCCCATTCCCGTCCGAAAACTTTAACATTGATCATAATTTTTTTATTCCTTGATGGATTATCTTCATACTTGGACACAACAACCCTTTGGACAAGACCTTCAAGATGACCAGACTAAACTTGACCTTGACTCTTAAATGACCTTCAAATTCAAGGTCAAAATATTGAATTTTGCTAAAATTGGCCATAACTTTATTATTAGTAGGTGGATTCTCTTTATGCTTCGACACAACAACCCATTGGACAAGACATTCAAGTAGACCAGACTAAACTTGACCTTGACCCTTCACCTTCAAGGTCAAAATATTGAATTTTGCTAAAATTGTCCATAACTTTTTTATTAAGCAATCCAGCAATTAATAATTAAGTTATGGCAAATTTTAGCAAAATTCAATAATTTGACTTTGAAGGTGAAGGTCATTTATGAGTCAAGTTCAAGTTTAGTCCAGTCTGCTTGAAGATCTTGTCCAAAGGGTTGTATTGCCCAAGCATGAAGAAAATCCTGGATTGTCTTCATACTTGGACACAACAACCCTTTGGACAAGATCTTCAAGTGAACCAGACTCAACTTGACCTTGACTCTTAAATGACCTTCACCTTCAAAGTCAAATTATTAAATTTTGCTAAAATTCTGTATAACTTTAGTATTTATATTTGGATTTGATTTTTATAGTTGGACAAAACAACACTGTTGAATAACTCAGATTTGACCATGACCTTAAAATGACCTTGACCATCAAGTTCAGATGATTGAATTTTGCTTAAATTGTCATAACTTTCTCATTTATCTATAGATTTGATTCATATTTGGACAAATCAACACTCATAACAAATCTGACATTATGATTATTTCAAGTTTGACCTTGACCTTTAAGTGACCTTGACAGTCAAGGTCAAATCATTAAATTTTGTTAAAACTGGCCATAATTTTGTTTTTTATGGTCGGATTTGAATCAGTCTTGGACAAAACAACACTTATGACAAAGCTGACTAGATAAATTATTTAAGTTTGACCTTAACCTTAAAATTACCATGACCGTCAAGGTCAAATAATTAAATTTTGCTTGAATTGTCATAACTTTGTTGTTTATGGTTGGTTTTGATTCATACTTGGACAAAACAACAATTATGACAAAACTGACATATTGAATAACTTAGGTATGACCATAACCTAAAAATGACCTTGACCGTCAAGGTCAGATGATTGAATTTTGCATAAATTGTTATACCTTTTTCATTTATTTATGGTTTTGATTCACAATAGGACAAACCAATACTTATGACAAATGCGACATTTTGATTCTTTCAGATATGACCTTGACTCATAAATGACCTTCACCTTCAAGGTCAAATTATTAAATTTTGCTAAAACTGTCCATAACTTTCTTGTTTATGGTTGGTTTTGATTCATACTTGGACAAAACAACACTTTGGCAAAACCGACATGTTGAATAATTCAGATATGACCATGACCTTAAAATGACCTTGACCGTCAAGGTCAGATGATTGAATTTTGCTTAAATTGTAATAACTTCATCATTGATTTATAGATTTAATTCATATTTAGACAAAACAACACTTATGACAAATCTGACATTATGATTATTTCAAGTTTGACCTTGACCTTTAAATGACCTTGACAGTCAAGGTCAAATTATTGAATTTTGCTACAGTTGCCCATAACTTTGTCATTTATTGTTGGAATTGATTCATACTTTGACAAATTAGTCGGTCAATAGCTATACATAGCTAATGTTGTATTATTGACTTAACCGACTTTTAATAAAATTTGTATTTGTATTTGTAAAACAACACAACCGACATGTTGTAGAACTCAAGTGTGACCATGACCTTGACTGTCAAGATCAAATAATTAAATTTTGCTTTAATTGTCATAACTTTGTCATTTATTGATGGATTTGATTTATACTTAGACAAAACAATACTTTTGACAAATCCGACATTTTGATTCAAGTTTGACCTTGACCTAAAAATTGACCTTGATTAGCAAGATCAAAATATTGAATTTTGCTAAGATTGGTCATAACTGTGTAATTTATGTTTAGACTTGATTCATACTTGGACAAAACTACACTTTTGACAAAACATACATGTTGAATAATTCAGGTATGACCTTTATGCTAAAATGACCTTGACAGTCAAGGTCCCATTATTGTATTTGCTTAAATTGTCTTAAATTGTAATTAAACTGTTGTTTATTTATGGATTTGATTTATACTTTGATAAAACAACAAAACCGACATTTTAATTTATTATAAGTATGACCTTGACATTTAGATAACCTTGACATTTAAGGTCAAGTTATTGAACTTGCTTAAAATAGCCAATTTTTTGTTATTTATGGTTGATTTGATTTATACTGGGACAAAACAACACTTATGACAAAACTGACACATTGAATCATCCAGCTATGACCTTGACCTTCAAATGACCCTGACCATCAAGGTCAAATTATTGAATTTTGCTAATATTGGCCATAACATCATTTTTAGTTCTTTTTTATTAATACTTGGACAAAACAATGCTCATGACAAAACCTACTTGTTAAATTATTCAAGTATGACCTCAACCTTTAAATGACCTTTACAGTCAAGTTCAAATTATTACATTTTGCTAAAATAGCCAAACTTTTGTTATTTATGGACGGATTTGATCTATACAGGGACAAAACAACACTGAGAATAAAACAAACATGTTGAACAATTCAAGCATCACCTTGACCTTTAAATGACCGTGACATTACTTAACTTGGGTATATCTTTGTTGTTAATAGATGTAGTGTCTTCATGCTTGGGCATAACTACCTTTAAGACAATACCTCCAAAGAAGGTTAAACTGAACTTGACCTTGACCTTTAAGGTCAAATTTCTGAATGTTGCTAAAATTGGCCATAACTTTGTTATGTATAATTATATTTCCAAATGATGTTTCATTTGAAATCCCTTCACCACAATGTGCTTCCTCTGATGTGCTTGCCTTTAGAAATAGGAGAAGTCGAGCATGGCCCCCGCTTGCGGTGGCTCTTGTTTATTTTGGGGTCAGTAGGTCAAAGGTCAAGGTCACAGTTACCTTAACATTGAAAACCATTTCAGCCATATTACTTGACAATCACTTGTTGTGGAGACTTTAATTTTTATATCATGATTGCACACATTGAGTGGATGACCCCTATACATTTGGGGGTTAGTATATCAAAGTTCAAGGTCACAGTGACCTAAATGTTAAGAATCATTTACACTATAACTCGACATCTATAACATTTTTCATAGAGACTTCAAAATTCATATAATGGTTGCACACATAGAGTGAATGACCCTTATTAGTGATTATATCTTCTGTACTCCCAATGAAAACAATGAAAGCTATTAAACCTGTGATAAATAAACTCAGTACTGCTCTCCATGATGTCTGCAATGATACCAAAGTCTTGTTAATTATTATTATTATTATTATATACCAAACTTCTTAAGCACTTTTTTCATGTACATTAACATGTTCAAAAGTACTGTACAGTATAACCAAATAAATGATACAATATTCAAAAAAAAAAAAAAATTAAAACATCAATATTGCTCAAGTCACAAATTCAATTCAAATGTAGTTTAAAAAGTTAAAAAGACAGGTAAGACTTAAGAATTTGATAAAAAGCGACACTGGTACTAAAATAATCAGTCCAAATAAAACCTCTTAAACAAGAGCCATGTTACACATGGTTAATCCCCCCGCCGGGAAGAAGCAACCTGAAGGTTGTACTTTCAAACACTCAATGTAATAATGTTTGAAGAAAATCCCACAAAAAATAGGCAAGGTAGAGTTATTGTTCTTGCAAACTGCACTTTCTACCAATTTGCTATGTCAGTGTATTAAGTTCGAAGAAAATCGCTCAAGCACTTTTGGAGTTATGCTTCGGACAAAATTTTTCAATTAAATCTGATAAAGGGGAATAATTCTAAAAGTAGGCAAGGTAGAGTTATTATTCTTACACACTGCACCTCCTCCAAATGTGCTCTTTCAGTATATGAAGTTTGAAGAAAATCACTCAAGTACTTTTGGAGTTATGCTCCGGACAAAACTGGAATGGACGCACGGACGGACGGACAGAGACCATTTCTAATATCCCCTCCGCCTTTGGCGGGGGGATAATAAGTTCAAGAATTCAAGAATAAGATAATCCCTCAAGTAGTTTTGGAGTTATGCTCCGGACAAAATTTATCAAGTAATTCTGATAAAGGGGAATAACTCTAAAAATAGGCAAGGTAGAGTTATTGGACTTGCACACTGCACTACCTACTAATGTGCTCTGTCAATGTATGAAGTTTGAATAAAATCTCTCAAGTAGTTTTGGAGTTATGCTCCGGACAAAATTTATCAAGTTATTCTGATAAAGGGGAATAACTCTAAAAATAGGTGAGGTAGAGTTATTGGACTTGCACACTGCACTTCCTACCAATGTGCTCTGTCAGTGTATGAAGTTTGAATAAAATCCCTCCAGCAGTTTTGGAGTTATGCTCTGGACAAAATTTATCAAGTAAATTTGATAAAGCGGAATTACTCTAAAAAAAGCAAGGTAGAGTTATTGCACTTGCACACTGCACTACCTACAAATTTGCTCTGTCAGTGTATGAAGTTTGAATAAAATCCCTCAAGTAGTTTTGGAGTTATGCTCTGGACAAAATTGTTTCGGACGGACGGACGAAGGGCATTTCTAATACCCCCTCCGCCTATGGCGGGGGGATAAATAAGTGAGTTTTAAGTGCTCTCTTCAACACTGGTAGAGTTTCACAGCTTTTAAGTGTTCTAGGTAGGGCATTCCAGAGTTTAGGGGCTGTCGTCATAAACGCACGATCACCGTAAGTCACAGTCCTACTACGCGGTACAACTAATGTTAAACAATCATTCTGGGACCTAAGTTGTCTGGATGGGATATAAATGTCTAGCATGTTTCGTGTTTAAGTAGGTGCCTGTTTGTTAAGCGCCTAAAACACATATATAAGGAGTTTGTACTCGACTGTGATGTGCACAGGAAGCCAATGTAGTTCCTTTAACACGGGTTATGTGGCAGTTACGCGGTGTCCTGGTAATAACACGAGCAGCCGTATTTTGAACATTTTGGAGCTTGTTGAGAATGTACTTAGGAGATCCATATAGCAACGAATTACAGTAATCTAGTCTTGATGTCACTAATGAGTTTATCAGGGTTCTGGTTGAATCAACAGTCAGGTATTTCCGAATTTGACCTATTTGTTGAATTTGCATGAAGCAGGATCATTCGGATGAATTTGACACAGACAGAACCCTTTTCTATGATGAAGTACACCTGAACAATAAGGGAGGTGCAAAACTTGGAAAGAGCTTGAAGTCATGTATTTCACAAGAACTTAATATTTTCAAAAGTCACAACCAGAATGTCAACAGTCAACCTAAACCCCATTTTCGTCTGGGCCATCCCAATCCCAGTGTGACAAAATGGAGATATCCCAGCAGAAAGATCAAAGGTCTGCCACCTGTGATGATGATTCCTCATCCAGGAATGTATCCCCCGATACCACTGCCTCCAAGGCATTCCAGATGGTGGTAAACAATGAATCTCAAACAACAGAAACAATTAACTTTCACACTAAAAAGTGTTACATCTAAACATACAGTACACTGTTTATACCCAAAATTTCATGAAATTCAATTTTTGGCTACTGAACATAAAGATATTGATGTGTTTTGTTTTTATGAAACTTTCCTAAATGAAATTTTTCAGACAATGAACTCAATCTTAATGGCTATTCTATGTTTCGCAAAGACAGACAGACAAATGGAGGTGGTGTGATAATGTATATAAAAGACACAATACACTGTGTATGTTGGGAAGACTTTGAATGTGATGATATAGAGTCTATTTGGCTAGAAATTAAATGCAATAATCAGAAACCTTTCTTACTAGGATATCATTATAGACCACCATCCTCACCCTCGACATGGAACGAGGAAGTTGACAAAACTCTTGACTTTTTTTCAGTGAAAATAAGGTAATCTTGTTGTTAGGAGACTTTAACTATAACTTTGTAAATGGCAAATCTATTAATAATGCTTGGAATAAAATCTTAAATTCGTACTGTCTACAACAACTTGTGGATAAACCCACCAGAGTAACTTCCAATTCTGCAACAATAATTGCCATCTCTATTCAAATGTGCCATGTAATATCATTGAAATCAACATTCCCGAACTGTCAATTAGTGATCACTACCCAGTATGCTTTACTCGTAAAATAAGGCACAATGCACAAAATGGACCAATGCATAAAGTTATAAAATACACATCCATGAAAACATTTAATGAAAGCAGTTTTAGAAACAGTATTGAAAATCAGCCTTGGTCTGTCTTGGAATCATTTGGTGATCCAGATGATGATCTTGATTATTTCATACAAATTGTTCAGAGCCTTTTGAATGAACATGCCCCTGTAAAGGAAAAACGTGTAAAACATCAAAATCAGCCAGATTGGTTTAACCTTGAAATATCTGAGGTAATAAAAGCTAGAAATAAAGCTAAAAGATCGGGCAATATTGAACTGTACAAAAATCATCGTAATAAACTTTCAACTTTAATATTCCATACAAAAAAGACTTTACTCAAATGTAATTAACAAAAATAAAAATAATCCTAAAATTTTGTGAAAAAATCTTAAAGATTTATCAGGAAAAAGTACAGTCCATCAGTCCAATATTATTCAAGATGAAAAAGGCACACCAATTATGGATCCTAAGGATGCAACAGAAACATTTAACCATTATTTTTCAAATGTTTTTAAATCTGCTCCATCCATAAATAACAAAATCAATAACCATGATTTTGAACCTATAAAAACCTTTGTCAAAAATAGTATGATTAATGAGGAAGAATTTACAATACCTAAAATAACTTGGCAATTTATTGAAAAAGAATTAAAATCCCTAGATCCAAGTAAATCAACAGGTATTGATGGCCCAAGATTTATCAAACTAGGGGCAGATATAATAATCAAACCACTAGAAAGTATAATAAACCTGAGTATTGATAATGGGAATTTTCTGGCAATTTTAAAGTAGCTAAAGTAACACCATTACTTAAAAAGGGTGCAAAGTCAGACATAGATAATTACAGGCCCATATCAATTCTGCCAGTTTTTTCCAAAATCATTGAAAGACATGTCTCTACCCGTCTTGTTATTTCTTGATAAGCATAATCTCTTAAGCAAACATCAATCAGGTTTTCAAAGGTATCACTCTTGCGACAGCCAATATAACTGATAATTGGTTGGAAGCTATAAATGAAAATAAACTTGTTGGTACTATTTTCTTAGACTTGACTAAGGCATTTGATTTAATAAATCACAAACTTCTCCTTAAAAAGCTTGAACACTACAAGTTTTATGCTAGTTCATTACAATGGTTCTGTTCTTATGATTTAAGTGGTCGTCTACAAAAAGTCGTTATTTCTGGCCAGTTATCAGAGGCTAAAGAAATATGTGCTGGGGTTCCTCAAGGGTCTGTGTTAGGGCCATTACTCTTCATAATGTATATAAATGACCTTCCTTTGTATGTAAATAACAGCACAAATATAGATATGTTTGCTGACGACACAACCCTATCAGCATATGGAAAAACGTTCACTGAAGTAGAATGTTTACTGCAATCTCAGTTACAAAATACTGAATCTTGGTGCTCAGATAATGCCATGGTCCCAAATTCAAATAAAACTAAAGTGATGTTCATTACACCATCCCAAAGTAAACTTTAATCTGTTAAAATTGAGGAATGCAAACTTTTTCTAAATGATCAAGTACTAGATCACTCTTCTAATGAAAGATTACTTAGTATCCATGTGGATTAAAACTTAAACTGGAAACTACAAGTTGAACAAACTTTAAAGAAATGTAATTCTCTTTTATACTTACTGATACGCATAAAGTACTACCTTGATATTCATACAAGAAAAACATTTTTACAATACATACATTTTGCCAAGGCTTGACTATTGTTGTAAAATATGGGGATCATTCAGCACTGCAGAACTTGAAAACAGAATGTTAAAATAAAGGGCTGCTCGTTTCATTCTTGATGAACCTTATGATGCTCCATCACAAGAACTTTTCGCCAAATTAAATTGGATAACATTTGCTGACAGAGTAGTATATAAGAAAGCTATACTAATGTATAAATGTCTTAATAATGAAAGCCCCAAATACTTAGCCGATAAATTAAAAAGAAGTGAAAATATTGGCCTAATGTCATCTACAAACCAACTACTCTGTTTACCAAAGCCCAAACTTGAATTCTATAGAAAGTCCTTTTCATATGCAGGACCAAAGATATGGAATGAGATACCAGTAAGCATCAGACAGGCCGAAAACCTTTCTTCATTTAAAAAACAATTTTTAACCTGGAAGTTCTCTGGTGGGGCTAACTGAAATTTAGATAGGCGATTTTAGTAAACCACCATGACACCAGCGTTACAGGCATGGTCAGGTATGGTCAGGCATTGCACGCCTACACAAGCGTTACCATGTGTTTTCTCCTGAAAACATCTTTCCTGATAGTTTACATGTCAAATGAAGTAAACAGGGTTGGAAATTAGTGTCAGTTGGAATTTTCTAGTTAGGGTAAGCTGGACTTTCCTGGTGGAGTCGCTATCACTGCATTTTTGACACTTTTCAATGCAATGTTTCATCGCATTCTCATAAATGTTTGTCTTTTTCACGAATGATACAGAAAACGGAAAATATCTGGGAGAAAGCCCCGGGGAGAAAGCAGGCTCAGACAATAATTCGTAAATAATATAAGATCATTTTGCGTGTAGTCTCTATGCCAAACTTAACAATCCGCCGCATAGAAGTTTTAATTTTCTAACCTGTGGGTCCTATTTCCACATTAATTCATTAAATCATATATTGCCAGTTTATCTGGCGTACACATGTTTTTTTCAACAGTAGTATAATTTATCTTTTCGTTTGAGGAGATATAGATAAAATCTGGGAATGACTGAAGAGAACTGCGATCAGTATGCAGCTGAAGATCATAGGAAAGACCGAGCGCACTGTTTCCTGCGTTACATTGCCATATATAGAGGCACTGTAATAGAAGAAAGTACCGCGAATGTGAGAATTTGCTCTGTTTAGGACACGCACTTCGATCGTCTACAGTGTGGTCACGTAAGGACCGACTGTCTTGCAGTCAGCATCAAATTAAAATATAGTTATGCACCGTGGTTTAGCTTTACTTAATATTTCTTCTCTGCACAGTTTCTCCAACATTTCCTACATTTCCCATACGATTTTCACAAAAATTTCACCAAATGATCAATATCAAGTGCTGCAGTGCATATTATCAAGCTTTTGCATTCGATATTTTTGGCATAGTTATTGCCCTCTGTTAATTTTTACTTCATATTCCTTGTGTGTGCAGCTCATACATTTCTCATGCAATATTCACCAATCTTTCACAGAAAGGTCTTTACCAAGTGCCACAGCGCTGTTACTCGGGCTTTTGCGATTCGATCATTTTTGGCTGAATTATTGCCCTTTGTTTAATTTACCTAATATTGTGTATGGGTGCAACTCCTACAATATTATAATTAAGCTATATTTTCGACTATGGTGTTCAACTGGAGCATAAAAAATCTAAAAGGTTTAGAAACTGTTCTGAAACACTCTGTAAAAGACATGTGGTGACATATGGGTACAAAACGCTAGATCAATATCTTTTGAAACACATCAGTTTTGGAAATAATATTTATTTACCAGCCATGAAAATATGTAAGGGACATATAATAGTCTTACCCCTGGACATATATGAGTACTTTGTTCAGTTCAAAGACAAAAAATGACCAAGGTAACATCAAGTTATAAACTACTATGGCTGTGACCATTGCCATATTTCGGGGACAATTTCTTGCTTATATAAATTTGAAAGGGGACTGTCTAAGGGTCATTTCTGTGAAGTTTTTATTGCAACTGGCCGTATGGGTTAAGAGGAGGAGATTATGAAAGCCTTTCATTTAAAAATCTATGAAAAATGAAGTGACTCCTTGTATGGGGCAAATTTCGACCCGAAACCATGATTTGTATGATCTTGATTGAGCTCCACTAGACGATGCTTTAAACCAAATATTTTAGCTCAAGGCCTTGTAGTTTCAGATAAGAAGATTTTCGAGGTTTTTCTTTCAGTTGCAATTGCAACCAGAGTGGCGCATGGAATTCCATTTTTAAGCTCAGCAGAAGCGTTTAGTATGCTCTTTCTGTCCAACATTTCAAACAACATATCTTCCAATACCACTAGGACAATTGCTATAAAGCAGCATAAGAATGATCTTTGTATGGTCCCTTTGCAAAATTGTATAAAAATGGAAGCTCTTTCTTTTTGCACGGACTTTTATAGGGAAATTTTAAAACAATCTTCGTGTCTGAAACCACAAGGTGTAGTGCTTAGATAATTGTTTTGTGATATCATCTAGTGGACATCTACCGATATCGTATAAATCATGGCTCTGGGTCAGAACTGGCCCCACCCGAGGGGTCACGTCATTTTGCATAGACTTTTATAGGAAAATCTTTCAAAATGTTCTTGTCTAAAACCACGAGGCAAAGAGCTTACATATATGGTTTGTTTTATCATTTTATGGACCAATTCAAAAATTGAGGCTCCGGGGTCGAAATTGACCCCACCCGAGGTTTACTTCATTTTGCATAGACTTTTAAAGGAGAAGCTTTCAAAATCTTCTTCTCTAAAGCAATTATGCCAATTGCAATAAAAGTTCACATAAATGATCCATGGATGGGCTCCGTTAGAAATTATCTAGAAATGGCATTCCAGGCAGAATATGGGGGGTCAAAAAAGGGTTAACCAAGAAATTCTTAGTTGAAAAAGGGGAATAACTTTGCAAAATAAATTTGAGGGATATCTGCCTTTTAGAAATGGTTTCACATTTTTTTAGTGAACAATTATTCCAATCTTGAAGTGTCTGAGATATGGACCTTAACAAAAAAGTTGACTAATGCCGACACAGACGGACAAAAGTCTTGTCTGAAACCACATGGCCTAGAGCTCAGATATTTGGCATTTAGCACCCTCTAGTGGAACTCTACAAAAATTGTTCAAATTTTTTCCCTGTGGTCAAAATTGGCCCCGCCCCAGGGGTCACTTCATTTTACATAGACCTATATAGGAAATCTTTAAAAATATTCTTACAGGAAAGCTCAATGCCTACATCTTAGATATTTGGTATGTAGCTATGTCTAGTGGATGTCTACCAAGTTTGTTCAAATTATGTCCACTGGGTCAAAATTGGCCGCGCCCCAGGGTTCTCTTGGTTTACATATAGTTATATAGGAAAATATGAAAAATCATTTTTCTCCGAAACTAATAGGACTAGACCTTAGATATTTGGTGTGAAGTATTGTGTAGAGAACCTTTACCAGTATTGTTTATATGTTGGCCCCGGGGTCAAAATTGGCCCCGTCCCGGGGGCCCTTAATATGTAAAAAAAGCAATCTTTAGAAATCTTCTTACTGGAAAGCTCAATGCCTAAAGCTTAGATATTTGGTATGTAGCATTGTCTGGTGGACTTCTACCAAGTTTGTTCAAATTATGTCCCCTGGATCAAAATTGGCCATGCCCCAGGGTTCTCTTGGTTTACATATAGTTATACAGGAAAAACATGAAAAATCATTTTTCTCCAAAACTAATAGGACTAGACCTTAGATATTGGGTGTGGAGTATTGTGTAAAGAACCTTCACCAGTAATTCTTATATGTTGGCCCCGGGGTCAAAAGTGGCCCCGTCCCGGGGGCCCTTAATATGTAAATAAGGCAATCTTTAAAAATCTTCTTACTGGAAAGCTCAATGCCTACAGCTTAGATATTTGGTATGTAGCATTGTCTAGTGGATGTCTACCAAGTTTGTTCAAATTATGTTCCCTGGGTCAAAACTGGCCACGCCCCAAGGTTCTCTTGGTTTACATATAGTTATATACAGATGTCAAATGTAATGTTTGGCATAGGAATTGGAACATTGAAGTCTTATAGTCGTCGATTTTATACGAGTATCCGGATAGTATCCGAATAGTCTATACAGATATCCGGATACCGATGTAGGTATTCGTTGACATCCCTATTATATAGGAAAAACATGACAAATCATTTTTCTCCGAAACTAATAGGACTAGACCTTAGATATTTGGTGAGGGGTATTGTGTAGAGAACCTTTACAATTATTGTTTATATGTTGGCCCCGCCCCGGGGGCCTTAATATGTAAAAAGGGCATTCTTTAAAAATCTTCTCACTGGAAAGCTCAATGCTACAGCTTAGATATTTGGTATGCAGCATTGTCTAGTGGACCTCTACCTAGTTTGTTTGAAAAATGTCCCTGGGGTCACTATTGGCCCCGCCCGAGGGGTCACAAGTTTTAAATAGCAGTATAGAAGAAAATCTTTAAAAATCTTCATGTCTGAAACCACAAGGCCTAGAATTTTAAAATTTGGCATGAAGCAAGCTTTATCAAGCTTTTTCAAATTATTAGATTAGGTTAAAGGTCATGGAGGCTAAAAATAGATTCATATACTGTACCTCATAGAGCCTTCATTTATAGACCAATATCTTTGATATTCAGTATATAGGTTCCTTGCAAGGACGTCTACCCATGGGTAGAGTTTGAGGTCACTGGGTGAAGATCAAGGTCACCATAGCCTATAATAGATATTTCTACTTTCTGTCATATAGCCTTTATTTATTGACTGATATTTTACATGTTTGGTTTGTAGGCACTTACATATTTTCAATTAAATAAGAGGGCCATGATGGCCCTAAACCGCTCACCTGAGTCTCGTTGCTCATGTTACAAATATCGTTATTGGTTTTTATGGGTGCAAGCTTGAATATGTTTGCAATAAGATTGAAGACTCTGGGTGTAATGGTTCTCAAATTTTTGAGCAGAAAAAGTTTTATTCTACAGGTCCCAGTGACTTCGACCTTTGACATACAGACCCAAAAACCAATAGGGTTCTTCTAATATAATTACCCTGTTAAGTTTGAAGGTTCTGGGTGTAATGATACTCCGATTACTGAGAAAAAAAATAGTTTTCACTCTACAGGTCCCTGTGACCTTGACTTTTGACCTACTGACCCTAAAAAATGATTGGGTTCTTTTACTGAGTAAAGAAAATTATCCTATGAAGTTTGAAGGCTCTGGGTAAAATGGTACTCCAGTTACTGAGCAGAAACAGTTTTCACTCTACAGGTCCTTGTGAACTTAACCTTTGACCTATGGACCCTAAAAACAATAGGGTTCTTTTAATACAATTATCCTTTAAAGGTTGAAGGCTCTGGGTGTAATGGTACTACACTTACACTGCATAAATAGTTTTCACTCTACAGGTCCCTGTGACCCTGACCTTTGACATACTAGCCCCAAAAACAATATGATTCTTCTATTTAGTAAAAGAAACCATCCTATGAAGTTTGGAGGCTCTGAATGAAATGGTAATCCTGTTATTGAGTGGAAACGGTTTTCACTCTAGAGGTCCCTGTGACCTTGACCTTTGACCTACCGACCCAAAACAGATTTTTAAAGTTTTCCCTATATAAATCCTTGTGTAAAATTAAATGACACCCCCCCCCCGGGTAGGGGCCAGTTTTGATCCCATGGCCATGATTTGAACAAACTTGGTAGAGGTCCACTAGACAATGCTGTACACCAAATATCTTAACTTTAGGCCTTGTGGTATCTGAAAAGAAGATTTTTAAATTTTTTCCTATATAACTCTATGTAAAACATGTGACCACTGGGGCGGGGCCATATTTGACCCAGAGGCTATGATTTGAACAAACTTGGTAGAGGTCCTCTTGACAATGCTACATACAAAATATCTAAGCTCTATGCCTTTTGGTTTCTGATGTGAAGACTTTTTAAACTTTTTCCTATATAACACTATGTAAACAAGTGACCCCCGGGGCAGGGCCTATTTTGACCCAGTTGCTATGATTTGAACAAACTTAGTAGAGGTCCACTGGACAATGCTACACACCAAATATCTAAACTCTAGGCCTTGCGTTTCTGTTAATATTAATATGTTAGTGGAGGAGCGGGGGATCGAACTCGAGACCCCTGGTTTACCAGTCCAGCGAGTTACCGTTGGACCAAAACGTACTGTATCTACGCAGACCATCTTTTTATGCGTCCGTCGAAAGACGGCCATATTATGGGAAGCTACGTGGCGGACGGGAAGGCGGCATCAAGACCTTGTCCGGGCCATGTCTCTGTTACTTATGGTCTGACTGATTTCAAACTTGCTGCGCAACTTTCTTGCAATGAGAAAAAGTGCAGTGCCTAAGAATTATAACTGGTCTCATTTTTTAATTATCTTCACTCTTGAATTTTTTTCGTCCGGAGCATAACTTTAATTAATGTGAAAGTTAAAATAAAGAAAGCTGGTAACAAGGAGAGAATGCAGTGCTAGAGAAGCATAGCTATACCTTATCCAGTTTTTTAAAAATCTCCCCTTCTTTAATTTCTGCAATGAATTTTTGTAGATTGTCTTGAAACTTAAGATAAAGATAGATATTAAGAAGTAGAAATGCAGTGCATAACAACCATAATTCTTCCTGGTCCCATTTTTTAATTATCTCCCCTCTTAATTTTTCCTTTAAATTTAAAATAAAGAAAGCTGGTGACCAAAAAGCATAACTCTTCGCATGATCTCTTCTCTTTCATTTATTTCTACAATGAATTTTTGTCTGGAGCATAATTTGAACACTTAAGATAAGGATAGATGGTAAGATGTAAAAGTGCAGTGAACAAGAACCATTACTCCCTCTGGTCCTGTTTTTAGCTCACCTGTCACATAGTGACATGGTGAGCTTTTCTGATCACGTGATGTCCGTCGTCCGTCCGTCCGTGCGTGCGTCCGTCAACATTTCCTTTTAATGACATCTTCTCTGAAACCGCTAGGCCAAATTTTCTGAAACTTGCCTAGGATGTTCCTTGCATGAAGCTCTACCAAAGCTGTTCAAAGAATTCAATTCCATGCAGAACTCTGGTTGCTATGGCAACCAAAAGGAAAAAGTTTAAACATCTTCTTCTCTGAAACCACAAGGCCTAAGGCTTAGATATTTGGTATGAAGCATCATCTAGTGGACCTCTGCCAAGATTGTTCAAATTATGACCCTTGGGTCAAATTTGGCCCTGCCCCAGGGGTCACTTGATTTCACATAGAGTTATATAGGGAAAACTTAAACAAGAGGGCCATGATGGCCCTGGATCTCTCACCTGAGTACTTTGGCTGTAGGTTTGCTATTTAGCAGTATTTCATTTTTAGCTCACCTGAGCACAAAGTGCTCAGGGTGAGCTTTTCTGATCAGTCTTTGTCCGTCGTCCGTCCGTCAGTCCGTCCGTCTGTCGTCAACTTTTCCTTCAAATGACATCTCCTCTGAAACCAAAGGGCCAAATTATATGAACTTTGCCTGGGATGTTCCTTGCATGAAGCTCTACCAAGATTGTTCAAATGGTTCTGGTCCATTGCATTTCCGATTCACTTGAGCTAAAATTAGATTTTAAAAGTTGGATTTTTAAAAATCTTCTTCTCCGAAACCCCAAGACCTGGAGCTTAGATATTTTGTATGAAGCATCATCTAGTGGACCTCTACCAAGTTTGTTCAAATTATGACCCTGGGGACAAAACTGACCCCACCCCAGGGGTCAGTTGATTTTACATAGATTTATATAGGGAAAACTTAAAAATCTTCTTGTCAGACACCACAAGGCCTAGAGTTTAGATATTTGGTGTGCAGCATTGTCCGGTGGACTTCTACCAAGTTTGTTCAAATCATGGCTCCTGGGTCAAAAATGGCCCCGCCCCAGGGGTCACATGTTTTACATAGAGTTATATAGGAAAAACTTTAAAAATCTTCTTCTCCGAAACCCCAAGACCTGGAGCTTAGATATTTGGTATGAAGCATCATCTAGTGGACCTCTACCAAGTTTGTTCAATTATGACCCTGGGGACAAAACTGACCCCACCCCAGGGGTCAGTTGATTTTACATAGATTTATATAGGGAAAACTTAAAAATCTTTTTGTCAGAAACCGCAAGGCCTAGAATTGAGATAATTGGTGTTTAGCATCATCTAGTAGACCTCTACCAAGTTTATTCAAATTATGACCCTGGGGTCAAAACTGACCCCACCCCCAGGGGTCAGTTGATTTTACATAGATTTATATAGGGAAAACTTAAAACTCTTCTTGTCAGAAACCACAAGGCCTAGAGTTTAGATCTATCTATTGATTAATATAATTTTATTATTAATAGTCTTTCGGATGAGACGTTAAACCGAGGTCCCATGTATCAGTGCTATACACTGAGCATGCAAATGTACCAGGTGTGTCTCTGGAATGGGATGCTTTCTGTATCTTGCACTACCCCCACAATATAAAATAATTCATCTCTTCAGGGGGCGTCAGTCATATGGGCAACCGGTACCGACGATAAATAAGCTCAGATAGATAGATAGATAGATAGATAGACAGACAGACAGACAGACAGACAGACAGACAGACAGATAGATAGATAGATAGATAGATAGATTACAAAATTAATACCCCATAAGTGTATAGTTGTCGGACTTATCCGAAATATAATCGGAATGACCTATTTCCATAACATAATATATCTATATTTACTAGAGACTCTCAGCCTTTACATACATGTAAACAATTATATTTGCATAAGAGGAATTAATGTTATGAAGCTCATAAAAATAGCCTTACTGCTGCCGTACGAGAAAACCCGGAAAACATGGTAAAGGATATTAGCAGTACTGTAATTTGAATTTTTAAAAATTTTTAACAGTTTTTTAAAATCCAGCCAGCCTTTAATTAAAGGTGTGATTCTTTGATAGTCAAAAAACTCCAAATTCTAAGCCGCGATCAAATTAAAATGATACTATCATGTAATCAAATTCGGTAAGTTATGTGTGATCAGGGCCTTGATGGGGGACAGTAGTGGATTATCTACCCTGAATATTCTGTAATATTAGTTTGGTCCTTCCATTTGGATTCCTCTGCTTTCATCGCTATTTTCTCTTTTGGTATGGTAATAATGAAGCTTAATTATTTGCAACAATGGTAGTCAGATTAAACATATTTTTAGCAACATGTTTTGCTAACACCATAAAGGTTGTTTTTTGTTAAACTTCACTTTTAATTTAATTTATAAATGACATTTTTCACAACTAAAAGTCAAGACTATCACAAACAGAAACAAGGATAAAGTCAGAGGATTCCAACTGAAAGGACCAAAGTGCTATTTGGTCTACCTTTGATGTTATCTGAGTAAGGGAGATAATTTTTTATCAGTACTGTCCCTCATTGAGACGGAATGGACACTCCTTATCTATCGAAAGAATAACCAAAAAATGCTGTCGCGCGTTCACCTGTATATCTTAACGGAAAATCGATCGACAATTGATAATCTATCGTTGGTTAGCGGTAAGTTTGAATGCACCTAGTTTGAAAAAAAAAAAAAAAAAAAAATATCGGTCTTTTTGTCAATAATAGGCTGATTTCCATAATCTAAAATTTGTAAGAAAGAAGAAACATTGAACTTTTTATATCATTTTTTCACTTCAACAACGGAAGTTTTTATTGCAAGCCGACGAGTAAAAGACGACAACTCGATACGTTTTTCCTTCTATTTTGATTTTATCTACCGTTGGTTAGCGGAAAGTTAGAATGCAATGCTCGCACCTAGTTTACAGAAACATCGGTCTGTTTGTCAATTTTGGACTGATTTTCGAAATTTAAAATTTGTAGGAAAGAAGAAACATTACCCTTTAAAAATATTTAATTTTTACGTCAACACAACAGAAGATTTATTTGCAAGCGGACGATTAAAAGACAACAACTCAATATGTTTTTCTCTGTTTTGTAAAATATCTGTCTCCATTTCATAAAAGCACATTTTTTAACCGTTTTTTATGAAGTAAATATGAACCTTTTATCAAGTTCCCAATATCATTCAAGAAGAGTGCGATGCAATTCATGTTTAGTGTTTTTATTAAGTCTGTTTGCTCTGATACCACCCGAAATTCGGTACGTTGATGATCTCTAAATGACTGTATTTTCGATAAAACTGCTATGTTTACGGTGCTCTATTTCATAAACAAAGACAAATAAAATAAAAATCTCAGTTAAGGCCCTGGTGTGATAATGAAATTAACAGCTTATTGTTTATCATTGAGTATTGTTTCTGTTTTTATTGTTTATTTTTCCACTGTTATTTTTTTCTACAGAATTTTCTTTAATTTAAAATCTTATCTAATTCATCAAAAAAATCTTTTAACAATTAATTTGTTACAGTAACTCATACTTGACCATATCACCTTTAACTCCTCTCTTAATTTTTTTCATTGTCATAGAATACATTTTTCTCAATGCTTAATATCGTATTAGATTTGTAAATATTCATGTAATTTTTTTTAAAAAGTCAGAATCACACCCCCCCCCCTCAATTATCAGACTAATTTATAGCTTCTAATACTTTTGTGGATAACTGGATAACCAGAACACGCTATATTATTATTACACGCCGGCCTACATAAGATAAAAATTCAATGGGGAAAAATTGGCATGTGTGTTTGACGTCATAAGGCCAAAACAAAGTGTTTTTGAGGTTCTGGTAACATGCTGAAAAAATAATAGGGTAGGTAGGTCGGAAAAACATTTTTTTAAGTAGTATTTTATTAACATTTAACTGTATGTCAGATATATACACTATAGGATACTCCATTTTTTGCAATAAAATGCGGAAATAAAGGGTCGATCAGGTTACTGGAACCACAAGATCATTTTATTTTGGCCTAATCTCGCGTGAATGAGTCTCGCGAGAATTGTCATGTAATTTTTTTTAAAACATGAACGAATATCAGTATATAATTAAGTGATAATAATTATTTGAAAAAAAAAAGATCAGTAGGTCAACATTTTGTGGACAATAACGAGAACGCTTTGGTCTAGGATCATGAAAATTCATGGAGGTTGATCATCATTGGCAGATGACACCTATTGATTTTTGGTTCAGTAGGTCTAAAATCAAGGTCATAGTGACCGAAAATGCTTAAATTATATCCGAAAGATAACTTGAGTACGCTTTGGCCAAGGATCATGAAAGTTGATATGGGGGTTGATAACTCTGGCAGATGACCCCTATTCATTTTAAGGTCATTACGTCAAAGGTCAAGGTCACAGTGACCCGAAATAATAAAACCATTTCCTGATGATTACTTGAGTATGCTTTGGTTCACGATCATGAAATTTAAGAGGGAAATTTTTCATCATTGGCAGATGACCCCTATCTATTTTGAAGTCAGTAGGTCAACGATCAAGGTCAAAGTGACCCAAAATGCTAAAGCATTGCTTAGAATCATTTAATCATCACTGGTATATGACCCCTATTGATTTTGAAGTCAGTAGGTCAAGGTAAAGTGGCCCAAAATGGTAAGACCATTTTGGATGATAGCTTCAGTATGTTTTGTCCTATGATCATTGAAGTTGGTAGGGAAGTTGATCATCATTCACAGATGACCCCTATTTTAAGATCAATAGGTCAAAGGTCATTAACATAACGTATGAAAGGGAGGATATTTCGTGTTCTACGAACTTTTGTTCATAATTTACACAGTGCAATTTTTGTGACCTTGTGTACATAAAATTTTCATGTATGATCGCCACAACATGTAACTATGCAAGATCAAAGGAAGTTAGTATTTCTTTTTTCCTTCATTAGATATGGCCCTTCCTTACCTTTTTATACTGTATACATATTTTACAAGTTGTGTATCTTCAATTACTTACTTTATCAAAAATTCTACTGCCGACGTATAAATATTTAACTTGTACTATTTTGAAATGTATTTTGACATAACCCATGTTATATAACTGGGTGAACGATAAAAGATGAGTTGAGTCTAGTTGTTATCTTAATCATGCATACAGCAAGTAAAATTGTCTTCTGATTAATTTTGTGCTTTGATCTGGTGGTTACAACTGTTGTTAAAAACAAACAAAAAATGAGTAAAACTCGATAATATATAAATGGTATTTCTTTATATTTCTTTCTTACTTTTTACTAGTAAATTTAACCATTAAGTACTGAAACTGATTGCGTGGCCATGCGTGACTAATAAGCACACATGTCAGTCGCCACCAATGATTGGATAAGTTTTTTATGGATGGATAGTTACATGATTGAATTAAATCCGTTGTTACCATTTGGGCACTGACAGGGAGCAGATGTGGTCCAGTGGTAACGCGCTGGACTGGTATAACAGGGGTCCCGAGTTCGATCCCCCGCTCTTCCACTACTAATAGTCTTTCGGTTGAGACTTTAAACCGAGGTCCCATGTATCAGTGCTATACACTGAGCATGTAAAAGAACCAGGAGTGTCTCTGGAATGGGATGCTTTCTGTATCTTGCACTACCCCCACCACATAAAATAACTAATCTCTCCAGAGGGCGTCGGTCATATGGGCAACCGGTACCGACGAAAAATAAGCTTAAATAGATAGATAGATGGGCACTGACACTGATTACCAAGAACTTTAAAGAGGCTGTACTCTAGATTTGACATAAAAAAATTTTTTCATAAATTATATATTTAGATGCCGTGAGATTGTAACAACATAATATTTTACTTCAAAACTGATTATAAAAGTCAAAATAGAATAAAAAAAAATATTTTCGCTCCAGCCTGATTTGAACTCTGGACCCTCATGTTAACAAAATATTTCCAACGCTTTTACTGTCACCACCATCGCCACATGTGATATTACAGATATTTACTTTAAATCTTATACAATATAGTTATACCGTCGCGTTACGGTATAGCACTTTGAATGGGAAAAAAATCAATTTATAATGTAATTATTTGACTTATTTTTTGTCAGTAAGTTATTTTTTAAGCATTAGTCATAAATATTACAAGAAATTTATAATACAAGAAAACTTTCCTTTTTTTGTCATCCGGAGCACAGCCCCTTTAAATAGCAACATGACAATACAGTTATCACAGATTTGCGGAAATCACGGAAATCTGAATATTTTCATAACTGATGTGCAACGGTAAGAGAACTCTGCCGACTATGGTGTCTTTTCTATAGCATTTTTAACAGAACTTTTATTTATAAACTTTGATTTTGAAGCATCAAATATACGATTTGACATTCAAAAAAGTGAGAAGTCGCCTTCTGTCTTCCCTTTGTAAAAATCTTTTCAACCGTTTCCTAAAATAGTCAAGATGCCAAACCCCGTGCAAGGCCACTTAAAACAATGTAAATAATTGAATTGTATTGCACGTGTAGGTTGCCAGAAATGGTTGGAAACATAGTCAATTATGACAATAGAGGGTGTAAAGTGAAGTGGTTCCCAAAAACTGTGAAGGATATTTAGAAACTGTTAACAAATGGTTTTGTAACCAATGTACATGGTAAATGTGACTAGTGATCGAATTGTCAAATGTGCATTAGTCTGTGATGGATTATCTGTTATGTAATTATTCAATATTACTTGTTGCTGTTATATTTCATAGACTTTGATCTCTCTCTATATATAATTAACTCTAACACGATATGAAACATTTCCTATATCTATATGATCATATAGTGGAACCAACTATACTTTATTATACGATAAAATATATGTGGCTGTTATGATTTTCTCCCATGTAATGCATAAACAGATTTACATCAGTCATTACATTCCAAAGCATGCATCGCAATCTTTGCTTGATAATTAAATAAAAAACAGTACATTGAATACCAAAAAAAAAATGCGCCAAACGTTATAACAACGTAATATACGTCACATTAGTAAAATGACGTCATGAGCTATCTCGAGTGGTCATTCTTTGTATATATATGTTAATGTGATAGCGTTTTGGACGCAACATATTGTTCTTATTTGTGATTTCAAAGAGTATGAGTCTAGAAAATTATCGATGCAGTTTAAACTGTGATGCTTAACTAAAGAAAAACGGAAACTGCATTATTAGCCAAATTCCCTCGCTTTCGCCAGTGTGGGGTGTAAATTGTAACGGCAAGGAACCGAATGTCCGCAACTGAAGATTGATGAACACAAAATGTACTTCAAATTTCTTTCGTGATAAGAATCGAAATAATAAATACGTTTCTATATTTTATCGGTGAAAAAATATGGGCCGTCGTTCGGATGCTCAAAATTAAATCACTCGTGCTTCGCACTCGTGATTTAATTTCCTACGCATTTGAACTCCGCCCATATTTTTTTCACCGATAAAATATAGGAACTTATTTATTATTTCTTAAATAAATTTCACTCCAAATGCCCGTATAATCGGGCAATATCATCATCAAATTAAGCATATTTGACAACGATAAATCAAGCGTATATATATATATTTTCATAAATGTTTGATACTTTGGTGTAAATTAAATATGTATGGTATTTTTTAAATTTAACCTCATTATTTTTTTACCTAGAGCATCTTGAATGATTTCCCGAAAATCGGTGTTTTTTCCCCTGGGTTTTCCGTAGAATAGGGTTATTTTTTAATCAAATTAAACTTACTTAACGTCATTAAATCAAGCCTATTTTCATAAATGTTTGATATTGAAAGGTAATTTAAACATATCTAGTATTTTCTTTAATCTACCTTTACTAATTTTTCACTTAGAGCTTCTTAAATGATTTTCGGAAATTCATTGTTTATTTCCGCGTTTACCGTAGAATCGGGCTTTTTCTTTATCAATTAAAACTTACTCAGCGTCATTAAGGAAGCTTATCTTTATAAATGTTTGATATTAAAGGGTAAATAAACCATATATCGTATTTTAAGTCATTTATCTTTGTTAGTTTTTTTATTCAGAACGTTAAAAATGATTTCCGGAAAATCGATGTTTTTTTTCCGGGTTTTCCAGCTTTTCCGGGTTTTACAGTTTTACAGCTGCCCCAGGTCCACTTCGAAAAATATTTGGCATAAATGTTCCTTGGGTGACCCTCTATTTTTTTTTTTTTTTGGGGGGGGGGTGTGGGGGTGGGGGGGGGGGGGGGGGTTAACGCCGATTTCGACATCTAGGTTATATCTCGGCGGTCAGACCCCTAACCGGTTTTCCTTGATAACTAAGCAGTAATTACCAATATCTCCGCAAGTGACTGACTACTGTTCCCACATGACCTACTCTGAATCAGCGGTGAGAGACAGATGAACATTAAACACAATGCCTGAGATCAATTATCACAGAGAAATTTTGCCCTGCCCAGGTATCGAACCATCGACCTAGGGATTACTAATCAAGAGCTCTACCTATTGAGCTAAGCGGGCGGGCTGACCCTCTATATAAAGAATATAAGAATGTTGCATCTACAAACTTAATGCTTTTATCTTTATTTAAACATCCAGCCGTTGGAGTTAAATCCATGAATGCTTATATGACCAGTAGAATAAGTTCTCATAAGTATTTACTGATATTACTTCTGAGTTTATCGGGGAATTGTGAGCTTAACCCAGGGCCAGTAGCCCAGTGTTCATCAACACAATACCCATGTGGTGTCTGTGAGGGTAACGTGGGTCGGGAGGATCGTGGAATAGTCTGTGATTCCTGCGAATCGGGGTTCCACATAGACTGTCAAAGCATGAATCCTACTATGTACAATTGGTACACTAAGTCCATTAACCAGAATACTTCTTGGGTATGCTACAGATGTGGCCTCCCAAATTTCCCCACAGCAATTTTTGACTGGAGTTGTACTTCTACTAGCAACAGGTTTGATACCCTATCAGTTTCTGATAGTACCCTAAGTCCACTACCAGAGGATATTGGCTCCCCTAAAGCAACCTTCTCTCCACTTGGTACACACATAAAAGCCTGTAAAGGCAAAAGTAAGCATAGTCTTCACCATCCTTTACGCATACTTATTATGAACTGTTAGTCTATAAAGAACAAAAAAGCCGAACTATGTACAGTCATTGACTCAACAAAGGCTGATATAATTTTAGAAACTGAATCATGGCTTAATCCAAATATAAGAAATCAAGAAATTTTCCCGGATGATTATGATGCAGTTAGGAAAGATCGTCCTGATGGTCACGGTGGAGTGTTTGTAGCGTTCAAAAGGGATCTTCTTTGTGTTGAAGTATCTGAGCTGGATTCCAACTGTGAGCTGGTATGTTCAGAAAGTTATTAGAGATGCTCATTTTAGATTTGTCAATAACAAATTTGAGGAAAATTCCTCTCCAAAAGAAGACGGAAAAGGTCATGTTAAAAAGTTCTGGTGTTATGTCAATAACTTAAAGGGTGGTTCCAAAGACATCACGTCACTTAGAGACAATGGTATCCTTAAGATTGACAATAAGGATAAGGCCGACATTTTAAATAAACAGTTTCATTCTGCCTTCACTATTGAAAGTGACTCAAAAATGCCTGACATGGGACCTTAGTAGTTACTCATCTATGTCCGATATTCATGTTGTTCAAAGTGAACGGGGTGTTAAAGTGACTGAATAGTCTTAATGCAAATAGGGCTTCAGGTCCTGACTGTGTTAATGCCCGCATACTAAAGGAATGCTCTGGTGAACTTGCAGACATACTGTCTTTTATGTTTAACTTTTCCCTTAGTACAGGTCAAGTCCCAAGGGACTGGCGTAATGCCTCAGTTGTCCCTATTTTCAAAAAAAGGGAGACATGTAGAATCTACAACCCGGCCAATTTCCCTTACATGTATTTCCTGTAAGGTACTAGAGCATAATTGTTAGTCACATAATGAAATATGTCTCTAGGTCAAATATCCTGTCTAAATTTCAGCATGGATTTCGTGAAAAAAGGTCTTGTGAGACTCAGTTAGTCCAGTTTGTTTACGACCTTGCTTTTAACCTTGATAGTGTCAGATCTAAGAAACATGCTCAGACAGATATACTGATCAATGACCACCATAATGACCCCATCCCCTCTCCACAGTTATACTGCTAATCTTCTCAATACTTTTTCGATCTCTTTGAACTCATAAAAATAAAACAAGATATGAAATAAAAAAAATAACGTGTGTGGACCAACATTAGCAAGACCTGCCAATCTTTCAATAAGTGAAAAAATCATGTTGTAAGATGCTTTATATCAAACAAGTGACTATATTAACATTATGACACAGACCTGCCACTTTTGCATTGTAAGTCCTGAATTCCTAGAACAGACAATAGATAAAACGAGTGTGACGAAAACGATGACGACACGATAAAAGAGGTATGAAAACTATTGACTTAGAAGGAAAGATAATACAAATAAACTCCAAAAAAGCTTAACATGTAGACAGACCGGAACAGTACACGGACACTTTTTCTTATATGTAACTTATCCGTGTAAATCAAGTTGTGTTTCAAATCATCCAGACTTTGCAGTTTTAAAGATGAATCCTTGCCTTCAAATTTACAGGAACTCGCGACTGTAAACAAAACACTACACATGCGCAATGAGGCATCGCGGCAGGTACAGATACGACTCAAAATTATTGTTATTTTTAACCAGTATGCGGACACCTGTTTATATCGATGGAAAAGAGGTCAAATAAGGTAAACTCACCTGAAAATGTTTTTAAATATGTATTTATTTTATTTTCATATGATACGATAAAAAACAACTTTACTTTTTGTTTAAAAATAACACGTTTGAAACAGTCGGTGAAACTGCAAGTATTGATGTGTTTACGATGTTATTTGGAGTTCGTCTGCTTATAAGTCAATAAACAGGAAGTGTAAACATACATGTATTATACCGGAAAAAAGATATGTTAGTTACGAATATAGGTATGTAACATCAATACCGTACGTGATGTTTACACGTTTTTAAACGCGCCGAATACCGGGGTGTCCGCGTACTGGTAGCGTCCGTGTACTATTCCGGTCTGTCTAACTTTAAAAGACTCATGTGAAACTAGTAAAAATGCATCTGCTTGTGAAATGAATTCAGTTTGTTTGGTGTTCCATCATGAAACATTTCCGCTCAAGAATAACAGAATCCGGACAAGCACATCCGTCTTTCAAGAAATATTATTTTTATAATCTGTTGCAAAGGCTGTCTTAACTAAAGTTAATTCTGTATTATGCACATATTCCGTAATCAACATTAAAGGGAAGATTGATTGAATGGTCGAGTATTATTGCCATTACACTGTCAGATCTAAGAAAATGTTGCAGAAAGAGCGAAGTCACATGTGCACAAAAATATTTTAAAGGAAAAGATATAGATTTGCACACGCCCGTCCATCCGTCCGTCTGTCCCGTTTTTTGTGTGCGCAACTTCTCCTACACTCATGGATGGATTGGAACCAAACTCGCACTCATGCATAGTTGTGCAAGAAGTAAAGACTTTTTTTTCTTATCATCAGTTTTCACTAGATTATTGCCCTTTGTTTGTTATTTTAACATGCCATAGATCTATAGAGTTAATCTTGTGTGTGCTACTCCCCCTATACCCATGTGTACTGAAACCAAACTTGCACACATAATAAATAATGATTCGTTGTTGTGCAAAAAGTAAAAAAAATTCTCTGATCAGTTTTCACTTGATTATTGCCCTTTGTTGATTTTTCATAAATGCATAATTATATAGTAAATCTTGTGTGTGCTAGATTTGCACATGCCCTTCCATCTGTCTGTCCGTCTTTCCATCCATCCTGTTTCTTTTTGTGTGCAACTCCACCTACACTCATGGATGGATTGGAACCAAACTCGCACTCATGCATAGTTGTGCAAGAAGTAAAGACTTTTTTTCTCATCATCAGTTTTCACTAAATTATTGCCCTTTGTTTTTTTTTAACATGCCATAGATCTATAGAGTTAATCTTGTGTGTGCTACTTCCCCTACACCCATTTGTATTGAAACCAAACTTGCACACATTATAAATATATGATGCGTAGAAGTAAAAAAAATTTCTCTGATCAGTTTTCACTTGATTATTGCCCTTTGTTGTTTTTTCATAGATGCCATCATTATATAGTAAATCTTGTTTGTGCAACTCCTCCTACGCCTATGTTTAAATGTTTGCATGCTTATTAGCACCATTTTTTGAAGAAAAATCGTAGAGCTATTGTCATGACCCTCTTGTCGGCATCAGCGTTTTTTAACCGTTTTGAAAAGGTCCATTTTTTTCGGAAACTATCAAAACTATTTACTTCAATTTAAGCATACATGTTCACAATCAGAATGTGACACTTTTTCTGCAGGGCAGATAACCCTCAAATTAATTTTGCAAAGTTATGCCCCTTTTTCAACAAAATTCCCTGGTTAACCTTTTTGTTAATGTCCAAAAAGTGTCAAACATATTCGCTCCAAACTTGGAATACCTGATCACCAGCAAGACCCTTACAAAGATTGTTTGTACCCATGCCCCTGGGATCAAAATTATACTTACCCCAGGGATCACTTGATTTTGCTTATATATAGGAAAAAAACTTTTTAAGCCTATAAATAAACTATTTACTTACATTGTATGGGTATGTACTTCCCTCCCCCCATCTGCATGGGGACACCCTCTAAACCCCCTCCCTCATTTTTTTCATTATTATCATTTTTATGCTCCCCAATGTGGATGCATTTAGTAGCCGCCTTGTCCGTCAGTCCGTCCATCCCGAAATTTTGTCCGGACAATTTCTCAACAGCCACTGGCTTGAATTTACTAAAACTTCATAGGAAGCTTCACTGTTAAGAGGAGCTGTGCATACTAGCAGCCTGTTCTGGTCCATTTATTATTCACAAAGTTATGCCCCTTTAATGCTCTTCCACTGACATTTTTGCCCAGACTATTTCTCAGCAACCACAGACTGGTCAGTGGAATTCATCAAAACTTCATAGGAAGCTTCACTACCAAGAGAGGCTGTGCATATTACAGGCATGTTCCAGTTCAGTGATTTTTTCACAAAGTTATGCCCCTTTGATGCTTTTTAGCTTGACTTTTTTTCAAAAACTTTAACTTTGATCATAATTTTTTTATTCCTTTATGGATTGTCTTTATACTTGGCCACAACAACCCTTCAGACAAGACCTTCAACTAGACCAGCTTAAACTTAACCTTGACTCATAAATGACCTTCACCTTCAAGGTCAAAATATTGAATTTTGCTAAAATTGGCTATAACTTAATTATTAGTCCAGTGGATTGTCTTCATGCTTGGACACAACAACCCTTTGGACAAGATTTTTAAGTAGACCAGACTTAACTTGACCTTGACTCATAAAGGACCTTCACCTTAAAAGTCAAATGATTGAATTTTGCTAAAATTGATCATAACTTAATTGTCTTAATACTTGGACACAACAACCCTTTGGACAAGATCTTCAAGTGGACCAGATTGAACTAGACCTTGACTCATAAATGGCCTTCACCTTTAGGGTCAAATTATTGAATTTTGCTACAATTTGCCATAAGTTTGTTGTTTATGGTTGGATTTAATTTATACTTAGCCAAAACAACACTTATGACAAAACTGACATGTTGAATAACTCAGGTAAGAGCATTACCTAAAAATTACCTTGACCGTCAAGGTCAGATGATTGAATTTTGCTCAGATTGTCATAACTTTCTCATTTATTTATGGATTTGATTTATATTAGGACAGAACAATACTATGACAAATCCGACATTATGATTATTTCAATTTCGACCTTGACCTTTAAATGACCTTGACAGTCAAGGTCAAATTATTGAATTTTGTTAAAACTGGCCATATCTTTGTTATTTGTGGTTTGATTTGAATCAGACTTGGACAAAACAACATTTATGACGAAGCCGACATGATAAATTATTCAAGTTTGACCTTATTAAATAACCTTAAATGACCATGACCGTCTAGGTCAAATGATTGAATTTGTCTAAAATTGTCATAACTTTGTTGTTTATGATTGGATTTGATTCATACTTAGACAAAACAACAATTATGACAAAACAGACATGTTGAATAACTCGGGTATGAGCATTACCTAAAAATGACCTTGACCGTCAAGGTCAGATGATTGAATTTTGCTGTAATTGTCATAACTTTTAAACTTTTCGTTTATTTATGGATTTGATTCAACACTTATGAAAAATCTGACATTTTGATTCTTTCAAGTTTGACCTTGACCTTTAAAACACCTTGACAGTCGAGGTCAAATTATTGAATTTTGCTAAACCTGGCCATAACTTTTAATTTGTGATTGGATTTTAATCAAACTTGGACAAAACAACATTTATGACAAAGTTGACATGATAGATTATTCAAGTGTGACATTAACCTTTAATGACCATGACCGTCAAGGTCAAATTATTGAATTTTTATTATGCTCCCCAGCAGGGATGTATATAGTTGCCGCCTTGTCCATCAGTCCATCCCTCTGTCAGTCCATCTGTCTGTCCCGAAATTTTTTCTGGACAATTTCTCAACAACCACTGGCTTGAGTTTACTACAACTTCATAGAAAGCTTCACTGCCAAGAGGAGCTGTGCATATTAGCAGCCTGTTCCAGTTCAATGATTTTTCACAAAGTTATGCCCCTTTAATGCCCTTTCAAATGTCATTTTTGTCCAGACTATTTCTCAGCAACCACTGACTGGAATTCATCAAAACTTCATAGGAAACTTCACTACCAAGAGGAGCTGTGCATATTACAGGAATGTTCTGGTCATACATGTGAACTCTCCCGATTCTGGCAGTAGACTACCAAAAAAAAAAAAAAAAAAAAATTCATCTTTCATGACTTAGTAGTTGCCCCCACTCAATTTTTTTTTCACTTGGGCCTCTTGTTGGACTTAGTTTAATAATCTATTATCCAGCACTGAGAAAAGTGGAGTGTGCTGTCTGCAGACAGGTCTTCTTACATACTTATAATAACCTAAAGTAGTAGTAAAATCCAATGTTTTCATAGCTATTTAAAATTATTATCAAATTGTTAAATAGGTGAATGAGTTATGGAAGAAAGGCATTGTTAATGAGTTATGGAAGTCAGACATTGTGAAAGAGGTAAAGCAGCTGACACATTTTGTCATTTAAAGTACTCTCAGCCTATCAAGCAAATAACTATGTATCCATTGTTTTCCCTGGTAATGAATTCCCTTTCTATGACAAAGTCCCAATTGTGGGGGCATCAGTGTCCTAAGGACAAGTCTAGTTTTTTACAGAATGCATGTGCTTTCCACAAAGTTTTGACAGTTAGGGTCTACTAGATCTGTTTTATACTAACATGAGTATGCCATATGATGAGACGAATTTACGGCACAATTTTATAAGGACATGGTAGCATTTTCTGGATCTTTTATTTCTATTTTTGTATCGGTCAGTACGTGTTCAGCTATATAATAGTTCTTACAAAATATTTTCTTGCCCAAGTCCTATAGATCGATCTGGAATTATACCTATGAAGAATTTACTTAAACAGAGAGTCCAGCCCACATATATCGTCAAATGTTTTGTCTATGATATGTTTTATCACACAGTCATAGTTGTATGTGTTTTTCAGGTTACAGGAGATGAATTCATATGCAATGATGTTCTGCCTTGCTGTAATAGGTAAGTCGACCATTGTCCACAGACACTTTGTAGAAAACGGGTCGATCCCATAATAAAATGTAATAACTTGGTCCTAAGATACAGTAATTAAGACCCAGGTAATAACAAAAGTTCTGCAGTCCAGTTTTTGTATTAAATGATTAAAAACCGGCCTAATAAAACCAACAGAAAATTGACTGGCATTGTGTGAATGACGTAGAGAGCTGTATGACGTAGAGAGCTGTTGATTAATTTCTCGATGGTCAGCAGTCTTAGAAATGCTATTGACATTGCAAGTGTTTCTTGGGTCTTGTAGTTTACTATCAATAATATCCTCACAACTTTTTTCAGAACCATTTGTAGGTCCTACATTCAAAAAGAATCTACATCACTATCGGAAACATTTTTTCAACATTATCTCTCCAATTCAGAAACTTCTACCTGTCTGTGGCAGTCATTTCCGCTTTATACCTGAATTAGGGGATTTAAAACTTTTTTGACTGATGTGGAAATCTTTAAAACTGCATTAGTTGCGGCTGCAAGAAAATGTGAAGAAGAAAATGTCAGTAGGTGTACAATTTAAAACTCTGTAGTGGCTTACATTCATGCAGATCTGTGTGCCTCCAAGCAGGGTCTTTCAAGTAGGAAAATGTCTAACATTTTAAAGCCTCCCTTGTTTTTAGAATTTCAGTTTTTGCTGTTGTTTGTAGTTTTGAGAAACTTCAAATGTACTTTACAAATCTTATACAGCATCGTCCAGTATGTGTAGCACCATTTTATCTACACGAATATGATAGTCACTCATAGGTAAAAAATCGATAGCGTGACATGATAAATCGAAGCGATAATATAAGGATTCATATAGCATGTTTCCAGACCATCCTATTTGATTAATCCTGCTCTAAGTATTTGTATCATGTGGCATTTAATTTGAAAACAAGTGATTATGTGTGTCCAGTTCGCAACTCGTTTTCACTATGTACTAAAATTCGCACAATTTTCTTATGTGTTTATCTTGTGAAAGCAGCTCATTCACAGTTGAAGGTTAGAATTAAAAATTTCTAATCTCAATAGTAGGAGAGAAATATTTCATAGGTATGACCTTGAAAATATCATGTTTGATGATTTTCTGCGTTACCAGTTTGTTCAACCTTGCCTATCTCCTCGCAATGAAAGAATAGTAAACACTGCATGGAGTTTGCAACCTTGCCTTAAGCATTAGTCTCCCTCATTTGTGTACTGTGGTGGTAATGCTACTGATGATAAAATTAGAACTTAGTAAATATCGGCTAATATGATTCCAGCTATATATTTCTGCCCTTTTCCAGTTTCTTTTGAAGTTACTAATTGAATAATGACCTGAAGAGCAAGCGTAATACAATTCAGTACTCGCTTGAGTTTGTATTAATAGGATACTGGACGTTCTGCTACCTGTACATATTCGTTAACTATGTTCTTTCGTAACTAGTCTATTTGCTACTTAGTAGATTCTCTACAGGATTTATCACATATTGGCTTTAATTATTCATATTAAACGGGTTAAGTATTTATTTAAAAGCAAACAGACATGCTGATTATATAATTTATTTGTATTTATGTTAAACATGTACAAAAGAGTATATCGTCTGGGACTTGATGAAGAAATAGAAAATAAGAATACGATTATAGCTGTGGTGTCATTAAATGAATAAATTAAGATTACACCAACATCTACATAATACTGCTATAAAATCATTGAATAATTACACTAAGCAGACACGTTGTCTGGGAATAGCTGTTAAAACAAATATTTGTTATGTGCAATTTAATATGTAAGATCAAGTTAAAGACTAAGACAAAAAGGTAAAAATAGTATACTGATTTGGAATTGGTAGGAAGGATGCAGCTGCCCAGTAAAGATGTCTAAGCTTGGGCTAGCTTGTAAGGACACAGGTTGACCATTCCACAGACGGATACTTCAAGGAAAAAATGAATAAGAGTGTAGTCCAAATAATTGTACTCAAAAAGTTGAATATCGTGCTAATTTTGAATGGTCGATATCCCCCTTCAGTTTAAAATAGAGCACTGTTTTAATTGGTTATTGCATTCTCAGTGCGCGCACACCTCCATCAGATAGGCCTGATGTAAACAAGAGGCTGATGTAGGTTTAAAAGCATCTTTTTGCTTTTTGGGGGGTTTTCTTGAACATATTCAAACAGAATGCAGTATATTACTAAGTTTCCAAATATACAAGTGTAAAATGACCATTAATCAGTTGGGAAATAGGGATTTCACAAAATTCATTTTCCACCACTATTTTGGTGGTTTCTGGTTGAGATGTAAAGGCAGCATCCTGCCTGAAGTCACATAATTGAGACAAAGTAAGAGTGATATTGTGTCTTTGAGTATGGTATCAGGTAGTTTAGGTTTCTGGTGGGTGTCAGATGGTGATGGTTAACCCTCACAAGATTGTTTTGGATTTTGTACAGAAGAGTAACAGAGCTGATGTTGTGTCTGTGCTCTGAAGTTTGCCAGTTAAGGTCTTGTAACATTTTAGATACACTACTGGTGTAATTGTCGTCATTTATATATATATCTGGCAACTGATCCTTGGACTTGATCAATTTCATAAATGAGATATTTTTGCCCAGGATGCCAAACAGTGGAACAGTATTCTAACTGGGGCCTAACATAAGTTTTACAGGCAGTTTCTTTGACCTTTTTAATTTCTTTTTATAAATCTAAGTGAATTGTTGGCTTTAGCTGTTATTTATGTGACTGGTTCAGGATAGATCTTTACTTATTGTTACACCTAAATATTTAGCAGCCTCAGTGGATTTTACATCTTTACCATGAAGTTTATATGGAAATATTACAGGATGTTTCTTGCGGTTGATTCTAAGGATTTCACACTTATCTGGATTAAATTCCATGGACCAGTCAGATTCCCAGTTTTCAAGGCTGTTGAGATCTTTTTGGAGGGTTTTGGCATCTTGGGTAGATTTGATTGAAAGATAAATTATTGTATCGTCTTCGAATAGTCTAACTTTGCTTTGACACTATCAGGGAGGTCATTTATACATGAGAAGAAGAGGCAAGGTCCCAAGACCGAGCCTTGAGTGACACCTGACAAGACGTGTAGATACCATCAACGACAACCTGCTGAGTGGGACCATATAAGAATGACCTTTGGCCGGTTCCTCAAAACTTTAACAGTCTGTTAAACTATTTCTAAGAAATTGACTCACTATTTCAAGAAAGTATCTCCATGCAAAAAGACATAACTGAGAGATTTTTTAAAATAAAAAAGAAATTTGAATAAGATATTTGAAAAAAAAAAGTTGTTTTGGGGTCAAAATTTAACCGACCGTCAGTTTAACAGACCGTTAATGTTTTGAGCAACCGGTCCCTGGTCCATAAGATGACCTCAGAATTAATACGTAGTATATGTAGTTTAAGAAGGAGTTTGTGATGGTCAACTTTATCAAAGGCTTTGCTGAAGTCCATGACTATGATATTAATTAGTCTTTTGGCCTTGTTCTAAATTGCCATGGACTTCCTTTGAGAAACTGATGAGCTGGGTTTCACAGCTATGTTTTGACCTCCAACCATGCTGATAAGGTCTTAAGATATCATGCTTGTCATAAAAAGACATGATATTGAAGACAAGTATATGCTGCAGAAGCTTAGAGGCAATACATGTTAGTGAGATAGGCCTATAATTACTGGGTTTACATTTTGGGCCCTTTTTATAGACAGGGGCAGTGATGGCCTGCTTCCAGTCATTGGGGACAATAGCAGATTTTCAGGGAGATTTGGAAGATGTGGGTGAGAACTGGGGCTATTTCTAGGTGAAGTTCTTTTAGTAAACTTGGGGAGAGCTGGTCGTGTCCAGAGGCTTTGCTTGGATTTAAACCTTTAAGGAGTTTCTTTACTCCGTCCTCTGTTGTTTAACAGGTTAGGGGAGTGGGTGTTGGGCCATTTAACTTTTGAATATAGCCGATCACATTTCCTAATTTGGTGAAAGTGGGGGTTTAACCAGGGTATATCACTATGTATTTTAGTTCTTTTTGAGGGAATATGAATCAAACTAAGACAAATAAGCTCATTCTTAAATGATATCCAGACAGAATTTTGATCAGAGACAGAATTTGGAATATAACTAAAAGCTGCTATCTCCAGTGTTCTAGTTTTTGTTGCTGATTTGTTTTACTAAGTATAGTGATACAATTCTTAGTTATAAGAAGAGCATTTTCTGAAATGTCTCTCCTGTTCCGTAACATAGATAGTGTTGCTTTACAAATTGTACATGTATATGAAAGAGAAAAAATTATGTATGTGTAAAGTTTCATGTATCCAACACGTTCACATTTTCAGAATCTTCTGCGCCAACTTGATTCTGTGCATCAATGTTTTTCTTGTTTGTTTCTGTTGGTGAAGTCTTTGTTATGTGACCAAAAAAATTTGGCTCGCGTAGGTCACATTGCATGGGAAAGCGCATTTTTCATAAACGCCTATTTTGGGAATTCTGGTTTAATATAGAATACGGTATCCCCGAAGCAGGTGCTTGCTGTACCACGTGACATGTTTCGCAACATTGCATCTTCACCAATCTCACCACAGGCATTCGTTTCATGGATAAATGTTCTGAACCATTATATAACCAACACAAAGTACGAAAGTTCACCAGAATGAATCTGAGGGTCACCTTACTTCAAACAGATTTTCTCTAATTTAATCTGACAAAATGCAATGTAACTCTTATTGTCTCTGATAGTTGAATTTTTTTTCTAAATATAGCAATCAGTAACTCTATTCAAAGTGAAAACATTTTTTCCACCTTACCTCTGATTTCTCTCAAATGAATTTCATTGCTTGTTAACAAAAATTCTCGTGACACCACTCTAGGTCTCTTACGCAATAAATAGAAATTAAATATTAAATTGTTGAACAAACTCAATCTAAACATCTCAATCAATTTTCAGATTTATTGTATAAATAAACTGAAGTCTTTAGTAGACTTTATATATTTTTGTAGATAAACTCAAATCAGCTGATATACTTTCATTTTTAATATTATAGCAAAACTTAGGAGGGACAATTTAAATCATGTTTGAAGTAAAGTAAAGAGACCCACAGATTCATTCTTGTGAACTTTCGTACTTTGTGTTGGTTATATATTGGTTCAGGGCATTTATTCCATGAAACGCATGCCTATGGATTTTGATCTAATATAATTTGAGCATATGCAAGAAGAGTGAATGTGATCAGTCATGTGATGGCACATGAAAAAAGAAATTCTAAATATAGGTTTTATACCATTCGTAATGCTATAGCCTAGGATGGAGAAACTGCCCTTTGTTTTACAGTCACGAAATGTTGCATTGGGTGACAATGCATCATTCTGTAGATGGGTATTAATACATACAGACAGTTAAAATCAAATTCTTAGTCAATGACCAACTGTGAACGAGCTGCTTTAAAGATAAATTAATCCCCAAATTTTCATTAATAAGAAGTGAAATATGCATTCTTTACAAATGTATCTAAGAAAGGAAACGGAAGTTTAAACATGGAATAAAGAATTCATATAGTTTCTCAAACTTGAAACACATTTTAAAATTGGTATATAATCCCTGCTAGAAAGAAATGATGATCAAAAGCAAACATGCAAACCTTTTCTAGGTTACTTCCCTTGCTCAGAAAAGTGCCATTTGCAATGTCTCATTGGTACCGAGTTTCAGTGGTATGAATTTGTTAGCCTTGTGTTTTTTTCACATTTGATGTGGTCTACATTTGATTTTGAGATGATTTCAGGCAGGAATTCGCGCCTGAACCATTTTTATCTGAGTTACAATCTCTGGCAACTGCAATGTATGTTCACAGGGCCGGATCCAGATATTTCTGACCGGGGGGGGGGGCTTGGGGGAAGGTACGGAAATGGGTGACCCCCTTGCGTAGGGGCAGGGGTGGTTTGGGACCTCCCCCAAGAAAATTTTCTTAAAAGGTGGAGTAAATGGCTCATTTTGGTGCATTTTAGGCATAAAAATATAATGAAATTTGAGTGAGAACTTAAAAGAAATATATTGGTATTCTTTGAAATGTTCAGCTAAAGCAAAAAACAAAATACGGTATGACTAGTTTTAACTTTTTTTTTATTTTATATTTATAAAGTTCTCTGAAACAAATAATTTATCAATAAATTAATTGGCATAACAAAAAACAATGTCATCACAATATCATCAGGCAACTGATCATGGTCAGCAGATGCTCATTTAACAACTTTATCAAATACGTCAAGGTTAATAGATGCTTGAAAACTATTTATAATGATCAGTCTGGAGAACTCTCGAATAATCCGTGCCACCGAATATTCAGTACATTGTATAATATACACGGCTAGTTTGTTATCAGTTGTTATGCAATATTGCATGACCGTTGCAAATTGAAAGGTTGATTGTGTTTCTGTTACGAGTTGAAAAGAGCTGAAAAAATGTTTTAGAGTCTTTAAAAATGAGCCCTTTTATTTTTTCACAAACGGGCCAGCTGGGTGGGGGGGGGGAGCCTTGGGCCCCATAAGCCCCTCCAGTAAATCAATGCCTGTGTTCAGTATTCAGTGCAATACTAATTATACAATAAGTCAGTATTAATAAAGGGGGTTTTAGTGTTGCGCCAAGCCATTGGTATGCTTAAATTCACATACTGAAAAGTCTTTGGTTTGGTACATGTACTTTATGTGTTTTAGCACTAAGCAGGGGGGAGGGGTGACAGGCATCCTCTATCACTAGTTCCATTTACTGTCATTCGAGCTCTTTTACATGTTTATTATGTGCCCCAGGTTCTTCTTTTTTCTTTGAAGACCCAGTGTTCACTAAACATTGCCAAGGATATTGCTAGATAGAAGTATATATCAGTATCCTGTAACAGAAAGGATACCTTTAAAACCTGTAGTCACAATTGTTATTCTTACTCTTTCAGTGGTGTTATGGCATTCTTGTGGGGTCAAGACACAGTGTGATCCACCAGCTACATACATTCTTACTCATGACTGTAAGTAATTTTCTTCTGTTTTTATCTGTTTAAGGGCAAGTCCTGTGTTTAAACTATACTAAAATGTTTTGTCAGTTTAGCATATTATTTAGCTGTTTATTTACTGTGCAGCTACATTTTATTTCCAACATTTTCTGAGCCTAACAATTTCTGAAAGGTTCATTTATATTTTTCAAATTCAAATACACATGTTTAGAAAGTCAATTTGTTAAATGAGAGCTCGGCAAATTAAAGAATATGGATATATTAATAAGAAATTGACAATGATGAAGACATATACTTAGCTGTTGTTTTTTGCTTAAAATTGTACAAAGTGCTATTAGTTTTTAATATTGATACTGGTAAATATTTGAGATTGAAACTTGAATAAAGTTTTCTGAAAATGAACCTGCATTTACATACAAGACAATTTATTTATATGGAGAATAAATGTACTCAGCCAAACATTTATACAAAGACAATCTTCTTTAAAGCGACTGACTCACAGAATTTTGCTGAATTTTTTTTTCTTAGAATTTAAGAGAATTTAATATACTATGGAAAAAAAAATTATGCTTCTATACATCATGAAAACTGAAAAAAAAAGTTTTGAAATAACCAGGATTCGAACCACGACCTTTCGGTCAGTAAAAACAGAGCGACGATCTAAACCACTGAGCCACAGCGCCTACTTATAAACATGTGTAAAAATTAATGTTATAACTAAATGTATCTACCCCGTGACTAACAGGGTAAATTTTTTACCGATAAAAGTGTGTAATACTTTATATTTTGATATTTTTCAGTATCAAAAAATGAATCAGTAACCAGAGACATAGATAACATTTATCTATGTCTCTGCAGTAACTTAGTTTAAATATGTTCTTCACAATTGCAGCAAAAATGTCAAGATGTAAGAACATTTTCTTTTTTTTTCATCGTCGGCCCAACTGTGAGTCAGTCGCTTTAACAAGGTCTGAAGTAAACAAAAACAAGATATTCTTTCTTGTTCCCTGGAAAATCCTGCTGAACTTAATCAGACTTGTTGCAGTTTCCTGGCAGTTCTGCACTGGAGGACTGTTGCCTTATTAAAATGAAACTTACACATTTCTCTGCTTCTGTTTTGATTCTAAACTAAGTCCTTTCTTTTTCTCTTTTTTTTTTTCAGTGCGTGTAAAATGGGGTAAGTTGCAGTTTATGAAATTGTTAAGAGTTCAAGAGATGACCAAAACTAGAAGTGTTGGTGAAAATTACTTAAAAAGCCGTGAATATTAATCTAAAAAGCATAAGACTGATTGCAAAACTTTTTATGTTTAAGGTCGAGTATTAATACGCTGTGGTTAAACACATATTTTTCTTCATCAGAGTGTTAAAAATGGTGGTATGTCATACATTTAACTTATGCATGGCAACAGTTACCGATTTTTGTTTATGAGCATGACACAAAGGTGGTTTGGTGTATGTGCGTTTGGTAGTGTGTGTGCTTCTTTCTGAGTTTTTCCAGGGTGTTACTTAATCATGGATAGAGGGATTCTCAAATAATTTGGCACAAATGTTTGCCTCAATAGGACGGTGTGTTGCATGCATAACCCAGGTTCTTAGCTGAAAGATCAGGTCATAGTGACAGCTTAAAGGTAAAAAATGCACACAGATTCTCTTGTCCAGGCCATAACTTCTTCATGCATAGAAGGATTTTTAAATACCTTGATACTTTTGTTCACCTTGATAAGCATGTCATATGGTGTTTACATACCCTTTTGTAAATGTCTCATAGTGATAATTATCTTTGATTATAAATATGCCATTTCCTGATCAGATTATAGATTTATTACTCAAGTGTCAACTTAATATCTAATCAAAAATCTATGTTATTCTAAGAATATTTTGTATCTAAGTCACAAATTAAAATTGTAGTTAGTTAAAAATTTAGATTTGAAAAAGTAAGAGGTGTTCCTCACTAAATAACTGTTACTTTATTAGTAATTTACTTGTGGTGTTCCATTAGATACTGATTTCATTATAAACTGTTAAGGATTTTTGGTGTTCCAAAATATATGTGCTGGTGCACCTGCTAATTACTGGATTAAATAATAAACAGAAAAAAATCATTGAGACATGCTAATTGGAAGAACTATTACATAATGTTTTCATATGTGTGACTGATCAAAAGTAATTTAATCAATTTGTTAAGATCACTTGCCATAAAATGTTGCTAATTGTCTCAACTTCAACATTGATTGGGTCAAGAAAAAACATTAATTGCTTTGTTTTGACAGCTATGCAGAATATACAAGGGTCTCATTTGAGTAGGTTATTTTCATAAATGCTACAACATAAGGCGTGATTTATGGATCTTTAACATTTCATTGGATATCATTTTATAAGCAGACACAAATTTCTGCTTAATGGACATGCCATATTATTATTTTTCAAACAATATCCCAATGTGAAAATACACTGCAGTGTGAATTTCCATTCCAGGGAAACCAATCTGAACACATTAGGTTACCTAAATTCAGTTCTTTTTAACTACACTTAAATGAAAAAGAATTTGTTTATGATGTTATCATCAAGTGAGGAACTGTTACAAAACATGTTAAAACGTGGAGGAGATAGTTTTATTTAGAAACACAACATGGAAGAAATTGGAATATTTATTAATCACATTCTCTGCTAAGGTAAAATAACATCCCGTTCTCCTGTCACAAAGTTTTAATTTACTTATAAAAATCGAAAAGTAATCACACTAGTTTTAGCTCACCTGTCACAGAAAGACAAGGTGAGCTTTTCTGATCGCAATCCGTCCGGCATTCGTCAGTCCATCCGCCCGTAAACTTTTCATTCAAACATCATCTCCTCTGAAACCACTGGGCCCAAGTTGATGAAACTTGCCCTGGATGTTCCTTGCATGAAGCTCTTCCAAGTTGTTTAAAGAAATCAATTCCATGCAGAACTCTGGTTGCCATACCAACCTAAAGGAAAAACTTTAAAAATCTTCTTGTCTGAAACCACAAGGCCTAGAGCTTAGATATTTGGCATTTAGCACCCTTTAATGGAACTCTACAAAAATTGTTCAAATTATTTCCCTTGGGTCAAAATGAGCCCGCCCCAGGGGTCAAGTCATTTTACATAGACTTATATATGAAATCTTTAAAAAATCTTCTTCTCAGGAACCACAATGCCTACATCTTAGATATTTAATATGTAGCATTGTCTAGTGGATGTCTACCAAGTTTGTTCAAATTATGTCCCTTGGGTCAAAATTGGCCACGCCCCAGGGTTCTCTTGGTTTACATATAGTTATATAGAAAAAACATGAAAAATCATTTTTTTCCGAAACTGATAGGAGTAGACCTTAGATATTTGGTGTGGAATATTGTGTAGAGAACATTTAACAGTATTGTTTTTATTTTGGCCCAGTGGTCAAAATTTGCCCCCCCCCCCCCCAGGGGGCACTTAATATGTAAAAAAGGCAATCTTTAAAAATCTTCTAAGTTAACTGGAAATCTCAATGCCTACAGCTTAGTTATTTGGTATGTAGCATTGTCTAGTACAATGTAGATGTCTACCAAGTTTGTTCAAATTATGTTCCCTGGGTCAAAATTGGCCACGCCCCAGGGTTCTCTTGGTTTACAAAGATTTATATAGGAAAAACATGAAAAATATTTTTTCTCCAAAACAAATAGGTCTAGTCCCTAGATATTTGGTGTTGAGTATTGTGTAATGAACCTTTACCAATGTTGTTTAAATGTTGGCCCTGGGGTCAAAATTTGCCCCGCCCCGGGGGCCCTTAATATGTATCTGAAACCACAAGCCCTAGAATTTTAAAATTTGGCATGAAGCAAGCTTTTTCAAATTATTAGATTAGGTTAAAGGTCATGCAGGCTAAAAATAGATTTATCTACTGTTCCTCATAGAGCCTTCATTTATAGACCAATATCTTTGATATTCAATATATAGGTTCCTTTCATGGACCTCTACCCATGGGTAGGGTTTGAGGTCACTGGGTCAAGGTCAAGGTCACCATAGCTTGTAATAGATATTTCTACTTTCTGTCATAGAGCCTTTATTTATTGACTGATATTTTACATATTTGGTTTGTAGGCACTTACATATTTTCAATTAAAAAATGAAATACTGTTTAACAGCAAACCTACAGCCTAAGTAATCAGGTGAGCGATCCAGGGCCATCATGGCCCTCTTGTTTTTTAATTTACAATTTTTGGCATTTTATTAGCTTGACTTTTTTTGAAAAAAAAATCGAGTTATTGTCATAGTCATGGTGTCGTTGCCGTTGCCGTTGCCGGTGCCGTTGGCGTTCCCGTCCGAAAACTTTAACATTGATCATAATTTTTTTATTCCTTGATGGATTATCTTCATACTTGAACACAACAACCCTTTGGACAAGACCTTCAAGATGACCAGACTAAACTTGACCTTGACTCTTAAATGACCTTCATATTCAAGGTCAAAATATTGACTTGCTAAAATTGGCCATAACTTTATTATTAGTAGGTGGTTTCTCTTAATTCTTGGATACAACAACCCTTTGGAGAAGACCTTCAAGCTGACCAGACTAAACTTGACCTTGACTCATAAATGACCTTCATATTCAAGGTCAAAATATTGAATTTTGCTAAAATTGGCCATAACTTTATTATTAGTAGGTGGATTCTCTTTATGCTTGGACACAACAACCCTTTGGACAAGACCTTCAAGCTGACCAGACTAAACTTGACCTTGACTCATAAATGACCTTCATATTCAAGGTTAAATTATTGAATTTTGCTAAAATTGACCATAACATTAGTATTTATGGTTGGATTTGATTTATACTTGGACAAAACAACACTTATGACAAAACCGACATGTTGAATAACTCAGATTTGACCATGACCTTAAAATTACCTTGACCGTCAAGGTCAGATGATTGAATTTTGCTTAAATTGTCATAACTTTCTCATTTATTTATAGATTTAATTCAAACTTGGACTAAACAAACAAATCCGACATAATAATTATTTCAAGTTTGACCTTGACCTTTAAATGACCTTGACGGTCAAGGTCAAATCATTGAATTTTGTTAAAACTGGCCATAATTATGTAATTTATGGTTGGATTTGAATCAGACTTAGGCAAAACAACACTTTTTCGTTTCGATTTCAAAAATTTATTTTTGACCTACTGACCTACTTTTTGTTTTTGGAGCTATGGCAATGAAATTTGGACCGTGTGCACAGTTTTTCGTGTCGAATTCAAAAACGCCATGGCATGACCTATATTTTTGACCTGCTGACCTACTAACCTACTTTTTTGTTTTTTAGCTACAGCAATGAAATTTGGACCGTGTGCACAGTTTCTCGTTTCGAATTCAAAAATGTCATGGCATGACCTATATTTTTGACCTTTTGACCTACTTTTTGTTTTTGGAGCTATGGCAATGAAATTTGGACCATGTACACAGTTTTTTGTTCCAATTTCAAAAATGTCATAGCATGACCTATATTTTTTACCTACTGACCTAATTTTTTGTTTTTTAGCTACAGCAATGAAATTTGGACTGTGTGCACAGTTTTTCTTTCCAATTTCAATAATGTCATCGCATGACCTATTTTTTTGACCTACTAACCTACTTTTTCTTTTTGGAGCTATGGCAATGAAATTTGGACCATGTACACAGTTTTTTGTTCCAATTTCAAAAATGTCATCGCATGACCTATATTTTTGACCTACTGACCTACTTTTTTGTTTTTCAGCTACAGCAATGAAATTTAAACCATGTGCACAGTTTTTCCTTCCGATTTCAAAAATGTCATCATATGACCTATATTTTTGACCTACTGACCTACTTTTTGTTTTTGGAGCTATGGCAATGAAATTTGGACCATGTATACAGTTTTTGTTAAAGGTCATGTGACACGAATTTTTGACCTCGAAATTTTCATATGAGCGAAAAATATATATCTAACTTTGACTGTTTTACAAAATTCCGCCGGTAATTTTCATTTTAAAGTTGTTTTTATAGCAAATTAAAGTCCATATTTTACGCACTTGGTTGCGCGCACCTGTCACGAGCGAAACCGGAAGTGACGCACATTTATCTCTTGCCACTTTACACAGCTGCCTGGATTGTTAACAAAAACTTTAAAATTATGATGGAAAGTGAAAATGTAGACTGAATATAGTAAAAAAAAAATTGAACAAGTTAAGCTAACTTTATGAATAAAAATTGAAGATTTTTTAAATAAATAATTGAAATTTTGATGGAATTACGAAGCCAATGAGCAATATTATATAGAGGCTAGTTTTTCAGGGTTATAGAATTAAAAGATACATCAGTGAAAATATCTAGACTAAGAGATATTTTTCAAATAACTGATCCAAAAGGATGCTTTTTTATCCGATGCAGTTTGTTGGAAGACTTGATTAACTCACTACAATCGAGAGATTTTTTCCATAAAAACATTCTCCTTACAGTGATGTGTTGCATTTTTGTCTGTGGTATATTTTGCCTGAGGTACGTGTAAGTAATCTTTGACTAGATCTATGATTTTTTCCTTAATATATATGCATATCTTTTATTTTTCTTTGGCTTATTCATTCTACACTTTTTTGAAAACAAAACAATAATGATCAAAGAACAAATAATATGAAGAAGCCCTTAAAACTATGTCAAAATCATAACTCAAACACATTATTATTTTTTTTTAATAGTTTGTTCACATTTAGATGTCGAATGGTTTTTATTTTCATCATAAATAGATCGATTAAATTTAATTATCTAATTAAAATATGTATCTGCATGGAAGCTTCTTAACTAAAAATCATTCAGACATGTTAATTGGAACAAGCTATTACATAATGTTTTCACAAGTGTGACTGATCAAAAGTAATACAATCAATTTGTAAGATCACTTGCCATAAAATTTTGCGATTTGTCTCAACTTTATCATTGATTGGGTCATAAAAAAGTTAAATGCTTTGTTTTGGCAGCTATGCAGAATATACAAGGGTCCCATTTGGGCAGGTTAATTTGCATAAATCCCACAGTATAAGGCGTGATTTATGGATCTTTGACATTTCATTGGATATTAATTTATAAGCAGACACAAATTTCTACTTGATGGACATGTCATATTATTATTTTTCAAACAATATCCCAACGTGATAATACACTGTAGTGTGAATTTCCATTCCTGTGAAACAAATGTTAACACATTAATTAGATCACCAAAATTCACTTCAATTTTACTACACTTAAATGAAAAAGAACTTGTTTATGACGTAAACATCAAGTGAGGAAGTGTTACGAAGCATGTAAAAACGTGGAGGAGATAGTTTTATATAGAACCACAACATGGAAGAAATTGGAATATTCATTAAGGTAAAATTACAACCCGTTCTCCCGGCACAAAGTTTGAATTTACTTATAACAAGAGGGCCATGATGGCCCTATATCGCTCACCTGAATATGACTGCTTTTAACAAAGTTGCTATGGACCTGGTTAATTGACCCCAGATGACCCATATTCAAACTTGACCTAGAAAATATTGAAACAATCTTTCTGACAAATTTCAAGGTTATTTGGACTGAAAGTGTAGCCTTTAGAGTGTTAACAAGGTTTTTCCATATTTGGGCTCTGTGACCTAGTTTTTAACCCCAGATGATCCATATCCAAACCTCAGCTTGAAATCATCAAAACAACCTTTCTGACAAATTTCAAAGACATTTGGACTGAAAATGTAGCCTCTGAGTGTTTACAAAGTTTTTCGATATTTAGGCTCTGTGACCTAGTTTTTTAATCCAGATGACCCATATTCAAAGTTGAGCTGGAAATCATAGAAACAACCTTTCTGACAAATTTTCAGGTTATTTGGAATTAAAATCTTAACTCTTGAGTGTTAACAAGGTTTTTCCATATTTGGGCTCTGTGACCTAGTTTTTGACCAAAGATGATCCATATTAGTACTTGAGCTAGAAATCATCAAAACAACCTGTCTGACAAATTTCCAGGATATTTGGACTGAAAATGACTAACCTCTGGATAGTTTAAATGGTTTTAACATTTTAGGGCTCTGTGTCCCTGTTTTTGATCCCAGATGACCCATATCCTAATCTGGGCTAGAAATCATTGAAACAACCTTTCTGACAAATTTCAAGGACATTTGGACTGAAAATGTAACCTCTTGAACATTAACAAGGATTTTCTTCTTTTTGGCCCTGTGTCCTAGTTTTTGACCCCAGATAACCCATATTCAAAACTGAGCTAGAAATCATTAAAACAACCTTTCTAACAAATTTCATGGTTACTTGAACTGAAAATGTTACCTCAATGCGTGTTAACAAGGTTTTTCCATATTTGGGGTCTGTGACCTAGTTTTTGACCCCAGATGACCTTTATTCGAATCTGAGCTAGAAATCATTAAAACTTTTTTTCTGACAAATTTGGAGAATATTTGGACTGAAAAGTAGCTTATAGAATGTTAACAAGTTTTTTTCTATTTTTGGGCTCTGTGACCTAGTTTTTTAATCCAGATGACCCATATTCAAATTTAATCTAGAAATCATTGAAACAACCTTTCTGACAGATTCCTGGTTATTTGGACTGAAAATATTACCTCTAGAGTGTTTACAAGGTTTTTCCATATTTGGGCTCTGTGACCTAGTTTTTCACCCCAGATGACCCAATTTTGAACTTGAGCTAAAAATCATCAAAACAACCTTTTTGACAAATTTCTGGGATATTTTGACTGAAAATGTAACCTCTAGAGTGTTAACGAGATTTTTCTATTTTTGGGCTCTGTGACCTAGTTTTTAAACCAAGATGACCCGTATTCGAACTTGAGCTTGAAATCATAGAAACAACCTGTCTGACAAATTTCCAGATTATTTGGACTGAAAATGTTACTTCTCCTTCTACAAGAAGATTTTCAAAGTTATCACTATATAAGCCTACGTAAAACAATGACCCTGGGTTGGGGCCAAATTTGACCCTAGAGGTATAATTTGAACAAACTTGGTAGAGGTCCACTAGACAATGCTACATACCAAATCTTAAGGCTCAGGGCCTTGTGGTTTCAGACAAGAAGATTTACGAAGTTTTTCCTATATAAGCCTATGTAAAACCAATGACCCCAGGGTGGGGCCAAATTTGACCCCAGAGGTATAATTTGAACAAACTTGGTAGAGGTCCACTAGACAATGCTACATACCAAATACCTAAGCCTTATGCCTTACGGTTTCTGACAAGAAGAGTTTCGAAGTTTTTCCTATATAACTCTATGTAAAACTAGTTACCCCTGGGGCGGGGCCATTTTGACCCAGAGGCCATGATTTGAACAAACTTGGTGAAGGTCCACTAGACAATGCTACACACCAAATATCTAAGCTCTATGCTTTACGGTTTCTGACAAAAAGATTTTGAAAGTTTTTCCTATATAACTCTATGTAAAACAAGTTACCCCTGGGGCCGGGCCATTTTTGACCCAGAGGCCATGATTTGAACAAACTTGGTAGAGGTCCACTAGACAATGCTACACACCAAATATCTTAGCTCTATGCCTTACGGTTTCTGACAAGAAGATTTTTAAAGTTTTTCCTATATAACTCTATGTAAAACAAGTTACCCCTGGGGTGGGGCCATTTTTGACCCAGAGGCCATGATTTGAACAAACTTAGTAGAGGTCCACTAGACAATGCTGCACACCAAATATCTAAGCTCTATGCCTTACGGTTTCTGACAAGAAGATTTTTAAAGTTTTTCCTATATAACTCTATGTAAAACAAGTTACCCCTGGGGCGGGGCCATTTTTGACCCCAGGATCATAATTTGAACAAACTTGGTAGAGGTCCACTAGATGATGCTTTATACCAAATATCAAAGCTCCAGGCCTTGTGGTTTCTGACAAGAAGATTTTTAAAGATCCAAGTTTCAAAATCTGTTTTTAGCTCCTGTGACCCAGAAATGCAATGGACCGGAACCATTTGAACAAACTTGGTAGAGCTTCATGCAAGGAACATTCTAGGCAAGTTTCATTAAATTTTGCCCAGTGGTTTCAGAGGAGATGTCGTTTGAATGAATTGTGGACGACGGACGGACGGACGGACGGACGGACGGACGCCGGACAATCAAGGATCCTAAAAGCTCACATGAGCATGCTCAGGTGAGCTAAAAATCGAGAAGTAATCACATCATTTTTTTCAATTGACAATTTATAGCATGTTATTTTTATAAGTGTGCGTTTATCGTGTTTCTTGCATTTGTGGTTTAGTGTTATTTTTTCATTTAAAAACGGATGTGTTATGAGCAGTGTAATTCTGCACTACTGCCTGGTACAGTAGAGATAAATCTACGTCACAGCCAAAAATTGCGGCGGAAACTACCGATGTCGAAACGGAAACAGCCGATCATCAAAAACGCGTTTTTTTCTTATCAAAAGCAATATTTTCATAATTTCGCAGTTAAACCATTTTAATCAGTGCATCATGATTATTTTGAATAGACAAAGTTGCTATAGTCGTGTCACATGACCTTTAAGATTTCAAAAACGTCATAGCATGACCTATATTTTTGACCTACTGACCTCCTTTTTTGTTTTAAAGCTACGGCAATGAAATTCGGACTGTGTGTCAGCTTTTCGTTTGGATTTCAAAAATGTCATCTCATGACCTGTATTTTGACCTACTGACCTTCTTTTTGTTTTTTGAGCTATGGCAGTGAAATTGCATTGGTCCATTTCTATGAAATGCATCATTACATTCATAAAAAATTCTTTCATCTTTGAATCCAGGTTAGTGCTTTAGGGCCATTGGCCCTCTTGTCTATTAATACTTGGACAAAACAAGGCTTATGACAAAACCTACATGTTAAATTATTCAAGTATGACCTTAACCTTTAAATGACCTTTACAGTCAAATTTCTAATTATTGCATTTTGCTAAAATAGCCAAACTTCTGGTTTTATGGACAGATTTGATCTATACAGGGACAAAACAACACTGAGAATAAAAGAAACGTGCTAAACAATTCAAGCATTACCTTGACCTTTAAATGACCTTGACATTACTTAACTTGGCTATATCTTTGTTGTTAATGGATGTAGTGTCTTCATGCTTGGACATAACTACTTTTTAGACAATACCTCCAGAGAAGGTTAAACTGAACTTGACCTAGACCTTTAAGGTCAAATTTCTGAATGTTGCTAAAATTGGCCATAACTCTGTTATGTACATGTATAATTATATTTCCAAATGATGTTTCATTTGAAATCCCTTCACCACAATGTGCTTCCTCTGATGTGTTTGCTTTTGGAAATAGAAAAAAGTCGAGCATGGCCCCCGTTTGCAGTGGCTCTTGTGTTTATAAGTGTGCCTTTATTGTGCTTCTTGCACTTGTGGTTTAGTGTTATTTTTGCATTTAAAAACGGATGCGTTATGAGCAGTGTAATTCTACAGTAGGGATAAATCTAGGTCACAGCCAAAAATTGTGATGTCAAAACGGAAACAGCCGATCATCAAAAACACGTTTTTCTTATCAAAAGCAATATTTTAATAATTTTGTAATTAAACCATTTTAATCAGTACATTATGATTATTTTGGATAGACAAAGTTGCTATAGTCGTGTCCCATGACCTTTAAAGCAGCTGACTCACAGATGGGTCGATGATGCATAAAAAAGAAAATATTTATATATATAACAATTCTGGTTGTAGTTGTGAAGAACATCCCTAAGCTAAGCTACTGTCTCAGTTTTTGATACAGAAACACATCATGATACAAAGTTTTGCACACTTTTAATGGTAAAAATATTTACCTCGTTAGTCATGGGGTAGGTACTTTGTTTATATTGTTACTTTTGACATTTGTAAAGAATATTCTGTGGTGGCTCATGGTCTAGGTTGCTGCCCTTAATTTTACTGACCTGAAGGGCATGGGTTCAAATCCTGTTAAAATCAGATTCAGATCAGTTTTCATAATGATAGAAGCATAAAAATATGTTTTTTTCATAGTATTTTAACTTCTCTTTAATTTTAAAGAAAAAAGATTAAGCTTAATTCTGTGAGTCAGTTGCTTTAAAAGACTTAAGATAATCAACCAAGATACAACATGACAAAACATGCTCTTCTGAAAATATGATAAATAATAATGATTTTATGCAAAGCATTCTATAACTGCTAACTGTCGAACAAATGCTGGACTATTCCACTGAATCATTCAGTACTAAGCCGGACGGCACTTACAGATTTAAAGTGTCTCCAAAAGTTGCACAACACTTTAACAAGACATTATGTAATTATATTTCAGGAAATTACATACATCATCAGGTATGGAAGGTTAGTCAGTATGGTGAGTACTGTTGAGTTCTCCGTACCAACAATATACTAGAATACAATAATAATCTAGAACATATGGTTCACCTGAGTAAAGAAATAGAGTGAAAGTAGTTCTAGAGTGACTCTATGTCAGACTTAAGAATATTTTATAGGGTTAATTAAACCCAAAATAGAGCATGCAGTGATGGATATTGCAGTCTTCTGTAGACATTGCAGCCACATGTTTTTGAGTTCCTCTTCTCTGCATTGTCAGCCAAGTAATCGAAGAAATGCATACAAAATTTATCTTCTTGTTCATACTCCTTTTTGTCACTTAGCTCAGTGTAATGTCAGAACCTAGTGTATAAAAGCTTGACAGGTTCTCAGTGTAAATCCCTGCAGAGAAAGAGATGATGATTAATTTTAGACACTAAGAGGCAACATGTGCCCTAGCTAAGGTCATTCTGTTACACAAGATCTGCTATGTACTGGATCTGTCTCTAAAATGTTACTGGTTCAATTATTTGGTCATTCTTCATATCATTTTAGTAATAGCATAATTGTCTTCATGTGTGACTATTTGTTTCATATTTAGATTCATGTAAGCCACACCATTTTTGTCCATCTTGGTTAGGCAACAGGAAAAAGTTCTTTGCCTGTGGTTATGGCTTCTACAACCTAAAGCGTGGTAAGATGACACTTACTTATTTAAGTTACATTTTTGCGGTGATATTCATCAGACACTTGCCATAGTGACAGCAGTAAAGTGTTGTAGAAATTAGACAGTGTTTTGACTGGCACATGAAATAAAGATTGCAAAACTAAAGTGTTATTGCTTTACTACAGGGTTCAAATTTATGATTTAAATGCAATATCAAAAAAATGATACTACATGTACCTCCTTCTTCTGCTAGTAAAATGTTCGATGAATTTTAAATTGAATCATTATGCTTTAAAAAATTATTGCATTCTGAAAGATGTGATATTCACATTTATTCCATAATCATTTTGTTTTAGCTCACCTGAGCTGAAAGCTTAGGTGAGCTACAGTGGTCAACTTTTGTCCAGTGTTCGTCTGTCAGCATTTTAGCGTTTGTGCTGTAGAGGCCATATTTTCAGTTGGATCATGATAAAACTTGGTCAGAAAATTATCCTCGGTAATATCTTGTGTGAGTTGAAACTTGGTCACTAGGGATCAAAAACTATGTCACTGGGTGAAATAGTGAAAAAATTCTGTTTTTCACTCTAGTAACTGTATATGATCAGATCCTCATGAAACTTTGTATGAATATTCATCTCAGTGAAACCTTAGTGGAATACAAAATCTGGGTCATGCAGGGTCACAAACTAGGCCACTGTGTCAAATCATAGGGAAACCTTGTTAACACTGTAGAGTTCACATTTTTTATCCATTATGAACTTAGAATGTTTGCTGTAATGAATTCTTGGACAAGTTGGAAATTGGGTCATGTGCGGTCAAAAAACTTGAAATAAATTTTAATCTGTGAAAAAACATGGTGGACTTATTTTGCCTTATTTGTCTATCTGGGAAACTTTAAAATTCCTCTTCTTAGATACTGCAAGTTCAGTTTGAAAATGAAAATAATTTGGGTGAACACCTATATAAATTTTGATATTTATTACAGCCTGTGCAAAAAAAGGCCACCAGGGGTGGGGTTTATTTTACCTTTATATAGGACAACTTTGAAAGCTTATAATACTACCATCCCCAACTTCATCCCCAACTTTGCTTGGGTATATAGGAATCATCTTACAGTCTGCCTGTTGGTTAGTGTGTTGTAAAAATCTTGTGACACAAACCACTTCTACATTTGATTTGAAACCTGGTGTGCATGTTCACCATAAGTGTAGATGTAAGTGACACATTTTTTGTGCCCACCAATGCCCACTCTGTAGCTTTACAGCTCATTATAGCAAAGTCTTGTGAGCAAACTGTGTCCACATTTCTTGAAACATTGATTTAAAACTGCATGTGCAAGTTCACCAATAATTAAATATGAGCTTGTTTTGTTGTTGAGCCCGCTTGTGGATAGCTAGACATAGTCATCACATTTGGTACTGCAGTTTGGTGTATGTATGTGCTTGCATACGTGTGTGCATGCGTCCATCCAGATTGCCTTGTTCGCACCTTAACTGCTCGGTATATGAAAGGATTTTGAAATACCTTGGCACTTGATGAGACAGTCTGTCGCGTGCAAGACACAAGTTCCAAGCTTAAAGGTCAAGGTCACAGTGCCAGGTCAAAGGTCCAAAATTTTGATGATAGACCTTGTCCGGGTCATAACTTCTCCCTGCATGGAAGGATTTTAAAATACCTTGGCACATTTGTTCACCTTGATAAGATGGTGTGTAGAGTGCAAGACACAGATTCCTAGCTCAGAGGTCAAGGTCACAGTGACAGCTCAAAGGTCCAAAACGTTGATGATAGACCTTGTCTGGGCCATTATTTCTCCATGCATGGAAGAATTTGAAAATACTGTGATACATTTGTTATGCTCCCTGAGAGAAACATCATATAGGCCTGCCTTGTCTTTCCATCATAATGTCATTCTGTAAAGTGTGGGGAAGATCTCCATAACTAAAAAAAGTAATGATTGCATTGTCAGGCCATAACTTCTCTGTGCATGGAAGGATTTTGAAAACTTTTGGCACATTTGTTCAACTTGATGAGACTGTGAGTCACATGCAAGACCCAGGTTGGATTCTGTTTTAGAAGAATATTTATCAAAGCCAGAAGAAACTATGACAGATTTACATGAATTTCAGACAGCAAGAGCTCCGATGATTGTCTTCCCTGCCCTGCAGGAAAATACTGCCTGGCTGGAGTATATGATTGTGAACCGGGCTACTACTGCCCAGAGAATGGTCTACCAAAGGAACCTTGGCCAGGCTACTATGCACCAAATGGTGAGATAATAACCCATTTTGTAGCTCACCTGAGCAAATGCTTAGGATGAGCTACTGAGATCACCCTGTGTCCAGCATCTGTTGTGCATCATTGGTCATCCATCATGGATCATCAACATTTTACTTTAAATGACATCTCCGCCAAAACTACAATGCAGTTTGTATTCAATCTTAACAGAAATGTTCCTTATATTGCCCTTTTTTAAAATTGCTCAAACCATTCTGCTCCAATACACATAAGGGTTGCAAAAGCTAAAACTAAAAAAAAAAATCATAACTTTTAAACTCATGGAAAGGTTTTGAAATAAATTGGTACAAATGATCACCATTATGAGACAATGTGCAGAGCACAACAACCAGGTCAAGGTCACACTTAAATGTCATATATAAAAAAAGTCCACATTCCATCTCTGCTCTGTTACTATTAAACTGCTGAAAAGTTTTTAAAATAACATAGCACAAATGATCACCATTATCAGATAATGTGCAGAGCACAACAACCAGATCGCTACCCCCATGGTCAAGGTCACACTTAAAGGTCATATATAAAAAAGTCCACATTTAGTGACCGCTCCATAACTTTTAGACTGCTTGAAAGTTTTTATAATAACTTGGCACAAATGATTGAGACAATGTGCACAGAGCAACAACCAGGTCGCTATACCAAGGTCAAGGTCACACGTAGAGGTCAAATATAAAAAAGTCCACATTTTGTTTCTTCACCATAACTTACTGACGTTTGTAATTTTCCATATTATCAATATCTCATCAATTGAATAACTTGCAATTTCAACTTTATGATTCCATCATTTACAAATGTGAGGTCAAAAAGTAGCTGCCCATTTCCTGTAGAAATCATTATTCTATGTCATACTGGGAGGTCTAACCTTCTCTTTTCTGTGCTGAAAATTGCCAGTATTATATTCCTATATGTACAGTTGGAGCGGGGTTAGTGTTATCCAATATTGTATAATTCTAAGTTTTGATTGGCTGTCAGAAGATCAGATTATTGCCGAAGCATTACGTATTTTTATGATGCACTACCTGTTGAATCAATTTGCGTATGCTTTATTCGGATGTTGTGTTATTCCGGAAATTCTCGGACAGAATCACGCGACTGTCTAGTAATATTGTTTACATCTGCATATATCTGGATGTTACGCTTCATTGTGTTTGTATACATGTACATGTTTTATGTCTATGATTTCTGCAAAGGGTGAACTTCACCGTGAAGCAGCTTAGCTTAATTGATGAAGTCAGCTTGTGTTTAATTTGGAGAATAAGCATCTTAAGAACAAAATCATAGCGGGTTATCGTAAATACTTTGTACATTGCAGACACCCAAATAGTGAAGGCAAGGGAGATAATGCTGAAAATCGGTTTTCATGTCAATATTGTTTGAACTTTTTTGTATATTTAGTGGCAATTTGAATTATTTGTTCCAAAAATATATCATTTAATCTCCTGTAAACTTAATTTTAGGTTACAACTTCAACATTCATATGAAAAATGCATTGTCATATTGGCCAGATTTGTTACCATAATCAGGGCCTTAATTGAGACCCTGCCATAATTGTACACATATGGCAAAGAAAATTTCTGCTGTTCATTTTATTTTGTTTATGTTCATCAACAAAGTACGAGTAGGTAGCCAAACAGAAAACGACAATCAGATGATACAGTCAAGAATCCAAAAGTAGGGGCATTACACAAAGAAAACGAGTATACATGTACACCAATTGAAATTAAACTAAAATCAGTCCAAATCATTGTGCGAGAAACAAGAACTATGGTCCAGCGGACACAACTACCCCAGGCTATATCTTTTGATGTAACAATACATAAAGTGTCAGACATTGAAGACTGCATGCATAGATATTTGTGGTGACATCTTCCAAGGTGGAATAGCATATGTGGCTCTAAGTAGAATTTAGTGATTTACATTATATGCAAACTTAAAGGTCATGGGACACGAATTTTTGACCTCGAAATTTTCATATCAGCAAAAAAATATATTTCTAACTAAAACAGTTTTACAAAATTCCGAAGGTAATTTTCATCTTGAAGATGTTTTTAAAGCAAATTAAAATCCATATTTTAAGCACTCGGTCGCGCGCACCTGTCACGCACGAAACCGGAAGTGACACACTTTTATCCCCTGCCACTTAGTACATCTACCTGGCCTGTTAACAAAAAATTGAAAATTATGCTGGAAAGTGAAAATGTAAACTGAAAATGGTCAAAAAACAATATTGATCAAGTTAAGCTAATATCATGAATATACATTGGAGATTGTTTTAATAAATAATTGAAAGATTAAAAAAGACTTACCTGTTGAAGTTTGATCTCAATTCTGTTGTGCCATTGGCCAGGAATTATATGAGGTAACACGTGACCGCCAGACGCATATCAGCCTCAGACTTCAAAGTGGAAAGTGTAGTCATGGAAATACTAATGTTAGGGTGGGAACAGAGTTCGGGTGGGCATATAATTCCTGGCCTATGGCACAACAGAATTGAGATCAAACTTCAACAGGTAGGTCTTGTTTAATCTTTCAATTCTGTTGTGCCCATTGGCCAATCAGAATTACATGAGGTTTCAGAGTCCATGTCTACACTAGGTATCAAATCTTGTAAATACAAAGGAAATGTAATTTGTATGTATATGTAAGCTCTACTATAGATCCAGTACATATATGCCCATTATAATTATACAACAAAATAAAATTATTTTGATAGTGAAATTACAATATGACAATATAACAATGTATGAAGTAATACATCTACATTTGTTGTAATCAATCAATTGATAAATGAACATTCTTCTGAAAAAACTTAAGTGTTTACTGTCCTATTTTTGATAATAGAGCCTGTCCAAAAACACCTGAACATTTTACTGGGATGTCATAAAATTTTCAAAATGTACTTTCTTTAGACCAACCCGCAGTTCTTATTTTCAATATAGTGTCAATTGGAATATGGCCCTTTATTGTACTGCAAGCAGTTGATCTCACACTGTGGGCTCTGAACACAGTAATGTCTATCCCAGCATATTTAAGAATGTTTTTAAACGATCTAGCTATAGTTGATTTAGGGCGTTTGGGCCCCAACGAAAAGTTGTGAGGATCTTCTAATATTTTCTGTGTGTTTAATATAAAAAATTAAACATTTTACAACACATAATAACTCATTTTGATTAAAATACTTTATGAACATTTCATCTAAATGCCTATTTACACCAGACTGTTTTAATAGATCACCAGTTCTAATCTTTACACCTTCGTCGGTAAATTCGATATTTCTCAAGTCTATAAAAAATAAAGTTTGGCATCGCTGTCCTGTTGTTAAGGCGATAAGAAGTGCCAACTTGCATGATAAAGACATCAAGTCCAAGTTTTCATTTTTCCCTAGTGTGACAATGTATTTTAGTACTTTTTGAACATCCCAAATATTTTTATACCTAGGTAATGTTGGTGCTTTTAGGTACAGTGCTTTCAACAATCTTTTAACTAGATGATGCTTTCCTACCTGAATATCACTTGTTAACTCCAGTAAACTTGAAAGTGCTGACCTTGCTGTATTTAGACCACAATATTGTAATCCATTGTCATGCAGCTCTTTCAAGAAACACAAGACTTCTTTTATAGATGGGTTAAATTTATCAGTTTCCCTTTCACGACAAAAGAGTACCCATTTTTTGTAGTACGAGAAATATTGTTTAGATGTTGATGTTTTCCATAAAGAAAGGAGCAGGTCGACAACGTCTTCTGATAGACCATCACTAAGGAGTTTTTTCCTGATATCAGGAAAGCACCCAGTTTCATGTGTTCCAACGTATGCTGTTTTTCTGGAAACTTCGTGTTGACCAATGTTTGATTTGTCGGTGGTAGTAGATAACTTTGCCTGCATATCATTTTTAGCAATCGCGGAAACCAAACCTGAGTTGTAAACACTGGTGCTATTAAAACTGCCGTTGCTTCTTCCTGGTCTATTTTCTGGAGAACTGCCGCGATCAAACTAAAAGGAGGGAAACATACACACATATAAAGTTATTCTAGTTAAGTGAAAAAGCATTGACTGCGAAAGCTCTCGAATCAGGGGTAAAAGAGGCATACTTGGTTAGTTTTGTATTGTCTTCAGATGCAAACAAGTCTATTTCACATGAAACGTTGAATTTTTTAACAATTTTTAAGAAAATACTATCTGTAACTGACCATTCCATGTCAGTTGATTTTGATCTTGACAACTTGTCTGCCGTCACATTTTCTACTCCTGGTATGTAAAACAGGGTAAGCCATATGTTCCTTTTTTCACACCATTTCCAAATCTCTTGGGTCAAATCATTCAGCTCTCTAACACGCCCCCCATTTATGAAAGATATTTCATAGCAACAGTATTATCTAGAAACAAATGAATGTGTATATCTACCCTTTTCTCACACTCAAATTGTAACACAAGAAAAGCCGCTTTAAGTTCTGAATAGTTTATATGGTGGCTCCTTTCATCTGTTGACCATAAGCCTGACACTGTAATGTCACCAGAATGTAATTGAGATACTTGAGAAGGTGATTGTTCAACTATCTCAATTACATTCTGGTGTAAGAACGAGCTTAACTGTTCCTCTATGATTCTTTGCTCTGATTCGGAAAATGTCATGCGACGGGGTGTGCCTATCATATTTGGAATGTCAAGCTTTTCGCAATCAAAGTCAGTTTTACATCCATGTTTTACATTGCTTAAAATCCATCGGTCTGATGTAATTTTGTACCATGCAGTCATATTGTTTGCAACATTACCGGCTGTGAATGATTCCCATTTGTTGTTTAAATTTTCACAAAGATTTAGGTTACTTACATTCACTTCTTGTTCTTCTGGTACCGGCCCTGTCCCTGGGGTTTTTGCTTGTCCCTGTGAGACAGGCCCTGTCTGGATAAAAAATCCTTGGCCACATTGTAGTGATTACTGGTGTATTGGCGCTTGACAGGTGGCTGACCATGGGACTGATTATTCAACTTAGTTCAACTTATTACTGCCAACAGTCAATTCTGACTATACGAGTGTCAGACGTTTAGACCCCTTGTCACCTAGACCCCTTTAAATTTTGAATTTAAGGTGACACTTGGACCCCTTGAAGACACTTAGACCCCTATTTTTTTGAGACACTTAGACCCCTTATTTTGGATTTTTACAATATGAAGTATGTTTGATGATTTTTTTCTCATATTTGTTTGAAATAAATTTTTTGTTAGAGAATGTATATTTTTATCAGTTTGATGACTGAAGCAATAAAAATATACAATGTTTACTTATAGAATTTAATAAAGTTATCCAAAATATTAATTAAAGTAATCCAAAAATTCAATTTCACGGTACCAAATATTTCTAGCATAGAGACAAGGAATGGATGAAAGAAATAATGCATGTATTTTTATAATAAACATGAGTTGCTATCTTTCACCAATGAAATACAATTTTACATATGAGTAATTAAATTAGTAAAACCATGTTGGAAAAGTGTTATAATAACTAATTATTTCTCAATTTGACCTTTATGTTTATAATCTTTAACACCTCTTCTGATATTTAACACCTCTCCTGATAGGTTTTTCCCCATGAAATTATGTTTCTTTCTTTTTCTTGATCCTTTTGAATCAAATTTTACCAAAAATCATTACTTTATTGATATAATATCAAAAAAATAATATAAATAAAATAATAGTAATAAAATCAATCTCAATATAATTGAACATTCCTTAAATAAGGGGTCTAAGTGTCTTTAAAAAAAATCAAATCAGGGGTCTAGGTGTCTTAGGGGTCTAAGTGTCATTTAAAACTGAAAGGGGTCTAATTGTCAAGGGGTCTAACTGTCTTGCTCCAAACTATACTAGGCAGGCAAGTTCTTGCAACTTACTCCTTCCTTGGTTCAAACCAGTACTCGCGCCGAAAGCGAGGAATGTGGAATGTCACTGGAGACTCTCACCTCTGGTGGGATTCGAACCAGCAACCTCCGGATCGGGAGTCCGGCGCTCTAACCCCTCGACCAGTGCTCCTCATTATGATTGTAGTGGGGGTGGTTGACGAGTATGTACTTCTTGGCATGTCCTTTGAGCCATGTGATCGTTTCTTGCCTAGTTTTCTTTCAAATTTGGCAATGTCTTTCCTTAACTTTTTCATGTCATTTATTGATTTTACCCGTTCCGAGAGGTTACCCCCGAAGAGGTGATTGGTTATTGGTGTTTTGGGTGCACAAAATTTTCCAAACTCCGGTTTAAGTGCTGGCTTGAACAATTTCCTGCGGTTGTTTGTCACATCTCTGTGTGCAAACGTCAGTAGCTCCACAGCCTCAAAGGCTTGATTAAACCATTTTGCACTTTCATCGGAATATCTTTCCAGCATCGAATCCATCATATTTAGCATTGGCACCATTGCATTTCCAATGAAATGTTGGATATTCTGCAGTCCACAGTCCTGTATAGGTAGGGGCTTTGATATAAACGAGTCATGCCATATCTCTTCATTCACCTTTGGGGGGTGCTAAAAGTGTACAGTTTTCCGGATAGGCTATTGCATCCGCCAATTTCTCTCCCTTTTCGTGATCAAAATTCACATTTATTGAATTTTCCACTGCTGTGGCTAATGTCTCGTTTACCGGAGGACCACATATTTTTTCCCATCAACTTTCGCGGAAAAATCTAATAGCTTTCTTAATTTTGAGTCATTCTCGACTTTCCAGTAGCCCATAATCCTTTGCGGTTGAAGGACTTCCGGTTTAGTAACACGAATAGAAAAACACCAGTGGCGCATATTTTCGGTAAAATATTAAATATTTTACGCACAGATTAGACGCTTAGGTAAGTTAAAAAGCAATATATGTAAACTATTTAATCATCACGATCAGTACCGAATACTATCTATGGATATAGATTTGTTTTTCAGACCGAAAACTTCAAATATATTGTGGTGAGGGAAATGGGTGGGGTAAAAATTTCAACAGGAGAGTTGTAGTGTCTTTAGCTATCAACATATTGATTCTGTCTTTTGTCTGTACCTTTGTGATAAATAATATTTATTAAGAAATTATTTGTTCTATTTAAACTGCAATGCCCTGTAAAAATATTTTATACAAAAAGGGTCCCACTAATTACCGACAAGAACAGACAAGAACCGCCAAGAACCGACAAGAAACTTAATTTTCAAATTATGTGCATTTTTCTCTTGTTTTTTCTAATAAATTTTCTAATAAATATATTATCAATCTATATCTGACAATATTAAAACATTTTTATGAAAAAATGATGAATATTTTCTATTTTTGACATACCGACAAGAAAATGCGCTACCGACAAGAAACGCGCTACCGACAAGAACTGGCTATGAACCATCAAGAAACGTATTTATTAGGAATTTAGAATATTTTTATCTTATGTTTCGAAAAAAATGTTATTTAAGTTATTCATTACTTATTTTTTTTATCAATTTTAAAAAGAATTATTGCTTGAAAAAGATAATATTTCTGCTATTTGGCATACCGACAAGAAAATACGCTACCGCCAATAACTGTTGCTTATTTAGAGCAATTTCTTCCATGTTTCGAAATAATTCTATTATTCATTTTCTATATAATTTTGTTAAGTTAAAAGAATAAACGAAATTTTATAATAATTTTTTTTTTTCAAAATTGTCAAGAACTAAGTTTCACATACCAAACAGGAAAATACGCTACCGTCAAGAACCATGCTTGACATACCGACAAGAAAATACGCTACTGTCAAAAACCTTGGTTGACATTCCGACAAGAAAACACGCTACAGTCAAGTACCATATTTGACATACCGACAAGAAAATACGCTACCGCTACAAGAAAATACGCTACCGCTACAAGAACTACGGTTGACACACCAACAAGAAAATTCTGTCAAGAACCATGCTTGACATACCGACAAGAAAATACGCTACCGTCAAAAACCATGGTTTACATACCAACAAGAAAATACGCTACCGTCAAGAACTAAGTTTGACATACCGACAAGAAAATACGCTAGGTACGTCAAGAACTATACCGACAAGAAAATACGCTACCGCTACAAGAAAACACGCTACCGTCAAGAACTATGGTTGGCATACCGACAAGAAAATACTGTCAAGAACCATGCTTGACATACCGACAAGAAAATACGCTACCGTCAAGAACTATGGTTGACATACCGACAAGAAAATACGCTACAGTCAAGAACCATGCTTGACACACCGACAAGAAAATACGCTACCGCTACAAGAAAACACGCTACCGTCAAGAACTATGGTTGACATACCGACAAGAAAATACTGTCAAGAACCATGCTTGACATACCGACAAGAAAACACGCTACCGTCAAAAACCATGATTTACATACCAACAAGAAAATACGCTACCGTCAAGAACTAAGATCGGTATCACAATTGTGATGCAGGTCGAAAGACTTTTTTGGTATTAAACATTATTTCAGATTTGACTTTAACTACTCAAAGCCCATTAGAGTGATAGACGGCTTACGTGACAGACAAGTTTTGCAAACGCTAATTAGGCACGCGCTGACCAATACACGCCAATTACATCTGAGTGCAAATCCATAAGCTTACCTGTTTTCACAGTTGTTTGAGTCAATTTTTGACCCTAGTTGAGTAATTTATTTTATGACACAATGATCTGGTCTTTACTGCGTAGATTTAGATTTTTATTTGAATGCTTTTATTTAATTTACTGTTATGATAGTGTATATACGTTGAAATTGAGATTGGATACTATATTAAATAATGTTTATGATTACACAGTTCAAGGAATTACAGGTATTGGATACTATATTAAATAATGTTTATGATTACAAAATTCAAGGAATTACAGGTAAGTACATATTCTATATACATATATGTGTTCCAACCTGTAATTCATTAAATATTTTTAAAGTGCATGGGTGAAATACCCTTTACTAATACGCATTTTCTTTAAAAACAAATACATTTCACCATTTAAATTGATATTAATATCATAATGAAATGATCAAGAATACGTGTATAAAACAGACGCTCGTGAAGCTCATTTTCTTGTCGGTTCGCGTATTCTCTTGACAGTAAATTTGTTATATATATTAAGAAACAACACACATTTCATTCACTTTTAACAACACTATAAATGTTTAATTCAATAAAGTTGTAAAATATTTCTTGAGCATTGAAAGAAATGCTCTAAACTTCACATATCAGTTCCTTGTCAGATCATATCCAGTACTTGATGGTATGCATTTTCTTGTCGGTATGTCAAATATCGAAAATATTGATCATTATTTTTCATAAAATGATATAAATTGATCAATAAGAAATAGTAAATAACTTTTATAATTTTTTTGGAAACATAAAAGAAAAAACGCCCTTTATTTCACAAATAATTTTCTTGTCGATTCATATGCATTTCTTGTCGGTAGCGCATTTTCTTGTCGGTATGTCGAATGTGGAAAATATTCATCGTTTTTTAATAAAAATGTTTCAATATGGTCAGAAATAGAATGAAAATATCTTTAAATATAAAAATTTATTAGAAAAATGAAAGAAAATGCACTTAATTTAAAAATTAATTTTCTTGTCGGTTTTTGACGGTTCTTGTCTGTTCTTGTCGGTAATTAGTGGGACCGATACAAAAAGGGTATGAAACAAACATAACCAGTGATATTTCTGAAATACTGTTTCAGATAGGTACCAATTTACAGAGGATTTTTCATATATTTACTAAATATTCGTACATTTCTAAATGAACCTTAAATCTCCATTCATATAATTATGTAATGATTTTTGATGAAAATAAAAAAATGCATCTTATTATTACCAGTAATAATCCACTATTTGGTACAGGAAGAGGAAAATTCTAATTTTATACTTTCAGAGAAATGGAGGGCCCTCCATGTTCACCTCGAATAGCTGGCGGTTACAAGGGGTATGTTGGTGCATATTGCTGTGTTCCAGGCTGTACTAATTCTCATGGCCGATGCAAGAGAAAGGGGCTGAAAATATCATTTTATAGGTTCCCTAAAGATGATAAGCAGAAGAAGATTTGGCTTGACAGAATAAGACAAGATATAATTGATGATAATGGAAAGGTTATTCCATTCGAACCAAAAACTCATTCCCGGGTGTGCTCTGTCCATTTTGTTGGAGGTATAAAATTAAGTTGAAGTATTAATCTTTAATATTTAGGTGTTGTAATAGATTATTCTTACAATGTTTGTTTTTTCTTAATCTTGATTGACAACAAAAATGATGAATAAATCACTTTTTTGATGTGATTACCATCTTCAGAGAAACTGCTGATGTTAAGAAACCTCTTAAGACACCTCTTTGAGCAATTGCTACAATTGTTCCCAAATAAATAAGTGCAGTGATCTTTACAAATTTTAAAAGACCGATGGAAAATTGAAAGTAGTCAGTGATTTTGTTTGTATCCTTATTTACTTAATGCTAGTGGTTAAAACTTATTTAGAAATTAGCCTAGCTTGCTTATCTGAATGACAAATAAGTTAAATTATATTTCAGGATCAAGATCACACAGTCCTCATAGTGCATCATTTATTCCAAGTATATTTCCAAGAAATAGCACCAAAAAACGTGAAACAAAAAGGTCACAGACAGCAGGTACTGGTTTAAAGTTTGATGTGGATTTCATTAATCAAATTTTCTCAGACTTTATGTAGGATGATGTTCAGTGGGCAATGCAATATACATTTTTTTCTAAAATGGTTTTGTTCATATAACAATAGCAAATGACAAGAAACAATCATCTTACAACTGGAAATGAAAGTACAGTACTACTCTTCTGTTTTGGTGGAAATGATCACCTACATCATAGAATGGTATTTAGGTTTGACTTGAACAATACTAGAAGTGGTGCTGTTTTAATCAACAATACATGAATGTCTGATCTGCATTACTCTTCACTTGATTAATGTTTACCGTGCAACTTCATATTTGATCACTGGCATTAATTTTGTATCTAAATTATATGTTTAAAATATATCTAAGTTGAACTATATTTTTTTTTTATTAATTGAAGCTTTGACAGACAAATATAACTAGTGTGCTTCACATGAACATGAATATAAAATTATCAGGTATGCTATCAGTATTAGCATATCATGCAGTAATAATGTACAATTGAATATTAATTGTACAATGCATATTTCTTTCTTTTTAGGTGTTCATGCACATACTCCATCATTGTCAAGCGGAAGAAAACTAAAATCTCAGTCTGGAGAAAGACCTGGTCGGCCCAAGGCTCAGAGAATTCTTCACTTTCCAGTTGTCCCCCAAGATCATGACTATGTTAGTACAAACTCTTCCCCTATAGATAATTGCAGTCAGGAAACAAAATTGTTGGATTTGGAGAAAGAAAATGAAATCCTTAAGTCTAAACAGTTACGGCTTGAAAATGTAAAAGACAGTGACGATAAATTTCAGTTTTACACAAGCTTGCCAAATTATGCTGTTTTTGCAGCATTGTGTAATTATCTAAAGTTAAGAATCAAACCAACAGGTGTTTCTTACTGGAGAGGACAAGCAACTAACAGTTCAACTGAATCTCCTGTAAGTAGTAAAGGGCCAGACAGGAAATTCACAACTGAAGAAGAAATATTCATTGTTTTAGTGAAGCTAAAGACTGGAAATTTCAATGAAGACTTGGCCCACACTTTTGACACCAGTCCAGCACACATTTCAAAGTTGTTCAGCACATGGATCAACATTTTGTGTGCTGAATTCAAATTACTGTTTGAAATGCAAAGTAGTGAGGAAGAGAAAGCCGAGTGCTTCAATAGTTTTGAAGATTTAAAAATAATAGTCTGTACAGAACTCATGGTACAAAGAGCAGCAAATTTAGATGCTAGGAAAAGGACTTTCTCTAACTACAAACACCATGATACAGTGAAATTTTTAGTAGGGCTTTCACCGAATTTGGCAGTGAATTATGTTTCGAAAGCTTGGGGAGGCAGGTCGTCAGACAAACACATTACATTGCATAGTGATTCACTTCTGGATGGTTTAAGTTCTGGTCAGACAGTCATGGCTGACCGTGGATTTAATATTAGTGGTGATCTGAAAAAGAAAGGTGTGAAATTGTTAATGCCAGAATTTAAAGGACGAGATCGGCCACAAATAAGTAAGCAGGAGGCAACTCGGTCTGAGAATATTTCAAAAGCACGAATTCATGTTGAACGAATTAAACAAAGAATTAAATGCTTCTACCATTTGGAACGCGTAATCAGATTAAATATGCAAGATTTGGTTGAACAAATTTTTACAGTTTGTGCATATCTTACTAACTTCCAACTGCCTATCATTCGTCGATAAGGTAACAGTATGTGCGCCAATTACTCACTTCCAACTAGGCTGTTTCCAACTGCCTATCAGTTGTTCGTAAGGTATAGGATCTTGATTTTATTTGGACAGGAAAATCATAGAATTGACATCAATGTAGTCTCGTTTGTGAACAAACAAAACATGTTAAGTGTTAGCACTGGAGATAAACTGTGGACCATATTATATTGTTGATAACAAAAAATAATGTATTCAACATTTAATTACTTGTTGTCATTAATATCATAATTCATAATATTTGTGCTTACCATGTGTTTATAAGTTTTATTGATTACACGTGAGAGTTGAAACTAAAATTGTTTTTGTCATTTATTTTAGAAAATCTCTAACCTTGCAGTGCAAAATACTGGAAACAAGTGACTTTATTACAGTAGAACTTGTATTGAATTATTTAATGAAAAATGACTTTGTAACTGTAATTACAAAATTACTATGTTTTGCATTTTTATCAACCGCCATGTTTTTGCCAACCTTCAACAAATTACCTGTATCTCTTATCAGTTACTTGTTACTATTAATAGATTTCAAACCAATGACAGTCAACGTTCCTATTGCAGCGCAGCGGGCTGTACTATTATTGGATCGTTTGAGCATGTGATATTGTTCACATGTGTTGCCCGCATGTCCATGCTAATTTGGTCAGCGTGGGCAGCTTCTCCGCCATTTTTATTCCAAACAAAGGAATTGTCAGTTTTTTGCTCTGGCGCAAAAAGGACAACGTAAACGACATTTTGCTCTGGCGCTATATGTCCGTCCTCGATCTCGGCACTATTAGTATTCGCGCTGGGCGAAATGTTTCCGTTGGAAACGCCAGCCATAGTTCTGTTGGCCGTTCGTCGACCAAACAAAGATAAAGTTGTAAAGTTTGTAAAGTCCAGTAAATAGAATACTTGAGGTAATAATTTTTTATCATATCACCCTTATATGTCCACGATAAAAATTTTCCAAAACTATAATATCCGTTTCACTAATAAACAAGGAGAATCTTGAAACAAAAGAAATATAATTCGTGATTTACAAAAGTCCGAGAATCGCGTCCGAAAGCTAACTTGTTACTGAGGCTGATAAGCGTCTGGCGGTCACGTGTTACCTCACATATTTCTGATTGGCCAATGTGCACAACAGAATTTGTAATTTTGATGGAATTACAAAGCCAATGAGCAAAATTTTATATAGAGGCTAGTTCAGTTAGGATTTAAGAATTAAAAGATACACAGTGAAAATATCTAGAGATATTTTCCAAGCAACTGATCCAGAAAGATTTTGAACATGCTCATTTTTATCCCATGCAGTTTTTCGGAAGATTTGATTAGCTAACTCCAATCGACAGATTTTTTCCCATGAAAACGTTCTCTTTACAATGAAGTGTTGCTTATTTGTCTGTGATATATTTCGCCTGAGGTACGTGTAAGAAATCTTTGACTAGATCTATGATTTTTTTTCATTATAAATGCATATCCTTTTTTTTGCTTATTCATTCTAGATTTTTTGAAAAAAAAAACAACAACAAATAAACAGACAAACAATAATGATCAAAGAACAAATAATGTGGTATGAAGAAGCCCTAAAAAACTGTGTCAAAATCAAAACATAAATTTTTTTTGTTAAATTGTTCACATTAACAAGTCGAATGATATTTATTTTCATCATAAATAGATCTATTAAATTTAATTATCTAATTAAAATATTAAACTGCATGGAAGCTACTTAAGTAAAAATCATTGAGACAATGTTTTCACAAGTGTAACTGATCAAAAGTGTAAGATCACTTGCCATAAAATTTTGCTAATTGTCTCAACTTTAACATTGATAGGGTCATAAAAAAGTTAATTGCTTTGTTTTGACAGCTATGCAGAATATACAAGGCTCCCATTTGGGTAGGTTAATTTGCATAAATCCCACAGTGTATAAGGCGCGATTTATGGATCTTTGACATTTCATTGGATATTTGTTTATAAGCAGACACAAATTTCTACTTGATGGACATGCCATATTATTATTTTTCAAACAATATCCCAACGTGAAAATACACTTTAGCGTGAATTTCCATTCCAATGAAACAAATGTTAACACATTAGGTCACCTAAACTCACTTCAATTTAACTACACTTATATGAAAAAGAATTTGTTTATGACGTAAACGTCAAGTACGGAAGTGTTACGCAACATGTTAAAACATGGACGAGATAGTTTTATTTAAAACCACAACATGGAAGAAATTGGAATATTTATTAATCACATTCTCTGCTAAGGTAAAATTACAACCCTTTCTCCCGGCACAAAGTTTGAATTTACTTATAAAAATCGAGAAGTAATCACATTTTTTTTTTTTAATTTAGAATTTGTAGCATGTTTATAAATGTGAATTTATCGTGTTTCTTGCACTTGTGGTTTAGTGTTATTTTATTTTTCATTTAAAAACGGATGTGTTATGAGCAGTGTAATTCTGCACTACTGCCTGGTTCAGTAGGGATAAATCTACGTTACAGTCAAAAATTGCGGCGGAAACTACCGATGTCGAAACGGAAACAGCCGATCATCAAAAACACGTTTTTTCTTATCAAAAGCAACATTTTCATAATTTCCTAATTAAATTATTTTAATCAGTACATTATGATTATTTTGAATAGACAAAGTTGCTATAGTCGTGTCACATGACCTTTAACCGTCATCAGCTTTACCCACCTCGAAATATCTGACAAGAATTAGATGACATTAAGAAAATCAAACTGCAGATATCTTGAAATGACCTTATTCTGTACATTTGCTATCTCAAAACCTGGTCCTTTATTAATTTGTAACAAACATTATTCTTCCTCTGCAAACCATTAGAGGTTCTCAGTGCAAATGCCAAGGGTATAAAAAAACCGCATTATTTAAAAAGGAAACACAACATCACCTAGCTTATAATTATAACATTTTACTGACATATTTCATTATGATTCATTATGTCATTACAAGTATATAAGGGATAAAAAAGCACTGAAATATCAATGAACTGCTAATTCAATCTTTCCTATTGCTCAGTTCAGTATTACACTGTATAATTTATTCGTCGTAGTCGTATACTTTTGATTTGAACTTCGGTTGGTATGGACGCATTGCTAACCAACTTCGTTATAATGTGACCATCAGAATCTGCAAATTATTGACTAGTGTTACCGTACCAGAATCAAGCATATTGGCTAGCGTTTCGGTACCGGAATAAGCAGTGTACTGCCCGGGAGCCTTCTGAAACACAAAATGTGTTTATTTTTTATAGTTATTTATAATAAATCATGTTGCAAAAAAAAGAGAAAAAAACAGAACACGTTATGTCAAGGTTTCTGGACAGTACGAAGATCAACTTTTGTATTCAATGAGGTGTTGTCTGGGGCCGGACATCTAGCGTCCAACAAGAAGTTTCTTTTCTGTTTACTTCTGAATCCTCAAAAATTATTATGTCACCTACGTCTACCATCTTTTAAAAAAAAAAGATATTACTTGTTAATAATATTGTGTCTAAAATATATGGTTAGTATATAGTACAGTCGTAGACCCTATTACCAAAATGTGCATTAATATAGGACCATTATACTATTTTACAATGAATATTAACAAGAACCCTTATAAATATTTAGAATTGCTTGACCTCATCTTCATGTATTAGCTGTTAAAATTTCATATACATGTATGACAGATCAGAAGCATAATAATAAGTGATTGTATCTCAACAGGTCTATATGTTAAATTAAATCAAACTAATCATAGCATGGCCATAGTTTATTATTATAATTGATATTACAAGTATATTTGTTATTCTATTCAAGCATGTTTGTTATTCTGTTCAAGCATGTTATTCCATGAAATTCATGTTATTTTGTTACTTAACAAAACAAACAATTTTTCAGTATCATAATTATCACCATTAACATCAAGAGATATATGGAAATAAAAGGTTGAACAAATATGTTGTTGTTCTTCTTCAAAAAATGTTAATTACGTTAGTTATAACATGTCTGAACAGACAGGTCTTCAATTTAAAGATATATATTAAATTCCCTTTTATTGGCATTTGCAAACAAAATAGAGTGCTGTAGCTTAAGGTTCTTTAAAAATAACAAGGAAAATTCAAATGGACTAGAGTCCATTTGAGTGTACGGTTTTTTACTGTATTTTTAAGGAACCTTAATTTACAGCACTCTATTTTGTTTGCAGATGCCATAAAAAAATTAATACATATCTTTAAATTGAAGACCTGTCTGTTCAGACATTTTATAACTAAGGTAATTCACATTTTATTAAGAACAACAACAACATATTTGTTCAACCTTTTATTTCTATATATCTCTTGATGTTTAGGGTGATTACTGTGATACTGAAACTTTGTTTGTTTTGTTAAATAATAAAATAACATGAATTTCATGGAATAACATGCTTGAACAGAATAACAAACATGCTTGAATAGAATAACAAATATACTTGTTATATCAATGATGATAATAAACTGTTACCATGCTTTGATTACTTGAAATAATTCAACATAAAGACCAGGTGAGACACAGTCACTGTCGTTGCAAAGTACGACCGGGAACCAGACAGAATTTTTAACTATAGATAACATTTTTTCTTCAGGTATAAATTAGTTTAGTTTTCTTTCTTAAAAGCAAAAATTCCAAATCTGCTTATATTTTCAAAATATGAATTTTAAGAGCCTTCAAATGATGTAAAATGATACAATGTTTATGTATAATGTTTTCAAATAATAGAATTCGGCTCACGAAGAAAAATGTTATCTATAGTTAAAAATTCTGTCTCTACAAACAAAAAAGTAAACAGTTTTGACAATTATTTTTCAAACAGGTAAAATATGAGTTTACAGACCTCTTAAATGATATAAAATATTGGACTGTTTGATGAAAAATAACTTTGTAACTGTAATTACAAAATTACAATGTTTTGCATTTTATCAACCGCCATATTTTTGCCAGCCTTCAAAAAGTTACCTGCATCTCTCATCAGTTACTTGTTACTATTAATAGATTTCAAAACAATAGCATTCAATGTTCCTAAGCAATATTACCAGACAGTCACGTGATTTTCTCCGAGGATTACCGGAATAACACAACTTTGCAAATTGATTCAACAGGTGGCACATCGTAAAAATACGTAATGATTCGGCAATAATCGGATCTTCTAACAGCCAATCAAAACATAGAATTACATAATATTGGATAACACTAACCCCGCTCCAATTGTACATAAAGGAATATAATACTGGCAATATTCCGTACAGAAAAAAACCGTACTCTCAAATGGAATCAAGTCCATTTGAATTTTCCTTGTCACACTTGTTATCCATTCCAATGTTCTAATATAGCTGTCCTTCAGACTGCTTTATACTGGTGAAAGTGCAAAATGACAATGTATGACAATTTATTTTGTAACAGCGGGAATGTCTGAACCACTGGAGTGTCCACCTGGGACTTTTCAACCATTTGTTCAGCATAAACAGTGGGAATGGCGTGGTATTACAGAGTGTATAAGTTGTCCATTGTACATGTTCTGTGACGGAACAAGGCTGATAAAGCCCACTGGATATTGTGAAAATGGCTACTCCTGCGGTACTGGTGAAACAGTCTCTGCACCTGCAGAAAAACCGTGCCCTCCAGGCTTCTTCTGTTATAAAGGTGGGTTGCATTACTTAAAGAAATCTTATCAGAAATATCATTTAGATTTAAACCTTCAGCCTTTTAGAGAAATCTGCAGGAATGATGGTTCTTGCTGAATCCAGGACATTTCACCTCCCAAACAGTTCCCCTTTAGTTCATTTGAAAAGATTTTGAATAATTCAGACAATTTCTCTTTGATGAATTTAACATGGCAGACATTTTACCCCCAGAAAACACATTTCCACTTGCATGAAAATTATATCATCGTCATTATCATAATTATTCATTGTAAAATATATTGAGGATATTCAAGTTTTTTCTAAAAATACGGGATTTATTTTCATCGAGTGGTATGAAAATAAATATTTCACGAGTGGCGATAGCCACGAGTGAAATATGATAATTTTCATACTACGAGAAGAAAATAAATCCCGTATTTAATGAAAAAACTTGAATTTTCTGTTTATTATATACTTTTCTCTTTTTTGACCTTAAGATTCGAAAGAATTCGCCTTTAATTTAGTGTATTGGCTGAATTTAGAAGAAAGTAGTCCGGCAAGACGCCAGTGAAAATACGGAAAATATGTATCACTGCAGTGAAAATAAATTTTTACAGTGAAAATACGGAAAATGTAAATACGCAATTTATTTCATCAATATTTCTCAATATTTCATTTATAAGTATATAATAAATAAATGTTACGTAAGTAAATTCAACCATAATTGAGAAATGTAATGTTCGTAACTGCAGTGAATTAGTTGCAACTACTTTAAGCAGGATTTTTAAGTAACTAATAAGTAATATAATGATTGTAAATACATAGTTGCTGGAAGGAAATTATGGGCCTTGTACCAAGGAATAAAAGGGGAAGGTTCTGTCTCTACGCTGAGTTCATTGGTTCAAGTCTCATCTTGGGCAGTAATATCAGTAGCAGTAACAGTAATATTTGGCATCTGAAGAATAAAGTGTGCATTAAAAATTGGACTCTGTCTCAAGTTTTTATGCCCCCGAAGGGAGGCATAATGTTTTTGGACTGTTCACCCGTCAGTCCGTCCGTCCGTCCCTCAGTCCGTCCGAAAACTAACATTGGCAATTACTTTCTTATAAATAAGTGGATTTTACTTCATACTTGGACACAACACCCCTTTGGACAAGGCCTTTACACTGACCTACATTTGTTTGACCTTGACCCCTGAATGACCTTCATCTTGAAGGTCCAATTGTCCAAAAACTTTAACATTGGCCATAACTTCCTTATTAGTAAGTGGATTTGCTTCATACTTTGACACAATACCCATTTGGACAAGACCTTCCCTCTGACCTGTATTATTTGACCTTGAACCCTGAATAGCCAATCGTCCAGAAACTATTATTTGGCCATAATTTCCAAATTAGTAAGTGGATATACTTCATTATTAAACACAACACCACATTGGACAAGACCATCTTACTATCCTGTATTTATTTGACCTTGACCCCTGAATGACCTTTACCTTGAAGATCCAGTTGTCTAGAAATTTTCACATTGCCCATAACTTTCTTATTAGTAAGTGGATTTACTTCATACTTGGACACAACCCCCTTTGGATAAGACCTTCCCACTGACCTATATTTATTTGACCTTGAACCCTGAATGACTGGTTCTCATATCAAAGGTCAAAGCACCACTTTCAGGGGCATTGTCATCTTACAGTGACAGTTCTTTTTGTGACCTGATATTGTCAATTTCTAAATGAGGACAAGATTTTTAGCTTGACTTGTTTTGAAAAAAAGAAATAGAGTAATTGCTATAGTAATAAAGTTGTTGCCGTTGCCGGTGCCGTTGCCATTCCCATCCGAAAACTTTAACATTGATCATAATAAGCTCACCTGCCATGCAGTGACATGGTGAGCTATTGTGATCCCCCTCCGTCCGGCGTCCGTCGTCGTGCGTCGTCAACATTTCCATTCAAACGACATCTCCTCTGAAACCACTGGGCCAAATTCAATGAAACAAAATTCAATGCCAGGGATGTTCCCTTCATGAAGCTCTACCAAAGTTGTTCAAAGAATTCAATTCCATGCAGAACTCTGGTTGCCATGGCAAGCAAAAGGAAAAACTTTAAAAATCTTCTTCTCAAAATCCGTTAGGCCTGGAGCTTAGATATTTGGTATGTAGCATTATCTAGTGGATCTCTCTACCAAGATTGTATAAATTATGACCCTGGGGTCAGAACTGGCCCCGCCCCGGGTTGAGCCTTGAGATTTGGTATGTAGCATTGTCTTGTGAACCTCTACCAAGTTTGTTCAAATTATGCTCCTGGGATCAAATTTGGCCCCGCCCCAGGGGTCAACTTATTAGCTCACCTGAGCACAAAGTGCTCAAGGTGAGCTTTTGTGATCGCCTGATGTCCGTCGTCCGTTCATGCGTGCGTCGTCAACTTTTTCTTCAAACAACTTATTCTCCTGAACTGCTGGGCCAATCTTCCTGAAACTTGGCCGGAATGTTACTTGCATGAAGCTTTACCAAAATTGTTCAAATGGTTCAGGTCCATTGCATTTTTATGCCACAGGAGCTAAAAATAGATTTTCAAAGTTGGAACTTTAAAAATCTTCTTCTCCAGAACTACAAAGCCTGGAGCTTAGATATTTGGAATGAAGCATCATCAGGTGGACCTTTACCAAGTTTGTTCAAATCATGATCCCTGGGTTAAAAATGGCCCTGCCCCAGGGGTCACTTGTTCTACATAGAGTTTTATAGGAAAAACTTAAAAAATCTTCTTGTCAGAATCTGCAAGGCCTACAGTTTAGATATTTGGTGTGCAGCATTGTCCAGTGGATCTCTACCAAGTTTGTTCAAATCATGGCTCCTGGGTCAAAAATGGCCCCCCCCCAGGGGTCAATGTTTTACATAGAGTTATATAGGAAAAACTTTAAAAAAATCTTATTGTCAGAAACCGCAAGGCGAAGAGTTTAGATATTTGGTGTGCAGCGTTGTCTAGTGGACCTCTATCAAGTTTGTTCAAATTATGTCTCCTGGGTCAAAATTGGCCACGCCCCAGGGTTCTATTGATTTACATATAGTTATATAGGAAAAACATGAAAAAACATTTTTCTCCGAAACTATTAGGACTAAACCTTAGATATTTGGTGTGGAGTATTGTGTTGAGAACCTTTACCAGTATTGTTTATATGTTGGCCCCGGGGTCAAAATTGACCCCGCCCCGGGGGCCCTTAATATGTAAAAAAAGGCAATCTTTAAAAATCTTCTTACTGGAAACCTCAGTGCCTACAGGTTAGATATTTGGTATGCAGCATTGTCTAGTGGATGTCTATCAAGTTTGTTCAAATTATGTCCCCTGGGTCAAAAAGGACCACGCCCCAGAATTCTCTTGGTTTACATATAGTTATATAGGAAAAACATGAAAAATCATTTTTCTCCGAAACTAATAGGACTAGACCTTAGATATTTGGTGTGGAGTATTGTGTTCGGACCTTTACCAGTATTGTTTATATGTTGGCCCCGGGGTCAAAATTGGCCCCGCCCCGGGGGCCCTTAATATGTAAAAAAGGCAATCTTTAAAAATCTTCTTACTGGAAACCTCAATGCCTACAGCTTAGATATTTGGTATGCGGCATTGTCTAGTGGACCTCTACCTAGTTTGTTTGAAAAATTTCATGGGGTCTCTATTGGCCCCGCCCGAGGGGTCATAAGTTTTAAATAGCAGTATAGTAGAAATTCTTTAAAAATCTTCTTGTCTGAAACCACAAGGCCTAGAATTTTAAAATTTGGCATGAAGCAAGCTTTATCAAGCTTTTTGAAATTATTAGATTAGGTTAAAGGTCATTGAGGCTAAAATAGATTTATCTACTGTACCTCATAGAGCCTTCATTTATAGACCAATATCTTTGATATTCAGTATATAGGTTCCTTGCATCGACCTCTATCCATGGGTATGGTTTGAGGTCACTGGGTCAAGGTCAAGGTCACCATAGCTTATAATAGATATTTCTACTTTCTGTCATAGAGCCTTTATATATTGACTGATATTTTACATATTTGGTTTGTAGGCACTTACATATTTTCAATTAAAAAATGAAATACTGCTTAGCAGCAAACCTACAGCCAAAGTACTCAGGTGAGCGATCCAGGGCAATCATGGCCCTCTTGTTTAACATAGTGAAACTTTAAAAATCTTCTTGTCTGAAATCACAAGGCCCTGAGCCTTAAGATTTGGTATGTAGCATTGTCGTGTGGACCTCTACCAAGTTTGTTACAAATTCAGCCCCTGGGGTCAGATTTGGCCCCTACCCGGGGGTCAATATATTTTACATAGGCTCATATAGTAAAACTTTTAAAATCTTCTTGTCTAAAACCAGGATTATTCAGTTTTGACCTTAACCTTAAAATGACCATGACCGTCAAGGTCAAATAATTAAATTTTGCTTAAATTGTCATAACTTTGTTGTTTATGGTATGATTTGATTCATACTTGGACAAAACAGCAATTATGACAAAATCGTCATATCAAATAACTCAGGTATGACCGTATCCTAAAAATGACCTTGACCGTCATGGTCAGATAATAGAATTTTGGTTTAATTGTCATACCTTTCTTATTTATTTTAATGGATTTGATTAATTCTTGGACAAAACAACACTTATGACAAAACCGACATGTTGATTCAATCAGAAATGACCTTGACAGTCAAGTTCAAATTATTGAATTTGTTAAACCTGGCCATACTTTAGTTATTTGTGGTTGGATGTTAACATTACTTGGAGAAAACAACACTTATTACAAAGCCGACAAGATAAATTATTCAAGTGTGACCTTTACCTTAAAATGACCATGACCGTCAAGGTCAAATTATTGAATTTCGGTCAAATTGTCATAACTTTTGTATTTATTTATGGATTTGATTCATACTTTGAGAAAACAACACTTATGACAAATCCTACATTATGATTCTTTCATGTATCAACTTTATCTTAAAATGACTTTGACCTTCATGGTCAAATTATTGAATTTTGCTACAATTTGCCATAATTTTGTTATTTATTGTTGTAATTGAATCATACTTGGACAAAACAACACTTATGACAAAACCGATATGTTGAATAACTCAAGTGTGACCATGACCTAAAAATGACCTTGCCTGTTAAGGTCAGATGATTAAATTTTTCTTTAATTGTCATAACTTTGTCATTTATTTATGGATTTGATTCATACATGGACAAAACAATACTTCTGACAAACCCGACATTTTGATTTAAGTTTGACCTTGACCTAAAAATGACTTTTACTAGCAAGATCAAATTATTGAATTTTGCTAAAATTGGCCATAACTGTATAAATTATGGTTAGACTTGATTCATACTTGGACAAAACACTTTTGACAAAACTGACATTTTGAATAATTCAGGTATGACTTTGACCCTAAAATGACCTGACAGTCAAGGTCCCTATTATTGTATTTTGCTTAAATTGTCATAACTGTTATTTATTTACTATTTGATTCATACTTTGATAAAACAACACAACTGAGATTGAATGTATTTAAGTATGACCTTGACCTTTAGATGACTTTTACATTTAAGGTCAAGTTATTGAATTTTACTAGACCTTGACCTTTAAGCTCAAATTTCTAAATGTTGCTAGAATTGGCCATAACTTTGTTATGTATGGGTGAATTTAATAATTAAATTCCCAAATGATGTTTCATTTGAAATCCCTTCACCACAATGTGCTTCCTCTGATGTGTTTGCCTTTGGAAATAAGAAAAAGTCAAGCGTGGCCCCCGCTTGCGGTGGCTTTTGTTTAAAATGATAATAGTACAGTCTTTTGATTAAAGACAACAAAATTGTAGTTTTAATGTTATAATGTCCCCCTTAGAAGAAGCTGGTTGTTCTGCTTTGCACGTCAGTCGGTCTGTCAGTTCATCCATAGACTCAAGTACCATTTGGCCCACAACCTTCAGACTTCATAGAGTGGTTGCTCTTATTGAGTAAAAAAAAACCTAGTGTTTTTGGGGTCAGTAGATGAAGTGTCAAGGTCACTGTCAGCTTGAATTTGAAAACCATGTCCTCTCAATAACGCAAGTACCATTTGGCCCACAAACTTCAAAATTTACAGGGTGGTTGGTCTTACTAAGTAAGAGACCCCTATTGTTTTTATACCTCAATAAACAAAGTTTGAGCGGGTATATAGGAGTGAGCTTGGCGGTCGGTCGGTTGGTCGGTCTGCCTGTCTGTCGGTCCGTCATGGGGTCCGGACGATAACTCATGAAAGGCTAGACAGATTTAAACAATTTTTGGTAAACAGCTGTAACATCATAAGATACAGGTCAAGTTCGATATTGGGGCTGGTGGGGCCAAGGTCAAGGTCACTGTGACTAAAATTAGAAAAACGGTTTCCGGAGGATAACTCATGAAAGGCTTGACAGATTTATATAATTTTTGGTACACAGGTGTAACATCGTAAGATACAGGTCAAGTTGGATAATGGGCAATGTGAAATACAAAACCAGAAACATTCATGCCAAATCTAAAAATTTAAACATGGGCAAGAAGGCAGTTCACATACGATTTGACAAAGATGGGAATGAGTTGGTAGCAAAACAAAGTAGAACATTAAACAAAGTGAAAAACTTCCTAGATAAAATTGATAAAGTTGAAAGTAAAGAAAGTGATACCTTTCCTGAAGAGATAAAGGATATACTTGGTGCCAGTGGCCCAAAAAGGAATGAGAATTAGCAGGAAACACTGAAGAGATTAGAGATGAGACGAAAGCAGAGGAAGTAGAATTACACGGAGAGATGATAGAATCTGGTTTGCCAATATAATATGAAGAAAAGATAGTTGGCAAAGACTTGAAAGAGAATTCTGACAGTATTAAAAATTGGAAAATGAATATTGATAAAACAATGGGTTTTAATTTTCATGATGAGACTAAAAATGGTTCAGGTTTTTCTGAAGAAGGCTTTGAAAATCCCAAAGTGTTTGAGTTTTCTGGAATAGGCATGGAAAGTGAGTTTATGAAAGGTGTTTCGGACAATGAAAGACAAAATGTAGATTATGACCTTGAACATTTTGAGAAGGAAAGTGAGAGAAAGAAAGTAAGGCCGAAGAAGAAGAGAAAAAGAATAGGAGGTAATCCAATGCCTCAGGAGATAGCAGAAGATCCTGAACTGAAAAAATACTGGGGTCAGCGTTACAGGCTTTTCTCTAAGTTTGATGAAGAAGTTAGACTAGATAGAGAAGGCTGGTTTTCTGTGACACCCGAAAAGATAGCGGAGCATATAGCATAGGTCAAAGTCACTGTTACTAAAAATAGAAAAACAATTTCCGGACGATAACTCATGAAAGGCTTAACAGATTGAAAAAATTTTTGGTACACAGTTGTAACGTCGTCCGTCCGTGCGTGCGTAGTCAACTTTTTCTTCAAACAACTTCTTATTCTGAACTGCTGGGCCAATTCTTGCTGAAACTTGGCAGGAATGTTACTTGCATAAAGCTTTACCAAAATTGTTCAAATGGTTCAGGTCCATTGCATTTCTAGGTCACAGGAGCTAAAAATAGATTTTCAAAGTTGGAACTTTAAAAATCTTCTTCTCCAGAACTACAAGGCCTGGAGCTTAGATATTTGGTATGAAGCATCATCAGGTGGACCTTTACCAAGTTTGTTCAAATCATGACCCCTGGGTCAAAAATGGCCCTGTCCCAGGAGTCACTAGTTTTACATAGAAAAACATTCCTATATATAGGAAAAACTTTAAAAATCTTCTTGTCTGAAACTACAAGGCCTACAGTTCAGATATTTGGTGTGCAGCATTGTCCAGTGGATCTCTACCAAGTTTGTTCAAATCATGGCTCCTGGATCAAAAATGGCCCAGCCCCGGGGGTCACATTTTGCCCAGCCCCGGGGGTCAACTTATTTTACATAGGGAAAACTTTGAAAATCTTCTCATCTGAAACCGCAAGGACCTGAGCCTTAAGATTTGGTATGTAGCATAGTCTTGTGGACTTCATCAACTTTGTTCAAATTATACACCTGGGGTCAAATTTGGCCCTGCCCGCGGGTCAATTGATTTTACATAGGCTTATATAGTGAAACTTTAAAAATCTTCTTGTCTGAAACCACAAGGCCCGGAGCCTTAAGATTTGGTACGTAGCATTGTCGTATGGTAAATTTGTACTATGTGTACAGTTTTTTGTTCCAATTTCAAAAATGTAATCGCATGACCTATATTTTTGACCTACTGACCTCCTTTTTTGTTTTTTAGCTACAGCAATTTAATTTGGACCATGTGCACAGTTTTTCGTTTTGATTTCAAAAATGTAATCTCATGACCGATATTTTTGACCTACTGACCTACTTTTCGTTTTTGGAGCAATGGCAATGAAATTTGGACCATGTATACAGTTTTTTGTTCCATTTCAAAAAAGTCATATCATGAACTATATTTTTGACCTGCTGACCTACTTTTTTGTTTTAAAGCTACGGCAATGAAATTTGGATTGTGTGTACAGCTTTTCGTTCCGATTTCAAAAATGTCGTCTCATGACCTATATTTTGACCTATTGACCTACTTTTTGTTTTTGGAGCTATTGAAGTGAAATTGCATTGGTCCATTTCTGTGATATGCATCATTACATTCATAAAAAATTCTTTCATCTTTGAACCCAGGTGAGCGTTTCAGGGCCATTGGCCCTCTTGTGTTTGTATTCCTTGATGGATTATCTTCATACTTGGACACAACAACCCTTGGGACAAGACCTTCAAGTAGACCAGACTAAACTTGTCCTTGAGTCTTAAATGACCTTGATATTTAAGGTAAAATTTATTGAATTTTGCTAAAATTGGCCATAACTTTATTATTAATAGGTGCATTCTCTTCATGCTTGGGCACAGCAACCCTTTGGGCAAGACCTTCAAGTAGACCAGACTAAACTTGACCTTGACTCATAAATGACCTTCACCTTCAAGGTCATATTATTGATTATTGCTAAAATTGGCTATAACTTTATTATTAATAGGTGGATTCTTTTCATGCTTGGACACAACAACATCTTGGTCAAGATCTTCAAATGGACAGACTCATATTGACCTTGACTCATAAATGACCTTCACCTTCAAGGTCAAATTATTGAATTTTGCTAAAATTGTCCATAACTTTGTTATTTATGGTTTGATTTGATTTATACTTGGTCAAAACAACACTTTGACAAAACCAACATGTTTAATAACTCAGATATGACAATGATCTAAAAATGACCTTGACCATTAAGGTCAGATAATTGATTTTTGCTTAAATAGTCATAACTTTCTCGTTTATTTATGGATTTGATTCATATTAGAACAAAACAACACTTATGACAAATCTGACATTATGATTTTTTCAAGTTTGACCTTGACCTTAAAATGACCTTGACAGTCAAGGTCAAATCACTGAATTTTGTTAAAACTGGCCATATCTTTGTTATTTATGGTTGGATTTGAATCAGACTTGGACAAAACAACACTTTTGACAAAGCTGACATGATAAATTATTCAGTTTTGACCATGATTGTCAAGGTCAAATAATTAAATTTTGCTTAAATTGTCATAACTTTGTTGTTTGTGTTTGGATTTGATTCATACTTGGACAAAACAACAATTATGACAAAATCGACATATAAAATAACTCAGGTATGACCGTATCCTAAAAATGACCTTGACCGTCATGGTCAGATGATAGAATTTTGCTTTAATTGTCATACCTTTCTCATTTATTTTATGGATTTGATTCATTCCTGGACAAAACAACACTTATGACAAAACCGATATGTTGATTCAATCAGATATGACCTTGACAGTCAAGTTCAAATTATTGAATTGGCTAAACCTGGACATATCTAATTATTTGTGGTTGGATGTTAACATTACTTGGACAGAACAGCACTTATTACAAAGCCGACAAGATAAATTATTCAAGTGTGACATTAACCTTAAAATAACCATGACCGTCAAGGTCAAATTATCGAATTTCAGTCAAATTGTCATAACTTTTGTATTTATTTATGGATTTGATTCATACTTTGACAAAACAACACTTATGACAAAACCTACATTATGATTCTTTCATGTATCAACTTTATCTTAAAATGACCTTGACTTTCATGGTCAAATTATTGAATTTTGCTACAATTTGCCATAATTTTGTTATTTATTGTTGTAATTGAATTATACTTGGAGAAAACAACACTTATGACAAAACCGATATGTTGAATAACTCAGGTGTCACCATGACCTAAAATGACCTTGCCTGTTAAGGTCAGATGATTAAATTTTTCTTTAATTGTCATAACTTTGTCATTTATTTATGGATTTGATTCATACATGGACAAAACAATACTTCTGACAAATCCGACATTTTGATTCAAGTTTGACCTTGACCTTAAAATGACTTTTACTAGCAAGATCAAATTATTGAATTTTGCTAAAATTGGTCATTACTGTGTAATTTAGGACAAAACACTGAAGAGATTAGAGATGAGACGAAAGCAGAGGAAGTAGAATTACACGGAGAGATGATGGAATCTGGTTTGCCAATATAAAATGAAGAAAAGATAGTTGGCAAAGACTTGAAAGAGAAATCTGACAGTATTAAAAATTGGAAAATGAATATTGATGAAACAATGGGTTTTAATTTTTATGATGAGACTAAAAATGGTTCAGGTTTTTCTGAAGAAGGCTTCGGAAAGTAAGTTTATGAAAGGTGTTTCGGACAATGAAAGACAAGCTGTAGATTATGACCTTGAACTTTGGGAGGATAGAACGGACAAACATTTTGAGAAGGAAAGTGAGAGAAAGAAAGTAAGACCGAAGAAAAAGAGAAAAAAGAAGGGAGGTAATCCAATGCCTCAGATGATAGCAGAAAATCCTGAACTGAAAAAAATACTGGGGTCAGCGTTACAGGCTTTTCTCAAAGTTTGATGAAGGAGTTAGACTAGATAGAGAGGGCTGGTTTTCTGTGACACCCGAAAAGATAGCGGAGCATATAGCATTGGTCAAAGTCACTGTTACTAAAAATAGAAAAACAATGTCCGGACGATAATTAATGAAAGGCTTAACAGATTGAAAAATTTTTTGTACACAGTTGTAACATCACAAGATTCAGGTCAAGTTCGATATTGGGGCTTGTGGGGCCAAGGTCAAGGTCACTGTTACTAAAAATAGAAAAATTGTTTTTGGCTAATTATGTATGAAAGGCTAGATAGATTTAAAAAAAAATGGAAAAAGTGTAACATCATAAGATACAGGTCACTTTCAATTTTTGGGCTGGTGGGGTCAAGGTCAAGGTCACTGTTACTAAAAATAGGAAAACGGTTTCCGGACAATAACTCATGAATGGCTTGACAGATTTAAACAGCTTTTGGTACACAGGTGTAACATCGATATTAGGGGCTTGTGGGGCCAATGTCAAGGTCACTGTTACTAAAAATAGAAAAAGGTTTTTGATAATTATGCATGAAAGGCTAGACAGATTAAAAAAGTTTTTGGTACACAGGTGTAACATCATATGATACAGGTCACGTTCGATATTGGGGCTGGTGGGGCCAAGGTCAAGGTCACTGTTACTTAACATAGAAAAATTGTTTCTGGACAATAACTTGTGAATGGCTTGACAGATTTAAATAACTTTTGGTAAACAGGTGTAACATTATAACATAGAGGTAAACTTCGATATTGGGGCTGGTGGGGCCAAGGTCAAGGTCACTGTAACTAAAAATAAAAAAATAGGTTTCTGCTCAATAACGAGTTACGAGTGAGATATTATGATGATACTTTCTTAAAAGATAGTTTCTGTAAAGACGACGCTTGGGATTGAAGAGGGGGCCAGTTGGATCAATGTCCCCATTTACTTTAACTAAGAATAGAAAAACAGTTTCTGGATGATACCTCATGAGTTACAGGAACAGTCAGGGATTTATTCCCAGATAGATAAGGATGCATTCAAGCCCAAATATGTACTTGTAAAATTTTATGATGATCGTGTTTGAAGTAAAGCTCGTGAATGCTCTAGATGTCTTATTCCAGAAGAGATCAGTTAGAGCATCAGCTAGTTCTACTAAAAAATTTACAGTTCAGTGGTCTACCGGTAATTGTTTTCTCTCTATATACAATATAATTAAATATAAAATATATACATATTTCCATGTTTCTTATGTCACTTTATGCCATTGATTCTAAGCTTTACAGTTCCAGTATCAAGCACCCATGTGGGGGTATTAATCACCTTTAGTGATAGTTCTAGTTGAAGTCTGTAGGTGAAAGCTCAAGGTCACTCTCACCTTGACTTTGAAAACAATGTCCACTCAATGACTTGAGTACAATTTGACCCACAGCCTTTAAACATCGTAGAACCCTTATTGAGTAGAAGATCCCTGTTGTTTTTGAGGTCAGTAGGTCAAAGGTTAAGCTCATTATCAATTTCAGTTAGTTACTAGTAAACACTTTGGCCTACAGTCCATAGATTAGGTGGGGAGGTAAGTTCTGTGTTATCAAATGTCCCTTGCTAGAAGAAAATCACCTTGTATGAAAGATCAAAATCTTCCTGAAATGCTACTTGGGATTACAACCCAGGTGACTATGATTAAGGTCATGGTCGCTGTTGCTAAAAATAGAAATTCAGTTTCCACATAATAACTTGAGTAAGCTATGACCTCTTGATAGCAAAGAGCAAGGTTCGCTAACCACCTAAAATGGCCCCACCTCAGAAATTGATGAAAACTCCTCTGATGATGGTTTAGCATATACATTACACGAAATCAACAATTTTGATCGTACGTATGTTACCATCACGTCACAAAATGCTCTTAATTAGAGCACCTGTTAATCCAATTACCGCTCTTTATTGACGTCGTCAATTATTGATGTCATTTATTGTCTTTATTTTATTTTTTCAAATTTATTTTCAGTACAGCCCAGCAACACACTCAGATTATGCAAAAAAATCTATTGCAGATTGCCATAAAAATATAATCCGAACATTTTGTAGCAATTTACACATTTTCGGATGGACGTTATTCGGACATGTTGGCGATTTGTGGGAAATATTATTTCTTTCCTGAAACGTGATTAAATTCATATGGTTTCATTTAAAAAATTAAAATCTTTTCTGTGAACTATAAATTTTATTTAAACTGAATATCAGTCTTTAAAACTGACTTTAAATAGATAGATAACAGAGCCTGTATAAAGCCGGTTTCAGTAACAGTAAGTAACGCGTCATATGTTAACATATAAAACAATGAATAACATCGCTTGAAAAAAGAACATCCAGAATAGGATTTAGAATAGGATTTAAAGAACACAAACAATGTGGAAACAATGAATTGAAATAATGTGAACAATATAAAAAAATGGTTAAAGAAAGTACGAAATTTAACTGGAAGATTCAAAAAATGGTTACTAAAAAATTAAAACCATGAATTGTAATTGAAGTAAACATTTTCTATGAAAATCCCTTACCTATTTGTAAAGACATACTAAAATATCTTCTCGATCTCTTGGTATTACTAGTAAAAACTGTTTTAATTAAGGAAACTTCAAACTATGCTTTGACTGAGTTAACAAAACGAAACAATCAAAGAAATATGGCTATTAAAAATACTTATTGGTAACTTTAACAGATTGTAACAATAGTGATAAATAGAAATATCATTCATCAACATGGTTCTTTTTTAATGATCAAATTAGATCATCAACATGATCTTTCTATGTAACAAGTTTGACAAAACAGTGTTTATATAATCTATTTAAACATAAATATCCTTATCATTCGGTATCGCTTCCAGAGGTTTCATCAACTTCAAAATGGCAGCATCAGATAGTTGGAACACTCCAGTCACGAACGCCGTAGTTCTCCCTATCACTATTTCTTGCATTAGACAGATACCACACAATAGAGGCCACATGAGAACACATCCCCACGACTCTCGAACCGCACCTGCATGTACAATACCAGCCATCCACTGCGTCCGCCTTCAACCTTCACCCTATCGTATACCTCTTGCTAGAGGTGTGTCTGCCTCTGCATTCTGACGCAGAGAAGATTTGGATCGTCGGTGTTGACTGTGAAACAGTAAATCATTTGTTATATCAATCGTGTTCGTTTTCCCGCATTTTTACAACTGTATGAAAAATGAGTTTTAAGTATGCGATGAATATATATTATAAGACTTACTTCAGCTACCAGTACAGATTGCTACCCAGATGTCTGTGATCAGGGTAAATGTCATTGTTGCTAAAAATAGAAATTCAATCTCCGCATAATAACTTGAGTTTGCTTAGACCTATTGACACCAAATTTAGTATGTGGGTAGCTTATATCAAGACGCAACTTGGGTTTGCTATCCAGATGTCTGTGAACAAGGTCAAGGTCACTGTTGCTTTAAAAAAGAAATAAAGTTTCACATAATAACTTGAGTTTGCGTTGACCTATTGATACCAACTTGCTGTGTGGGTAGCTTATATTAAGATGCAGCTTGGGATCGCTACTTAGATATCTGGGAGCAAGGTCAAGGTCACTTGCTAACAATAGAGTTTTCAGCTTCTACTCAATAACTTCAGCGCACTTTGACCTATTGATACTCAACTTGGCATGTGTGTAGCTTACATGAAAATACAGCCTGGCATTGCTTATCAGGTATCTGGTTTATTAGCTCACCTGAGCCTGCTCAGGGTGAGCTTTTGGGATCGTTGAAAGTCCGGCGTCCGTCGGCGTGCGTCGTGCGTCGTCAACAATTTGACTTAAACAACATCTCCTCCTAAACCGCTGAGCCAACATTGATGAAACATGCCTGGGATATTCCTTGCATGACGCTCTACCAAAGTTGTTAAAAAAATTCTATTCCATCAAGAACTCTGGTTGCTATGGCAACCTAAAGAAAAAAACTTCGAAAATCTTCTTGTCTGAAACCACAAGGCTCTGAGCCTTAAGATTTGGTATGTGGCATTGTCTAGTAGACCTCTATCAAGTTTGTTCAAATTATGCCCCATGGGTCAAATTTGGCCTCGCCCGGGGGGTCAATTGATTTTACATAGCTTATATAGGAAAACTTTAAAAATCTTCTTGTCTGAAACCACAAGGCTTAGAGTTTAAATATTTGGTGTGCAGCATTGTCCAGTTGACCTCTACCAAATTTGTTCAAATAATGGCTCCTGGGTCAAAAAATGGCCCCGCACTGGGGGTCACTTGATTTACACCGAGTTAGATATTTGGTATGAGGCATCATATAGTGGACTTCTACAAAGATTGTTCAAATTATAACCCTGGGGTCAGAACTGGCCCCGCCCTGGGGGTCACTTGATTTGCAAAGAGTTATATAGTAAATTCTTTAAAAATCTTCTTGTCTGAAACCACAAGGTTGGAGCTTAGATATTTGGTATGAGGGATCATCTAGTGGACCTCTACAAAGATTGTTCAAATTATGACCCTGGGGTCAGAATTGGCCCAGCCCTGGGAGTCACTTGATTTACATAGAGTTATATAGGGAAAACTTTAAAAAATCTTCTTGTCAGAAAACGCAAGGCATGGAACTTAGATATTTGGTGTGTAGCATTATCTAGTAGACCTCTACCAAGATTGTTCAAATCATGGCACCTGGGTCAAAATTGGCTCCGCCCAAGGGGTCAGATGTTTTAGATAGAGTTATATAGTAAATTCTTTAAAAATCTTCTTGTCAGAAACAGCAAGGCCTTGATCTTAGATATTTGGTATGAGGCATCATCTAGTGGACCTCTACAAAGATCATTCAAATATTCAGATATTTGGTGTTGAGCATTGTCTAATTGTTCAAATTATGGCCCCTGGGTCAAAATTGGCCCCGCCCAAGAGGTCACATGTTTTACATAGAGTTACATAGCAAAAAACTTTTAAAATCTTCTTGTCACAAACTGCAAGGCCTGGAGCTTAGATATTTGGTAGTATGCACGGTGACCACAGTGGGGTCATCCCCCCTCCCGTGGGGGTCACTCCCTCCCCCGGCCCAAAAATGTTTATCTCATGTTTTAAGTTTTTGCTATGGCTAAATTTTTGACCTACTTTTTTGTTTTTTAGCTACAGCAATGAAATTTGGACCGTGTGCACAGTTTTTCGTTTTGATTTTAAAAATGCCATCGCATGACCTTAACTTTTGACCTACTGACCTTCTTTTTTGTTTTTGGAGCGATGGCAATGAAATTTTGATCATGTGTACAGTTTTTTGTTACGAATTGAAAAATGTCATCGCATGACCTATTTTTTTGACCTACTGACCTACTTTTTGATTTTGGAGCTACACCAATGAAATTTGGACCATGTTTACAGTTTTTTGTTCCGATTGCAAAAATGTCATCGCATGACCTACATTTTTGACCTACTGACCTCATTTTTTGTTTTTTAGCTACAGCAATGAAATTTGGACCACGTGCACATTTTTTCATTTCGATTTCAAAAATGTAATCGCTTGACCTATATTTTTGACCTACTGACCTACATTTTGTTTTTGGAGGTATGGCAATGAAATTTGGACCATATGCACAGTTTTTTGTTCCGATTTCAACAATGTCATCGCATGACCTATATTTTTGACCTATTGACCTACTTTTTTTTGTTTTTGGAGCTACAGCAATGAAATTTGGACCATGTGTACAGTTTTTTGTTCCGATTTCAAAAGCATCATAGCATGACCTATATTTTTGACTTACTTTTTGTTTAAAAGCTTCATTACACAAATTTTCCCTGCATGGATCCTATATTCCGTATGTAGGGTTTGAGGTCACTAGGTTAAGGTCAAGGTCACCATAGCTTATGATAGATATTTCTACTTTTTGTCATAGAGCCTGTATTTATTGACTGATATTTTACATGTTTACATATTTATATTTACATTACTTACATATTTTCAATTAAAACCTGAAATACTGCTTAACAGCAAACCTTCAGTCAAAATACTCAGGTGAGCGATCTAGGGCCACCATGGCCCTCCTGTTTTTATTTTGAACTATTGAAACCAACTTTCTGTGTTGGTACCAAAATAACAGCATCATTTTTCTTCACTGCCATATTTTTTCCTAATACCTGTCACATCAATACTTGGTCGTTGAAAACCGGGTTTTCGCCGCATTGCGGCGCTTCTTGTCTTCTTCTTGTAATAGAGCCTCTTTATTTATTGAACAATATTTTAGACATTTGGTTTATAGGCACCTTCTATGAACATCTCCCATTCACTAGAGCCAGGGTCAAATCAGTGAGGCTGAAAATAGATTTTTGTACCTTTCATTATAGATCTTTCATTTACAGACCAGTATTTAAGATCTTTGATATATATGTACACTGCATGGACCTCTACCACTCGATGAGGTTTGAGATCAGTGTGATCTAGGTCACAGAGTTTAAAATAAATCTTTCTACTTTACGTCATAGTTATATGCTTGGATTCGATTTAATATAAACCAAACTTTCATTAAACATTTATAAACAGTAGATTTTCTTTCTTTTCCTGAACCAACCTGATCCCATCATGGAGTTCAGAGGTATAGGGGCTAAAATATAGGCATATTTTGATATGTCTGCATGATAGTAGATTCACAGCTTTGATTATCTTACAAACCCACTGGCTTGGTTTCAAAATAAATTAACACAACTATAATTATGAACTTGAGCAATGGGACACAGGTGAGCAGTTACGGTCCATCATGACCCTCTTGTTGACTATAAATACCTCAAACAAAAATTGGTTATAGTGATGCCTTAATAAACAAACAAAATCTTTTACAGGAGAATGGTTTCGGTGTTTGGCAGGGAAATACCAGCCTTATGAATATAGTATCAGATGTTTAGATTGTCCAGAAGGAATGTACTGTTCCAGGAGTAACCTTACAAAACCAACTGGTAGTTGTGATCCAGGCTGGTACTTGTGAAAGAAAGGAGATAAACCCACGACCATTGGGAAAAATTTGTCCAGCTGGATTTATGTGTCCAGATGGTATGTATACTAACAGATTTATTATGCTATCTGAAAAAATTTGGGTGAGCATATAGGTTGCCTTTTTTGGGTCCGTCTTGTTTTTGTTGTCTATATGCATTATAATTTTCTATAAATATCTGATGATAGCGTGCTTACTGTTCTATTTTTTGAACTATCAATAACCTAGTTGTTATACTTCTGTTTTGGAAATTGCTGGAATATGTTATAAACTTCTTATTGTGGCTATATTTAAAACATTGTAGATGTATTTTGAATATTGAAGAATGTTCTAGATTATATTTGTTCTGGTGTTTCATTTATGTGTATAAAATTTTTCTTAAAACAGTATCTTTGTCATAAAAATATTGGATAAAATTTTCATCAGTGACAGTTTACTATTACCAGAATATTTGGAAATATTTTTCATTATTCTTCGTGAGGAATTAATTCAACTTTTCAACTACTTGTGAGATTACCCTACTAAAAGTTATTATGGATATTTGTGGAAAATACTTAAACAGTGATTAAGACATTTAACTCTTATCAGGATCAGATAGGGTTATTAATTTATTTAGCACTCCACTAAATCTAGGTACTGTAAAAATATTTTTGTAACTTTGTGTAATTGTACTTTAATAATTTAGTAATTTGTTTTAAGAATACATTTTTGTTCTTTCTGTTACACTTCTGGTTTGGACTGTAACACTTTCAATCGACATGTCTGTCTGCACATCTATCATGCTTTTTGTCCAGACCGTAACTCACAATCTAATAAAGATATCAACATGAAACATCATAGATAGATAGATCTCACTAAAGAAAATTGCATTGTTCAAAAACCTGTACTCTGAACTTGATTTTGGAGTTATTGCCTTTTGTTGATTTTTCATACTTAATTTTTGTCCAGAGGATAACCATTAGACAATGAGCTCTTTAAAATTTCATTAGTGGATAGATTTTGTGAAGGACAAGGGCAATTCACAATAACTGTTTTTCTGCACTTCAAAATTTTGGAGTAATTGCCCTTTGTTAGCTCACCTGAGCATTTGGCTCATGGTGAGCTATTGTGACCGGTCTTTGTCCGTCGTCCGTCAACAATTTCATTCAAACGACATCTTCTCTGAAACCTCTGGCCCAAAGTTGATGAAAATTGCCTGGATATTCCTTGCATGAAGCTCTACAAAAGTTGTTCAAAGTATTCAATTCCATCAAGAACTCTGGTTGCTATGGCAACCTAAAGGAAAAACTTTGGAAATCTTCTTGTATGAAACCACAAGGCCCTGAGCCTTAAGATTTGGTATGTGGCATTGTCTAGTAAACCTCTACCAAATTTGTTCAAATTCAGCCCCTGGGGTCAAATTTGGCCCCGCCCCGGGGGTCAACTGATTTAACATAGTGAAACTTTAAAAATCTTCTTGTCTGAAACCACAAGACCCTGAGACTTAAGATTTGGTATATAGCAATGTTGGTGGACCTCTACCAAGTTTGTTCAATTTCAGCCCATGGGGTCAAATTTGGCCCCTACCCGGGGGTCAATGGATTTTACATAGGCTTATATAGTAAAACTTAAAAAAATTCTTCTTGTCTAAAAACCACAAGGTCCCGAGATCTAAGATTTGGTATGTAGCATTGTCTTGTGGACCTCTACCAAATGTGTTCAAATTATGCCCCTGGGGCTCAAATTTGGCCGTACCCCGGGGGTCAACTTATTTACATAGGGAAAACTTTGAAAATCTTCTTGTTTGTATAAAATACGAGATCTTTGAATATCTTCAGTTAGAAAATGTAATGTTGCATCTGATGTTTGCTTAACGGTAGACCCTCAGGCATGGTACTCAGGTGAGCGATCCAGGGCCATCATGGCCCTTTTGTTATTAAGGGTATTAATAAAGGGTAATGATTTATACTTAACCTTGAGGTCCTTAATAGCTTATTACAATAATGAATAATTTCTTTTTAAAGCTTTTCGAGTTCTCTTGCAAGCAAGTAAAATATATAAAAGGGAAATAATTTCAAAATAAGGCAAGGTAGAGTTATGTCCCCTATATACTCTGTTCAATGCCATCTATAATTGCACAAAGTTACAACAAATTGCCATAAACAGTTATGGATCAAAGTCTGAAAACAAAGGTGACAATTCAGTAAAGGTGATAGATGAGGTTATTGTTCTGACGTACTGCTCTTCCTCTAAATATCGTCCATAATTGTGTGAAATATTAACTAAATCACTTGTAAGTTCTAGAGCAATGCTCTGGACAAGCATTACAGAACACAATGGAGATTATTCTAAATAGAAGCAGGAGAGAATTTTGGTTTTTGCACACTGCACTTCTCTGTGTTTACTATAAGTGTGTGAAATATTAATAAATATTATTCCCTTTTATGGTTTTCAAGTTATCTTGCAAACAAGCATTAACAAAACAACAAAGGGAGATGATTTAAAAATTGGGGCATGACAGAGTCATGATTCTTGCATATTTCATATTTACTCAGTGGTCACTGCCCTTGTATGAAATATCAGCTTGATCCCTTCATTAGTTTTTGAGTTGTGCTTTTTACATTCTTATACCAATATTTCATGGGGCAGGATTCAAGATGAGGCAAGGTAGAGTTATGGTTCTTAGACACTGCATTCCCCTTTGAGGTCATCTCTAATTGTATGCAAACTGAATGAATTCCCTTAATAACATTTACAACATTTACATTAACAATAACAAACAAACAAGCATTATAAGGGAGATCATTTCAATAAAGAAGCAAGACAGAGTAACAGTTTTTGCACACTGCACTTCCTCTTCATGTTCTTTAACTGTGGGTAAACAAAATCCCATTTATTGTCCACCGTCTTTTCGAAGAAAACAGGGGATATAGAAATGGGCTCCGTCCGTCTGTCCTTCCTTCTGTCCGCCTGTCTGTCCGTCCGTCACACTTTCGTGTCCAGTACATAACTAGCCATTCATGAACAGAATTTGAAATAGTTTGGCACAAATGTTTGTTATAATAAGACGATGTGCCATGCATGACATCCATACCCCTTCCTCCAAAGTCAAGGTCATACTTGATAATTAAATGTCAACATTGTCTGTTGGAGTGTATATGTCGTGTTAGACAGAAGGGTGACCCAGAATTTGCAGCCATACTTTCTCATGTAAAGACAGGTGACTTCACTGATGAAGATATTGTGAATTTGCAAGAGCTACAAAATACTCCAACTGATTCATTTCTGCATGACATAGTCAATATGTTTTTAACTAATGATCAAGCAGGAACATACAATAATCAAATAATAAAGATTTACCTTGAAAAGTAACTATACATTCAATAGATTCAAAGAGAGATAAGCATACAAACAGTACAAATAACCACCAGTCAGATATACTCAACATGGGGATTACCGTCTACTCTAACTATAGCTGTTGGAGCTACTGTCATGATCACAAAGAATATTGATCTTCCTGACCGTCTACGAAATGGTGTTGTTGGAAAAGTTGAATTCATAAGCCTTGATGAACATAAGCCATTAAAAGGAACAGTATTTTTAAAGTTTTCTGATCCTAGCATTGGAAGAGAAAGTGAAAAGAGAAGCCCACAACATTCAAGGGATTGTGTACCAATCCAGGCCTCAGTGAAGTACCCTACACACACAGTATTGCTAACCTCGAACTACCTCCAAACATGAAGTCTGTCATGCAGGGTCATGCTTATACAATGCTCAGCAGGGCAACGTCACGTGATCATTTGAAGTGAGTCAATTTTACTGCAGACAAGATCAAAGTAAACAAGTTGGCTCTAGTAGAAATGGACAGGCTGCGTGAGCATTGTACTTTCAGTTGGGAACATCCATTCAAAAACTTGGACCCTAATGCCAGTGTGCACATTGATTTTCTCAACATTTGTTCCCTTAAGCCCACCTCTCAGACTTGGCTGCCCAAAGACATATTTCAAGATTAAATGCTCTTTGCTTAATAGAAACTCACACTACAGAAGAACGTTCTTTAGAAGGATTCTATGGATACTTTAAGCCGACACAACATGATCTAGCAATATTCACTAAAGAGAGTCAACTGATTTTGTAAATAACAGTTCCCTCCAGTTTATGTCTAGAATAGTTTCAGACCAAGGTATAATCTTTCTCATAACTGTTACTTACAGACCACCTCAATTCAGCAAAAATGTGTTTTTATGCCCCTGAAGGGAGGCATTGTAATCGCACTGTCCGTCCATCCGTACGTCAGTCCGTCCGTCTTGTAAAATCTTGTCCTCGCTTACATCTCTAAAACCGCTCAAGGGATTTCATTGAAACTTAACAGGAGTGTTTGTCACCGAGTCTAGTTGTGGATATCATCAGGAGATTCCTCTCGATTTATTTTTGGCAGAGTTATGGGCACTTAGTCATTTTTTACTCTAAAATCTTGTCCTCACTTCATCTCCAAATCCACTTGAGGGATTTCATTGAAACTTAACGAGAGTTTTTGTCACCAAGCCTAGTTGTGCATGTCATCAGGAGATTCTGCTCGGATTATTTTTGGCAGAGTTATTGGCACTTAGTCATTTTTTTACTCTAACCTTTACATTAAAGTCTTGTCCACACTTCATCTCCAAAACCGCTTGGAGAATTTCATTGAAACTTCACATGAATATTTATCACCAAGTCTAGTTGTGCATATTGTCTTTCTGAGTTTCTGCTCGGATTATTTTTCAACTTGGGGGGGGGGGGATTTAGATTTGCCCTTGTCTGTCCGTCCGTCCGTTCCAAATAGTTGTGTCGCCTGAAGCTCCAAAAGCGCTGGAGATAGAGTCATGAAACTTTACAGGAATGTTGATCAGCATGTGAAGTTGTGCACTTGTGGTTTTTTGTATAGATCTATTTGGAATTGTTAGAGTTATTGCCCTTTACTTAGTAAAAATAATAATTTTCAACTTGTGTCGCCTGTACCTGCAAAAGCGCTGCACTTACAGTCAAGAAACTTTACAGGAATGTTGATCAGCATGTAAAGTTGTGCACCTGGGTTTTTCCGTATAGATTCCTTTGGAACTGTTAGAGTTATGGTCCCTTACATACTCAAAATTTGCAATTTTCAACTTCTGTCGCCTGTACCTGCAAAATCGCTGCATCTACAGTCAAGAAACTTTACAGGAATGTTGATCAGCATGTAAAGTTATGCACCTGGGGTTTCCCGAATGGATTTATTTGGAATTGTTAGAGTTTTGGCCCCTTACATACTCAAAATTTGCAATTTTCAACTTGTGTCGCCTTTACCTGCAAAAGCGCCACACCTAAAGTCAAGAAACTTTACAGGAATGTTGATCAGCACGTAAAGTTGTGCACTTGGGGTATCCCGTATAGATTCATTCGGAATTGTCAGAGTTATGGCCCCTTACATACTCAAAATTTGCTATTTTCAACTTGTGTCGCCTGTAACTGCAAAAGTGCCGGAGCAAGAGTCACCCAGTTCGGAGCAGGGTTGACATACTGTGTCTGACTGAAGCAAATGTCTATGAGAATAAAGTACAGTACCATCAGCTTGGGTAGATTTTGACATGTTTGCCTATGTCACGGGAAGACAACTGCCATGGTTTGTTGTTCTACACACGAGATTAGTTGCCAGTGACAACTTCCAGTGTTTCACATCAAACTCATATGGTACAAGTGTCAGTTAACATCTCATCAGAGCTCTGTCCAAGGTCTGTCTTCTCTACAGATTTCCACCCTCGAACATAACAGACTTTATTAATATTGCAGATCAAACTTCTTCTCTAGATGTACTGCTTGGAGATTTCAACTTAGCTTTTAATTCTACAAATTATACAAGACTGTCACAGAAATTGAATAACTATTTCCAGTGTGTGCACCTCCCAACTCACAGAGGTGGTTCTACACTTGACCTTGTCTACATACAGAATAATATTCTACAACCCAGATTATCCTGCCTGTCAACCTTCTTCTCAAACCTACATTGTTGACCTACAGTTTGATACCTAAAACTTTTTCCTTCTTCTTAGTGAGTTTAACGCTGTTCAAATGGTCAAATTGCAGACTCAGTTTGATTGAGCATGTTCATGGACATTAATGGAAAATGCAAGTTACCGTCCACGCCCGTTAGCACCAGCCTAAGCAGAATTCAACATTTAAGTATTGAAATGGTGAAATTTTGTTCCAACAATTGCTTAAAATTGTTTGCTATTTAGATGAAAATGGACATTTTATAAACAGCCTGACTTACATAACATATAACTTAGGAACTTAGTACAAATTAGACATGAAAACACCTGTTTACCATCTGCAAACTCCAAGAATGTCCAACTATGCATACAGAATTGTGAAGGATGATATTCATCCATTGGTCACAGTGTTGGAGACAGTATTTTGAGTCTTCACACAACAACAGGTTTCGTATAGTTGTCATTTTGTTAAACCAATCTTATTAATGATTCAGCGTGTATGACTATCTCGTGGCCATATTGCTAGCTATATGAGTAGCTAGGTTGAGTGGGAGCATCTGTGTCCAATGGACACATTTCTAGTTTCCATTATTTTTAATGCATGGGGGCCCCCTCTCTTACCTCCCACCACGTTAACCACCCCTCCCACCACCACCACCAATTTTTTTTCATCTGATATGACAAGGTACTTGCCCTAACCAACTCTAATATTTTTATAGCCCCAAAATGAAGTTAGTGGGGTATATTGGAGTCACCCGATGGTTGGTCAGTCGGTCGGTCGGTCGGGGTGTACCTTGTCCGGAGCATAACTTGAAAACTACTGGTTGGAATTCAGTGCAACTTCATACAATGGTCAAGCACAATGAGAGGAAGTGCAGTGTCCAAGAATCATAACTCTATCTTCCATATTTTCTGAGTAATTGCCCTTTATTGGTTTTCCTTTTCCGGAGCATAACGTAAAAACTACTGGTTGGAATTCAGTGCAACTACATACAATGGTCAAGCACAATGAGAGAAAAAGCAGTGTCCAAGAATCATAACTCCATCTTCACTATTTTCAGAGTAATTGCCCTTTGTTAGGTTTTCCTTTGTAGAAGCAAAACTTGAAAACTACTGGTTTGAATTCAGTTCAACCTCATCCAATGGTCAAGCACAATGAGAGGAAGTGCATTGTTCAAGAATCATAACTCCAAATTCTCTATTTGCAGAGTTATGGCTCTTTATTGGTTTTCTTTATTCGGAGCATTGCTTGAAAACTACTGGTTGGAATTCAGTGCAACTTCTAACAATGGTCAAGCACAATGAGAGGAAGCGCAATGTCCAAGAATCATAACTCCATGTTCACTATTTGCAGAGTTATTGCCCTTTGTTGATTTTCCTTTGTATGGAGGATAACTTGAAAACTACTGGTTGGAATTCAATGCAACTTCATACAATGGTCAAGCACAATGAGAGGAAGTGCAGTGTCCAAGAATCATTACTCCATCTTCTCTATTTGCAGAGTTATTACCCTAATTTGTTTTCTTTATTTGGAGCATAACTTGAAAACTACTGGTTGGAATTCAATGCAACTTCATACAATGATAAAGCACAATAAGAGAAAGTGCATTGTATAAGAGCTATAACTCCATCTTACACTATTTGCAGAGTATTGCCCTTACTTGGATTTCCTTTTCCTGAATATTATTTGGAAACTCTTGGTTGGAATTCAATGCAACTTCATACAATGTTTAAGCACATTAAGTGGATGTGCTATGTACAAGAGCTATAACACTGTCTTCACTGTTGGCACAGTTATTGCCCTTTGTTAGTTTTCTTTGTCTGGAGAATAATTTGAAAACTATTTTTTTGAAATTAAATATAACTTCATATGATGGTCAGGCGCAATGAGAGGAAATGCAATGTACAAGAACCACAACTGTCTTTAATTGTCACAACCATAAATCTAATTCAGTTTTTTTTCGAAGTATTCTGTTACTAAATTGATAACTTCCTCTGTTCTGTAGCGGTGTTTTGGGGGTATTAATTACATTTAGTGATAGCTCTAGTTTCACTTGGGCCTCTTGTTTGAATTGGCTTATTAATCCCCTGTCGCAAAGTGGGGAGGGGATTATAGTAATGGCCTCCGTCCGTCCGAAACACTTTCGTGTCCGCTCCATAACTTTTAAACCGCTGAATTTTTTTCTAAATAACTTGGCATCAAGTGATCACCATTATAAGACGATGTGCAGAGCACAATGATTGGGTTGCTACCCCCAGGGTCAAGGTCACACTAATAGGTCAAGTGTTAAAAGTCAACATTTTGTGTCCGCTTCATAAGTTTTAAACCGCTGAAGATTTTTTTTAATAACTTGGCACAAATGGTCCACATTATAAGTCTATGTGCAGAGCACAATAATTGGGTTGCTACCCCCAAGGTCAAGGTCACACTTAAAGGTCCAGTGTTAAAAGTCTACATTTCGTGTCCGCTCCATAACTTTTAAACTGCTGAAATTTTTTTGAAATAACTTGGCACAAGTGATCACCATTATGAGACGATGTGCAGAGCGCAATAATTGGGTTGCTTCCCACAAGGTGAAGGTCACAGTTTAAGGTCAAATATTCAATTTCACGTCTGCTTTATAACTTACTAACTTGGCATTCGAACAGTTTTTTTATTTCTTTGCACAAATGATCACCACTATGACACAATGTGCAGAACCCAACATCTGTCCGTCTGTCCCTCCGTCTGTCCGTCTGTAACACTTTCGTTTCCACTCAATAACTTGTAAACTGCTGAATTTTTTTAAACTAACTTGGCTTATGAAAAGTTTTTTTTTATTACTTTCCACAAGTGATCACCACTATGACACAATGTGCATAACCCAACATCTGTCCGTCCGTCCGTCTGTCCGTCCGTAACACTTTCGTGTCCGCTCCATAACTTTTAAACTACTGAATTTTTTTTTAAATAACTTAGCACAAGTGATCACCATTATGAGGCGTTTTGCAGAGCGCAATTATTGGGTTGCTACCCCCAAGGTCAAGGTCACACAGAAAGGTCAAGTGTTAAAAAGTCTTCATTTCGTATCTTCTCCATAACTTTTAAACCGCTGAAAATGTTTTGAAATAGCTTAGCACAAGTGATCACCATAATGAGGCGATGTGCAGAGCACAACAGTTGGGTTGCTTCCCCCAAGGTCAAGGTCACACTTAAAAGTCAAGTGTTAAAAAGTTGCATTTTGTCTCCGCTCCATAACTTTTAAACCACTAAAAATGTTTTGAAATAACTTGGCACAAGTGATCACCATTATGAGACAATGTGCAGAGCACAATAATTGGGTTGCTAACAACAAGGTCAGGGTCACATTTTAAAGTCAAATATCCACATTTCACGTCTGCTCTATAATTTACTAACTTGGCTTACGAAAAGTTTTTTAATTACTTTGCACAAATGATCACCACTATGACACGATGTGTAGAACCCAACTTCCAGGTTGCTACCCCCAAGGTCAAGCTAAAATGTTCTCCATAACTTTTTGACTTTATAGAAGATTTTAAATAACTTGGCACAAATAATTACTATCGACTATGTGCTAATAATATGAATGGCACAACATCAAGGTCATGGTTTGTTAAAGGTCAAGAAGTACATTTTCATGTCTGCGTCGGAGGGGGATTTAGCTGTCCTTCAGACTGCCTTGTATTTTATTATCCAGCACTGAGAAAAGTGGAGCGTGCTGTCTGCGAACAGGTCTTGTTTACTATAACTTTTATATTAAAATCTTGTCCAAGCTACATCTCCAAAACCACTTGGGAGATTTTATTGAAACCAGAATGTTTGTCACCAAGCCTTGTTATATATGAATCATCAGTAGGGGTTGGGAACAAAACAATATTGTTTGTATTCAAGGCCAAACTCACAGCTTTCTGTTTCATTGAATGATTATGTCTTCAACCTTCATATAAGAATCCGAAGCAGAAAAACATTACTTAACCATTTACCTTCAGTTCATGCTCTAGTTTTTGTCTGATCTCTTTTCCACAGGCATATTCAATTATATATTTACACCAGTTTCAGTTCAAAGCTACATTTCAGGGGTATATGTCAACTTCCAGTGACAGCTCTTGTGTACTGTCCTCTCATCTGCCGTCAATGCTATTCCTAAGTCACATAATATTTTACTTGGCCCTTAACTTCCTTATTAGTAAGTGGATGTCCCTTGATGTGTAAAGCTGTGTTTTTCAGGCAGGTTGTAAAAGTTAAATTTAAAAGTTTTAACAAGTGGTGAAACAACAGATTTTTGGATATAAATGGATTTAAAGTACTGCACATTGCAATTAAATGTAAAAGGAACATTAAAATGGAAAAATAAACTTTTCATTATAGAAATTTGAGAGTTCAAAGCAACAGACCGTGCTATGTTTATTTAACTGACAAGTTAACAGTAGTGAAGATAAGATAGTTTTACATAAAACTTATGGACAGGTGTATAAGAAAAACAGACTAGAAACAGTATACTGCACAGAAAAAAATAACAGTGTCTAGAATATAATGCCAACTAAGAATAATAAAAAAAAAACAGACATAATAGTAACTCAAGTTCAAGCGAATTAGATAGTAGTATGGAAATAGAAGTAAAACAAAAGAACTAAAAAGGAAAAACAGAAGAAAGTTTACAAACAATTGCTGAAATGAGTGAAAAGACCCAAGACAAAGACAGTTCACTAGATATAAAGAAAGAGTTGCAAGCGATAAATAAGAAATTATCGAATGTAATATCAAAAGGAGATAATACATTGAAAGACCTGATAGTTGAAACTATCAATAAACTAAAAGAAAGTCTTTTAGAGTCAGTGATAAAGAGAATTGAAATTCTAGATAGTTCGCTTCATGATAGTGAAATGGAGAAAGAAAAACTGCAAAAGAAAGTAGAAGCATTGAATTATGCAATGCAATCAGAAGAAAATCAAGAACTTCGTGAAACAGTTATGTTACAGAATGAAAAATTTAACACACTGTAACAATACAGTCGTAGAAACAATGTTATTATTAGTGGTATTCCAGAAGAAATAATAATATCTGCGAACGAAGTGGATAACCAAGAAAACCAATCTGAAGTATGTACAAATTTGGCAAACGAAAAAAATGACCAGGAGAAGGAATCTGAAGAGGCAAAAACATCCATAACAACAACACGATTTAGTGATGTTTTAAAAAAATACAAAATCAAGTGTTAAAATGCCAGATAATAAAGCATTAAATGAAACAAAAGAAACAGCGTTTGAGATGCCAGAAGAAACAACAAAACTTTTGATAAAGAAACTCAAAGAAAAAATCCCAAGCTTAACAATCAGTTATTGCCCACAGACTTGGTAAAAAAGAAGATGGAAAAGCAAGGCCTATCATTGTAAAGTTTGTGTCGAGGATGAAACGCAATGAACTTTTAAGTAAACGAAAAGCACTATTTGGGTCAAGTATTTACATAAATGAAGATTTAGCAAGATTAAATTGTCATGTTCTAGGAGTGATTAAAAACAGCTTCAACAAGGAGAGAAAATTTGGGCACGTGATGGACAACTCTTTGTTAAAAATAAATCAGATTTTGTTCGTAAAATACCTTACAGTGAATTTAGAGTTTGGATGGGAAACAATTGGTCGTATGTTGTTAAAAAAATTGCTTAAACACTAAAGCGCAGCGCTTTAATTTCTGAACAGTATACATCAATTTATTGTCATGGTACACTGCTTTTTAAATATACATGATCAATTGTTAAATGTGTTATTGGATTACAGCAATCCAGAATGCTAGTATCAACATAAATTGTGTGATAAACAAATATCAATCATATTTATACTGACCATATATTTGTGTAAAGATACCAAAATGTGAAAAAAAGTTAGATATTTTTTTTATCCTATGTCTTGGAAATAATTATTAATGGCTCAGATAAGAGCATAACTATTAAAAGTTCGGTAACGGATATGTTAAAAAATGTATCTTTTTCTAAACGGCAGATCAGTTAAATGAAAAATTGTTACTACATATAATAATACACAAAGATCTTTTCCTATTATTCTTTTACAAACATTTATTATTAAATCCATAGCATGGCGAAAGTATATGGAGAATGTTCTCCAATTTAAGAGTTGACTGTTTGATTTTTTTTCTTGGAGAAAAAAAAACCCCATGAATTTCTGTGTAAGGATACCAGAATGTGCAAAAAAAAAAAAAAAAAGATTTTTTTCTATCTTATGTATTGGAATTTGATTATCAATGGCTTAAATAAGAGCATAAAAAAATAATTTTAAGTTCAGTAACTGATATTTATTTTTTTTTTCTAAATGGCATATCAGTTAAAAAATGTTACTACATATATTTTGTTGTAATAATACACAAAGATTTTTTTTCCTATTATTCTTTTACAACATTTGTTATTAGTTTCATAGCATGGCGAAAGTATATGGAGTATGTTCTTCATCTTAAGAGTTGACTGATTATTGTTTTTTTGTTTGTTTTTTTTTTTTTGAGAAAAAAAACATGTATTTTAAGAAAACAGTTCTTATTGGTTTTGTTGCTAAATAAAAGATATTTTTTTTCTCTGTCAAAAAAATCAATTGTTTCAAAATTGAAATACAAAGGTTTATCTATCGAATGGTGAATGTATGTATTTAGTATGTACATATAAATGGAATATTGATGTGGAATATTGTGTATAAGTGTATGTATTTAGTACGTACTTTAGGGACTGTCATATTATAAAAGATGAGGAAGTCAGTTAAGTGAACTGGGTATTTTTGTGATTTTTTTAGTATAGATGAACCTAGTGAAAAAAATTTCTCTCCTTTTTTTTTTTTGAAGGTTTCCTTCATGATGCTGTTCTTTATTTTCTTTTTCAAAAAAGATAATTAATTGAAATGGATATAAGTCCGGTATTCAATCAAGTAAACTGAATATTTTTGCTATGTTTTCCTTTTTTAAATATTAAAGAATCTTGTAATAAAAAATGTAGATTTTTCTTTTATGATATCTTAAAACATAATGCCTCTCTGTTGCTGTTCTTTGTTTTTTTCTTTTTAAAAACATTTAAAAAAATGAATCAGTTGATCCAGAAATGGATTAATTTCTAGGTATTTTTATGTAAGTAAATTCACGTAGTTAAAAAATGACTTGTGAAGTTAATATTACAATGAAAAATATTAAATGTCTAAAATAATTATGTATTAAATACTGAACTCTCAAAAACAATTAGATATGCCTTTATTTCAGGGCTTGATACATGTTTTTAAAACACATTGTTTGTCAGATAGTTGTAAAGAAAATACTTATTTCATCAATGATAAATGGAAACTTCCATAGCATCTTTAAATGTAAGATTTGTTTAGGTAATCAACAGAAACGATTGCAAGTCTTTGAATGGTTAAGACAAACAAATAAATCCATTTTTATGTTACAAGAAACACATTCTACTAAGAAAACATTTAAAACATGGAAAAATGATTGGCAAGGTGAATACTTTTTTAGTGGAATAAATTCTAACAAAGAAGGGGTAGCCATTTTAATTCATCTGAATAAAAACATTAAGATTATTACTAAGACAGAACTGCTAACAGGTCGAATTATAACAGCGGATATCAACATAGACGAAAATATAATAACATTAATTAATATTTATGGACCCAATAATGATGATATAAACTTTTTTAATATTCCAGAAACATATATTCAAAACAATAATAATAAATCCTTTATAATCGGGGGAGATTTTAACACAATACAAGACTTAAGACTGGACAAATTAAATAGCAATAGAGACACCCATAAAAAATGCAGAAATAAAATACAAGAAATAATAAATACTTGTGATTAAATTGATATATGGCGAATAAAAAACCCGGAAAAACAAAAAATATACTTGGTATTCTAATACAAAACCGCATTTCAGATTAGATTATTTTTTAATTTCAGACAACTTGCAAAATATAGTTTAATCATGTAATATAAAAACTGGTTATAAAACAAATCATTCATTTATAGATATAACCATCGATAACTTGCGAATTGAAAAAGGTCCTGGTTTATCTAAAATGAATAACACAATTATACTAGAAAAAGAGTACCAAGATACTAAGATACTATAAAAGCAGCTATTAAAGAAATTCCGGAAAATAATCAAAATTGTCATCCAAACGTATTATGGGAGATAATAAAAGGTACAGTACGAAATGAAACAATAAAATATTCTGCATATATGAATAAACAACGAAAAAAAGAAGAATATGAATTACAGCATGATATAAATTTATTAGAGCATCAACTGAATAATCAGATAACAAACACAGATAACATTACTATGCAACAGACTGAAAAAAAAATTGGAAAAAAAGAACGATCGTAAAATAAATGGTCATATATTAAGAGCAAGAGCAATTCACGTGGAATACAACGAAAAAAAACACAAAATACTTTGCAGATTTATAAAGGAAAAAGGCAGAAAAGAAATGTATAACTAAATTAAGGGTTAATAATGAAATAATTGATGGAAAAGAAAATATTAAAAAAGCACAAGTAGTTTTTTTTCCAAAAACTTTATGAAGAGAACAACAGTAGTTATGATCAAGAATTTTATGATAAACTTTTCTCTCAAGAAATTAATAAATTAAGTGAAGTAGAAAAACAAAGCTGTGAGGTGTTGTTAACACAATATGAATGTGAGTGCGCTTTAAAAGATATGGAGAATAATAAGAGTCCGGGATCGGATGGATTGAGTGTTGAATTCTACAAGATATTTTGGAAATCTATAAAAACTTTCTATTTAGATTCAATAAATTACTCATAACAAACTTAACATCTCACTACTTTACAAAAGCAGGGCATTATATCCTTAATTCCAAAACCTAATAAAGACCTTTTGCATTTATCTAACTGGAGACCCATAAGTTTATTAAATGTAGATTACAAAATTGCAACAAAAGCTATATCAAACAGAATAAAACGTGTTTTACCAACTATCATAAGCTTTGAACAAACCGGTTTCATGAAAAATAGATATATAGGAGAAAATGTACGGACCATATTTGATATAATAGAATACTTAAATAAAAATAACAAACAAGGACTCCTATTCTTTGAAAATTTCAAAAGGCATTTGATAGTTTAAAACATGATTATATTACACAATGCTTGAAAAGATTTAATTTTGGTAAGGATTTAATTAATTGGACAAAAGTTTTTTTATAACGACATATCAAGCATGGTCTTAAATAACGGGCATCTTTCAAAGTCTTTTGCAATAAAAAAAGGAGTCAGACAAGGCTGTCTTTTATCATCTTCCTTATTTATAATGTGCCTTGAATTGCTATCAAATTATATTAAAAACAATAAAAACATAATTGGAATTACCGTAAATGGAACAGAAATAAAACAGACCTTTTTTGCAGATGATGCAACGTTTATCAACAACGGAAGTCAAATCTCTTTTGAAACACTTATTGAGACATTAACCAAATTCAGTAAAGTTTCAGGCCTAAACCTCAATACACCAAAATCAAAAGTATTAAGGGTGGGATCTTTAAATAAAACAAATATAGTATTCTGCAAAACCAAGAACTTCATTTGGACTTCTTCACATGCAGATACTCTAAGAATGACCTTTTACAATGACTCGAAATTAAATCTTGAAAAGAATTTAGAACCAAAAATAAAAGAATTTCAAGAATGCTTAAAACAGTGGCAACATAGGAAACTTACATTAATGGGAAAAATTAAAGTGATCAAAACTTTTGCTATTCCTAAATTAATTTATCCTTTCTCTGTCTTAAAAAATCCAAAACAAAAAGACATATATATAATTACAAAAGACGTGTTTAAATTTATATGGGATGGTAAACCAGAAAAAATTAAAAGAGTTCAACTCTATCAGAACCACATGAATGGTGGATTAAAAGTTACTAACATAGAAATGATGTTAAATGCTATTAAATCTGGCTGGGTAAAAAGATATATTGATGAAAAGAACAATGGAAAATGGAAAATATTCTTTCAAGACATCTTTAAAAATTTTGGAGATTCTCTTTTATTTGAAAGTAATCTTATCAAAAAGATATAGAAAATATTGCAAAGAAAGGAACTTTGTGATGAAATCTTGGTTTTTAGTAAGCAATAAATTCACAGGTGAAATTGATAAAGTTGGAAAACAAATAATCTGGAATAATTCAGATATAAAAATACAAAATACAACAGTATTTTATAAAACTTGGTTTCAAAAAGGAATAAAATACATTGAACATCTATTTGATTATCGTCCAAAAAGATTCTAAAACTTTAATCAATTTAGATATCTTTATAACATTCAGCAAACAGACTTTCTTTAATATCATAGTCTTATTAAACTCATACCACCTCAATATAAACAAAAACTTATGCAGGAAGAAATAAATACAATGGGTAAAAGTACACTTTTAAACAAAATTAACACATTAAAGAAGATAACAAAATATATATACAATATTCAGATGGAAAATTATGAAAATGAAAAATTAAAAGAGAAGTGGGTAAATAGCATAGATATAAATGAAAATGATTTTAAGTGGAAAGACATGTTTTCAAATATTTACACATCTACTATTGATACCAACTTACGTAATTTTCAATATAAATTCTTAATGCGCTTAATACCAACAAATAAATATTTATACAAATGTAAATTGTCCTCTTCAAATATATGTGACTTTTGCAGTAGTTATATAGAAAAAATAGAACATTTATTCTGGGAATATTCTGCTACACAAGAGTTATGGAGTAATTTGAGTAGGTATTTGAAATTAAAATCATTTAACATTAATATTAGTAAACAAGATGCTTTATTTGGTAATGGTCAACAAGATAAATCATAAAACTTCATTTTCATTTAAATGAAATTCAATATAGTTAAAATGAAATTAAGACATGAAATTCCTACTTTTAAAATATTCATCAACTACCTTCAAACTAAAAATAGAAACAGAAAAAGAAATAGCTTTATCAAAAGATAAACTTGATACCAACCTACAGAATGGAGTAAATTTATCATTTAAGAAATTAAAAAAAAAATGACATCCGAGAAATGGTTGTTTTTTTTCTTATTCGTTAGTTTAAAGTTTTGAATTTAACATTTACATATACTTATTTTTTTTAAAATCAAGGACACTAGATATTATTATTTATTTATATATGTGAAAGGAGATGAAAGAAAATTTTCACATTGTATGCAAAAATAGTGTGTAAATATATGTCTATGTATGCATGCATGTGTGTGTGTGCGGATCTGTGTGTATGTGGGAGTGTGTGTGTGTGCGTGTGTGTGCATGTGCGAGTGTGCATGTGCGAGTGTGCATAAATTGTGTGTATAGAGTGTATATATATGTCAGAGTGATGTACAGTGAGTACGGTTAGAACAATAGCGTGATTAATGTCGGATATTATACATGCAATCAATGTGTAAAATGATTGTGAAAAAAAAAAAATATTTTACTTGGTGGAGACTTTAACTTGATGCCTGATGATCCAGTTGTGATTAAGTTTTGTCATGATAATCAACTTCGACAATAAGTAGGAAAGCCAACTTATCAGTTGGGAAGAACACTGGAGCTGAATTTTGCACCTGATAACATTCAGTGCACTAGTGGAGTGATTCCAGTTTCTTACACAGACCATTTCCTGACTATTTTATCTGTTTTCTAAATGGTTTGTATTGATTTTTATTTGTGACATTTTGTGGTTTTGAAATAGTGATAACAACTACACAAATGTATTTCTGTTGACACATACACAGGAGTTATTTCATTCTATTTTTTTAATGAATTCATTGTTGAATGCGCAGATCTGGCATTGATCACGATTTTGCACTGAAAGTCCGGATCCATACCTCAATCTTTTGAAATACCACAATTTTGTGTTTCATGTAAAACTTTCCTTAGGCGGGGGACGTTTGTAACTCTGTTACAAATTCCTGTAGTTTTCAAGTTATCTTGTGGTCCTGAAAACAAAAGGAAATAATTAAAAACTGGGACAAGACAAAGTTATTGTTCTTGCATATTGCACAGTTGCTCATTTTGCTAAGTTATTAGCTCATCTGAGCACAAAGTGCTAAAGGTGAACTTTTCTGATCGGTCTTATTCCGTTCATCCATCTGTCTGTCCATCCGTCCATCATTCAAACGACATCTCCTGTGAAACCATTGAACGAAATTTAATGAAACTTGCCTGGGATGATCCTTGCATGAAGCTATACCAAGATTGTTCAAATGGTTCTGGTCCATTACATTTCTGGGTCACTAGAGCTAAATTGATTTTAAAAGTTGGATTTTAAAAATCTTCTTCTCCAAAACCTCACGGCCTGGAGCTTAGATATTTGGTATTAAGCATCATCTGGTGGACCTCTTCCAAGTTTGTTCAAATTATGACCCTGTGGTCAAAACTGACCCCACCCCATATTGGTATAGGGAAAACTTAAAAATCCTCTTGTCAGAAACCACAAGGCCGAGAGTTAAGATATTTGGTGTGCATTGTCTAGTGGAACTCTACGAAGTTTATACAAATTATAGCCCCTGGGTCAAAAAATCCCCGCCCCAGTAGTCACATATTATACAAAGAGTTATTAAGGAAAAACTTTAAAAATCTTCTTTATGAAACCACGAGCCCTAGAGTTTAGATATTTGGTGTGCAGCATCGTCTAGTGGACCTCTGATAAGTTTGTTCAAATCATAGCCGCTAGGTTAAAATAGGCCTTGCCACGCGGGTCACTTGTTTACAAAGAGTTGTATAGGAAAAAGTTTAAAAAATCTTCACATCAGAAACCAAATGGCATAAAGCTTAGATATTTGGTATGTAGCACTGTCTAGAGGACCTGTACAAAGTTTGTTAAAATCATGGCCTCTTGGTCAAAAATGGCCCCACCACAGTGGTCACGTTTTACAAATAGTTATATAGGAAACACATTAAAAATCTTTTTGTCGGAAACCACAAGGCCTAGAGTTAAGATATTTGGTGTGCAGCATTGTCTAGTTGACCTCTACCAAGTTTGTTCAAATCATGGCCCCTGGGTCAAAAAAGGTCCCGCACCAGGGGTCACATATTTTACATAGAGTTTTATTTCCTCCAGAATAATAAAATTCGTCTAAAATGAGATTTGCTTCGTACCGCGCTTGCGCATCAGTGTGCTTCCGTTACCGATGCAGAAAATTGCGGGAAGTTTTCCTTCCTATATTTAAACGTCATTTTTCATCAGTCTGAATGCGCGTTGCGTGTTCTTTTATTGTAGTTATAACGAAAGACTGATATTGTTGCGCGTAGCGTAACTTATTTACTGTTTTTCTTTTTATTTCGTCCGTGAAGGCGAATATTTTCCACTGCCCGTAGGGTGGGTGGAGTACAGACTGTTAACTTTTGATCGCAGTCATGTCGGAAACGCCCGTTGAAGGCGAGAAACGGTCAAAGAACAAAGCAACCGTACCTAAGGACGGGAAAAAGGCCGCATCTAATCCTGCAGCCAAATCGACGACAAAAAAGGATGAAAAATCGGCGACAAAGAAGGGCGACATTTCGTCGAAAAATGAAAGCAATGAAATAATGGAGATTCTGTTGTCTATTTGTAATGAACAGAAAGCTCAGGGTAGTCGCCTAAATGAAATGGAAGAACAGTTTCATAGGTCTTTGTGAAGATTTTTATTCTCAATCTCAAAACTTTGAGTATGTTGAAGATTATGAGGGCTATCAGGAAGATGATGATACTTGTGCAGAACCACCCCATAAAAGGGCAAAAGATGATACTCATAGCCCACTGTCTTTATGCTATTCAGATACAGTTGATAAATCCGCTAGTCAACAGTCAGACATTCCTTCTACCAGTAGATTTGAGAAATTTGCATCTAAGTACAAAACAGATGAGGCCACTAGTGAAAATGTTGACGAAGTGTTGGCCAAGACTGTAAATGATCTGTTTCGAAAAGGTCTTACTGATGCTGTGTATGACAACATGACGAAAGATGACATATGTGCTAGACCTAAAAATTGTGTAGGACTATCAGTTGTGAAACTTAACAAACCTATATGGGACGAAGTCAGTACCCGGGCTAGAAATAATGATAAGAAATTTCAGCAAGTCGAGAAATCTATTGTCAAGGCTGGCATTCACCTCACACAGTCAATGCATAAGCTCGCAAAACTGGAGGCAATTGCAGGGACAGACGTTAGGTCTGTTTTAGATCAGTGTAATAACTCCTTAGCACTGCTAGGACAAGCAAATGTACAAATAAATTTTGCTCGTAGGGACTTATTGCGTTCAGAATTGAAAACAGAGTATGCCCACCTTTGTAATCATTCTCATCCATTTACGGGTCTGTTATTCGGGGATGATCTATCAAAAGTTGCAAAGGAAATTGAAGATTGCAATAGAATGGGAAGTCGTCTCCAGTATGGCGTTGCTTCATTCCGTTCACGTGGAATGCGTCCAATGTATAGAAGTCGGTTCTACGGATCACGTCGAGGTCCATACAGTCGTGGTACTGGACAGGGGTTTTATGGTAGAGGATATGGTTAAAAAACTCCACTCCTCGCAGGGGAGTTGTGAGGAAATAACTTCACTGCATTCAAAGGTAAATATTGAGTTCACGGCAGGCAGGTTGAAAAATTTTGTCTCTGAGTGGGAAAAAATAATTTCTGACCTGAAATTCTCGATATTGTAAAGCATTATCACATTCAGTTTCGTGCTGGAGTTTTTCCTGTACAAGAAAATGTATATTAGACAAAATTTTACAAATTTGAAGAGAGCATAATTGATGCTGAAATTCAAAAATTATTAGAGATGCAGGTTATCAAAGAGGTAGATTACGAACCAGGTCAGTTTTTATCACCTATTTTTTTAAGGTAAAGGAAAAATGGAGAATACCGATTAATTTTAAATTAAAAAAAACTCAATGAATTTCTGCCTTACCATGATTTCAAAATGGACAGTTTTGAAACTACATTGAAACTTGTAAATAAAGATATGTATATGTGCTCGATCGATTTACGGCACGCATACTATTCCATTCCTGTAGCAGAAGAGCACCAGATTTATTTGAGGTTTTTATGGAGAGGACAAAATTTTTTCAATTTGTGCCATGCCTAATGGATTGGCCCATGGGCCACTTGTATATCACACGTCTCCTTAAACCACTATATTCTACTCTAAGGAACAAAGGACATATTAGTAGTGGGTTTTTAGATGATAGTTTCCTTTGGGGTCAAACTATTCCTGAATGCATGGAAAATGTTAATGATACTGTCAGTTTGATAAGTACTCTTGGTTTTCTGATAAAGAAAAATCTGTATGGATAACAAGTAAAAAGATTGTACATCTTGGCTTTATTATTGACTCTGAACGTATGATAGTTTATTTACCGGAAGACATGAAAAAGGTCATTATTGAAACATGTTGTAAATTGTTAAATTCTGTTCGGGCAACAATCCGACAAGTTGCACAGGTTATTGGTTTACTTGTGGCTGCTCTTTCAGCAGTTGATTATGGTAAATTACATTACCGGAACCTTGAAATAGCCAAATCACTTGCTTTGAAATACCACCGTGGTAATTTTGAAGGTTTAATGAAGATCACTACTCTAATGAGACAAGATTTAATTTGGTGGATTAACAATATTAATAGCCAATACAGAGTTATAGACAGGGGAATCCAGAAATTACTATTCAAACTGACAGTTCCCATTTGGGATTCGGATTTGTATGTGGTGATATTAAGGTAAATGGCAGGTGGACTGCAGAAGAAAAACGTTGTCACATAAATATCCTTGAAATGAAGGCAATTCTCGACAAAAAGCACCCCATGGGAAAATGGTTGAAAATGATTACATGTTTAGTATCAGGGGTTCGTTCAGAAACCAGGGATTTTCAAAGAAAGCTACCGCCATACTTGTTGCGTCATGGCGGTTATCAACTAAACAACAGTACAAAGGTTACATCAATAGGTGGTTACAATTCTGTGATAAATGGAAAATTAGTGAAGTACAGCCGTCTGAATCAATATTGTGGAATTTTTAACTGAGTTGTTTCACAAAGGGCTTGGTGACAGTTCTATAAACTGTGCTCGGTCTGCGTTGTCGTCCTTAGGAATAAGGTTTGGAAACATTTCTGCTGGAAATCATCCTTTGGTTATACGGTTTCTTCGTGGTGTTTATAATTTGAGACCTAGTAAACCACGATACTTGCAAATATGGGATGTGAATCAAGTTTTGCTGTATCTAAAAACTTTGTCACCTGTTAAAGAATTGACATCGAAAGATCTTACATTCAAACTAGTTATGTTGATGGGTTTGACGAATGCAGCGAGAATACAAACCTTACACATGTTGTCCATTGAACGTTTACAGAAGTTGAAGTTTCAGTTCCTTATTTATGTTGATGGACTTCTCAAGCAGAGTCGCCCTACGTTTAAAGTTGAATTTTTGAAATTTGAAGCGTAGCCGCCAGATAGGCGCCTATGTATATATTTTGTGTTGAAAGAATATTTGAAACGCACAAAATCTTTGCGAGTTGAAGGGGAAACAAAGTTACTAATAAGCTATACTAAGCCTCATAAAGCGGTGAGCAAAGACACAGTGTCACGCTGGATTAAGACTGTCATGGCCAGGTCAGGAATAGACATAAAGAGGTATGGGCCTCATACTGTTCGGGCTGCATCTACTTCCAGAGTAGCAAATGAAGGCGTTCCAATTCAAAGTATCATGAATGTAGCAGGTTGTAGTAATGCAGGAACTTTCCGGAAGTTTTACAAGAAATCGATAGACGACAGACATTGCAGTGATGCTGTTCTACAGATGTAATTGTAAGCTCTGTTGTTTTTTATACTCAACTAATGCGTAAATTTTCTCGTCTAGATTTTCAGTTTTTCTACGTTGAAATCTCATTTTTGACGAATTTTATTATTCTGAACGAAATAAAATTACAAAATTAGACGAGACTTACCTGGTAATTTGAAGTGTAATTGGAATTTTATGAGTTCTGAATAATTAAAATGAGTACTAAAATCCCACCCTTACCCTCCCATATTGTACTCTGAACTCATAAATTCCAATTAATTTTCAAGTTACAAAAGAAAAAAATGATTTTGTAGAAAAACTGAAAATCTGAGCTGAAGACTGATGCGCATGCGCGGTACGAAGCAAATCTCATTTAGTACTCATTTTAATTCAGAACTCAAGATAAGATTCCAATTAACTTCAACTTACCAGGTAAGTCTCGTCTAATTTTGTAATTATATAGGAAAAACTTTAACAATATTTCTGAAAGAAACCACAAGGCCTAGTGTTTAGATATTCGGTGTGCAGCATTGTCTAGTGGACCTTTACCAATTTTGTTCAAATCATGACCTCTGGGTAAAAAGTGGCCCTGTTCCGGGGGTCACTTGTTTTACATAAAGTTATATAGGAAAAAGTTTTAAAAATCTCCTTGTCGGAAACCAAAAGGCATACAGCTTATATATTTGGTATGTAGCATCTAGAGGACCTCTACCAAGTTTGTTCAAATGATGACCCTGTGGTTAAAACTGGCCCCTCCCAGGGGGTCATCTGATTTTACACTAAAGACTTATATAGGGAAAACTTAAAAAATCTGCAGCTCTGAAACACCAATGTCTAGACCTTCAATTGCTCATTGTTATGTCTTTCTCCCCACACCCAACCCGCCCTTCTGGTGGAGACATATTGTTTTTGCCCTGTCTATGGGTGTCTGTTCATCTGTCTGTCTGTCACACCATTTTCGTTCAATAACTTGGGTACCAGTTGACACAGAGCCTTCAGACTTTACAGGGTTATTGCCCTTTTTAAGTAGAAAAAGATCCTTTTGTTTTTTGGGTCAGTAGGGCAAAGATCAAGGTCAGCGGGACCTCTAGAGTGAAAACCATTTCCACTCAACAACAGGAGTACCATTTCACCTAGAGTCTTTAAACTTCTTAGGGTGATTGCTTTTACTAAATAAAAGAACCATATTGTTTTTGGGGTTAGTAGGTTAAAAGTCAAGGTCACATGGACCTGTAGAGTACTGTAGTACCATTACACCAAGAGCCTTCAAATTTTATAGGAAAATTGTATTAGAAGAATCCTATTTAGTTTTTAGGGTCCATAGGTCAAAGGTCAAGTTCACAGAGACCTGTAGAGTGAAAACTGTTTCTGCTCAGTAACTGGAGTACCATTTTACCCAGAGCCTTTAAACTTCATAGGATGATTGCCCTCTATCAGTAAACGAATCCTATGTGTTTGGGGTCAGTAGGTCAAGGTCGCAAGGGCCTTTAGAGTGAAAACTATTTCTGCTCAGTAACTGGAGTACCATTAGGCCTAAAAAAAAATACTTCTGTTTCGGGTTACCCGACCGACCGTTTTTTTTACCCCCGACCGCGATTTTTTTTGATGGATTGATGATCCGACAACGATATTTTTCAATAGACGTTCCGGTGCCGATGTTATTATTCGTTCGTGAATAATACGTTGCTAATGGTAACTCGATCAAATGGCAGACTATTCTCCTGGGTGGAAGTGGAATCACAGGGGGTCCCACGTTTTACCGGAATCGACCATTTTTACCGGAATCAACCGGAATCGACTTTGCATTACCGGAATCGACCTATATTTCTTACAAAAACCATTTTTTCAAGACATACAACATTGTTTATTAATATATAATATAATCAACGTAATTACAAAAGGAATTTGAAGTATCTTCGAGTGGAAAGATTTTACAAGATAAAGAAAATCGGCGAGTTGCGGAAAATTTGTGCGTACGGATATACGCCAGAATCGGCCTGTATTTCATAAATAATTTGAATTCAAGTCATACAAAGTTATTTTTCATTTCTTTACATCCGATATAAAATATTTACGAAAGGAATTTGAAGTGTCTTCAAGTGGAAAGATGTTGCAAGTGAAAGAAAATCGGCGAATTGCGGAAAATTTGCGCGTACGGATATACGCCGGAATCGGCCTGTAATTCATAAATAAATTGAATTTAATTCATACAAAGTTATTTTTCATTACTCTTCATCTAAAATAAAATATTAAACAAAGGAATTTGAAGTATCTTCAAGTGGAAAGATGTTGCAAGAGAAAGAAAATCGGCGAGTTGCGGAAAATTTGCGCGTACGGATATACGCCGGAATCAGCTTGTATTTTATAAATAAATTGAAATTAAGTCATTCAAAGTTTTTTTTCATTACTCTACATCTGAAATAAAATATTTACTAAAGGAATTTGAAGTATCTTCGAGTGAAAGATATTGCAAGAGAAAAAAAAGTTGGCGAGTTGCGGAAAAATTGCGCCTAGGGATATACGCCGGAAGCGGCCTGTATTTCATAAATAAATTGAATTTAAGTCATACAAAGTTATTTTTCTTTACTTTAAATTTGAAATAAAATATTTACTTTGAAGTTTCTTCGAGTGGAAAAATGTTGAAAGAGAAAAAATATCGGCGTGTTCTACAGTTAAGCGTCAACCTGGAACAAACATTCGTCGGTATTTCAAAGACAGTCTTGTGAGATAGAGATGTCATATCACGTTGATTATAAGGAACAATTAGCAGCCGCTTATCGGTATTTTAATTTGTTAATTCCACACCTTTTTGTCGGAACAGTGCCGTTATAAACAACATACACCAAGCTGAGGTATTAAATGATGAATACCATATATGTTACTAAAATACAAGTTATATATGAAATACATGTCGATTCCGGTGTATATTCTTATGCGCAAATTTTCCGCAACTCGCCGATTTCCTTTCTCTTGTCAAATCTTTCCACTCGAAGATACTTCAAATTCCTTTGGTTAATATGATATTTCTGATGTAAAGTAATGAAAAGTAACTTTTGTATAAATTAAATTCAATTTATTTATGAAATACAGGCCGATTCCGGCGTATATCCGTATGCGCAAATTTCCGCAACTCGCCGATTTTTTTCCCATTGCAACATCTTTCCACTCGAAGAAACTTCAAATTCCTTTCGTAAATATTTTATATCTGATGTAAAGAAATGAAAAATAACTTTGTATGACTTGAATTCAAATTATTTATGAAATACAGGCCGATTCTGGCGTATATCTGTACGCGCAAATTTTCCGCAACTCGCCGATTTCCTTTCTCTTGTCAAATCTTTCCATTCGAAGATACTTCAAATTCCTTTGGTTAATATGTTATTTCTGATGTAAAGTAATGAAAAGTAACTTTTGTATGAATTAAATTCAATTTATTTATGAAATACAGGCCGATTCCGGCGTATATCCGTATGCGCAAATCTCCGCAACTCGCCGATTTTTTTCCCATTGCAACATCTTTCCACTCGAAGAAACTTCAAATTCCTTTCGTAAATTTTTTATATCTGATGTAAAGAAATGAAAAATAACTTTGTATGACTTGAATTCAAATTATTTATGAAATACAGGCCGATTCTGGCGTATATCCGTACGCGCAAATTTTCCGCAACTCGCCGATTTTTTTTCTCTTGCAACATCTTTCCACTCGAAGAAACTTCAAATTTCTTTGGTTGATATTTTATTTCAGATGTTAATTAAATTACATATTAATAAACAATGTTGTATATCTTGAAAAAAAAGGGTTTATGTAAGAAATATAGGTCGATTCCGGTAATGCAAAGTCGATTCCGGTAGATTCCGGTAAAAATGGTCGATTCCGGTAAAACGTGGGACCTTTCACAGGAATACAAATAACAAACAAAAGACTGATTTTCAATCACTTTAATAGTAGTTATGAATACTATGATGAATGCTTAACACATTTTTCTGATAAAACATGTTCATCTTTCAATATTATACAGAAAAAAAAATATAAAAAAAAAAAAAATCCCTACCTACCGACCCATATTTTTTTCAGGCCGTAACCCTAAACAGAACTATTTTTTTTTAGGCCTTACACCCAGAACCTTCAAACTTCATAGGTAAGTTATTTAAGAAGAAGCCTGTTGTTTTCACAGAGACCTATAGAGTAAAACTACTTCTGCTAAAAAAATTGTGTACCATTACACCCCGAGTATTCGAACATATTGCAAGCTTATTATACTCTCACCACGAATGTGGGGGATGGGGGAGTATACTGGAATCGCTTTGTCGTGTCCGTCGGTCGGTTAATCTGTCAGTCAGTCGGTCTGTCGGTCCGTCCATCTCCACCTTGTCCACTCAATAAGTCATATACTAATGGAAGAATTTTCTTCAAACTTGGCTTTGATGTTAACCTCAACATGGGAATGTGCAGAACCCATGTTGCCCTAGTGTCAGGTCAAGGCCAATGTCACACTTGAAGGTCAGATAATTTTCGTGTCCACTCTGTAATTCTTATACGCCTTGAAGGATTTTCTTCAAACCTGGCTCAAATGTTTACCTCTTGATAGCAATGTGCAGAACTCATGTTGACCTTGTACCTGCTCAAGGTCAAGGTCACACTTGAAGGTCAAATTTTTAACAATGAATTATAAGAAATGGATTTTCTTCTAACGTTGCTCAAATGTTCATCTCAACAAGGCAATGTGTATAACCCATATTGCTCTTGTGTCAGCTCAAAGTCAAGATCACACTGGAAGGTCAGATATCTGACAATAACAAAAAGTCAGTGTGTCTTGTTTGCTCTGATAAATTCTTTACCCCTGGAAGGGTTTTGTTCTTGCTTGGCTCAAATATTCCATTCAGCAAGGCAATATGCAGAATCTATGTTGCCTTTGTGTCAGGTCAAGGTCAAGGTCACATTGGAAGGTCAGACAATTTGCGTGTCCACTCTGTAAATTTTATACCCTTTGAAGGATTTTCTTCAAACTTGGCTCAAATGTTCACGCCATGACAGCAATGTGCGGAACCCATGTTGACCTTGTACTAGCTCATGGTCAAGGTCACACTTTGAAGTCAAATATTAGACAATCAAATTATGATGAGGACTTTTTTTCTTACTTGGCTGAATACATGGTATTCTTTATTTTAGCTCATAATTTCTTTGTTTTTGTAAATTTGCAAAGGTTATTGTTATATGTTTCTTGATTTGATGATTCAAAATTTATTCATTACTATTACCTGTGAAATGTTGTCTTTTTCTCCATCAAACACAACTTTTTTTTGCCATGAACACACATAACAACCAGTAACGATACTTGTAACTTGAGCTGTGAGACTCAGATGAGCGATTTAGGGCCTTCATGGCCCTCTTGTTATTTGAATTATCTAATTAAATCCCTTTAGTGGTTTGTAGTTGTGTTTTGCACATTCTTATAGTAATATAAATAATGCACATGATTAAAGAATGTGGCAAGGAAGAGTAACAGTTCATAGACACTGCAGTCCCCCTTGAGACTTTCTGCCATTCATTGCAATATGAATGAATCCCTTTTTATGCCCCCACAAAGTGGGAGCATATAGCGTTGCACTCGTCCGTCAGTCCGTACGACCGTACGATAATTCGACCGTACGTCAGTACCTACTTCCCGAAATTTTGTGAACGCAACTCCTCTTAAACCGGATGGCAGATTTTGCTTAAACTTTCAGGGATGAACAACCTTAATGTGTAGATGATAGTAAAGGACAGGAATTTTTGCTTCGACCAGATTTAACGGAATTATGGCCCTTTGTTGATTTTTTCACTATATACCATATAACCATATAGCCAAATAAATTTGTGAACGCAAGTCCTCATAAACCGGATGGCAGATTTTGCTTAAACTTTCAAGAATGAACAACCTTAATGTGTAGATGATAGTAAAGGAAGGAATTTTTGCTGCGACCAAATTTGGAATTATGGACCTTTGTTGATTTTTTCACTATATATCCATAAGTGAAATAAATTTGTGAACGTAACTCCTCATAAACCGGATGGCAGATTTTGCTTAAACTTTCAGGAATGAACAATCTTAATGTGTAGATGATAGTTAAGGCAGGAATTTTTTCTTCGACCAAATTTAACGGAATAATGGCCCTTTGTTGATTTTTTCACTATATACCATATAGCCAAATAAATTTGTGAACGCAACTCCTCATAAACCGGATGGCAGATTTTGCTTAAACTTTCAGGAATGAACAACCTTAATGTGTAGATGATAGTAAAGGAAGGAATATTTGCTTCGACCAAATTTAACGGAATTATGGCCCTTTGTTGATTTTTTCACTAAATACCATAAAGTGAAATAAATTTGTGAACGCAACTCCTCATAAACCGGATGGCAGATTTTGCTAAAACTTTCAGGGATGAACAACCTTATTGTGTAGATGATAGTAAAGGAAGGGTAATGTTTTTTACGGGACCTGACACACCTGGGGTTTCTATACTTTAATCTGTAGTTAACTTTCATGTGTAACATTTTTTAAATTTTACCTGCTTACTTTATTATTAGCAACATGTAATTACTTGTGTGTCTCTTTCTTCGTCTTCGCTAATGTGATTCCTCATAGTACATAAATATTTACAACATTTTTATGTCGAATATTCAAAGAATAAGGAGGTCTATTGTACTTGCGGCATGGCTATCGGGTTAAAGTTTTTGGGCAAGCTTCTCATTTTCACTATTTCTTCCCTTTCTACTGCAGATATTTGGTTCAAACTTGGCCGTAGACTGTGTCATTCCATCAAGGCCCATAACTCTGTTAAGCATTTTTATTAGTTATTCCCCTTTTAAGACTTTGAAAAATCTTTAATTTCAGGCTTTTATTATACCTTCAAGCACTAAGAATAGTCAAGCGTGCTGTCAATCCGACAGCCTTTGTTTCAGTATAAAATATCTAATTTGAAATAAAAGGACAACATTATTAATATACAAAACACCTCAATTCATTTGCAGCTACAGAAAAAAATTGTTCCCCACCTAAATCTTACATACAGAATATACATGCTCTTGTTTATGAGCACTTATGCATAGTTGGGGCATCCGTGTCCTATGGACACAGTTTTAGTTATTGTGGAACATTAAAGGATTAAAAAGAAAACTGGCAGATACTGAGTTTCTGATTGCATGGGTAACTTCGATTTAGTTTAAACAGTATTTTATTCTCAAATTAGAGCACATGTACATGACAAATAGTTTGACGTACAAAGGACTTTAATGTGAAATAGAAGAAACAATAAAAGTTTCATGTTAAATTTTGAAAAGGATATGAAAACAAGTAATAAATACTTATATTAATTCATCTCCATTGGTGTTGGAAAAAGAATAGCTGTTTTTTAGGTAAAGAATATGTCATGAGGAGAAATATACGTAAATTAAAATACATATTTTTGTATGAATTGTATGTTGCTATAATCATTGTAAAATGATTTATGCAAATAAAAGATATTGTATTGTATTGATTTCATTTAGGTCAAGTTTGAAATTGGGTCATGTGGGGTCAAAATCTAGGTCACTATGACTAATCAGAAACACTTAAAAGACCTCATTTTTTATTAAGTTTTAATGAAAGTTGCTCAGAATGTTTGCCTTGATGATATCTCAGGGTAAGTTTGAAATTGGGTCATGTAGGATAAAAAATTAGGCCACCATGCAAAATTAAAACAAAGTCTTCTTAACTCTCTACTGGCCAAATCTTTTATCACAAAAATTATTCAGAATAGTCGCCTTGAGAACCGTTTAGTCATGTCAAAAGCTGAAATACATTTGATTAAAATTAAAGTTACCAGGTCAAATAGTAAAGAAAAAACTTTATTTACACTCCAGAGCCATGTTTTCTTCCAGATCATCATGAAAATGTGTTAGAATATTTTGTCTTTATGATGTCTAATTTAAATCAAGAAGTAGGTAAAAATTGAGGTTACCAGTTCAAATCGTAGGAAAACTGTTTTGTTGGCACTCCAGGGACAATATTTTCTAAACAGTAATTCCAATTTTTTATCAAAATGTCTTGATATATCTAGGTCATGTTCGAAAGTGGGTCACATGGGGTCAAAAAGTAGGTCACCATGCTAGGGACAATATTTTCTACATGATAATCACCAAATTTGTCACAATGATTGTCATGATTTTGTCTGAGTCATATTTGAACGTGGGTCAGAAATGGTAAAAAAATCTAATTAATCATGTAGTTACCATATTTACAACCTGATTTGAATGAAAATTTGTGTTGGTGATATCCAGGTCATGTTAAAACTTGTTTTACATTGGGTCAAAAAGAAGTTCACATGGCTAGATACTATATTTTCTTATTGATTTTCATTGAAATTTTGATAAAATGTTTGTCTTGAAGATATCTAGGATATATTCAAAATTGGGTCTTGTTTGGGTCAAAAGAGTAGGTCAACATTCAAGTTGTCATATTTTCAACAAGATCTTCATTAAAATTTGCCAGAATGCTTGTCTTGCTTATATTTAAGTAATATTCAAATGTGTGTTATGTGAGGTCAGAAAAATAGGTCACCTGGCTAGAGACCATAGTTTCTACCTGGTTATTTGAAACAAATTGTCAGAAAAGTATGTTTGATGATACTTAGGTCATGTTCTAATGTGGGTTAATATGGGATCTAAAAAGTAGGGCACAAGGCTATGAGCCATCTTTATGCCCCCACTCTGGGGGGGGGGGGGGGCATTTAGATTTGCCCTTGTCCGTACGTCAGTCCGTACGTCCTCCGTCCGTCCCAAAAATTAGTGTCGCTTGTAGCTCCAAAAGCGCTGGAGCTAGAGTCAAGAAACTTTACAGGAATGTTGATCAGCATGTGAAGTTGCGCACCTGGGGTTTCCCGTATAGATTTATTTGGAACTGTTAGACTTATGGCCCCTTACTTAGTCAAAAATAGTAATTTTCAACTTGTGTCGCCTATACCTGCAAAAGCGCTGCACCTACAGTCAAGAAACTTTACAGGAATGTTAATCAGCATGTGAAGTTGTGCACCTAGGGTTCTGTCCGTCCGTCTGTCCGTTTCGTCTGTCCGAAAAAGTTGTGTTGCCTGTAGCTCCAAAAGCGCTGGAGCTAGAGTCAAGAACCTTTACAGGAATGTTTATCAGGATGTGAAGTTGTGCACCTGGGGTTTCCCGTATAGATTTATTCTTTATTGTGGAGACAGTATTTTGAGTCTTCACACCACAACAGGTTTCTTATAGTTGTCATTTTGTTAAACCAATCTTATTAATGATTCAGCATGTATGACTATCTCGTGGCCATATTGCTAGCTATATTTTAGCCTCTGTGACCTTTAACCTAATTTAATGATTTAAAAAAAGCTTGATAAAGTTTGCTTCATGCCAAATTTTAAAATTCAAGGCCTTGTGGTTTCAGACAAGAAGAGTTTTAAAGATTTTCTTCTATACTGCTATTTAAAACTTGTGACCTCTCGGGCAGGGCCAATAGTGACCCCAGGGACATTTTTATGCCCCCACTCTGGGGCTGAGTGGGGGCATCTGTGTCTTATGGACACATTTCTAGTGTCTATCTGATCTTTAACAGTTGTCAGAATATTTGTCTTGATGATATCTAGGTGATATTCAAAAGTAGGTTATGTTATATAGAACATTAGGTCACGTGGCTAGAATCCATTTTTTTTACCAAATCTTGATTTAATGATGTCATGATTTCTAGGTTATGTTAAAAATTGGTCGAATAGTGTCAGAAAAAGTCACCATTCTTGAACATAACCAGCTGCAACTTCCATTCTTGAACATAACCAGCTGCAACTTTCATTCTTGAACGTAACCAGCTGCAACTTCCATTCTTGAACATAACCAGCTGCAACTTCCATTCTTGAACATAACCAGCTAAAACTTCCATTCTTGAACATAACCAGCTGTAGCTTCAGGAAATTTACCCAACTTAGTTGTTGTATCTCAGGTGGATGATATAGGTCCATCATGGCATTCTTGTTAATTCATTTAATATTTAATTCTTAAACACCTGCAAATACTATATTCAACATTGAGGATATGGAAATACAGTGTTCTGTATTAACAACATAGTAATCATAATCTCTTTTTATTATTTATTTTTATGGCAATTCACGATTTTCAAGTAGCAGTTTAAAACTCATTTCTGACTTTCTCAGTTATTTCACTTTTTTGACAAGCAAATGCAGATGATCATTTCACCCCCCCCCTCCCCCCAAAAAAAAAACCTATTTCAGCTCAAAGTAACTCTGTTGTTCATATTCAAATACAGCTTTCAGTATTCTCTAAAAAGTAACAAAAGCTGAGCAATGGCACCCACAGGGCGTACTCCTGTTCCCCATGTTTTTTTTTTAAAAAACATGAAAACAAATTTGCCAAAAACAAGATTAGTTTACCTTATAGATGCTTTCAAGCCTCTGATATTGTAAAATGTGAATCATTTGTCATCAGTGACAACTAAAAATGAATTAAGAGGTTTGTTGATATCACAAAAATAATGTTTGTTCAAAATGAAAGAAGTGCAAATTTTGTTACATTATAAGTTTTGACTAACACTGGTTATTTTCCCGTGTTTAATATTTGCTCAGCAAGTTTGAAACATGTTGTTACAAGATTTTCATTGATGAAATAATCAGGATACATTAAAGGATCATAAAATTTTTGTCATTTGTAGGCAACAAATTAAAGGCAGATGACAATTACTGCCTATTTCAATCAAGCGATACTTCTCAGTTTGTGCCATATGCAAATCCATTAACGTTGTCTAGCTGTGAATCAAGCACACTTATTGACAGACGCATGTTTATGACGAGTTAATCCATTAATTCATGTAAAAGGACCGCAGGTCACAATTTTATGGGTTTATGATATGTGTGAAGGACCTGATTACGGACTGGTCATGTTACACTTAAGTTACACTTAAAATTGATTAAAAAAGTATATATCTGGACCAACTGAGGTCCTCTATCATTGTATGCAATATGAATGAATACCTTTAAAAGCTTTTGGAGATGTGCTCTGGACATAATTACATAATAAAGGGAGATCATTATAAACAGAGGCAAGATGGAGTTATGATTCTTGCACACTGCTGTTTCTGTCTGAGGTCTCTGTCAGTTAGTGAAATATTAACAAAATCCCTAGTAACCTTGCAGACAAGAATTTATACAACAATTAAGAGAGCTAATGAAAAATTTGGGCAAGACAGTTTTGGTTCTTGCATATTGTTCAATCACTGAATGTTTTACTGTAATTTAAGAATTTTCATTGTTGTATGAAATGACAGTGTCTTTTCCACATGGATTGCTATTGCGTTTTACAGTTACTTTCTCATTATTATTAAATAATTATACTCCCTAACAGGGATGCATTTAGTCGCCGCATTGTCCTTCCGTCCGTCCATCTGTCTGTCAGTCAGTCCGTCCGTCCCAAAATTTTGTCCGGGCAAATTCTCAACAACTACTGGTTTGAATTTACTAAAACTTTATAGGAAGCTTCACTGTCAAAAAGAGCTGTGCCTAGTAGCAGCCTGTTCCAGTTCAGTGATTTTTCACAGTTATGCCCCTTTAATGCCCTCTCTACTGACATTTTTGTCCAGACTATTTCTCAGCAACCATTGACTGGAATTCATCAAAACTTCATAGGAAGCTTCACTACCAAAAGGAGGTGTGCATACTACAGGCATGTTCCAGTTCAGTGATTTTTCACAAAGTTATGCCCCTTTAATGCCCTCTCTACTGACATTTTTGTCCAGACTATTTCTCAGCAACCATTGACTGGAATTCATCAAAACTTCATAGGAAGCTTCACTACCAAGAGGAGGTGTGCATACTACAGGCATGTTCCAGTTCAGTGATTTTTCACAAAGTTATGTCCCCATTGATGCTTTTTAGCTCGACTTTAACATTGATCATAATTTTTTGATTCCTTTATGGATTGTCCTCATACTTAGACACAACAACCCTTTGGACAAGACCTTCAACTAGACCAGACTTAACTTGACTTTGACTCATAAATGACCTTCACCTTCACGGTCAAAATATTGAATTTTGCTAAAATTGGCCATAATTTTATTATTAGTAAGTTGATTGTCTTCTTGCTAGGACACAACAACCCTTTGGACAAGACCTTCAACTAGACCAGACTTAACTTGACTTTGACTCATAAATGACCTTCACCTTCACGGTCAAAATATTGAAGTTTGCTAAAATTGGCCATAATTTTATTATTAGTAAGTGGATTGTCTTCTTGCTAGGAAACAACAACCCTTTGGACAAGACCTTCAACTAGACCAGACTTAACTTGACTTTGACTCATAGATGACCTTCACCTTCAAGGTCAAATTATTGAATTTTGCTTAAATTAGCCATAACTTTATTATTAGTAAGTTGATTGTCTTCATGCTTGGACACAACAACCCTTTGGACAAGACCTTCAAATAGACCAGACTTAACTTGACTTTGACTTATAATTGACCTTTACCTTCAAGGTCAAATTGAATTTTTCTAAAATTGGCCATAACTTTATTATTGATAGGTGGATTGTCTTCATTGCTTGGACACAACAACCTTTGGACAAGATCTTCAAGTGAACCAGATTGAACTTGACCTTGACTCATAAATGACCTTCACCTTCAATGTCAAATTATTGAATTTTGCTACAGTTGGCCATAACTTTATTTTTATGATTGGATTTGATTTATACTTGGACAAAACAACAATTATTACAAAACGGACATGTTGAATAACTCAGGTATGAACCTAATCTAAAAATTATCTTGACCGTGAAAGTCAGATGATTGAATTTTGCTTAAATTGTCATAACTTTCTCATTTATCTATGGATCTTATTCATATTTGGACAAAACAACACTTATGACAAATCCGACATTATGATTCTTTCAAGTTTGACCTTAACCTTTAAATGACTTTGACAGTCATGGTCAAATTATTGAATATTGCTAAACCTGGCCGTAACTTTGTTATTTGTGGTTGGATTTTTATCATACTTTGACAAAACAACACTTATGACAAAGCCAACATGTTTAATTATTCAAGTGGTACCTTAACCTTAAAATGACCATGACTGTAAGGTCAAATTATTGAAATTTGCTCAAATTATCATAACTTTTCTATTATGCTCAACAACGGGTATGCCACATTGTCTGTCTGTCTGTCTGTCCTTCCCTCAGTGATTTTCACACAGTTATGCCCCTTTGATGCTGTTTTAGCTGTAATTTTTGTCCGGACAATTTCTCAGCAGCTATTAACTTCAATCACTGAAACTCAATAGGAAGCTTCACTACCAAGAGGAGGTATGCATTATACTGGCATGTTCCGGTTCAGTGATTTTTCACAGTTATAACCATTTGATGCATTTTTAGTGTTCATTTTTGTCCGAAAAATTTCTCAGCAAATATTGGCTGGAATTCATTGAAACTTGATAGGAGGCTTTACTACCAGTAGGAGCATATTAGTGACATGTTCCATTTCAGCGATTTTTCACAGATTTATACCCATTGAAGCCTTACGATCTGTGATCGTTTGTCTGGAGCATAACTCCAAAGATATTATGATGAAAGTGTACACAATGATAGAATGCAGTAAGAGGAATCACAATGTGCAAGTACAAAAGCTCTGTCAAGCTTACTTTCAGAATTATCTCCTTTTGATAAATTCAACTTTTGTCCTGAACGTAACTCGAAATGAATATCAAAGCTATTTTGTTGAAAGTTAAGAAAAAGACAGAGAGGAAGTACACTGTATTATGAACATAACTCTTCCTTACCTACATTTTGAATTAACTCCCTTTATTACATTTAATTCGAACACTTTTGTCCAAACTTCAACTCCAAATCTATTAAAGGCATTTGTTGAACATGTGTTATTTTGGGGAGCATCCATCGTTTCAAACAATACCATTGTTTCTATTGTTGCATAAAATTATAACATCTGTAATCTGTTACTATAGCTGTTTCAAGATATTTTTAGCTCACCTGAGCCAATATGCTTTAGTGACCAATTTGAAAGTAATCTAGCGCAAATGTTCCTTGTCGAACCTCTAACATGGCCAGGTCTATACTGGACTCTTTGTTGCTTCGGTCAGTCTCCACCTTGTCCGCTCAATTAATCATATACTAATGGAAGGATTTTCTTCAAACTTTGCTTTGATATTAACCTCAACATGGGAATGTGCAGAACCCATGCTTCCCTTCTGTTGGGTCAAGGTCACACTGGAAGGTCAGATAATTTTCGTGTCTGCTCTGTAAATCCTACACCCCTTGATGAGTTTTTTTCAAACTTGGCTCAAATGTTGACCTCATGATAATGATGTGCAGAACCCATGTTGACCTTGTACCAGCTCAAGGCACATAGCCACTTATTTTCCTTATATGTCTATATGGGAAACTTAATTTCTTTGAGTAACCTTTCTCTAGATTGTGAAATTAATATTGCTCTTATATGTCTATTTTTGAAGTATAAAAAATCTTCAGTGCAATAAAAATAAAATGTGGAAAAGTCTTAGCAGCGTCTGTACATATCTATAAAATAACCTTTATATAATGATTGTGCTTATTGGTAATTGTATAATATTGTCATATGTGTATATTAGTGACAAATTTGAATATTTATATATTGTATAGCGCTTTAAAATCACTGGTTCTTTTATTTGATTTTTTTAAACGGAAGGGATCACGGTTTCATGAATTTGTGCAGATTTATATATAGACTGTGAAATTTACTTTTTTGCAGAAGTTGAATAGGTAACTGCTTTAAAGTGTAAAAAGGAAAATGTTTCGAGATATAGACAATTTAGTTTTTATTGTGAAGAACATATCTAAACTAAGTTACTGCCTCATTTTTTCTTTCAAAAACACACCATAATACAAAGTTTTACACGATGTAATCGGTAAAATCTTACCCTGAAAGTCACAGGGTAGATACTGTTATATTGTTAATTGTACATGTTTAATAAAATGTCAAGTCTCTATGGCTTAGTGGGTTTGCTCGCAGCTCTATATTTTACTGACAGGAATGGTATGGGTTCGAATCTGGTTGAAACCAAATTTTTTTTCTTCAAATTTTGTGATGTATTAGAAGAACAAAATTGTTTTTTTTTATAGTATATTAACTTCTCCGTAATTAAAAAAAACAGTTTAAGCTAAATTCTATGAGTCAGTTGTTTTAATAATTGAGTGGCATACTTCTGTCATGTTACAATTACAATTTAACAGTTTAAGTATTGTATATCAGAGAACGAAAATAATTTTACAGTTATTCTATTAATAGTATATGAAGGTCTTAATAGGTATTTTTGTTTAAAAAAAAGCTCAACAACAATCAGTGCCTAATGTATTTATCCACTCCACAAAAAGTTTTCAATAACTTTTCACAACAAACAGACTTGATCAAGAAGTCATTTGAATAGGCTGGACTATGGAAAAACTTGTCAGTCAATATGGTTAATATGGCCTTGTATTTATAGACTGTTCAGTTATTGCTAAATTGACCACTGCATTATGAAGGTCATGTGACTGTCCGCCATTAAAGGACTGCTAAACCTCACTATGATGCTTCTGTATAACTTTGTATAACTTATGCACATTTCAAGGTGACATACTGCCTTATATCGCATGAATTTTGTTGCAGAATAAACATCATTTTATTGCATTATTATTACTATTTTGTAAGTTTTATTCCTGAATTTGACATATTATTAACTTCAATTTAAACACATGAAAGACTGTGTAACACGACCATGGACTGTTCATAATGGAAGAATGAGTTGTGTAAATTGTTGTCGATTATTATCAAACTGTTTTTGTCTTTCGCGGTGTCCTATGGTGAAAGAATGTGGTTACGTAATATTGGGGTGACATACTGTCTTTGTTTTGATAAGTCACCTTTAGTTGTCATTGTTGGTCTTGCTTGATCAGTTATAGTTAAACACTAATAATGATATTTGCACTTGAGAAAATGCTTGAAGGCTATAATATATGGCCTTTATTTGTTGCTGATTGTTGTAAAAATGGGACTTTTCTTTGCTCTGCATTATAGAACTGCTTTAATCTGCAGTCCCATTCGTAACAACTAGGTCTTTCCGACAACTTCGTATAAAGACCTCATATGTAAGTGTATGAATACACCACAGGACCTTGAAATTCTGTCAATAATAGCAGTAAAGTCCGATTAAAAAAAATCCATACCTATATAAAAAAAGGTATGATTTTTTTTATCGGACTTAACTGCTATTATTGACAGAATTTCCTTTTTTATATAGGTATGGATTTTTTTAATTGGACTTTACTGCTAATATTGACAGAATTTCAAGGTGCTGTGAATACACCAAATGGTTATTCACCTCGGTTTGAATAAAATAGAAACAAACATGGCAGAATTCAGGCAGTGTTTGTCTTACGCATTAGAAAAAATGAAAATAAATTTTAATTTAAAGCATAAACAGGTAGAGGCTTTAAGAAATGTTTTAAATTTAGCAGACACCATTTGTATTATGGGATAGTCCAACATGGCACCTACCACATTATTTCTTAGGTGACTTATTGAAATTGCCCGAGGTGTTTTGAGTGCTGCAGTCCCTTAATGGTTGAAGCAAGGGAGGTAATCAGGGAGGTACTAATTTCTGGAGCGGTCTATATACAATAGGTGTTTTAAGCATCTATTGTTCTCTGTTGGTGTAACAAGCATGAAAAGAGTTATAATTATAGACTACAGTATCAAGATCCTTTATTATACACATGCGGCTGTAAATATAAACTTTATCTTTAAAAAATTTAAGAAACTGAAATTGAAAATTATTTCTTTTTCTGTATTTCTTTTTTCCAAAAACATGGTTTAAGTTAGAAAATGAATAAATCAAGTGTATTTTTGGTCTTTCAGAGTTACTTTCCTTATTTTAATTGTTTACATGTTGCAAGCAAAAGAAAAATGCCATTTGTATATAAAAGCATGTGTATATACAAACTCATATGAGTGCTTTATGGCCTTCAGAGCTCTTTTCTTTATATTGAAGGTAAAAAGACTCCTTGTGGTTTTGGGTACTACCAACCTAATACTCAACAGACAACTTGTCTTCTATGCCCAGTTGGAAAATACTGCAGTACAACTCAATTGACGAGCCCATCAGGGGACTGTAATTCAGGATGTTGCCAGGAGGCAGGGCAGATAAGTCCATCATCTTGTCCACCAGGTAGCTGGTGATATTTTTTTTCTATTCCACCAACCCTCATTCAAAGAAGTGGGGGTATACTGCTATGCTAATGTTTGTTGGTTCGTTGATAGACCAGATGGTATCAGATCAGTAACTTTGGCATTTTGTGTTGATGAATCCTGTTAAGGACAAAGGATCAAGCTTATAAGGGCCTGCAGTATGTGAAAAATGTTTTTTTTATCAATAACTGAAGATGACTGCACCAAGACCTAAAACTATTCAAGATGGTTAGGCATGATGAACAGATGAACCTTACATTTTTTGACCAACAGAGTCATAGGTCAAGCTCACAGGGGCTTGCACTTTGGAAATAGTTTCCATTTTATATCTCAAGAACAATTTCTCCCAGGACCTTGAAATTTTACAGGATTGTTTTGTATGATAAGCAAATGAACTCCATTGTTTTTCTGCCCACATGGTCAAGAGTCAGACTAAAGGGGGCCCACATATTGAGTTTGGTTTCATATCAGAAACTCAAGAACAGTTGGTTCCAGAATGTTCAACCTTTGCTGCATGATTATTGGACATGTTTAGTAGATGAGATCTTTTCAGACCACAAGGTCAAGTGTCAAGCTAACAGGAGCCAGCACATTGAAAATGGTTTTCAGTCAATTACTCTAACCTCTCCCAGGACCTTCAAAATCTCAAGGACGTTTAAGCATAATAAGTAGATTACCTGTACTGTTTTTGATCCCACTGGGTCAAAGATCAAGGCTGTGCAGGGGCCTGCAATGTGAAAAAAAATTCTAATCTGTAACTCAAGAACATCTATACATAGATGCCTTACACAGGATGGTTGAGTACATGTATGCAAATTTAACTGATTTTGTGCTCACTGCATCAAATGTCAAGTTCACAGGGGCCTACACTTCATAAATGGTCTTGGATCAGTTGATGTAGATTGAATGAATCCAGAAATTGTTAACAGAGTTCAGTTTAATGTGAAGAAAATTCTGATCTTATTGTTTTAGGCTTACCATGTTGAGTCTAAATTCCTTTTTAATCTTGTAGATATCTGGTGCATGTAAATGGGGTATCAGTGTCATTTTGACAGCTCTTGCTTAAAACATGTTACCAGGTCTCTAAGTCAAAGGTCAAGGTCACACTTAGAAGTCAGAGAAAAACGCTTGACCATAGCAAAACTTGTACATTCATTGAGAGATTTTAATATAACTTGGCATATATGTTCACCATTGTAAGATATAGTGTTGCTTGCAAAATTTAGGTCCCTGTGGCCAAGATCAAGGTCAAACACAGGAGGTCAAAAGTCAGATAAAAACATGAAAAACTTAGTATGGACTATTTAGTCATTATGAATTGAGGGATCCTATCACAAATCATGAAATTGAGCATTACATGCATAATCCTGGTCCATATATGCAAGGTCAAGGTCACTGGAGATGATGAAATATCCAAATTTTGTCAGGGAACATATCTTCTACATGCATCGAGGTATTTTAGTAAGACTTGATACTAACGTTCACCATCATGAAACAGTGTTGCATGCATGAACCAGGTCTCTAGGTCAAAGGTCAGTCACACTTATAGGTCAGAAGTTCATTTTAAATGTATGTTTCACTATCCAGTACTGGAAATAGTCAAACTTGCTTTCCTACTAACTCCTCTTTTTAGCTCACCTGAAAACAAAGTGCTCAAGGTGAGGTTTTGTGATCACAATTTGTCCAGCGTCCATCGTCCGTCAGTGCGTCCGTCCGTGCGTGCGTCTGTCGTCAACTTTTTATACAAACGACTTCTTCTTAGAAACCACTGGGCCAAATTAGATGAAATTTTCCTGGGATGTTCCTAGCATGAAGCTCTACCAAAATGTTCCAAGAATTTTATTCCATCAAGAACTCTGGTTGGTATGGCAACTTAAAGGAAAAACTTTGAAAATCTTCTTGTCTGAAATCACAAGGCCCTGAGCCTTAAGATTTGGTATGTAGCATTTTCAGTGGACCTCTACCAAGTTTTTTTTTCAAATTAGACCCCTGGGGTCAAATTTGGCTCCGCCCCGGAGGTCAATTGATTTTACATAGGCATATATAGTGAAACTTTAAAAATCTTCTTGTCTGAAACCACAAAGCTCTGGGCCTTAAGATTTGGTATGTAGCATTGTGTAGTGGACCTCAACCAAGTTTGTTCAAATTATACCTTTGGGGTCAAATTTGGCCCCACCCTGGGGTCATTGGTTTTACATAGGCTTATATAGGAAAAACTGCGAACATCTTTTTGTCTGAAACCACAAGGCCCTGAGCCTACAGATTTGGTATGTAGCACTGTCTAGTGGACCTCTACTAAGTTTGTTCAAATTATACCCCTGGGGTCAAATTTGGACCCACCTTAGGGGTTCTATTGATTTAAAAAAGGCTTCTATAGTGAAAACTTTGAAAATCTTCTTGTAGAAGGAGAGGTAACATTTTATTTCGTTCAGAATAATAAAATTCGTCTAAAATGATATTTTCTTTGTACCGCGCATGCGCATCAGTGTGCTTCCGTTACCGGTGCAGAAAAGTTGCAGAAAGTTTTCCTTCCTATATTTAATCGTAATTTTCATCAGTCTGAATGCGCGTAGCATGTTCTTTTATTGTAGTTATAACGAAAGATTGATAATGTTGCACGTAGCAATGGACGGCCGCAGCTAATCAGAATTCTAATCCTGCAGCCAAATCGACGACAAGAAAGGATGAAAAATCGGCGACAAAAAGGGCGAAAATTCGTCAAAAATGAAAGCAATGAAATGATGGAGATTCTGTTGGCAATTCGTAATGAACAGAAAGCAAAGGGTAATCGCCTAAATGAAATGGAAGAACAGTTCCATAGTCTTATAAAGATTTTTACTCTCAATCTCAAAACTTTGAGTATGTTGAAGTTTATGAGGGCTATCAGGAAGATAATGATACGTGTGCAGAGCCACCCCATAAAAGAGCAAATGATGATTCTCATAGCCCACTGTCTTTATGCTATTCAGAAACAGTTGATAAATCCGCTAGTCAACAGTCGGGCATTCCTTCTACCAGTAGATTTGAGAAATGTGCATCTAGGTACAAAACAGATGAGGCCACAAGTGAAAATGTTGACGAAGTATTGGCCAAGACTTACTGATGTTGTGTATGGAAACATGACGAAAGATGACGTATGTGCTAGACCTTTAAATTGTGTAGGACTATCAGTTGTGAAACTTAATAAACCTATATGGAACGTAATCAGTGACCGGGCTAGAAATAATGATGAGAAATTTCAGCAAGTCGAGAAATCTATTGTTAAGGCTGACATTCACCTCACACAGTCAATGCATGAGCTCGCAAAACTGGAAGCAGTTGCAGGGACAGAAGTTAGTTCTGTTTTAAATCAGTGTAATGACTCCTTAGCACTGCTAGGACAAGCAAATGTACAAATAAATTTTGCTCGTAAGGACTTATTGCGTCCAGAATTGAAAGCAGGGTATGCCCACCTTTTCATCATTTTCATCCATTTACGGATCTGTTATTCGGGGATGATCTATCAAAAGTTGCAAAGGAGATTGAAGATGACAATAGAATGGGAAATCGTCTCCAGTATCATATTGCTCCATACCGTTCACGTGGAGTGCGTCCAATGTATAGAAGTTGGTTCTACGGATGTCGTTGAGGTCCATACAGTCGTGGTACTGGATAGGGATTTTATGGTAGAGGATATGGTTAAAAAACTCAAACTCCACTCTTCGCAGGGGAGTTGTGAGGAAATAACTTCACTGCATTCACAGGTAAATCTTGAGTTCTTGGGCAGGCAGGTTGAAAAATTTTGTCTCTGAGTGGGAAAAATAACTTCTGACCCAGTAATTCTCGATATTCTAAAGCATTATCACATTCAGTTTCGTGCTGGAGATTTTCTGTACAAGAAAATGTGTCATCATCAAAGCTTTGGTGATGGATGAGGGGCATTATTTGATTAAAGCCGGAGGCCGAGCATGTATACACAGCAATTCATTCTGGTCGTATTCAACTGTGGGCGCACTTTAACCTAAAGGAAAATTTAGTCAAATACCACCTTGCGCATGCGCAGTAAACCACTTCCTTATTACCGGAAACCTTCAGCTAACAACAGCTTGGGCAAGGAAAACCTAAACAATTAGGCATAGAAAATAATATTGATAGAAAAATGGGTTGGTGTATACGTGCTCGGCCTCCGGCTTTATTCAAATAATGCCCCTCATCCATCACTAAAGCTTGGATGAGGGCACATTATTTTATATAAAGCCTTTGGCTTTCGCATGTATACACAGCATCTTTAAAGGCAACAAAAAATAATTAAAAATACAAGAATGCAAGACCATTTATTGTATAGACAATAAGAGCCATGACTAAAGAAAAATGAATTGTTATTTATGGAACACTGCATCTATGAAAGCTTTGTTCTTCAAGGCATATCTATAGTAATACTTCCGAAAGTTCTTGTCTGAACTCCAATCAGCTGTATCCAGAATTGTTTTTTAAGAGCAACCTTTATTAAACGCTGCAAAAGTAGAATGCAGAATGTGCTTAAAAATCCCTGTATTAATACCTGAAAGCTCCAAAACAAGCTTAATCCATCTAGCAATAGTACAGCTTGACACATTTTTATAAGTTACATAAGACACAAAAACAAAATCTGACGAGCTTCAGTGGCATCAAGATAAGCCAATAGGGTATGTATTGCACACAGTGATTTATTTTCAGAATGTTGTATTTTTAATGAAAAAGAACGTCCCTGTCTAGAAGTTTTTAAAATGTCCTTAAAAAGAAAAATAAGAGCATCCCTTTCCTTTACGAGGTTTTTCTTTATAGACATGTGTACCAGAGTTTGTGCTCTAGGAGCCGTAGATAAAGATAGTAAAGCAACTGTCTTAAAAGTTAGCATTTTCAAGGTCAACTTGTTAAGTGGCATCAAAGAACTCAAATATTTGAGAACAAAAGACACATCCCACACAACTAAGTATCTAGGCTTTGAGGTTTATGATGGAAAACATTTTTCATGAATCTCAGAATTAATTCACAATTTTTACACCAACTATTCACCAAAAAAAGCAGAATCTGAAGAAGCATTGCCTTATGTGTATTTATAACAGAGTAAGACTTTATACACCTGAATAAATAATACAAATACTGAGTTACAACCTTTTCAAATGAACAAAAGGGATCTGAAAACCTAAGATTGTGCCAAGTACACCACAGTTTCCTGGGATGTTGATACTGCTTACGTGTTCCAGCTGACCAAGAGAGCAACAAGATTTCTGCAAGTTCCTGTGAAAGGCCTCAAGTCTGCAATGATTTCCTAATAGAACTGCTGGGATGAGTTTAAGACGCTTCCCCAGTGGATGTTCCCGATTGTTGTGTGAAAGTGTAAGTAAATCCTTGTGCCGAGGTAACCTGACAGGAAAAGAACATAAATTTTCTAAAACTGAAGGAAACCAAGGTTGTGATCTCCATTCAGGAAATATACAAATAGCTTGATCAGCCTTGTCTGAAACAATTTTGTTAAGAACCTTTCTAACCAAGTTGAATGGTGGAAAAACATAAGCAAGTAGACCATGCCAGGACATATTGAATGCATTTACGAAAGTAGTTTCTGGTTCTAGATACCAAGAAACAAAATTGTTTAATCTCTTGTTCAGTCTGGCAGAAAACAAATCTATATAAGGCAAAAAGAAGTGTTTGCACAACCTTTCAAATATGTCTTGTTTCAACATCCATTCTGTTAATTCAGAAAAATTCCTAGAGAAAAAATCTGCAGTATTTTCAATTCCAGGAATATAAACTGCTGAGGCATAGATATTTCGCTCAAATCACCAAGCCGATATCTGTTTTGCTAAACAGTCCATAGGAACAGAATGCATTCCAACGAATTCATTGATATAAGATACGGTTGTTGTATGGTCGGACTGAATTTAAATATGCGTATTACAAGTGTCATTATACAAAGCTTTAAGTGAGTAGAAAACTGCCAACAATTCTAAGTAATTGATAGAGTTTGCAGATTCTTGGTAACTCCGTCTACCATTTACATGTCTGTCTGAAATTAAATCAGTACCCCCAAACCCATCAAGGGATGCATCAGGGATGCATTAGTTCGGCACCTAAGTTCTACAGGACTTGCTCTGATCAGTTTACCATTTTTAGAAAGTATATGTTGACTCCACCAATCTAGTTCTGGTAAACTAGAAGGCGATAAAACAACTTCTCTATCATAATCAAGAGAACCATTCAGACCAAGAACTTTGTTTCTTTTTTAGATCACGGAAGTGAAGTTTTGCCTCAAACACTGCATAAAACGCATTAATTATTGACCCGATAAATGAGGCAAGTTCTCGAATGATAACTTTTCCTTTTTCTAATATCTTTTTCGATTTAGTCAAAATTTTCTGAATCTTGTCATCCGTTAAGTAAACTTTAAAAGCCACAAAGTCAGTGAAAAAAACAAAGAATATAATCCTTTGACAAGGCACTAAAATTGACTTGAACTGATTAATTGAAAAGCCCAAAGAACTGATTGTGTGAACCATTATTTCTGAATTCTGAGCACAAATTATGTTGCTTTGATTCATATTCAGAGAGTCGTCAATATGGTATGAACACCGAATATGTTGTTGTCTAAACCAAGCATAAACTGGTTTCAGAATCTTTGTAAACAAATAAGGGGCAATAGAAAGCCCAAATGGTAAACAAACAAACTTATACAGAACACCATTCCAAGAGAACTTCAATTTTTTTTTTCTTCTTCATGAATAGGAACGGAAAAAAAGCGTCCGAAAGATCAATTTTTGTAAAAAAAGTCATTTTTCTGGATTAAATCTAAAACTATATTGAAGGTTTCTTGTTTGTGATGATTATAACTGACATACTTAATCAGATATCTGAGATTTATGACAGGCCTAAACTTCCCATTTGGTTTCGGAACAATGAATAATTTGAAATGAATTCACCTCTAGGTTAAACCGCACAGTGGACCAATATTGTGCATTTCAGCCAGATCAAGGTGCAGCTTGTATTGATGCATTTAGTATGGCGGTTATCAACTAAACAACAGTACAAAGGTTTCATCAATAGGTGGTTACAATTCTGTGATAAAAGGAAAATTAGTGAAGTACAGCCGTCTGTAAACAGTATGTAGAATTTTTAACTGAGTTGTTTAACAAAGGGCTTGGTTACAGTTCTATAAACTGTGCTCTGTCGGCGTTGTCGTCATTAGGAGTAAGGTTTGGAAACATTTCTGCTGGAAATCATCCTTTGGTTATACGGTTCCTTCGTGGTGTTTATAATTTGAGACTTAGTAAACCACGATACTCGCAAATATGGGATGTGAATCATGTTTTGGTGTATCTAAAAACTTTGTCACCTGTTAAAGAATTGGCATTGAAAGATCTTACATTCAAACTAGTTATGTTTATGGGTTTGACAAATGCAGCGAGAATACAAACTTTACACATGTTATTCATTGAACGTTTACTGAAGTTAAAGTTTCAGTTCATTATTTATGTTGATGGACTTCTCAAGCAGAGTCGTCCTACGTTTAAAGTTGATTTTTTGAAATTTGAAGCGTATCCGCCAGTTAGGCGCCTATGTATATATTTTGTGTTGAAAGATATTTGAAACGCACGAAATCATTGCGAGTTGAGGGGGAAACAAAGTTTCTAATAAGCTATACTAAGCCTCATAAAGTTGTGAGCAAAGACACAGTGTCACGCTGGATTAAGACTGTCATGGCCAGGTCAGGAATAGACATAAAGAGGTATGGGCCTCATACTGTTCAGGCTGCATCTACTTCCAAAGCAGCTAATGAAGGCGTTCCAGTTCAAAGTATTATGAATGTAGCAGGTTGGAGTAATGCAGGAACTTTCCAGAAATTTTACAAGAAATAGATAGACGACAGACATTTCAGTGATGCTGTTCTACAGATATAATTGTAAGCTCTGTTGTTTTTTATATTCACTAACCACCAAAAATGGCCCAACCTCAGAAATTGATGAAAACTCCTCTGATGATGGATTAGCGTGTAAATTACACAAAATCAACAATTTTGATCGTGCGTATGCTACCTTTACGTCACAAAATGCTCTTAATTAGAGCACCTGTTAATCCAATTATCGCTCTTCAGTGACGTCCTTCAGTAACTGATGACATTTTATTGTCTTTATTATAGTCTTTTCTTTCAAATTCATTTTCAGTACAGCCCAGCAACACACTCAAATTATGCAAAAAATTCTATTGCAGATTGCCATAAAAATATTATCAGACAAGTTGGACATTTTCTAGCAATTAACACATTTTCGGACAGACGTTATTCGGACATGTTGGCGATTTGTTGAAAATATTATCTGTTTTCTGAAACGTGTTAAAACTCATATGGTTTCATTTAAAAAAATCTATTTTTTTTTTGTGAACTATAAATTTTATTTAAACTGAATATTGGTCTTTAAAACTGACTTTAAATCGATAGATAACAGAGCCTGTATAAACCTGGTTTTAGTAAACTTTGAGTAAGTAAAAATTAAGTATTTTTTTTAACGTGTCATATGTTAACATATAAAACAATGAATTATAACAGTTCTTGAATAAAAAGGAAACAACCAGAATAGGATTTAAAGACACAAACAGTGTGGAAACAATGACTTGAAATAATGTGAACAATATAAAAAAATAGTTAAGAAAGTATGAAATTTTACTGGAAGATTAAAAAAACGGTTACTAAAAAATTAAAATCATCAATTGAAATTGAAGCAAACATTTTCTATGAAAATCTGTTACCTTCTGATAGAAACATATCTAAAAATCTTATAAATCTCTTCATATTACAAGTAAAAACTGTTTTAATTCAGGAAACTTCAAACTATGCTTTGACTGAGTTAACAAAACATTCAAAGAGATATGGTTATTAAAGTTACTTATTGTAACTTTAACAAATTGCAACAAATAGTGATAAGCAGAGATATAATTTAATCAACACGGTCTTTTTAATGATCAAATTAGATCATCAACATGATCTTTCTGTAAAACAAGTTTGACAAAAACAGTGTTTATGTTATCTACTTAAACATAAATATCCTCATCATTCTGTATCGCTCCCAGAGGTTTCATCATTTTCAAATATGGCAGCATCAGAAAGGTGGACACTCCAGTCACGAACGCCGTAGCTCTCCCTTTCACTGTGTCTAGCATTTGACAGAAACCACACAGTAGAGGCCACATTAGAACACATGCCCACGACTCTCGAACCGCACCTGCAGGTACAATACCAGCCATTCTCTGCGTCGCCTTCAACATTCACCCAAAGCGTATACCTCTTCCTAGAGGTGTGTCTGCTCTGCATTCTGACGCGGAGTAGATTTGGATCGTCAGTGTTGACTTTGAAACAGTAATCGTTTGTTTATATCAATTGTGTTCGTTTTCCCGCATTTTTACAATTGTATAAAAATGAGTTTTAAGTACGCGATGAAAATATAAGACTTACTTCAACTACCGGTAAAGTTTATTCTTTATTGTCATTTAATATGCTTAAAATCCCTTTTATTGAAAAGGATAGGTTTCATTAATTGCTAAGGAAGCTTTTTGCGACACTGAACATTGTCACTCGATTTTTGTCAAAAATTGCTAGCGAAATGATTTTTTAAAATAACTTTTCTTCCGTTTTCTTGTAAGAAAATGAAGCAAAGTATGTCATAATTATTCACTCTATATCCTAGTCATTACCTTTGATGTCGCACTTTCCACCAGAGTGCTCTTGTATGTACGATGGAGAGAGTTTCAACTGATAAACACCAAGTGTTAGCTCACTCAACTGCTCCCTATTCAAGACTGGAAGATAGATATCCGCCTCATCTACATTCTTGCACACCATCTTCTTTCTATCTAAGCCAGTCTCCTCTATCATTCTCTGCAGCTCGTTCTCTCTCTCTCGCAGCCTGAGCGTTTTTTCTTCCATAGCGTTTTCGCTTTTAGTTTGCCCTGGGTCACTGAGGGGCGGAAAGTACTTGTTCGACATGGCGCATACTATCCGGACAAAGTCGCCAGTGAACGGAATCTGACTATTTGGCATAACATGGTCCAAGTACTTGAAACGCTTAATGCGTACATTTGCTAGCTCCACAACCCACCGAATCTGAAAAAAGTAGAGCAGATTATGACTTAAGTAGAATTGTTTCATATTCTTTTGTCGGCATTTTTGCCAGTGATTTTTTCCATCGTAACACCATCCTTCAACATATTACATATTTAAAGGTTTACGGTAAACTGCGTCAATTTTTAGCTCGACTTTTTTGAAAAAAAATCGAGTTATTGTCATAGTCATGGTGTCGTTGCCGTTCCCGTCCGAAAACTTTAACATTCATCATATTTTTTTTATTCCTCGATGGATTATCTTCATACTTGAACACAAAAACCCTTTTGACAAAACCTTCAAGATGACCAGACTAATACTGACCTTGACTCTTAAATGACCTTCAAATTCAAGGTCAAAATATTGAATTTTTTTTAAAATTGGCCATAACTTTATTATTTGTAGGTGGTTTCTCTTCATGCTTGGTAACAACAACTCTTTGGACAAGACCTTCAATTAGACCAGTTTAACTTGACCTTGACTCATAAATGACCTTCACCTTCAAGGTCAAAATATTGAATTTTGCTAAAATTGGCCATAACTTTATTATTAATAGGTGGATTCTCTTCATGCTGGGGCACAGCAACCCTTTGGACAAGATCATTAAGTAGACCGGACTAAACTTGAACTTGACTTATAAATGACCTTCATCTTCAAGGTCAAATTATTGAATTTGCTAAAATTTGCCATAACTTAATTATTAATAGGTGGGTTGTCTTCATACTTGGACACAACAACCCTTTGGACAAGATCTTCAAGTGAACCAGACACATCTTGACCTTGACTCATAAATGACCTTCACCTTCAAGGTCAAATTATTAAATTTTGCTTAAATTGTCCATAAGTAGTACTTATGGTTGGATTTGATTTATACTTAGACAAAACAACACTTATGACAAAACCGACATGTTGAATAACTCTGATGTGACCATGACCTTAAAATGACTTTGACTGTCAAGGTCAGATGATTGAATTTTGCGTAAATTGTCATAACTTTCTGATTTATGTATAGATTTGATTCATATTTGGACTGAACAACACTTATGACAAATCCAACATTATGATTATTTCAAGTTTGACCTTGAATTAAAAAGTGACCTTTACAGTCAAGGTAAAATCATATAATTTTGTTAAAACTGGCCATAATTTTGTTAGCTCAACTGAGCACAGCTCAGGGTGAGCTATTAGGATTGTTGTTTGTCCGGCGTTCATCGGCGTGCGTCTTGCGTCGTCAACAATTTGACTTAAACAACATCTCCTCCTAAACCGCTGAGCCAACATTGATGAAACATGCCTGGGACATTCCTTGAATAAAGCTCTACCAAAGTTGTTAAAAAAAAATCAATTCCATCAAAAACTCTATTTTTTTAGGTTGCTATGGTAACTTAAAGGAATCTTCTTGTCTGAAACCACAAGGCCCTGAGTCTTAAGATTTGATATGTAGCATTGTCTAGTAAACCTCTACCAAGTTTGTTCAAATTATGCCCCTGGGGTCAAATTTGGCCCCGCCCCTGTGGTCAACTTATTTAACATAGTGAAACTTTAAAAATCTTCTTGTCTGAAACCACAAGGTCCTGAGCTTTAAGATTTGGTATGTAGCAATGTCGTGTAAACGATTAGTTGGTTTCCTGAATTCAAACAGTTGGGGAATAGCAAAAGTCCAATGTAAAGTTTTTGATGTTTATTAAATCATAAATTATATTTGAATATAGAATTTTAGATGTTGCTTTTCCGAAAGATTGTTACTAACTGAGAGAGAAATACAGAAGTACAAGTACATATACAATTCAAAGTTCTATATATAAAGACATATAAAAGAATCAAACACATTGTATCACAGGAAGTTACCATGAGGTGCGAATGAGTATATGTCAATCAATTGGAAACTGAAAGTGTTTGAAGACATAATTTAATACTGAATGGAAGGAAATGGCAGGAAGGTCCTAATGATGACTGCCAATCATTCTGACCTTCCTTGAAATTGTTTGAAGTTTTATACAACCCAAAAATCTAAAGACATAAAAATATATATATGAATATCATATATATAACATCCGCCCACGAAAAAAAAATACATTATCATGATTTCCTTTTGTATTTACCTGTATCTTGTTTGTAATGGATTGAAAACATTTAAAACATATGCAATATACAAGTCACAGAAACACTAATCGACAAAAGTGGCAATAATATAGCATGGATTAATAAAATTATATGTGAAGAAATAATAAAAAAGTATCCTTTGTACAAACAGTGCATAAAGATCATGTAAATTTAATATGTATCTGAAACTACACGGACAATTTACAAATACCGGAGGAACATAGTTAAATGTACCTTGATGTGAAATTTGTGTATGTATATTTGATCATTTAACTGACCCTTGCAGACAACATTTCCAGGTAATTATACATTTAAATACAAAAAGCCACTGCCATAAACCCTTATCAATAATCACCTTAGGTAAAAACCTATCTGCTCTAAGTACCTATACTAGTATCAAATTGTAATTAGTTAATGTTCAATGAATAGAACACATAATCAGAAGGTGCCTGTTAACCAATTTGTGGTCAGACATTTTCTTAACAATTTTAATTAAGGAGATTGGTCAATTATGTATCATGCAATTATAAACTATGTACATTAGTCAATTCCAACATTGACAGGGGGGTGGTTTCTCTCTGACCTGTTTCAGTGCTAATTGGCTCATGGCCGTCAATGGGACCCAGACAGCATTTTCAGTTGGTTCCACTCTGAACTGAACTAAATACTGTTTTTCATTACCAACACATTTCTGGCCTAGAATTCTTGTGGTAACCGCTGTCAATTACATCATCACTACTCATCACATCACTCAAATTTACAGTTAATCCCAGCCTATCGGGCTCTTTCCGTTGACGTGAAGACCTAGGAATTGCAGGTGTGCATTTTTTATCTTTCTGGTCTATGATTTGTTCATTAGGCTGGACGACCTCACAGGTTTTAACTTTGGGAATGAAGTATGGTGAAGGATTTGGTTGTCTGACGTAAGCCATTTTCAGCCTATTGATATGAATAGGTGTTTTCAACAACTGACCATTTTCAATGTTTCTTAGAATAACAAGATGTGAGCTGGGTAAATTATCTACAAAGAATGGTCCTGAAAATCTATTTTGAATTTTTTGTCCTGTTCCTTTTGTCTCTGTTGTAAGATAAAAAAAATCTCCCGGTGAAAGATGAAGAATATTTTCTGTCAATTTTGCTCTTTCCATCATTTTCTGTTGGCATGCAGTTACATTATTTTTCACTTCTGATCTTATTATATTCAATTTGTCTATTTGCTTACGGATATATGACTTCATATCAGATGGAACAGTATTAAAATCCGAAGGATTTGTTGTACTGAGAGGAAACTTGGGCCTATGTCCGAACACAATTTCATGAGGTGAATATCCCATTCCTGAATGAACAGACTGATTGATGGAAAATGTAATAGAACTTAGAACTTCGTTCCAAGCCTTGCCTCTGTTTTGTAGATACGGTGTAAGACGTTTCCGCTATACTTCTGTGCGTGCGTTCACATGCTCCAAGACAATGATGACTGAAACTTGGTATGAAGTCTTGCGCGATATGCAAATGTTTACAGATTTCATGAAGACATTCAGAAGTAAACTCTGTTCCTAAATCACTAATCAGAGTGTCACATACTCCATATTTTGTGAATATTTGCACAAGAGCTGAAGAAACGGAAAGTATATCTTTATTTGCTATTGAAATTGTCACTACATATTTGCTAAACATATCTATAGCTGTCAGTACATATGTATATCCTTGTCGCGTTTCTGGTAAAGGTCCATATAGATCGACTTGCCATACTTGAAAAGGCTCAGTTGGTGTAGGATATCCCGTAACCGGTGCTTTTGTCGCTTGCTTGGTAATTTTGCTTTTCTGACAGTGATCATATGAGCGCACATAATCAGTCACAGTAGGTCCCATTCGCTTGAAAAAATATTTCTCACGTTATCTAATGTATTGTGTATACCGGAATGTCCACTCATAGGTGTGTCATGATATAACTGCACTACTTCTTTTATTATAATTGCAGGAACAACTAACTGATACTTGTCAAGCAGTTTTGCCCGGTTTGATTTTGGTTGACGGGAATGCATAAGTAATCCATCAACTATAACATAATCAGTAGACTCAAGAAGAATTCTGCGCGCTTTTTTCTGTCCCTTTGGTAATTCATTATTATCCAAATATTGTATAAGAGATGTAAGTTCAGGATCAGTACACTGTAATTCCTTCACTTTTTCAATGCTAAAGTCAAATTTTTCAAATATTTCCAGTGTGTGTGCAGCTGCATTCTGATCGGAAAATAACATTGACTCAGTATGTGTATTATATGCACTTATTTCAGATTTAGACTCTGTTAAAGTGGAAGTGTGATTTGCACTTAGATTGTCAGAGACATAAATTTCTTTCTGTCTGAGTTGTGAAGGATCCTTTGGCCTGAAACATTCACCGATTTTATAATCCTCAGTATCAGCATCATAATCCTCCTCCCTCACATACTCTAAAGAACTTTCAACTTCGGCATGATTAACTATGAGCAGGCTAATCTCTTGTTGTGAATTGCATAACAATTCTTTTAGTGTTTTCCCATCAGGTAAGCTAACACATGTTTGTTTCTATGGAATGTATGGGAAACAGGGGTCATTTTCTTCAGGACTAAATTCCAGTTGTTCAGCATTTTTATTGGGAAAGCACCTGGATAGAGCATCTGGCACTGTCATTTCAGAAGCCTGTTTGTATATTATTTCACAGTGAAATTCCTGCAAAATTGCCAGCCATCTTTTATATTTAGCACCTTTCATTTGCTTTTGAAATAGTGGTTTTAAACTTTGATGGTCACATTCAACAAAGAAATGTCTACCCCTTAGGTAAGATGCGCAATCTAAAATACTAGTAACCATTCCTAAGAGTTCGAGTTTGGTAGGTCCATATGACTGTTGATATATGTTCAGTGACTTAGATCCAAATCTAACAACACGTATTGTGTGATCTGTACTGTCATTTGCTGGATGTTTTTGATATAACATATATCCAATACCTTTGCTAGAAGTGTCCACAGCTAAGTAAAATGGTAAGTCATAGCGCGGAAATGCTAATGCATCTGAGTTTTGAAGTATCTGTTTTAATTTTTCATACGCACTTTGGTGTTCTTGTAATTAAGTAAATTTCTCATTCTTTTTTAGTAAAGTATATAAACATGACGAAATTATGCTATATTCAGGAATGAATTTTCTAAACCAGTTCATTAATCCAAGAAATCTTTGTAATGCTTTCACAGTTTTAGGAACGGGGTAATTTGCAATAGCTTTCAGCCGATCTGCCGGGGGTCGAATTCCTTCCCTTGAAATTTCATGTCCAAGAAATACGCATTTGTTCTTTGCGAATTTACATTAAGTTGGTGATAATTTTAATCCTGCAGCGCGTAATCTGGAAAACACATCATTGAGGTCGTCGATATGTTGTGAAAATGTTGGTGATACTATGACTACATCATCCATGTAACAGAGAGTAGTTTTAAATGAAAGCCCTTTTAGAACACTGTCCATTAATAACTGAAAGCTGTGAGGACTTGTTTTCATACCTTGTGGGGTCCTGTGGAATTTGTATGTTCCGTAACATGTGTTAAAAGCTGTGTACTTTGCTGACTCTGGTGCAAGTTTCATTTGAAAAAAATCCTGAGCTTATGTCAATAGAAGACTTATAATTTGCAGACATATCTGCGAAAGATTCAGTTAATTCTTGCACATCTGGAATGGCATATCGAAAGTCTTGAGTCTTAGTGTTAAGGTAGCGAAAGTCCACGCAAAAACGATACATTGACAAACTGTCCTGCTTTGTTTTGTGCTGTCCACTTGAACTTGGCTTATTGCGTTTTGCCACTAACACTATTGGGCTTGTGATGGGCATATCCTCTTTCTCAGATAGTGAAGTGATAACTCCCTGGTTTAATAATTCGTCAAGTTGGTGACGCAACACTGCTCGTTTTTATATTTATTAGTCTCTGATGTTTAGACTTTGCATCAGGCCTTAAATGAACGTGATGCTCAACAAGGTTAGTAAGTCCTAATGATGGATTTTCATCTGTGACAAATATATCACTGTTTTCAAACAAGCAGTTTTCAAGTTTAAACTTTTCAGTGTTAGAGAGAGAACTTTGATCAAACTGAAAGTACGTCATAAATCTGTTTTTGTCTGTTTCTAAATTATTACTACTAACTCCCTTGTTCAGCGCTGTGTGCTGACCTGATTTCACCTTAGCATGATTACAATAATGGACCGCATCAAATGAACTGTCTACCTGCTTGCATTTTATGCTTGAGTTATCATCAAGAACCTGAAAATAACCCAATGCCTTATTTCTGTGAATCACAACAGTTTTATCAGTTCGGTTTAAAATTTTTACAGGTACCATACGATTTTGTGGGACTGTAACTATGGAGTGGGCAACCCATAAATTCTTTTTATTTACATATTTTACATTTGAACAAAGACCATTTAGTCCCTCAGTAAAGCGTTTTGGTATTTTACCATAAACAACAGACTCAGAATTGGGAGGTAAATAAATACGTTTTTGGGCATAAATCTTAGAATCAACAAAATGAGAACTACTACTAAAATCTAAAACCAGTTTGTTTGATTTTATAAAATTCGTCCCCAAAATCAGTGGATTGGAAGTGTCTCTTAGCACATAAACATCAAACTCCTTGAGATGTCCCTGAACATAGCCAGATATAGACGGAATTCCATCAATGCTAACAGACTGATTGTTTGCTAACACGCTACTGCTACTATCTACTGGTATCAAGTGACTTTTATTTTGTGCTGGTAAAGAATTAAGAAGTTTCTGCGACATTAAATTTATGGAACTGCCCGTATCTAATAATGCAGATACCTCCCGGTGACCAAATTGTAGTTTTAAGTAAAAAAGTTACCGTCATCATGAGAATGAGTTTTAGCAGTTAAATTATCCAAATCACAAGAATCACAAAAATTGTTAAATCCATGTGTTCGTTTAACATCTCGAGATTGAGTGTTTCTTTTCACTGGCGATGGGCTTTTTTGCCGCGTTTTGTTGGATGGCCTCCTGAGTGATCGCGGTCTCCTTCCCTCAGGCGGTTGAAGTTTCCCTGGTTGTTGTTGCCTCTTGGTGCATTGTAGTTGAATCTGGTTTCGCACTGGCGCTACGTGACCGTACTGGCGACACAGCTGAAACTGTATGTCCGAGTTTGGAACACCTCGAGCACAGTTACAGTTCTTCTCGTCGTGACCGACGTCACCACACTTATAACATTATTCATGATTAGGTTGGTCAGTTGTTTTGCTTTGAATGTTCATAAATGTGTCCAAAGTTCTACTGAGTTCATAGATCCGACGTTCCAAAGAAGGAGGGTTAGCTGCTGCTACTGTGTGTGATGCAGTTGTAGTTTGCCTGTATCCGTAGGCCTCTCCCATTTTAGCCATTTCTAAAGCTGCATGTGGATTTTGCGGTGTCACTGCTCGTGTAAAGAAAGCCAGTTATTCCAGAAGGCCGTTGATAAAAACAAGCATTATATCTGTATCAGATTTTGATAGCTTTTTTCCACTATCAGTAAGAAGTCCAAAATATTCATCTAGTGATTGATATTTTTGTAACTGTATTGACTGAAAACGTTCTGTTTCAAAGATAAGTCTGCTAGTGTCAATTTTGCAGTGATTTGCCTTGAACTGTTCTTGAATGTATTCCCAGTCATCAGTTTCTAGGCTGTCAAACCAAGTTTTTGCTGGACCAGTTAAGTGTAATTGAAATGCTGCAAGTTGCATCTTGTCATTTTTTCCAATTTTCATAATTGTTGTGTAAGCATTAAAGTCCGATAGGAATCTGTTGGCATTTTCAGAGTTATGTCCAGAAAATTTTGGCACTGTTATCCTCTGATTATCCATTTTAAAATTTCACAAAACCATGTTGTTAGCATGCACAAAGTCCAAATTTAGGATTCTCCATCATGTAAACAATTAGAAGTACAAGTACATATACAATTCAAAGTTCTAAACACAGGATGTTCTAAGACATATAAAAGAATCAAATACATTGTATCACAGGAAGTGACCATAAGGTGCTAATGAGTATATGTCAATCAATTGGAAACTGAAAGTGTTTGAAGACATAATATAATACTGAATGGAAGGAAATGGCAGGAAGGTCCTAATGATGACTGCCAATCATTCTGACCTTCCTTGAATTGTTTGAAGTTTAATACAACCCAAAAATCTAAAGACATAAATATATATATATGGATATCATATATATAACAGTCGTGTGGACCTCTACCAAGTTTGTTCAAATTATGCCCCTGGGGTCAAATTTGGCCCCTACACGGGGCTCAATGGATTTTACATAGGCTTATATAGTAAAACTTTAAAAATCTTCTTGTCTCAAACCACAAAGCCCTGAGATCTAAGATTTGGTATGTAGTATTGTCTTGTAGACCTCTACCAAGTTTGTTCAAATTATTCCCCTGGAGTCAAATTTGGCCCCGCCCCGGGGGTCGACTTATTTTACATAGAGAAAACTTTAAAAATCTTCTTGTCTGAAACCACAAGGACCTGAGCATTAAGATTTGGTATGAAGCATTGTCTAGTGGACCTCTACCAATTTTGTTCAAATTATACATCTGGGGTCAAATTTATTCTTGCCCTTGGGGTCAATAGATTTTACATAGGCTTATATAGTGAAACTTTAAAAATCTTCTTGACTGAAACCACAAGGCCCTGAGCCTTAAGATTTGGTACGTAGCATTGTAGTGTTGACCTCTACCAAGTTCGTTCAAATTATGCCCCTTGGGTCAAATTTGGCCCATACCCGGGGGTCAGTTGATTTTACATTGGCTTAAATAGTGAAATTTAAAAATCTTCTTGTCTGAAACCACAAGGACCTGAGCCTTAAGATCTGGTATGTAGCATTGTCTTGTAGACCTCTACCAAGTTTGTTCAAATTATTTACCTGGGGTCAAATTTGGCCCTGCCCCAAGGGTTAATGGATTTTACATAAGTTTATATAGGTTAAACTTTGAAAAACCTTCTTGTCTGAAACCACAAGGCCCTGAGCCTTATGATTTGGTATGTAGAAATGTCTGGAGAACGTCTCTCAAGTTTGTTAGAAAAATTTTCCTGTGATCAATATTGGCCCCTCTCGAGGGGTCACAAGTTTTAAATAGCAGTATAGAAGAAAATCTTTTAAAAATCTTCATGTCTGAAACCACAAGGCCTAGAATTAAAAAATTTTGCATGAAACAAGCTTTATCAAGCTTATTCGAATTATTAGATTAGGATAAAGGTCACCGAGGCTAAAAATAGGTTTATATACTGTACCTCATAGATCCTTCATTTAAAGACCAATATATTTGATATTCGGTATATGGGATCCTTGCATGGACCTCTACCCATGGTTAGGGTTTTAGGTCACTGGGTCAAGGTCAAGGTCACCGTAGCTTATGCTAGATATTTCTACTTTCTGTCATAGAGCCTTTATTTATTGACTGATATTTTACAAATTTACATATTTATATTTGTATTACTTACATATTTTCAATTAAAACATGAAATAATGCTTAACTGCAAACCTACAGCCAAAATACTCAGGTGAGCGATCTAGTGCCATCATTGCCCTCTTGTTATTTATAGTTGGATTTGTATCAAACTTCGACAAAACAACACTTCTGACAAAGCCAACTAGATAAATTATTCAAGTTTTACCTTAACCTTAAAATTACCATGACCGTCAAGGTCAAATAATTCAATTTTGCTTAAATTGTCATAACTTTGTTATTTATGGTTGGTTTTGATTCATGCTTTAACAAAACAACAATTATGACAAAACCGACATATTGAATAACTCAGGTGTGACCATAACCTAAAATTGACCTTCACCGTCAAGGTCAGATGATTGAATTTCGCCTAAATTGTCATACCTTTTTCATTTATTTATGGATTTGATTTTAACTTGGACAAGACAACACTTATGACAAATCCGATATTTTGATTCTTTCAAATATGACATTGACTCATAAATGACCTTCACATTCAAGGTCAGATTATTAAATTTTGCTTAGATTGTCCATAACTTTAGTATTTATGGTTGGATTTGATTTATAATTGGACAAAACAACACTTATGACAAAACCGACATGTTGAATAATTCAGAAATGACCATGACCTTAAAATGACCTTGACCGTCAAGGTCAGATGATTGAATTTTGCTTAAGTTGTCATAAATTTCTCTTTTATTTATAGATTTGATTCATATTTGGACTAAACAACTCTTATAACAAATGCGACATTATGATTTTTTCAAGTTTGACCTTGACCTTTAAATGACCTTGACAGTCAAGACTTTTTGACAAAACAACACTTGTGGCAAAACCGACATGTTGATTAACTTAAGTGTGACCATGACCTAAAAATGATCTTGACCGACAAAGTCAGATGTTTGAATTTTGCTTAAATTGTCAAAAATTTCAATTTAATTTATGGTTTAACTTGATTCACTCTTTGACAAAACAACATTTTTGACAAAACTTACATGTTGAATAATTCAGGAATGACCTTTACTCTAAAATGACCTTGACCGTCAAGGACCCATTATTGTATTTTGCTTAAATTGTCCTTACTGTGTTTTTTATGGATTGGATTTATTCTTTGATAAAACAACAAAACCGACATTTTAATTTATTATAAGTATGACCTTGACGTTTTAATGTCAAGTGATTGAAATTTGCTTAAAATAGCCTAATTTTTATTTATGGTTTGATTTGATTTATACTAGGACAAACAACACTTATGACAAAACTGACACATTGAATCATTCAACTGTGACCTTGACCTTCAAATGACCCTGACCATTAAGGTCAATTTGTTGAATTTTGCTAATATTGGCCATAACGTCATTTTTAGTTCTTTTTTATTAATACATGGACAAAACAGTGCTCAGGACAAAACCAATATGTTGTTAATGGATGTGGTGTCTTCATGCTTGGACATAACTACCATTTAAACAATACCTCCAAAGAAGGTTAAACTGAACTTGACCTTTAAGGTTAAATTTCTGTATGTCGCTAAAATTGGCCATAACTTTGTTATGTATAATTATATTTCCAAATGATGTTTCATTTGAAATCCATTCACCACAATGTGCTTCCTCTGATTTGTTTGCTTTTGGAAATAAGAAAAAGTCGAGCGTGGCCCCCGCTTGCGGTGGCTCTTGTTTTAAGGAATAACAATTTTACAGTGAATGATTACACGCGTTAATATTAACATCAACGATGATTTTGCTTTCTTCTTAACAGTATTACCATTTTTTATACTCCCCGAAGGGCGAGCATATAGTTGCCACTTTGTCCGTCCGTCCGTCAATCTGTCCGTCCGACCATCATAATTTTGTCCGGATCATAACTTGAAAACCCCTGGATTTAATTTGTTTAAACAGCACACAGTGGTAGAGGGCATTGACGCGGAGTGCAGTGCCAAAGAACCATAGCTGTACCCTTAGAAATAATTATGCTCCCTGAAGGGCGAGCATATAGTTGCCGCTTTGTCCGTCGGTCCCGTCCGTCCGTCCGTCGTCATAATTTTGTCCGGATAATAACTTGAAAACCCTTGGAATAAACTGCACACAGTGGTAGAGGGCATTGACGCGGAGTGCAGCTTAAGTACTTGTTTGAACCTAGGAAGAAGTCATCTTGAGGGATTAATATAAGTTGCAAGAACTTGCTTCCCAATGATGTTAAATAAGAAGTTTACACTAAAGTCAACCAGCTCCCAAGTGATTTTAATATATCTAAAATTTATAGGATAGTAAGTTTTAGCTCGAATTTTTTTGAAAAAAAAAAATCGAGTTATTGCTATAGTCATGGTGTCGTTGCCGTTGCCGTCCGAAAACTTTAACATTAATCATAATGTTTTTATTCCTTAATGGATCTTCCAGATACTTGGACACAACAATCCTTTGGTCAAGACCTTCAAGATGACCAGACTAAACTTGACCTTGTCTTAAATGGCCTTCAAATTCAAGGTCAAAATAGTGAATTTTGATAAAATTGGCCCTAACTTTATTATTGGTAGGTGGATTCTCTTCATGCTTGGACACAACTACCCTTTGAACAAGACCTTCAAGTAGACAAGACTAACTTGACCTTGACTCATAAATGACCTTCACCTTCAAGGTCAAAATATTGAATTTTTCTAAAATTGGCCATAATATTATTATTAATAGGTGGATTCTCTTCATACTTGGGCACAACAACCCTCTGCACAAGATCTTCAAGTAGACCGGACTAAATTTAACTTTGACTCATAAATGACCTTCACCTTCAAGGTCAAATTATTGAACTTTGCTAAAATTTGCCATAACTTAATTATTAATTGGTGGATTGTCTCCATACTTGGACACAACAACCCTTTGGACAAGATCTTCAAGTGAACCAGACTCAACTTGACCTTAACTCATAAATGACCTTCACCTTAAAGGTCAAATTATTAATTTTTGTTAAAATTGTTCATAACTTTAGTATTTATGGTTGGATTTTATTTATACTTGGACAAAACAACACGTATGACAAAACCGACATGTTGAATAACTCAGATATGACCATAACCTAAAAATGACTTTGACCGTCAAGGTCAGACGATTGAATTTTGCTTAAATAGTCATAACTTTCTCAATTATTTATAAATTTGATTCATATTTGGACTAAACAACACTTATGACAAATCCAACATTATGATTATTTCAAGTTTGACCTTGACCTTTAAATGACCTTTACAGTTAAGGGCAAATCATTGAATTTTGAAACTGGCCATAATTTTGTTAATTATGGTTGGATTTGAATCAGACATGGACAAAACAACACTTATGACAAAGCCGACAAGATAAATAATGCAAGTTTTACCTTAACATTAAAATTACAATGACCGTCAAGGTAAATATTTTATATCGGATGTAAAGAAATGAAAAATAACTTTGTATGACTTGAATTCAAATTATTTATGAAATACAGGCCGATTCTGGCGTATATCCGTACGCACAAATTTTCCGCAACTCGCCGATTTTCTTTATCTTGTAAAATCTTTCCACTCGAAGATACTTCAAATTCCTTTTGTAATTACGTTGATTATATTATATATTAATAAACAATGTTGTATGTCTTGAAAAAAATGGTTTTTGTAAGAAATATAGGTCGATTCCGGTAATGCAAAGTCGATTCCGGTTGATTCCGGTAAAAATGGTCGATTCCGGTAAAACGGGGGACCCCCTGTGATTCCACTTCCACCCAGGAGAATAGTCTGCCATTTTATCGAGTTACCATTAGCAACGTATTATTCACGAACGAATAATAACATCGGCACCGGAACGTCTATTGAAAAATATCGTTGTCGGATCATCAATCCATCAAAAAAAATCGCGGTCGGGGGTAAAAAGAAAACGGTCGGTCGGGTAACCCGAAACAGAAGTATTTTTTTTAGGCCTTATGACAAATCCGACATTTTGATTCTTTCATACATGACTTTGACCTCTAAATGACCTTTACAGTCAAGGTCAGATTATGGAATTTGCTAAACCTGGCCATAGATTTGTTAATTGTGGTTGGATGTTAATAAAACTTGGAAAAAAAAAAACAATTCTGACAAAGGCGACATGATAAATTAGTCAAGTGTGACCTTTACCTTTAAAATGCCCATGACCATTAAGGTTAAATTATTGAATTTTGCTCAAATTGTCATAACTTTTGTAATTAATTATGGATTTGCTCATACTTGGACAAAAAAAAACACTTATAACAAATCCGACATTATTATTCTGTAATGTATCAACTGTACGTTAAAATGACCTTGACCTTCAAGGTCAAATTATTTAATTTTACTACAATTTGCCATAACTTTGTCATCGATTGTTGGAATTGATTCATAACAACACTTGTGACAAAACAACACTTGTGACAAATTCGACATGTTGGATAACTCAAGTTTGACCATGACCTAAAAATAACCTTGACCAGCAAGGTCTGATGTTTGAGTTTTGCTTAAATTGTCATAACTTAGTCATTTATTGATTGATTTGATTCATACTTGGACAAAACAATACTTTTGACAAATCCGACATTTTGATTCACGTTTGACCTTGACCTAAAAAATGACCTGGACAAGCAAGATCAAATTACTGAATTTTGCTAAGATTGGTCATAACTGTGTAATTTATGGTTAGACTTGATTCATACTTGGACATAACAACACTTTTGACAGAACTTACATGTTGAATAATTCAGGTATGACATTTACTCTAAAATGACCTTGAATGTCGCATTATTGTATTTTTCTTAAATTGTCATAACTGTTGTTTATTTACGGATTTTATTTATACTTCGATAAAACAACACAACCAACATTTTAATTTGTTATGAGTATGACCTTGACCTTTAGATGACCTTGACATTTAAGATCAAGTTATTGAATTTTGCTTAAAAGATCCAATTTTTTGTTATTTATGGTCTGATTTGATATATACTGGGACAAAACAACACTTGAATCATTCAGCTGTGACTTGACCTTCAATTGACCCTGACCATTAAGGTCAAATTATTGAATTTTGCTAATATTGGCCATAACGTCATTTTTAGTTCTTTTTTATTAATTCATGGACAAAACAACGCTCATGACAAAACCTACATGTTAAATCATTCAAGTATGACCTTAACCTTTAAATGACCTTTACAATCAAGTTCGAATAATTGCTTTTTGCTTAAAATAGCCAAACTTTTGTTATTTATAGACGGATTTGATCTATACAGGGACAAAACAACACTGAGAATAAAACAAACGTGTTGAACAATTCAAGCATTACCTTGACTTTTAAATGACCTTGACATTACTTAACCTGGCTGTATCTTTGTTGTTAATGGATGTAGTGTCTTCATGCTTGGGCATAACTACCTTTTAGACAATACCTCCAAAGAAGGTTAAACTGAACTTGACCTTGACCTTTAAGGTCAAATTTCTGAATGTTGTTAAAATTGGTCATAACTTAATTATTAATTGGTGGATTGTCTCCATACTTGGACACAACAACCCTTTGGACAAGATCTTCAAGTGAACCAGACTCAACTTGACCTTAACTCATAAATGACCTTCACCTTAAAGGTCAAATTATTAATTTTTGTTAAAATTGTCCATAACTTTAGTATTTATGGTTGGATTTTATTTATACTTGGACAAAACAACACGTATGACAAAACCGACATGTTGAATAACTCAGATATGACCATAACCTAAAAATGACTTTGACCGTCAAGGTCAGACGATTGAATTTTGCTTAAATAGTCATAACTTTCTCAATTATTTATAAATTTGATTCATATTTGGACTAAACAACACTTATGACAAATCCAACATTATGATTATTTCAAGTTTGACCTTGACCTTTAAATGACCTTTACAGTTAAGGGCAAATCATTGAATTTTGAAACTGGCCATAATTTTGTTAATTATGGTTGGATTTGAATCAGACATGGACAAAACAACACTTATGACAAAGCCGACAAGATAAATAATGCAAGTTTTACCTTAACATTAAAATTACAATGACCGTCAAGGTCAAATACTTAAATTTGCTTAAATTGTCATAACTTTGTTGTTTATGGTTGGTTTTAATTCATACTTTTTAAAAAACAACAATTATGACAAAGCCGACATACTGAATAACTCGGGTATGACAATAACCTAAAAATGACCTTGACTGTCACGGTAAGTTGATTTAATTTTGCTTAAATTGTCATACCTTTCTCATTAATTTATGGATTTGATTCATACTTGGACAAAACAACACTTAGGCCTAAAAAAAAAAAGTTCTGTTTAGGGTTACGGCCTGAAAAAAATATGGGTCGGTAGGTAGGGATTTTTTTTTTTTTAACATTTTTTTTTCTGTATAATATTGAAAGATGAACATGTTTTATCAGAAAAATGTGTTAAGCATTCATCATAAGTATTCATAACTACTATTAAAGTGATTGAAAATCAGTATTTTGTTTGTTATTTGTATTCCTGTGAAATGTCCCACGTTTTACCGGAATCGACCATTTTTACCGGAATCTACCGGAATCGACTTTGCATTACCGGAATCGACCTATATTTCTTACATAAACCCTTTTTTTTCAAGATATACAACATTGTTTATTAATATGTAATTTAATTAACATCTGAAATAAAATATCAACCAAAGAAATTTGAAGTTTCTTCGAGTGGAAAGATGTTGCAAGAGAAAAAAAATCGGCGAGTTGCGGAAAATTTGCGCGTACGGATATACGCCAGAATCGGCCTGTATTTCATAAATAATTTGAATTCAAGTCATACAAAGTTATTTTTCATTTCTTTACATCAGATATAAAATATTTACGAAAGGAATTTGAAGTTTCTTCGAGTGGAAAGATGTTGCAATGGGAAAAAAATCGGCGAGTTGCGGAAATTTGCGCATACGGATATACGCCGGAATCGGCCTGTATTTCATAAATAAATTGAATTTAATTCATACAAAAGTTACTTTTTATTACTTTACATCAGAAATAACATATTAACCAAAGGAATTTGAAGTATCTTCGAATGGAAAGATTTGACAAGAGAAAGGAAATCGGCGAGTTGCGGAAAATTTGCGCGTACAGATATACGCCAGAATCGGCCTGTATTTCATAAATAATTTGAATTCAAGTCATACAAAGTTATTTTTCATTTCTTTACATCAGATATAAAATATTTACGAAAGGAATTTGAAGTTTCTTCGAGTGGAAAGATGTTGCAATGGGAAAAAAATCGGCGAGTTGCGGAAATTTGCGCATACGGATATACGCCGGAATCGGCCTGTATTTCATAAATAAATTGAATTTAATTCATACAAAAGTTACTTTTCATTACTTTACATCAGAAATAACATATTAACCAAAGGAATTTGAAGTATCTTCGAATGGAAAGATTTGACAAGAGAAAGGAAATCGGCGAGTTGCGGAAAATTTGCGCATAAGAATATACACCGGAATCGACATGTATTTCATATATAACTTGTATTTTAGTAACATATATGGTATTCATCATTTAATACCTCAGCTTGGTGTATGTTGTTTATAACGGCACTGTTCCGACAAAAAGGTGTGGAATTAACAAATTAAAATACCGATAAGCGGCTGCTAATTGTTCCTTATAATCAACGTGATATGACATCTCTATCTCACAAGACTGTCTTTGAAATACCGACGAATGTTTGTTCCAGGTTGATGCTTAACTGTAGAACACGCCGATATTTTTTCTCTTTCAACATTTTTCCACTCGAAGAAACTTCAAAGTAAATATTTTATTTCAAATTTAAAGTAAAGAAAAATAACTTTGTATGACTTAAATTCAATTTATTTATGAAATACAGGCCGCTTCCGGCGTATATCCCTAGGCGCAAATTTTCCGCAACTCGCCAACTTTTCTTTCTCTTGCAATATCTTTCCACTCGAAGATACTTCAAATTCCTTTAGTAAATATTTTATTTCAGATGTAGAGTAATGAAAAAAAACTTTAAATGACTTAATTTCAATTTATTTATAAAATACAAGCTGATTCCGGCGTATATCCGTACGCGCAAATTTTCCGCAACTCGCCGATTTTCTTTCTCTTGCAACATCTTTCCACTTGAAGATACTTAAAATTCCTTTGTTTAATATTTTATTTTAGATGAAGAGTAATGAAAAATAACTTTGTATGAATTAAATTCAATTTATTTATGAATTACAGGCCGATTCCGGTGTATATCCGTACGCGCAAATTTTCCGCAATTCGCCGATTTTCTTTCACTTGCAACATCTTTCCACTTGAAGACACTTCAAATTCCTTTCGTAAATATTTTATATCGGATGTAAAGAAATGAAAAATAACTTTGTATGACTTGAATTCAAATTATTTATGAAATACAGGCCGATTCTGGCGTATATCCGTACGCACAAATTTTCCGCAACTCGCCGATTTTCTTTATCTTGTAAAATCTTTCCACTCGAAGATACTTCAAATTCCTTTTGTAATTACGTTGATTATATTATATATTAATAAACAATGTTGTATGTCTTGAAAAAAATGGTTTTTGTAAGAAATATAGGTCGATTCCGGTAATGCAAAGTCGATTCCGGTTGATTCCGGTAAAAATGGTCGATTCCGGTAAAACGGGGGACCCCCTGTGATTCCACTTCCACCCAGGAGAATAGTCTGCCATTTTATCGAGTTACCATTAGCAACGTATTATTCACGAACGAATAATAACATCGGCACCGGAACGTCTATTGAAAAATATCGTTGTCGGATCATCAATCCATCAAAAAAAATCGCGGTCGGGGGTAAAAAAAAACGGTCGGTCGGGTAACCCGAAACAGAAGTATTTTTTTTTAGGCCTTATGACAAATCCGACATTTTGATTCTGTCATACATGACTTTGACCTCTAAATGACCTTTACAGTCAAGGTCAGATTATGGAATTTGCTAAACCTGGCCATAGATTTGTTAATTGTGGTTGGATGTTAATAAAACTTGGAAAAAAAAAAAAACAATTCTGACAAAGGCGACATGATAAATTAGTCAAGTGTGACCTTTACCTTAAAATGCCCATGACCATTAAGGTTAAATTATTGAATTTTGCTCAAATTGTCATAACTTTTGTAATTAATTATGGATTTGCTCATACTTGGACAAAAAAAAACACTTATAACAAATCCGACATTATTATTCTGTAATGTATCAACTGTACGTTAAAATGACCTTGACCTTCAAGGTCAAATTATTTAATTTTACTACAATTTGCCATAACTTTGTCATCGATTGTTGGAATTGATTCATAACAACACTTGTGACAAAACAACACTTGTGACAAATTCGACATGTTGGATAACTCAAGTTTGACCATGACCTAAAAATAACCTTGACCAGCAAGGTCTGATGTTTGAGTTTTGCTTAAATTGTCATAACTTAGTCATTTATTGATTGATTTGATTCATACTTGGACAAAACAATACTTTTGACAAATCCGACATTTTGATTCACGTTTGACCTTGACCTAAAAAATGACCTGGACAAGCAAGATCAAATTACTGAATTTTGCTAAGATTGGTCATAACTGTGTAATTTATGGTTAGACTTGATTCATACTTGGACATAACAACACTTTTGACAGAACTTACATGTTGAATAATTCAGGTATGACATTTACTCTAAAATGACCTTGAATGTCGCATTATTGTATTTTTCTTAAATTGTCATAACTGTTGTTTATTTACGGATTTTATTTATACTTCGATAAAACAACACAACCAACATTTTAATTTGTTATGAGTATGACCTTGACCTTTAGATGACCTTGACATTTAAGATCAAGTTATTGAATTTTGCTTAAAAGATCCAATTTTTTGTTATTTATGGTCTGATTTGATATATACTGGGACAAAACAACACTTGAATCATTCAGCTGTGACTTGACCTTCAATTGACCCTGACCATTAAGGTCAAATTATTGAATTTTGCTAATATTGGCCATAACGTCATTTTTAGTTCTTTTTTATTAATTCATGGACAAAACAACGCTCATGACAAAACCTACATGTTAAATCATTCAAGTATGACCTTAACCTTTAAATGACCTTTACAATCAAGTTCGAATAATTGCTTTTTGCTTAAAATAGCCAAACTTTTGTTATTTATAGACGGATTTGATCTATACAGGGACAAAACAACACTGAGAATAAAACAAACGTGTTGAACAATTCAAGCATTACCTTGACTTTTAAATGACCTTGACATTACTTAACCTGGCTGTATCTTTGTTGTTAATGGATGTAGTGTCTTCATGCTTGGGCATAACTACCTTTTAGACAATACCTCCAAAGAAGGTTAAACTGAACTTGACCTTGACCTTTAAGGTCAAATTTCTGAATGTTGTTAAAATTGGTCATAACTTAATTATTAATTGGTGGATTGTCTCCATACTTGGACACAACAACCCTTTGGACAAGATCTTCAAGTGAACCAGACTCAACTTGACCTTAACTCATAAATGACCTTCACCTTAAAGGTCAAATTATTAATTTTTGTTAAAATTGTCCATAACTTTAGTATTTATGGTTGGATTTTATTTATACTTGGACAAAACAACACGTATGACAAAACCGACATGTTGAATAACTCAGATATGACCATAACCTAAAAATGACTTTGACCGTCAAGGTCAGACGATTGAATTTTGCTTAAATAGTCATAACTTTCTCAATTATTTATAAATTTGATTCATATTTGGACTAAACAACACTTATGACAAATCCAACATTATGATTATTTCAAGTTTGACCTTGACCTTTAAATGACCTTTACAGTTAAGGGCAAATCATTGAATTTTGAAACTGGCCATAATTTTGTTAATTATGGTTGGATTTGAATCAGACATGGACAAAACAACACTTATGACAAAGCCGACAAGATAAATAATGCAAGTTTTACCTTAACATTAAAATTACAATGACCGTCAAGGTCAAATACTTAAATTTGCTTAAATTGTCATAACTTTGTTGTTTATGGTTGGTTTTAATTCATACTTTTTAAAAAACAACAATTATGACAAAGCCGACATACTGAATAACTCGGGTATGACAATAACCTAAAAATGACCTTGACTGTCAAGGTAAGATGATTTAATTTTGCTTAAATTGTCATACCTTTCTCATTAATTTATGGATTTGATTCATACTTGGACAAAACAACACTTAGGCCTAAAAAAAAAAAAAGTTCTGTTTAGGGTTACGGCCTGAAAAAAATATGGGTCGGTAGGTAGGGATTTTTTTTTTTTTAACATTTTTTTTTCTGTATAATATTGAAAGATGAACATGTTTTATCAGAAAAATGTGTTAAGCATTCATCATAAGTATTCATAACTACTATTAAAGTGATTGAAAATCAGTATTTTGTTTGTTATTTGTATTCCTGTGAAATGTCCCACGTTTTACCGGAATCGACCATTTTTACCGGAATCTACCGGAATCGACTTTGCATTACCGGAATCGACCTATATTTCTTACATAAACCCTTTTTTTTCAAGATATACAACATTGTTTATTAATATGTAATTTAATTAACATCTGAAATAAAATATCAACCAAAGAAATTTGAAGTTTCTTCGAGTGGAAAGATGTTGCAAGAGAAAAAAAATCGGCGAGTTGCGGAAAATTTGCGCGTACGGATATACGCCAGAATCGGCCTGTATTTCATAAATAATTTGAATTCAAGTCATACAAAGTTATTTTTCATTTCTTTACATCAGATATAAAATATTTACGAAAGGAATTTGAAGTTTCTTCGAGTGGAAAGATGTTGCAATGGGAAAAAAATCGGCGAGTTGCGGAAATTTGCGCATACGGATATACGCCGGAATCGGCCTGTATTTCATAAATAAATTGAATTTAATTCATACAAAAGTTACTTTTTATTACTTTACATCAGAAATAACATATTAACCAAAGGAATTTGAAGTATCTTCGAATGGAAAGATTTGACAAGAGAAAGGAAATCGGCGAGTTGCGGAAAATTTGCGCGTACAGATATACGCCAGAATCGGCCTGTATTTCATAAATAATTTGAATTCAAGTCATACAAAGTTATTTTTCATTTCTTTACATCAGATATAAAATATTTACGAAAGGAATTTGAAGTTTCTTCGAGTGGAAAGATGTTGCAATGGGAAAAAAATCGGCGAGTTGCGGAAATTTGCGCATACGGATATACGCCGGAATCGGCCTGTATTTCATAAATAAATTGAATTTAATTCATACAAAAGTTACTTTTCATTACTTTACATCAGAAATAACATATTAACCAAAGGAATTTGAAGTATCTTCGAATGGAAAGATTTGACAAGAGAAAGGAAATCGGCGAGTTGCGGAAAATTTGCGCATAAGAATATACACCGGAATCGACATGTATTTCATATATAACTTGTATTTTAGTAACATATATGGTATTCATCATTTAATACCTCAGCTTGGTGTATGTTGTTTATAACGGCACTGTTCCGACAAAAAGGTGTGGAATTAACAAATTAAAATACCGATAAGCGGCTGCTAATTGTTCCTTATAATCAACGTGATATGACATCTCTATCTCACAAGACTGTCTTTGAAATACCGACGAATGTTTGTTCCAGGTTGACGCTTAACTGTAGAACACGCCGATATTTTTTCTCTTTCAACATTTTTCCACTCGAAGAAACTTCAAAGTAAATATTTTATTTCAAATTTAAAGTAAAGAAAAATAACTTTGTATGACTTAAATTCAATTTATTTATGAAATACAGGCCGCTTCCGGCGTATATCCCTAGGCGCAATTTTTCCGCAACTCGCCAACTTTTCTTTCTCTTGCAATATCTTTCCACTCGAAGATACTTCAAATTCCTTTAGTAAATATTTTATTTCAGATGTAGAGTAATGAAAAAAAACTTTAAATGACTTAATTTCAATTTATTTATAAAATACAAGCTGATTCCGGCGTATATCCGTACGCGCAAATTTTCCGCAACTCGCCGATTTTCTTTCTCTTGCAACATCTTTCCACTTGAAGATACTTAAAATTCCTTTGTTTAATATTTTATTTTAGATGAAGAGTAATGAAAAATAACTTTGTATGAATTAAATTCAATTTATTTATGAATTACAGGCCGATTCCGGTGTATATCCGTACGCGCAAATTTTCCGCAATTCGCCGATTTTCTTTCACTTGCAACATCTTTCCACTTGAAGACACTTCAAATTCCTTTCGTAAATATTTTATATCGGATGTAAAGAAATGAAAAATAACTTTGTATGACTTGAATTCAAATTATTTATGAAATACAGGCCGATTCTGGCGTATATCCGTACGCACAAATTTTCCGCAACTCGCCGATTTTCTTTATCTTGTAAAATCTTTCCACTCGAAGATACTTCAAATTCCTTTTGTAATTACGTTGATTATATTATATATTAATAAACAATGTTGTATGTCTTGAAAAAAATGGTTTTTGTAAGAAATATAGGTCGATTCCGGTAATGCAAAGTCGATTCCGGTTGATTCCGGTAAAAATGGTCGATTCCGGTAAAACGGGGGACCCCCTGTGATTCCACTTCCACCCAGGAGAATAGTCTGCCATTTTATCGAGTTACCATTAGCAACGTATTATTCACGAACGAATAATAACATCGGCACCGGAACGTCTATTGAAAAATATCGTTGTCGGATCATCAATCCATCAAAAAAAATCGCGGTCGGGGGTAAAAAAAAACGGTCGGTCGGGTAACCCGAAACAGAAGTATTTTTTTTTAGGCCTTATGACAAATCCGACATTTTGATTCTTTCATACATGACTTTGACCTCTAAATGACCTTTACAGTCAAGGTCAGATTATGGAATTTGCTAAACCTGGCCATAGATTTGTTAATTGTGGTTGGATGTTAATAAAACTTGGAAAAAAAACAAACAATTCTGACAAAGGCGACATGATAAATTAGTCAAGTGTGACCTTTACCTTAAAATGCCCATGACCATTAAGGTTAAATTATTGAATTTTGCTCAAATTGTCATAACTTTTGTAATTAATTATGGATTTGCTCATACTTGGACAAAAAAAAACACTTATAACAAATCCGACATTATTATTCTGTAATGTATCAACTGTACGTTAAAATGACCTTGACCTTCAAGGTCAAATTATTTAATTTTACTACAATTTGCCATAACTTTGTCATCGATTGTTGGAATTGATTCATAACAACACTTGTGACAAAACAACACTTGTGACAAATTCGACATGTTGGATAACTCAAGTTTGACCATGACCTAAAAATAACCTTGACCAGCAAGGTCTGATGTTTGAGTTTTGCTTAAATTGTCATAACTTAGTCATTTATTGATTGATTTGATTCATACTTGGACAAAACAATACTTTTGACAAATCCGACATTTTGATTCACGTTTGACCTTGACCTAAAAAATGACCTGGACAAGCAAGATCAAATTACTGAATTTTGCTAAGATTGGTCATAACTGTGTAATTTATGGTTAGACTTGATTCATACTTGGACATAACAACACTTTTGACAGAACTTACATGTTGAATAATTCAGGTATGACATTTACTCTAAAATGACCTTGAATGTCGCATTATTGTATTTTTCTTAAATTGTCATAACTGTTGTTTATTTACGGATTTTATTTATACTTCGATAAAACAACACAACCAACATTTTAATTTGTTATGAGTATGACCTTGACCTTTAGATGACCTTGACATTTAAGATCAAGTTATTGAATTTTGCTTAAAAGATCCAATTTTTTGTTATTTATGGTCTGATTTGATATATACTGGGACAAAACAACACTTGAATCATTCAGCTGTGACTTGACCTTCAATTGACCCTGACCATTAAGGTCAAATTATTGAATTTTGCTAATATTGGCCATAACGTCATTTTTAGTTCTTTTTTATTAATTCATGGACAAAACAACGCTCATGACAAAACCTACATGTTAAATCATTCAAGTATGACCTTAACCTTTAAATGACCTTTACAATCAAGTTCGAATAATTGCTTTTTGCTTAAAATAGCCAAACTTTTGTTATTTATAGACGGATTTGATCTATACAGGGACAAAACAACACTGAGAATAAAACAAACGTGTTGAACAATTCAAGCATTACCTTGACTTTTAAATGACCTTGACATTACTTAACTTGGCTGTATCTTTGTTGTTAATGGATGTAGTGTCTTCATGCTTGGGCATAACTACCTTTTAGACAATACCTCCAAAGAAGGTTAAACTGAACTTGACCTTGACCTTTAAGGTCAAATTTCTGAATGTTGTTAAAATTGGTCATAACTTTGTAATTTTATTTCCAAATGATGTTTCATTTGAAATCCGTTCACCACAATGTGCTTCCTCTGATGTGTTTGCCTTTGGAAATAGGAAAAATGTCGAGCGTGACCCCTGCTTGCGGTGGCTCTTGTTGATGTATGTTTTTATGTATTATTTGCACTGCATTTATTTTTTTTCTTGTTCAGAAAATCCAACACCTTGTAGCCAAGGTTCATATGAATTAGATGGTATTTGCAAACCATGTCCTGAGGGAATGTATTGTGCAGTGTCTGGCTTGTCAGCTCCATCTGGCCAATGTTCTCCACAGTGGTATTGTGAGTCAGGGGAGATAACTCCATCTCCTCTTGGGAAATACTGTCCTGCAGGATATCAGTGCCCTAATGGTATCTTTTTGTTGCCACATTTTATATTTGTAAAATATTATCATACATAACTTCACGGAACTGTATATTTTACTAATTATTGATTTGTGGTTCAAGTAATCGTTGAATAGTCATGGGAAATTCATCCTGTTTGACCAGTTTAAAAGTAGCATGAAGGGAATATGTCTGCCTTGAAAAATAAAAGAACTGCCCTACTTAGTAAAGCATAGAATGTTGTCCAGACGTTTTCCTTAAATTCAGGACTAAAAATTTGATGTTTTTGCCCACCTGAGCATAGCTCTTGAGCTTTTAGGGTCGATGGCTGTCTGCCATCTGTTGGCCTCTATCGTCCACAATTACTTCAAATGACATCTCCTGGCCAGCTTTGATAAAACTTGTATGGAATGTTCCTAGCAAGAATCTCTGTCGAAGTTGTTCAAATGGTTCCTGTCCATTGCAGATATAGGCCAAAGAAGCTTAAAATAGATCTTAGAAGTTGAAACTTAGAATCCTTCTCCAAACTGCAATGCCTTAAGCTGAGATACTGATTTGTAGCATTGTCTAATGGCCCTCTACTAAGTTTGTTCAAATAATGGCCCAAGAAACTGGTTTGTAGCATTGTCTAATGGCCCTCTACTAAGTTTGTTCAAAAATGGCCCAAGAAACAAAGCTGGCTTCATCCCAGCTGCAACATTATTTTATATAGGCTTATATAGGGAAAACTTCAAAAATCTTCTTGCCTGAAACTAAACTGTGCCTTTGAGTTTGATATTTGGTATACAGGTTCACATGGAGGTTCTCTAAAAAAAGTCTGTTCAAATATGGCCCCGGGGTCATTTAAGGCCCCACCACAAGGGTCACTTGATTTAATGAAGGCATATCTAGGGAAAACTTTGAAAATCTTCTTCAGTTAAACCACAAGGGCTATGGCTTAGATATTTTGCATGGAACATCATAAAGAGGTCCTCTACCAAGATTATCCAAGTTATTAATCCCCTTCCGCAAAGCAGGGAGGGGATTATAGGAATGGCCTCCGTCTGTCAGTCCGTCTTTCCGTCCGTAACACTCGTGTCCGCTCTATAACTTTTAAACCGCTGAAATTGTTTTTAAATATCTTGGCACAAGTGATCACCATTATGAGACGATATGCAGAGTACAATAATTGGGTTGCCACCCCAAAAGTCAAGGTCACACGTCAAGTCTACATTTCGTGTCCGCTCCATAACTTTTCAATCGCTGAAATTTTTTTGAAATAACTTGGCACAAGTGATCATCATTATGAGACAGTGTGAAGAGCGCAATAATTGGGTTGCTACCCACAAGGTCAAGGTCACAGTTAAAGGTCAAATATCCACATTTCACGTCTGCTCTATAATTTTGGCTTACGAAAAGTTTTTTAATTACTTTGCACAAATGATCACCACTATGACACGATGTGTAGAACCCAACATCCAGGTTGCTACCCTCAAGGTCAAGTTAAATGTTCTCCATAACTTTTTGACTTTATGGAAGATTTTAAATAACCTGGCACAAATAATTACTATCATGAGAGTATGTGCTTATAATATGCATGGCACAACATCAAGGTCATGATTGGTTAAAGTTCAAGAAGTACACATTCATGTCCACTGCGGAAGGGGATTTAGCTGACCTTCAGATTGATTGCCTTGTGCTACTGGGTTCTTAACTTACCCCACCCACCCAAGGAGCCTTTTGATTTTTTAAAGACTTGGATACTTTTCCCTATAGACTGTTCATTTATCGACTGTTATCTTAGATATTTTGAATGTAGGTAACTTGCAAGGATGCCCACCCATTGGAGAGGTTTGAGGTCACTGTGGTTAAGGTCAAGGATACTGAAGATAAAATGATTTTTCTACTTATTATACAGCCTTTATTAATTATCTTATATTTTAGATATTTGCATGAACCTCTACCATTAACTGGGATCAAGGTTTTGGAGGCTAAAATAATTTTTTGTAGCTTACCTCATAGAACCTTCATTTAATGACCAATGACTTAGATATTTAGTATGTAGTTTTCTCAAATGGATCTCTGCTTGTAGGTTACCGGGTCAATCATTCCAGCATTGCGTTATAATTACTTTTTGTGAAAATTCAAAACAAAAACAACGTATGATGAATGGCGTCGGTGATGCGCGATCTATCTTAGTTATCTGGTCAATCATTTAGACAAACAAAATGTCTATTTTTATTTAGTTTTAATCACCAATAGTGTTTTAAAAGTATCTACATTTATTACCAAACGCATACAAAAGACGTAAAATGGAAGCAAATGTTAATGATTTTAATAAAAAAATATCAACGTTTATCACATTTTATCCAACATAAGTTGCAATTAAGAATAATTATAAAAAAAATCTGGGCACATTTTTTCGGCAACCATCATACAAGAGTAGGTTGAAGATTTTTTCGCCGTTTTTATTATTAAATATTAAAATATTATTGTTCAGACTAACAATTCTTTTCTCATTATTGCATTCTTATAGTTATTTCTTTTTACATGCCTTTAATGTTTCGTAATGATGTTATACTGAAATTGCAATAAAATTTGAACTGGTGATTAGGGCACTTATTTTAATTGCATGTACAATTGTATACAATAACAGGAAAGTAAATTAATTACAGGAAAGTAAAAATCAAATATCAAATTTTGACTTTGATGGGAGGGATATTTGTCCACCTTGTAAACTTGATGGAAGGACTTTTATCGTACCTGCAATTTTGATGGGAGGGTTTTGTCTACGTTATTTTTGAATGGGAGGGCTTTTGTTCGGGAGGACTTTTGTCCATATCCCTGTGGAAAGGCATGTTAAAGCTGAGTGAACTAACGCTCTGATTAAAAAAAACTTATGTCTGTCTTTTAGGTATAAAGCTGCCTTGTGGAAAGGTTGGCAATAAGTACTTTTACCAACCTTTTCGAGGTCAAACTAAATGTGTGTTGTGTAGGGACAGATACAATTGCTCACAGCCAGCATCTCATGAGGAAGTTCCGCTTTGTTTGCCAGGATACAACTGCCATTCAGGTCTTATATTGCCATGTGAAGTAGGAAAATACTGTGTAGGAGGCATGTATTACCTTATATTACCTTTATTATATAAATTTGAGGAGATACGGTTTTTTAAACACATTTTGATAGCCGCACTTTTGTGCTTTTTTCCAATGTAGAATTGTACTATTACAATAATTTTATGGCAGTTTTTAGAATCAGTGATGCTGATCAGCAGCAATCCGACAATTTAATTTTATTTTTATTTTGCTTTGAATTTTCTTGTACATTGAGATATACTTGTTTATAAGTGTGTTTTTACCTGAATAAACATCTAGCTATCTATCTATCTATCTATCTATCTATCTATCTATCTATCTATCTAGCTAGTTAGCTAGCTATCTAGCTAGCTTAGCTATCTATCTATCTATCTATCTATCTAGCTAGCTAGCTAGCTAGCTAGCTTATCTATCTATCTATCTATCTATCTGATTGTGTTTGTTGAGTTTCTATCGATCTATCTATTTATCTATCTATCTATCTGATTGTGTTTGTTGAGTTTCTATCTATCTATCTATCTATCTGATTGTGTTTGTTGAGTTTATTTTCATGAATAAAATTACTGGTCAGAAAGTGGAGAATGTAAGTGTCTTTTCTTCATTGTGTTATACTTACTTGAAGTATCTACTTACAATGTGCCTAGGTTACATATAGTTATGACATTCCTATGTTTTGATTCATTTTGATACAAGCTGTTAATTGTCACATTCACTTATACTGTTGTAATACCATTGTTATACCGGGTATACTAACGAGATTGTCCTAAGTAGCTTCCACAGAGATTATTTTTGTTCATGCCTTTTGTTTATGTCTTAGTTTTTTTTCTTTGTAGGTTTAATGAAAACATGCTTGGATGGCTTTGAGCAACCAAATTCTGGCCAGGGTGCATGTGTTCGATGTCCAGAAGGTTTTATTTGCCAAAATGCAAAAAGATCCCCATGTCCTGAAAACCGTGTTTGCTTCAATGGAATAGCACATTATTGTGAACTTGGTTATGAATGCACCTTTGTTAATGGGAAAAGCAAGTACCTCTAGTTCAATTTGGTAAACCTACATTGCTCACCGCCCCTCCCCCCCAAAAAAAACCCCATACCCCCACCAAAAAAAATAAAATTACAGCTGCCATTTTCTTTAGACAAGTGTCATGTCTAAGGTTGCAATGCTGTATTATTTCAAGGTAATTCTTTGACTTTATATTATTTTGATCATAGCCTTATTCTTGATACTATTACAAAATAACCCAGAACTTTTTCTTACTTTGATCTATTTATCATTTTTACTTTCTTGACCAAAATTGCTTCCCTGTTAATAAAATGTTTTGAGGTTGCCACAATAGCATAGTAGGATGGTTAATGAAATAAACATGGTGTTAAACTATATCTATGAGGTGTCTGAGTTTTGTATTAATTCCATGACTGGATCTATGATGTGGACAAAGTTACTATAATATCAGCTTGGAGACAACATTGTTTATACTGAATATCAGAGCGGAACAAAAGTGCTTCCCTTAAGTATTAATTCTCACAATATAAGGTGTCAACGAATTGTACAAAAATGTTTTGACAATTAAATTGTCCTCTTTTTTGGACCAGATTTGCAGTTTGGGGGCATGTATTTGTTGTTGGTAACAAAAAATGCAGATAAATGTATTCATTTTTTATGCTCCCACCACTTTGTTAGGGGGAGGGGGCATATCGTTTTTTTTCAGATATGATCAGTTAATAAATTAAAATTGCTTTATACCATTAAAAATACCATGTTATTCTTGGATCATTTTGGAAGGTGATTTTACATGACAATTGGAAATACAGATCCTGTCTTTAAGGCAGTCATATAAAAAGTGAGATTTTTGCATGGTTACTGTTGAATTAGACTTATTTTCTTTTCTCCTTTAACAAACAGTCCGTCATATGTTAAGTCTATTTGTATTATCAACCTTAATATTTCGGTTCTATGAGCAGACTTAATTTGAAGCTTTCTTGTGAACTTACATGGAATGCATGCCGCTTTCTAGTTTTGGCCGGAATTACAGCTGACATGGTTGGCAATGTTAGGTTTACTGATATACAATGTACATGTACATACTAATTTGTTAATACGTATTACTTTGTGCAGAAAAATGTTTTCTGGTAAGAAAGATCAAGTAAATAGATAATGCTTTGCCCTAGGTTTAGATTTAGATTTATCTGATCATGTGACAACATTCGTGGAGTGATAGGGTTTCTGGCAACTGGTTAATTGTTTTGTTTCTAATTTTCCATACTCATGCATTTGTAGTGAATTACAATTTTTAGGCTTCCATGCTCTAGTTTTCAAGACATACAAATTTTATTATCAGCAAGTAATATTTCACTATTAAACGTGTAATATAAGTCACTGGCATTAATTATTTCTTTGCATGTTTGAGAAACTTGATCTTATTGTATTTATTCCCAAGATTTCCATAATCCAAGCAATACTATACAATACTAGTTGGTGCACATAATTATAAGTAAGCTAGTGATTGATATCAGAAACGACATTTATAGAAGTTTGAATAAAAATCTAATTGAAAAATACCTTCTAGTTATCTTTTGTAAAGTACATTATAATTACTAGAAATTGTTTTTCTTCATCAGATGTAAAGACTCCTTGTCCACCTGGCACAGAGAGATATGAACTTGATTCCCCAGGGTGTGTACCATGTAGGAAACACAGGTACTGCAGAAGTGCATCTAGCTATGAATGCTTCCGTTACCATGAAGGATTCTTTTGCAATGGAGGTGCTGACAAACCTTTTCTTGAGACATCGTTACCAGGAGAATATTACAGCCTCAGTGAAATTCAGCGAGGTTCTTTGCTTTAATATTTAGCATTAGAGCAGTTGGTCTTAGAACCAGCGATTTTAAACAAGATCTGATTCATTTGTTCTTGAATTACTGATAAAAAACTGTGTCTGTACTGCAGGCTCCTCTGGACTTGACCTTAGATGCATTGGGACCAAAATTGAAAGGGTACCTCAACTATCATGTCTACCCATCTGGTGGAGGCAGAGGTCAAGAATTTGTGACTTTGAACATCCATGGATCAGTTGTTTTTGCTTATTCATTTGAAAACCTTTTTAAAAGCAGGCCAATATGAGCTTGACCTTTGACTTAATTGATCCAAAGTCAGTAAGGTTTTTAGGATCAGTTAAGTAAATTTTCTCAGCATGCTCTACCATCTTGAAACATTTGAAGGTTCTTAGCTCAGTTGTGCATGTGCTATTGGTCAGAAACCATTTTCAAAATGCAGCTTCCTGTTCCAGCTTTACCTTTAACCCAGTGGACGAAATTTCAGAAGTGTTAACTTACATTTAATGTCCAAAGGTCCTGTGAATTCGAGTGTCCTGGGTTCAGTTTTTCTTGCATTAATGAGTAGAAACAATTTTCAAATTGCAGGTCCTGTGAGCTTGACTTTTTGATATAACGGACCTAAAATAATTAGCGTTTTTCTTCAAGACCTATATGACCATCTGGTAAAATTTGAAGCTCCTTTGTTTAGTTGTTCTTGAGTTATTGATCAGAAACCATTTTCAAAGCACATGGCTCTGTGATGTTTTTATGCCTCCGAAGGGAGGCATATAGTTTTTGAACTGTCTGTCCGTCAGTCTGTCATTCCGTCCGAAAACTTTAACATTGGCAATAACTTTCTTATTAGTGAGTGGATTTACTTCATACTTGGACACAAAACCCTTTTGGGCAAGGCCTTCCCACTGATCTATATTTGTTTGACCTTGACCCCAGAATGATCTTTACCTTGAAGATCCATTTGTCCAAAAAATTTTAACATTGCCCATAACTTCCTTATTAGTAAGTGGATTTACTTCATACTTGGCCACAACACCGCTTTGGACAAGACCTTGCCATTGACCTTAATTGACCTTGTGTGGCCATAACGTTTTCATGCATGGAAGAATTTTAAAAAACCTTGGCATATTTGTTTACCTTGATGTGACAGTGTGTTGCAGAAGATCATGGTCCATGGCTCAACGGTCAAAGTCACGGTTACTGGGTAAAGGCAAAATATGTTGAGTATGGACCTTTCCTGGGCCATAACCTCCCCATGCATGGAAGGGTTTTTGAAAAAACCTTTTGCTCATTTGTTCACCTTGATGAGACAGTGTGTCGCAGATCAAGGTCCACGGCTCAAAGGTCAAGGTCACAGTTACTGGGTAAAGGCAAAATATGTTGATTATAGACCTTTTCTGGGCCATAACTCTCCCATGCATGGAAGGATTTTAGAAAATACCTTTGCACATTTGTTCACCTTAATATGACGGTGTGTCTTGTGTAAGACCCGGGTCCATGGCTCAAAGGTCAAGGTCACTGGTTAATGGTAGAATGTTGATTGTAGACCTTGTCATGGCCATGACTTCTCCATGCATTGAAGGATTTTAAAATACTGAGGCATTTTTTTCACCTTGATGAATTGGTGTGTTTCGTGTAAGACCTAGGACCGTAGCTCCTAGATCAGGGTCACAGTCCCTGATAAAGGTGAAAAATATTGATTATAGACCTTGTCTAGGCCATAACTTCCCTTTGCATGGAAGGATTTTAAAATACCTTTTGGCATATTTGTTCACCTGGATGAGATGGTGTGTCAGTTTTAAAACCCAGGTCCATAGCTCAAAGGTCAAAGTCATAGTAAGTGATCGGAGGTAAAAACATGTTGATGAATAATCTTGTTTTGGCTTAACTTCTCTATATTAAGAAGGATTTGAAATGCATTTGCATATTTGTTTATGATGTTGACATGATGTGATATATGCAAGACACGAGTGTCTTGCTCAAAGGTCAAGGTCTCAGTGACTTGTCAATTTATAGACCTTGTCTGGACCATAACTTTTAAATCCATGTAAGGATTGTCAAATACTATGTTTAAATCCCAGGTCCATAGCTCAAAGGTCAAGGTCTCAGTGACTGGTCAAAGGTAAAAACTGTTGATGATAGACCTTGTCTGGGCCATAATTCTCCATACAAAGAAAGCAAACATATTTCACCTTCCTGGTTATTTGTCATCTTTGTATTATATTACTTACCATTACATCATACAATCAAATTAAATAGCATCATAAGCATGTTTGTTCATTCCACTGTCATGCAGAAATTTGCAATAACCCCTTTTACTTACAAACCCTTCAGTCCTGTGACCAAGTCGAGTGTAGGAGTAATCATCACTTATATGACAAGCTCTATTTCTTTTAGGATACACTAGAGAAATTTGCCCTCCTGGAACATACACACCTGACATGCACAACAGCCAATGTCTACCCTGTCCATATGGTAAATATTGTGATGCATACAACCTGGCAGAACCATCAGGGACATGTAGCCCTGGATATTACTGCACAGAAGGTTCAACCACAAAAACACAGAATGTTTGTCCAGTAGGATATGTATGTGTCAATGGTAAGTAAACCTTTGCTGCAGTTTATTCTGAGAAGAATCATTGGTGCAGTGCTGTTGCTTAATTTCACAACTTACTAAAGTTTAATGAAAAGGGAGTATGAGTCTTTAGTTGCTATATATCAGTTTATTTTTGATATGTATCACAGTTAATTATATTCTACCATAATGGATGACTACTGATTTATATATTTTTGCTGCTTCTCACCTACTTGGGAATGATGATTTCAGCCAGTACTTAAAGAGCAGTTTTTGTTTAAAACTCCAGAGGTGCACTTTCAGCAACAATACCAGATGATTATCTTATTGCCACACCACATACATCCGCGTACATAATAAAGGATGTTTAACAACTAGTGCTCTAGTCTTTTGAGAATGAACCTTTAATAACTTTCAGATATTGAGACTGCAAAAAAGTAACATGTGACTATAATTCTTACAGGGCTGAGAGCAGCAGTCTTATACATATATGTGGTAGAACTGAGAATCATGGATCATACATATAGTGTAGGACTGAGTACATGGATCAAAGACACATTGTAGGACTGAGAGAACTAATTATATAAACATATTTTATAGAGCCGAGAGCTGTGATCATATAAACATAGGTTATAGGACAGAATAACACTGAGCAATCCCACATATTGTAGGGCTGAGAATAATGATCATATGCTTATGTACCGAAAGCCTTGGAGCTCTGATAATACACATATATTGTACGGCTGAGATTACCATAAATCATACATTGTAGAGCTTGTAGCTCTGATGATGTACACATGTATTGATGGACTGAGAGAAAAGGCCATATACAAAAATTGTGACTAATTTGTAAGCCTTGGAGCTGTGATCATACACATATGTATTGTAGAGCAGAGTTTGCCAATTATATACAGGGTTGGGAGCACTGATCGTATTCACATGTGCTGGGCTAAGAGTAAAAGCCATACACAAAAATTTTGTAGTGTGATCATACACGCATAGGCTAAGAGTAAAAGCCATATACAAAAAGAAGCCAGATACACAATATTGTAGTTATCATACACACACATATTGTACCAAATTATATACAGGGCTTAGAACACTGATCATATTCACATATTGTAGGCCTGACAGTACAAGTCATATACACAAATATTGTCGAGCCTCTGAGCATAATGCACATAGATTTGAGTTTGAGTATACTGATCATATATACTTAAATGATATGTATTGCAGGTAATGTAGCATTTTGTCTCGCAGGCTACTACTGTTCTTCTGCTGGACTTTCTTCACCAACAGGAATCTGCCCGTCAGGGCATAAGTGTCCCGAAGGTAAGACAGTGTTCTTGTCTGATTCAGCTATATTCAAACTTTGTCTAGATTTATTTCAGTGGATCAGTGTAACAGATCTTTTATATTTTACTCTGGTACAGAAATATCTATTGTTACCATATAATCCTTGGAAATCGCTTTCGATTTTGGACAAAAAGTCTGAAAGTAATATTATTTTATATTTTACTCATTGTTTCAAGTTTGATTTTAAAGACAGAAACAAGAAGTTGCTTCATTTAGATACAGTTTTGTCAATGAAGTACCTGTTCTCCATGGCATCATGGTTTATGCAACCAACTACTATTGAAGAAGTCATAGTCTGATGCCTGCTCTTGTCTTTCCCAGTAAACCGGTGTTCACTAAGCAGAGAAACCCATCATTTTTATGCTCCCCGAAGGGCGAGCATATAGTTGCCGCTTCGTCGTCCGTCCGTCATTATTTTGTCCGGAGCATAACACAAAAACTATGAGAGATATCAAGACCAAACTTCATAGGTAGTTAGATTTCATCAAGGAGCAGTGCAATGCACAAGAACTATAACTCTTGCTTTATTAATTTTTGAGTTATTGCCCTTTGAAATTTCTCATACTTATTTTTTGTCTTGGGCATATCTCACAAAGTATAATCAGTTATCAGCTTGAAACTATCTCTATGAAGAGATCTCTATGAGGAGAAGTGCAGCATGCAAGAACCGTTACTCTATTTTGTATAATTTAGGAGTTATTACCTTTGTTTATTTTTCATACTTTAAAAAAATGCATATTAAACAATAGCCCTTTTGGAATTGGTATTTATTAGGGGAGCATCCATCGGTTCTATCGATTTCTTGTTTGTAGAAGTGCTGTAAAATATTTCTGACCTGTAGATGATTGTGGCATGTTTGACTTATATGAATTTTCTATAAGCTCAACTTTTTTTGAAAAAAAAAAAATTGAGTTATTGTCAAAGTCATGGTGTCGTTGCCGTTGCCGTCCGAAAACTTTAACATTGATCATAATTTTTTTATTCCTTGATGGATTATCTTCATACTTGGACACAACAACCCTTTGGACAAGACCTTCAAGACGACAAGACTAAACTTGACCTTGACTCTTAATAAATGACCTTCAAATTCAAGGTCAAAATATTGAATTTTGCTAAAATTGGCCATAACTTTATCATTAGCAGGTGGATTCTCTTCATGCTTTGACACAACAATCCTTTGGACAAGCCTTTCAAGTACACAAGACTAAAATTGACCTTGACTCATAAATGACCTTCACCCTCAAGATCAAATTATTGAATTTTGCTAAAATTTGCCATAACTTAATTATTAATAGGTTGATTGTCTCCATACTTGGACACAACAAGCCTTTGGACAAGTTCTTCAAGTGAACCAGTCTCAACTTGACCTTGACTCATAAATGACCTTCACCTTCAAGGTCTAATTATCAAATTTTGCTAAAATTGTCCATAACTTTAGTATATATAGTTGTATTTGATTTATACTTGGACAAAACAACACTTATGACAGAACCGACATGTTGAATAACTCAGATATGATCATGACCTTAAAATGACCTTGACTGTCAAGGTCAGATGATTGAATTTTGCTTAAATTGTCATAACCTTCTCATTTATCTATAGATTTGATTCATATTTGGACTAAACTACACTGATGAAAAATCCGACATTATGATTATTTCTATTTTGACCTTGACCTTTAAATGACCTTGACAGCCAAGGTCAAATCATTGAATTTTGTTAAAACTGGCTATATGTTATTTATGGTTGGATTTGAAGCAGACTTTGACAAAACAACACTTATGACAAAGCCGACTAGATAAATTATTCAAGTTTGACCTTAACCTTAAAATTACCATTACCGTTAAGGTAAAATAATTGAATTTTGCTAAAATTGTCAGAACTTTGTTGTTTATGGTTGGTTTTGATTCATACTTGGACAAAACAACAATTATGACAAAACCGACATATTGAATAACTCAGGTATGACCATAACCTAAAAATGACCTTGACCGTCAAGGTCAGATGATTGAATTTTGCTTAAATTGTCATATCTTTTTCATTTATTTATGAATTTGATTCATACTTGGACAAAACAACACTTATGACAAAGCCAACTAGATAAATTATTCAGGTTTGATCTTAACCTTAAAATTACCATGACCGTCAAGATCAAATAATTAAATTTTGCTTAAATTGCCATAACTTTGTTGTTTATGGTTGGTTTTGATTCATACTTGGACAAAACAACAATTATGAAAAATCTGACATATTGAATATCTCAGGTATGACCATAACTATGACCAAGACTGTCAAGGTCAGACGATTGAATTTTGCTTAAATTGTCATACCTTTTTAGCTCACCTGAGCACAGAGTGCTCAAGGTGAGCTTTTCTTATCAGTCTTTGTCCGTCGTCCGTCCGTCTGTCGTCAACTTTTCATTCAAATGACATCTCCTCTGAAACCAAACGGCCAAATTAAATGAAATTTGCCTGGGATGTTCCTTGCATGAAGCTCTACCAAGATTGTTCAAATGGTTCTGGTCCATTGCATTTCTAGTTCACTGGAGCTAAAATTAGATTTTTAAAATTGGATCTTTAAAAATATTCTTCTCCGAAACCTCAAGGCCTGGAGCTTAGATATTTGGTATGAAGCATCATCTGGTGGATCTTTACCAAGATTGTTCAAATTGTGATCGTGGGGTCAAAACTTATCCCACCCCAGGGGTCAGTTGATTTTACATAGATTTATATAGGGAATACTTAAAAATCTTCTTGTCAGAAACCACAAGATTAGAGTTTAGATATTTGGTGTGCAGCATTGTCCTATAGACCTCTACCAAGTTTGTTCAAATCATGACTCCTGGGTCAAAAATGGCCCCGCACCAGGGGTCACATGTTTTATAAAGAGTTATATAGGAAAAACTTTAAAAAATCTTCTTGTCAAAAACCACAAGGCCTAGAGTTTAGATATTTGGTGTTTAGCATTGTCCAGTGGACCTCTACTAAGTTTGTTCAAATCATAGCCACTGGGTCAAAATAGGTCCTGCCCTGGTGGTCACTTGTTTACATAGAGTTATATAGGAAAAAGTTTAAAAAGTTTTCACATCAGAAACCAAAAGGCATAGAGCTTAGATATTTTGTATATGGCATTGTCAAGAGGACTTCTACCAAGTTTGTTCAAATCATGGCCCCTGGGTCAAAAATGGCCCCGCCCCAGGGGTCACATGTTTTACAAATAGTTATATTGGATAAACTTTAAAAATCTTTTTTTTCAGATACCACAAGGTCTAGAGTTAAGATATTTGGTGTGCAGCATTGTCTACTGGACTTCTAAGAAGTTTGTTCAAATCATAGCCCCTGGGTCAAAAAAGGCCCTGCCCCAGGGGTCACATGTTTTATATAGATTTATATAGGAAAAGTTTTAAAAATCTTCCTGTCAGAAACCACATTGCCTAGAGTTTAGATATTTGATGTGCAGCATTGTCTAGTGGCCCTCTAGTAAGTTTATTCAAATCATGACCCTGGGGTCAAAAGTGGCCCCATCCGGGGGGTCATTTGATTTTACTCAAATGTTTATATAGGGAAAACTTAAAAAATCTGCTACTCTGAAACACCAAGGGCTATACCTTCAATTTTTATGTCGCCCTTTCGAACAAACGGCGATACATAGGGATCGCTTTGTCCGTCGGTCCGGCAGTCCATCAGGAAAACTTAACGTTGGCTATAACTTTGCCATTTCTAAACATTATCTTATCAAACTTTCAAATTATATTGCTTATGATAACAGGGTCAGGATGATGCCAAAATCTTTAGGTCAAGGTCACATTTGACAGAGTTATGCCCCTTTTTGTACTTGGATTTGGTCATGAAAACTTAACGTTGGCAATAACTTTGCCATTTCTTCAGAATTTCATCATCAAACTTTCAAATTATATTGCTTACGACAACAAAGTCGTGATGATGCTAAAATCTGTAGGTCAAGGTCACAATTGACAGAGTTATGACCCTTTTTGTACTTGGATTTTGTCATGAAAACTTATCATTGGTTATAACTATGCCATTTCTTAATATTTCTTCATAAAACTTTCCAACTGTAATACTTACAATTGTATCACTTACAATGTAAGACTACACCATTTTTCAAGGGCAGATAACCCTCAAATTTATCTTTGCAATGTTATGCCCCTTTTTCATGTTAAAATTTCTTGGTTAACCTTTTTCTTTATATCCATGTCTCAAAAAGTGTCAAAGATATTCCATTCAAACTTGGAATTCTTGATCACCAGCAAAACCCCTGTAAATATTGTTGGTACCCATGTCCCTGGGGTCACAGTTAACCCCACCCCCAGGGGTCACTTAATTTCCTTATACTTATATATAGGAAAAAAACTTCTTAAGCCTAGAAATTAAGTATTAACTGACATGAGATGGGTAAGTACTCCCCTTCTACCGTTCCCTCTGCATAGGGACCCACCCCCCCTCCCCACTTTTTTTTAAACCCCCCGCCCTATTTTTTTAATACATAGGTAAGTGACTCCCCATCAATCCTCAACCCCCTACGCCCCCACCCCCACCCCAACAGTCACCCCCGTCCCATTTTTTTTTTCTTTTTAATACATAGGTACTTGTTGACCTCCCATCCACCCCCAAACCTGCCACCCCCCCCCCCACCCCCAGGGTCTGATTTTTTTTTAATACATAGGTACTTGACTTCCATCCCCAACCCCCCAAACAAGTCACTCCCCCCACCCCTCCCCATGGCCCAGTTTTTTTTAATACATAGGTACTCCCCATCCACCCCCCCCCAAACCTGTCAACCCAATCCCCCTCCCAAGGGTCCAATTTTTTTTGTTAAATACATAGGTACTTGACTCCCCATCTACCCCCAAACCTGTCACCCCCCCCCCTCAGAGTCTGATTTTTTTAAATACATTGGTACTTGACTTCCATCCTCCCCCCCCAGACCAATCACTCCCCTTCCCCCTCCCCCCCTGGCCCAAATTTTTTTTAATACATAGTTACTGAACTCGCCATCCACCCCAACCCCCCCACCCCCCAAACCAGTCACCCCTACCTCCCTCCCAAGGGTCCAAATGTTTTTTTAATACATAGGTACTTGACTTTCATCCTCCAACCCCCTCACCTCTTGATCCAAATTTTCTTTTTTCATCTTGTATGACTAGGTACTTGCTCTCCCCCACTCAATTTTTTTTCACTTGGGCCTCTTTTTTTAACTTCACATATAATTAATTATCCAGCACTGAGAAAAGTGGAGCATGCTGTCTGTGGACAGGTCTTGTTGTTCTTTAACTAGCATGCTGTCTTTTCCAGCAGGCTCTTGTTTACCTTTTTAGTTATTCTAACAGAGTACCCAAGGGCGACACAAGTGTTCCCCTGAACACCCATCTAGTTCTTTGTTATGTCTCCCCCCCCCCCAACTCCGCCCTTCTGATGGAGACATATTGTTTTTGCCGTGTCCATGGGTGTCTAGTTGTCTGTCTTTCACACTTTGTTTTCTTTTAATAAATCGAGTACCAGTTGACACAAAGCCTTCAAACTTCACAGGGTTATTGCCCTTATTGAGTACAAAATATCCCTTTTGTGTTTTGGGTCAGTAGGTCAAAGGTCAAGGTCAGAGGGACCTCTAGAGTGAAAACCATTTCCACTCAGTAACAGGATTACCATTTCGCCCAGAGCCTCCAAACTTCATAGGATGATTGCTTTTACTAAATAAAAGAAGTGTATGGTTTTTGGGGCTATTATGTCAAAGGTCAGGGTCACAGGGACATGTATAGTGAAAACTATTTCTGCAGAGTAACTGTAGTACCATTTCACCCAGAGCCTTCAAACTTTATAGGATAATTGTGTAAGAAAACCCCTATTGTTTTAAGGGTCCATAGGTCAAAGGTTAAGTTCACAGGGACCTGTAGAGTGAAAACTGTTTCTGCTCAGTAACTGGAGTACCATTTTACCCAGTGCCTTCAAACTTCATAAGATGATTTTCTTTACTCAGTAAAAGAACCCAATCATTTTTTGGGTCAGTAGGTCAAAAGTCAAGGTCACAGGGACCTGTAGAGTGAAAACAATTTTCTTAGTAACTGAAGTTTCATTACACCAAGAACCTTCAAACTTTATGGGTAATTATATTAGGTCTGTAGGTCAAAGGTCAAAGTCACTTGGACCTGTAGCGTAAAACTATTTCTGCTAAAAAAATCTAGTACCATTACACCCAGAGTCTTCAAACTTATTGAAAAGCTTTTCAAACTTGCACCTTTAAAAACATATAACAATATTTGTAACATGAGCAATGAGACTCAGGTGAGCGATTTAGGGCCATCATGGCCCTCTTGTTCATTTATTTATGGATTTGATTCATACTTGACAAAACATCACTAATGACAAATCCGACATTTTGATTCTTTCAGATATGACCTTGACTCATAAATGACCTTCACCTTCAAGGTCAAATTATTAAATTTTGCTAAAATTGTTCATAACTTTAGTATTTATGGTTGGATTTGATTTATACTTGGACAAAACAACACCTATGACAAAGCCGACATGTTGAATAATTCAGATATGACCATGACCTTAAAATGACCTTGACTGTCAAGGTCAGATTGAATTTTGCTTAAATTGTCATAACTTTCTCATTTATCTATAGATTTGATTCATATTTGGACTAAACAACACTTATGACAAATCCGACATTATGATTATTTCCAGTTTGACCTTGACCTTTAATTGACTTTGACAGTCAAGGTCAAATTATTGAATTTTGCTACAATTTGCCATAACTTTGTCATTTATTGTTGGAAATGATTCATACTTGGACAAAACAACACTTTGTGACAAAATCGACATGTTGAATAACTCAAGTGTGACCATGACCTTAAAATGACCTTGACCTTCAAGGTCATTTGTTTGAATTTTGCTTAAATTGTCATAACTTTGTCATTTATTGATGGATTTGGTTTATACTTGGACAAGACAATACTTTTGACAAATCCGACATTTTGATTCAGTTTGACCTTGACCTAAAACATGACCTTGTCTAGCAGGATCAAATCATTGAATTTTGCTAAGATTGGTCATAACTGTGTAATTTATGGTTAGACTTGATTCATACTTAGACAAAAGAACACTTTTGACAGAACTTACATGTTGAATAACTCAGATATGACCATGACCTTAAAATGACCTTGACAGTCAAGGTCCCATTATTGTATTTTGCTTAAATTGTTCTTATTGTTGTTTATTTATGGATTTGATTTATACTTTGATAAAACAACAAAACCGACATTTTAGTTTATTATAAGTATAACCTTGACGATTAGATGACCTTGACATTTAAGGTCAAGTTATCGCATTTTGCTTAAAAAGCCAACTTTTTGTTATTTTTGGTTTGATTTGATTTATACTGGGACAAAACAACACTTATGACAAAACTGACACATTGAATCATTCAGCTGTGACCTTGACCTTCAAATGACCCTGACCATCAAGGTCAAATTATTGAATTTTGCTAATATTGGCCATAACGTCATTTTTAGTTCTTTTTATTAATACTTGGATAAAACAATGCACATGACAAAACCTACATGTTAGATTATTCAAGTATGACCTTAACCTTTAAATGACCTTTACAGTCAAGTTCGAATTATTGCATTTTGCAAAAAAAATAGCCAAACTTTTGATATTTATGGAAGGATTTGATCTATACAAGGACAAAACAACACTGAGAAAAAACAAACGTGTTGAACAATTCAAGCATTACATTGACCTTTAAATGACCTTGACATTACTTAACTTGGCTATGTCTTTGTTGTTAATGGATGTAGTGTCTTCATGCTTGGACATAACTACCTTTTAGACAATACCTCCAAAGAAGGTAAAACTGAACTTGACTTTGACCTTTAAGGTCAAATTTCTGAATGTTGCTAAAATTGGTCATAACTTTTTTTTGTATAATTATATTTCCAAATGATGTTTCCACTGATGTGTTTGCCTTTGGAAATAGGAAAAAGTCGAGCGTGGTCCCCGCTTGCGGTGGCTCTTGTTATCCCCCTTTTTGTAATTTTGCTGCAAATTTCTTGTCTTGAGCATAACTCTAAAACTACTCAAGACATTGACTTAAAACTTGAAATATAGATATATGGTGACTAGGAGAAGTGAAGACCATAACTTTCACTTGCACTCATCATTTTACAAGTTGATGTTAATCTTGCCACTGAGGTGGAAAAATCATTAATGCAATTATTTTATGTCAGTTCTTTACTTAGAGTTAAATACAAAAGCTTTTGAATGATCTTCTACTATGAAATAAATTGACTTCAAGTTTGTAGCATTGTTACCAAAAATATGTTAATAATCAAATTTAGCCCCGCTTTAAGACAGGGGAAATAATTCATGAGTTCTTATTTGACTTTCCCAATAGAAAAATTGACTGAATAACTTCGGCATTTATTGGTCTTTTTCTTCATGTTTGGGAAAAAATTGTGAACCCGAAAGAGTATAGATAGCGGGATTTGCCAGCAACGTTGCCTAAAAAACCCACATGGTTGTTAATTAAGTCAAATTTATTGAAAAAAAAATGGGAAGTTTTCAAGAAAATGCATAGAATATGATAAAGAAATTTGTTTTATTCATGTTTCAGCAATTTATTGGTATCTTTGTCGGTGTTTAATAGAATAAAGACTTCCTAAACTAAGGTCTGTTTTCAAGAAAAATACATCGTAAAAGTACAGGTACTTTTCACTTATAGCAAAATAACGTTTGAAGTTTGGTCAAAATTGTCAAATTTTCATTATGTCAATTATGTCGTCAAATAGGCCTCATAAGTAGTGAGACTGACCCTTTGAAGTTCAGCTTGAATATATAAACTTGTGAAAGAAGAATGAGACTGATCTTCATACGCAATCACAAAAGGATTTCTTTGATGCCTTTAGACCATCGGCCCTGATGCGCTTAAATTTTGAAATCCAAAATCGGAATGCGCTGAAGATTCCATTAGCACTTCAAAATTGGCATTAATATTTCTCTCACTTGTCTATAGTTTCATCCCAATAAGCTGTATTAAAGGAGTAAACTACTGTAGTCTAGACAAATTGACTGTAAAGAATACCATCACAGACAGAATATCCAAAATACACACTGCATCAATACATGGGCGGTAAAACTTGAATGTGACAAAACAATTTAAACATGATAATGTCAGCACCTAAGTTATAGGTGTTTGGAACTTATTTATTTAAAGAAGTCATTAAGAAATTTTCTTTTAATTGTATAGAGCATTCTTTTCAAGCTTGCTATTATCATATGTCCCCCTCCATACAATTGTCATGTATTTTCGTGACCTTCTTTAAAGCTCACCTAAGCACGCAGTGCTGAGGGTGAGCTTTTCTGATCAGTCTTTGCCCGTCGTCCGTCCGTCGTCAACTTTTCATTCAAATGACATCTCCTCTGAAACCAGAGGGCCAAATTAAATGAAACTTGCCTGGGATGTTCCTTGCATGAAGCTCTACCAAGATTGTTCAGATGGTTGTGGTCCCTTGCATTTCTGGTTCACAGGAGCTAAAGTTAGATTTTAAAGGTTGGATCTTTAAAATCTTCTCCGAAACCTCAAGACCTGGGGCTTAGATATTTGGTATGAAGCATCATCTAGTGGACATCTACCAAGTTCGTTCAAATTATGACCGTGGGGTCAAAACTGACCCCTACCGAGGGGTCAGTTGATTTTACACAGATTTATATAGAGAAAACTTAAAAATCTTCTTGTCAGAAACCACAAGGCCTAGGGTTTAGATATTTGGTGTGCAGCATTGTCCAGTGGACCTCTACCAAGTTTTTTTTCAAAACATGGCTCCTGGGTCAAAAATGGCCTGGGTCACATGTTTAACATAAGAGTTATTTAGGAAAATCTTTAAAAAATCTTCTTGTCAGAAACCGAAAGGCCTAAAGTTTAGATATTTGACGTGCAGCATTTTCCAGTGGACCTTTACCAAGTTTGTGCAAAACATGGCTCCTGGGTCAAAAATGGCCGGGGTCACATGTTTAACATAGAGTTATTTAGGAAAATCTTTAAAAAATCTTCTTGTCAGAAACCGAAAGGCCTAAAGTTAAGATATTTGACGTGCAGCATTTTCCAGTGGACCTTTACCAAGTTTGTGCAAATCACGGCTCCTGGGTCAAAAATGGCCCCGCCCTAGGGTCACATGTTTTTTCATAGAGTTATATAGGAAAAACTTTAAAAAATCTTCTTGTCAGAAACCGCAAGGCCTAGAGTTTAGATATTTGGTGTGTAGCATTGTCGAGTGAACCTCTACAAAGATTGTTCAAATCATAGCCACTGGGTCTAAATAGGCCCTGCCCTGGGGTCACTTGTTTACATAGAGTTATATAGGAAAAAGTTTAAAAAGACTTCAAATCAGAAACCAAAAGACATAGAGCTTAGATATTTTGTATGTAGCATTGTCAAGCTGACCTCTACCAAGTTAGTTCAAATCATGGCCCCTGGGTCAAAAATGGCCCCGCCCCAGTGGTCACATGTTTAACACAAAGTTATATAGGAAAAACTTTAAAAATCTTTTTTTTCAGATACCACAAGGCCTAGAGTTTAGATATTTGGTTTGCAGGGTTGTCTAGTGGACCTCTACCAAGTTTGTTCAAATCATGACCCTGGGGTCAAAACTGGCCCCACCCGGGGGTCATTTGATTTTACACAAGGATTTATATAGGAAACGTTTTAAAAATCTGCTGTTCTGAAACACTAAGGGCTATTCCTTCAATTGTTCGCTGTTATGTCTCCCCCTAACCCCGCCCTTCTGATTGAGACATACTTGTGTTTGCCTTGTCCATGGGTGTCTAGTTGTCTGTCTTTCATACTTCGTTTCCTTTCAATAACTCGAGTACCAGTTGACCCAAAGCCTTCAAACTTCACAGGGTTATTGCCCTTATTGAGTACAAAAAATCCCTTTTGTGTTTTGGGTCAGTAGGTCAAAGGTCAAGGTCAGAGGGACCTCTAGAGTGAAAACCGTTTCCACTGAGTAACAGAATTACCATTTCACCCAGAGCCTCCAAACTTCATAAGATGATTGCTTTTACTAAATAGAAGAACCATATTGTTTTTGGGACCAGTATGTCAAAGGTCAGGGTCACAGGGACCTGTAGAGTAAAAACTATTTCTGCAGAGTAACTGTAGTACCATTACACCCAGAGCCTTCAAACTTTATAGGATAGTTGTATTAAAGGAACCATATTGTTTTAAGGGTCCATAGGTCAAAGGTTAAGTTCACCTGTAGAGTGAAAACTGTTTCTGCTCAGTAACTGGAGTACCATTTTACCCAGAGCCTTCAAACTTCAAAGGATGATTTTCTTTACTCAGTAAAAGAACCCAATCATTTTTGGGGTCAGTAGGTCAAAAGTAAAGGTCACAGGGACCTGTAGAGTGAAAACTATTTCTTCTCAGTAACTGGAGTATCATTACAAGTTGAGCTTTTGTGATTGCCATGTGTGTGTTGAGTTTTGGGCATTGTTAATTTGTTTTTACTGTAAACAACATCTCCTAAAAAATTAACTGAGCAGGGAGGTTGAGCTATTGCAGCAACGATGAAAAATATTAAACTTTTCTTCATGAGGAAAATCTTTAAAATTCTTCTATGAAACTGCTAAACCAGGAGTTCTGAAATTTGGCTTGAAACATTTTCTAGTGGACCTCTACAAATATTGTTCAACATAATTATGTCTCCGGGGTTCTTTCTTGGCTCAGCCCTATGGGCCAAAAGTTAAACATTGACTTATGAAGGCAAACTTCTTGTCATATACTGCAAGGGTGAGTTTTTGAAACTTGGTGTGTTGCAAAAAAAAATTATTTTGCAGACCTCTAGTTTTTTTTTATTCATGTCCTTGGGGTCAATATTGGCCCTGTCTGAGAGGTCACATGCTTTTCATAGAAATATTGAGGAAAATGTTTGAAATTCTTCCTGTATGAAACCACAAGGCCCTTAGTTCTGAAATTGACATGAAGCATTGCCTAGTGGACCTATACCAAGATCATTCAAACTTTGCCTCTTTGATTATTTTAAGCTCCACTTTTTGGAGAAAAAAAGCGGAGGTATTGTCATGACACTCTCGTCGGCATCTGCTTTGATTATCCTTTTTGTTTAGATCCATTTTCTCAGAAACTATCAAAGCTATTTTCTTTAAATTTAGAATACTTATTCACTATCAAAACCGTGACACCATTTCTAAAGGGCAGATAACCATCAAATTTATTTCTGCAAAGCTGTGCCCTTTTTTTGTCTTAAAATGTCTTGGTTAAACTTTTCGTTAACGTCCATTTCTCAAAAAGATATTCCCTTCAAACTTGGAATCAGCAGCAAGACCCCTACAAAGATTCTTGGTACCCATGTCCCTTGGGTTCACTTGATTTTGCCTAAAACTTTTAGCCTAGAAATAAACTATTTATTTACATGGGATGGGTAGGTTCTCTCTCTCCCCAACGTGTTATTTAAAATATTTTGATTATGTTCCATGAGTGAGTTAGTGAGAAAATAATCAATCTTTGGGCGTGGTTGAAGATATCCAAACCCTCTGGTGAAAGGTTACTGACCAGAAACTCGTCAGTGGCTTTTTTTCCAGCGGGAAACAGTCAGCCTTCAACCACCCCAATGATATATTCTATTAATCCAGCACTGAGAAAAGTGGAGCTTGCTGTCCACACTCAGGTCTTGATTAATATGCCCCACATAGTACATAGAAACATATAGGAAAATCTGTAAGATTTTTCTTTTATGAAACCACAAGCTCCAGGGTTCTGAATTAACCAGGAAGCATTGTCTAGTGGACCTCTACCAAGACTATTCAAACTTTGGCACTGGGGTCATTTTTAGGTCACTTTTTACAAGGAAATATAAATGGAACATCTTGAAACTGCAAGACTCAGAGATCTAAAATTTTGCACAAAGCATTGTATAGTGGACTCATGGCAACACTGTTTAAACTTTGGACTGAGGTCAATTTTGCCTCTGCTACAGGGGTGAAATGTTTTAAATTGCCTTTATGTAGATAACCTTTTTAAAAATATTTTTGTCAGAAACTGCAAAGCTTAGACTTTTGAAATTTGGTATGTAGAAATCATACCCTTAATTCTAAAAATTGGTAGCATTGCTCAGTAGACCTTTTCTTCCCTTCAGGTAGCACTGCTCCAGTTCCTTGCCCAGAGGGCACTCAACAGCCAAATGAAGGCGCATATTCGTGTTATTGATGATAATCTGAAATTGTCAGATGGTAAAGATTGTATAATTAATTTTCATTAAATACCTCGACTGTTGGACCAGTTCTGTCAACTTACATAGACAACTGGTAATGATTTCCTGAGTTTGACAAGTACTCTGATGTGATTTTAAAGCAGTACTTATGGACTCTATCCCTTTTCCATGATTTAGCTAAATGTGTTTTATTATACCATGCATTTATGGAAGTTTTTGGCTCTGGGTTAACAGATTTTTAAAACATTACATGATAAAGTTACATTTGCTAGGTAAGTGCTGGCTCTGTCCCAGCCCTGCTTACCTCTCATTAATGCATTTTAGAGATTCAGAAATGTTGCATTTGCTTGTATAATACAGTTTACAACATCCTGTTGACTTTCTGTAAACAATACAGCATGTATACTCAGCCAAAATGAAAAGTACCCATCGTACATTTGTATCTACGTACTTAGAATTATCGTAATTTCCGATTATTTCTTCAGTCTGTGATAAAGAATCATTCTTTGCTGACGTGCTTTGAAAATTTGAAGTGCCTGCGATAATTCTGTCATTGAAAAAAAAAAATCGAGTGATATCACATAGGGGTCAATTTCCAAAATCACGCTTAATTCTTAGCTCACCTGAGCACAAAGTGCTCAAGGTGAGCTTTTGTGATTGCCTGATGTCCGTCGTCTGTGCGTGCGTCGTCAACTTTTTCTTCAAACAACTTCTTCTCCTGAACTGCTGGGCCCATCTTGCTGAAACTTGGCAGGAATGTTACTTGCATGAAGCTTTACCAAAATTGTTCAAATGGTTCAGGTCCATTGCATTTCTAGGCCACAGGAGCTAAAATTAGATTTTCAAAGTTGGAACTTTAAAAATCTTCTTCTCCAGAACTACAAGGCCTGGAGCTTAGATATTTGGTATGAAGCATCATCAGGTGGACCTTTACCAAGTTTGTTCAAATCATGACCCCTGGGTCAAAAATGGCCTTGCCCCAGGGGTCACTAGTTGTACATAGAATTATATAGGAAAAACTTTAAAAATCTTCTTGTCTGAAACCACAAGGCCTAGAGTTTAGATATTTGGTGTGCAGCATTGTCCAGTGGACCTCTACCAAGTTTGTTCAAATCATGGCTCCTGGGTCAAAAATGGCCCAGCCCCGGGGGTCACATGTTTTACATAGAGTTATATAGGAAAAACTTTAAAAAATCTTCTTGTCAGAAAATGCAAGGCCTAGAGTTTAGATATTTGGTGTGCAGCATTGTCCAGTGGACCTCTACCAAGTTTGTTCAAATCATGGCTCCTGGGTCAAAATTGTCCACGCCCCAGGGTTCTATTGATTTACATATAGTTATGTAGGAAAAACATGAAAAATCATTTTTCTCCGAAACTAATAGGACTAGACCTTACATATTTGGTGTGGAGTATTGTGTTGTGAACCTTTACCAGTATTCTTAATATGTTGGCCCCGGGATCAAAAATGGCCCCGCCCCGGGGGCCTTCAATATGTAAAAAAGGCAATCTTTAAAAATCTTACTGGAAACCTCAATGCCTACAGCTTAGATATTTGGTATGCAGCATTGTCTAGCGGACCTCTACCTAGTTTGTTTGAAAAATGTCACTGGGGTCACTATTGGCCCCGCCCGAGGGGTCATAAGTTTTAAATAGCAGTATAGAAGAAAATCTTTAAAAATCTTCTTGTCTGAAACCACAAGGCCTAGAATTTTAAAATTTGGCATGAAGCAAGCTTTATCAAGCTTTTTCAAATTATTAGGTTAAAGGTCATGGAGGCTAGAAATAGATTTATCTACTGTACCTCATATAGCCTTCATTTATAGACCAATATCTTTGATATTCAGTATATAGGTTCCTTGCATGGACGTCTACCCATGGGTAGGGTTTGAGGTCACTGGGTCAAGGTCACCATAGCTTATAATAGATATTTCTACTTTCTGTCATAGAGCCTTTATTTATTGACTGATATTTTACATATTTGGTTTGTAGGCACTTACATATTTTCAATTAAAAAATGAAATACTGCTTAGCAGCAAACCTACAGCCAAAGTACTCAGGTGAGCGATCCAGGGCCATCATGGCCCTCTTGTTTAAGACACAACTGCATTACATGACTGGTTTAAATTGATTTGATGGTTTAAATTGATTTGAGAGGTTTCAACCAACAAAAAGAGACTGAAGATTCAATGAAATGTGTCAATATCGCATGTGTTCACCATTTTGTGCAATGCACGTTGTGATACGCACCATTTTGTGCAATGCACCTTGTGATACGGCGGCGCATGCTGTTGACGTAACGCTGTATAAACGGCGCAGGTTAATTGGCCCACACAGCATGTAAGGCCGCTGCAAGGTCATTAACAGTGTGTATTGCACGATTTATTCGAACACGGCGCCCTGACTCGTCCTAAATTTCTTCAATGGGATTAAGGTCGGGACTATTTGCAGGCCAGTTCAAGACATTGACATTGTCGCCAAAAACTGCATGGTTATTGCGGCTGTATGTGGACGTGCATTATCGTACATAAAGGTGACATTTGGACGATGAAACTGAATGAAAGGAAGAGCTTTCACAGCAAGAACATCATTTATGTAAGTCTGAGCATTAATGATTCCATTAATAACGATTAAGCGAGTCTTGTTACCTGCCATTATCCCACCCCACACTAAGACTGAACCACCTCCAAAACGATCCCGATCAATGACGCAGGCAAAACGCTCTCCCCGACGGCGATAGACTCGTTCACGTCCGTCAGCATGGCTAAGTTAAACCTACTTTCGTCGGAAAACAAAATCAAATCCCAATCAGCACGTCGGAAGCGCAGGTGACGGCGACACCAATCCAGCCTTGCAGTTCGATGACGTCGGGTGAGAATTTGACCGAAGTATGGTCGGTGCGCACGAATAGGCTGAACGTCCTGTCTCAACCGATGTCGGACAGTCTGTGGACGAATACCATACTGCAGTAAGACGCCTTACGTAGGTGCTGCGGTCATCGGCAGCAGTCGTCACACGTGGCCTACCACTTCGAGTCTCCGTAAACGCTGGATAGTTTTTCGAGTACAACCAAAGTGCCGGGATACAGCGGTTGCTGACATGCCTGCATTTAGCATCCCAATAGCTTGGTTTCGTTCCTCATTATTTAGCCTTTGCATTTCTTCGACTTGTTTCAACACAATTTTATTGAGTTGTGACGGTTTGTGAAAAATTCTGTGAAGTCGGATACTGACACCGGATATGGATATGTGCCGCACGAAGCGCACATGCAAAACGGCTTAAATGACTTTTTTACGGGAACGCATGGTTCACTGCGGGTAAAGTTCGGCCAACACATAAACCAACGATTATGTGTACATCTTACATTAACTAGGTTTGTGTTAACATGATAATAAAAAAGATATTACAAATCATAGAATGGGTACTTTTTATTCTTTATATATTCTGTATTAAATACAGTGTGTATAAATGGCTGAAAATCAAGGCTAAATGATTATGGTTATATTTTTATCATGAATAGTATTTTCTCATGAGCATAGCTGATGATAATGTTAAGACTTGTGAATTATCACAAGTACCTGTCATCATTACTTTGTAATTACCAGTGAAAGCTCATGAATACTTTTCGTGATCGTTACTTGTATGAAAGTTAAGATTTGTTTTGTTATTTGTTACTTTAGAATTTGTTATATGATTAGTCAAATTTTTTTTCGAAGTTATGCTTGCAAATTTCTTACTGTTGGGAATGACTTGTGAAAAGGAATATAAGTATTCAGTAATTATGTTGAAAACTTCCTTAAGTTAAGAGATTTTCAATGTCTAATCAAGTGTACCAGTGTTCTTGATTTTATTGAAATAAATAATAAAGCCTTAGAGTATCTTTTTTTCCTTCGAGTATTTTGAACAACAACAACAACAAACAAGAGTCTCCGCAAACGGGGGCCATGCTCGACTTTTTCCTATTTCCAAAGGCAAACAAATCAGAGGAAGCACATTGTGGTTAAGGGATTTCAAATGAAACATCATTTGGAAATATAATTATACATAACGAAGTTATGGCCAATTTTAGCAACATTCAGAAATACGACCTTAAAGGTCAAGATCAAGTTCAGTTTAACCTTCTTTGGAGGTATTGTCTGAAAGGTACATGTAGTTATATCCAAGCATGAAGACACTACATCTATTAACAACAAAGATATAACCAAGTTAGTAATGTCAAGGTCATTTAAAGGTCAAGGTAATACTTGAATTGTTCAACAGATGTTGTTTTGTCCCTGTATAGATCAAATCCGTCCATAAATCACAAAAGATTGGCTATTTTAGCAAAATGCAATAATTCAAACTTGACTGACTGCCAAGGTTCTTTTAAGGTTAAGGTCATACTTTAATAATTCAACATGTAGGTTTTGTCATGAGCGTTGTTTTGTCCAAGTATTAATAAAAAAGAACTAAAAATGATGTTATGGTGAGTATTAGCAAAATTCAATAATATATGAATAAAGTCTAACCATAAATAACACAGTTATGACCAATCTTAGCAAAATTCAGTAATTTGATCTTGCTAGTCAAGGTCATTTTTTAGGTCAAGGTCAAACTTGAATCAAAAAGTCGGATTTGTCAAAAGTATTGTTTTGTCCAAGTATAAATCAAATCCATCAATAAATGACAAAGTTATGACGATTTAAGCAAAATTCAAACCTCTGACCTTGACGGTCAAGGACATTTTTGGGTCATGGTCACACTTGAGTTATTCAACATGTCGGTTTTGTCATAAGTGTTGTTTTGTTCAAGTATGAATCAATTCTAACAATAAATAACAAAGTTATAGACAATTGTAGCAAAATTCAATAATTTGACCTTGAAGGTCAAGGTCATTTTAAGGTCAAGTTGATACATGAAAGGATCATAATGTCGGATTTTGTCATAAGTGTTGTTTTGTCCAAGTATGAATCAAATCCATAAATAAATTCAAAAGTTATGACAATTTGAGAAAAATTCAATAATTTGACCTTGACGGTCATGGTCATTTTTAGGTAAAGGTCACACTTGAATAATTTACCATGTCGGCTTTGTCATAAGTGTCTTTTTTCTACAAGTATTATTAACATCCAATCACAAATAACAAAATTTAGCCAGGTTTAGCAAATTCAATAATCTGACCTTGACTTTAAAGATCATTAAAAGGTCAAGGTCATATCTGAAAGAACCAAAATGTCGGATTTGTCATAGGTGTTGTTTTGTCCAAGTATGAATCAAATCTATAAATAAATTCAAAAGTTATGACAATTTGAGAAAAATTCAATAATTTGACCTTGACGGTCATGGTCATTTTTAGGTAAAGGTCACACTTGAATAATTTACCATGTCGGCTTTGTCATAAGTGTCTTTTTTCTACAAGTATTATTAACATCCAATCACAAATAACAAAATTTAGCCAGGTTTAGCAAATTCAATAATCTGACCTTGACTTTAAAGATCATTAAAAGGTCAAGGTCATATCTGAAAGAACAAAAATGTCGGATTTGTCATAGGTGTTGTTTTGTTCAAGTACATGTATGAATCAAATCCATAAGTAAATAAAAAAGGTATGACAATTTAAGCAAAATTCAATCATATGACCTTGACGGTCAAGGTCATTTTTAGGTTATGGTCATACCTGAGTTATTCAACATGGCGGTTTTGTCATAATTGTTGTTTTTTCCAAGTATGAATCCAATTCAACCAAAAACAACAAAGTTTTGACAATTTAAGCAAAATTTAATTATTTGACATTGACGGTGTTTTGTCGAAGTCTGCTTCAAATCCAACCATAAATAAGAAAATTATGGCCAGTTTTAACAAAATTCAATGATTTGACCTTGACTGTCTAGGTCATTAAAAAGTCAAGGTCAAACTGGAAATAATCATAATGTTGGATTTGTCATAAGTGTTGTTAGGCCAAATATGAATCAAATCTATAAATATATGAGAAAGTTATGACAATTCCAGCAAAATTCAATCATCTGACCTTGACGGTCAAGGTCATTTTAAAGTCATGGTCATATCTGAGTTATTCAATATGTCGGTTTTGTCATAAGAATTGTTTTGTCCAAGTATAAATCAGATCCAACCATAAATACTAACATTATAGATAATTTTAGCAAAATTTAATAATCTGACCTTGAAGGTGAAGGTCATTTATGAGTTAAGGTCAAGTTGAGTCTGGTTCACTTGAAGATCTTGTCCAAAGGGTTGTTGTGCCTAAGCATGAAGAGAATCCACCTATTAATAATAAAGTTATGGCCAATTTTAGCAAAATTCAATATTTTGACCTTGAAGGTGAAGGTCATTAATGAGTCAAGGTCAAGTATAGTCTGGTCTACTTGAAAATCTTGTCCAAAGGGTTGTTGTGCCTAAGCATGAAGAGAATTCACCTATTAATAATAAAGTTATGGCCAATTTTAGCAAAATTCAATATTTTGACCTTAAAGGTGAAGGTCATTTATGAGTCAAGGTCAAGTTTAGTCTGGTCTACTTGAAGGTCTTGTCCAAAGGGTTGTTGTGTCCAAGCATGAAGAGAATCTCCCAAGTTATGGCCAAGTTTTGCAAAATTTAATATTTTGACCTTTTTTTTTTTTTTTTTCAAATATTGCATTCTTTTTCAGTTGTTCAACCGTAAGAGGTCTTTTCATAATGTACAAGTTCTCATTTTATTCAAAGCAATGTTGACTTATGCAAGAATAGATGAGAAAAACTTTTGTGATTAGGGACATTAGATTCTCTAAAGTAAGGATTAAAAGACAAGAAGCTCATGATACCCTTAACTATATTCTTCAAAACAGGAAAAATGATTGACCTTTACATTAACATGATCAACTTCAAACAAAACATTTCATTAACACTAAACAAACTGTACATATAAAACATCTTTATATACAATGTACATGGTTTAAAAATAGGCATGCAAAAATGAGACCAATTCGTTCTTGCCACACACTCAGATGTGCTTTTTTTCAATAATTTGCCAGTTTAAAGAGACATATCCTAAAAGTAATGACTATTCCGTGTTTTTTTTTCAAAATCTTGTAAATCTGAATGTTATTGAATGAATTATTTATTACCCATTGTCAATAAATTATTACCAAACAAAGTGCTAGACAAAAATTCTAAACTCAGGTAGACTGAAAATGCATTTAGTATTAGCCTTTATAAATTGAACTGTTGTGTACCATGTTTGGTTAAATAGCAATTTATCATACATAAACACTTTCTCAGATGTTACAAGCCTGAAAATGTTATGAACATTTTCATTTTGAAGAGAATCGGCCAATAAAATGCGTTTCCAGTTTATCAACAGTTCATTTTAGGGTACCATATGCCCCTTTAAAGGGATATACAGGCAAAAGTTTTATGCTTTCTTTCTCATTTCTTTTATCAGTATACTATAAATGTGATCGAAATAAATACAATGTTCAGTCCCAGTAACAAAGACTTTCTTCATTTTAAATGAAAAAACAGGTGGTTTCCTAACTTGACTCAAGATTTTGCATTAAATTTTGCAGTGAATGGATGGTTGAAGTACCTGTCATGTGATCCATGGCAAAAATGCAACCCAAGAGAAACAACGATTGGTTTTTTTGTCCATGTGACCTATTTGAAAATAACTTGGTGATTTCGTTCATGTTTTACTTTCTGTTAAAGAACATTCAAATATTTACGTTCAAGCCCGCATTTCACTAGAATTACTGGGAATTTTAACTTCTTCATATTGAACGTGATTTGAGCAAATAAGATCAGTTTGGGAATTCATGTGCCTGTGTATCCCTTTAAGATATACGTATTCTATTATCATAATCAGTATTTTTATGTAACAGTTTAAAAACCCTAGCAGTCTTTGGTGGTTGTACAAAAAGGGTAGCCATGTATTGCAACTTAGACCAATCGCACTCAATGACTGCTCCCTGGGTGCACACCAGTACTGGCACCAAAATTATTGAATGTGGAAAATCAGTGAAGATAAGAACTATCACCCCTGATAGGATTTGATGACGTGACCTTAAGAATGGGAGTCTGACACTCTAACCTCTAAGCTTGTGCTCCTCAAAGAAAAAAAAAGGATTAGTTTACTGAGCATAATAATGTGTCTTTGATCATGATGAAATAAGCACAACGATGTGCATATACAGAGAACAAATGCAACCCAAAAATTTAGCATGATACTATTTGTGCAATGAGTTCATAAACTTTATTGAGCATAACAGGATGTGTACAGAAACAAAACTAACTGAGCATAACTATATGTGTACAGAAACAAAACTAACTGAGCATAACTATATGTCTACAGAAACAAAACTAACTGAGCATAACTATGTGTGCACAAACACAACTAACTGAGCATAACAATATGTGTACACAAACACAGCTAACTGAGCATAACAATATGTGTACACAAACACAACTGAGCATAACAATGTGTGCACAAACACAACTAACTGAGCATGACAATATGTGTACACAAACACAGCTAACTGAGCATAACAATATGTGTACACAAACACAACTGAGCATAACAATGTGTGCACAAACACAACTAACTGAGCATGACAATATGTGTACACAAACACAGCTAACTGAGCATAACAATATGTGTACACAAACACAACTGAGCATAACAATGTGTGCACAAAAAAACTACATGAGCATGACAATATGTGTACACAAACACAGCTAACTGAGCATAACAATATGTGTACACAAACACAACTGAGCATAACAAAGTGTGCACAAAAAAACTACATGAGCATGACAATATGTGTACACAAACACAACTCACTGAGCATAACAACTGATTGTTAGCTAGTGCACAACAATAACAATGCATTATAAAAAGAATTACAAAAGAATACATATAACATGACAGTAAGAGAACATATGCTTGTTGAAAGAGAATGACAAGTTAACAAGAATGGATTTTCTTTTTTACCAACTGTTTCAAGGAGTCAAATGCAAGATTGCACGTTATGTGTTATGATGCTGACACCAGATTTGTTACCAACAAAATATATAAAAAGATTTTATATCCTTTTTACAAGAAGCAAGACTTGATTTATTAAGCATTTTGTTTATCACAAAGGCGCTTAATCTCTGTTTAAGAAATAATAAATAAGTTCTTATATTTTATCGGTGAATAAAATATGGGCAGAGTTCGGATGCATAGGAAATTAAATCACGAGTGCTTTAAAATATGGGCCATCGTTCGGATGCTGAAAATTAAATCACGAGTGCAAAGCAAAATTTCAATTCTTATCACAAAAGGAATTTGAACTATATTTTGTGTTCATCAATCTTCAGTTGCCGACATTTGGTTCCTTGCTGTTGCAATTTACACCCCACTGGCGAAAACGAGGGAATTTGGTTAATATTGCAGTTTCCATTTTTCTTTAGTTTAGCATCACATTTATAACTGCAACAATTTTCTAGCCTCAGACTCTTTGAAATCACAACTAAAAACAATATGTTGTGTCAAAAACGCTATTAAATTAAACATATATACAAAGAATGATCACTCGAGATAGCTCATGACGTCATAACTAATGTGACGTATATTTCATTGTTATAACGTTTGGTGCACTTTTTGCATTTTTCGGTATTCAGTGTAAATATTGTTATTTTTATTTAATTAACAAGCAAAGATTGCGATGCATGCTTTGGAATGTCATAACTGATGTAACTAAAGTTGACATTTTAGACCATTACTTGCTTAAAACAAAAAATTAAACAAAAACAATGGAGAAAAATCTTTTTATGCATTACATGGGAGGAAATTATAACAGCCACATATATTTTGTCGTATAAATAGAGAATAATAGGTAAGTGTCTTAATATGAGAAAGTTTATCTGGCAAGGTGTAGGAATTTAAATTCCGCAGCCGAGCAGGATAAACTTTCTCATTTAAGACACTAACTTATTACTCTATCCTGTCACATCTGGCATTTGTCAGTAAATTACTAGGATATTGAAAACCTATCTTTAAAGTGTTTCAAATGTCAAGGTTATCCGTCAGGTGAACATATACACAAAAAATAGTTTCAAAATTTCGATATTTTTTTCCTTAAATGATCATGCTATATTATAAGATCTAGATATTGAACTAGATCTGTTTGTAATAACAACCATCACTTCCTTCTGATTATACACAAAAGTAGTCCATGATGTAGCATGTGCCGTATAAAGCAAAATTTATACGACCCCTCTTTATCGGGTCGGATATGAAATAATTGACAGGATAATAAAGTAAAGCTGGTTTCCCTATATGATCATATAGGAAATGTTTCATCTTGTGTTAGAATAATGAGTAAATAATATGTTTAGAATAATAAAAAAGATTGCGAAAAAAATAATAAAAGTCATTCATTAAAACAGAATTGGTACTTTCTATAGAACTGATTGAATACATGATTAAGTAAAAAAAAGCAACTTCAATGTTAAAGTAACTATCAACTTCAATAACAATAACAAGTGTCAGTACTATAAAAACATTTATAATAGAAAACATTTAGAATGGAAAACTGCTGAAATCATAAATAGTCTCTTCATCAGTCATGACCGAGAGATATATTGGAATTGTAAGGCACAACTTCTCTCACCTGAATACTGGGTTTGAAAGATTCTGGGAAAACAAACTTTGTTATTGTAAAAGACTAGACAAGGAAGCTTTAGAAGTCACGGTTTCAGATCGATGTATTAAAAATCACATTTTCAAATCAAAACATGGAAGGGAAGATTTTCAGCTAGGAACTATTTGGCCATATTGCATGTTGAATATCAGCTTCTATAAGACAATGCAGTACTTGTTGCTTAATATCAATACCATTTCAGTGTAATGTTTTGAAAATGAAATGTTTTATTAAATCAAGCTTTTAGTTAGCTTTAAGACCATAAAAATCTGTAGGGTGAATTTTCTGAACACTATGGCAGAGCTTTAACCAAGCGCATTTTTTGCCAAGTTTCTTCAACCTTGATCAGATGGTTAAGCTGAAGTCCTTACTAAAAATGGACAGACAACACATTGGATTAGCGACTGATCACAATAACTCACTTGAACTACATGTTGCTAAGTTGAACTACAATGCACAAAGTTAAGACTTACAAAACTGTTGATAAATATTATCAATAGTACTAAACAGATGTACAGTAGAACTTCCATGTAATGGACTTTGGTGAATCAAGATTCTGGGTGTTTCAAATCGTCTCCAAAGTCCCAGTTTATTTGTCTGTATAAATACATTGCAAATTAATTGATTTATTGAACTTTTATGAATCAATTAATTCAATGTATCAAAGAAAATTTTCAGTCTGCGTATTTAATTACTGTTTTATGTTCAATGCATGAATTGAATTTTGAATACCTGTAAAATTTAACTTGCCATATTTTTCACACCTGTGACTGTTGCACAGAGCACAGTTTGATCTGTTGACACATTGAGTAAACTCTATTGGCATCTTAACTTAAGTGTCATTAATTACCACAAAAGTTTGTCATAAGCCCAGAGAAATGTAAGAAACATTTATTTTTGTGTAAACTGGAAGAGAGTTTGTAAATAAATGACATGAATGTATTTTTTGCAATATTGATAATACACTTTTGTTAAAATGTTTTTGTATACAGATCATGTAATTAATGAATATATCTTTTTGATATTATTTTCTGTCAAAATATGAATAATAAAGCAGACTAACAAAAATACACATGTATCATATTTGCATTGCATGAAACATAGGCAATTTCTGGTGAGTGATCTCCGAACATAAGTCAAAGTCTCGATGTATCGAAATTATTTTGATAGTCCCCAAATCTTCGATACATCAAAGTTCTACTGTATGTTTACATCCGTTATAATCTAACATGATTTTCAAAATTTAGTCATGAACATGAATACATTTTGAACTTCAGCGTGTTGACTTCATAAAGTGAAATAATTCTTCATTTAATGTTCAGAATAAGTTTTACTTTACTACCTATATAGTTCATAAGTTCCAACTTGTTTTTCTTTCTCGTGAGTTTGTGTTTTGCTTCAAGTCGCCCAACATTTAAGATTGTTGTCATCATAACCATTAGTCCATACTGACAAATCATTACCACCGCAACAATGAATAAAGGTCCAAAAAATTGGTATGTATTCTTTAATCTTACATAGCTACCTTCTCCAAGCAAAACAATGATAACAGCAACCCAAGAATCGCCAAAAGTTTGATAATCCTGCATGTCATTGCCAAAGATCAAAAAAGAAATATGTGCAAATGCAACAGTGGTTATGGCAAACATGAACACATAGCCTATGAAAACTTTCCTTATGACTCCAAGGGTAGCAGAGATTATTTGTATGCGCCGATTAAATTGCAGAAACTTTGCTGTCTTCAGAGTAACCAAAGCAATTAGTGCAGCAGAAACGTAACCAAATACAAAATCCCAAAACATGGCAGAGTAAAAGTTTACAAAGTACTGACCTTTAGATAATTTGAATTCATCTAAAACAGTATGAACAGAATGAATTCTCTTCAAAAACAGTCCAAACAAGGTTATAGCCAGCAAAATCTGAACTATTTCAATATAAGACCAACAATCTGAGAAATATTTTGATCTTCCATTCCCTCGCAATTTTTTAATTTCAATATAAACAAATGAGACATTAAAGCAGAAAAAAAGGACTTCAGAAATGGCAATCATGAGCTTATAACCTGACGAGTAGTGATACAAATTGGATGTAAACTCATGGTGCATGGGAAATATACGACCAAGTGATGTGAACTCGAACAGGTACACCATCGCAGTGAAGAGGTCTACATTTGGGTTATAAAGTGTGAACTCCAAAAACACAGCTCTGGTGTAGCTGTCTATCCATTCTGCTGATTGGAGTTGGGAGAAAATTTCTGAAAATACAGAGAACAAAACCCTTACAAAAAAAGATGCATAAGTTATTGTTTCTGAGGTAAAATTTATAATATCATAATGTTTTTTAATTTTTCTGAAGCTTTGAATTTTCATTTTCTAAACAATACAAAATCTGTCATTAAAGGGGATGAATACTCCAAGATACCACATTGACAGTTGTTTCTACATTATAGTTTGTCTGCCATAATATAAAAGAATTGGGCTGAAGAATTCAAAACTCTTCTGTGGAAAGTTAACTTAGCAGTTAATTAAGTCAACCATATGGATAAACACACACAACTTAACCATCCTGCCAAAAAAGATACAAAGAACTCAATACACATATTACATGTAGAGGACAAGCAAAACTGGGCTAAGTGCTAATAAAGTTTGATTATACTTCAATTATTAATTGCTGAAAAAAGCACACACAAACTTTTTACCTTTTAGGTAGAAAAATACATGTATCAAAGGGCCATAATTCAGTGAAAATTCATTTGACTGGAACACAATGACATGCACAATTAGGTTTGGTACTTATAATTGTTGTGAAGTATTATTAAAATCTGACAAATAGTTGCTGAGAAAAAGCATGGACAAATTCATGAACGTGTATGAAAAAAAGGCCCATAAGTCAGTAAAAAATCATGGCAGTGGAATGCGGCAACAACATGCACAACTACGCTTGGTACTTATGGTTCTTGTAAAGAATTATTAAAATTTGAATAAGAGTTGATGAAAAACATTCTGGACAAATTGATGTGTAAAAAAAAGGGCCCTATATCGCTGCTTTTAACAAAGTTGTTACAGACCTGGTTGATTGACCCCAGATGACCTAGAAACTATCAAAACAACCTTTCTGACAAATTTTCAGGACATTTGGGCTGAAAATGATACCTCTAAAATGTTAACAAGGATTTCCTACATTTGGGCTCTCGGACCTAGTTTCTGACCGCAGGTGTTTCATATTTGAACTTGATCTAGAACTCATCAAAACAACCTTTCTGGTAATTTTCCATAATAACTTGGCTGAAAATGAAACCTCTAGAATGTTAAGAAGGTTTTTCAATACTAGGGTCCTGTTCCTTAGTTTTTGATCCCCAAATTAATGACCCATTATCAAACTTGAACTAGAAATGATCAAAACAACCTTTCTGACAAATTTCCAGAATATTTGGACTGAAAATGTAACCTCAGGAGTGTTAACAAGGTTTTTTATATTTGGACTCTATGACCTAGTTTTTACCCAGATGACCCATACTTGAACTTGAGCTTGAAATCATCAAAACAACCTTTTTGACAAATTTTAGGGATATATGGACAGAAAAAGTAGCCTCTAGATTTTTAATAAGAATTTTTCTTTTTTTGTGCCATGTGACCTAGATTTTTATCCCAGATGCTTAATATTCGAAATTGTCCAAGTAATTACTGGCACAAACATCCTGATCAAGTTTCACAACAATTGAGGCAAAAATGTTACCACTACATTGTTAACAAACTAACTGTGCCGAACGACCAACAGCGGTAATTGATCAATCCTAATAGCTCACTATGAGCCTCTGGCCTCTGACAGACAGATCTATTCTATCTGGGGGTATAAAAATGAAAAAAAAGAAGAAAAAAATCCTGTTGGATTGAGTAACTCAATTAGACTAATGGGAAGCAAGAGCCGGTCGAACCGGATGATGCTCCCCGAATAGGTTTTGGACACAGAATAGTGTGTCCATAAAGTCTTTGCCAAATTCAGCATAAAAATATTGTTATTGGTAGTTGCTGAAAAATGTTAAACCTATTTAAATATGCAATGAAGAATGTAAGACAGTTACCATTTTATTCTTTATTTTTCTATCAACTCAGACAGTGGCAGTCCTATCCAGACAGTGTCATGGTCACTGAGGTAGGCTGGTGACAGGTAAACCAGAGGTTTTGTCTTCGAGTTTGTACATGCCTGGTGGAGAATAGAACCAGTCTTGCAGGTTGGAGAGTCCACTATGCTGTGTAAGGATTTAATTTGTAGAGTGACACGGTTGAAGTCCCCAAGAATGATCAGGCGTTGATCAGGTGGAATATGAGATTTCATATGATCTATACACCTGACTATTGCATCCTTATTTCCATCTGGTGCACAGTAAACCAACATGAGATACAGTGTTTGCTGGTAAATTTCCATCCTCACCAATAGAAAGTCAGCATGCACTGATGTTGAAGCTTCGAGGCATGCTGACTCAAAGTTGGTGTTCTGATAGGCAAGAACTTCTCCAGCTCGTTTATGTGACTTGTCTTGCCGAAATGGACGCATACCTGGTATCTCTAGTGTTTTGTGTCTCTTAAGTCATGTCTCAGTGAAACAAAGTAGAGAAGCTAAGCTAAAGTCATGATTGGCCCTGATAGCCTGTACATGTTTTACAACTGATCGCACATTCTGAAGCGCAATAGAAAGAAGGTTTGCTGGCTTTGTGATGACTTGGTTTTGTGGAATTTTGAAGATTTTTTTGTTCATCTTCTGAAGTGCGTCAGTACTGTCTTTGCTCTGATTATCTTTTTATCAAACTTGGTTATAAAGAGATCACCGAGAGATGTAACACGACTTAGTGCTACATAACACTGTCCATCACTGAATCGACCTGCTATACTTACAACACACTTGGACCATGTCATACCTTGAGTTATGTGCATTGTACATGCCCAGCATAGAAATGTAAAAATGAAGAAAGGGCAATAACTAAAAAATTATGCAATGCAGAGTTATGGTTCTTATGCACTGCACTTCTACTCAATAAGATCTATATACCTACAGTTTCTTGTTGATACTTCTTGTAGTTTCAGTTATGTCCCTGACAAGAAAATGCGGACGGACGGACTGACATACGGACGGACAAAGCGGCAACTATATGCCCTCTCTTTGAGAAGCATAAAAAGACAGATATTACAGAGGTTGATATCCCATGTCACCATTTTTACTATCACTTAGATGAGACCTTATAAATGCTCTATGTACTGTAAACTATACATTCAGCAGCAAACAGGTCACACTTAGTTTACAAAAGTTCTTGTATCTTGCATTATCTTACAAAATAAAACTATATTAGTAAGCACTGATCATTCATGCCACTTATTTGTTAAACAAGGGTTAACTAACCTGGATGATCTGCAACAGTAGCTGGAAGTTCTAGAACATATCCACCACCGGAATATGTCGCATGTGCCCCTGGGTAAAGCAAAGTTTGCAGTTTCCAAGCACTTTGATGATTCCAATGATCAGGATATGAAATTTCAACATCTTTGGGCAGAGGGTTTAACCAGGACAAGTTATAATTAGCGGTGTCCTCCCCACCTATCCAGTAAGGTTCCTTACAGTCTCGAGGTAAGCTGTATATGATTGGCTTACAATCAACTGCCAGAAAGATGTAACAGAAGCCATAATGAAATTCTTAAAAAGGTAAAAACTGTAACAATAGTACTGTGGCACAGAGGTGACATGCACAACTTTTAATATTGCACTTTTCTTTTTTTTTAAACTCGTTTTCATTAACTACTAACTCCAGGTAACAACTTAATATGCATTTGAAAACAAAAATCACTGCAGCCTTTTTTTGAAGTATGATGCATTTGTGAGATAAGGCAGGAGACCTTAGGCTTTGGAATTAAATAATTTGCTTTAAATTTTGATTTTTTTTGTTTTTGATTTATATTTTGATTTTTAACATTTTACAATTTTAATTTTACAGTTTAATAGATCTTTATCATATCTGAATTTTTGGTTTTATAATTTGTACAAATGTCAGTCTTTCAGAAGTTATGATGTTTAAGCTGTGATGTATGATTATCAAAATATAGTGCAGAAATATTGATTGTTTAGTTGATTGTCACCATGACTTTTTATGTACTTATCCCAAACAATATAGGGGACATGTAATCAATGATGGAAACCTTCCTAAGAAGTTTCAAGTCTGTATAGGAAGTAGTAGCCAAGTTATACAGCAGAAATGCTTTTCAGTGTTAAGGTCATTGTGACTTTGACCTCTGACCTACTGATCCTAAAATGCATTGGGGTCATTTTCTCAATGTAATTAATCATCATATGAAGTTTGAAGTCTGTATGACAAATAGTTATAAAGTTTTACAGCTGAAATAGATTTCAGTGCTTAGGTCACTGTGACCTTGACCTTTGACCTACTGACCCAAAAATCAAAAGGTGTCATTTATTTAATGTGTGCAACCATAATATGAATTTTGAAGTCTCTACAACAAACGTTTGTCAAGTTTCAGAGAGTAAATGATTCTAAATATTTAGGTCACTGTGACCTTGATCTTCGACTTACTTCCACCAAACGTGCGCTATCATGATATAAGGTTTGAAGTCTCTATAACAAATAATTGTCAAGTTTCTGTCGGAAATAGTTTTCAGTGCTTAAGTCACTGTGACCTTGACCTTTCACCTATTGACCCCTAAATGCATAGGTGTCATCCACTCAATGTGTGCAATCACGATATAAAGTTTGAAGTCTCTATATCATATGACTGTCATGTTACATGGTGGAAATGGTTTTCAATGTTAAAGTCACTGTGATCTTGACCTTTAACCTTTTGACTCCAAAATTATTAGAGGTGATGCAATCAATGTGGGCAATCATCATATGAAGTTAAAAGACTGAAGGCAAAACTGCTCTTATGTCATCCTCCTAAAAACAAAATTGCCAACAGATGGACAGACGTCCCAGACCATCACGTAATATAACAAGAACTGTCACTGTAAGATGACATTGCCCCGAAAGTGGTGCTTTGACCTTAAAGCTGAGATCCAGTCATTCAGGGGTCAAGGTCAAACAAATAAAGGTCAGTGGGATAGCCTTGTCAAAAGGGGTGTTGTGTCCAAGTATAAAGTTAATCAACTTACTAATAAAGAAGATATTGGCAATGTAAAAGTTTTTGGACATTTGGATCTTCAAAGTTAAGATCATTTAGGGGTCAATGGCAAACAAATATAGGTCAGTGGAAAGGTCTTGTCCAAAAGGGTGTTGTATCCAAGTATGAAGTTAATCCACTTAATAATAAGAAAGTTATTGCCAATGTTTAAGTTTTCGGGCGGTCAGTTCAAAAAAACTATGTGTCTCCCTTCCCAAGAATGAAGTAATTTCACTTACTAATAAGGAAGTTATGGCCAATGTTAAAGTTTTTGGACAATTGGATCTTCAAGGTGAAGGTCATTCAGGGGTCAAGGTCAAATAAATATAGGTCAGTGGGAAGGTCTTGTCCAAAGGGGTGTTGTGTCCATGTATGAAGTAAATCCACTTACTAATAAAGAAGTTATTGGCAATGTTACAGTTTTTTGGAAAATTGGATCTTCAAGGTAAAGGTCAATCAAGCCATCTCATTCCCATGACATAATTATCCCATTGATGTTCCTACAAGTTAGTCAGCCAATCAACTGTTGCATAACATGCTTACTATAATTTATACTTTTGATAAGATTTTATAAGTTTGCAGTATGTAATCGTTCTGGACTTTTCAGCACAAGATTGACTTTTGCAAAAATGTAAAACACTTTTGATGAGCAACAGATAATTAGAGATAAAAACAATATGAAACAATATGAAAGTTCTTATTATGCCTGTAACCCTCAGTCTCATGACGGTGAAAATTTATGTTAGAATCCCTCAATTCATGATGACTAAATGGTCCATACACACATTCTTTATCTGACCTCTATGTGTGACCCTTACCTTGGCCACAGGGACCTAAATTTTGCGTACAATACACCGCCTTACAATGGTTAACATTTGTGCTAAGTAATATTAAAATTTCTCAATACATGTAGAAATTTTGCTCCGGGGAAGTGTTTTCCACTGGCCTCTAGGTGTGAACTAGACCTTTGACCTAGAGACAATGAGGCAGTGTATATTATGGCACATCTAGTACTAAAACTTTACACGTAAAATTTTTCATGCAGGTGGATGATAATTAGAGCAATTTGTGGCCCAGAAACAATCCTGTCTATGTACAGGCAGACAAGCTAATTGAAGTAAAACTTTGACAACTCCATTGCAAGGGGTATAATAATCATGGCTGATTTCTAAGATATAATGCACAACTGTAGGTTGCATACAAAACTTTAATCAAAATTTCTATGTTAAACAAGGGTCCTGATTTGAATTAAATTTGGTCAAGCCGTTTTTTTTCAAAGCCCCTGAAGACTATTAAAACAATAACCATAACTGCTATATGTATTTATATGCATCATAGTAAATTATTCGCAAAACTGTTATCAATTTCTTTTGCACACAAAACTTTAACCAAATTTCTAAGTTTAAAAGAGGCAATACTTTGTAATAAATTCTGCCAAGAGTTATCTAACCAGAAGGTTTGATGTCCCTTAATATCTTTTTCCTGTAAGTCAAGTAAATAAGTGTCCTAACAAATTAATTGAAGGCAAAAGGTTAAACATCAAAGCTTTACCAATGTTATTCTTTTTAAACAAGATACAAAAAATGGCAACAATTTCTTATCGCATATTTGTTTCAATTCTCGGACTTGTTCATAAGAAAAGTCAAGTAGATTGAAGACAAGCTTAACAAAACGAAGGAAACCCATTCCAGCAAATATTTAGTTCATCAAACACGAAGCAGTGAGGGAAAATCTGGGATAAATTCAGTTTGTCATATATTTCCACGACCCAGCCGTCTTTTAATACAGTGGAATTTCCAAAAACCGGACCTTCTAAAAATCGGAAACTTCTGAAAACTGAACAATTCTCCCAGTCCCAAAATTTCTCCTTTTTTCTATGTAAATCTTACTTCTGAACTCCGGAACTTCCGAATTCTGAATTCAGGACAATTTTTCCGTAAAATTTAGTTTAAATCAGTGCAATTTTACTCCCAAATACCAGAATAATAAACTAGAAATTTGTCAAAGGACACAGATGCCCCCACTAAATGACACTTGCCACAAACTTGGTAAATCAACACTGTCGGCAAACATGTGAATATGGCATAAAATATGACAAAGCAAAGACATCAGGTATCATAACATTCAAGTATCTAATAGCAAACAAAGCTAAATGCATTGTAGACAGAAATAACAAACTCAATAGCATGCTTAATTTGAAAAAAAAATATTATAAAAATACTTTTTTCTAAATAAACAGGTAAGTGGTGCATTTTCAAAGACAAGTTCGGCAGTCTCTTACAAGTATAAAATCTTCAGTCTCTCTAATATCCTTTAAGAGATTGCATCAAGGCAACAAAATGGTAAGGGATAAAACCTACGCAGCAATCTATTGTTATTTCTGTTGCACCAATATAATAATTATATCAAAGCACACATACATGCAGCCGACTACAAATGTCTATTACATTCATGTATGTTCTTTTTTGCTCACCTGCCTTGGTTAATAATTCCATATTCAACATCTGCTACCTTACTAAAATGTCATGATGAGCATGCTGAAAATGTTGAAATTATGGGCAAGAAACAAGAAATTATCATGGGAGGGATGTTTCGTCATCAAATGATAATAAACACACCATGCACGAGGAAGTTATGAGCTGGACACAAACAACTTTTTCACTATATCCATATAAGGCATAAGCCAAAACTTCAAGTGTCCACTGTGACCTTGACATTTGAGCGAACAACATATTTCTTGCATGCGAGAAGTCGATTTCATATGATGATCACTTAAAGATATAATACTGCCCAAAATCGTCATAAAAAATAAACCTTATAAGAACAATGGTACGTTTAAAAACATTATCAACTTTCAATCTGCATGATTATTTTTCGCGGATGGCAAGATATGTTTGAGATACAAAAGGATAAAATTATCAAATTATTTAATGACCCGCCGACATTAATTCGCTTTGGAAATGCTGAACATACTTCGTCGATTTCCGTAAAACAAGCCGTTAATATCACGTGATCAAATTTGAATGAGCGGTATAAACAACAATAGTGGATCAACCAAAACAAACTGGTAAACGTGGTCACCTGTGTCTTACAATTTTGATAGAAACAGGCAAAAATGCTAAGGGATATACTTAAATAAGTTCCATCCACTCGTTATACACATCACGATCAACTTTGTGTTTATATGCCTGCTCGGTTTATCAGCAGCTGACAAGATGTACCCCACCCACTTCATTCAATATCAGCCGAGATCTTTTTCTAAAGATAGCTTACGTATGCAAATCAGCATATTCCGACTAAATTCGGACGCATTCGAGGAATGGCGGTGAAGGTATAGAAAACGAAAGTTGGCAATTTTATATCCGTTGACATCCGCGAAGTCGATCAGGAAATAAGTGAAATTAAGCAGTATTTTTTCATTTTAGCAATGTCCATATGCTTTAATGTGAAAATTTTTCAAAACTGGCAATAACGTTATATTTTTGCTCCTGAGCAGTATTATAACTTTAAGCCAAATTATTTCGAAATCAAACCATGCACAACAAAGTTATGAGCCGGACACAAACAACTTTTTCACTCTATCCATATAAGAAACAAGCCAAAACTTCACGTGTCCACTGTGACCAAGACCTTTGAGTGAGCGAAATGTTTCTTAAACATAACATATTGACTTCATACGATGATTACTTATGCCAAATTATTTTAAAATCCAACCATGCACAACAAAGTTATTAGCCAGACATGACCATCTATTGAATGTAACCACACACACATGCACGCACGTACACACACGGACAGGGTAAACACTTAGCCCGCTTGCCATTATCATAGTGGGGACATAAAATTACAAAGGGCAATAACAATGGATCTTGGGCACTGCACCTCTCCACAGTGAGATCTATTCATCTATGAAGTTTCAAGTTAATACCTTCAATACCTTTCAAGTTATGCCCTGGACAAGGATAAGTATACAAAAATTACAAAGAGCAATAACTCAAAACCTGTGATAAATAGAATTATGATTATTGGGCCCTGCACCTCCACACAATGAGATCTATTCACCCATGAAGTTTAAAGTTAATAACTTCAATACCTTACAAGATATGCCCCAGACAAGAATTAAGTATGAAAAACTACACAGAGCAATAACTCAACAAGAGGGCCATGATGGCCCTGTTTCACTCACCTGAGTATGACTGCTTTTAACAAAGTTGCTCTGGACCTGGTTAATGGACCCCAGATGACCCATATTCGAACCTGATCTAGAAATTATTGAAACAATCTTTCCGACGAATTTCCAGGTTATTTGGACTGAAAATGTTACCTCTAAGAGTGTTCAGAAGGTTTTTCCGTATTTGGGCTCTATGACCTAGTTTCTGAACGTAGATGTCCCATATTCGAACTTGAGCTAGAAATTATATAAAAAATCTCTCAGACAAAGTTCCAGGATATTTGGACTGAAAATGTAAGCCCTAAAGTGTTCACAGGTTTTTTTTTCATATTTGGACTCTCTGACCTATTTTTTAAACCTAGATGACCCATATTCGAACTTGAGCTAGAAATCATCAAAATAACCTCTCTGACAAATTTCCAGGATATTTGAACTGAAAATGTAGCCTCTTGCAAAGTTTTTCAATATTTTGGCTCTGTGACCTAGTTTTTACTTCCAGATGACCCATATTCAAACCTGAGCTAGAAATCATTGAAACAACCTTTCTGACAAATTTCCAGGGTATTTGGACTGAAAATGTCACCTCTAGAGTGTTAACAAGGTTTTTCTATATTTGGGCTTTGTGACCTAGTGTTTGAACCAGGATAACGCATGTTCGAACTCATCCGAGAAATTAATGAGACAAACATCCTGACCAAGTTTCAAGACAATTGAGGCAAAAATGTGACCACTAGTGTGTTAACAATCTAATTGTGGACAGACGGACGGACGACAGACAAAAGGCGATCACAAAAGCTCACTCTGTCTAAACGTGACAGGTAAGCTAATAAAAAAGAATCTTTCAAGATTTTTGTCTGATCTTTTGATTAAAAAAATACACAACACCATTCATCATCATAAATGATGACTTTATCAAGAGGGGATGTGTTACAGTCTAGTGCACACCTTCCTATATTAACTGTATAAATACAACCGCTCACAACTGCGTCAGGGAATCGATTCTTTGGCTACGTTGTTAGAGTGCTGGCCTGTCACATGGGAGATTGGAGTCTGAATCCCGCTCAGGGTTGTATATTGAAAGATGCATTGCATCTTTCTGTTACGGACTTTCATGTTCGTAAGATTCTTTTGTTACTGAATACAGTCCTTCTTTACCAAATATAGGTGCTGTATCACACAAGTAGTGGGATTTGTTGAAGCTTTCACAGAAAGACGATGTTAATTTTGTACATGTTTTTAAGCCAGTTCTGGCATTCAAACGTCCTAGCAATATAAAGGATGTTCTTGTACACGCTAAAGTTTCATCAAATGAAACTTGTGATTATTTTTCACAGACTTGTAATAGACGTAGAAGTACACACTGCAAAAACATTATTGCGAGTGATCAGTTTACTAGTTCGAATACAAATTAATCATTTCATCTAAAATCTGCTGTACAAAACAACATGTTATATATGTTATAACTTGCAAAAAATGTCAAAAAAGCAATACGTGGGACACACTAATATTGCTGTCCATTTTAATACAAAGAATCATTCTGTTTCTGATTTTTTATTCATGCCTATCGATATTGTACATGATGGTATGAAACAACTTTGTAGGGAAACGTTTCGGATACATAAACTTAAGACACTTCATCCAGATGGCATGAATTCAAAGGTCATATATGACACATAATGATTTCCAAGTTTGTTGTAGTACAGTGTTTATCATTGGTTTCTATTTTTCTTTTTTTATATATGCCTTCTATAGGAATTTGTTGTATCTATAATGATTCGATATTCATTATTATTTAATGCAATAACCCTTACTTCATAACTATTAGATATGCGGTAATTTATCATTGCCTCCTTTGGAAATGTATGTTACGCCGCCATGCTTATTGTACAGGGACGTTATCTCATTCCATTATTATTATTTTTTTGTTTCATACCCTGATGAAGCCTCATGGTGAAACGTTTGTATTACAATAAAAAATAACATTTTATTTGTGTTTAGCGGTATTCTCCTCCATTATATTATTTCAGTATAGAAATATAAGGATAAAAATTTGGGACCGAGTGTCAGCCTCAAGCCATCGAGGATTTCAAGCAAAGTGAGATCGAGCCATGGAGGAATGATTGTATATTATATATTATATTTATACTACTCAAAATTTGATAGGGATCACTTTTTATTTCTTGAATATCTTTTTAATGATAACCACAAGATAACTGATTTTTTTCATACATGTAGTTTATTCATACGGCAAAGCTGACCTGTCCAGCAGATTTTGATTGTTTACCTGTACATGGCTGGAGATACACGGGAAAAGCGATACCCCTGGAAAAGTGGTGCACCACGGCATGTACACATCCGTTTTATTCAGACTTCGCTTGTGCATGATAACTTTTATACCAAACCTAGCACTCTGGTCATGGCAAATCTACGGCAAAGACGGCGTATTGACGATGAGGAGATAAATAGGTAATAGGGATGCTTGAGGCTGGGTGTTCCCAACGGTACGTGGCAGGTGTCTTTGGGGTGTCCCAGAGCACTGTTGCCAGGATGTGGCGACGGTTTCAAACTTACATGCATGTCACGCATAGGCATGGCGGAGGGCGTCAGAGGTCCACAACTCAGCGTGAGGACCGGTTTATTGTCGATCAAGTGCGACATCAGCTGTTTGTTACTGCTACTGCCCCCCAAAATGACTTCCAGAATGCCACTGGTGTAAGACTTTCCACTCAAACCATTAGGAACCGTCTTCATACAGCTTGCATGAGGGCTAGAAGGCCAGCAATTGGAATTCCATTGACGCAAAACCACATCCAGGCACGTCTTCAATGGGCCCGCGATCACGCCAGGTGGACGCTGCATGAATGAACCCAAGTGATGTTCACTGATGAGTCTAGATTTTGTGTGGACTTCACTGATAGGCGAGTGCGGGTATGGAGATCCGCCAATGAGCGTTTGGCACCCGTACGTGTTGCAACCCATGACCGTCATGGCGGGGACCCGGTCATGGTGTGGGTGGGCATTAGCATGCAGGGAAGAACAGACCTGCACATTGTTAAAAACTGCACACTGGCGGCTGTACGATACGTCAATGAGATCTTAGATGTGTACGTTCGTCTGTACATCGGTGTTATAGGCCCTGAGTTCATTTTAATGGACGACAGGCCCTTCTGGACAAGTGGGCTCGATTCCCACAACAAAGCATTCGCAGACTCATTAGCAGCATGAGAAGGTGATGCAGAGCAGTAATCCAAGCAAACGGACACCACACACAATATCAAAGCAAAATTCAGGCCATAGACTTGATTTTGCCAAAAAGTTTCATTCCATCTTCTGTCTGTGTTATCCTTAATTCGTGCCCCTGCCAAGCTCAGCTTCTGTCCCGCTTCAACGGTTTACAGACTTACTCATTTTTGGTACCAAACAGTTGTCATATGAACATATTTTCAGAATTACAACAAAAAATGTAATCTTTCAGCCTTATGTAGTTAATATACACATTCTTATAAGTGATCCCTATCAAATTTTGAGAAGTATATATATATATATATATTACCTACCTCTTTTCATCCTCAACTGACGTAACCTGTAAGTTCCAACAAGGTAGTGATTAGAGCCCTTGCTTGCAGCTTCATGATCTGCTGTGATGTCAGTCATTGCTGGAACCACTGTCATTTTAAGGTATGCATAAAAATCTTCTCTATTTGAAACCTGTTATAAATGAAACACATTTTTAAATGATATTTTTACTACATTATTGGTCAATTTGAATGATAAGAAATCAAACTATCAGAATTGTACACAGACAAGTATCTACTGATATTTTAATTTTCAAATGTCTGCCGCAATGTGAACAGGTATCAATATAACAATTTTTGAATCTACTAAAAGCCTAACAACGTAATGTCAGAATTTTTTTTTTCATAAAATGAAGTATTTTAAACACATGATTTGAAAAGAAATATCAAACCTCTTCAAAATGAAATCCAGGAGATGGTTTTACAAATATTGATCTAATAGTTTCAGTATTCTGAAAAGCTTGATAAATGTTTCGGTGTCCATGTACCATCATCAGTGTCACTGTGAGGTAGAAGAGGTGAAAAACTATGTCACGTAATGTCACATTCATTAACCATGTGACCTGAAAAATAGAATAATTTGCATAATACTGGCTTCATGTTAAAATTTTTTTTCAGAAGGAAGATGCATACATTTAAAATCTCAGTAAGTAATATATAATGAGAAAAAAAATCAGCATTGTAATTTATAAAGAGTTAAATCATTTCTAAGAGTAATGATAATAATGCATAATGTAAAGATAAATCATATAACAGGAGTTAGGTTTGGTTTATGTTCTTCAACTATACTTCAGTAATGCAGACAAGCAGTCTATCTAACCATCAATGACAGATAAAACCTATACTACAGATCAAAGGAAGGTCTGCAAACATGCCAACTGTCTGTTCTTAGTTAAGTCAAAAGTAGAACACAGAGCGTTGTTCTTAAAATTAAGTAAGAAAAGTTAGCTATGTTGAAAAAAAGTTGTGAGTGGTTTATTTATGGCAGATGGCTGGACAGAGTATCACTTATCCCAACTGACCTACTACTGAAAAGATCTATGAACAAGTCAGACTGGTAACTCCTATGAACTTCCATCTGTATCAGAGAGGTGAAGTGCATAAAAACAAAAGCCACCACAAGCGGGGGCCACTCTCGACTTTTTCCTATTTCCAAAGGCAAACACATCAGAGGAAGCACATTGTGGTGAAGGGATTTCAAATGAAACATCATTTGGAAATATAATTATACATAACAATTTTAGCAACATTCAGAAATTTGACCTTAAATGTCAAAGTCAAGTTCAGTTTAACCTTCTTTGGAGGTATTGTCTAAAAGGTAGTTATGTCCAAGCATAAAGACACTACATCCATTAACAACAAAAATATAGCCAAGTAATGTCAAGGTCATTTAAAGGTTAAGGTAATGCTTGAATTGTTCAATACGTTTGTTTTATTCTCAGTGTTGTTTTGTCCCTATATAGATCAAATCTGTCCATAAATAACAAAAGTTTGGCTATTTTAGCAAAATGAAATAATTCGAACTTGACTGTAAAGGTCATTTAAAGGTTAAGGTCAAACTATAGAGAATAATTTAACATGTAGGTTTTGTCACGAGCATTGTTTTGTCCAAGTGTTAATAAAAAAGAACTAAAAAAATGATGTTATGGCCAATAGCAAAATTCAATAAGTTGACCTTGATGGTCAGGGTCATTTGAAGGTCAAGGTCACAGTTGAATGATTCACTGTGTCAGTTTTGTCGTAAATGTTGATTTGTCCCAGTATAAATCAAATCAAACCATAAATAACAAAAATTTGGCTATTTTAAGCAAAATTCAATAACTTGACCTTAAATGTCAAGGTCATATAAACATCAAGGTCATACTTATAATGAATTGAAATGTCGGTTTTGTTGTTTTAACAAAGTATAAATCAAATCAATAAATAAACAACAGTTAGGACAATTTAAGCAAAACACAATAATGGGACCTTGACTGTCAAGGTCATTTTAGGGTAAAGGTCATACCTGAATTATTCAACATGTAAGTTTTGTCAAAAGTGTTGTTTTGTTCAAGTATGAATCAAGTCTAACCATAAATTACACAGTTATGACCAATCTTAGCAAAATTCATTAATTTGATCTTGCTAGTCAAGGTCATTTTTTAGGTCAAGTTTAAATCAAAATGTCGGATTTGTCAAAAGAATTGTTTTGTCCAAATATAAATCAAATCCATCAATAAATGACAAAGTTAGGACAATTAAGCAAAATTCAAACATCTGACCTTGACGGTCAAGGTCATTTTAAGGTCATGGTCACACTTGAGTTATTCAACATGTCGGTTTTGTCACAAGTGTTGTTTTGTCCAAGTATGAATCAATTCCAACAATAAATGACAAAGTTATGGCAAATTGTAGCAAAATTCAATAATTTGACCTTGAAGGTCAAGGTCATTTTAATGTAAAGTTGATGCATGAAAAAATTATAATGTTGGATTTGTCATAAGAGTTGTTTTGTCCAAGTATGAGAAAAACCATAAATAAATACCAAAGATATGACAATTCGAGCAAAATTCAATAATTTGACCTTGACGGTCATGGTCTTTTTAAGGTAAAGGTCACACTTGAATAATTTATCATGTCGGCTTTGTCATAAGTGTTGTTTTTTTTTCCAAGTATTATTTACATCTTACCACATATAACAACATTATGGCCAGGTTTAGCAAATTCAATAATCTGACCTTGACTGTAAAGGTCATTTAAAGGTCAAGGTCATATCTGAAAGAATCAAAATGTCGGATTTGTCATAAGTGTTGTATTGTCAAAGTATGAATCAAATCCATAAATAAATGAAAAAGGTATGACATTTTATGCAAACTTCAACCATCTGACCTTGAGGGTCTAGGTCATTTTTAGGTTATGGTCATACCTGAGTTACTCAATACGTCGGTTTTGTCATAATTGTTGTTTTGTCCAAGTACGAATCAAAACCAACCATAACAAACAAAGTTATGACAATTTAAGCAAAATTTAATTATTTGACCTTGACGGTCATGGTAATTTTAAGGTTAAGGTCAAACTTGAATAATTTATCTAGCTGGCTATGTCATTAGTGTTGTTTTGTCGAAGTCTGATTCAAATCCAACCATAAATTACAAAATAATGGCCAGTTTTAACAAAATTCAATGATTTGACCTTGACTGTCAAGGTCATTTAAAGATCAAGGTCAAACTTGAAATAATCATAATGTCGGATTTGTCATAAGTGTTGTTTAGTCCAAATATTAATCAAATCTATAGATAAATGAGAAAGTTATGACAATTTAAGCAAAATTCAATCATCTGACCTTGACGGTCAAGGTCATTTTAAGGTCATGGTCATATCTGAGTTATTCAACATCTCGGTTTTGTCCAAGTATAAATCAAATCCAACCATAAATACTAAAGTTATGGATAATTTTAGCAAAATTTAATAATTTGACCTTGAAGGTGAAGGTCATTTATGAGTCAAGGTGTCTGGTTCACTTGAAGATCTTGTCCAGAGGGTTGTTGTGTCCAAGTATGAAGACAATCCACCTATTAATAATTAAGTTATGGCAAATTTTAGCAAAACTCAATAATTTGACCTTGAAGGTGAAGGTCATTTACGAGTCAAGTTCAAGATTAGTCCGGTCTACTTAAAGATCTTGTCCAAAGGGTTGTTGTGCCCAAGCATTAAGAGAATCCACCTATTCATAATAAAGTTATGGCCAATTCTAGAAAAATTCAATATTTTGACCGTGAAGGTGAAGGTCATTTACGAGTCAAGTTCAAAATTAGTCCGGTTTACTTTAAAATCTTGTCCAAAGGGTTGTTGTACCCAAGCATGAAGAAAATCCATCAAGGAATAAAAAAATTACAATCAATGTTAAAGTGTTCGGACGGGAACGGGAACGGCAACGACACTATGACAATAACTCGATTTTTTAAAAAAAAAAATCGAGCTAAAAACTAGCCTTGTGCTTTATTTGAAGTCATGCCCACTGGATCATAAATAGTTTGGGAAAAAAAAAACACTAGACCTCTGACTCAAAAATTAGATTCTCTAACACAATTGTCACAGGGGTGGAAGGAATATACAAAAATCTAAGTGTAGGTGTGGAGGAGACCTTAACAGTAACAAAATTAATAACTTAAACTGGCACACTAAGTAGAACTTATAGGAGGTAATTAGTATACATTGTACCTTTAATCTGTCTCTGATTTGATCTAGAAGTCTTTTTGGCAATGGTTCCATCACAAGCTGATGTGTCTCTGGTGGAGTGATGCACACAGAATGTAAGTACTCCTGGTCCTTATCTAAAATAGAAATGTGCAGTTCTGTGCACACATGCTGACTGACAATAGTAATCACTGTAAGCTACTGAAAAAAATAATTTTCAAGTGATATCACTATAAAAAAGCTATAATTTAATCTATTCAAATTTAACCTGTCAAATTTTAGATGTTTACCATTATTCAGTTTAGTACCTTAGTACTAAAAACCAAGCCAAGACTTATTTGATCTTATTTTCAAAACTTCGAACTGTTTCATACATAAATGAAATTATTATAAAAATAATTTTCTAAGAAATTATATTCTTTTACAAGTACCAATCTAATTTTCTGAATTGTAAAGTTACCCTAAAACTCCTTACCCTGTTCTTTTTGTGGAACACTATCGTCTAACTTCGGTGTCTTCTTGAATATCATAGTTAATATTACAGCTAGGCCAAGAACCTACAAATAAACAACCAAAACCAAAATAACAAATTAAATAACATATATTTTTGTTTGTAAAGTTATTACACAGGTTTACTTCATTTTTTTTTGTATTTTTACATCAATGACATACTATTTTACAATTTCCTTAACTTTCTTGTCCAATCAGACAGTAAAAATCTTAAAAATGTTGACAAAATATCACATTAAATGATAGCCAATCCCTGGTAAGCCTCACCCTGTGAGTTACAAAGGACAAACTGTTCATAAGGTATCAAACATTATATCAAGAAATTATAGAACTTTTCTTGGTAAACCTCACCCTGTGAGTTACCAAGGACAAACTGTTCATAAGGTATCAAACATTATATCAAGAAATTATAGAACTTTTCTTGGTAAGCCTCACCCTGTGAGTTACTAAGGACAAAAATGTTCATAAGGTATCAAACATTATATGAAGAAATTATAGAACTTATCTTGGTCAGCCTCACCATGTGGGTTACCAGTGACAAACTGTTCATAAGGTGTCAAACATTATATCAAGTAATCATAGAACTTATCTTGGTTAACCTTGCCATGTGGGTTACCAAGGACAAACTGTTCATAAGGTATCAAACATTATATCAAGTAATCATAAAACTTATCTTGGTTAACCTTGCCATGTGAGTTACCAAGGACAAATTGTTCATAAGGTATCAAACATTATATCAAGTAATCATTGAACTTATCTTGGTAAACCTTACCAAGGACAAACTGTTCATAAGATATCAAACATTATATAAAGAAATTATAGATCTTATCCCGGGGCTGCTCTACCTTATACTTACAATTCATTTAATAAATTTGATATATGACCATAAATACTTCTATCTGAACAGAAGGATTAAATTTACAAATGCATTCTGCCCCAAACAGTAGAATAAATCTGAGACTATCATGGAAATATTCAAATTGAAAAAAATAAGTGGGCCACGATGGCCCTAAATAGCTCACCTTAGTCTCATTGCTCATGTTACAAGTGTCATTACTAGTTGTTTGGGTGTTGGTTGTTCGCACGTTTGAATAAGTTTGCACTAAGTTTGAAGACTCTGGGTGTAATAATACTCATATTTTTTAGCAGAAATAATTTTATTCTACAGGTCCCGGTGAACTTGACCTTTGACCTACAGACCCCAAAAACAATAGGGTTCTTCTAGTATAATTACCCTATAAGTTTGAAGGTTCTGGGTGTAATGGTGCTACCAGTTACTGAGCAGAAATAGTTTTCACCTTACAGGTCCCTTTGACCTTGACTTCTGACCTACTGACCCCAAAAATGATAGGGTTCCTTTACTGAGTAAAGACAATCAACCTATGAAGTTTGAAGGCTCTGGGTAAAATGGTACTCCAGTTACTGAACAGAAACAGTTTTCACTCTAGAGGTCCCTGTGAACTTAACCTTTTACCTATGGACCCTAAAAACAAAAGGGTTCTTCTAATACAATTATCCTAGTTTGAAGGCTCTGGGTGTAATGGTACTACAGTTACTCTGCAGAAAAACTTTTCATTCTACAGGTCCCTGTGACCTTGACCTTTGAGATACTAGCCCAAAAAACAATATGGTTCTTTTATTTAGTAAAAGCAATCATCCTATGAAGTTTGAGAGCTCAGGGTGAAATGGTACTCCTGTTATTGAGTGGAAACGGTTTTCACTCTAGAGGTCCCTCTGACCTTGACCTTTGACCTACTGACCAAAAAAACAAAAGTTTTTTTTTTTTTTTTCTACTCAATAAGGGCAATAACCCTGTGAAGTTTGAAGGTCAACTGGTACTGAAGTTATTGAAAGGAAACAAAGTGTGACAGACAAACAGACACCTATGGACAGGGCAAAAACAATATGTCCCCATCAGAAGGGCATGGGTGGGGTCAGTTTTAACCCCAGGGTCATAATTTGAACAAACTTGGTAGAGGTCTATGAGATGATGCTTCATACCAAATATCTAAGCTCCAGGCCTTGAGTTTCGGAGAAGATCTTTAAAGATCCAACTTTTAAAATCGATTTTTAGCTCCAGTGAACCAGAAATGCAATGGACCAGAACCATTTGAACAAACTTGGTAGAGCTTCGTGCAAGAAACATCCCAGGCAAGTTTCGTTGGATTTGGCCCATAAGTTTCAGAGGAGATGTCGTTTGAATGAAAATGTTGACGACAGACAGACGGATGACGGACAAAGACTGATCAGAAAAGCTTACCCTGAGCACTTTAGTGCACATATTAGAGCTAAAAACAACCTAACATGTACTGAAATTGGGAACTTAAGGTACAAATATTTAGTGAAACAGCTGTGACTTACAAAAATATATCAAAATATACATACAATTCACACTACAGATGAAACAAGTGGGCCATGATGGCAATTGATCGCTCACCTGAGTACTTTGCTTGAGAGTCTACCGTTAGGCAAACATCAGATGCAACATTACATTTTCTAACTGAAGATATTCAAAGATCTCATCTTTTATACAAAAAAATCCATGGGGCAGAGGCAATTTTGTGATAACAGCTTGTGAGGAAATGTCATTTGAGGCAATATTTTGAAGAAAACCTATTTTTAGCTCCGGTGGCCATTTTGTTCAATGGAGCAGAAATGTTTAAGCAATTTTAACGCAGGGGTACGGAAGGAACATTTCCGTAGGAATTTGATGGAAAATTACCTTGCCATTGAGGAGGAGATGTTGTTTGATTTCTTTTCTACTTTTTGCTTTTTCCCCTTATGTGCAATGGAGCAGAACGGTTTGAGCAATTTAGAAAAGGGCATGATAAGGAACATTCCTGTCAATTTGGCTTAAAATGGCAAAGTCGTTTTTGAGGAGATGTCATTTGAAGCAAAATCTTGACGAAAATCTACTTTTAGCTCTGGCGGCCACTTTTTTCAATGGAGCAGAACTGTTTTAGCAATTTTAATAGAGGGCCATGTAAGGAACATTTCTGTGAAATTTGGTGGAAAATCTCCAGATCGTTTAGGAGGAGATTTTATTTATTTTTTTTTTCTATTTTTAGCTTTTGCAGCCCTTATGAGCAATGGAGCGGAACGGTTTGAGCAATTTCCAAAAAGGGCATGATAAGGAACATTTCTGTAAAGTTTGGTTTAAAATAGCCAAGTGGTTCAGAAGGAGATGTGATTTGAAGCCAAATATTGATGAAAATCTATTTTTAGCTCTGGTGGCCATTTTGATCAATGGAGCAGAACCATTTTAGCAATTTTTGATAGAGGGCTATATAAGAAAGATTTCTGTGAAATTTGGTGGAAAATATCCCAACCTTTTAGGAGGAGATTTTGTTTAATTTTTTTTTCTATTTTTAGCTTTTGCAGCCCTTTCGTGCATTGGAGTGGAACGATTTGAGCAATTTTAGAAAAGGGCATTATAACGAACATTTCTGTCAAATTTGGTTTAGAATTGCCAAGTCTTTTAGGAGGCGATGTCATCTGAAGCCCAATAGTGATGAAAATCTATTTTTAGCTCTGGCAGCCATTTTGTTCAATGGAGCAGAACCGTTTTAAGCAATTTTATTAAGGCCTATATAAAGAACATTTCTGTAAAATAAAGATGGAAAATCTCTAGACTGTTTAGGAGGAGATGTTGTTTGAATTTTTTCTATTTTTAGCTTTTGCAGCCCTTATGTGCAATGGAGCAGAAATGTTTAAGCAATTTTAGGAAAGGGCAATTATAAGGAACATTTCTGTAAAGTTTGGTTAAAAATAGCTTTGGCGTTTAGGAGGAAATGTCATTTAAAGTAAAATGTTGACGACAGACTATGGACGACGGACGCCAGACACAGGGTGATCACAATTGCACACCCTGAGCATTTGCTCAGGTGAGCTAAAACATATGAACAAATTGTACAACTAAAAACAGTCTTCTGTCACTTAAAATGTCCTTTTTTGTGGAAAATACACAGCTTATGTGATTTTACAGCAAAACAAAGAAGACCCTTGCCACTTAGCAGAATCACATTTCAATTCTACACTGTAAGTATATAGATTTGACTACATATACTTTCACCTATACTAGGACTCACCTTTAATGGTTGTTGTATGAAAACACTCTGGAAGAAACCAGTGATGAATGAGACAAGCCACTCTACGCTGCGTGTGTACCCGTATTTAAGTCCGTACAGCATGACAAAGTATGAGGACGTAAGGCATGTAAGCATGGATATCACCCAAGCAATATACACAAACCACCAAGGTAATCTGTAAATAACAGTGCACTATTAAATATAACATTCAATAAAAGTCCTCAAGGGCTATAGTAAAAGTGGGGTTTATATGCAAGTCACAGATATGAAAGCATTTGTTGTTTCACTATGCAGCTGAATCAAATTTCTGCATTGGCAAACAACCTGATCTTATTCTTAATTTTATCATATAACAATCAACTATGTAATGATGCATATCACAAAAACGGACCAATGCGATTTCATTGCCATAGCTCCAAAAACAAAAAGTAGGTCAGTAGGTCAAAATATAGGTCATGAGACAACATTTTTGAAATTGGAACGAAAAGCTGTACACACAGTCCAAATTTCATTGCCATAGCTTTAAAATAAAAAATGTAGGTCAGTAGGTCAAAAATATAGGTCATGCTATGACGTTTTTGAAATCGGAACAAAAAACTGTACACATGTCCAAATTTCATTGCCATAGCTCCAAAAACAAAAAAGTAGGCCAGTAGGTCAAAATATAGGTCATGCAATGACATTTTTGAAATCGAAACGAAAAACTGTGCACATGGTCCAAATTTCATTGCAGAGGTCAGTAGGTCAAAAATATAGGTCAAGGAATAATGTTTTTGAAATCATCTTGAAAAACTGTACAAATGGTCCAAATTTTATAGCCATAGCTATAAACTTAAAAATGAGAAAAAAAATTTAGGCGCGGCGGCAAGGGGTAGTGACCCCCAGGGGAAGGGGGGATGACCCCACTGTGGTCACAGTGCACTACTACCAAATATCTAAGCTCCAGGCCTTGCAGTTTCTGACAAGAAGATTTTTAAAGTTTTTTGTTATATAACTCTATGTAAAACATGTGACCCCTTGGGTGGGGCCAGGTTTGACTCAGGGGCCATGATTTGAACAATCTTGGTAGAGGTTTACTAGACAATGCTCAACACCAAATATCTAAGCTCCATGCCTTGTAGTTTCTTAAAGATGATTTTTAAAGTTTTCCCTATATAACTCTATGTAAATCAAGTAAACCCTGGGCAGGGTCAGTTTTGACCCCAGGGTCATAATTTGGATAATCTTTGTAGAGGTCCACTAGATGATGCCTCATACCAAATATCTAAGCCTCAGGCCTTGCAGTTTCTGACAAGAAGATTTTTAAAGAATTTACTAAATAACTCTATGTAAAACATGTGACCCCTTGGGCGGAGCCAATTTTGACCCAGGGGCCATGATTTGAACAGTCTTGGTAGAGGTCTACTAGACAATGCTCAGCACCAAATATCTATGCTCCATGCCTTGCGGTTTCTGACAAGAAGATTTTGAAGTTTTCCCTATATAACTCTATGTAATTCAAGAAAGCCTTTGGGCGGGGTCAGTTCTGACCCCAGGGTCATGTTTTGAACAATCTTGATAGATGTCCACCAGATGATGCCCGACACCAAATATCTAAGCTCTAGGCCTTGGGGTTTCTGACAAGAAGATTTTTAAAGTTTTCCCTATGTAACTCTATGTAAAAAAGGGACTCCTGGGGCGGGCCCAGTTCTGACCCAAACTTGGTTGAGGTCCACCAGATGATGCCTCACACCAAAAATCTAAGCTCCAGGCCTTGCGGTTTCTGACAAGAAAATTTTTAAAGTTTTCACTATATAACTCTATGTAAAACATGTGACCCCTGGGGCGGGGCCAGTTCTGACCCCAGGGTCATAATTTGAACAATCTTGATAGATTTCAACTAGATGATGCCTTATACCAAATATCTAAGCTCCATGCCTTGTGGTTTCTGACAAGAAGATTTTTAAAGTTTTCACTATATAACTCTATGTAAAATCAAGTGACCCCCAGGGCGGGGCCAGTTCTGACCCCAGGGTCATAATTTGAACAATCTTTGTAGAGGTCCATAGATGATGCTACATACCAAATATCTAAGCTCCAGGCCTTGCGGATTTTGAGAAGAAGATTTTTAAAGTTTTTCCTTTTGCTTGCCATGGCAACCAGAGTTCTGCATAGAATTGAATTCTTTGAACAACTTTGGTATAGCTTTATGCAAGGAACATCCCTGGCAAGTTTCATTGAATTTGGCCCAGTGGTTTCGGAGGAGATGTCGTTTGAATGAAATGTTGACGACTCACGACGACGGACGGAGTGGGGTCAAAACAGTTCACCATATCACTGCGTGACAGGTGAGCTAAAAACAGGAGCTCCGCATATCTGCCCTAATGCTCGTCTGTTTTACAATTCATATCCATACCTTTGATAGTTCAACGCAATTCTGACAAAAAAATTAAAGTAAAAAGGGACATAACTCCAAAAATACAGCTTTCAGAATAATGCCCCTTGTGTTACAAATGCCTCTTGTCATGATAAGCAAGCAGTCCAAGTTTAATATTGATACCTTTTAATTTGATTGAGTAAAGAGCTATACATTAAAGGTTTTAAACCATGACGATGACAACAACGAGGCAGCAATCATAATAGCTCGCCTTTTTCTTCAAAAACAGACAAGCTAACAAAACCTGTTTTTCAAAATACATGTAGATATAGAATCAATGAAGAGGTCTCAGCATTTGCTAGTAATGTATCATATAGTCTTGTAGTTTATTCTGTTTGTCTGCAACTGTTGTGTACAGACTGCTCCTTTTAATGGTTTAAATCATTCAATGTTATGCCATAGTTACAACAGCTCAGACTGACTTACAGAGAATGTTCACTTACACTTTTCCTTCATTCTTTTTTGACAACTCACTGGAGAGGGAGTCTAAGATGAAATCTTTTGAAGGCCTGAAAAAAAAGGTTGAAAATACAAACAAACATTAGGAAAATGATGCAGCTTGAATGAAAAATCCACCAAAAGGCTCACACAAGGGCACAATGTCCAAGGTGTCTTAGACAAAGATATAAGTCCCACACTGATATCCGCACTAAACTCTTCAGCTACTTTCGTATAAACTCAAGTGTTCATCATATCATTTGCCCAAAAATACAAGTTGCTGGCTATTTTCCTTTCCCTATGCATAGGCATGATTTCCAAGGTATCCCAGACCACGATATACTATATTATAAGACTACTCAAATACCTTTACATGTGAAGAGATAACAAGTCAGCAAACTTACCAACTCCATCATTGGGGCAGATCAAAGCAACAGCTTTGCCGCGCGGCATCAACGCTCATCTGTTTTACATGTCATTCAACTTAATAAGCAATTTTGACAAAAATTGTAAGTTTAAAAGGGGCATAACTCCAAAAATATAGCTCAGTCAAACCGTAAGACCTTCGGACCCTGGGACCTATCTGCTAAAATTTAGGGAGGTCCGATATATTTTCCCTAATAGTGGGACCGCCTGTCCGGTAAAAATGCCGGAGTCGTCGAGCTTTTAGTCTTTACCTGCCAATTATGAAAATAAAATTATGACTTACTAAAATAATGCATTGTTTGTTTCCGGCATACACTTTCAAGGAATTATATAAATTGAGAACCAGCGTGCATTTTTAAAAGTTTATTAGCCACCAGTATTCTTGAGAATCAGGGTGGAGGAGGGATTTTTATAATTTTTTTTTTCAAGAAAACTTGGCTCTTTTAAACAGGTGATTTCATTTTCATTTCATCAAATTATATTAGTTTAGCTGAATACTGACAACTGAAAATATGACAAAAGGTCTTGCTAATTACAAAGGGCCACTTTAGTTGCAAAGAGGATGGTCTCTCAGCTGTCAAATGCACAGGCTCTTGAAAATAAAAGAGAAAAATTATAGGAATATTGTCCAGACAGAAAATTCATGGATTTTTATAAAAAAAAATTCAGGAAAACTTGGCTCTTTTAAACAGATGATTTCGTTTTCATTTCATCAAATTATATTAGTTTAGCTCAATACTGACAACTGAAAATATGATAAAAGGTCTTGCTAATTACAAAGGGGCCACTCCAGTTGCAAAGAGGATGGTCTCTCAGATGTCAATTGCACAGGCTCTTGAAAATAAAAGAGAAAATACTAGGAATATTGTCCAGACAGAAAATTCATGGACAGTTGGAAAGAGGATGGGCCTGGTTAGATTACTCTTAGGGTAAAAAAATGAGAAGTTGTTAGGATGTGTTTATTTGTACATGTAAAAAGCAAAGGGCAGCATGAAATACCCAAATACACCTAAATTTACCCAAATTCAATCAATTATACCAATGTCAACAAAACAACTTCAAAAAAGTACTTTGAGAGGAGCCCATGTTGAATTGTATCACTTAATCAACTTTTTTTTATAAATTAAGCATGACTTTGGAGTTAACATCAAATATTTGATGAGAAAAGGTAAGTTTTAAGGTGGTTATTTTACAGTTGATACTCATTTGTTTGTATTCAGGATTCTTTTCATGCACGTTGCAGTGAAAACTAAAGTTTGTGATAATTACTATAAGGTATCATTAAATATTATATTTCCTTAAATATAATTAAATATGCAAATATAAAAAAGAAATCTCTGAAAATTAGAATAAAAGTCTTAATGGAAATGAGTTAAGAGTTAAAAGTTCGAACTGCAAACAATTCAAGATATTAACAAATAGAAGCAACCTGCATTAATTGTTTTTCACAGAGCGTAAATCTTACGATAGCATTTATGTCCGAAATGTGACTAATATGTATGACTGAATATCTATAATTTTGGCTCATTTTCTAGTTTATCTGTGCCTTGTAAAAATGAACATGACAATTAGTATTTGTTTAAAGCCATCTTTAATCAGTACTGAAGTATATTTCAATGTGTATTTTGGTATATTTGGGTTTATTGGTATGCCCCTTGTGTTACAAATGCCTCTTGTCATGATAAGCAAGCATTCCTAGTTTCATATTGATATCATTTTAACTGTTTGAGTAATGGGCTATACTAAAGTTTTTGCAAGACAACGACAACGCTTCAGCGATCATAATAGCTTGACTTCTTCTTCGAAGCAGACTAACCTAAAAACAATATGTTGCCATCAAACAACAAGGAATATTACTTTTACTTTACTCTTACCATTACATTAAGTTTACCTTGGCACTCTGGTGAACACTTTCATTCTTTCAACATCCTTAATGTTGGTCAGCTCCAACAGATTTCTGTTGATTTCTGCCATAATATCTTGAAATTTTGACCCAAAGAGAATCTCTAGGAAATATTCTATAGGCTTAGATTCTCTCATGTCATGTTCCTGCGGCTTCTGTTTAACTTTGAGGAACAGTTGTATAATAAGCAGGTTCACTGGAAACATGATCAGGCTGCTTTCTATCCCTATACAGGTTAAAAAAAAAACAAATGGTATCATTTATGATCTGACATGGACATACCCTAGTTTTGTTTCTGTTGCAAAGTTACATTGCTACAGAAGTAATTTCAGGCCTGAAATATCATTTCAGAAAAATAAAAAAGTCTGAATTAAATATAAACACAGAGGGTAACAGCAGATTCTTCAAACCTGATACAAGGAGACTGGAAATACAGCATAAACTACATCAACATAATGTTGTTTACTTTAAAGTTGCCCTAAAAAGTATAAATGCTAGACAATCATCCTCTTTGTAACTACCAAAATTCTCATATAATTGTAAGGCTTGTGTTAGAGCATCTACTCATCATCTTTTAAATATTCCTACATGAGAGATTACAAAATATGTATAATTAAACTGAAGACTGACCTAACAAAATTCTAAAATGTAACACCAACATGACAGCTTAGTAAAGGCACCCTACTATGGACTTTCTCTAAAGATGATCAATGCGTCTTTATGCCAAGTCATGTAAACAAGAGGGCCATGATGGCCCTATATCGCTCACCTGAATATGACTGCGTTTAACAAAGTTGCTATGGACCTGGTTAACTTGACCCCAGATAACCCATATTCAAAACTGACCTAGAAATTATTGAAACAATCTTTCTCACAAATTTCAAGTTTGTTTGAACTGAAAATGTTACCTCAATGCGTGTTAACAAGGTTTTTCCATTTTTGGGGTCTGTGACCTAGTTTTTGACCCCAGATGACCTTTATTCGAATCTGAGCTAGAAATCACTAAAACATCCTTTCTGACAAATTTCGAGAATATTTGGACTCAAAAGGTAGCTTCTAGAGTGTTAACAAGTTTTTTTTTTTTTTTTTTTTGGGATCTGTGACCTAGTTTTTGATTTCAGATGACCCATATTCAAATTTAACCTAGAAATCATTGAAACAACCTTTCTGACAGATTCCAGGTTATTTGAACTGAAAATGTTACCTCTAGAGTGTTAACAAGGTTATTCCATATTTGGGCTCTGTGACCTAGTTTTTGACCCCAGATGACCCATATTCAAATTTAACCTAGTAATCATTGAAACAACCTTTCTGACAGATTCCAGTTTATTTGAACTGAAAATATTATCTCTAGAGTGTTAACAAGGTTTTTCCATATTTGGGCTCTGTGACCTAGTTTTTGACCCCAGATAACCCAATTTTGAACTTGAGCTAAAAATCATCAAAACAACCTTTCTGACAAATTTCCGGGATATTTCGACTGAAAATGTAACCTCTAGAGTGTTAACAAGGTTTTTTATTTTGGGCTCTGTGACCTAGTTTTGAACCCAGATTCGAACTTGAGCTAGAAATCATAGAAACAACCTGTCTAACAAATTTCCAGATTATTTGGACTGAAAATGTTACTTCTCCTTCTACAAGAAGATTTTCAAAGTTTTCACTATATTTAAGCCTATGTAAAACCAATGACCCCCGGGATGGGGTCAAATTTGACCCCAGGGGTATAATTTGAACAAACCTGGTAGAGGTCCACTAGACAATGCTACATATCAAATCTTAAGGCTCAGGGCCTTGTGGTTTCTGACAAGAAGAATTTCGAAGTTTTTTCCTATATAAGCCTATGTAAAACCAATGACCCCAGGATCGGGCCAAATTTGACCCCAGAGTTATAATTTGAACAAACTTGGTAGAGGTTCACTAGACAATGCTACATACCAAATATCTAAGCTCTATGCCTTACAGTTTCTGACAAGAAGATTTTAAAAGTTTTTCCTATATAACTCTATGTAAAACAAGTTACCCCTGGGGTGGGGCCAAATTTAACCCCAGAGGTATAATTTGAACAAACTTGGTAGAAGTCCACTTGACAATGCTACATGCCAAATATCTAAGCTCTATGCCTTACGGTTTCTGACAAGAAGATTTTTAAAGTTTTTCCTATATAACTCTATCTAAAACAAGTTACCCCTGGGGCGGGGCCATTTTTGACCCCAGGATCATAATTTGAACAAACTTGGTATAGGTCCACTAGATGATGCTTTATACCAAATATCAAAGCTCTAGGCCTTGTGGTTTCTGACAAGAAGATTTTTAAAGATCCAACTTTTAAAATGTTTTTAGCTCCTGTAACCCAGAAATGCAATGAACCGGAACCATTTGAACAAACTTGGTAGAGCTTCATGCAAGGAACATTTTAGGCAAGTTTCATTCAATTTTGCCCAGTGGTTTCAGAGGAGATGTCGTTTGAATGAGTTGTGGACGACGGACGGACGGACGCCGGACAATCAAGGATCCTAAAAGCTCACATGAGCATGCTCAGGTGAGCTAAAAATGTAAAACACAATAACACACAACAATACTTCTGTTAATCCATAATCCAAAACCAATATCACTTGTCTTGAAATACCAGAAAGTTAATTTTGAATAAATACAGTTTCATTTACTTCTTAAGTCTAATTTGTTTCTTTTTTTCATTTTTTAATGCTAATTTTCACATGATTTTGAAATATAGTGATCATTGACAGGACTTTGTTTCAATGATACAGACTACCTTAAACTGCAGTTAAACAGAGCAGAAAAGTGGAAGTAAGAGACTGGATCATATATACCTATAACTATCTGAGACAATGAAAACCGGAAGCCACCAGCAGTTACTTGGTCTTCTGGATTGTCTGTCGGTATCCCGTAAAACATGATATTGGTCAACATGGTTGTCAGCAGCAATGTAAGACAACATGTCAGCCTCTGTACTCGGGTGAACATACTGCTTGCTGGTTTTGAAAATATACTTAACCATATGTGACCGTCTCTCAAATCCTGGGTTGACTGCATCATAAACTTATACTTCCTTTTGAACTTCAGTTCCTCCTGGTAATAAAAAGCAAAATATAGAGCCGAACTTGATTCTACAAACTGAATACCTTATTTTTTTTAATTAATTTATTTTTATTCTTTGTTTTTGTTGTATTGAACTTGGAATGAATGTTTTTGTAGTACAATGAAATTAAGTTAAATTGCAACTAGAGCTATCACTAAAGGTGATTCTTACCCGCACCTGCCACCTTGATACTAAATACAGGTAATTTAGGTATTCGAAGTGCCCATCTATAATGCCCACTTCTTTTCAACTAGAGTTATCACTGAAGTTGATTAATACCCCAAAAATACTGCCTTGTCACAAATATGGCAACCATAAGAAAACAAAGGCCAAATAGAGGATGTATTGAAATTGTTTAATTGCATGGTGAAGAAAACTGATTTCAGCCTTAAAGTTTGTGCAAGAACCCTAGTATTGGAGAATAAGTTTAGTTATTATATGGTTATGTAAATGTTTAGAAACAGAAAATTAAAGTATTAAGTATGGTTTTAATGCGTTTTTTCAAGACAGTGACTGAAACTTTTTTTTCCGAGACCCCAAATGGGTAACCCCGTTTATCTTGAATAACAAACATAATTTATATATATGCAATATACAGATGTTATACACAGAATGAGAGCATAATTATGTTTTTCAACAAAAAGGAAAAACTACACATTTCATACAAAAGTACAAAAATTATGTTGTATTTACAAAATATTTTGGAAAGGTAGGAATAAAGAAGTTAGAAGATAGAAAGGTTGGAAACATTAGTATTAAAGTAGGTTAGGAATTACCAACTATGTGAAATTTCAAACCTTTAATTCAAATCTGCCAATACATGTGCAGAACAAGACTACAAATACAGTGAAACCTGTATTATGGTCACCTGATTTAAGCAGCCACCTGCCTTAAGCAGCTAATACAGATCATTCCAAATTAACCATTTATATAGTAAATATACGTATACCCGGTAGACATCATACACTCAATGCTGAATGGATAACAAGACCACATGAAATGGAATGGAGGATGGCTTTACAGGACGTTGAATGAAAATAACAATTAAGTGCAGAACACTAAAATAAGTGTTCATAAAAGGGGGATGACATTACAGAATAATGAACGATGAACGCAAATGGTATTTTAGTTCAGCACACAGAAATGGCAACTAATTTGGAGAAATGGTAAAGCAGCAAATTTTAGATGTATATATACTGGAGGAAGATTGAATGGATGCATGAAGTTTTTTTTTTTTCAAAACTGAAGATGGCAAGCGGCCATAACTATGTGAAAAAATTAGTGGTCTGTAGTCAAATTCAAACTCAACATGTTTTTTATGATGTTATACCTGTGTATAAAAAATTATGTGAATGCATCACATCTTTAATGAGTTATCATGTGGAAACTGTGTGAGTTTTTTTTGTTGCAAAATTTAAGAAAATAAGAGGTCATAGGTAAGTGGTGAAAAATTAGTGGTCTGAAGCCAAATTCCAACTCCACCTGTATTTCATTATGTTACATCTGTGTTCCTAAAATTATTTTAATCCATCACCTTTTAAGGAGTATTCATCTGGAAAATGTTTTTTTGTGTGTGCAAAACTGAAGATGAAAAGGGGACAAAACTAAGTTAACAGATTGTTGGTTTGTAGCCAAATTCAAACTCCATCTATATTTTATGATATACATGTGTACCAAAAATTACTTTAATGCATTGGCTTTTTACAGAGTTAACATCTGGAAACCATGCGTTTTTTGTAAAAAAAATAAAAAAATAAAATATGAGAAAAAGGGGTGTTTCTTGAAAAATATGACCTTCAAGGACAGAACTGATCATGTAAATCTAAACCCTGTTTTATTTCATATAAACTGATACCTCTGTTACAGGTGTTAATGTTGTTGTTGTCATTAGCAAGCTCCCTCTGTCAACTGCTAACCAGTCATCGTATACAAATGTCCATGACAAATTCTTCTGTACATCTTTTACAAAGACTTGATTCACATACCTTACACAGATAAACACACAACATTTCAATAAACATTCAAACTCAACTCTTTTTTAAAGTAACAATTAACTAACCAGTCATCGTATACAAATGTCCATGACAAATTCTTCTGTACATCTTTTACAAAGACTTGATTCACATACCTTACACAGATAAACACACAACATTTCAATAAACATTCAAACTCAACTCTTTTTTAAAGTAACAATTAAAACCAGTATAGTAATAGTTTTTGATACTAATTAAGAATATTTTTACTGTTTTTAGACTATTACTGCATCAACCAGTAACTTTGGAAATGTTTTTATGGCCTCAACCATTGTGTCTGAAACTGTTTTTTCTTGTTTGAGCACTGCAGATTATGATGAACCAATGCATCTGAGGTAAAAAAACCCTGCAATGCCTTTGAGGAGGCCAGTAGAAAAAACACTTCTTTTAAATGCTTTATGGCATGTGGGGCAAATAGCAATGAAAAGGTCAAAATGTGTAAAACCTACGTCAAAACTAGTAGCTTTGATTTGAATATTACCGTAACTTGGTACATTAACAAAAATCTTTACCAGTGTGGACTGGACCCAGTATTATCGTGCCAGAGTGTGACTGACATGATATCACCTAGACTGTGCTCAGTTGTTAGCAAGAACCAGTCTTCATAACCAGTCTGAAAACATTTCCTTACAGGTGTCTTTAAGCATTTTCTTGGACTGTTTTCGATAGTTCCTGAAACAAACAATAGACCTTTACTTTTGTTTTTTCTTACCCATTTTTTCTTTTTTCCAATGACAGAAGTTAACTTCTAGAATACAATTTTGGTTGGTTGAATAAGACCCTTTAAGAAAACTCTACGATTACTTAGAATTTAAACTACCGGTAGTTAAAATTATGCAAGTATGTCAACTACAAACAATGATCATTAATCAATTCTACAATAATACAAAATAATACCAGTGCAAAACTACACTTCTAAATGTATGTGAATGAACTCTAGCAAGAATTATTTAAATTCAGTTCTGCAAGGGAGATGGAGATTCAAGCAGTTACCTGATCATATCAGCAGGGTGAAGACAGTACGCTGAGGTATTAACTTATTTATGTATATGTATGCTATAGAACTAAGTTGTAACAGCTTTTAATTACCAATTACCAATAACTTTTTGAATGTTAGTATCAGATTCAAGCAAAATACTGAGTAAGACACCTTTTTACCCAAAGGGGCAAGAACTGTAATGCTGAGGCATACATTTCATTTATGTATAGATTTATTCAAATTGCTAAAAAAAGTAGTTTTTAAATTTTTACAAAGATTTTTTTTTTTAAATTTACCAACTACTTCTGAAATGCACTTGAGAATTTGAATCATCTGCTACCTACTGCCAACCAGCTTTACATTCATAAAAATTCTCAAATCTAAGAACCAGAGCGATCCAAGTGTGGAAATGATTGTTGGAAATTAAAAGATGCTCTAATGAAAAAGAAGGTAAAACTTAATATGAATATTTCCACATCACAAAAAACCCTCTTAGTTATACCTTTGAGGTTAATATAAACGTTCGCAGTTGTGCCTGCATGGTTCCACCAGCCTGTGACAATACATACCAGATAGGTGTACGTATGAGTGGCTACATTGTCTGCACAATAAATAACACCAATCTGAAATGTAAAATACATGTATAATGTTTTTATGAACAAAGCTTTTTAAAGTGTACTTAGCAGGTCTCTAGAAAAACTGTGAATTTCTTGTTTACACAATTATATTTGTCAACAAGACTGCCAAACTGCCAAAACAAACGCCCTTCGAAAATTTTGGTAAATGGTTGAAAAGTTTGACAGAGAGGTGGCGTTTACATGCAGGAATCCTTATAACCCAAATTAATTTGATAACCAGCCAAATTAATACCAAAAAATTATGGGGTATTTGCAGAGGTGTCAATTATATCACAGGAACCATGTAGTACTATAATGGATTTGATAACCAGCCACATTAATAGTTAGTTACAGGGCATTTAAAGCATGGGAACCAGTTGTTACCATAATTTACTTGATAACCAGCCAAATTTAATACCATTAACAGGATATCTGGAAGTTCTTTGATATAGTGTTTAAAACATATAATGAATACATAGAGAACAGACAGGTTCATTTGTGAGCAATCAATTGTTTTAATATAAATTTTCACTGTACCCATGTAATGATAGTGAGTTTACAGATGCATGGATGAGAGTAAACATGTGCATGGCTACAACTATACTGATATATGGGTACAACTATACAGGTATATGGATACTACTATGCAGATACATAGACACATGTAAATAAATACACACATAACTCATCTTTGATTTTATATGAGTACAGAAGTCTTCTGTTGAGAGTCAGAACAGGACTGGAAGGTGAATTTTGCAGCTTTTTGATGATTTAAGGGCTAGCGCATAGAAGTGTCTGTGGTGATTTGGCTGGTTATCAAATTTGGTAAAGATATTATAGACACCAATGATTCCACAAAGTTCAAACATTTATGAAGATCAACAAACAACTGTTTCACTAAGAGCAGAGACCAATTTGGCATTTTTTGTAAAAATTAAGAGCCGTAAGTCTGAAGTGTGTAGCGCGATATGGCTGGTTATCAAACTTGGTCAAGATATTATGCCTATAAACATTTTTCTCAAGTTTCATGAAGATCAGATAATCACTGTTTGAGTTAGAGAGCAGACAAGGCGAATTTGCCATATTTTGCACAAATAAAGGGCCATTAATCTGAGGTGGTTAGAGCGATTTGGCTGATTATCGGACTTGGCCAAGATATTAAGCCCATAAACTTTTTCCCCAAATTTCATGAAGACTCGAGAACAACTGTTTGAATAAGAGAGTGAACAAGGAAAATTTGCCGTTTTTTTTGGTAAAAATAAAGGGCCATAACTCTGAGGTGGCCTGAAGTGATTTGGCTAGTTAATCAAAACAACCTTTCTGACAAATTTCCAGGATATTTGGACTGAAAATGTAACCTCTAGAGTGTTAAAAAAGGTTTTTTTCTATTTTTGGGCTCTGTGACCTAGTTTTTGAACCCAGATGACCCATATTCGAACTTGAGCTAGAAATCATAGAAACAACCTGTCTGACAAATTTCCAGATTATTTGGACTGAAAATGTTACTTCTCCTTCTACAAGAAGATTTTCAAAGTTTTCACTATATAAGCCTATGTAAAACCAATGACCCCGGGGTGGGGCCAAATTTAACTCCAGGGGTATAATTGGAACAAACTTGGTAGAGGTCCACTAGACAATGCTACATACTAAATCTTAAGGCTCAGGGCCTTGTGGTTTCAGACGACAAGAAGATTTTCGAAGTTTTTCCTATATAAGCCTATGTAAAACCAATGACCCCAGGGTGGGGCCAAATTTGACCCCAGAGGTATAATTTGAACAAACTTGGTAGAAGTCCACTAGACAATGCTACATACCAAATATCTAAGCTCTATGCCTTACGGTTTCTGACAAGAAGATTTTTAAAGTTTTTCCTATATAACTCTTTGTAAAACAAGTTACCCCTGGGGCGGGGCCATTTTTGACCCAGTGGCCATGATTTGAACAAACTTGGTAGAGGTCCACTAGACAATGCTGCACACCAAATATCTTAGCTCTATGCCTTACGGTTTCTGACAATAAGATTTTTAAAGTTTTTCCTATATAACTCTATGTAAAACAAGTTACCCCTGGGGCGGGGCCATTTTTGACCCCAGGATCATAATTTGAACAAACTTGGTAGAGGTCCTCTAGATGATGTTTTATACCAAATATCAAAGCTCCAGGCCTTGTGGTTTCTGACAAGAAGATTTTTAAAGATCCAACTTTTAAAATCTGTTTTTAGCTCCTGTGACCCAGAAATGCAATGAACCAGAACCATCTGAACAAACTTGGTAGAGCTTCATGCAAGGAACATTCTAGGTAAGTTTCATCATTCGTGAACCTCTTGTAACGCTGCCCGGACGCCATGGGTGTTCCCAAAATACGGACTGTCTTTGACGGTGATATAAAAATGCAACTGAATTCATGCTGCCCATGTACCATTATGCAAATAAATTAAAATTCTTCAAAGTCACTGAACATTACCAATAAATTCTTCAAAACAGGTGCACCTGGAATCTACACTAGTTCAACAATTTTAAGCAATCAAGGTAGATCAGTATGGAGACAAGAGGGCCATGATGGCTCTGGATGGCTCACACAAGTTCTTTATCTGTGGGTTTCCTGTTAGGCAGTACTACATTTTCTAATTGGAGATTTGTAGGGGCCTACAAACCAAATACCTAAAATATCAATCAATAAATAAAGGCTCTATGACAGAAAGTAGAACAATCAATATAAGCTGCATTGACCTTGACCTTGACCCAGTGATCTCAAAACCCACCCTAAGGTAGAGGTCCATGCAAGAAACCTACAAACCAAATATCAAATCTGGTCTAAAAATGAAGGTTCTATGAGATAAAGTTGACAAATCTATTTTTAGCCTTGGTAACCTTAACCCCAGTTTCATGGAAGAGGTTCATGCAAGGTGTCTATATATCAAATATTTAAAATATCAATCAATAAATAAAGGCTATATGACAAAAAGTAGAAAAACTATTTCTAGCCTTATTGACCCTGAACTTTACCCAGTGAACTAATATTCCAGCTAAAGGTAGAGGTCCATTTTAGTCTATAAATGAAGGTTCTATAAGGTAAAGTAAATAAATCTGTTTTCAGCCTCAATGACCTCAACCCCATTTTAATGGAAGAGGTTCATGCAAAGTCCAAATATTTAAAATATCAATCAATAAATAAAGGCTATATGATAACAAGAGCGATCAGTGATTACATGTGTTGCCTGATGATAGCCAATTAGGCAGTTGAGCTGAGTGCTGATTGGACAGTCTGTTGACCAAAACGCTTTTTTATTTAGGGGTCATAACTCAGTCAAAAATCATTAAACCGAAAAACTTGTTAAATATGCCCAAGTACTTGAGGTACCAATCATTCCAGTAACATTTCATTCAGATTGCGTTATTAGTATAAGAGAAGTATAGTCTGGACTAACTTTAAAAATAAAAATCATTAAAGGGCAATTACTCTGACAAAAATCATTGAACTGGAAAATGCCACTGTAATGTTTGGATAAAATTGCACCAGTAATTTTTGAGGAGTAGTCTGGACAAGTTTTGTGATGGACAGACAGACAGACGACGAAGAGGTGATCCATTATGTGACGGCTACTTTGTAGCATGTCACAGCTACTGTGTAGCAGGCGACAAAAAGTTCATTAACAGGCCAAACTGCCTTTTTTTATTCAAGGGCCATAACTCAGCCAACAAGAGCCGGTCGAACCGGATGATGCTCTCCGAATAGGTTTTAGACATAGAAAAGTGTGTCCATAAAAAGGTTACTTACATTTACACTGAAGATATCTAGCACATTGTGAATCCATGACAACTTTATATTACAGAATGAAAATGTACATATGAAACATATTAAAAAACAAGTATGATAATTAAGGACAATAAAAAGTATAAAAATTAACAAAGGGCATTTACTCCAAAATAATGAAGCAAAGAGGTATGGTTCTTTTGCAAAGCACTTCACCACTATGAGATTTATCCACCTCTGAAGTTTCAAGTCAGTAGTTTTCATACTGTTGGGGTTACACTGTGGACAAAAAACAAGTATGAAAAATTATAAAGGACAGTAACTCAAAAAATATGAAGCAGAGAGTTGTGGATTTTATGCACTGCGCTTCTACTCAATAAGATCTATCAACCTTTAAATTTTCTTATTGATACCTCTTGTACTTTCAGAGTTATGTCCCGGACAAAGTTCCAAGTGTAAAAATGAAAAAAAGGCAATAACTCAAAAATTTGACAAGGCAGAGTTACAGTTCATATGCACTGCACTTTTACTCAATAAGATCTATCTACCTACCAGGTTTCTTGTTGATACCTCTTGTAGTTGAAGAGTTATTGTCCGGACAAAGTTCCATGTGTAAAATATGAAAAAAGGCAATAACTCAAAATTAGGCAAGGCAGAGTTACGGTCTTCTGCACTGCATTCTAATCAATAAAGATCTATCTACCCTACAAGGGTTCGATGTTGATACTCTGGTAGTTGCAAGAAGATGTCCCGGACAAAGTTCAAAGTGTAAAAATGAACAAAGGGCAACTAAACAAGAACATCGCAATGTGACGAAAACCGGTTTTCATTATCAGTGTTTCACAGATGCTTTGTCATCAAGTGCCATGTGCATATTGCTTTTTTTTATAAATTGTTTTTTGGGGAATTTGGTTTTTTATTTTTTACATGTACAGTGGAACTTCCGAAAACGACCTTCTAAAACCGGAAACTTCTGAAACTGAACGATTTTCTCAGTCCCGAAATTCTCCTTCTGTTTTCTATGTAAATCAACTTCTGAATCCGTCTCCGATTCTGATTCTGGACGATTTTTCATAAAATTTTTTCAATGCAATTTTACTTCCAAATACCGTAAAATAAAAAGTGCATAACGACCCTCGCAGATGACACTTATTTATATCTTTCATAGTTCTACAGATCTGAAATGCTAATTGTATCTAATTATATGCACATTATTGCAAACAACGAAGTTAGGTACAAATTAATTTTATTCATAATAATAATCTATTCATTCGATTATAGTATAATATTATTATGTTGCTCTTTCATTTTGTTTGCTTTTCACATTTCTCTGTTTATTATTTAATATATACATTTATCATTGCTCTATGATGGGGAGTGCCTTCGACCGACACCCACATACTGAAAAGGGAGATAAAAAATCAAAATCTTTTAAAAAAGGGGTATAAAAGTTATGATATTAATCATAAAAATAAATCTTACTTATTTCTTACTGTAACCTTAATCCAAGAATGAAATCTAGGTCATCTTATGGTCACTCCAGTATGTTTCTAATACACATGTCTTCTAGCTGGTTTCTGTGGTGTAAATGTGATCAAGTGCTGAATGATAATCTGAGGAGCAGATGTGGTCCAGTGGTAACGCGCTGGACTGGTAAAGCAGGGTCCCGATAATCTGTGGTCTCCATGCATAGAGCTGGTACGGCATTAGTTTCGTTCTTCAAGAAATCATACAGTTTTTTGAGAGATGAAGCTGGTCAATGTTCATGTCACCAACAATGACTAATGGCACATTCTGCTGATCTAGTTTTTAGAAAGCAGTACATAATTATTTTGTTGATATTTCCAGGTGGATTACAGTAGACAGAGATATTTTCATAGGGTTTATTGCACTTACAAAGCACCACACTTGTACCTTCTATTCCCAATGCTTTTGTGTGAGTACTGGACAGAATTGCTAGTCCTTGTTTCACATAGATAAATTTCCTGGAATGTGGTCGATTTTGGTTATCGTCAGTACAGACAAACCGGACCCTGAAAGTCTCCCATTGAATAGTGTTCCTTAGAGTCAGTCTTTTTGGCCCATGTTTCTTGCACAACTATAATATTATCATTCACAAGTCTTTCATCTTTTTGATAGTGTTCAATGTTCTTATGAAGTGATCTTGCATTATGGCATATTATTGTGAGTTCTGACTCAGAAATATTTGTTGTTTTCCGTACCAAGCAAATCAAGCTGGAGCTATCAGTAACAGTGATTAACCCCTATAATATGTCTTTGATCATAACTAAAAAATCTAGGCTGAAAAATGCATATATGGAAAAAAACAAAGGGCCATAATAAGGTAAAAAATAATCGAATCACAAAACCTCAACAATATGCACCAGGGCACTTGATGACAAAGCTTCTGTGAAAGTTTCGTCAAAATCCCTTGAGAAATGAAGGAGGAGTTGCGCACAGACGAAATTGTTCACTATATATTCCATATTAGGAAAAAAAAAAACAAAGGGCCATTATAAGGTGAAAAATTATCAAATCACAAAACCCAAACAATATGTGCCAGGGCACTTGATGACAAAGCTTCTGTGAAAGTTTAGTAAAAATCCCTTGAGAAATGTAGGAGGAGTTGCGCATAGATGAAATTGATCACTATACATTCCATATTTGGAAAAAACAAAGGGCCATAATTAGGTGAAAAATTATGGAATCAAAAACCTCAACAATATGCGCCAGGGCACTTGATGACAAAACTTCTGTGAAAGTTTGGTCAAAATCCCTTGAGAAATGTAGGAATGTAGGAGGAGTTGTGCACAGAAGAAATTGTTTACGCCCGCAGGCCCGCCGACATACCTCAATCTAATAACCAGTTTTCCTTCGGAAAACCTGGTTTAAAATTAGGCAATGCAGAGTTATTGTTCTGCAACTGCACTTCTACTGAATACGATCTAACTACCTAAACAGTTTCTTGTTCATATTTGTTGTAATTCAGATATATGTCCCGGACAAGAAAATACGGACGGACAAAGCGGTGACTATATGTTCTCCCTTCTGGAAGCATAACAATCATTCAACCGAAAAAAACGTTAAATATGCCAACATTTCACTCAGCTTGCATTAGTAGTATAAGAGAAGTAGTCCAGACAAACTTTAAAAATAACAAGACATGCCCAAGGGCAGAATGTCGAGCCCACTCATTATATCAAGGGGAAAGATGTATACATAGGTGAGATGTGCGCAACACATCCTCTTTATACCCAAGGCAAAATCTTGACATTGCAGTCCCATTGTAGAAGTTACGCTCTGGACACGGGTTTTGAGCTGACCCTCCAATTGGGACCTTGACCTTTGAGTGGCCAACCTGGGTTTTGCGTGTGACACACCACACCATCATGGTGAACATTTGTATCAAAATATTTTGTAATCCTTCAAAAAATGAGCAAGATATAGACCGGACAAATCTAGACGGACCGCATAGACTGATGGACGCATTATAAAGCGCCAAAGTGTAAAAGCAGGCGAATAAGTCGAACTCACCACAAGCGGGCTCAACAATTTCAAAATCCTCTGACCACTAAAACCTAATATACTTCAAAACATAAGTAAGATACAACACCAACAAACAATTTGATATTTTTTATTTGCACCTTTTCACTCTTGTGACCTTTACCTTGACCTTTCATTTGCGTGAGACAACTCAACTCAACATGGAAAACATTTGGCTGATTATTTCTTTGTTTGTAGGTTTACTCTGAAAGAATTTCTTTATTTATTTTGAATTCGACCATAGTAGACATAACCTCTTGACACAACAGTGAATATTTGCAAGACTTTGGCTCAAACCCTACCCATGGGTAGACGTCCATGCAAAGAACCTATATACTGAATATCAAAGATATTGGTCTATAAATGAAGGCTCTATGAGGTACAGTAGATAAATCTATTTTTAGCCTCCATGACCTTTAACCTAATAATTTGAAAAAGCTTGATAAAGCTTGCTTCATGCCAAATTTTAAAATTCTAGGCCTCGTGGTTTCAGACAAGAAGATTTTTAAAGATTTTCTTCTATACTGCTCTTTAAAACTTATGACCCCTCGGGCGGGGCCAATAGTGACCCCAGTGACATTTTTCAAACAAACTAGGTAGAGGTCCGCTAGACAATGCTGCATACCAAATATCTAAGCTGTAGGCATTGAGGTTTCCAGTAAGAAGATTTTTAAAGATTGCCTTTTTTACATATTGAAGGCCCCCGGGGCTGGGCCATTTTTGATCCCGGGGCCAACATATTACGAATACTGGTAAAGGTTCACAACACAATACTCCACACCAAATATGTAAGGTCTAGTCCTATTAGTTTCGGAGAAAAATGATTTTTCATGTTTTTCCTATATAACTATATGTAAATCAATAGAACCCTGGGGCGTGGCCAATTTTGACCCAGGGGACATCATTTGAACAAACTTGATAGAGGTCTACTAGACAATGCTGCACACCAAATATCTAAACTCTACGCCTTGCGGTTTCTGACAAGAAGATTTTTTTAAAGTTTTTCCTATATAACTCTTTATAAAACATTTGACCCCTGGGGGGGCCTTTTTGACCCAGGAGCCATGATTTGAACAAACTTGGTAGAGGTCCACTGGAAAATGCTGCACACCAAATATCTAAACTCTAGGCCTTGCAGTTTCTGACAAGAAGATTTTTTAAAGTTTTTCCTATATAATTCTATGTACAACTAGTGACCCTGGGGCAAGGCCATTTCTGACCCAGGGGTCATGATTTGAAAAAACTTGGTAAAGGTCCACCTGATGATGCTTCATACCAAATATCTAAGCTCCAGGCCTTGTAGTTCTGGAGAAGAAGATTTTTAAAGTTCCAACTTTGAAAATCTAATTTTAGCTCCTGTGGCCTAGAAATGCAATGGACCTGAACCATTTGAACAATTTTGGTAAAGCTTCATGCAAGTAACATTCCTGCCAAGTTTCAGCAAGATTGGCCCAGCAGTTCAGGAGAAGAAGTTGTTTGAAGAAAAAGTTGATGACGCACGCACGGACGGACGCCGGACATCAGGCAATCACAAAAGCTCACCTTGAGCACTTTGTGCTCAGGTGAGCTAAAAACATTTGTGCTAAGTTATATAAAATCCATCCATGTATATAGCAGATATACTCGCAAATGAATGTTTTATTTTATTTGAATTCGACCCATAAGTGTGACATTGACCTTTGCCACAGACACCTGAATATTTTGCAAGACATTCCGCCTCACTATGGAGAATATTTGTCCCGAGTTACATTAAAATCCCTCCATGCATGTAGAAGTTACGCTCTGGACATGGGTTTTGCACTGACCCCCAGAGTTTCCTTGACCTTTGAGCGGCAGACCTGGGTTTTGTGTGCGACACATCTACCCATCATGGTGAACATTTGTACCAAATTATTCTTTAATCCTTCAAAGAATGAGCAAGATATAGACCATACAAATCTGGACTGATGCACAGACGAACATACACCAAAATTATACGCCAAAAGTGGCGACTAAGTGGAGCTCACCGCAAGCATACTCGACAAAAATCATTAAAGGGCCATAACTCTTACAAAAATTACTGAACTGGAAAATGCCGAGTATATGCACAACTAGACTTGGTACTGATCATTTTGGATGAAGCCTGTACATTTTGAGGAGTAGTCCGGACAAGTTTTGTGATGGATGGACAGACAGACAGATAGAGAGACAGAGAAGTGATCCCTTTATGTGGCGGCTACTTTGTAGCAGGCGACACAAAAATGGCTGAATGGTTTTGGAGGAGATGTTATTGAAAAAAATCTATTTTTAGCTCTAGTGGCAATTTTGTGCAATGGAGTGGAACTGTTTGAGCAATTTTAAGGTGAGCTACAAATAGGAGAACACGTCAAACTTAAATAATGTATTTAAGAAAGAATGCATTTACACCTAATCTGTTGCCCAGCAAGCCAGGGACATCCTCATAATACTAATGATCTCTTCAGTGGAATGCCTATCATAAAACATCTCAAATGCATTCAAGAATACTCAGATTAAAAATGTGTGCAATAACACACTTTTGTAGAAATTATTAGAGAGCGGGAGGTTCAAGGTTTCAAACCATCCTCAGAGCCTATTTGGGCACATGGTTCTATTAAATATCCAGTTTCACAAAGATAAAAAGAAAAATACTAAAATGACAGGATTAATGAATGTGTTACAACTTTTCTTCTATTAGGCATCTAAATTTATAACAGGCAATGGAAATTTGTTATGTTTGTAAAAATTCAATCTGCCAAAGGTTTCATGACAAGCTGCGTTACTTTTGCTAATTTGCATTTAGCTGATGTACCAAGTAAGAGAAACTTTTGGCGTTTCCTGCAGATTTGTAGATATATAGAGGATATTTGATTTTTCCAGTGTCTTACTCGTGAAATAAATTTCGATCACACACTGAAAAAAATCAAATATTCTATTTATTTCATGCCTTTCAGTGTTATTTCAGAAAAAAAGGTAAAACAGTGATAACATGAACATCTTATCCACCTGTGATGCACCCAAATATTTACTTTGTCTGTACTTCAGAGACACTATTCAAAGTAGTTCCAAGAAATTAGATAAAAAATAATGAAAATCTGGGCTTTCAGTGTTTATTTCTTCACTTATAAGCACAAAAATAACATTTTAACAAAACATTTTTAATATTTATTCAATCTAACGAAATATTACAGAAACTGCAAATACATCAATGAAATATATTCCTCGGCGTCAGAACATGACGCAAAATTGAAACGTCCGCCATATTGATTACAGTTTCTTTAACAGTAAAATCGCGTTCTGGTCCATTAAGCTCTTAAAAAGATAGCTGAACAAAATAAAACATTTAAAGTGTTTTCATATTCATCTGGATTTAATTAAGTGTTTTATTAAAAATTCAATCACTGTATCATGCGGATACGTTTATATGCCGGTCGAACTGTGTTTCTTTGTAACTGGGGTGCAGTGAGGGGAAAAAAGTAGTCCGGCACAGTGAAAATTATATTTTGTAAATTTCACTAGCAGTTTATCAGAATATGATCATCTGATATTTTACAATAAAACACTGGAAAGCATGAAATAAAGGGTTTTATTATACCTCATGTAAACTTTTTACTATACAGTAGATTACCACCTTACGACCACGCCGAAATTAAGACCACGCCGCTATTACGGGCACTTTTGAAAAGAACCAAACATTTTTATTCTTGTCCTATTACAGGTATTTATCAGAATTAAGACATGCCGGTAATACGACCATCTTGTCAAGATCATTTTGTATATTTTCTTCTTATTGTAATGCCTCGATTACGACCACTCAAAACTAGTGGCCCCCGGGCATGTCATCAATATCAGTTGAGTACACCGCTATGTGTACGACACTGCTTTACGACAGCTGCATGTGTACACAAAAGAAAGTATACACCGATTGACACTTTTGCACTGTTCTATTTTTAGCCACAAATAGCCCCACCTACTTCGAGTAAAAGTCAAGCGCAATACATACAGAGCGTACACAACCAATTTTAAATTGACGAGAAAAGTTTGAAAAAATGTTTTTGAGAGTAAATTATTGATTGAGAAAATACATTCAAACATCAAACTGTATTTTTATGACGTTTTTTCCAAACCTTTAATCTTAAAACCAAAGAAAATTGACATTTTACAGACTTGCTTTCCGATCACAATTTTCGGCATTTTAAAACTCATTTTAACCGTTGTTTAAAAATATATAATTTTTTATAATCAAACGAATTCAATAAAGCAATGTTTCCTGAAAGAAATGAGATATTTTTCAAGAAGATTGCTTGACATTTAGCGGAGAAAAAGCAATTTAAATGAAGCAAGTAACGATGGCGTATCGGCGATTCCATGTTTTTACTCGAAATTTTTATTGGTGATGTCACAGGAACTTTCCTAATGGCGTGCGCTGATTGGTTTAACTCCAAAGTGTCAATCGGGGTATTGCCGTGAAAAACAAGTTTTCTTCAGGTGAATACGTAAAGTAAGGATACTAAAGGATGATATAAGTTGATTGCGACACGAGTAAATAATTGGGAAGGGAAGTGAATCCTCGGGGGTATAATAAGTTTTCAGTTTGCTGGGGTTCAAAGCAAAATATAATCTTAGATCGATGCTAACCTATGTTGATTGAAAAAGAAATAATTTTAGTTGGTTGAATAAAATACTGAGTTAATTTAATTAAGGGTTAATTCTGTTTAAAAACGTAAGATCTTATTTCAAAATATATTCTAACTTCAAAACTCAGAATATTTTCAGTAAAAATTTAATTGTGTCAGACAAATCCCCAGCATGGAGAAACGAAAATGAAATTATTGAAATGTTTATTCATTATTGAAATGTTTAATTATTGAATACATTGTATAATAACATCATATTGATGAATGATGTATTTTGCTCTGTCTAAATAGTTTTCTATTTTCCCTTTATGAACTTCCATAATAACGTAAAACATATGTTGCCGAGGTCTCAACCCAGTATTAAGACCAACTCACAATTAAGACCACTTCCCTTTATACCCAATGGTGAGGAATTTTACTGTATAGCCTAATGTGACGTCACATGGTGTTATTTTTGATCTACATGTATCATCCTGGAAATGAATATCACCTGGTCAACAATTTTTTGCAATATTCCCTGAGGGTGAGTAATCTAAATAGACTTAAAAAACATAATGTTTTAGTTCTCTCCCCTGGCCGCTCTGCTCTGCGTGCCTAAGACGCTTGCAATGTGTACTACTGGGAAAAGAATTTATTCTCCTTGACTGGCTATTGTGAGGCTCCAAGGGAATAATCATCCCTGAAGCTCGGCTTCATCCTGTTTGCATTGAGTTAATTCAGGATGAGGCGGTACAAAATTTTTCAACTAGCAAGTTATAACATTAAACCTTGTCGCTGATGCGACAGGCTTAAAAATACTAAAATGACATGATTAATGTATGTGTTACAACTTTTCTTCTAGTACGCATCTAAATTTATAACAGGCACTGGAAACTTGTTATGTTTGTAAAATTTCAATCTGCCAAAGGTCTCATGACAAGCTGCGTTACTTTTGATAATTTGCATTTAGCTGATGTACCAAGTTAGTGAAACTGTTGGCGTTTCCTGCAGATCTGTAGATATGGGGTTGCATTAAGCATTGAATAATGAGAATGGTAAAAGGTACCTGCTCTGTGTCAGCCTTGTCCTTCTGCCTGGCCCAGTGGAAAAGAAAAAGGTAAATCATCCAAACCACAATAACCATGGTGACCACTACAGGATTTTCGAAAAATGTGATGAACAATTTCACATCAAGAGGGTCAATGAAAGATGGAGCGACCAACACAGATTTGGAAAAAGATGTAAGGTGATTGGAAACACACTGAACAGAATCACCATGGCTTTTGTCCAAAATCTGAAATACATATGGTATGACAAAGGGACAGAGTGAAAAACAGACTTACTTTTCAAGGTAAGATTTGGAACTGAGTTGCACAAGTATGATAAAATGTGAATTTTTTACTTACAAATAAAAGAACAGAAGGGCCATGATGATAAAACGCTTGAAATATCACACACATCATTTGAAGACAACTAATATGGTACAGACTTAATGCTTTAGAATCTGTTATGGTGAAGATATATGTGCAAATGCCAATAAGCATAGTTAATATATCAACTTTATATGTTTTAGATTGAACTAAATGTACATGCTCATATGATTTACCTGCAAACCCTCTGAAGACCATCTCTGCTCTCTTTCATCCCAAAATTCACATTTCAATGAGGACAATTGAAGAGGAAGTTTCAGACTCATATCCACTATGCAAGTGTCTAAAGATGTATTTCCAAGGCAACGTGGTTCCAGGTTTATCAAATCTTGTATAACACCAGTGTCTATTGGGTCAATACTAACACCAAAATAAATTTTATGAGTATTCTCAATTTCTGTTAAATGTGACCTTGGAAAAATGTAAATCGTCTCAACATTTGTTACCACAGCTTGATTCTCGCAAGATGTTGCATTATAGGATACCATGTTCTGGCAGAAATAGAGACAGTTTGTATAAATTTCGGTACATGTAACCGAATCGTTACAACACATCTGGAGACAATCTTCACAGTACTTTGTTACATTTTCAGTAAGATTGGTGTAAGCATCAGCCACAGGTTTTACATAGTCTACACACTCAGTGTTCATATTTGCCCCCATAGAAAAAACACAGAAGATTTCACAGTTTTCTAGAGTACCAGTGCAGTTAGTTTCCACATCACAACACTGGTCCTGACAGTTCTGGCAGTATACAGCAGGACTGAGTCCTTCCGTGCATCCTATGGTCAAATTCAGTTTAAGTACATCTTTACAGTAGTATAAACAATGTTTATAGATGCCTTCACACAAGTCATTTGTGTTGCAACAGTTTTCTGAACATGACTGACAGTATGCTGATGTCTTATCTAACTTTGCCTGATCACTCTGAGATAATTTGCCATAGAAGTTTCGAATGATGTTAATGTCTTCAGGGAATCTGAAAAAAAAGAGTACTTTTTTACATTTGAACTCATCTGACTATTCTTTGAATTAAAAAAAAAATAGGGATGTCAACGAGTATCCGAGTACTCGGATATCCAGATACTATGTTGGTATTCGGATACTAATTTTCTATATGAATATTCGTATATAAAATAAAAATAACAGTGAAATTTCACTTTGATAGAAAAAAATCAAACACTGGCAAAATTAATTTGACAATTTCATGACGCTAAACAAAATCGTGTCTATTGACTGCCCGCGGCATATCACTTAATTGGTTCATTGATAAAGTTTGTCTGTCGCACGCCGTGTATTCGTCTTGCAAACTGCTGATATACAACGCGACACCCCATTGTGTTTCAATTACCTTAATCCATTGTGTTTATAGAGTCTATATAAGAATATCTTGCCCCATTGTAAATCAATTAGCAGTGTCAGACATGACAATTATGGGGTACACGGTAACTTCCGCAAATAATCCTATAATAGTTTTAACGCAATACTAAAAGAATATCCAATCAAAATGTGAGTACTCAAACGATGTATCCAATCAATGGTTTTCTAAAACAAGCATTATAATTTTAATGTGTCAAACAATCATTCTTTTCTAGAATTCCAAAGCATTCATATTAAAAAAATAAGAACCATCAACAGCAACATGCCTCCTAAAATAGCATCCGACGTGTGGAAATACTTCACGCGATCGGAAAGCAAAACAGCGAAAAACAGACAGACAGAAACGTTTTGAAGTCTATTAAAACTTCAAACACGTTTGAAATCATTGTTTTGTCTTATTTTGTTTACGCTCACATAGTACCGTAAGCTGCATAAATACATGTACCAGTATGAAAGAATAGATTAATAAAATAACATTTTGATCTACGGTGATTTTAAAATGATATCTTTAAAAAAGTTTAAATGACATATCATTTTTAGAAAGTAAAAAGGACAGACCATGGAAAAAATAAAGAAACAATAAACGGACGAATGACGTTTTCGTTAGAAACTTAGACTTGCCGCACATGCGTATTGGCGGGAAAATATACTTCAGTGCCCACGAGGAAACTGAAAACGGTCAACAACATGTCTTTGTATTATCATCTTTATTTACACGTAGATACAAAAACAGTTATTGTTTTGTGAAACTGTCTTATCACCTGTAATATGACTACCGGAACAATATGTAAAACATACATCAAATGTTAAGCCTAGGAATTGGAACATTGAGATCGTCTAGTCGTCGATTTTATACGAGTATCCGGATAGTATCCGGATAGTCTATACGAGTATCCGGATACCGTTTTAGGTATTCGTTGACATCCCTAAAAAAAAACTTGGTGTATGTGCCACTTAAAGGCCCAATTTCACATACAAAGATAAAATACACTAAAAAAACACTATTTACATAATGTGATACCATGCTTCTAACATATTCCCATAATTTCAAATAGCAAAATACATGTACAACCCCAAATCTGCAGGAAACACCATCAGTTTCACCAATCAGATGATACTTCAACTTAATGTAAATTAGCTATGGTCATGTGGATAATCACATGACCTTAGGGAGATCTAAATCTATGATTGTTAAAGGTTATAGAACAAACCTCATTCATGATACAAAGACATTTGTGTTATTGACTAAGCTACAAAATTTGATTCTGTGATGACAAGCCTGGATATAAACTAATCTAGATTCTGTAAAAACTGACAAATCCACCCAGACAATTGATGGAATACACATCAGCTGTGTGTCTCCACAAACTTTGATTTATGACTTTTTTTTTTTTGAGGATGAATAATTCAGCACATTTTTTTTTTGTGATTTAGACTGGTTCAGTGCAATATGACTTTGAACATTTTCTTATCTGAATCTTTTGATATCTATGACAAATCTCAAAAAACTGAACCTACCTAAAGCCAGAGGCTAAGATGTTGTACAAATCAAATTTCTCAACCAGCCCAATTGAAAGCAGCACAGACCTTAAACCCTTCGGCAAAGACAATGTGAATGCTAAGACCTTTTCTTGCTCAACAGTGACTTCAAATGTTGCGGCACATGGGCGTTCCAGAGTGGGATATAAGTTTACTGTCCCATTGCTCTTTACAAGAGTTACAGGAATTGAAACCTCATCTACTACTGCACCACCTGAAGAATGGAGGAAATTAATATGCATGAACCAGTGGGTAAAAATGTAAAAGCTGAGGAGGAAATTATTACAGCAACACATTGATAATTAGGTCTAAACTCTAATTATACTTGAACACATAATGGTACATATGCAAAGCTTCAGATCAGTAAGAAGTAGCAACAACCTTCTGATATCATTTTGGGACAGGCTTACCTACAAAATGCACAGGGTGAATATATTTAAGTATTGAAAATATTTGTATGGCATATTATCAGTAAGTTTATTCAATCTAACAGAACCAGAGACAAAGGTAAACCCAACATTTTTATATCTTACACATAGCATGAAGCACTGTTTTACTGATGGGTAAAAATCATCAAATGTACATCAAATGTACATTGAACTACTGATAGCCTGTTATAAAATTTCTTACCATCAAAAGCAAGGTTTACTTTCACTGGTGAGGTAAGGTTTGAAATGTTCAAGACTTTGTTTTCTGCATCTTTCAGTTTTATTGATACAATGGGTGGTTGAATATTTTTGGAGTTGTCTGCCCATACATAAGGGTTCTTTTTCATGTACACAAACTGAAGAGAAAAGGCAGTACATTAAGCTAACATAGAAGGATAACAAGTCTCTGACAATCTGTACCTGTGTCTGGCATTCAGTATTTGTATTAATCAAATGATGGCCGAACATTTCAAGAAGTGCAAGTCATAAATAATGCAATCACTTACCTTGACCTTTGAAATATAACCCAATATGACTTTTCCAATAATTATTAAGAGCCTTAAAATGAGATATTTTTTTAAAAATTTGATGCAAATATCATGTTTAAAAAAATGTATGTCTACAAATAAGATACCAAAACAAGAAACACTAGAGCTATCACTGGAAGTGGTTGATACCATTAAATAGCACTTTGATAAAAAGGTATTGAATATTACAATTTGAAATGCTCACCTATGAATATATCTATGGGTGAATGTCAGATGTCCATTTTTTTCTAATAATACATATTTTAAATTAAAAGTTTTAAATAATAAAAATGATTTTAATACTGAAGTGCTAAAAGTAATTTGTCTGATGTTGTAAAGTATACAATATACAATTACATGTCTTTCTTTCAGTATTTTTAGTTACATTTTACAAGTACCCTGCCTTAAAGAGGGGCTAAATTTGCTTATTTACATATTTTTTGTAAAAATTCTAATAACCAAAAGACGTTGTATTTCATATCAGAAAATCATTGAAAAGCTTTACTATTTAACTCTATGTAAAGAATTGACTTAAAATAATTGCATTAATGAACTTTGAACTCAGTGGCAAGATTAACATCATTTTGTAAAATCAATCCTCTGTTCCATATTTAAAGCACTAGTCAACATGTATCTGTATTTCAAGTTTCAAGTTAATGTTTTGAATATAGTTTTAGAGTTATGCTCCGGACAAGAAAAATGCAAAGGACAAATTGGCTGGCTGACCAACCGACCACAGGGTGACTCCTATATACCAACTAAAACTTTGTTTGTTGGGGGTATAAAACTAATTAATTACCTCTGTACCAACAGACCCACCAGTGTCTGACAACTGAAGATCTTCTGGAAGTGTCAAACTTGTTGCAGTATCGTCACCACCTGTGTCCGTCTTTATAGGTTTTCCAACAAGATTATGTGGTGACATTTTGGAAACAGATATGCTCATTATTGGTGTCTGTACTGTTGTTGGTTCACTGTCAATTAGTTGTCGATTAAGGACAATGTCTGTTATATCATCAACACTCTTCAACAACTTTTCTGTTCTTTCTTTGACCTAAAAACAGATTAGTCAGAGCATTTCTAAAATCTTTCACCAACTAAATCTACATTTACACATTAGTCAATTCAAATTTAGTTCAAACTATGATACTTGGTGGTCAACTGTTTCAACTAATTTTGTTATTAAAGACCTTCAAATTATGTAATCACACTAATTCTCCTCCAAAGATCTGGAATTTTTAAGAACTTTTGTTCGTAACTGAAATTTGAAATGCCTCAGAAAATAAACATGCTCTATGTTGGATTCAAACTCAGGCCTGTTGAGGCATTCTTGTTTGTAAAACCAACACTCAAAACCTTAAAGTTAACAGTGAAACAAGTGTGCACTAAAAAAAACTACCTGAAAAGTATAGAAAAGTTTAGTTTCCAGTCCAGAAAAGTTCTGAGAAAAAAAACACTTTAGAGGACTTTAAAACCACAAAAACAAATGCAAAGATAACATAACATATTGCTCAACTCACTTTCTGTTTAGTTTTTTCTTTCTCTTCCTTTGAGATGGCTGAGAGTGTTGTGGTAGGAATTTTCCTCGGTGAAAGTGTTGTGCCTTTGACTTCTTCAGAAATTTCCTAAAATTTTAATAATTTACAAGTCTTGTCAGAATGAGTGACTGTTTACAATTGCAAGCATACAGGAATTCAGTAAATCCAAATAATCTGTCTCTATTTCCAACATTCAAATATTTATCTAAAATTCCTGAAGAAAGAAGTCCAGCCCCATCAAACTTAATATACATTCTTAACGACTATTAAAACTACAGCTTGTGACATAAGTGACAGATACCCCCACACTCCATTTGGTCATAGGACTGAAGGCTTTGTAAACAAAAGCACCGCTGGGCAGAGCATTATATGCCCAAAGGGCGTTTTTCCTAAGTATGATGCATTTGTGATATAAGGGAGGAAACCTTATGCTTTAAAATTAAATGATTTGCTTTAAATTTTGAATTTTCTGACCTTTTACCTACGTCCCCAAAATCAATAGGGGTCATTCACTCAATGTGTGCAATCATTATATGAATTTTGAAGTCCGTATGACAAATGGTTGTTGAGTTTCTGAGTGTAAATGACTTAAAAAATTTAAGTCACTGAGATCCTGACCTTTGACATACTGATCCAATAATGTATAGGGGTCATCTACTCAATGTGTGCAACAATGATATCAAGTTTTATGTCTCTATAACAAATGACTATCAAGTTACATGGCCGAAATTGTTTTCAACGTTAAAGTCACTCTGATCTTGACCTTTGACCTACTGACCCCAAAATCAATAGGGGTCATTTATTCAGTGTGTGTAATCATTACATGCATTTTGAAGTCTCTAAGACAAATGGTTGTCAAGTAACAGAGTGTAAATGTTCTAATCATTTAGGTCACTGTGACTTAACCTTTGACATACTGACCCCAAAATGTATATAGGTAATCCACTTAATGTGTGCAATCAAGATACAAAGTTTAAAGTCTCTACAACAAATGATTGTCAAGTTACATGGAGGAGTGGTTTTCAATGTTTAGGTCTATGTGACCTTCACCTTTGACCTACTGACCCCAAAATCAATAGGGGTTCACTCAATGTGTGCAACCATTTCATGAGTTTTGAAGTCTCTAAGACAAATGGTTGTTGAGCTACAGAGTGTAAATGAGTCCATACATTTAGGTCACTGTGACCCTGACCTTTGACATACTGATCCCAAAATGTACAGGGGTCATCAACTCAATGTGTGCAATCATGATATAAAGTATGAAGTCTCTATAAAATATGATTGTAAAGTTACATGGTAGAAATAGTTTCCAATGATAAGGTCACAGTGACCTTGACCTTTGACCCCAAAATCAGTAGGAGTCTTTCACTCATTGTGTGCAACCACTACATGAATTTTGAAGTATCTAAGACAAATGGTTGTCAAGTAACAGAGTGTAAATTATACTAAACATTTAGGTCACTGCAGCCTTGACCTTTGACATATGACCTCAAAATGTAAAGGGGTCATCCACTCAAAGTCTACAATTATGACAAGAAATGTTTATAAAATATACATGCCCCCCCAGCAGCACCTAATTGTTTGTGGTTGGGCCAAAGCGTTCTCTAGTTATTGATCATAAACCGTTTTTTAGGGTAAAGGTCCCTGTGGCCTTGACCTTTGACCTAATTGAATTGTGATGTAAAACCAGCATACCAAGTTTGGTAAACCTAGGTCAAAGCGACCTCTAGTAAATGATTGGAAACAGTTTTTAGGATGAAGGGTCCCTGTGAGCTTGACCTTTGACCTAATGACCTCAAAATCAATAGTGGTCATCTACTGGTGATGACCAACCAGCATACCAAGCTTGGTGAACCTAGGTCAAAGCGTTCTCTAGTTATTAATCGGAAACCGTTTTTAGGATGAAGGTCCCTGTGAGCTTGACCTTTGACCTCAAAATCAATAGGGGTTATCTACTGGTAATGACCACCCAGCATACCAAAATTGGTGAACCTAGGTCAAAGCGTTCTCTAGTTAGTGATCAGAAACCGTTTTTAGGATGAAGTCTCTGTGATCTTGACTTTTGACCTAATGACCTCAAAGTCAATAGGGGTCATTTACTGGTGAGAACCAACCAGCGAACCAAGTTTGGTGAACCTAGGTCAAAGCGTGCTCTAGTAATTGATCGGAAACCGTTTTTAAGGAAGAAAGTCTCTGTTATCTTGACCTTTGACCTAATGACCTCAAAGTCATCTACTGGTGATGACCAAACAGCATACTAAGTTTGGTGAACCTAGGTCAAAACGTTCTCTAGTTATTAATCGGAAACCGTTTTTAGGATAAAGGTCCCTGTGAGCTTGACCTTTGACCTAATGACCTCATCATCAATAGTAGTCATCTACTGGTAATGACCAACCAGCATATTAAGTTTGGTGATTCTAGGTCAAAGCGTTCTTTAGTTATTGATCGGAAACCGTTTTTAGGATAAAGGTCCCTGTGAGCTTGACCTTTGACCTAATGACCTCATCATCAATAGTAGTCATCTACTGGTAATGACCAACCAGCATATCATGTTTGGTGAACCTAGGTCAAAGCGTTCTCTAGTTATTGATCGGAAACGAAGTGTCTACCGACGGACCGACCGACAGACCAACCGACCGACCTACCGACCAACAATTGCAAAACTATATGCCCCTTCATCATCGATGGGGGGCATAATTAATTATAAAGTTTGAAGTCTCTATTACAAATGTTTGTCATGTTAATTGGCGGAAATGGTCTTCAATGTTCAGGTCTATGTGATCTTGACCTTTGAGCTACTGACTACAAAATCAATAAGGGCCATCGACACAAAGGGGGCAATAATCACATGATGGTAAAAGGTAAAAGACTGTAGGCCAAAGAGTACTCAAGTTATCCTGCAGAAACCATATTGCTAATGGACGGACAGACGCTGTAGACCATTACATCATATGCCCCCTTCGGGCATATAATAAAAGGGGTCATTGCAAATTTTTGCACGGCAGTGGAGTAAACAAACATACTAATGATGCTATTTTATTTGATGGTATAATGTAAAAGGAAGTTATACCTAGGAAGCTGACATATATTTGCTTTCTATGTATAGAGAATTATGGCCAAGACAAGCTCTATCATCAACATTCTTTACCTTTGGCCTGTCACTGTGACCATGACCTTTGAGCTATTGACCTTGGACTTAAATGTGATATTTGACAATCCTTACATGTATATAGAAGTTATGGTCCAAACAAGGTCTATAAATTGACAAGTCACTGTGACCTTGAACTTTGAGCAAGACACTCATGTCTTGCATGTGGCACACCACCTCATCTTGATGAACAAATATGCACCACCTCATCTTGATGAGCATATATTTCAAAATCCTTCCTTGTACAGAGAAGTTAAAGCCTGAACAAGGTATATCATCATTTTTTTACCTTTGATAAGTGACTGTGACCTTGACTTTTGACCTATGGCCCTGTGTCTTACACAAAACACATTGTCTCATCGAGTTGAACAAATATGCCAGTCTCATCGAGTTGAACAAATATGCCAAGGTTTTTTAAAATCCTTCCATGCATAGGGAAGTTATGGCCCGGACAAGGTCTATAATCATTTTTTTTACTTTTAACCAGTGACTGTGACCTTGACCTTTGAGCTGTGGACCTGCGACTTACTTGAAACACACTGTATCATCATGGTTAACAAATATCAAGGTATTTTAAAATCCTTCAATGCATGGAGAAGTTATGGCCCTGACAAGAAATGAGACGGATGGACTGAAACAAGAAATCGGTAGAACCGATGGATGCTCCCCTAATAAATGCCAATTCAAAAAGGGCTATAATTGTTTAATATGTATTTTTTTTAAGTATGAAAAATAACAAAGGGCAATAACTCCTAAATAATGCAAAACAGTGTAACAGTTCTTGCACACTGCACTTCTCCTCATAGAGATCTATCTACCAATAAAGTTTCATGTTAATATCTCTTATACTTGGTGAGATATGCCCCTGACAAAAAATAATTATGAGAAATTTAAAGGAAATAACTCAAAAATTAATAAAGCAAGAGTTATGGTTCTTATGCACTGCACTGCTCATCAATGAGATCTATCTACTTACAAAGTTTCAAGTTGATAACTCTTATACTTTGCGATATATGCCCCTGACAAAAAATAAGTATGAGAAATTTCAAAGGGCAATAACTCAAAAATTAATAAAGCAAGAGTTATGGTTCTTGTGCACTGCAATGCTCCTTAATGAATCTAACTACCTATGAAGTTTGGCCTTGATGTCTCATAGTTTTTGTGTTATGCTCCGGACAAAATTATGACGGACGGACAGATGGACGGACAGGACAAAGCGCAACTATATGCTCACCCTTCGGGGAGTATAAAAAGTGAATCCAATAAAGCAGTGTGTAGGGGTAAAATAATAAGCTCAACTTAAGCTTTTTGCTACTTAAGTGATCCATAAAACTATTGATAAACTGATGTGTTTATTTTCATCAATATTTGGTCAAGAATAGTACATAATTGTATTAAAACACTTGTAATATTTTAGTATAAAATGTCATTACTGAAGGTTATTTTTATACAAAACACCCATGATACATGTAAATACAGTTATACTTAAAATAGACTGTTCCATAAGTGATAAATTGACCGCCGCCATTATAAAGGTCACGTGACCATCCGCCATTAAAGGACTGCTAAACCTTGCTATGATGCTTAAGTTCCATATAAATCTGTGTAATTTTGGCACATTTGAAGGTGACATACTGCCTTATATCGCATGAATTTTGTTGTAGAATACACATCATTTCATTGTATTATTATTACTATTTGGTATGGTTTATTCCTGACTTGAACATATTATTTACATGAATAATTTAACAAATGAAATACTGTGAAAAAAGGCCATAGACTGTTCAAAGTGGAAGCTTGAGTTGTATAAACCACATATAATATGTGTAAAACAAAAATAATATTGAAATCACTGTTTTCCTTTTCGATAGTTGAAACTATGATTTCAATTATTTGAACAACTCTGAAAGCTAACAAAATAGAAAATATCAAACATCTCGCTCATCGACTGCATGTTCACTCTATTTTAACTAAAACTCATTATATTCTTTGATACAGTTTCAAAAATTGACAATAAAAATTAATATGCATTATTTGCGCTTCTTTAATTATCAAACTGTCTTTTGTCATTCTCGGTGTACTGTCGTGAAGGAAAGTGGTTACATAATATGGGGGTGACATACTGTCTTTGCAACATGCCAAGTCTCACGCCGTGAGGCAAAAACTCACGTATCTTTAACCCTTCTAAAGGTCCTCACGGAAAGACCTTAAAGACTTACGTATTTTTTTAATTTTCCGAAAAAAAAATAAACATCGAAAGTTCAGTATCGCGGACGGTCCAAGGATCGCCGATTAGGAATGGCGGTGATATGTTGTGTATTTTGTCTGTTTCAAATCTTCATTGGGGCAAAGGATTAAGTTCAGACACAGATTACAATGCAATTATCTATTTATTTATTAAAACTGATTGGTTCACTCGATAATCTCTGTGTCTAAGCGGTGGAAGTGTTATAGTTTTCGGCTATTGATAGGTGTCTATCCGCATTTCTTTAAAGCTGTTAAAGGTATTAACTGTTTGGGTTCTGGGGTTAATTGGCATTTAATTGATGTTTATTTCAGATTTATTAAAATGAATGTTCCCGCACCCCCATAGTGTCATTCTTTTCTATACTTTTCTCTTGCCTTGAACACTGAATATTCTTTAATTACGTGTTTGTTACTCGATGAAAGATAAAGAAGTGACTGTTTTTAAGTTTGACCCTTCACAAACATACTATTAACATTCTAAGTCAGCATGGTGGAATGTGTCTGTTCAGAGACATGCTCTTCCATATAATGACACGAAAACAGTCTTGAAAGTGATGTATTTCTGTTATCTCTTGTATTGAAACACTTAATTAAATATAAAGAAGAGAATATGTTGTTTCTTTGTTTGATTTAAAATGGTTATTATAATGTTTTCTATGATAAAATAAATAAAGCAATCTGTTCCGATGCAATTTAAAAAATCTCCCTTATTTTCACCCCAATCTCCCTTAAAAAATCCAAGTCTCACTGACTGCAGCTCGAGATACCTGGCATGTATGTCTTTGTGTTGATAAGTGACCATTGTCATCGTCGGCCTTGCTTGATCAGTCACAGTAAAACACTTTAAATAATAAAATTCCCTCTTGAGAAAATGCCTGAAGGCTATAAAACATGGTCTTTACTTGATTGTTATATGAAATTTAAGACTATACATTCTTCCTTACAAGCAATATTTTCAAGACCGTATGAAATTTACCTTCTGTTGCCACCTTAACCTGTTTTCTTTATTTCTTGCATTTTGATATCAGTTTGTGCAAAGTATTGCTATGTACAACATGTACGCTTTTGTATGCAAAAAGAAAATAATTTCTGCAAGCAACATGTTTGTAAAAATATTGGTCTTACAACGATATGTTTGCTTTCCTTCTTCTTATTCTTAACATTGTTGTTGTGGATATTTATTGCAATACAGAAAACAAAATTATTAGTAATAATCAGATTTTTAAGGATATATACATGTTCTTTTTAAAAGCACTTTTTGTGTGAAATTTTGATAAAAAAGAAAGCATTAATCTACCGGAGAATATCACTAGTCTACTTATAAAGTCTGTAGGCTTATCTGTTGTCATTTCATTAACTGGTAATCATCTGATTCATAGCTTACTGAAAGACTGGCATGCAGCTATATGCCCCTACTTCTTCAAAACAAGTGCGCCATGATGGCCATGGATCGATCACCTGAGAACTTTGGCTGTAGGTTTGCTGTTAAGCAATATTTCATTTTTTTAATTAAAAATATATTGTAAGTACCTACAAACCAAATATGTAAAATATCAGCCAATAAGTAAAGGCTCTATGGCAGAAAGTAGAAATATCTATTATTAGCTATGGTGACCTTGACCCATTGACCTCAAACCCTACCCATGGGTAGAGGTCCATGCAAGGAACCTATATACTGAACATCAAAGATATTGGTCTATAAATGAAGGCTCAATAAGGTACAGTAGATAAATCTATTTTTAGCCTCTGTGACCTTTAACCTAATCTTATAATTTGAAAAAGCTTGATAAAGCTTTCTTCATGCCAAATTTTAAAATTCTAGGCCTTGTGGTTTCAGACAAAAAGATTTTTTAAGATTTTCTTCTATATTGCTTTTTAAACTTGTGACCCCTCGGGCAGGACCAAAAGAGACCCCAGGGAAATTTTTCTAATAAACTTGGTAGAGGTCCACTAGACAATGCTGCATACCAAATATCTAAACTCTAGGCCTTGTGGTTTCTGACAAGAAGATTTTTCAAGTTTTTCCTATATAATTCTATGTAAAACATGGGACCCCCTAGAGCGGGGCCTATTTTGACCAAGGGACCATGATTTGAACAAACTTGATAGAGGTCTATTAGATAATGCTGCACACCAAATATCTTAACTCTAGGCCTTGTTGTTTATGACAAGAAGATTTTAAAGTTTTTCCTATATAACTCTCTGTAAAACATGTGACCCCTGGGGCGCGGCCATTTTTGACCTAGGGTCCATGACATGAACAAACTTGGTAGAAGTCCTCTAGACAATGCTTCATACAAAATATCTTAACTCTAAGCCTTATGGTTTCTTCTGTGAAGATTTTTAAGACCTTTTCCTATATAACTCTTTGTAAACAATTGACCCACAGGGCTGGGCCATTTTTGACCAAGAGGCTATGATTTGAACAAACTTGGTAGAGGTCCACTAGACAATGCTACACACCAAATATCTAAGCTCTTTGCCTTACGGTTTCTGACAAGAAGATTTTCAAGTTTTCCCTATGTAACTCTATGAAAAATCAACTGACCCCTGGGGTGGGATCAGTTTTGACCCCAGGGACATAATTTGAACAAACTTGGTAGAGGTCCACTAGATGCTTCATACCAAATATCAAAGCTCCAGGCCATGTGGTTTCGGAGAAGATGATTTTTTAAAGATCCAATTTCTAAAATCTGTTTTTAGCTCCTGTGACCCAGAAATGCAATGGACCGGAACCATTTGAACAAACCTGGTAGAGCTTCATGCAAGTAACATCCCAGGCAAGTTTCATTAAATTTGGCCCAGTGGTTTCAGAGAAGATGTCGTTTGAATGAATTGTGGACGACGGACGGACTACAGAAGGACGGACGACGGACAACCACCGATCCTAAAAGCTCACCTGAGCACTGAGCTAAAAAGGTGCATCAACAAAGGATCTTAGTGAGTATAAACCAGGGCTATGACTGGTTCAGTCAGAAAAGCTTTGGAGGATGGGTGAGGTAAGTGCATAGGGATAACACAATAAAATACCTCTTCAGGTTCCTCCAGTTCAATGTCATCAGTAACTATGTCTATAATTGATGCTACACCAAACAGCAAGGTCCTAGACATAGGGAAGAAAATGCAACATTTCAAAGTGAAAAAAATATTCCCTTTCTCATATAAATTGAAATTATTCACAATTATGTATGGGCAAAAGATTGATTCATGTATCAAGATTTGGTACCAATATGTAGATGTTATATATTTCAAACAAATTTCTTATAATATGTATGCACGTAATGCCTCTGTAATGTACAGCTGAAATCTGACTGAATGAATCAGAAATACACTTTATTTTATGCCTACCAATGAAATATAGGGAAATATCAGTGAGATAAAAGTGATAATACACTGTTTTGAATCAGTTAATTACCATTTTGATAATACATGTTTGTGCCCGAACTATTGAATATTGAGTATTAATCCGCTTTTATAATTAAAGTATGTATGGCAAAATTCAATAAATATTGATAAACTGTGTAGACAAAAATAAATATTATTTGATGAAAGTGTATTCAGTTTATTTCAGCAGAAGTAAAGTTATCATATGTATTGGAGATTGTCTGCACTTTTTTTTGTGCGGAGTAACCAAAGTACGCATTAACTGATTTGGGGCTCACCATGGGGAATTTATTGAAGGCCCTGATTAAAAATGTCATAAAAAAAACCATTTTTGACGTGTTGGCATAAAATAAAAAGAAAATTTGTTTGTTTTTTAGTGGAAGATGGGAATTTTTTCATCTCGTGAACACCATATGTTGATATTTTCACTCGTGGCTGCGCCACTCGTGAAAATATCACATATGGTGTTCACTCGATGAAATAAATTCTCATCTTCCACAAAAACAAACAAATATCCTCTATATAATACTATACTACAGAATCATACTTTAGTCTCTGCAATGGAATAAAGGTGCAATACAACAACAACAACAAACCCTAAAGAAACAAGGAATAAGATTCTATGAAAAAACTATCGGGTCCACTGTTGCTTTAAAGCGACTGACTCACAGACTGGCCGACGATGAAAAAAAAAAATGAAAATGTTCATACATCTTGAAATTCTTGCTGTAATTTTGAAGAACATATCTAACTAAGTTAATGACTCATTTTTTGTTACAGAAAAACATCAAAACATAAAGATTTACACACTTTAAAAATTTACTCTGTTAGTCACGGGGTAGGTATTTTAGTTATAATATTAATGTTGATAAAAATTTATAACCAGATGCTGTAACTCAGTGGTGTAGATCATCGCTCTTTTTTTTTTTACTGACCTAAAGGTCATGGGTTCAAATCCTGGTTAAGTCAAAACTTTTTTCATTTTTCATGGTGTATAGAAGCATAATATTATGTTTTTTTTCCAGAGTATGTTAACTTCTTTTACATTTTGAAGAAAAAAAAATTCAGCTAATTTCTGTGAGTCAGTCGCTTTAAATGTTACAACTGATTCAGAAAGTCTGGCTACGTGCTTGATCTAGGGTGGAGACTTCAGTATAATGAACTGGTAAATCTAAAAGGCCAATTTTCACCTACAAAGATAGAATATCATGATCAAATAAAACTAGAGACTGTTTCTGAGAAAAACATATGTCTCCCCCCACATATCATTTACCACAAAGTATACTAGTTATAACAAAGGGGCAGAACCCAGAAACAGAAGACACAACTGTAAAGTTAACAATAACAAGAGGGCCAAGATGGTCCCCTATTAATCATATCCACCCAGTGGTTATTAAGATAAGCCAAAATATATCCAAATCTGGACAATTCAAGGAACATGACTTTACTAAATATAACTGAACTGGAATGTGCTGATAAAATGCTCAACCAGACTGAAATCCAACAAGTGGTTACTGAGAACAAACACTGACAAATTTTGTGACATACAAACAGACGGAGATAAAAGATACAAAAATTGTGTTTTCAAAATGATAATTCCCGAGAGGTTTCATCTAAATCTGCCCTGTGGTTATGGTGATATGCTGAAATGTACTAAAGTTTAGACAAATCAAGCACCGCAACTTCAATAAAAATCATGTCAACATACTAATGATAACTTAACTTGGTTACAATCATAACTGTGAAGTTTCCTCAAAATCAAACCAATGGTTATGGAGTTATGCCCAACTATTCAAATTTGAACAAATCAAGGGCTGCAACTTCTCTTACAATATGTATAACTACATTTGCTAATGGTTATAAATCAAAGGCCGTAACTCATCCGACCAGAACACAACAAAAATATGCACAACTACCCTTACTTATAATTATTCCTGAAAAGTTTCCTCAAAATCCAATCAGTGGTTTTGGAAATATGCCCAAATGTTTTCAAATTTGGACAAATCAAGGGCTTCACCTTCACTAAAAATCAGCCGACTGGAACAAATCAGTAATATGTGAACTACGGACAATATGCAGCCAATATGCATAACTAGACTAGTGAGTTCCATTGAAATCAACCCACACGTGATGAAGACAAAGTGCAGACAAACTTTGTGACCTACAGACAGCCGTACATGCATACGAGGGTGCATCAATAAATTCGTAAACTAATTCAATAGCGTCAAAACTACTGGTTCGTTTAAAATGAAACTTTAAATGCTGTGAAAACAGATTATTTCAAATTGAATCGTACTATGTACACAACTTTGACGTCATCACTTATGACGTCATAAACCGTAAATGACGTCATGTTACGGGCGTCCGTTCGAAAATGGCGTCACACAGCGTCAACGAATAGCACATCGTTATAAAGTTTTACACAAAACTTGGAAAGTCTTTTTCCAAGGCTGCTCTGTCAAAAGGTGCCATTTCAAAGTGGACGAAGCAGTTTAAAGACGGTAGAGAGGCAACTTAAGACGACAGTACTGCAGGTAGACCAGTGACTGTAACAGATGAAGAAACAGTGGCTGCCATTCAGGAGTACATACTCCGAGGAGACGAGTAAGTGTGGAGCACGTAGCAGATAAGTTCGCTATTTCATATGGTACAGCTCAGGGCATTATGACTGATAGATTAGGAATGCGCCGCGTTTCAGCAAGATGGGTGCCTCGTTTGTTGACGTCATAGCAGATAGGGGTAAGGGTGAAAATGTGTCAGCAGTATGACAGGAGGTATTGTGAAGAAGACGATTACTTTCTAAATCGAGTGATAACATGTGATTAAACTTAGATTCACTTTTTTGAACCGAAAAGCAAACGTCAGAGTTCTGTCTGGAAGCATCCTCCCTCGCCTTCCCCTACAAAAGCGATAATTCCCAAGTCAGGCGGGAAGGTTATGGCCATTATATTCTGTGATACATACGGTATAGTGCTAAACCACGTTCCTCCGAAAACAACAGTCACTGGGAACTATTATGCAACATTACTTAGACCGGAACTCATGGCTGCAATAAGGAGAAAGCGCCCACATCTACTTAGGTCCGGATTCATATTACATCAGGACAACGCGCCGAGCCATTCAAGCCACGTTGTCATGGATACACTAAAAAAACTCGATGTCGAACTGTTACCGCACCCACCCTACAGCCCGGACCTAGCAATTTGTGACTTCTAGCTGTTTCCAACTGTAAAAAACAGTCTTCGTGGTACAAAATTTGAGTCAAGAGAGGAACTGAGGTGTGCCGTGGACAGACAGCTGCGGGAGATGTCACGTGACGGGCTACAACACGTGTTCGAGTCATGGGTCGAGAGATGAGACAAGTTCAAATCGTGCATGGGATGTTACTTTTAGAAGGAGTAATCACTTTAGGTACTTGAAATAAATCATTTCCCCGCTATTGAATGAGTTTACGAATTTATTGATGCACCCTAGTACAGATTGAAAGAGCAAAAACAATATGTCTCCTACCCCACTTCATCAGAGTTTCACTAACCTGATGATACATCAACTAAATGCAAATTAGCTACAGTCATTTCACAAGACTCTAAGCAAGGTTGAATGTTCAAAATCTGTTTTCAATTTATATGCTCTTTAAACAATGGTTGTAATACATATGTAAATATCATTCAAATTTATCTTTTTTAGTACCTTTCATCTTTGTAAATGAAGCATGGCCTTTATGTGAACAGATTTCAACTTAATTCAAGTTAGTTATATCCAGTAACAGCATCATCTGTTAAATTTTACATGTATACACCTGCTAGAGAATGTTTTTCCAAGACTTAAAATGCCAGATTGGAGAAAATGTCATTTTTCACTACAGAGAAAGGAGGAATCAAAAACTGTCACTGGAAATTGACATATGCCCCCAAAATGTAGCTTTGAAATGAAACTGGTATAAATATATAATTGAATATGCCTGTGGAAAAAGAGATCAGACAAAAATAGAGTATGAACTGAAGGTAAATGGTAATGTTTTTTTTGCTTCAGATTCTTATATGAAGGTTGAAGACATAATTATTCAATGAAATAGAAAGCTGTGAATTTGGTCTTGAATACAAACAATATTGTATTATTCCCAATCCCTACTGATGTTTTATATAAACAAGGCTTGTTGACAAACATTCTGGTCTCAATAAAATCCCCCAAGTGGTTTTGGAGATGTAGTTTCGACAAGATTTTAATATAGAAGTTATAGTAAAAAATGACTAAGGGCCCATAACACTGCCAAAAATAATCCGACCAGAAACTCCTGACGATATGCACAGCTAGGTTTGGTGACAAACATTCCTAAGCAGTTTCAATGAAATCCTCCAGTGGTTTTGGAGATTTTAATATACATGTAGAAGTTAGAGTAAAAATGACTAAGTGCCCGTAACTCTGCCAAAAATAATCTGAGCAGAAACTCCTGACGATGTGCACAACTAATCTTGGCAAAAAACATTCCTGTAAAGTTTCAAAGAAATCCTCCAAGCAGTTTTGGAGATGAAGTGTGGACAAGACTTTAATATAGAAGTTAGAGTAAAAAAAAATAAATCGAGCGGAATCTCCTGATGACATGCACAACTAGACTTGGTGACAAACACTCCTGTCAAGTTTCAATGAAATCCCTCAAGCAGTTTTGGAGATGAAGTGAGGACAATATTTTCCAGGACAGACTGACGGATGGATGGATGGACAGACAGTGTTATTACTATATGCCTCCATTGGGGGCATAAAAATGTGGATTTGTTTACTCTAGACCTAGGACAAATTCTAAGTCTAGCTAATAGCTAGCCTGTAAAATCTTACTTGGCAGCATCTGTGACCTCTTCATCAAGTGTAGTAGTACTTTCCATTTCTTGAAACTGTTTGGTGTATGTGCTATACATCTCAAATGACTTCTCCTGCAAGAACAATCATGGTTACAAAAAACATCATAATTCCTAAAAAAAAATACTACACTGTTTTGCAGAAGATGTTGAAAAAAAAAAACATAAAAATTTCTTTAACTGTATTACCCCGTTGTTCATTTAAAAGAAACTTGTCATATAAAAGAAGCTTTGATGCAAAGTAGCTTGTTGAAATTGTTAGTAATTACATCAATGAAATTACCAAATAAAGCTGTGGCAAACAAAATTAATTCATGTAGTGTTTGCTCACTGAATTTATCACATGTAGTTCAGCCTTGATTAAATTATCACCTAAAGCTGTGGGACAAAGAAATTATCACACAGTTTCTGCTCAGTTAAATTAGGAAATTCAGTTTGGGCACAATGACAATATGACATGTACTTGTGGCTCAACTATATACAGTTGGACTTGTGAACAATGGTCGGCCAAGGGAAGATAGAAACAAGAGCCACTGCAAGCAGGGGCCACGCTCGACTTTTTCTTATTTCCAAAGGCAAACACATCAGAAGTGAAGGGATTTCAAATGAAAAATCATTTGGAAATATTATTTTAGCAACATTCAGAAATTTTACCTTAAAGGTCAAGGTCAAGTTCAGATTAACCTTCTTTGGAGGTATTGTCTAAAAGGTACATGTAGTTATGTCCAAGCGTGAAAACACTACATCCATTAACAAAAAGATACAGCCAAGTTAAGTAATGTCAAGGTCATTTCAAGGTCAAGGTAATACTTGAATTGGTCAACACATTTGTTTTATTCTCAGTGTTGTTTGGTCCCTGTATAGATCAAATCCTTCCATAAATAAAAAAAGTTTGGCTATTTTAGCAAAACGCAATAATTCGAACTTGACTATCAAATTCATTTTAAGGTTAAGGTCATACTTGAATAATTTAACATGTAGGTTTTGTCATGAGCGTTGTTTTGTCCAAGTATTAATAAAAAAGAACTAAAAAATGACGTTATGGCAAATAATAGCAAAATTCAATAATTTGATCTTGATGGTCAGGGTCATTTGAAGGTCAAGGTCACACTTGAATGATTAAATGTGTCAGTTTTGTCATAAGTGTTGTTTTGTCCCAGTATAAATCAAATCAAACCATAAATAACAAAAATTTGGCTATTTTAAGCAAAATTCAACAACTTGACCTTAAATGTCAAGGTCATCTAAAGGTCAAGGTCATACTTAATTAAATTAAGATGTCAATTTTGTTGTTTTATCAAAGTATAAATCAAATCCATAAATAAACAACAGTTATGACAATTTAAGCAAACTACAATAATGGGACCTTGACTGACAAGGTCATTTTAGGGTAAAAGTCATACCTGAATTATTCAACATGTAAGTTTTGTCAAAAGTGTTGTTTTGTCCAAGTATGAATCAAGTCTAACCTATAAATTACACAGTTATGACCAATCTTCGCAAAATTCAGTAATTTGATCTTGCTAGTCAAGGTCATTTTTAGGTCAAGGTCAAACTTGAAACAAAATGTCAGATTTGTCAAAAGTATTGTTTTGTACAAGTATAAATCAAATCCATCAATAAATGACAAAGTAATGACAATTTAAGCAAAATTCAAACATCTGACCTTGACGGTCAAGGTCATTTTTAGGTCATTGTCAAACTTGAGTTATTCAACATGTTGGTTTTGTCATAAGTAATGTTTTGTTCAAGTATAAACCAATTCCAACATTAAATAACAAAGTTATGGACAATTGTAGCAAAATTCAATAATTTGACCTTGAAGGTCAAGGTCATTTTAATGTCAAGTTGATACATGAAAGGGTCATAATGTCGGATTTGTCGTAAGCGTTGTTTTGTCCAAGTATGAATCAAATCCATAAATAAATAAACAAGAGGGCCATGATGGCCCTGGATCACTCACGTGAGTACTTTGGCTGTAGGTTTGCTGTTAAGCAGTATTTCATTTTTTAATTGAAAATATATAAGTGCCTACAAACCAAATATGTAAAATATCAGTCAATAAATAAAGGCTCTATGACAGAAAGTAGAAATATCTATTATAAGCTATGGTGACCTTGGCCTTGACCCAGTGACCTCAAACCCTACCCATGGGTAGAGGTCCATACAAGGAACCTATATACTGAATATCAAAGATATTGGTCTATAACCGAAGGCTTTATGAGGTACAGTAGATAAATCTATTTTTAGCCTCCGTGACCTTTAACCTAATCTAATAATTTGAAAAAGCTTGATAAAGCTTGCTTCATGCCAAATTTTAAAATTCAAGGCCTTGTGGTTTGAGACAAGAAGATTTTTAAAGATTTCCTTTTTAACATATTAAGGGCCCCCGGGGCGGGGCAAATTTTGACCCCAGGGCCAACATTTACACAATATTGGTAAAGGTTCTTTACACAATACTCAACACCAAATATCTAAGGTCTACACCTATTTGTTTTGGAGAAAAATTATTTTTCATGTTTTTCCTATATAAATCAATGTAAACCAAGAGAACCCTTGGGCATGGCCAATTTTGACCCAGGGGACATAATTTGAACAAACATGGTAAACATCCACTAGACAATGCTACATACCAAATATCTAAGTTGTAGGCATTGAGATTTCCAGTAAGAAGATTTTTAAAGATTGCCTTTTTTACATATTAAGGGCCCCTGGGGCGGGGCCAATTTTGACCCCAGGGCCAACATATAAACAATACTAGTAAAGGTTATCTACACAATACTCCACACAACATATCTAAAGTCTAGTCCTATTAGTTTCGGAGAAAAATGACTTTTAATGTTTTTCCTATATAACTATATGTAAACCAAGAGAACCCTGGGGCGTGGCCAATTTTGACCCAGGGAACATAATTTGAACAAACTTGGTAGACAATCACTAGACATTGCTACATACCAAATATCAAAGCTGTAGGCATTGAGGTTTCCAGTAAGAAGATTTTTAAAAATTGCCTTTTTTACATATTTAGGGCCCCCCGGGGCGGGGCCAATTTTGACCCCAGGGCCAACATATCAACAATACTGGTAAAGGTTCTCTACACAATACTCCACACCAAATATCTAAGGTCTAGTCCTATTAGTTTTGGAGAAAAATGATTTTTGATGTTTTTCCTATATAAATCAATGTAAACCAAGAGAACCCTGGGGCTGGGCCAATTTTGACCCAGGGGACATAATTTGAACAAACTTGGTAGACATCCACTAGACAATGCTACATACCAAATATCAAAGCTGTAGGCACTGTGGTTTCTGAGAAGAAGATTTTTAAAGATTTCCTATATAAGTCCTATGTAAAATGAAGTGACCCCTGGGACGGGGCCAATTTTGACCCCAGGGAAATAATTTGAACAATTTTTGTAGAGTTCCATTAGAGGGTGCTAAATACCAAATATCTAAGCTCTAGGCCTTGTGGTTTCAGACAAGAAGATTTTCAAAGTTTTTCCTTTAAGTTGCCATAGCAACCAGAGTTCTTGATGGAATTTAATTCTTTGAACAACTTTGGTAGAGCTTCATGCAAGGAACATCCCAGGCAAGTTTCATTTAATTTGGCCTTTTGGTTTCAGAGGAGATGTCATTTGAATGAAAAGTTTACGGACGGACGGACGGACGCCGGACAAATTGCGATCACAAAAGCTCACCTTGTCACTATGTGACAGGTGAGCTTAAAAGTTATGACAATTTGATCAAAATTCAATAATTTGACCTTGACGGTCATGGTCATTTTAAGGTAAAGGTCACACTTAAATAATTTATCATGTTGGTTTTGTCATAAGTGTCGTTTTTTCTAAGTCTGAAACAAATCCCAACCATAAAAAAACAAAATTATGGCCAGTTTTAACAAAATTCAATGATTTGACCTTGCACTGTCCAGTTCATTTAAAGGTCAAGGTCAAACTGGAAATAATTGTAATGTTGGATTTGTCAGAAGTGTTGTTCAGTCCAAATATGAATCAAATCTATCAATAAATGAGAAAGTTATGACAATTTAAGCAAAATTCAATCATCTGACCTTGACAGTCAAGGTCATTTTAAGGTAATGGTCATATCTGAGTTATTCATCATGTCGGTTTTGTCATAAGTGTTGTTTTGTCCAAGTATAAATCAAATCCAACCATAAATAATAAAGTTATGGACAATTTTAGCAAAATTTAATAATTTGACCTTGAAGGTGAATGGTCATTTATGATTCAAGGTCAAGTTGTGTCTGGTTCGCTTGAAGATCTTGACCAAAAGGTTTTTTTTCCAAGTATGAAGACGATCCACCTATTAATAATAAAGTTATGGCCAATTTTAGCAAAATTCAATATTCTGACCTTGTAGGTGAAGGTCTTTATGAGTCAAGGTCAAGTTTAGTCTGGTCTACTTGAAGGTCTTCTCCAAAGGGTTGTTGTGTTCAAGCATGAAGATAATCCACCAACGAATCCACCAACTAATAATAAAGTTATGGCCAATTTTAGCAAAATTCAATAATTTGACCTTGAATTTGAAGGTCATTTAAGAGTCAAGGTCAAGTTTAATCTGGTCTACTTGAAGGTCTTGTCCAAAGGGTTGTTGCGTCCAAGTATGAAGATAATCCATCGAGGAATAAAAAAATTATGATCAATGTTAAAGTTTTCGGACAGCAACATATTTTTGTGACTAAATGAAGTTATCAAATGCTGTTGTGGCTAAATGATGTTATCACATGTTTTTGTGGCTAAATGAAGTTATCAGATGCTGTTGTTGTTAATGAAGTTATCACATGTTGTTTTGTGGCTAAATGAAGTTATCACATGTTTTTGTGGCTAAATGAAGTTATCACAATATTTTTGTGGCTAAATGAATCAAATGTACTCATGACTCAATATAGTTATCAAAAGATGTGGCTGAACAAAGTTATCACATGTACTCATGACTCAATGAAGTTATCACATGAACTCATGACTCAATGAAGTTATCAAATGTACTCATGACTCAATATAGTTATCAAAAGATGTGGCTGAACGAAGTTATCACATGTACTCATGACTCAATGAAGTTATCACATGTTGTGGCTCAATGAAGTTATCACATTTACTCATGACTCAATGAAGTTATCACATGTTGTTGCGGCTCAATGTAGTCATATGTCATTGTTGTGGCTCCATGTAGTCATATGAGCAGTGAAACATTAAGAGTAAGTTCTGTAAATGTACACTCAATAAGCATATAAACTTTTACTTTTGTCTCTTCTGAAAGTTCATCTTTCTTCAAAGTGACCTGGTTTAATGTGGTAGCCACAGTTGCCATCACTTCCAGACTGGTTGTGTTGACTTGCGAAATAGTTGATACTATTGTGTCACGTATCTGAAAAAATGAGAACAAGAAATCATTGGAAAAGACTGATGCTCCTCAAAGCACATACTTATGTTTAGTAAATAGAGAACAGCAGGACTATGCATGCTTTTTAAAGCTTCTTCAAATTGTCATCGAACCTTCATTCCAAGTTTCAAGGAAATCCCTTTGTGGCATCACCTTGAACTTAGATCATGCTACTCATATATGTGTCTCTTTCTAGTACTGAAGTTTCCCATAATTTTTCATGTAATTCCAGCAACTTGTTGCTGAGAAAGTCTAAACACAAATAGTACACTAAATGTAGCAAAATCAAAGGGCCCATAACTCTGAAAGATCATAGGTACAAACAAGGCTGGTAACATACATATCTCCTAGTGCTGAAGATTCCTGTGAAGTTTCATTTCATTCTAGCAAGCAGTTGCTGCGAAACAGCTCAGACTTGACAAGTACTTTAGTATACTACATGTAAAAAATCTAAGGGTCCATAACTTGGTGAAAAATATCCAATCTGGATCACAATTTTGGCCTGAACATCACCTCCTGATACTAAAGCTTGCCATAAAGTTTCATTTAAACCCAGCCAGAGGTTTCTGAGAAATAGCACTGGACACAGATGGTACAGCTGGAACATCAAAAGACTCAAAGTTCTGTCAAACAGTTAACCTAGATTGGATTGGAAATATATACACATCTCCTTCTAGAGATAAAGTTTCCTACTAACTCAACTAAAGGGTAAAGAAATATTACTTTATAACATATTTATGATTCAGGCTCAGACAAAACAGAAAAGCTGGAAAAATAATTACAAAGAAATGAAAAACTGCAGTTTTGTACATTTTTGTTTTTGCTAGTTATTGTTGATTTTTACTTCCATATTATCAATGCATCAATCCTGACAGACATGGTGAATTCCCTATATCCTTGGCCAAAGTTGATTCTAAAATAGTCAAAAATACCTTTATGTTTTCCTTTCTCTGTTCCAGTATAGCTGTTTCATTCACTTCTTTCCCTTCCACATCCGTGCTGTTACTACGGTCAACTACATCACCACCATCACCTTCTGGGTCAGTTTCTGTCCCATTTGTCACAGTAGTATCTACTACTTCATTTAACACATAAGTAAGGCTTTGTAACTTGTTCAAAGAATCTGGAAAACCATGGAGAATGATCTTAGCTCCTATTTCAAAATTACACTGTTTGCTCAAACTTAATTCTTGAACAGTGGGGCTTTCCATTTTCTTACAGAAAACTTTGCATTCAATAAACTGGCCCAAAAGCCAATATGGCTATATTCAGTTGAAATGTTGTTTTATTTTCAATACTAATATAGAACAAGTGAGACAAGTTTCACTGTCAAGATATTCAAATACATTCAAAGTTTTACATACAAACCTGTACTCTGTTGCGTATTATGTATTCACTGTAAAAGATAAACTAAGCTGAAATATGTATCAAAAAAAAAAAAGGAACAAAAAAACAACAAGAGGGCCATGATGGCCCTGGATTGCTCACCTGATTACTTTGGCTGTAGGTTTGCTGTTAAGCAGTATTTCATTTTTTAATTGAAAATAAATAAGTGCCTACAAACCAAATATGTAAAATATCAGTCAATAAATAAAGGCTCTATGACAGAAAGTAAAAATATCTATTATAAGTTATGGTGACCTTGACCTTGACCCAGTGACCTCAAACCCTACCCATGGGTAGAGGTCCATGCAAGGAAACTAATATTGAATATCAAAGATATTGGTCTATAAATGAAGGCTCTATGAGGTACAGTAATTAAATCTATTTTAAGCCTCCATGACCTTTAACCTACATGTAATCTAATTATTTGCTTCATGCCAAATTTTAAAATTCTAGGCCTTGTGGTTTCAGACAAGAAGATTTTTAAAGATTTCCTTTTTTACATATTAAGGGCCCCCGGGGCGGGGCAAATTTTGACTCCAGGGCCAACGTTTAAACAATATTGGTAAAGGTTCATAACACAATACTCCACACCAAATATCTAAGGTCTAGTCCTATGAGTTTCAGAGAAAAATGATTTTTCATGTTTTTCCTATATGTAAACCAAGAGAACCCTGGGGCGTGGCCAATTTTGACCCAGGGGACATAATCTGAACAAACTTGGTAGACATCCACTAGACAATGCTAAATACCAAATATCTAAACTGTAGGCATTGAGGTTTGCAGTAAGAAGATTTTTAAAGATTGCCTTTTTTACATATTAAGGGCCCCCGAGGCGGGGCCAATTTTGAGGCCGGGGCCTACATATAAACAATACTGGTAAAGGTTCTCTACACAATACTCCACACCAAATATCTAAGGTCTAGTCCTATTAGTTTCGGAGAAAATTGATTTTTCATGTTTTTCCTATATAACTATATGTAAACCAAGAGAACCCTGGGGAGTGGCCAATTTTGACCCAAGGGACATAATTTGAAAAAACTTGGTAGACATCCACTAGACAATGCTACATACCAAATATCTAAGCTGTAGGCATTGAGGTTTCCAGTAAGAAGATTTTTAAAGATTTCCTATTTTACATATTACGGGCCCCTGAGGAGGGGCCAATTTTGACCCCGGGGCCTTCATATAAACAATACTGGTAAAGGTTCTCTACAAAATACTCCACACCAAATATCTAAGGTCTAGTCCTATTAGTTTCGGAGAAAAATGATTTTTCATGTTTTTCCTATATAACTATATGTAAACCAAGAGAACCCCGGGGCGTGGCCAATTTTGACCCAGGGAAATAATTTGAAAGATTTTTGTAGAGTTCCATTAGAGGGTGCTAAATGCCAAATATCTAAGCTCTAGGCCTTGTGGTTTCAGACAAGAAGATTTTTAAAGTTTTTCCTTCAGGTTGCTATGGCAATCAGAGTTCTGCATGGAATTGATTTCTTTGAACAACTTTGGAAGAGCTTCATGCAAAGAACATCCATGGCAAGTTTCATCAACTTTGGCCCAGTGGTTTCAGAGGAGATGTCGTTTGAATGAAAAGTTTACGGACGGACGCCGGACAAACTGTGATCACAAAAGCTCACCTTGTCACCCTGTGAGCTAACAACAAAAAACAGGGTCTCAATATAAGCAGCATTCTGTGCTCAGTGACTTTATCATTAAGTTTAGTTTAATCTGTAATCCTATCAATATCACTGACTTTCATGGGTATTTCAATAAAGTACAGTGCCTCTTGTTGTGTATCATGGCAGAGACATAGATAACATGTTATCTATGTCTCTGATCATGGTATATCAATTTATGGGCAGGCCTAAGTTTCACTCTGTATAAAAACAACAAGGTAGATAAGTGTTAACAGAAGATGATATTTACCCACTACTTCCTTGTCATCTGATGCATTTAAGAGTGCATCACCCACAGTATCTACAAAACCATCTATTTCCTTTGATTTCATAGGAGGAACATCTACCTGAGAAAAGAGATAAGATGAAATAAATTCATTCTTCATTCATTTTACAAAATCTAAAATTGTATTTAAACTTCATGAAGAAATTATCAAGTGAGACAAGTATACCTAAAAGCAAAACCTTACTTCTTCTAGTTCCGGTGACCTTGTCTATATGACCTATTATTCTAGCAGTATCAGATTTGTTTCAAAGAGCGTTTAAGACACATTCTACACAAACAGTTCCTGCTAGTAAAAATTGTTGTCAGTTGCTGGCCTTTCCTCAAAGTTGAAATACTTAAGATATGACATTATCCCTTGACTCTTGATGGAAACTGCTATTCAAATATGTCCTGTAAAGTGTACAGACAGACACATTAACAGACATATGACTTAGATTAGATGATAGTAACAATAGCTCAGTTTTGGATCATCTCACTATTTTGGCAATGACTTTTAGTGAACATCCCTCTGAGCAAGAAATGTTACTGTCCAGACTGAAAAAAAATCTACTCTTATAAAGAAATTAAAATGGTAAAAGATTATCAAAACAATGCAAACTAGAACTATCACTAAAGGTGATTAATACCATGGGTGCTTGATACTGGAACTGGAAAACTTAGAATTAATGGCATAAAGTGACATAAGAAACATGGAAATATGTATATATTTTATATTTAATAATATTGTAAATAGAGAAAACAATTACTGCTAGACCATTGAACTGTATATTTTCTAATAGAACTAACTTATGCTCTAGCTGATCTCTTCTAGAATAAGACATCTAGAGCATTCACGAGCTTTACTTCAAACACGATCAACATCAAATTTTACAAGTACATATGTGGGTTTGAATGCATCCTTATCCATCTGGGAATAAATCCCTGACTGATCCTGTAACTCATCAGATATCATCCAGAAACTGTTTTTCTATTCTTAGTTAAAGTGAACAGTGACCTTTATCTAACTGGCCCAATTTTCAATCCCAAGCGTCATCTTTATAGAAACTATCTTTAAAGAAAGTTTCTTCACAATATCTCATTCGTAACTCAAGTTATTAAGCAGAAACCTTTTTTTTATTTTTAGTAACAGTGACCTTGACATTGACCTCAGCAGTCCCAAACTCGAACTTGATCTGTTTTTTATGATGTTAAACCTGTGTACCAAAAATGTTTAAATCTGTCAAGCCTTTCATGAGTTATTATCCGGAAACCAGTTTTTCTATTTTTAGTTTAAGCGAACAGTGACCTTGACCCAACTGGCAAAACTTTCAATCCCAAGCATCGTCTTCATAGAAGCTACATATGGGACAGAAATCATTTTTTTTTTTTTTTAGTAACAGAGACCTTGACTTTGGCCCCAAGAGCCCCAATATCAAATTACCTTTATGTTATAATGTTACACCTGTGTACCAAAAATTGTTTAAACCTGTCAAGCCTTTCATGAGTTATTGTCCAGAAACCGTTTTTCTGTTTTTAGTAACAATGACCTTGACCTTGGCCTCATCAGCCCCAATATCGAACTGATCTGTATCCTGTGTTGTTACACCTGTGTACCAAAAATTGTTTAAATCTGACTAGCCTTTCACGAGTTATTGTCCGGAAACCATTACGGACCAACAGACTGACTGACCGACCGCCAAGCTCACTCCTATATACCCCCTCAAACTTTGTTTGTGGGGGTATAATGAAAATGAGCATACCAATAGCACAAGTGGCACATCCCAAAGAGTATGGTCCAAATACCTTCCAACAACTTTTAAATGCTGCCTATGACCCTTTTCCTTGTCCCCTTGGCGTAAAATTATACCTGTCTCATTGCATGTTGAATTTTTCTTGTATAGTATTGTGTCTGAAAAAGAATATCTCAAGTCCTATATAACAGCTACTGTATCAGACTATTCTAAGTGTTAAGATAGTGATTAAAGAACTGACAGGAAAATGTGCCTTCTTCAATGCATGAAGTACAAGTTAACTACTTTTTACATTGTTGAGTGAACTTAATGAACTTTAAGCAGAAAGGATTCAACAGATTGACAAGCAAATTAACTGCTACACCTCCTCCAGCAGCTTAAAGATTTACCTCTTACAGATGAGTATTTTCTTACCTCCAACTATAGAATAAGCGTAGAACATTTTGCACACATAATCCTCAACCAGTTCTGGGTCACTGCATGAGACATTAAACTTTGTTACCGAAGCTACTCCAGACATTGGTGCAATCTCACACTGAACTTCTGAAAACTTTAGATATTCCCATATGAAGTAAGCCATCCCTTCTGTTCCGTTTTTAAGAATCACTGAAAAGAGAGAGAGAAGTAGTTTTCCAAAAGCAGGTTACAGTATCACTATCAATATTCTAATATATAAATATTAGTTTCAAACTGGCCAACCTGGCTAGCTCAATTGGTAGAGCATGAGATTTTCAATCCAGTTGTTTGCTGTTCAATCCCAACAAGGGTCAGCAATATTTTTTGGTGATAATTGATCATCAACAATGCTTCTATAAGTCATGTGTTTCTCACCTCAGAAACAAGGGTGTGTTTTATCAAAAATCATATCTTACGAGGAATTTATGAGAGTCGTTTCTCATAATTTTAAAGTTACGAGAAAAATTACTATTTTCGCAAACCGTTTGAACAAAGGTCTCGTAAGTCTGTGGCTCATAACTTTCTCATAAGTGGTTAATAAACGTGACGCAGTCTGTATGTGTTTATTTCATTTCTGGTCTCGCCCAAAGTACATGTAGCACACACCTGTCTTTTACAACGTTTGCTAAAATGTCAAAGCTACGATTGAACTGGAAACTGTAGAGACAGAAAACTTGTTGTTGCATTGCTAGACCTGCTGAATGGCACTGCTAAACAGTAAATTCCTTTTCATTTATGTAAACACTGGAAATATGTTTAGGCATAGTTTATTGTTTTTCTGGCGATCAGAAGAATTTAGCGATTGAAAACAACATAACTTCCAGTTTTTTTTTGCAATTTACCTTACTGGAAACAGTCTTTTTTAATATATTGTTAACATTATGACTGATTTGGGAGCTTCGGCAACATTTGCAAGTTTCCCGAGTGTACACTTCTGGCTGAAAATGAGTGCTGATTGTTCACATAATATATGTTTAATAATGCAAAAGATTACATGTGTAACGTTTAGGGAATGTATTTTTGAAAAACATATAATTGATTATAAAATACTGACAATTAAGGTCTGATATAAAAAAAATATTTAGCATTTGGGTGCACTGGACAGAAGTGGATTAATTTTTGTTTATCCTAAAGTATGGTTTGAAAACTTGCATAAATGAAATTGATTGATGAATGTTAACACCTACGTGTTAATAATAGATGTATTATATTTCAGAGGAAATGGAATTGCTGTGTGTTGGTTTCATCATGTACATAAAACATTAGAAAGTTTTTTAAAAACTGCTGAAAATGGTTAAAATTATTAGAACCGATCGGAGGACTAATTGAAGTGATATATGGATTAATTATATAAAATTTGATCAAACAATATAGTCACCACAGCAATGGTGTACTGCTGTAACTGTAATCGTTCTGAGAATTGTATCTAAGCAATCATAATTATTATTTGAACAGTACTTAAATTAGACTTGAAGAAATAAAATAAACAGTAAACATTCAAATATCTATCATTTTCATCAAGGTAATAAAAAATTTGATAAAATCTCTTCCTTTCACAGCATGAAAAAACTTACTGAATCTTTGTTTTCAGGGTTAATTCTGTTGGTGGTTATAACAGATCTGAGGAGGAGGTGGCATGCAAGTGGACAGACTTGAAGGTGATTCTTTTAATTATAGGTGTGGAGTGAGTTTTTTTCATTTTGAAATAACCAATGGACCTACATCACGTATTCATTGAGTGAAACTGTTTATAAACACAATTGCAAAACACCTTTCTAAACATTTTTTTTTTCAAATGCTATCAAACTCTGTAATGACTTCCCAATTGGGTAATACTTTTTCCTTTTAATAGTATTGAGGCCATATTTCTTTTATGGTCTTTCAATTGCAGTCATGTTTTTTTCTGAAATTGTGCCTAATTTGCGCATTGAAGATATGCTTTCTTACATTATATAACTTGTAGTTATTGGTGTTGTTTTTTAATGTAATAAAAATCACTAACTATTATGAATATCATGCAGAGTCAAACCAAACTGAAGGAAAGAAGGAGACAAGCAGCTGCAAAACAGACAAGAGGTGGACCACTACCAGCGTGTTTACTCAACTGGGAGGAAATGGTACAATGTATACAGCACGTTTTAAGTTTTAAGTAGCTATTGTTAGGTTTTGCTCTATTGTATAGTCAGACATTTAGTAGGCACTTAGCAGTGTGTATATGAATCAAAGTGTGGTTTGCTGTAATGAAAAGCCAAACTGTCTGAAATAACTAGGAATGAAAATGGTTAACCTACCGAATAATCAGTAAACAACAGTGGTACAGCAATTGGCAGATTATTAAAGTGCAGGATTCTGCATCTCTGGTGGTGGGAACTTGTGGCAAGTTGGAAAGTGATTATTTTTTGCAAGTTTGAAATGAGTTACTGCAATTTAAAAACCATGGAGAATAAAAGCTTAGGTAAGAGAAAATTTATGCTCAGACAGAAAAGAGGCCTAAAGGGGATCATTCAACTTTTAAGGACTCGAGTCTAAAAGCTAAAATTCAAAAGACAAAAACAAAAATCAGTCATCAGTGGGAATCTGAATATAAAAGAATAGGGAAGTGTGCTAAGGGAACAGATTATGCTTTTTGCAAGTGGAACACCCTTTATGCATTAAATAAGAACAAAAAACACTTCACTAGTTTTCTTTGCTGTTCTTCTTGTCTTTCTTTTTGTGAAAATGAGTTGATAAAAAATTCCAGTTTTCAAGCTAAAATTCCAGCTGAAAATCCTGTTTTGAGTTACTGAAGATATCACATGTATGAATTTGTTATATTTCTTTGTCTCTGGCCCATGTTTATTGCCTTGCTTTGTTTGATTTAATTTTGTATAACACCTGTACATTTAATATCTGTATGTCATTTCTAGAATTTAGTATGAAGCATTGTTAGGACTGCACATTTAGCTGTTGCGAATAAATGTCTGTCCTTCAGAACTTTGTTTCATTTCATTTAACAGACAGTTAAGGCCTTACCTGTTGAGCATACCTGCCATACATCCCGGATCATCCCGGAAATCGAGGGCGACACCCGATGTCCCGGAAAACATGAAAAACGCACATACCTTTGATCAGGCCAGACAAATTTTTGACATGCTGCTAATCCTTTAATTATTCGTTACCATAATATTTTCCGATTCGGCGAATACACTGCATGTCATTGATAACCAATTAACAAATGACAGCTATTGGCTATCGATTTATTGACTTGCGGTGCATTAATTAATTTGTAAGATATCTGCCCCTTTCAAAGACTGTTGCCGCGATAATTTGTGTTAATAGGGACGCTACTTAAAATTAAATTTAATGCAAATGCGCGTCGACCTTGACGATAAAGACTACGATTTTTAAATCATTAACTTGTTTGTGATTTGTTTGCTGTCATCAGAATTGGTGTCAACAGAGATGCTGCTTAAAATTAAACTGAGTTTTTCACATATCAGTCCGACAAAGAAAAGGTAAGTTTTGCGTGTTTGCAATTAGAAACTGTGTGTGAAGTGCTACCTTTCAATACTGTCACTGTGACATTAGACTGATGAGGATAATGCATGTTTATTGGGCTGACTCACAGGGGTTTGATGACAGTACCATAAGGGCCTGGTAAGTGTAGGACATAAAATTGTGATGAATATTGTAATGTTCGATCAAACCGCGCCGATATTTGTAATACGAAGCATAGACGAAGCTTTCATTAAACATACATGATTCAACTTGAATTCGAGTTTATGATGTTATTAATTAATGGTACACATTTATCATTTCATGTTTACTACTACACAATAACTATGCTCTTGCAACTAAAATAAAAGGTATGAAACTTACGGTACAGATGTGTATTTGAAACACGTGAACGGCTTTTCCCACCAAAACCGGAATCCCATCCAATTTTGTGTACTGCCAATGGCAGTGCATTAAAAGTATATAAATAGTTGTATGTCCAGGAAAATCGGCTCAATCAAGGAAATTGGATATCAAAATACCGGAAATTGCCAGAAAAATTATGGCAGGTATGCTGTTGAGGCTATTGAAGGTCTGAAAGAAGGAGTCAATACATTTTCAGGTATGTTTATTATTATTAAAGAGTGATACTGATTGGCGAAAAAATGGGGATTACACACGTCTGTATGGTGAAATGTAGAAAATTTTTCATTGTAAACTGCTTCCTGGTTTTTAGCTCAGCTGAACACAAAGTGCTCAAGCTAGAGCTTTTGGGATCACTGATTGTCTGGCATGGGTTAGTCTTCAATTGACTTAAACAACTTCTCCTCCTGTTCCACTAAGCCAGCTTTATTGAAACTTGCCTGGGATATTCCTAGCATAAAGCTCTAACAAAGTTGTTCAAAGAGTTTATTTCCAAGCATAACTCTGGTTGCTATAGCAACAAGAAAGAAAAACTTTGAAAATCTTCTTGTCATAAAGTACTGGGCCTTGAGCCTTAAGATTTGTTATGAGGCATTACCTAGTGGACCTCTAACAAATTTTTTCAAGTAATGCCCCTAGAATAAAAACTGGCCCTACCACGTAAATTTTTAATTTTGTCTGAACTTGATTTTACATACTAGACTTGTATCAGGAAAATTTTGAAAAAGCTTCTTGTTTGAAACCACAAGGTCAAGAACTTAGACATTTTGCATGTAGCATCAGCTGGAGGTCCTCTACCAAGTGTGTTCAAACTGTGTCCCTGGGGTCAAACTGGCCCTGTCCCATTTGTGTAAAATAGTGAATCCTTGAAAACTTTCAGCTCTAGTCCTAAGATATTTGCCAAGTAGAACTTTGAAAATCTACTTGTCTGAAACTGTATGCCCAAGTACAAAGTTTGTTCAAAATATGGATCCTGTTTGTAATTCAGCTTAGCAGAGCCTTAGTCAAAAGTACCCAGGTGATACTTCAGATAAAAAAACTAGTACCTGCTGACAGTGCTAATGAGAAGTTACAGATCAGTGAAGGTACAAAAAGAACAATTTATATCAAAGTGTTCTTGCTCCAGATGAAAGCTTATGATACATTTTTTAATCAAATGAACACATAGAAATAATAATATTATAACTGTTTTGTTTAACAGTAGTACCTTGAGCTGTACATATATATTATTGATACTGGTCCATCACAGGGCTTTGATACATTTGTATTTAACTCTTTTTACAGACTTAAACATGATTAATGATACCACAACCTAAAGCTGTCAGAGACAAGAAGCAGACGAGTAAGTAATTAAATAGTGAAGAACATATCAAGTCAAAACTGAGTGAGCTGACTACATTGTCCTAATTGACTGGACTTTTTGTTGGGACTAACTAAACGGCTGACTCAGGACTCGCCAACTGACTGACTCAAGGCTTACACCAAATGGACTGAATGAATTGACTTACACTTGAATCAGTGACTGGCTGAGTAATCAGTGACTGACTGTCTGACTCCAGGCTGGCTGTATTGGACTCAATGGTTGGGCTGACTGTGACAAAATGAACTGAATCTGGAATCACAGACTCAGGACTGACTGATTTACTGAAACAAGGCTGATCAAATGGATTGGCTGCTGCACTGGACAGACTGACTCTGGACTCATTGACTGTAAACTCACTGAATCCAGATCAATCAACTTGACTGACATAATCTGCACTCACTGACTATATATTCACTGATTCCAGACTGACCAAATGAATTGAAGGGACTGACTTATTCTGGACTCACTGACTATATACTCACTGACTCCAGACTGACAAAATGGATTGAAGGGATTTGCTTATTCTGGACTCACTGACTATATACTCACTGACTCCAGACTGACCAAATGGATTGAAGGGACTGACTTATTCTGGACTCACTGACTATATACTCACTGACTCCAGACTGACCAAATGGATTGAAGGGACTGACTTATTCTGGACTCACTGACTATATACTCTCTGACTCCAGACTGACCAAATGGATTGAAGGGATTTACTTATTCTGCACTCACTGACTATATACTCACTGACTCCAGACTGACCAAATGGATTGAAGGGATTTGCTTATTCTGGACTCACTGACTATATACTCACTGACTCCAGACTGACCAAATGGATTGAAGGGATTTGCTTATTCTGCACTCACTGACTATATACTCACTGACTCCAGACTGACCAAATGGATTGAAGGGACTGACTTATTCTGGACTCACTGACTATATACTCACTGACTCCAGACTGACCAAATGGATTGAAGGGACTGACTTATTGTGGACTCACTGACTATATACTCACTGACTCCAGACTGACCAAATGGATTGAAGGGACTGACTTATTCTGCACTCACTGACTATATACTCACTGACTCCAGACTGACCAAATGGATTGAAGGGATTTGCTTATTCTGGACTCACTGACTATATACTCACTGACTCCAGACTGACAAAATGGATTGAAGGGACTGACTTATTCTGGACTCACTGACTATATACTCACTGACTCCAGACTGACCAAATGGATTGAAGGGATTTACTTATTCTGCACTCACTAACTGTACAGGACTGAACTGACTTACTCCTGAATAAATTGTAGCATGGTTACTATTTTCCAAATTCTACCCTCTTTCTTGTTTCCCCTGTGTTGTGCCCCACTGATTTTAGCTCACTATAAAATCTCGTGCTATGCTAGATTTACAGCGGGAAATTTGTACATTAGAGCAGAGGTTGTCTTGCCTTTGTTGGGGAAGGACTGAAATGTTCTTTTGGATCTGTTGGTTCCTTTCTTTTATCTTATTTTTCATGCTGTTTTACTATTTTATTGGATTTTACATCGAGGTAAATGCTGGTTTGATTTATATTCCAGTTTAGTATTGTGTATTCTTCTTTTCGGTATTTTCGATACTTTGCAAGTTTAGAATTGTAATGTGGAATCGCGATTCAAGATGGCGTTCTCAAATGTGATTTTCTCTATTCTGGTAATTTAATTGTATGCTCCATAACATGCATGAAGTTACTATTTTGTACATTCGCATTTAACAGCTTTGCACCAGCACAGACCACATACGACATTGAGAGTGACCTTGACATTCCGGATGTCTCACAGAACTGGTAAGTGGGACATTTCTTTGCCTTGATATTGTATATATACTTGTTTCCATTGTTTGTAGTTGTTAATCATGTTTTAAGGCATTTTTGATGTTAAATCAATATAAGTGGAACTACTCAGACCACTGTGCTTTCTTCTAAGTATTAATCAACTTGACGTCTTAGAATTGATGGAAGTAACGGGTTCGAACATTAAAACTAAGTTTAGCCCGTTACGAGTGTGGCAATCTTAATATTACATGTATTGTGCTTTTATTATTAGCCAGGTCTCTCAGTCAAGTTAGGTCAGTTGTTACATATGTCAAACAGGCTCTTGGTTCTTTATTTCAGAGCCTAGGAATCCACCCCTCCTGGAGTATTTTTGCTACAGTATTTTCCCACCTTGTTATGTTTTAATCTGGAAACATTAAACAGAATGAACCACGCTTCTCTTGTTATTGTTGTACACAACATCTACAAGATTACACAATTACTCAATATTCACTGACTCCAGACTGACAAAGTGACTGATTGATTGAAGAGATTGTTTGGTAAACTGGTTGGATACCAAGGAATATTTGTTAGCTGAACTGACCAACTGTATATGACCACAGCTGTTGAAACTGGGCTTAAACCCTACTAAAACAAATCAAAGCACTGAAAATACTGCAAAACCTGCCGCGTAGTGCTGGGTTTATGTTTTCAAGTAAAGAATACATGCATGTATTGCAATACCTTTATCCGAGAGAATTTATCTCTGTACAAGTCCATTGGAGCTAGTCTCATAAACTGAATATGATAAAAATCTGTTTTTTGACCTGCCTTGCCATAAATTATAGTCCAACTTCACTGGATTTTTTTTGTACATAACTACTAAATGCTCTATTCAATACTCACCATCATTGATTTTGATCATTTTCAACACTTATCAAATTTAGTATCAACTGTTCCACTTATTTTTCTAAAACCCTGTGGTTCTTCAACTATAAGGTTCTAGAAAAGTAAAGTACAAGAGTACTATAATACCAGCCATGATTTATGGATATACCAATTAATATTGTAAGTGCTGTTGGTAGTTTACTGGTAACATCTGCAGTCTAGTACAAGATCTTTCCCGTAAATATAGGAAGGTAATCTGACTGATATGAATACAACTGTAAAGAGAGGTAAAACTTTAGCTGACAATAAGTTTACCAAAACACAAGAAAGCAATACTTGTTCGCAGATGATAAAAATGAATGTCAAAAGCAGTATAATTGTTACATTTATTTAATGAATAGTGTGCTACAAAACATAACCCTATAAATGTGAAGACATTTGGTTTTTATAAGAAATTTAGTCTATAAAGGTCAAAACTCTGACAAATTTGGAGGTGCCCTGCCCATTTTGCAAGTAACCTGTAGTTTCATAAGATACATATACATGCAAAATATGAAAAAAATCTGTGTAAGCATTTTTCTTTAAATGCGCAGAAATTTCATTTTAGTAGAAAATAAGTCAAAAAGGGGCGTAATGGAAGGAACCATATGCAGACACATCTACATGCAAATATGAATGAAATCTGTGTAATCATTTTCATACAGATGTGTGGAAATTGAATATGGAGTTTAAAAAAGGCCATACATGACCCAGATGACCTGTGCACTGGTATGTTGCATCACGATGACAATTGCGTGATGAAAATGCCTCTATCATTACTTATAGAAATGAAAACTGGATGAACATAAAACCATAACCTTTTCTTGAAGCACACAGAGGATTAACCCTGCAAATGGCAGTCAGAGTTATGTATCTTGTGTCATTACCTACACACAAATGAGTAAGTGTTAACTGTCTTGAAAAGCTACAAAAGTAGTTGCAAAAAATGAGAAATTTCCAACTAGCAAAAAAAGTTGAACTGATGGAAGTATGGACAGATGGTTTAGTTATAAGCTGACTGCATCAAAAGAGGAAACTCTCCGAAAGGAGGAAATATATTAGATACTGGAAGTACCAACTACAGGGAGATTCTATATATTGTCTTGTTCTGGCACTGCTTTCTACATCATTTCTAAAGGAACAGATGTAACATGTTGTCATCATTGTTCACAAAAAAATATTTATATTCATGTCTACAAACCCAGCAAAGAGCAAAAACTGTCATCTATTTGTACAAATATAGTGTCATTACTTTTGGATTATCTCTTTATTTCTAACTAGAAAGCATTTCACTTCCTGTTCAGTGTCCATGAAATTAAAACTATTTCAGTTCATTCACATGAAATTTTCTTTGTTGTCTTCATATGACACTGCTTTCTTTCTTTTTTCGAAAAAGAATATTTTTAATGCCATCATTGTCCAGAAGAAGCTCAGGAAGTTCCATCTGCTCCGCAGCAATCCCCTTGATTGTATACATTTCTTAGAAGGAGAGGAGCTTCAACTTCCTGAAAAGTGAAAAAAAAAAAAGAATCTATTAATAGCAAGAACTGTCACTGAAAGATAATAATTCACCTGAAATGGTGCCTAGAACTTTAAGATCTGGACCATACAAAGAGTAAATGTAGATCCTTCAAAAATGTTGGCTTTTTTTGGGGACAATTTGACCTCAAGATCAAGGTCATTTAGGGGTCCAGTTAAAAGTCATTTGGATGATTTAGTTTAAGATGAACTAAGTTAAAAAGGGTCAAAATTGTCATTCTGAATATCTCTCCCAAACTGTTGTTGTGTACAAACATGACTTAAATCTGTCTGGAAGTTATGGCCAATATAAAGTATTTTTGCAATTGGACCTTCAAAGTCAAGGTCATTCTTGGGTCAATGTGAAATAAATATATATCAGAGGGAAGGTCTTGTCCAATGTTCTATTTGAGTATAAATCAAATCCATTTACTAATAAGGAAGTTACTGGCAATCTTAAAATATTCAGACATAATGACAGACTGACAGATGGACAGCTCAAAAGCTAGACCCTCCCACTTTGGTGATGGAGAAATGGCATTATCAATCTAGGGTATTTCACATCCTTCTGTATTATGGAATCCTGAGGGACACTTGATGTCAAGAGTCTACTGAGGTCTACAACATTTCTGAAAGGTTCTGAAGGTGTTCCTCATTGTTGCTATTCCAGCATTTACCTTAGATTTTTTTTGTAACTGCTCGTGAAACTTAACTTCAATGATGTCAAGCAATGGTTATGAACAGTCCAGGGCTATCTGAATAGCCTATTAAATGTAAGGTATAACAAACTGTGGTTACTTTACATGAAAACCCAATTACCCTATGCAAAAAATGAAATTGTGAAGGAGTTATCATCACTGCAATATGGAATATCTCAGAATTCAATTAAACATTAAAACTGCTGAAACATAAATCTTAAAAAAGAACTTTTTGTGTGGCACTGTACAACGTAATTTGAACATTTAAATACTTGCATGATTATATTAATACCATTACTCAGTACCACTCTTACCTCAATCTCTTTTAGGACTATTCAGCTTAATAAAACAAATTTGAAAGTAACACTTGAAAAGAGCTAAAGAAATCCACTCTTTAAGAAAAAAAAACTGTTCTAGAATTCACATTTATTGGTCTAATAGATAAACTAACTAAAAATAAGCAAAATGTATTAAATTCCTAATAGCTGGATAAAGTGGCTATATATACCTCTACAGCTGTTCTGCTTGTTGCAGTCAAACTATTGTCATTTCTGCAGATATGTCATGCCATAGTGGTACTTTACACTTTTCCACAGTGTCATCAGCCAGGTACATGGAGCTTTAATTGGCACAATGTCACCTTTTACAGAGACCATGTGACTGCAAAAACCTGAAAAAATAGATTAAATATAACAAAATGTGTATTAATACCTGAACCCTTACCCTGCTGGAGGCAATTTACTCTGCTTTTGCGACTAGTGCAGACCAAGATCAGCATGAAAATCGTGCAGTCTGATCATGGTCTGTACTATCTGCCATTCAGTGAGTAAATTTTGAACCTGCATCCCTATAAACAATTAATGGATCTGTTCACATTGAAAGACGGACAAGTCCATTTTAGATATTTAGCATGGCAAATGTAACATTTTACAGGAACTTATTGTCAACTTAAGTTTTAGAAAATTTATTGTCATAATGTTAGCACAAAGCTTTTATCCTCGATAAAGGCTGTCTTCCTTTACAAGAACATCGGGAATTTTTGATGAAAATCAGATAGCTGAAGTTGATGCAGAATATTAGATTTTTTAAAATTCCAGTTTAGTTTAAACTTCTGTATTTTATATTGATAGAGGAACCAAGGGCTTCCTGGGTTCAAACTAGTCCTTCATTGAAAGACTTCGCATTTTCATTTTTTTAAAGTTTTACATTTGTCAGAAAATGTGAAGTCTTTCTCTAACTGGCTTATTTCCTATAGCACAAATCGACACGCTTCTCAAGTAGATTTCAAATTAACAGTAAATCACGTCTTAAATGGTATTTTTTTTTACAAAAAAAACAAAAACAACTGGCTACAGAAACAAGAGGGACATGATGGCACTAAATCGCTCACCTGAGTCTCATTACTCATGTTACAAATATCGTTATTGGTTTTATGGGTGCAAGTTTGAATAAGTTTGCAATAAGTTTGAAGACTCTGGGTGTAATGGTACTCAAAATTTTCAGCAGAAATAGTTTTACTCTACATGTCCCTGTGACTTTGACCTTTGACCTACAGAACCCCCAAAAAATAGGGTTCTCCTAATATAATTACCCTGTAAAGTTTGAAGGTTCTGGGTGTAATGATACTCCAGTTACTGAGAAGAAATAGTTTTGACTCTTCAGGTCCCTGTGACCTTGACTTTTGACCTACTGACCCTAAAAATGATTGGGTTCTTTAATTGAGTAAAGAAAATCATCCTATGAAGTTTGAAGGCTCTGGGTAGAATGGTACTCCAGTTACTGAGCAGAAACAGTTTTCACTCTACAGGTTCCTGTGAACTTAACCTTTGACCTATGGACCCTAAAAACAATAGGGTTTTTGTAATACAATTATCCTATAAAATTTGAAGGCTCTGGTTGTAATGGTACTACAGTTACTCTGCAGAAATAGTTTTCACTCTACAGGTCGCTGTGACCCTGACCTTTGACATACTAGCCCCGAAAACGATATGGTTCTTTTATTTAGTAAAAGCAATCATCCTATGAAGTTTGGAGGCTCTGGGTGAAATGGTAATCCTGTTATTGAGTGGAAACGGTTTTCACTCTAGAGGTCCCTCTGACCTTGACCTATGACCTACTGACCCAAAACACAAAAGGATTTTTTGTACTCAATAAGGGCAATAACCCTGTGAAGTTTGAAGTCTTTGGGTCAACTGGTACTCGAGTTACTGAAAGGAAACCAAGTGTGAAACACAGACAAACAAACAGACACCCATGGACAAGGCAAAAACAATATGTCTCCATCAGAAGGGCAGGGTTCGGGGGAGACATAACAACAAACAATTGAAGGTATAGCCCTTGGTGTATCCCAGCAGCAGATTTTTAAAGTTTTCCCTATATAAATCCTTGTGTAAAATCAAATGACCCCCTGGGTGGGGCCAGTTTTGACCCCAGGGTCATGATTTGAACAAACTTGGTAGAGGTCCACTAGACAATGCTTCAAACTAAATATCTGAACTCTAGCCCTTGTTGTATCTGACAAGAAGATTTTTAAAACTTTTCCTATATAACTCTATGTTAAACATGTGACCCCTGGGGCGGGGCCTTTTTTGACCCAGAGACTATGATTTGAACAAACTTGGTAGATGTCTTGTTGACAATGCTACATACAAAATATCTAAGATCTATGCCTTTTTGTTTCTGATGTGAAGATTTTTTAAACTTTTTCCTATATAACTCTATGTAAACATGTGACACCGGGAACGGGTCCATTTTTGACCCAGGAGCCGTGATTTGAACAAACTTCGTAAAGGTCCACTGGACAATGCTGCATACCAAATATCTAAACTCTAGGCCTTGCGGTTTCTGACAAGAAGATTTTTTAAAGATTTTCCTATATAACTCTATGTAAATCATTTGACCCCTGGGCCGGGGCCATTTTTGACCCAGGAGTCATGATTTGAACAAACTTCGTAAAGGTCTTCTGGACAATGCTGCATGCCAAATATCTAAACTCTAGGCCTTGCAGTTTCTGACAAGAAGATTTTTTAAAAATTTTCCTATATAACTTTATGTAAAACATGTGACCCCTGGGGTGAGGCCATTTTTGACCCAGGAGCCATGATTTGCACAGACTCCATAAAGGTCCACTGGACAATGCTGCATACCAAATATCTAAACTCTAGGTCTTGTGGTTTCTGACAAGAAGATTTTAAGTTTTTCTCTATATAAATCTATGTAAAATCAACTGAGCCCTGGGGTGGGGTCAGTTTTAACCCCACCGTCATAAATTGAATAAACTTGGTAGAGGTCCACTATATGATGCTTCATACCAAATATCTACCGTACATACTCACTTATAAGACGCACTTTTGGCCATCAAGATTTCATCTAAAAGTAGGGACTGCGTCTTATAAGCAAGACATACACGGAGGTTACTGAAGAAAAGCTTGATCTGATTCAAACGGAGCCCGTATACGGACATTCCGCATTTGTTAATTATCATTCACCGACACCGTTAACACTTTGTACTGTGGAATCGTACCCCCAAGCTAAGAATATCTGGATATCTTGTGGAAATCAATGCATTGTATCATTTTGTTATTGCAAACACCAAAGAACACTTATAAAGTTATAGAAATAATGAGAGTCAGCAATTATTTATTTTTTAACATTTTGAGGAATGCTGTCGGTAGCATAGTAAAAGTGCATAGTAAAAGCCAGACCCCATTTCAAAACCATATTCATGAAGCGCGGAACATCAAAGAGAAACGATTTTCTTCTTTTATCCTTTTGAAAGTATTTTGTTTTATATTTGTTTTTGTTTTAATGAAAGAAGAAAAATAAATAGTTTGACAAGTAGAAAGGAGTGACAATAGTATTTATATCATAATATGCCAGAGTTAATTACAGTTTGTCATCACATTCGACCACTTAAAATCACAAAGAACCATGGTAATTGCACAGCATTGTTTGGTTATCAGTGTCAATTTAATCCTTGACCACACTTCGGAAAAAACATGCCTAAAGTTGGGTATATTGTTAATTCAAGTAACGCGTGTCAAAATCAGTTGATTGTATTGTGTTGAATATGACTGACATGTTATTATTGGTAATCTCATTGTTTATCTCGTAAAATAAAATAATTGATTGTTAAATTATATTTGGTTGTTTTGTTTTCGAACTTGCGTAAAATACGATGGTTAAATTGGTGAAATTGATTTAAGCTTCATTGATTTACTCATTATACCCAGCGAGAGTTTGAAAATAATAGGTCCCACCCATGTTTTGTTTTGTTTGAAATTTTGAAAACGCATGACAGTGAAACAGCAGTCAATAAGACAGCATCGTATTAATAATCAGTATTTGTATTATGACAATGTGATTAAGACATTAGTCCCTGTTTCATCCCACGTCAATTACAACATTTAGGCAGCAGAAACAGACTTTGTGTCGAGTAATATGCCTTCATGTTTATATACGTCGTCCTTCGTCTGCACTTACGCTACAGCGTTAGGCAGCTATGACCTGAAATATCTTATCAGCATCAGCAACTGAAATATAATCACAAGTAAACATTAAATAGTGGCAGTATGGTTATGATTATCCAAAAGCCCTAAATATATTCGGCCCTGTCAAATTGCCGTAAGCACCAATCGCCTAAAATCGTCAGTTTAGATAAATTTTACTTTACTTTCATGAACTTTTAGAATATAAAAACTGCTTCTTTCAGACTTCCATCATATTTTAAAATTTTGGATTAAAACTCTATCAAAACTGACGATTTTTCGGTGATTTTGCACGGCAGAATCGATTAACCAGTATCAGCCAGTACGGCCGTAATATGGCTGCGTCTTATATGAGGGTCTACATAAAATTCCCCAGTGACAAGCGTAAAAGTAGGGATGCGTCTTATAGGTGAGGGCCTCTTATAAAAGAGTATGTATGGTAATCTACAGGCCTTGAGGTTTCGGAGAAGAAGATTTTTAAAGATCCAACTTTAAAAATCTTATTTTAGCTCCAGTGAACCAGAAATGCAATGGACCAGAACCATTTGAACAATCTTGGTAGAGCTTCATGCAAGGAGCATCCTAGGCAAGTTTCATTTAATTTGGCCCTTTGGTTTCAGAGGATGTCATTTGAATGAAAAGTTGACGACGGACGGACGGACTGACAGATGGACGACAGTCAAAGACTGAACAGAAAAGCTCACCCTTAACTGAGCATTTGTTCACAATAACTGTATAAATATGCAAAAATTACTCTCGATAAGTAGCCATTTATCGATTTATTTAAAAAAGTACATGAAATTCATTTCGTGTTGACCTCGCATATTGGAAATTCTAAGTTGCACTGTGACGTCACTCCGTAACACATAATAAGAAATTAGTCGGAATGAAATAATTTTTTCGTTAGTGATCTATGCACTGACAGAAGCACGCATTAAAAATTTTGTCTAAAGAATTCAGTTATTATAACTACCACTCTACACAAACTCCTCACACCGGTAACTTCAGTCTTTGCTAGTTTGACCACTGCCACCACTATAACCCACGTGACGATAGGTTATCATGTGACCAAAACAATCAACTTTTGTTATTTTTACAAAATATTCTTTCTGTACTGATCAGGGGAAGTAATTGCTGTGGGGAGTTTGTACTCTACGCCAATATGGAGGCTGTTTATTCAACATTGTCAATTTGTTTGCTTGAATCTGGAATACAAAGCAGTAAATGTAACATTTTACATGAGAAATTGAAATGATTGTGCAGGTTTATTATTTTTTATTTTACTTTGGACTTGTAAATACATATCTTTAGACGTTATAGCGGATTTGACCAATGTAAAAACTAGCTTCAAAACTGCGGTATACGTCTCAATATTTTGGACTACAGTAGGGTTCAAGCTAGTCCAAATAACTCTACTCAATTTGTGGAATATCTTGCTTTGTTTGAATGGTCAATATGAATTCAAGTCTACTCGCGCCGAAAGTGAGGAATGTAGGAAATCACTGAAAACTCTCACACCTTTAAATCAGATCTGGGACTTTGTTGACATTGTTATCAGCAAATCAAATAGGATATATGGCGCTCGCAATACACAAACTTTCCTCGATTGCTTGTCAATGCGGGTGCTATAAACTCAGCCGATTTTAATAATTTAACTATCTTTTCAAAGAGTTAAGTGTGGATTTTAAACATGAACAAATAATACTTATACCTTCCAGCAAAATTCGAAAAAATGGCTCTTAATATTATAACTTCTTTTGCCTACATGCATGAAAATTCAACATTCGGGTCAGAGGTGAAACCCTTTCTCTCATTGGATGATTTAATGTTGTACAATAACGCGACCTACATGCACCAAATACGTGACCAAATCATGGCTATCAATAATGATTTTATACATGATTGCAGCAATATCCTGAAACTTTACATGTTAAGATCTACGTAAAAATCATTTGAATGATAATTTTATAACCTTTAAAAGATGCAATAATTCTATTATGATTTTTTTAAAAGTTTATAATAAAATTGTTCACACGTGATACTTATTTTTGCAAACATTTTAACATACATGACTTATTACCTTGGGAGCATGCTACTAGTCAAATTAAAAGAAAAAGCGCTCTCCTACGACAGCACAGAATGTTCTTTTCAAGAATCTCATGCAATTCGATCTGTCGATTGCTGAATTTACATTAGTCTATCACTGTTTAATTTCTAAATCTGAAATGCCTGCCACTGCGAAAAATATGTAGATATACAAGAGTGTACGGAATTCGGTATATCATTAATATACGGGTAAAAATACGGAAAACATAAAATACGGAGGTGAACGGTGTCGTATATTCAGCAAATCCGTATATGACCAAAATACAGGTGTTCCGTATACTTACAAAATATGGAAAACTAGATAAACGGTGTCCGTATTTTTCTAAAATACGGGAACGACATAAGAAGTCCGTATATTACTAAAATATGGCATCCCATATTCTTACAAATAGTACGTGAATCTAAAAAGACTGGATATTCATGAACAGTCATATACTGCTAAACTACATATTTCCCTTTATTTGAATGTTAAGAAAACAAGAATCAATGTACTTTTCGTATATACTGAAATACGGGTGTCAGTATATTGCTCAAATCTGGTGTTCTATAAATTTGTAAATAATGGAACCCATGATGTGTCTAAAACACGATAGTTTTTCCAAATGTTACTCGAATGCGACATACCATATGCTTAAAAATTTAGAAATATGTAAAATGGTTCTGAGGTCATTATTTTCAAGAAGGAACATCTCTTAAAAACTACTGATTGAGAAGTCAACAAATAAAAAAATGTATATGTAAACTGGAAAAAGTAATGATTATTATATTTGATTATTTAGATTATAATTGAATAAGACTGGGCACATCAAATCAAGATATTCTCCCCGTATTCTCGGAAATACGGGAGTCAGTATACTGCTTAAATAAGGGTTTCTGTATATTTACTAATACGAGAAACTTGAAATACTATTCAGTATATTCCTGAAATACGGGAGTGTGCTTGCAAGTCCGTATATTACTCGAATACAGCATTCCTTATATTTGAAAATACGAAAATAATATCAGTCATAGTTACACAGTTACAGTTATATAGAGTTATAATGACTAGTTGAAACTAAGGATCTTTATATAGCAAACTGTTTTCTTTTTTGTAATAATGTTTTTCTTTTTCTTTGTTTTGCGGGGGGTGGGGTTCTCTCAAAACTAAATTCCACTCATGATTTTATGCCAGATATAGATCATAATCCAATGCAGGCGTCTCAAACTTGAAAACGAAATTAAAATGAAACCGACTTAACTTTAATTAATCTGCCCAGTGTCTATTTTCTAATTTGTATCTCCAAATGATCAGTGATGTGCTTTGTTGTCTTAACCAAATTGCAATATTGGATTATTAAAGCCGGATATAGATCATAGTTCACAGCAGGGTTTTTCAAGTTTTTAACTAAATTAAATCAGACCATGCCTCTTGTTAAAATTTTCTTTGCTGGCTGATCTAATATTGCGTGACAGTGATGTCTTAAAACAATATTGCGATTTAAAGTAAGTTTTCTATGGTGATATTATTTACACTTAAAATGTGCTCTTTCGTCTTAGGTCTGCTTGTGCTTCTGTCTTTTAAAAGAAAAATTAAACCATAATGACTTTTAAAAATTAAAAAAAAGTAGCAGGTTTAACTATTCTTATAAAGACCTTCTGTTGAAATAATTAGTTTGCCTTTGCATTGATTACATCAAACGTAGATCTAAACTGTCATGTTTTTGGTTAGACATCTTTTTTTTTCACCTATGATGAAACATGATTACTTATAAACAGCAAAGAAATTTAATCCAGTTATACAATATTTAAAATTTTGCTTCAGAAAGTTAAACAGCTCATAACATTAAACTAGCTTAAACAGTTTGCTGTATGTTAAAACAATAAACAAAAAGTTTGTTTGTTATAAGATATCAATTATCAATTAAGATATAATATAATCAATTTACAGTTTCAATTTACTTAGACAAATCATAGATAACATCTCAATCTGATGAACTGTTAAATTAAGCTCTTGTGATATTCTGTGGTAGATTAATCCTTTTTATTTTATCAAAATTTCACGAAAAACTGCTTTAAGAGGTAAATGTTTCTATCTTAAAAAGAAATCTGAATAAAACGGTACAGTTACATGGGTGTCATAATTATTTTGTTTTCCGTAGTACAAGAAATATCATCAATAACAATATTAAAATAAGATAAAAGAAAGCAAACGTTTTATTTGTAAGATCAATATCTTAACTGTATCATAGAATAAAACAAGTTTTAGTTAACATTCTACATCAACATGCGGTTGATGAGCGAAATGTTTAATTTTGTTAACTTTCAGAGATCAATATCTTACAAACGTGTGCATTGAAACTATTATTTTTTCAGCATACACAAACTCGAATGCTGTACATATCAATACTTTGCAAAAAAAAAATGACATGCAAGAAATAAATATTAGAGAAAAGGTCCATTCAGCAGTAGATGCTAAATTTTATATCAGGAACAATTAAAGACCATGTGTTATAGCCTTCAGGCATTTTCTCAAGAGCAAAATGTGTTACTCAAGTGTTTTACTGTGACTGATCAAGGAACACTGACAATGACAATTAACGGTGACTTATCAAAACAAAGCCAGTATGTCACCGCCATATTATGTATCCACATCCCTTCACCACAGTACATCGCGAAAGACAAAAGAGTGTGATAGTAATAGAAGCACTAAATAATGCACTTTTATTGTCAAGTATTGTTTGAAACTGTATCATAGAATAAAACAAGTTTTAGTTAACATTCTACATCAACATGCGGTTGATGAGCGAAATGTTTAATTTTGTTAACTTTCAGAGGTGTTCAAATAATTGAAATCATATTTTAAACTTTTGAAAAGAAACAGTTATATGTGTTTTACACAACTCAATCTTTAATTTTGAACGGTCAATGGTCTTTATTCACCGTCTTTCATGTATTTAATAATTCAAGTTAATACTATGTTCAAGTCAGGAATAAAACATACAGAAAAGTAATAATAATACATGTACAATACAAGAGGGTCTATGGGACCCTGGGTCGCTCACCTGCCAACAACTGCTCAATGGTTGCAAGAGTCAGTGGATGCAAATACAATTGCCAATTTACTCAAAGGGTGCAGGCAATTATGACCATGGGGTCATTTTTGGTAGAGTTTCACTAGATGTCGTGCGTCATCAGGATTGTTAAAGCACAACGTGGACTATAATGGACTGAGCCTCATAAAAAATATATCAGGCACGTATACACATGATACCTAACATGTTTAAAGTTTCAAAGCAGTATCTTGAAAAATGTAGAAGTTTGTGCCTCAATATTTTTTTTAAAAAATCCTGCTGTTATACAAAAAACTAGGTTGCTGTGAACTGAATGTTGGAACACCGTTCCAAACAGGGATTATGTACATGACACATGTTCACTCTATTGCCAATTCTGCTAATTATTTTAAAATCCAACCATAGATGCAAAAAATATATGGGCAAGACACAAACTATCAGCAGTAAGGCCTATATAGCAGAACTTACTAAGTTCAGAGGGTTGCTGTGACATGGATCTTGGAGGGAGGAACATGGGTTTCGAGTGTAACACATACTTATTTTAATTTTTGGTTGTAAGGGTTGCAGAGACTTTCAGTCTTTAAGTAATGTTATTTATAATACTAGAACTTTTATTAAAATGTAATGTACACAACTATAAAAAAAAAGATTCATAACGGAAAAAATGTGTAAATGCAATCTTTAATAAAATAGAACAATATTAGCACTTCAAAATTATTTTTCCTGACTTTTCACTAATTTTTCTGGATTTTTATTTTTCACTGACCAATTTTCAAAATTCCCTGACAATTCCCTGACCTTGAAAAAAAATCAAATTTCCCTGACTTTTCAAGTCCCTTGGCCCCTGCAAGATCTTATATTAACTCAAGTATTGTACAAGTCGGATTAAATTCAAATAAAAAATGAAGCTGCTATTGTGCAGACAAGGTCTAAATAGTTAATTTTGGCACTTTCAGAGGCCATAACTCTGGAATCAATAATGCAATATGGCAATTTGAAGAAAGGAACCAAGATCTCATAGTAATGAAAGTGAAAATCAGACCAAAATTAAGACCACTATAGTGCTGAAAAGCTTTAATCATAACTTGACCTTGTGACCTAGAGTTTTCAAGGTCACATGACCAAGTTACAAACTTGACCTAGATATCATTGAGATAAAAATCTGACCAAGTTTGAAGAAGATCGGACCAAAATTAAGACTGCTAGAGTGCAGACAAGCTATGTGACAGGTGAGCTAAAAATGATGTCACAAAATTCACACGATAAAAGACAGCATGTCACCTTGAAATGTGCTAAAGTTATACAAAGTTTTACAGGACTTAGGCACACAGCGAAGTCACGTGACCTTCATAATGGCGGCGTTCATTTTATCAATTATGGAACGGTATATATGAGCGCTAAAACTTCAAAGCAGATATTATATCTTCGGTAATGATCAATATTTATACATCAAAAACAGCTTTTAAAGGCTAACAGTTTACATTGAAAGAGGTTCACTCAGTTATTATCATAATTTGGACAGCATACAAAGTCAGGAGTGTTTTTATTTTATTATTTGCAATGATAGGTTGTTTTTTTTTCAAGAGTAGCCCTATAAGATAATGATTTTTGCTGCAGGTGGATCGAGATATCAGGGTATTTTGGCGACAACATCAACCAAGACAACCATATTCATCACGTTTAATTTACTAGATTGGTTCTCTCTTGTTATAAAAAATTTATTTCCACAAGACGAGAAAGGGAAATATACTGTACCAGTCAGTGTTACAAGGCACATACCATGTGACCAGATCGCCCCAATCAGAGGTAGCGTGGGTTTATTCCATGGGATCAATCCCACCAATCAAAGGAAGCGTGGGTTTATTTCAAGTGATCAGATTGCACCAATCAAGTATAGCTTGTGTTCACCTATCCAATCATTTCTTTGGGCGCGAAATGGAAGAAGCAGATTTCAGCAATTCATGTCTCAAAAATTGCCTTTTTTCGAAATCTTCATCGTTTTGAAAGTAAAACGAGGTAAGTAAAATTTTTGTATTATACTTCTCAGTTTTACTGAACTCATGCTTGGAGTCAAATGCTTGATCATGCCCTGCAATGAATGGCTTATGATGATTTCTGTTTGCTTCTATTTTTAAACGGGTGTTGGTAAGTTCGGTAAATTGCAAAAGGCCGGTAAATTGTTGTTCAACGTCAAAATTAAATTCCTATTGAAGATATTAAACTGAATTTTGTTTTGAAAAATATTTAGATGTATTCAAATGACAAGCTACATTATGTTCACATACTTTAGATATAGAATTAGGAAAGTATAATAATGTAGAAAGAGATAAAAGATTGTGTAAGGTATGTAATAAAAAACAGTAGAATCAGACGATAATTTTATATTATGATGCTCAAGATACAGTTGTATAAGATCCAAACACTTAGGTCAATGTTTATGGTCCACTATACAAAAGTTCAATGCATTAACGCAGGGCCTTTAAGGCCCTGATTAACGTCCTCTCAAAGTAAAAAAACTAATCTTTGAATCAATATTGAAATCCACCATGTATTCGTGAAAAAATAATACATTTATCAGGAACGTATACGTACTATATAAGAAAATTAGAAATTGATTTTATTTTTTGAAACAAGATTACTCTTTCGATTTATGTTTTGAATTGAATTCTAATACTTTTAAACAGGATATGATAATAAGAGTACTGCTGGTCTCTCTTGAATATCAAAATAATCAAATTATTGCTTTTGTATGATGGCAATTTTCTTTCATAATTGGTAACATGATTTTATATAATAAAAAAAAAAGCCAGAGAAATTGGTAACTAAAGAATAATGTTGGTAATTTTATATAGTTGAGATAGTGATAAGTAAGTTTGAAAAGCGCCTTTGATGACCGAGATTTATTGGTGTTTTTGTACAATTTCTATAAATATATAGTTGTACATAAAAATATATTAATTATTGATGTATCCAGTATTGATGTGTCGCAGTATATTGTAAAAGTTTAATATATTTTAAATGTGTTTTCATTTAAATACATTGCCGTTATTAGATCACAAACCGATTTAAATTAAAGATCAAGCCGTAATCATTGAATACATTACTTCCTTCGGCGTCATTTTTAGTGCGAAAAAGTAACTATGATTATAAAATTTTAGAATAAGTCATTATAATTTTTATAATGATAATTGCATGACACTCACAAATTATATAATTACCTGCTGAGACAAATCAATAACCTATTTAACGACCGACACGTGTCGTTAGCACCTTTCTATGATCAGCAGTGTACCCAAGCATGCCTTTTCACATCTACTTTATCACCTTCATAACTTCATAGGTACATACAGTATTTTTACTGTTACCAATTTTTCCTTATATTAAGAGATAAGTGAAACTGAATAATTCTGTGATAAGCCCTGATAGATTATTGATTTAGGAAATAGATTTTAAGTTTGAATGTTCTACCTGTCAAATATAGCACAATGTCGAGTTCAGATGCGTATTAATTACACATCTGAATACTTATGCCATGACAACAAAATTTATTCGTAAGTCAGTTTAGATTTTTGCTCCTTATTCTATAGTGTTAGCGTTTTTGTGCCATCCCGCGGCTGACTCACAGATCATCACAGGCATAATAATATACATTAGAAATAAATAGTGTCATGGTTCAGTGGTATACCTAGCAAAAAAAGATTTACTGATTGGAAGGACAGATAGATAGATTAGATTTATTTTATGCCTACCAATGAAATATAGGGAAATATCAGTGAGATAAAAGTGATAATCCACTGTTTTGAATCAGTGAAATTACCATTTTGATAATCCACAGTTTGTTCCGAAACTACTTTTCCCACCACGTAAATACAAGAGAATCCACTGTATTTCAGACAGAGACAGCGAGTGAAATTTATTTACCTTGTTAAATCCAGTTATAATATTGAATTCCCGAGCCTAACTAGTTGTGAACAATGATGAAATTCGCCATAAATTATTTAAAATGTCTGATTTGTTTACATAACTCACATGGACAATATCCAATATAGCCGACTTTCAATTCAATTGATTGAATATTACTCGGTATTAATCCGCTTTTATAATTAAAGTATGTATGGCTAAAATTCAATAAATATTGATAAACTGTGTAGAGAAACATAAATGTTATTTGATGAAAGTGTATTCAGTTTATTTCAGGAGAAGTAAAGTTATCATATGTATTGGAGATTGTCTGCACTTTTTTTTGTGCGGAGTAACCAAAGTACGCATTAACTGATTTGGGGCTCACCATGGGGAATTTATTGAAGGCCCTGAGTAAAAATGTCATAAAATACCCATTTTTGATGTGTTGGCATAAAATAAAAAGAAAATTTGTTTGTTTTTTAGTGGAAGATGGGAATTTATAATATCCTCTATTTATTTCAATATAAAATGTCAGACAGCATGTCATTATAATACAAATATAACACACATGAAATTAACAATAAACAAGAGCATGTATGAATTACACATATTCAGCCATGTCAACCAACATTATATATCAAAGATAACACAAAAAAGAGTTTGTGAAAACATGAGTTTGCACACCGTTAGGTTAACAACTTTTTTTTTCTAAAGGTGTATAGAAGCGTAAAAAAGTATGTTGTTTTTTTTCTCATGATATTTTGATTTCTCTTTAATTTTAAGAAGAACAATTTCTTTAAGTAATAAGCCTTTTTCCCGTTTTTACTTTCATAAATATATTTTCTTCAATGTAATATAACTAATCAATTTGTTAGTGGAATGTGAATTAAAAATCTGTTTTTTATCCCGTCTTCTATGAAACATAACTTCGACAGGTCACGTGCATCACTCAGTAATGGTATACAATTCAATTTTTCAGAGAAACGTAGGACGAATTAAATAAATCACACATTTCTTCTCCTTACTTATCTTTTCTTCACTTTACTCATATTTACCTTACTTCTCCTTACTAATCTCTACGCATCATTACTTTTTATATTTACGCATCCTTCTTATTTGTCTTTATGCATCCATACTTCCTTACGTTGATGCACACCATGTTTTTTTTGTGCAAAATACGCATGCGAAACTTTTAAACATGTGAAAAAAGAGGCTATGTAAAACTGCAAACACACAAAAGAGTAAGAATGAGAGTAATTAATTGATGAAATATGCAATATTTAATCATTCCATCATCTATTCATGACAATAACAATTTCGAAATAGGTAGTTCACTTTTTTTTTATAAAAAAGCAATCAAACACGGAAGTAAATGTTTAAAAGTAATAATTGAAAATTAATTAAAATACAAAATCATTACTATCAGACAAATGGACCTTCATGATGCCACTGCAGAGCTACAGGAGCATATGCGAGTCTTGCACGAGTCCCAGAAAAAGTCACAGCCACAAGACAATGAAGCAGTATAAAAGAACAAAAAGAATAAAACTTTCTGAAATGCATGTTGTAAATGTATGTCCTTGTTAGAAACAGTGAAATAACTCACAATAATCCAATAATTCAGTATGTTTATCTGTGCACGTGAAACTGGGTCTTGTATATTAGCTGTGATCGTAGTAAGTAAAAATGCCACTTCCACACAGTTTTTATAAGATTTTTTTTTAATATTTCTCATTTATATGTAGTACAGCTAAACAATGACCCGTGACTACATACACATACAGTGATACTTAGATTTCTATTGATTAACGATAACGTATGAAACAATACCAATGGCATGAGCTGACAAATCTTTGATATTACATATGTTATTGTAATTTGAATATTTGTTTCCAAGTGGCCAATGGTTCACTAGTCATTGTTTGCATAACTTCAAGATTGATTTCAGTTATAATCTTATCATGGCAATATGCTTAGTTTTATTGTTGGTTGTTACTCTTTTATGATCATATTACATTTATTAATAAACTTGTTAATAAAATACTATTCATTAAATTCAGAACTAGTTTGAATTACTTTTGTTTGTGCACATCCTCATCCTTAACAAGTTACTCAGTTATTTTTTATCATGCTGATGGCATATCTCGTGTACACCAAAGTAAACTTTCTGTCAATATATCTATTTAAAAAACGTATGTTTCCTACCGTTCTCTCAGACATTGCAGGTCTAAAAAAATTTTATTTTTTCGTATGCTTCAAGTAGATATGATGAGGATCTTAACTAGTCCATTCTAGAAATGAGTAGTAACTAAATATAATGATCCCACACATCATGTACATGTATATTATCAGTCTATATTTGGTTCCCGTATCCTGTAATATATCATGTCTATATTCTTGATCCGTACATGTAATATAATAAGTCCGTATATGTGTCATGTACGGCTTTTAGCTTTCCCGTATTCATTGAAAATACAATTCCGTATTTCCTATGAATATATACAGTATACAAAGTCTGTATTCTTGCTCCGTATATGTATCATATATGCTTTTAAGCATTTCCGTATTCTATGAAAATACATTTCCGTATATTCAACGCATATCTCTAGTATACATAGTCCGTATTCTATTCCGTATATGCCTCATGTACAATTTTAAACTTTCCCGTACTCTGTAAAAATACAAGTCCGTACATCCTCGGTATATTAGTAAACTAGATGTTGTTATAGCCAGCATATGGCTGAAATACGGGTTTCGTACTGTGCGTATATAACAAATATACGGACACATATACATACATGTACATTGGAAGAATACGGAAATCCGTATTTGTTTGACAAATATATTGAGTTCCCGTATACCCGATGTTCCGAATATACGGATTAGTATATTATGTCCGTATATTACGTGAATACGTCCCATATATGCCCGTGTATCTAAACAAGAGGGCCATGATGGCCCTAAATTGCTCACCTGAGTCTCATTACTCATGTTACAAATATCGTTATTGGTTTTTATGGGTGCAAGTTTGAATAAGTTTGAAGACTCTGGGTGTAATGGTACTCAATTAATTTAGCAGAAATAGTTTTACTCTACAGGTCCCAGTGACTTTGACCTACAGACCCAAAAAAACAATGGGGTTCTTCTAATATAATTACCCTATAAAGTTTGAAGGTTCTGGGTGTAATGATACTCCAGTCACTTAGAAGAAATAGTTTTCACTCTACAGGTCCCTGTAACCTTGACTTTTGACCTACAGACCCCAAAAATGATTGGGTTCTTTTAATGAGTAAAGAAAACCATCCTATGAAGTTTGAAGGCTCTGGGTAAAATGGTACTCCAGTTACTGAGCAGAAACAGTTTTCACTCTACAGGTCCCTGTGAACTTAACCTTTGACCTATGGATCCTTAAAACAATAGGGTTCTTGTAATACAATTATCCTATAAAGTTTGAAGGCTCTGGGTGTAATGGTACTACAGTTACTCTGCAGAAATAGTTTTCACTCTACAGGTCGCTGTGACCCTGACCTTTGACATACTAGCCCCAAAAACAATATGGTTCTTTTATTTAGTAAAAGCAATCATCCTATGAAGTTTGGAGGCTCTGGGTGAAATGGTAATCCTGTTATTGAGTGGAAACGGTTTTCACTAAAGAGGTCCCTCTGACCTTAACCTTTGACCTACTGACCCAAAAACACAAAAGGAATTGTTTGTACTCAATAAGGGCAATAATCCTGTGAAGTTTGAAGGCTTTGGGTCAACTAGTACTCAAGTAATTGAAAGGAAACAAAGTGTGAAAGACAGACAGACAAACAGACACCCATGGACAAGGCAAAAACAATATGTCTCCATCAGAAGGGCGGGGTTGGGGAGGGACATAACAACGAACAATTGAAGGTATAGCCCTTGGTGTTTCAGAGCAGCAGAGTTTTGAAGTTTTCCCTATATAAATCCTTGTGTAAAATTGAATGACCCCCCCCCCCCTCCCCCCGGTTGGGGCCAGTTTTGACCCAAGGGTCATGATTTGAACAAACTTGAAAGAGGTCCACTAGACAATGCGGCAAACAAAATATCTAAACCCTAGTCCTCGTGGTTTCTAAATTTTAAAACTTTTCCTATATAACTCTATGTAAAACATGTGACCCCTGGGGCGGGGCCTTTTTTGACCCAGGGGCTATGATTTGAACAAACTTGGTAGAGGTCTAGTAGACAATGCTGTACAACAAATATCTTAACTCTAGGCCTTGTGGTATCTGAAAAGAAGATTTTTTTAAAGTTTTTCCTATATAACTCTTTGTAAAACATGTGACCCCTGGGGCGGGGCCATATTTGACCCAGGGGCCATGATTTGAACAAACTTGGTAGAGGTCCTCTTGACAATGCTACATACAAAATATCTAACCTCTATGCCTTTTGGTTTCTGCTGTGAAAACTTTTTTAACTTTTTTCCTATATAACTCTATGTAAACAAGTGACCCCCAGTGCAGGGCCTATTTTTGACCCAGGAGCAATGATTTGAACAAACTTGGTAAAGGTCCACTCGACAATGCTACATACAAAATATCTAAACTCTAGGCCTTGCGGTTTCTGACAAGAAGATTTTTTAAAGTTTTTCCTATATAACTCTATGTAAAACATGTAACCCCTGGGGTTGGGCCATTTTTGACCCAGGAGCAATGATTTGAACAAACATGGTAAAGGTCCACTCGACAATGCTGCACACCAAATATCTAAACTCTGGGCCTTGCGGTTTCTGACAAGAAGATTTTTTAAAGTTTTTCCTATATAACTCTGCTATGTAAAACATGTGACCCCTGGGGCGTGGCCATTTTTGACCCAGGAGCCATGATTTGAACAAACTTGGTAAAGGTCAACTCGACAATGCTGCAAACCAAATATCTAAACTCTAGGCCTTTTGGTTTCTGACAAGAAGATTTTTTTAAGTTTCTCCTATATAACTCTATGTAAAATATGTGACCCCTGGGTCGGGGCCATTTTTGACCAAGGAGCCATGATTTGAACAAACTTGGTAAAAGTCCACTGGACGATGCTGCACACCAAATATCTAAACTCTAGAACTTGCGGTTTCTGACAAGAAGATTTTTAAAGTTTTTCCTATACAACTCTATGTAAACAAGTGACCCCCGGGGCAGGGCCTATTTTGACCCAGTGGCTATGATTTGAACAAACTTAGAAGAGGTCCACTGGACAATGCTACACACCAAATATCTAAACTCTAGGCCTTGCGGTTTCTGGGGTGGGGTCAGTTTTAACCCACAGTCATAATTTGAATAAACTAGGTCCACTAGATGATGCTTCATACCAAATATCTAAGCTACAGGCCTTGAGGTTTCGGAGAAGAAGATTTTTAAAGATCCAACTTTAAAAATCTTATTTTAGCTCCAGTGAACCAGAAATGCAATGGACCAGAACCATTTGGACAATTTTGGTAGAGCTTCATGCAAGAAACATCCCAAGCAAGTTTCATTTAATTTGGCCCTTTTGATTCAGAGGAGATGTCATTTGAATGAAAAGTTGATGACGGACGGACTGACGGACGGACGACGGACAAAGACTGATCTAGAAAAGCTCACCCTGAGCACTTTGTGCTCAGGTGAGCTAAAAAAACGGGACCGTACACTTCTGTATATTGGTGTATTTTTCTCAGTGTACCTCACATGGCTGGAAGAAATTAGACAGTTATCTGAACAAATGATACACATGTAAAAATGACTGCTACAAATTAAATACCCTGATTTTACTGCAAAAATAAAATTTAGAAAAGTACATACCTCAGTTCACACAAAATTTGGTCCTCACTTGATCACTTCTTTGTTTTAGTTGTTTTTCGTCTTCACATAAAGTACTCTGATTATTCCGTGGAAAGGTCAAGTAAAAAGTCCGTGTTACATATACGGTACACTTTTGTTTCGCAAGATTTTTCAAAGTTTATCGTCAATTTTCTCACTGTTGAATAACCTTCTTTGAAAATCCAATTTAAATGACTGTATTTATAAGAACTACCAATTTCAAATTCATCGCTTTTGAAAGGACTATTTTTCAGTCGAATAAATTCCCTTGTGAACAGGTGTTGGGAACATTGTCTCTGGCTTTATTCTGTCTGAACAGAGAAATTGTAGGATGAGCCGGGGCGACATGGCGTAAATCAGCCACCATAAAAATCCGTCAACCCATGTAGAAGATATGTTCCCTGATAAAATCTGGAAATTTCATCATCTCTATTGACCTTGACCTTACATATGTGGACTTGGATTATGCTTGTAATGCTCAGTCTCATGACGGTGAACATTTTTTACTCACATTTTCAAATACTTTTATCTGACCTTTGACCTCTATGTGTGACCCTTACCTTGGCCACAGGGACCTGAATTTTGCATGAGACACTCCTCCTTACAATGGTCAAAATCTGTGCAATTGTTACATTTAATTCCCTCAATACATATAGAACTTTTGCTCCGGACAAGTGTTTTCCACTGAACTCTAGGTGTGACTTTGACCTTTGACCTAGAGACCTGGTTCATGTGTGCAACATTTCATTTCATGATGGTGAACTTTTGTATAAAGTACTACTAAAATCCCTCCAAGCATTTAGAAGATATGCTCTGGACAAAATCTGGACATTTCATCATCTCTAGTGACCTTGACCTTGCATATTATGGACCTGGATTATGCGTGAACATTCTGATAGAATACCTCAATTCATGATGACTAAATGGTTCATAATAACATTTTCATATATTTTTATCTTACCTTTGTCCTCTATGTGTGACCCTTACCTTGGCACAGGGACATAAATTTTGCGTGCAACACTTCGTCTTACAATGGTCAACATTTGTGCCAAGTTATTAAAATCTCTCAATACATGTAAAAGTTTTGCTCTGGACAAGCGTTTTCCACAGACCTCTAAGACTTGTGTCCTTGACCTCTGACCTAGAGATCTGGTGGATGTGCACAACACTACATTTCATGATGGTGATTTTTTGTATCAAGTAATACTAAAATCCCTCCATGCATGTAGAAGATATGCTCCAAACAAAATCTGGATATTTCATCATCTCTAGTGATCTTGACCTTGTATATATGAACCAGGATTATGCGTGTCATGCTCAGTCTCATGATGGTAAACATTTGTGATAGAGTCCCTCCATTCATGATGACAAAACAGTCCATACTCACATTTTCATATTTTTATCTTACTTTTAACCTCTGTGTATGACCTTAACCTTGGCACAGGGACCTAAATTTTGCATGCCACACTCCCCCTTACAAAGGTTAACATTTATGCCAAGTTATATTTAAATCCCTCAATGCATGTAGAAATTTTGCTCCAGACAAGTGTTTTCTCTCACTTCTAGGTGTGACCTTGATCTTTGAGACCAGGTTCATGTGCACAACACTAACTCCCATGATGGTGAACATTGGTACCAAGTATCATTAAAATCCATCCATGCACACTGAAGATATGATCTGGACAAAACTGTATGCCGCCCGCCCTGCCATGGACATTCCCATAATTGGACAATGTCTGCATATTTTTCATGAGTACAAAAAGAAGTCTTTTTCAGTTATTGATGCACAACTCATAACTTGGTGCTCACTCAGTCAAAGAAACTGCAGTCTAACACTTTGTTTTTCAGATTAAATAAGCAAAAAAGGTAAGCAACTGTACTTACCCTTAACCACTACACTAAAGAATGTCCAGTCAGAGTGACTGTGCATATTTTCTCTGTAATTGTATACCATGTTGTTTGCTGTATATTGTGTAAGGTAGGTTATATGTGGAATACAGTTTCTACAGTCCTGAAACACATCATCATACACATTGAGCAAGTTAGGTAAAGTTCTTTCTACCTAGTAATGTACATGCTGTATTGTCACAAAACAAATCCTGTAGGATTACAGGTGCGTATGAAATCTAAAAATGCTATTTTTTATCTTCATCAGGGGGCATAACTATGCCAATCTCCAATAAATTTGCATCAAAATTCCTAAGTGCATAAGTATACATGCTGAAAATTTTTCTAAGAAAGTTTCATGGCTCTAGCAAGTGTACGTTTAAGTTACATTTGACACAAGTCTAAAAATGCCATTTTTTGCTTAACCAGGGGGCATAACTCCTCCGATCTCCAAACAATTTGCATCAAAATACCCCAGTGCATGAATTCACATGCTGTCAACTATTCTTTGAAAGTTCCATGGCTCTAGCAGTTATGTGTTTGGAGTAACAGGTGACACAAGTCTTAAAATGCTATTTTTTTGCATGATAAAGGGGCTATAACTCTGCTGATCTCCAATAAATTTGCAACAAAAAACCTAGTTGTGCAAGTTCACATGCTGACTACTATTCTTAGAAAGTTTCAAAGATCTAGCAGTTATACGTTTGGAGTTACCAGCCTATATATGTACAGTCAGCAAGACAGTGGGGCAGATTGACACTAGGCAAATCTATAATATATGCACCCCCACTCCCCCAAAGTGGTGGGGGCATAGAAATTTACATGACTCAAACATAAAAGTCACATGACTAAAATGTGTTTAAAACAAGAACTGTCACTGTAAGATGACAATGCCCCCAAAGTGGTGCTTAGACTCTGGTCTGAGGAGCAGTCGTTCAAGGGTCAAGGTCAAATGTATATAGTTCAGTGGGAAAATCTTGTCCACAGGGGTGTTGTGTCCAAGTATGAAGTAAATCAACATATTAACAAAGAAGTTACGGTCAATGTTTAAGTTTTTGAACAATTGAAGGTGAAGGTCATTCAGGGTCAAGGTCAAAAAATATAGGTCAGTAGGTAGGTCTTGTCCACAAGGGTGTTGTGTTCAAGAATGAATTAAATCCACTATCTAAGGAGGTTATGGCCAATGTTGAAGTTTTTGGACAATTAGATCTTCAAAGTGAAGGTCATTCAGGGGTCAAGGTCTAATAAATATAGGTCAGTGGGAAAGTCTTGTCTAAAGGGGTGTTGTGTCCAAGTATGAAGTAACTCCACTAACTAATAAAGAAGTTATGGTAAATGTTAAAGTTTTCGGAGGGACTGATGGATGGACAGTTCAAAAACTATATGCCTCCCTTTAAAAGAATGAAAGAAAAAAAAGAGAAATAACAGTATACTCTTTATGATAAAATGAAGATAAGGCACTACAAAGTTAATGGAAGGCCTATTGATCTATTCTTTGCCAATTATCCATTGACTGTCACAGAGCAAAGTCACTGTTCAGAATAGAGCTAAGAAAAATTTTCATAAAATAAGAGCTTTCTTGATAGAGAAGTAATTAAACCATGTCTTACCTGTAAATCTGGACTTCTACACTGTCGCATTGACCACTGGTATCTAGGGACTGTTGTTCCACAATTACTACAAGCTGCTATGAACTTGAGCTCACCAGATGGTGTCATTTTTGGTCTACAGCTAGGTTTACAACTGAAGTACAATTTGATTGAAATGGTTTCAGTTGCAATTTGCAGAAATGAGGTCTTGGTTCAATAATACAGATTCTTAAGCATTAGTGCATTTTTACAAGTTACTTGTTTTTAAATTTTTGCCTTCATAATTTCAAAACATAAATTAAGTAATGAAAGCATATCAGTGTGGCCTTAAAGTATTCCTAGGGTTTCTAAAGTACAAACCATGTCCAAGTTAAGTTTGGAAATACTGAGTAAAGACTAAACTGGGATAACATTACTCTGTTTCTATGTTTCTGTGAGTGTCTGTAATGACTTGTTCACTAGGTAATTAGAATGATTGTTCATTCTTATAAATACTACCATGTTTATTTTTAGAACATGTTAAGCATTTTGAGTTATTATTTAGCCAATCCAAAAAATGATGACATTGTTATTACTTTCAGAAAGCATTGGTATATGTCAGCTATTGAAAACAATCACATCTTAAAAAATCTTAGTGTTCATGAAGTTCTGACAGCATTATAATCTTTGATCATGTCTGACAAAGAAAAAGGATGGAAAAGAAATGTCGCAAACACTTCTTGTTCAAGTCCTTAACACAAATTGGATAGAGGTGAGAATACTCCACAGTCTTCAGTGATTGATTTTGTGGAAATTATCAAAGCATCCTAAATAATTTAGATCCCAAATCAATCAGATATCTGATCCAGGGTGTGGTGAGGTAGGCAATCTATAAAAAGAAATAACAGCTCATGCCTCAGCTTCATGACAGTGCTTCCATCATGCAAACAGCCGGATTTCCCATTTCTGCTACCCATGCAAAACACTGACATTCAAACCACTAAAACTTACACATGATGATATAACCTTGAAAGTGTAGCTTATTAAAGCAATAAATTTGGGAATATATAAAATTGTCAGTGTTAACTGAAAAGTGCAATCAAACTTTCACTTATGTAGAGGTCAGGTTTAGTGAATCTAGGGCAATGGAATGTAAAGACAACATTTATTCAATAGAAACGTGGACAGCTGCTTTCATTATACAGTAAGCTCTGCTTGAAATGGTCATAGTCAAGGAACCACATGATTCAAATGAAAGAAGAAAGCGGAAAGGTGTGCCTGATTGAAATACAGCATATTACTTACCATAGAATATGTTCTCTGAATTTGTTTCCCAGTATGTTTATATTGAAAGTAAATGTTATGCTTGCTTTTATTGATATGTTTTATGTACAATATAATATTAAACTAAATAATTATTTTTGCTTTACCTGACAAAACAACTGGAAGTGCAAGCCAATGATAGATAAGGAGATAATAAGTAAAATTGTGGAAACGTTGTGGTCTGCTTTATTTACTTGCATCATGTATCATTAAAATGTAAGATAAAAAAGAAAACTCTGCAAAATATATCACAATAAATTCTAGAAATATTCTTTCTGAAATAATATCTACCACATGTATGACAAAATGAAAAGACTATTATAACAGTTTACTGTATTGATCAAAGATAGTTCATATTAACAAGGAACATATTCTAAAGCCGACTTTCAATCAAGCATAGGTGTGAATGATTAAGTGCATTTGCTGAAATATCACACTATAGGTATGAAAATTGCTGCTGGGACTTAAAAGTGAATCACTACATCCAGAATATTGTTACATCAGGTATCTTAACAAGCAAAGTCTGAATAACTGAATTTAATAGGAAACTCTTAAGAGCTCGCAATTCACATTGTTATATGGAATATCTTGAATTATCAATAATGATTCATGCGATATCTTTACATCTGGAATAACATTACATGTGATATCTTTACAAAATGACTAATGTTACAAGTGATATCACATGCATGTGATAACTTTCAAACTGGTAACTCAGAACTAGATATTCAGCTGGAGTTTTAGCTTGAAAACTGGAATTTTTTTAACGACTCATTTTTGCTCAATGAAAGGCAAGAAGAACAGCAAAGAAAACTAATACATTAAGTGATTATTGTTCTTATTTAATGCATAAAGGTTGTATCACTTGCAAAAGGCATAATCTGTTCCCTTAGCACACTTTCCTATTTTTCTATATATATTCAGATTCCCATTGATGATTGAATTATGTTTTTGTCTTTTGAATTTTAGCTTTTGGACCCGAGTCCTTACACAAGGCTCTCGCTAGGGTAAAAAATTTGAGAGAACTGACTTCTCCCTAAGGCAAGATTTGGGAGAAGTCAGAACTGGGAGAAGTTACATGTAGTACTGGCAATACCAGTTCCATTTGTGAATGACAATGACAGACAGCAAATATGTGGAGTGACTTTTATTCAACTTACTGTTAAAAACTAATGTATCTGTAGCATCAAAGTTCAGTAACTTTTTTTGTGAAAGTCTGGAACGTGTTTCCAGTTTCACCAGAATATTGTTTTAGCAACATTACAAACAACTTTAAGATGTAAATTATGTTGACTCATTATAATTGTTGCTTTCAAAAGTAACTACAACAGAAATATTCAAGTCTTAGAGAAAAGGAAACTTTTTCAATGAAAAACTGGTACTTATAATCAAATCATGGCAACTTATCTTAATCAATCAATTGAATGTTGTAAGTTTGCCATTAAAGAGTCTCCAAATATAAATATTAAAATTTGACGGGGTCGCATAAATGTACGACAAATGGAATTTATCCGAGATTTTCACTCGCTGCTTCATGTTTAATGAACTAAATATTTGCTGAACTTTGTTTCCTTCAGTTTGTTAAGCTTGTCTTAACTCTACTTGACCTTTTCTTCTAAATAAATCCAAGAATTAATTAAAACAAAAATACCAAGAAGTATTTTAGCCATTTTCATACATTGTTTGAAAGGTTAGAATAACACTGGTAAAGCATTGATGTTTAACCGTTTGCCTTAAAATTAAGCATTTAATTAAGTTGTTAGGACATAATTTGCTTGACTTATAGGATTTGTAGAGCCCTGTTGTACACAACAATTTTCTACTCGGTGTACATCCCCAATAGAATAAAATTGACCAAATTCAAAACCTGTTGATGGCTAAATGTGTTAATTGTGTTTTGAGTAGCAACACAGAACTAAATCAATGAAAGTAGTAAAATGCACTCTGATTGGTCAATGCCTTGAAGGAAGTATATATTGACCGCCGTTTCAGAGTATAAGCTCTGCCCCTAACCGGAGCTGAGCAAGTTATTGATGTCAGCAGATGAATGTTTTTTTTCTTCTTCTGGATTTTAATATCAGGAATTTTGAATTAATACCGGGACAGCTGGTACTGATGTTGAATAACGGGATTTTTTAAAATCCCGCGGGAATATCACATGTATGATATCGTTACATATGGTATAACGTTAAATGAGATATCATTACATCTAGAACAAGAAATGTTTGTAAAACATACATGCCCCCCGGCATCACCTAATTGCTTGTGGTTGGGCCAAAGAATTCTCTAGTTATTGATCAGAAACTGTTTTTAGGATCAAGGTCCCTGTGGTCTTGACCTTTGACCAAATGACCTCAAAATCAATAGGGGGTCATCTACTGGTGATGACCAACCAGCATCCCAAGTTTGGTGAACCTAGGTCAAAGCATTCTCTAGTTATTGATCGGAAACAGTTTTTTAAGATGAAAGTCTCTGTGAGCTTGACCTTTGACCAAATGACCTCAAAATCAAAAGGGGGTCATCTACTGGTGATGACCAACCAGCATCCCAAGTTTGGTGAACCTAGGTCAAAGCGTTCTCTAGTTATTGATTGGAAACTGTTTTTAGGATGAAGGTCCCTGTGAGCTTGATCTTTGACCTAATGACCTCAAAATCAATAGAGGACATCTACTAGTGATGACCAACCACCACACCAAGTTTGGTGAACCTAGGTCAAAGCGTTCTCTAGTTATTGATCGGAAACTGTTTTTAGGATGAAGGTCCCTGTGAGCTTGACCTTTGACCTAATGACCTCAAAATCAATAGAGGACATCTACTAGTGATGACCAACCACCATACCAAGTTTGGTGAACTTAGGTCAAAGCGTTCTCTAGTTATTGATTGGAAACTGTTTTTAGGATGAAGGTCCCTGTGAGCTTGACCTTTGACCTAATGACCTCAAAATCAATAGAGATCATCTACTTATAATGACCAACCAGCATACCAAGTTTGGTGAACCTAGGTCAAGGCGTTCTCTAGTTATTGATCCAAAACTCAGTGTCTACCGACGGACCGACCAACAGACCAACCAACCTACCGACCGGCATTTGCAAAACTATATGCCCCTTCATCTTCGATGGGGGGCATAATAAAGTTACATGCGATATTGTTACATCTGGAATAACATAACATGCTATTGTTACATCTGGAATAACATTATATCCAATATAGTTACATCTGGAATAACATTACATGCAATAAAGTTACAACTGGAATAGTGTTACATGACAAATAGTTACATCTGGATTCTCATTACATGTGATATCATTACATCAGAAGTTGACTGTATAGGTGACGTGATGTGACAAAATCAACAATCTGGTCAATTTGATGTCATTATGAGAATGATGACAAAGTCTGATGTCATAACAATTACAAATTTCTGCAAACACAAAGTTTTCTGCCTTCTCTGAATTACCATATGTGCTGTCTTTGAAAAAAGCGAGTTTAGTATTCGAAGGTTTCTGAAATATGGATGTTGATCACAAAACAACCTGGTGACTAAGTCGCATGTTGCTTGTTCTGTGGTCTGATGTTCTTAGCATTAAAATGATTATTAGAAATGTAAATATGCATTGCTTATTCCACTATAAGTGCACCTTCTGGTAGTCAGATTGTGATATAAAGTACATTAAAGTCTTTTTCAAAACAGTATATCATCTGAAAGTGAAGAAACCTGAAAATGTAAAATCTGATCACATTGTTGAAAATCTCTCAACACAACGCCTATGTTTTTACTTATCTCACAACACTGGCTGAGAAAACTCATGAAATGCTACAATATATGTTTACAATATGCAAATGCACCTAAGGTCTGGGTTTAGCATGGCAAACATATGACAAACAAATTCCTCTTGTTCATCAATAAAGATTAATTGTGCAGATACATGTTTGTAGCACTAGCAAGCAGTCACTTAAAAACAAAATCATTGACTATAACAAAGGGACATGTAATGGTGACATTGCAAATTCTTGTATGTGTGTCAGAAGTACAACAAAATGTGACCTTGATACTCAATTGTGCTTGGTTCAGGCTTCAAAACAATTTTTCATTCTTCGAACAATTTTTCATTTTTCAACCACCCCTTGTTAAGAACATTGTTCTGCCTTGGTAATGGTTAACCCATTACACATTCTCAGTTTACAGTAGTCTTGAAAAAAGCAATGTTTGCAGCTAACTTTACAACTGGGAAATTTAACATAGCTATAGAATAGGCTACAATACAAGTAAGCATACTATCATTCAACCATAAATTCACAGCTTCAGATTATTGCTATCAATTTAGGTAAATAAACATCACTAACGATATGCATTAGCACATTTTTATATTAAATTATTTTGAGAATTTTGAGTTTATTTTGGCATCTTCTGTAAGTTTACAGTTTGGTTTGCTTTTCATTTTCGCAGATGTCAGTTCTTATCCTTCTTCTTAGTAAGACTTCAATGTCAGGCAAACTGATATTTCCCGACTTTTCCCCAGCTTTTCTAATATGATCTAATGAGGTAATCTTATCAATTTAATTATAGAGATATGAAAATAAACTGCATGAAAATTGTCTAATTTGTTATTTTTTAAATCAATTGTAACACAATCAATCCAGTGTTACAAAGGACACTGGTCAGCTTATTACAAATCAATGACTACCACCAAAACAAATAGTTCTATCAATTTAAACATTTAACATAATATTTATTACTTTAAAGTTCAATGGTTTGGGAGAAAGTTTCTATTTATTTGTTTACTTCCTGTCTGATGTACTATGTAGCATGTGACTCAAAATCATTGCAATTTTTAGAATATACGTTATTCATCATCTGCTAGCCTACTCGTGTGTTCTGGTCATGACCTGGCCTAGTTACAAGAAAGTTTCTGTCAGGCAACATAAGAATAGTTAATATTAGGCTTGCAGAAATTCGACAAATTATTGGTCCAGACTGATTCAGAACTTCTGGGACCGGTTCGAATCTCATTCAATCAGTCCAGAAATTGAGCATTTTCTATTCCTAATGTAAATTCAGGCAGTATAAAAACACAAAATCTGCCACAAAATGAATACACAAGTCCCAGACCGTCTGTGTATATCAGACCTCGCTAATGTGTCCCAATTACACCCTAATAAACTTGTCAATGACCAACTGATCGTGAAAAACAAGTCCCATAATTGATAGCTTCCTTCAGTGCCTTCAAATCAATAAATGAAATCTCTTAGCGAAATGTGTTTGCAGCTGTCCTACGTCAGCCAACGCATTCGTAGAAGTCCGCTCCTTTGAAGTCGCTTGAAAGATAAACACCCTTTACACAGTTAGTTTTGAGCTAAATTAGCGGTGTACATTGTATCTGTTGTGCCCCATACTGTTTGATGTTTTGAAATTAAAAAATGGGTAGCAAAGCGAGTTATTTTTTAAAATACATCAATTAAAAGTGTTAATTTTATAATTATGCACGCATGCACAACATCAATATAAAACTAAAATGTGTAAGTCTTTGATCAAACTGAAGGTGGTAGGCAATTATTTTTTACTTGCAAGTCTTTTATACTTAACAAACCAGGGAATACATTTTTTCAGGGACTACTCGTTCTGCAGGATGAGTGACCTAAAATTTTTACTCGTCCAGCATCACCAGTCACTCGTCATGGAGACCTAGGGGAAAAAACACAATGGTACTGTGTGGTTTTTAAACTGAATTGAAAAAGGCACAGTCCCCCTTACTCAACATTCTTCCAGTTTTGTTTTGACAGTGTGTGACATGAAGAATTGAGATTTACTGTAGGTAGATGTTTTTTAAACACATTCATCGGTTTGTTTGTTGCGGTTTTGAATTTACACAAAAAACACCACTCATTCTGCAGGACAAGCGATCAGAAAATTCTACTCATCCTCCGACCATTTCCATTCATCAATACGAGCGGATGAGTGGATTTTTTTTCAGGGGGGGGTGTAGGGTAAATGGGGTGGTAATCTTCGCACCGTCAGACTGACTGACCTTCAAACATTTCTGCAGCTCTGGTTAATACAGTTCAAGCTTTACCTGATTTTCAATTTTATTGTTCAAGGGGATGAACTGATTTTCACTGAAAAGAAAGGCTTGAGAAATTTGTTCCCTACAGAATGCTCAATGAAGACACATCCCAATTACTGAATTAGAATGTTAAGGGGGGAAAGGCAGCATTAATATTATTTAGTATACATGACTTGTTACAAAACATTTACAAGAAAAGCATTGATGCAAAGCATCAAAGGGCGTCCAAAGGAATGTTTAAAAGCAAGAAATGCAGCAAGAGACAATGAATTAGTAGAAATCTGATGATCAGATATATTCTTATAAACTTTTCAATGGTTAATTTGGATTCGCCAGCTTTGTAGGTAGATGAATGGGTAAACGAAATAAATAATAACACACTAGTTGTTCATCCTGAACTTTGGTTGGTTTGCTAGAGATTTGAAAATCAAATGTATTTTCTTTGGAACATACAAAACAGTAGTCAAAATGTACTAAGATTGTTTAATGTCAAATTTAAAAAATGGTTTCTATTAATACTGGAAGTAGAACACACACTGGAATGAAACATAAAGGACGAATGTCAGTGACGAAATTCATGACTTTTTTGTAATACATGCCAACAAAAATAATGGTACATTAAAATATCAAGAATAAATTTGCATGGCCTCTTGATATGGTGAATCATTATTTATCAATTCAAGGGAAGACTGACTTTTAGACATGTATGAGGAAAATGTCAAAAACTATTATTTGGCACAGTTCAGAATAAAAATTACAAAATCTCACAATAATACATGGTGCCTATTTCTTAAAAAAAACTCTTACTATCTTGACTCTAAGCTGCTGCAGCTCCAAAAAATGGCGGGATATTGAAATCACGGGACTGTCTCGACCAATCGTAAAATATATATAGACTGTTTCTAGTCTTTCATTGCGTTGACCTCGGGAACCAAACACCAAAAAAACGAAGTGCGCAATTAATTAACCGTAATAACCTACGCAAACAAATATGATAATAATATCATAATAACAGTTAGTAATATGAAATGGCTAAGGTTTATTTATTATCTAAAATATTTTTTTTTATACAAAATTTGTAAAAAGTGCAATTTATTGTTGAATATGTTTGCATTCATTTCATTTCCTGCAAAATTCTCCAGTTCGTTATTCATAACCATATAGCTCCAAGAAATGGCGGGATATTGAAATCACGTGACAGTCTCGACCAATCGTAAAATATATATAGACTGTTTCTAGTTTTTCACTGCACTGACCTCGGGAACCAAACGCCAAAAAACGAAGTGCGCAATTAATTAACCGGAAAGAACCTACGGAAACAAATATGATAATGATATCATTATAACAGTTCGTAATAAGAAATGGCTAAGGTTTATTTATTATCTAAAATATTTTTTTATAAATAAATTTGTAAAAAGTGCAATTTATTGTTAAATATGTTAGCATTTCATTTCATGTCCTGCAAAATTCTCCTATTCCTACTATGCTATTCATAACCATATCGCGACATGAATGACAGTCAATAACAACAACAACTACCCTTTCACAAAATCTGAACTCATTCCATAAAGGACGTCGCGCTTCGGCGCGGACGCCAATGATATCTACATCTAATAAAGGAAATTACCTTAAGGTTATATCCAGTGCACCAGGCATATATGTGTCAAAGTCACAAACAGCTGAAAATAAAGTTTCAAACTTTTAGGTAAAGCACTTTGAGACTTTTTGAATATTTCTTTCTGATAATCTATAGTAGCAAAAATCCTGTTCCAGACTTGCTTTCATCTTCAATTAGTTAACAAACAGTCAGGCTGCAATCAAACAAATATCTTAATAGAATGAAATTACAGAGTTCTGCCAAAACATTCTCTGATTCCTTCAGCACTTATTGCTAGGACTGAGAAATGCAATACTAGGAAAAATTTGGTTGTTCAAAAAAAACCTAATTAATTAATTAATAAACACCTACCTTTCTTTTCAAAGAATCGAGTTTCAACAGTACTATAGCTATCAAGAATTCTGAAGTAATTCTGATATGCATTATAATAAATATAAATCTATTTAAAAACTTATGATTTAAGTGTATTTAACCTATAAAGGAACACAAAATCCAGTTTCTAATTGCCTCCTGCACTGCTGAAAATTAAGTCAAAAGCAAAGAAAATGGCCATGACAGCCCTATATCCCTAACCTAAGTAAAGTTGTGCATATGGTTCAGATTTCATGGCTAGAACTTCATAAAGGTCAGTATCTTAAGGTTTGTCAAGGTCAAAACCTATATTTGAAACTATCCATGTGTTATATATTTCTTTTCCATAGCTTCGAAAACTGTCGGTCAATAAGTGAATATCAAAGATAGTCAAGGTTAAAATTCAATATTAAACAGGGAATTACGTCAGAGAGCTGAAAATGCCATAACTTGAATCCACATGCAAACAAGAGGGCCATGATGGCCCTGTATCGCTCACCTGAATATGACTGTTTTTAACAAAGATGTTATGGACCTGGTTAATTGACACCAGATGACCCATATTCGAACTTGAACTAGAAATTATTGAACCAACCTTTCTGACAAATTTCCAAGTTATTTGGACTGAAAATGTAGTCTCTAGAGTGTTAACAAGGTTTTTCACAATTTGGGCTCTGTGATCTAGTTTTTGACCCCAGATGATCCATATCCAAACTTGAGCTAGAAATTACCAAATCAACCTTTCTGACAAATTTCCAGGACATTTGGACTGAAAATGAAGTCTCTAGAGTGTTTACAAAGTTTTTCGATATTTTGGCTCTGTGATCTAGTTTTTGACTCCAGATGACCCGTATTCAAACTTGAACTAGAAATCATAGAAGCAATCTTTCTGACAAATTTTCAGGTTATTTGGAATTAAAATCTTAACTCTAGAGAGTTAACAAGGTTTTTCCATATGTGGGCTCTGCGACCTAGTTTTTGACCTAGAAATCATTAAAACTGACAAATTTCCAGGATATTTGGACTGAAAATGTAACCTCTAGAGTGTTAAATTGGTTTTTACATTTTAGGGCTCTGTGACCTAGTTTTTGATCCCAGATTACCCATATCCATATCTGAGCTAGACATCATTGAAACCATCTTTCTGACAAATTTCAAGGATATTGGGACTGAAAATGTAACCTCTAGAGCATTAACAAGGTTTTTCTACTTTTTGGCCCTATCACCTAGTTTTGACCCTAGATAACCCATATTCAAAACTGAGCTAGAAATCATTGAAACAACCTTTCTGACAAAATTCATGGTCATTTGGACTAAAAATGTTACCTCTAGAGTGTTAACAAGGTTTTTCCATATTTGGGGTCTGTGACCTAGTTTTTGACCCCAGATGACCTATATTCGAATCTGAGCTAGAAATCAATAAAACAACCTTCCTGACAAATTTCGAGAATATATGGACTGAAAGGTAGCTTCTAGAGCGTTAAGTTTTTTTTTATTTTTGGGCTGTGTGACCTAGGTTTTGAATCCAGATGACCCATATTGAAATTTAACCTATAAATCATTGAAACAACCTTTCTGACAGATTTCCATGTTATTTGGACTGAAAATGTTACCTCTAGAGTGTTTACAAGGTTTTCCATATTTGGGCTATGTGACCTAGTTTTTGAACCCAGATGACCCATATTCAAACTTGAACTAGAAATCATCAAAGAAACCTTTCTGACAAATTTCTGGGATATTTTGACTGAAAATATAACCTCTAGAGTGTTAACAAGTTTTTTTTCTATTTTTGGGCTCTGTGACCTAGTTTTTGAACCCAGATGACCCATATTCAAACTTGAGCTAGAAATCACAGAGACAACCTGTATGACAAATTTCCAGATTATTTGGACTGAAAATGTTACCTCTCCTTCTACAAGAAGATTTTCAAAGTTTTTCCTATATAAGCCTATGTAAAACCAATGACCCCAGGGTGGGGCCAAATTTGACCCCAGAGGTATAATTTGAACAAACTTGGTAGAGGTCCACTAGACAATGCTACAAACCAAATATCTAAGCTCTATGCCTTACGGTTTCTGACAAGAAGATTTTTAAAGTTTTTCCTATATAACTCTATGTAAACATAAACAAGTTACCCCTGAGGCTGAGCCATTTTTGACCCAGAGGCCATGATTTGAACAAACTTGGTAGAGGTCTACTAGACAATGTTGCACACCAAATATCTTAACTCTAGGTCTAGTGGTTTCTGACAAGAAGATTTTTAAGTTTTTCCCTATATAACTATATGTAAAATCAACTGACCCCTGGGGTAGGGCCAGTTTTGACCCCAGGATCATAATTTGAACAAACTTGGTAGAAGTCTACTAGATAATGCTTCATACCAAATATCTAAGCTTCAGGCCTTGCGGTTTCAGAGAAGAAGATTTTTAAAGATCCAACTTTAAAAATCTGTTTTTAGCTCCAGTGACCCAGCAAAGCATTGGACCGGAACCATTTGAGCAATCTTGGTAGAGCTTTATGCAAGGAACATCCCAGGCAAGTTTCATTAAATTTGGCCCAGTGGTTTCAGAGGAGATGTCGTTTGAATGAATTGTGGATGACAGACGGACAATGGACAACCATAGATCCTAAAAGCTTACCTGAGCACTATTAGCTCAAGTGAGCTAAAAAAGCATTATGGTTCAACTTTCAATGCTGAAGCTTCAATATGAAGAAAGTAGCTTAGAAGGTCAAATGAGCTCTAGATTGGGTCAACTTGTACTAAGGGGTATGATTTGAACCATCTTAGTAGATGTCAATTTGAGAATACTACATACTAAATAACTCAGTCACAACACCAACAATTTCAGATGACAAGAATTTTTAAAGATTATGTATTTTACACAAACAAAATTTCTTGATAGAGCAAGTTTTTACCCAAATGGTATCTTATTAACAAACTTGTTAAAGCACCACTAGGCTACATACCAGATATCTGAGCTCTAGACCATATGGTTAAGAACAAGAAGATTTATCAAGTTTTTCTTATATGTCAATGTAAAACTAGCCCCACCCACTTGCTGTTTTAAGAAACAATATGGCTTGAAGGAATTTGAAAGAGGGTCACCTAATAAACATTTCTAAGAAAATATTTTGAGAACTGAACAGTCATTTCTGAAGAGAAAATTTTCAAAGTTTCCAAGACAGGAAATAGTGCAAAATACCCTGGCCCTGAAGTGGCCATGCTTTTTTTACAAAACCAATATACCTTAAAGGAATTTGATAAAGGGTCAGCTAAGGAACATTCATTCAAAATTATTTTGAAACAGGACTAGTCATGTCTGAAGTGAAGATTTTTTAGTTTTCTATGTAGACATCCAGTGAAAACCAGCTCTGCCTCCAGATGTCCACTGTTTTCATGAATCACCATGGCTTGCAGGTATTAAATAAAGGGTCACTTAAAGAAGATTTGTGTAAATTTACTTGTAAATCTAGCAAGCAGTTCTCAAAGAGAAGATCTTCCGTACAGTAAACAGTCAAATAGAAAAAACTTGCCCTGATCCCTGTTGACAGAGTTTCTATGTATCAACATTGCCCAATCTGATAAAGGGTCATTGTTATAACTTTACTAAATTGATTTGCGGAAGCAGACTCTGAGGAGAAGATTTTAAAAGTTTTCCCTTCCGGTTGCCATGGTAATCAGCGTTTGACATGGAACAATTTCATTAAAAGGAATTTGAAAGAGGAACAATTACAGAACTTTCATGTGAAGCTTGGTTGAAATTGGCACAGGGATTTAGGAAATGTCATTTGAACATCATCAAAGAATGGATGGGAAAAGAATGATGATGACGGACAGTCACCCATCACAGCAGCTCACCCTTGAGCACTTTTTGATAAGGTGAGCTAAACAGTGTACATGAAGTGCAAAGAACACAAAGCCAGGCTGATGGCAAAGAAAGCTACTGACACTAGATGACCTTTGTCAGAAATATGTTTAATCAGAAATCATACAAGTTAAGAGCAGTAAGATAGTTAGCTCAACACACACTACATCTTAATAAATATTTGAACAGAAGTTTCATAATTTCCTGAAAGGGGATTAGGTATTATGGAGCAGGCAGGAATTACAGGGCTAAAATCTTTAACTTTTAACTGTGAACTTGTCTCAATGAAATCAAAATTTGACAAAATGAAAATCCTTCAAGCAGAATCCTATGGCTTGAATCTTTGACCTTGAACTGTGACCTTTACCTCTAAGTGGTGCTAATGAAATGTAGGTTCTGCAAATTGTCTTAATGAAATTAAAGTTTTACTAAAGTTTTTAATATCCTTCAAGCAGTTTAAAAGAAAGAGAGACAAAAACTTTCTAAAAAAAAAAACAAAAAAAACATGCATTGTCCAAAAATGTGCAAATTAAGCATACCTGGAATTTTGGTTCGACATGTTGTCTTGATGAGAGAAACATCTGAATAAACATCATTAATATCATGCAAGGGATTTTTGAGAAAGCAAGCAGACAGAAATTCTCTGGCTCAACTTCAGCATGCCAAAAATGTTTGTTCTGCACACTGCCTTGATAATATAAACTTCTCACCAAACTATCATGAATATCCTGTAAGGGATTTAGGAGATATGGAGTGGACAGGAATTCTACATCTAAAATCTTTGATTCTGACCTGTGACCTAGAAGTGGTAGGCCTGAAATGTAGGTTCTGAATGTCCTCAAAATCAGATAAACAACTGACCAGATTTTATTGAACATCTTTCAGGTGGTTCAAGAGATAGGGCAACAATGCTGTGGTCTGAGAAGTAGGTTGACAGCAGGATAATCTGGGTTGTAGAATTTTATTCTGTATGTAGACAAGGTCAAGTGTAGAACCACCTCTCTGAGTTGGGAGCTGCACACACTGGGAATAGTTATTCAATTTCTGTGACAGTCTTGTATAATTTGTAGAATTAAAAGCTAAGTTGAAATCTCCAAGCAGTACATCTGGAGGGGTTTGGTCTGCGATATGTCTTAGATCATTAATAAAGTCTGTTATGTTCGAGGATGGAGATCTATAGAGAAGACAGAATGACCTTGGACAGAGCTCTGCTGAGATGGTTACTGATACTTGTTCCATATGAGGTTGATGTGAAACACTGGAAGTTGTCACTGGCAACTTATCTCGTGTGTAGAACAATAAACCATGGCAGTTGTCTTCCTGTAACATAGGCAAACATGTCAAGCTCCACCCAACACGCTGATGGTACTGTACTTGATTCTCATAGACATTTGCTTCAGACAGACACAGTATGTCAACCCTGCTCATTACTGGGTGACTCTAGCTCCAGCGCTTTTGCAGTTACAGGCAACACAAATTGAAAATTGCAGATTTTGAGTATGTGAGTGGCCATAACTCTAACAATTCCATATAAGTCTATACGGAAACCCCAGGTGCACAAGCTTACATGCTGACCAACTTTCCTGTTAAGTTTCTTGACTGTAGGTGCAGCGCTTTTGCAGGTACAGGCAACACAAGTTGGAAATTGCAAATTTTGAGTATGTAAGGGGCCATAACTCTAACAATACCAAATAAATCTATAAGGGAAACCCCAGGTGCACAACTTTACATGCATATCAACATTCCTGTAAAGTTTCTTGACTGTAGGTGCAGCGCTTTTGCAAATACAGGTGGCACAAATTGAAAATTACTATTTTTGACTAAGTAAGGGGCCATAACTGTAACAGTTCCAAATAAATCTATACGGGGAAACCCCAGGTGCACAACTTCACATGCTGATTAACATTCCTGTAAAGCATCTTGACTCTAGCTCCAGCGCTTTTGGAGCTACAGGCGACACAACTTTTTGGGATGGACGGATGAACAAGGGCAAATCTAAATGCCCCCCAGAGTGGGGGCATAAAAAAAAGAAAAGGGTGTGGGGGGGTGTGGGGAGTACTGACCCATCTCATGTAAGTTAATAGTTTATTTCAAAGCTTAAGAAGTTCTTTTCCAATAAAGGAGAAAAAAAACCTGTTTTATTAAGGGGGGGGGGAAGGGGAAGGAGTCAAGTAACTTCATACCTACATATTTGAAAAAGAAATGGAAAATTTTTTTTTTTGGATGGGGGGAGGGTCCCCATTCGGTGTGTGTGTGGGGGTAGTCAATGTAAGAAAAAATGGGCTGGACGGGGGTAACATTGGGGAGGTCCCCAAGCAGAGGGGGATGGGAGGAGAGGAGGCGGGGGGAGTACTTACCCATCTCATGTCAGTTGATATTTTATTTCTAGGCTTAAGAAGTTTTTTTCTTATATATATAAGTATCAGCAAAATCAAGTGACCCCTGGGGGTGGTGCTAACTTTCACCCAAGGGACATGGGTACCAACAATCTTGCTGATGATCAAGTATTCCAAGTTTGAATGGAATATCTTTGACACTTTTTGAGAAATGGACATTAACAAAAAGGGTTAACCAAGAAATTTTAGTTGAAAAAGGGGCATAACATTGCAAAAATAAATTTCAGGGTTAATTTTCCTTGAGAAATGGTGTTGTCTTAAGTGATACAATTGTAAGCATTACAATTGGAAAGTTTGATGAAGAAATATTAAGAAATGGCATAGTTATAGCCAATGATAAGTTTTAATGACAAAATCCAAATACAAAAAGGGGCATAACTCTGTCAATTGTGACCTTGACCTACAGAATTTGGCATCATCAAGACCCTGTTGTCATAAGCAATATAATTTGAAAGTTTGATGTTGAAATGTTAAGAAATGGCAAAGTTATTGCCAACATATAGTTTTCATGACAAAATCCAAGTACAAAAAAGGGCATAACTCTGTCAAATGTGACCTTGACCTAGAAATTTTGGCATCGTCCCAATTTTGTTTTCATAAGCAATATAATTTGAAAATTTGATAAGATAATGTTTAGAAATGGCAAAGTTATAGCCAACGTTCAGTTTTCGTGACGGACTGACAGACAAAGCGATCCCTATGTATCGCCTTTTCTTCGAAAGGGCGACACAAAAAGAGGCATAACTCTGTCAATTGTGACCTTGACCTACAGATTCTGGCATCACCACAACCCTGTTGTCATAAGCAATATAATTTGAAAGTTTGATGACGAAATGTTGAGAAATAGCAAAGTTATTGCCAATGTTAAGTTTTCATGACAAAATCCAAGTACAAAAAGGGGCATAACTCTGTCAAATGTGACCTTGACCTAAAGAGTTTGGCATCATCCTGACCCTGTCATAAGCAATACAATTTAAAAGTTTGATAAGGAAATGTTTAAAAATGGCAAAGTAATGGACAACGTTAAGTTTTCGTGATGGACTGACGTACAAAGCGATCCCTATGTATCGTTGTTTCTTGAAAAGGGCGACACAAAAAGGGGCATAACTATGTCAAATGTGACCTTGACTTAAAATGTTGGCATTTTCATGACCCTGTTGTCATAAGCAATACAATTTGAAAGTTTGATGGGTAAATGTTAAGAAATGGCCAACGTTAAGTTTTCGCGACCGATGGACTGATGGACAAAGCGATCCCTATGTATCGCCGTTTCTTCAAAAGGGCAACACAAAAACTAAGTCTGACTGCGCAATAGTAAGCTAAAATAAACGTCAAAATAACTTATGCAAACAAAATTAACTTACGGGTTGCACTTCCAAGAGGACAATGTATCAGAAATGGGCACAACTTTGGGACAACAACACCATGAGTAACTTTATCATTTCCACTTTGTTTCTCTACCTCGGCATCTGTCTGATTACAGTAATAATCAGCTGGACACTCTTTACAGTTAGGAGCACCTGTATCTGGCTGGTAGTATCCTGATTGACATGGGGAAGGTACACTTGAACCTATAAGGGAGACTTTGTAAAATTAAAAGTTCTTGAAATTTTCAGTGACTAAAATCACCCAAAATTAACTCTGAACTGCATTTATCAGAACCTCTTCAAGCAGACAGTAAGACTGAACAATCAAAGCTGCATGTTTACACTACTGGTGGCAATGTTATTGCCAAGGCAACCAGAGCAGACCACAGAGAGTCTCATGGTCATCTATGCAGTCTGATCATGTTCTACATTAATAACTGTTAAGTCAGTAAGTCTTCTAATGTAAACCCCAATAAATAATAATTGGGTCCATCCAATTTAAATGATGACATTTTTTATATTAAGTATTTAATATTTTTCCTAGATAGGAGGTCATGTTAGTTTCATCTAGATTCCGTATCACCAACATGTAACTTCAGAGGATTAAATGTTACAAATATTACCTTCTGGACATTCATGCCCTCTCCAGCAGATGGCAGATGGTGTGGAGAGACCAGTTTCTTCGCAATAGTATCCACCTGTACAAGGATGACATTCTATCGTTCCTTTTTCAGGGGCAAAAGTTCCTATGGGGCATACATCACATGATGACCTTCCAGTGTACAGCTGAAACATCCCCAAATCACATGGTAGGCATAAACTGGTGCCCTCTGATGGTTGGTAAGTGCCAGGAGCACACTCCATACAGGCAGAGCTACCCTCATCAGACTGGTAGGAGCCTACTGGGCACTGGTCACACTTGAGAGTTCCTTCGTTCACTTGGTAAGTGCCTACTGCACATGGGATACAGGTTTCACTTCCTGTAGCATTCTGGTAAGTCCCGGCAGCACATTTTAAACAGGATGAGCTCCCAAGGTTGGACTGGTAACTTCCTGGGTCACATGAAACTGACACTCCTGAAATTTAAAGGATATAGTCAAATTTTCAGACTGCACATCAATGAAGAGCAAGACAGAAGCTAACATTTCACTTATAGTAACAAAAGCACCACTTGACAGATCATTATATGCCCAAAGGGTGTTTTCTCTAAGTATAATGCATTTGTGATACAAGGGAGGAAATTTTAGGTTTTAAAATTAAATGATTTGCTTTAAATTTTGACCTTTGACCTACTGTCCCCAAAATCAATAGGGGACATTCACTCAATATGTGCAACCATTGTATGAATTTTGAAGCCTCTATGAAAAATAGTTCTGAGTTACAGAGTGTAAACAATTCTTAACATTTAGGTCACTGTGACCCTGACCTTTGACATACTGATCCCAAAATGAATAGGGGTCATCCACTCAATACGTGCAATCATGATAAAAAGGTTGAAATCTCTATAGCAAATGATTGTCAGGTTACATGGCAGAAATTGTTTACAATGTTAAGGTCACTGTGACCTTGACATTTGACCTACTGACCCCAAAATCAATAGGCGTCATTCACTTAATGTGTGGAACTTTATGAATTTTGAAATCCATACTACAAATGCTTGTTGAGGTACAGAGTGTAAATGATTCTAAACATTTAGGTTACTGTGACATTGACCTTTCTTATACTGACCCAAAAATGTATAGGGGTCATCCATCCAATGTGTGCAATCATAAAATAAAGTTTGAATTCTCTACAACAAACGTTTGTCAAGTTATATGGTGAAATGTTTTCAATGTTAAGGTGTATGTGACCTTGCGCTTTGACCTACTGACCCCAAAATCAATAGGGGATATTCATTCAATGTGTGCAACCACTACATGAATTTTGAAGTTTTTACGACAAATGTCTGTCGAGTTATAGGGTGTAAATGATTCTAAACATTTAGGTCACTGTGATCTTGACCTTTGACATACTGACCCCAAAATGTATAAGGGTCATCCACTCATTGTGTGCAATCTCAATATAAAGTTTGAAGTCTCTACAACAAATGATTGTCAAGTTACATGGCAAAAATTGTTTACAATGTTAAGGTCTATATGACCTTGACCTTTGAGCTACTGAGGGTTCATCCACTTAATGTTGAATAATTATATGAAGATAAAAGACTGTAGGCTAAAGAGTACTCAAGTTATACTCCAGAAACCAAATTGCTAATGGAAGGATGGACGGACGAACGGGCGTCTGGCCAAAACTGGATAGAGGGCCTTTCCTTCAGTTATATTCTTTTGCTTAAAAGAGGGCCATTGGCCCCTTATTCTATTGCTACAGAATGAACTCTATAGTTCTCTTTTGTTATGTTTACAGTCAGATGGCCCCCTTTTTATTTTCGGTAGTGCAGACAGATGGAAGGACGGACGTCTTGGATCATAACATAATACGCCCCCGTCGGACATATAAAAATGGGAATTTCTAACACAACACAAAGCCTGGAAGTTTTGCACAAAGATATGCAATAATAATATTCTTGTCTTTTTACTGAGGAGGAAAAATCAAGCCTTCTAGCCAATATATGTTCTTTTTTCTTGTTGCCAGGGAACAGATTAACACATTTAAATCATATTAAGGCTTCTTTCCTTCAATCATCCTTCTAATGGGACAAGGTGGCATAAACAAGTTTTAAATTTAGGAAAATGTTATTTTAATTTTTAATTAGAATTCGAGTTTTTTTTTTTTTAAAGATTAATAAAAAAGTTAAATGTTCCCTATCTATGATCAGAAGCAAAGGTCATATGTTATACTGTGTAAGTTGTAAAGTTGGCACTTGGAAATGTTCGCGATTTTCGCAAATTCTCATAAATCGGGAAAATATCAGCCAGTGTAAATTTCATCATCCAGAAAGGTATATATTTACCCATGCACTGTGTAGCTGGTACTTAGTAATTTCTTTTAAGAACTTATATGTTCTTTTCCATTAATCTGTATTTATAAGCAGTGCATCGATTTAGTTGCTTAGAAATAATTAAACTGAAATAGAAAGTAATTTGAAAAAAGTTTATTTGATCATCATCATGTGACATTCTAGGTTATTCAAAGGGAAGTAACTGTTGCCTGATTCAGTAATATACAGATTCAAAAACTATTTACTTGACGACATTTTAACACCTAATAAATTAAGTTTCGTACTGCCAGGTCATGCAACAAAGCGATGCGTTGTGTAATTATAAAAGTAAATCTCCCAATTAAATGCAAGTTTGTCACCTAATAAAGGAAGGTAAACAAATTTTGACTTTTTACTGTATGACATATTGTTGACAACTCATACACTACCTTATTGAATTTAAAATGTACCTTTCTATTTAGTGATAATCACAGTTACTGCGAAATCGTTAAAAAATTATGTTTAACCTGATAGTATAAAAAAAACTGGTGTAATCAGAAAATAATGTATTATAATTGCAGTCAATGTTTCAAGATTCGCGAACATTCTCCGCCTGCGAAACTTCTGAAAACTTCTAAAATTTTGATTTCACGAACTTTTTGATGCATGAAAATATCCACTTATACAGTATGTGTCCATCCTTGCAATGTTTTGCCACTTCTTGATGTGCTTTGTATTCTGTGTACTGGTATGTAGTGCCATGGCCATATTGCCTGGATTTTTACTGCATCTACATGATATACACTGTATACAAACTGATATTTCTTAAGATCAGTAGTTTACCTTTTAGACAGAAATGACCAACTGGACAAAGAACAGGATTTTGGTCAATATTTTGGCATCTGTAGCCATCATCACAGACACATTTATGCTGTCCTTGCAGGTTCTGATGTGTGTTTTCAATGCAAGGTCTTGGATTAATAGTTCCTTTATAAGAAATAGACATACATGTATATTAGATGATATAATACACTGATAAATCATTGCAAACAGAATTCTCATGAAGTAAAATTAAATGTTTCCTTTTAGTTTTTATGCTAAAAGTCTTAAATCTGAACTTTATTACTATATCATTTCAAGTTATAGCAATTCTTACATGAAACATATACAGTCAAAATATTATTCTGCAAATCTGCAATGGTTTTGATACTAATTTTTTCATCAAGTCACATTCTTCTTTGTTTCACATATTTCATTTCTAGTAACTGATCACATTCTAACTGTACAGAACAAGAGCTTCTATATCATTGTCAACAATTTAAGGCTAATAAAAACACTCTGCGACTGAGCATCCTAGGTCTCTGAAGTGTACCCATTTGGTAAGTCATGGAACTAAGAAATTTTTACAAAGGGCAGTAACTCTGCAAAAAGCAACTGTAGAGTTATGGTTCTTCTGCTGTCCCATTCCCCATATGCAAGCTGACTATACTAAAAGATTTGAGTCAATATACAATTTTACAGAAAGCAGCACCTTGTACGTAACCATGGTATAGTTCTTGTGTTTAACTCTTCTTCTCAGTGCTTTTTTAAGTTTTTAAGCTTTGAAAGTTTAATGTAACAACATTAAATGGTTACAGAGTAGGCTTCAAACAATCTTTAAACTAGATGTTTTTTTAAAAAAAAAAGATGTCCCCCTCCCCTGCAATGTCATATCAAGAGGATTACAGGGGACATAAACCAAATGAGTTAACCAAAAATATAAACTTTCTAGAAAATGTTTCTGGATGAAGCAACAAACTGTGAATGATTAGAACATTGCAGGAAGTTGATAAAAGACTTGTGTAGCATAAGGAACGACTGTAATGTTTATGTCACATAACCTGTACCCACAGATTTCCCCCCGCACCCACCCCCCAAAGTACTAGGAGTCTTTCAAAGCAAGGTCAGTCATCTTTTGATGCTTGAACACATAGGTTAAAGAGTGTCAATGTGAAAACAAATTGAAATAAAGTGTATTTTCAATGCATATCACCTTTGAAATACTGACCCAAAAAATGCCTGGAACCAAGCTGACAAGGATGAAAATCACTTTAAACAGTTTGGAAGGTATACTTGACAAGAAATGTTTGTAAAACATACATGCCCCCAGCAGCACCTTATTGCTTGTGGTTGGGCCAAAGTGTTCTCTTGTTATTGATCAGAAACCGTTTTTAAGGAAGAAAGTCTCTGTGATCTTGACCTTTGACCTATTGACCTCAAAATCAATAGGGGGTCATCTACTGGTGATGGCTAACCAGCATACCAAGTTTGCTGAACCTAGGTCAAAGCGTTCTCTAGTTATTGATCGGAAACCGTTTTTAGGATGAAGGTCCCTGTGAGCTTGACCTTTGAGCTAATGACGTCAAAATCAATAGGGGTCATCTACTGGTGATGGCCAACCAGCATATCAAGTTTGGTGAACCTAGGTCAAAGTACCTTAGTTATTGATCGGGAAAAAGTGTCTACCGATGGTCCGACTGACAGATCGACCGACCGACATTTGCAAAACTATATGCCCCCTCATCTTCAATGGGGGGCATAAAAATGAACTTTACTTATTCAGCAGAAACTATTATCAATGTTTTAGATCAGAGTAACCTTGACCTTTGACCTAGTGACTCCTGATAAATGATGGGTCACCTACTTTGTACAGGCATTTGCTGTATGAAGTTTAAAGCGGGTAGGTCAAGTAGTACCATAGTCAAGTTATAGACTGGAAATAGTAGTCAAAGTTTAAGTCTTGCAATTGGTGACCTTTGTCCTTGTGATCCCTAAAACATTAAGTTTTTGTTTTGTCATTAAAGTCAACTAACAAATGAAGTTTGTGTCAAATGGCAATAAAGTAATTGAGCAAAAACAAATTTCAAATTCAAGGTCACTGTGATCTTGACCCCAAAAACAACAGGAGTAATCTACTCAATAAGGGCAATTGTCCTATGAAGTTTGAAGGCCCTTGGTCAAATGGTAAACCAATTCAGCAGAAACCTTTTTCACATTCAAAGACTCTGTGACCTTGACTTTGTTCTACTGATCCCCAACAGAAAAAAAAGAAATAAATAAAGAAATGAATAAAGGCAACCATCCTATGAAGTTTGAAGGCTCTGGGTCAAAGGGTACTCCAGTTATCGAGTAAAAACTGTTTTTAAATTCAATGTCTCTGTAACCTTGACCTTTGACCTACTGACTGAAGAAGCAACTCAATAGGGGAATCATCCTATGAACCTTGAAAGCTCTGAGTCAAATGGTACTCCAGTTATTGAGTGGAAACTATTTTCATATTCAAGGTCTCTGTCACCTTGACCTTTGACCTCTTGACTCAAAAAACAACAGGGTTTTTAACTCAATAAGGGACAATCATCCTATGAAGTTTGATGACTCTGAGTCAACTGGTACTCAAGCTATTGAGTGGAAACCATTTTCACACCCAAGGTCTCTGTAACCTGTAACAGAGACAATGTTGTATATAAATTTTCATCATATCTCTTGTGAAGGTTTCTTCCTTTGATAGAAAGATTCTGAAATATATCTAACAGAGAAGCCTTTGCAAACTGCTAACACTAAAATAGTTATAACTCCTCACATACCCCAAAGACACTTGTGATCTACTGGACAAATAACTGGATTGATAAGGCCACTTTTATTACAGAAGAATCCTGTAGGGCACCCTCTACAAGCTGTTTTTTCTGTTTGTTTCGTTAAATTATTGTACCTTCCAACATCACATGGTCTTGGATAGCCAGAACCTACAAGGAGACAGTACAAATAAACTGCTTGCTTTAACATCAATAATCCTATTTAAACTAAGCTTTCCTTTCAGTGATAAGCACTGGTCTACACTCTATAACATTGCTTTATTGTATTTATCTGTGTAAAAGGCTTCAAGAAAGCACTGTCACCATGAAAATGCGACAGAAGCCTATTGCCTGCAAAGGCTTGACTTGAAGCTGTTCTATTTAAGTGAAATGACAACTCCTGACAAAAACGTACAAAAAGGCAGCATAAACAAAGGACAGGCAGGTAGAGGAACAGACTAAAAGTCTGAAATATACTTCTTTAATGAGTAGAGTAAGTCAGGATTAACAAGTAACAGAGCAAATACAAAAAAAAAACAAGTATGCGGATTATTTTTTGGCAGTACCAACAACAGATGGACAGTTTGCAACATACTGCCTTAATCTGGTTTGCTTTTGTACCATGTTTTCTCAAATCCTGTGATGTACTAATGACATACAGAACTGACACAAAAAAACATCGGGATAGGCAGTATTCTTTGCCATTTGGCAGAACAGACTGACAGTTTGCTGTATACTGCCTTCATTTGGTAAACCATTGTGCAAAGCTATTTTTAAGTCCTTTGATGTACCACAGAGTTACAGCGAGGACACAAACATGAAGGCTAGCAGTATTCTATATAATTTCTGACCTTGACCTTGGAAACCTAAATCTTGTTCCTAAAAATTTTCGAACAACATGCCATGAATACTAAAATCCTATTAAAATGGTAAAGTTTAAGTGCAAACCCAAATTCTCATCTGGCATCAACAAGTACCTATGGCATGTCTATATTCTCTATAATTATTTTACTCTACTTACCAGGGGGACACCAATGTCCTTTCAAGCATTCATTCTGTGTGTCAGACCAGGAACCTTTTGGACAGTAGTACCCTTTTAGACAATATTTAGTAGGATATCCAAGGCCCTTAGCAGGACAAATCATTCCAGCTAGGCATAAATAACAAGAGTAACTAAAATGGAAACGCTGATAATAGCCAATGGGACAATCTTCAGTTACATAGCCTGAAAACCAAAACAATTAGATTACCAAACATGGGAAACATAATTGTTTCATTAATGGAGACTGAGAGGTACAACTAGATGCACTCTTGTTAGGTAAAATAAACTGTCTCAGAGAACAAAAGTTATTTCAAATTTACCAAGCTTCTTTTTTTTCAGTGATCTTTTGAAAAGGAACGGAAAAAAGAAACACAATAATGACTTTGATCTCATATTGTGATTCTATTTCTAAGTTAACAGTTACAAATTATATTCCATTTCATGGCAAAATCATTTGACCACTCAACTTTATAAAAAGTTTTTGGTTTATTCTAAGGATGGAAATAATCCAAACGTATTCATCAGAATAGGGTTTCCAAAACACTGATTTGATAATGTGTTATGGTCAGTAGCGGGTATGTCCTCCTCTCGCATCAATGGCAGCTCTAATGCATCGGGTCATTGACTGTATAGGATTATTTACAGTTGCAATGGTAATGTTATTCCACTCCTCCGCGAGTGCCTGGCGCATCTGGGCCAGTGAATTTGGTGGTGGATCACGTGCTCTGACCTTTCTGTCTAGCGTATCCCACAAGTTCTATTGGTGAGAAATCAGGACTGTACGCAGGCCATGGGAGGACTTCGATGTTGTTAGCCTCTAGAAAGTCCTGATTACCCCTTGCAACGTGACATCACGCATTATCCTGCTGGAATAGAACATTATGACGTCTCACAAAGGGAATAACGTGAGGGACTAGAACAGTTTCATGGTATCGATTAGCCGTCAAGTTACTTTCTATGAAGTTGAGAGGAGTCTTGTAGCTGCCCACACCATTACCCCACCTCCGCCAAAGTGGTCGCGCTCTATTAAACATGCATCCGCAAATCGTTCTCTGTGACGTCTGAACACATGCTGACGCCTATCTGACGTGTATAGAAGGAATTGTGATTCATCTGAGAACAGTACCTGTTGCCAGCGTTGATGAGTCAACACTCTAGGTCGATGTGCATTCAACCATGTCAACCTGTTTTCTCTTCGACAAGCTGTCAGGGGTGGTCCAACATATGGACGTCGAGCGTACAACCCTGCTTCATGTAACCGGTTTCTGTCATTTCAGATATCCGATTGTTATGCATGCCCGGTGTATTAGCAGGCGGTAACTGCTGGTGAGAGAAACCTAACTAGTAAGTGACAGAGTCTAATGTAACGGTCCTTTTGTTGTGTCGTTATCTAGGACGTCCGCTTCAAGGACGGTCTCTTGTTGTTCCGGTAGTCCTAAGACATGTGTAGAGACAAGATATTGTGGATCTGATAACTCCAAAGTACCTGGCAACTGTGTTGTTGGAATCCCCAACAGCCTCATCACGCTGCCTTTGACTTAAGCTCGCCATTTTACAGTTCCAAGTTGAAATGCTAAAACTATGGAATTTTATTTGCAACACGTATAAGATAATCCGCACACAATTTCTAAATAAAATAAGAGGTAAAGTGTACACGATCACATGAAACACGAGAAACATTACTTTTTGTAAAACCCCATGCGAATTTGAGATATCCACCTGTTTCCTTACGATAACGTATGGTGAATTAAAAGGAACAAAAGTTTCCAAAGATGGCAAAAGTACCTAAAAAAAAAGATCAAACCAAAAACGTAAATTTTTAGCCTTTGAGTTTCTTTTTTCCATTAGTATATATAAAGATCCACATCTAGAAAAAAATGTCACAATTTTCTTGAGAATCACAGGGTTTTGCTGAAAATCAAATTACAGACCTCTCAGCCTAGAGTTTTCAGGTATAACACTTTCTTTAACAGCTGTAATTGAGAATCATAACAAAAATTATATCATGCATCTGATTTTGTACAGAACTTGAAAATTGCAAAATTTTACTTTACTGATCTTTACTTAAATCCCCATTATTTTGAGTACATTACTGTAAATAAAGGGATGGACTTAAACCCTTTATTGATAAAGAAGTCCTGATAACCTGTACCACATACGTGCTCAAACTAGCTTCAAACTAAGACTATGAACGAAAGCGTTGAATGTTCTTTGAAGGTAACTTGAACTTGTTTTTCTTTTTGTACTGTGTACAACTATGACTTAACAGGATTATTCTGCTGAAAAATCTAAATGTTCTTAGAAAAACTTTTTTCAAACATTCTATACTTTTACGTACCTCTGTTAGTATCATATGTTTCCATAGAGAAGTAATATTTCATCCCTCTTCCAGGCACCTTTAAGAAAGGGTTTTTTGCACCTCCTTCACATATAAATTTATCATAATACCGAAAACATTCATAACTAGATGCAGTACGACAGTACCAAAATTTTCGACAAGATTCACACACCGAAGCACTGACATCATATCGCTCAGTCCCAGCTGCACAGGGTGTTTTGATATCTGAAATTTGAAAAAAATTATAAAATTAAACAAGACTTACCTCAGCAGAAGGTGAGGTAAAGTTTATTTGTGATTTCGTCAACCACAAACTTCCCAATAGAAAGATGACGCAGCTTCAACTCATACTCATCAGTCTTTAGAGAGTAAGTCCAGGTGTTGATTCCTGCCGAGCAGGAGCAACATCTGGTCTTTTGACGAACCATCATATAAAGTAGGGTTGGTGTTTGGGTATGTGACCCCTTGGGGAGTTTGTGGTCGACGAAATTACAACTAAACTTAACCCCACTTTCTGCAAAGATAAGTCTTGTTTAATTTTTTAATTTCATCTCCCACTTAACTCCCCAATGGGGCCCCATAGAGATTTTAGAGCTGAAGAAATTCTAGAATGGTGAAAGTGCCAGTCAAAAATTAAATCTTTAGAAGTGTTAATATTAATCTTATCAAAGACACTAGAAAAATCTTCCAAAGGATTTAACTCTAATTTGAAAAGCTGTCATCCCCCCCCCACACAAAAAAAAAGTGTCTTTATCTGTTCAATCTAGGTAATATTTCTGCAATTTTCTTGGAAGTTTTGTTTACAGTCCTAAGTTCCTTCCCTAGATATGATCACAGACAGAAATTTAATACTTAAATAAAAATCTGTCATTACTATGGTGTGCCAAACCTAAAGAGGAAATAATGGAGCTACATCTATTGAGTGGAAGGCCAATCCAGTAAAATGTAGATCCTATCAAAGGAATGCAAAAAAAGGAAATTCTGTCAGCAGTAGGGGAAAGTGGGAGGTCTTTTTATTCAGGGCCTTAATTGAGAGGGAGTATACACTCCTTATCTATCGAAAGAATAACCATAAGACATGCCCACAGAAAGAATGTTGAGCCAGCTTATCTTAATTCAAACCTGAAACTATAAGCTTCAGATGTGAGATGTGCGCAACACATCCTCTTTATACCCCAGGCAAAATCTTGACATTGCACTGACGGACACGGGTTTTGAGCCGACCCTCCAAGTGTGACCATATGACCTTTGAGCGGCCGACCTGGGTTTTGTGTGTGACACACCACCCCATCATGGTGAAGATTTGTATAAAATTATTTCGTAAATCTTCAAAGAATGAGCAAGATATAGACCAGACAAATCTAGACGGATGCACGGACTGACAGACGCACATACACCAAATCGCCACAAGTGAAAAGCAGCGACTAAGTTGACCTCACCACAAGAGGGGTCAACAATTTCAAAATCCTCTGACCACTAAGCATAATACTTTAAAGCATAACATTCATTCTTAGATAAAGGGCACAATTTCAAAAAACAAGGGTTGAAAATTCAATAGATTAGAAATCCTTGTTTTTCTCCTGATTTTATTTTGACAACATTTGAACAATATAAAACAGCATTCAGTGGACCCAAACCGGCTTTACTTTAAAAGATGCAGCTGTTTAAAAATATACACCCAAAAAGGCGATAAGGTACATTATATCTCCAATCTTACGAAATTTAAATTTAGTTATTGTATACATGTATGTAAAGACTACGAGCTCTAAATCGTAACTTATTCAACAACACATAAAATCCTTAACTTCGAGTATCACCTTAATACTTTTGGTTTTCTGCAAGAAAATATTACAGCAAATATGCAAAAAATCGGTCTTTAAATTTTCATGCTCGTTCTTATTATTATATCTTTAATAAACCTCGTTCATTCTACCTGAAAACACACACTAAATTCGACAGATTGTTTAACAGCAATAAAGTGCTGCATTCTTAAATAAGTTGGCCCATGAAATCTAAAGGACATCGTCACTTTATTAAAACCGAAAAGTCATAACGTACCTTACTGGGCACAACATCTGAAACTATTTAAATATAGTTTTCATTTTTATTATTATAATCAAGTAAAAAATTTTAAATTGAAAAATATATGAAACTTTGGAGTCAAAGCAGTAAATGTTTTCCTTTAAATAGATCTTTTTCCGTTATTTTAGCGAATTAGTCCTATAACATTTGAATAACTTTAAAAGCTTAAACAAATATATCAAAGGAAAAAAACGCTTAATAAACGAAATCCATCTTATAGGTAGACAACCGTTAAACAATGCACTTTTTTACAGTTTATGAGACGATTTATTGTCATAATTTAGTAAAAAGGTATCGTAACGTTCCTTATGCAGTTTTTCTCTGCTCTGTAAATATCTTACAGAAACTGCTTCTCAATAGTAAAAAAACATTAAAAAAATTAAATAAAAAAACCCCTAAAATATCGAACTGTTACAGCGTGATTACCACGAAAAGTATTTGTAATGGCTTACCACTTAATAATCTTTCAGCAAAATGCTAAAGCAGAATAACTATGTGACTTAAACACTATATACATATACTTCATCTAATATTTTTCCATATAAAAACAAGGTTACTGTCATTTAAACTTGTCTGCTGACGAGTATCTGACGCAAAACATTTACCGAGGAAAAGATTTGATGCGTACAATAGAAACAGACACAATCAAAGATAGTGTGTGATCTATGTAACGTTTCTTATCCTGTTTAAGCGAAAACAACTTGATATAAAAAGAAGACATTTTCGACTGCAATTAATAACCTTTTAACTACATATAAAGCAAATAAAGTTATACAACTGTTGAAACAATGAAAACTCACAAAACGCTTAAAACATTTAAAATAGTACTTAATTTCCGCAAATATATCTGACTTGGGTTAAAGAAGTAATCAATTCCACAATTTGCTTTAGCCTCAATGCTTCGTAGCCTTAATACAGGTCTTCACTTTTAAGTTTAACAATCAAAATTAATTTGAGAGACAAGGCAATGTATGTTTTTGCGCTGCTTTTCTTTACATAGACTAGAATTTAAACGCTTCTTTCGAGGAAACGAACCTTTGTTAAATATTTTAAATGCTTTTAGTTAAGTGAAATATTGAAGTACAAGTGTGAATTTTGAAATATATGAAAAAAAGCTTAATGAGTTTTCATTCATACCTGTATTTTTCAAAAGACTTCACAACAGATTTAGAATTTTGAAAAATCAGTATAACGTTTCTTATGAAGAAAAAATAAGAAACCCAGATGATGTCACTGAATGGCTTTTCTGGCAAAATTTAGTTTATTAATTGAGCTCAGTCTTGTTTTATTGTGTGAAGGGTTTATTTATTGAAAAGTTTACAGAGTTAACACCATTTTTAGTAAACACTGATTAGCATTATGTTTTAGTTAAGGCAGTATAACATATCTTATTCGGTCAGAAAGGACAAAGGAATGATATCAACTGAAATTTTTCAAAAGTTGGAATTACAAGAAAAATGCTGCTGAACACAAAATTCAAGCCTTCCCCTTCACAAAAGACATTTTGTTGCATTCTCTGAATTCGTAGTTTTAAAAGAGTAAGTCTCCAAACATACCTACTGTACGCTAGGACAGAACATTTAATCTCATTCTGTATCATTCAGGCTTCCGTCTGAACAGATTTTTTTCTAATAGAGAGCAAGTTTTGTCTAAGTCTTTTACATACCTACCAACTGTTTGTTTTGGTATGTTCTTAAACGAGCTGTACACATTTCTAAGTAGAAGCACTTCGAAGGACAGTCAAAATTCGTAAATGTGCCGTTTATCTAAGAATGAATGATAAGCAAGATACAGCGTCAACAAACAAATTTTAATATTTTTATTTGACCTTTGACCTCTTGTGACCTTGACCTTCATTTTGCGCAAGACAACTCAACTCAACATGGAGAACATTTGTGATAAGTTATATTATAATCAATCCATGTATATAGAAGTCATACTTGCAAATGAATGTTTTATTTTGTTATTTGACCTTTGACCCCTAAATGTGACCTTGACCTTTGCCACAGACAAGTGAATTTTTCAAATCCTCTGACCACAAAGCATAATACTTCAAAGATCTCATCTTTAATACAACAAGAGCCATGTTACACATGGTTAATCCCCCCGCCGGGAAGAAGCTACCTGAAGGTTGTACTTTCAAACACTCAATGTAATAATGTTTGAAGAAAATCCCACAAAAAATAGGCAAGGTATAGTTATTGTTCTTGCAAACTGCACTTCCTACCAATGTGCTATGTCAGTGTATTAAGTTTGAAGAAAATCGCTCATTTGACAAGCACTTTTGGAGTTATGCTTCGGACAAAGTTTTTCAATTAAATCTGATAAAGGGGAATAATTCTAAAAGTAGGCAAGGTAGAGTAATAATTTTTAAATACTGCACCTCCTCCAAATGTGCTCTTTCAGTAGCAAATCACTCAAGTACTTTTGGAGTTATGCTCCGGACAAAACTGGAATGGACGCATGCACGGACGGACAGAGACCATTTCTAATATCCCCTCCGCCTTTTGCGGGGGGATAATAAATTCAAGAATTCAAGAATTAGATATACATGTATATGCTGGGATTTTTAAAATGTAAACAAGTAAATCTGATAAAGGGGAATAACTCTAAAAAATAGGCAAAGTAGAGTAATTGGACTTGCACACTGCACTACCTACCAATGTGTTCTGTCAGTGTATGAAATTTGAATAAAATCCCTCAAGTAGTTTTGGAGTTATGCTCCGGACAAAATTTATCAAGTAATTCTGATAAAGGGGAATAACACTAAAAATAGGCAAGGTAGAGTTATTGTTCTTGCATATTGCACTACCTACCAATGTGCTCTGTCAGTGTATGAAGTTTGAATAAAATCCCTCAAGCAGTTTCGGAGTTATGCTCCGGACAAAATTTATCAAGTAATTCTGATAAAGGGGAATAACTCTAAAAATAGGCAAGGTAGAGTTATTGGACTTGCACATTGCACTACCTACAAATGTGCTCTGTCAGTGTATGAAGTTTGAATATAATCCCTCAAGTAGTTTTGGAGTTATGCTCCGGACAAAATTTATCAAGTAAATTTGATAAAGCGGAATAACTCTAAAAAAAGGCAAGGTAGAGTTATTGCACTTGCACATTGCACTACCTACCAATGTGCTCTGTCAGTGTATGAAGTTTGAATATAATCCCTCAAGTAGTTTTGGAGTTATGCTCCGGACAAAATTGTTTCGGACGGACGGACGCACGGACGCACAGACGCACAGGACGGCACGAAGGGCATTTCTAATATCCCCTCCGCCTTTGGCGGGGGATAAAAAAATCCATGGAGCAGAGGCAATTTCGTGATAACAGCTTTTGAGGATAAACCTATTTTGTGGCATTTTTGTTTAATGGAGCAGAACCGTTTAAGCAATTTTAACGCAGGGCTATGTAAGGAACATTTCTGTGAAATTTGATGGAAAATTACCTTGCCATTGAGGAGCAGATGCTGTTTGATTTCTTTTCTACTTTTAGCTTTTGTAATAAAAAATTACGGTTTGAGCAATTTTAGAAAAGGGCAATATAAGGAACATTTCTGTCAAATTTGGCTTAAAATGGCCAAGTGCTTTTTGATGAGATGTCATTTGTAGCAAAATATTGACGAAAATTATTTTTAGTTCTGGCAGGCCATTTTCTTCAATGGAGCAGAACCATTTTAGCAATTTTAATAAAGGGCCATGTAAGGAACATTTATGTTAAATTTGATGGGAAAATCTCCTAACCGTTTAGAAGGAGATGTTGTTTAATTTTTTTTCTATTTTTAGCTTTTGCAGCCCTTATTGTGCTATATAGCGGAACGGTTTGAGCAATTTTAGAAAAGGGCATGATAAGGAACATTTCTGTAAAGTTTGGTTTAAAATGGCCAAGTGGTTTAGAAGGAGATGTCATTAGAAGCCAAATATTGACAAAAATCTATTTTTAGCTCTGGTGGCCATTTTCATCAATTGAGCAGAACCATTTTAGCAATTTTAATAAAGGGCCATGTAAGGAACATTTCTGTTAAATTTGATGGGAAAATCTCCCAACTGTTAAGGAGGAGATATTGTTTAAATTTTTTTCTATTTTTAGCTTTTGCAGCCCTTATTGTGCTATGTAGCGGAACGGTTTGAGCAATTTTAGAAAAGGGCATGATAAGGAACATTTCTGTAAAGTTTGGTTTAAAATGGCCAAGTGGTTTAGAAGGAGATGTCATTAGAAGCCAAATATTGACAAAAATCTATTTTTAGCTCTGGTGGCCATTTTCATCAATTGAGCAGAACCATTTTAGCAATTTTAATAGAGGGCTATGTAAGGAACATTTCTGTGAAATTTGATGAGAAAATCTCCCAACTGTTAAGGAGGAGATATTGTTTAAATTTTTTCTTTTTATTAGCTTTTGCAGCCCTTATGTGCAATGTAGCGGAAGGGTTTGAGCAATTTTAGAAAAGGGCATGATAAGGAACATTTCTGTAAAGTTTGGTTAAAAATAGCTTTGGGATTTAGGAGGAGATTTAAAGTAAAATGTTGACAACGGACGACTGACAACGGACGCCGGACATAGGATGATCACAATAGCTCAACCTTAGCATTTGCTCAGGTGAGCTAAAAATGTATATATTTTATGTCAACACAACAGAAGATTTATTTGCAAGATGATGGGTAAAAGACAACAACTCAACATGTTTTTCTCGGTTTTGTAAAATATCTGTCTCCATTTCATAAAAGCACAATATTTAACCGTTTATTATGAAGTAAATATGAAGAGAAGGTTGGAAACCTTTTATCAAGTTCCCAATATCATTCAAGTAGAGTTCGATGCAATTTATATTTAGTGTTTTAATTAAGTCTGTTTGCTCTGATACCACCCGAAATTTCGGTACGCTGATGATCTCTGAATGACTGTATTTTTTACAAATCTGCTATGTTTATGGTGCTTTATTTAAAAAAACAAGCACAGATATAGGAATGAAATATATTGTAAAGCTTAGTTCTATGTTCACTTATCATCTTCCATCTAATGCCGACTTATTTTGTAACTCCATTATCTTCTGTTACCCCATAAAAGTTGATCAGAAAACAAGAATTTGAACATACTTTCCGCCATTTTTGAAAACACAATTCAGTTTTAGTATCGATTTTATTGCTTTGAAGCAAAAACTGTGTTGAAAAATAACAAACCAGATAATAAAACAATATGGGAATGTTTATTTTACTAATTCGGCTAGAATTCGTAATGTAATTTCTTACTTTAATTTTTTTTTTTCACTATTTGATTATACTATCGTATAAGCAACAACATATACTATCCACCATTAAGGTATTTACTAAGAACCGATTGTGCATGCGTGTGACACCATATTTTACTATTTTTAAGTGTCCATACCCTCAAAATTAAGGCCCTGTTTTATTTAAGAGGGTCTTTCTGGTCAAACTTCCAATTTTCTGAAATTCTTAATACAACTTTGAGATATGGCAGTGGACACAGAATATGCTAAATGGCAGCTCTTTAGACACTGCTATCCCTAAACAGAATAAACTATAATAATAGGAAGAATTTACTCTTTCCATCCACAAATGAGCACACATAGCCAAGTTCACAGTACTCAGCTATGCCATTGAAGCAAATCATATTTTCTGGGCAAGGCAGTATCTTTCCATTCTCACAAAGAACACCATCATTGCACCTAACACATTCTGCCTGTCCTGTTGTGTAGGTGGTGAAGCCACTTCTACATGGAATCATTTCACCTGCAAGAAAACATTAACACATTATAAGCTGCTAGAAAGCAGTATGAAACCACCAATAAAATCTGTAACCACCTGTTAATAACATGCAATTGCATAAAAAGAAAAACTATGTGTCACTGCCCTTCTTGTGGTAAACATACAACAAGTCAGTGAAGTTAACCATTTATTCCAATAGATGTGATAAAAAGCTGAAAATACACAAAAACATTTGTAAGGATCTAATAGCAGACATAGTGTGGAATTTGATGGTACAAAGGTGTTTGTCAATAACTATATTCAAATAACAAAGACAAAGGAAGAGTAGATTTTATAATGTGTGAGTTTTTTATACATAAAATTAAGCTTTCTTAAAAAGGTACGAAACAGACTGGGTACGAAATGTAAAATGAAACCAATTTTGTGCGACAATCAATGTACTTCATACTTTCAAAAACTTAAACTTTTATAAATTGATTACATAGGATCAAAGGCTTATGTAAATAAAGAATACAGCTTACACTGTGAGGGGACAAGGATTAAAAGACTAAATATTTTAGTTTGTGGGAAAATCGTCCGCCTTTTTGCAGTTTTAATTAAGCACAAAGTCAAGAAATAAGTGAAGCCAAAGATCGTTAAACAATGAAATGGAAAATGCGGAAAGTGCGAGGTACCTACCTACGATTCCAGCACACTATGTACATTTACATAACTAGTACTTTTTAGAAAAAGGATATAAATAGAAATAAAATTTGGTGGCTTAAAATGCCTCTTTGTCCTTTCAATAAGAAACAAGAGCTGTTGAAGGACAGCACGCTCGACTATTCTCACTGCTTGACACTAAAGGGCTTTAAACCCTATACAACCATTGTCAATTACCTCCTCTTGCAAAATGAGGTAATGAAAGTGAAAAAGTATTGTATGTTTAGAGGCAATAATAACTAAATATACATACTACCTTGCTACATACTTATACCATATTTTTAAGTCTAAAAAGGGGCCATAATTCATAAAAAATACCTGTATTTGACTAACATCATAATTTCTAAAGTATAGTTAGTTTCAAGGCTAAACATCACAATCATTAGTGTAACAGAAAACTTAAACCCAAAGTGTCTGAACTCCTCTTAAGTTTAACTCAACTTAAGTTTAGCTTTGACTTAACTTAAGTTTAACTTCAACTCAACTCAAGTTCAACTCAACTTAAGTTTCACTTTAATTCAACTTAAGTGTAACTTACTCAACCTAAGTTTAAACTTAAGTGTGTGCTACCTTGCCGAAAAACTTTAACTAAATTTCTAAGTCAAAAAAGGGCCACAATTCACACAAAATGCTTGACACAGTTACCTCCTTTTGTAAGCAGAGTAAGCTCTTGATGATAAACAATTACTGTAAGTTTGAGGGCTATATCTGCAAGGGAAAGGTTAGTAGTGCTACCTAGCCAAAAAACTTTAACCAAATTTCTAAGTCAAAAAGGGGCCATAATTCACACAAAATGCTTGACACATTTACCTCCTCTTGTTAACAAAGTAAGCTCTTGATGGTAAACAAGTATTGTAAGTTTCAGGGCTATATCTGCAAGGGAAAGGTTAGTAGTGCTACCTTGCCGAAAAACTTTAACCAAATTTCTAAGTCAAAAAGGGCCATAATTCACACAAAATGCTTGACACATTTACATCCTCTTGTTAACAAAGTAATCTCTTGATGGTAAACAAGTATTGTAAGTTTCAGGGCTATATCTGCAAGGGAAAGGTTAGTAGTGCTACCTTGCCGAAAAACTTTAACCAAATTTCTAAGTCAAAAAGGGGCCATAATTCATAAAAAATGCTTGACACAGTTACCTTCTCTTGTTGGCAGAGTAAGCTCTTTCAGGGCTATATCTGGGAGGGTTAGGTGAATAATGTTACCTTGCCGAAAAACTTTAACCTGAACCAAAGCCAAAGCCGGGGCGAGAACTATAGCCCTCCTTATTAAAGTCGAGCTAAAAAAAAGGGTGCCATTGTCACAAAATAGACCAGTCTATGTGTGACCCTTACCTTGGCCACAGAGACCTGAATTAAGCATGTGACACTCCGCCTTATAATGGTCTACATTTATGCCAAGTTATATTTCTAAATCTCTAAATACATGTAGTTTTGCTCCAGACAAGCATTTTCCACTGACCTCTAGGTGTGACCTTGACCTTTGACCCAGTGACCTGGTTCATGTGTGCAACACTACATTTTATGATGGTGATCTTTTGTATCAAGTAATACTAAAATACCTCCAGACATGTAGAAGATATGCTCCGGACAAAATTTGATTTCATCATCTCTAGTGCCCTTGACCTTGCATACAGGGACCAGGATTATGTGTGCGTGTAATGCTCAGTCTCATGATGGTGAACATTTGTGATAGAATCCCTCAATTCATGATGACTAAATGGTCCATACTTGGGCGCAACACTACCACCTTTGATTGTGAACATTGGTACCAAGTATCCTTAAAATCCATCCATGCAAGTTGAAGATATGCTCTGGACACAACTGGACGCTGCCCACCCGCCTGCCATTGGTGTTCCCATAATACATCCCATTTTTCAAACAGGTATAAAAAAAAAAAGAGTGCCTCAGGCTCTGGGGATATTCACTGCTTAACTTGCTAGTCAATATTATGCTGTCTTGGGATGGGTCTCACCTTAGACTACTATATTTGAATAGTCTGATATCTTGCATGAAAAATACATGGAACTAATTAAGATATCTGTGTATCAAGTATTAAATGGTCAAGTGACAACAATATTAATATACAGCAGTAATATACAACATTTTAAGTTCTATTGTTTATTAACAGGATGAAACAAAGTCAGAAAGTCCATATACATAAACACATACATACATAATCAGGATTGCAGAAATGTTTCGGTCTGACCACCCGAAAATTACTCCCCATCTCCACCCCACCCTGCATTGGACCAACTTAAATTGATAACCTGTTGATACATGTATAGAAACAAGAAAAAATGTGCATTGTGCTGAAGCTAGCCACTTCATATATGCAAGAAAATTAAGCTTTTTAAAGCTACCGCCTTCAGTTTGATCAAAAACATACACATTTTAGTTTTTAAATTGATGTCGTGTGTACATGCATTATTATTAAATTAACGCTTTTGATGTATTTCGAGAAAATCTTGCTTTGCTACTTCCTTTCCAACCTCAAACAGTATGGAGCACAAGAAACACACTGCTAATTTAGCTCAAAGTAACTATGTCAAAGGCTTTTTACTTTCAAGCTACTTCAAAGGAGCCGACTTCTACGAACACGTGGGCTGACATAGGACAGCTGCAAATACATTACACTAAAGGATTTCATTTATTGATTGAATACTCTGATGGCTATCAATTATCAGACTTGTGTTTCATGGTCATTTGCTCTTTGACAAGTTTATTAGGGTGTACAGTTGTAACTGGAACAACTGAAATTAGCGAAGTGATTTACAAAGACGATCCGAGACTTATGTTGTGTGTTTGTTTTTGGCAGATTTTATGATTTTAAAACTGGCTGGATTTACATTAGGAATAGAGAACGGTAAATTTCTGGACTGAATGAAATGTGATTTTTTGAGATTGGAATCGGTCCTAGAGACTCTGAATCGGTCAAAACTGACGATTTGTTGGATTTCTGCAAGCCTATACATAATAATTGCGTCAATATTCATTGAAGAAACTTAAAATACTATATCATCTTACATCTCTATTACTTGAATTATTTTAGAAAAAACAAGACATGTCCACGGGCAGAATGTCGAGCCCGCTCATCTTAATTCAAACCTTAACCTATAAGCTTCAGACCAAGGAGAAAGATGTTTACATAGGTGAGATGTGCGCAACACATCCTCTCTATACCCAAGGCAAAATATTCACATTGCATTAACATTGTAGAAGTGACGCTCCGGACACGGGTTTTGAGCCGACCCTCCAAGTGTGACCTTGACCTTTGAAGCAGCCTACCTTGGTCTTGCATGTGACACACCATCCCATCATGGTGAACATTTGTATCAAACTATTTTGTTATCCTTCAAAGAATGAGCAAGATATATATCTAGGTGGACGCACATACTGACAGACGCACATACACCAAACCACCAAAAGTGAAAAGCAGCGACTAAGCGAGCTCAACCATTTCAAGCTCCTCTGACCACTAAGCATAATACTTCAAAGCATAAGCAAGATACAGCGCCAACAAACAAATTTTAATATTTTTATTTGACCTTTGACCTCTTGTGACCTTGACCATCATTTTGCGCGAGACAATTCAACTCAACATGGAGAACATTTGTGCGAAGTTATATTAAAATCCATCCATGTATATAGAAGTTATACTTGCAAATGAATATTTTATTTTGTTATTTGACCTTTGACCCCTAAATGTGACCTTGACCTTTGCCACAGACACCTGAATTTTTCAAATTCCGCTGACCACTAAGCATAATACTTCTAAGCATAAGCAAGATACAGCGCCAACAAACAAATTTTAATATTTTTTTTTGACCTCTTGTGACCTTGACCTTCATTTTGTGCAAGACAACTCAACTCAACATGGAAAACATTTGTGCTAAGTTATATTAAAATCCATCCATGTATATAGAAGTTAAACTCGCAAATGAATGTTTTATTTTGTTATTTGACCTTTGACCCCTAAGTGTGACCTTGACCTTTGCAACAGACACCTGAATTTTTTATGCAAAACTTCGCCTCACTACGGAGAATATTTGTCCCAAGTTATATTAAAATCCCTCCATGCATGTAGAAGTTACGTTCCGGACACAGGTTTGCGCTGACCCTCAAGTGTGACCTTGACCTTTGAGCAGCAGACCTGTGTTTTGTGTGCCACACACCACCCAATCATGGTGAACATTTGTACCAAATTATTTTGTAATCCTTCTAAGAATGAGCAAGATATAGACCGGACAAATCCGGACGGACGCACAGATGCTCATACACCAACTATATGCCAAAAGTGGCGACTAAGTTGAGCTCACCCCAAGCGGTCTTAACAAAAAATAATAGAAAAGCAGCTAAAAATCATGATGGCACTGCAATGCTTCCTGAAAATATATGCATGCAATATAAAAATACTTAAATTTATATACAAATATGACTGCTCTATTTAATTCCCCAGAGACATAATATTTTTAAGACTATCCTTTTAAATAACAAGGCAGTCTGAAGGACAGCTAAATCCCCTTCCGCAGTGGACATGAATGTGTACTTCTTGACATTTACCAACCATGACCTTGATGTTGTGCCATGCATATTATAAGCACATAGTCTCATGATAGGAATTATTTTTGCCAAGTTATTTAAAATATTCCATAAAGTCAAAAAGTTATTTAGAACATTTAACCTTGACCTTGGGGGTAGCAACCTGGATGTTGGATTCTGCATATCATGACTTAGTGGTGATCATTTGTGCAAAGTAATTAAAAAACTTTTCGTAAGCTAAGTTAGTAAGTTATAGAGCAGACGTGAAATGTGGATATTTGACCTTTAACTATGACCTTGACCTTGTGGGTAGCAACCCAATTATTGCACTCTGCATATCGTCTCATAATGGTGATCACTTGTGCCAAGTTATTTGAAAAAATTTTCAGCAGTTTAAAAGTTATGGAGCGGACACAAAATGTAGACTTTTAACAGTTGACCTTTAAGTGTGACCTTGACCTTGGGGGTAGCAACCCAATTATTGTGCTCTGCACATTGTCTTATAATGGTGATCACTATGTGCCAAGTTATTTCAAAAAATTTTCAGTAGTTTAAAAGTTATGGAGCGGACACGCAATGTAGAACACTTTTAAACACTTGACCTTTAAGTGTGACCTTGACCTTGGTGGTTCAACTCAATATTTGCGCTCTGCACGTCGTCTCATAATGGTGATCACTTGTGCGAAGTTATTTCAAAAAATTGTTCAGCAGTTTGAGAGTTACAGAGCGGACACTAAAGTGTTACGGACGGACAGACAGACGAACAGACGGAGGCCATTCCTATAATCCCCTCCCCTCTTTGCGGAAGGGGATTAAAAAAATTTCACTTAAGAAAAATTATGGACTGTGCTGAAAAAAATGGTTTTTATGTTTTAGTGTGAAAAAGTTATTATTTCTACACAGGAAAAACAAGAAATATATTAAGAAACAGAAGAACAGTCCATGAACAGCATATAAGTGACTAATCAACAAGACAATATCACAGAGACAAAATAGCTTGACAAGCTCACTAGCACAGATAAAATCATCAAGTTACTAGTCGATGTGCAGAACTAACATACGAATTAACTTGAAACAAATATGAGTAAATTCTTTCTTAAAGTTCTGTACTTATTCATCATAATTTAGACGACAAATTTAACAAATCGGTAGTTATGTGAGACTACTATGGCTAGATCTGGGGCACAATTAAGTTTGTTTCTGGCAATTAATTAACACTGAAACAAGAACCAGACAAGCAACACAATGATCAGTTGGTTTAGAAAACTGTGTAAGAAGCATATGCCTTGGTTTTTTTTTTTTTCTCTAAAATCATTAAGCTACTACCATTGAACGCCCACCCCCGCCACCCCCCAAAAAAAAACAAAAAAAAAACAGTAATATATCATATATAGATCAAGTATTTATAAGATAGTAACGGATTTTGTACAACATTTTTACAACATTTGTATGCTCTCAGATTTTTCCTGAAGCATTGTTTAGAGTCTGGAAAATGCTGACACAGAGAATACAAAGAGCACTATGTTCGTAATGAAGTGGGTGGGCAATGACCTTTGACCATGTCACCTCTAAGTGGCTCTGGCAGATAGAGCTCATCAAGCAGCCAGACGGAGCAAAACAATATGCTCTGGAGCAAAACAATATGCTCCGGGAATGAAAACACCAGAATTTATCATCTTTACTTCGCAAAAAATTTGCAATTGGTAAAGAAAATATCTCATCTCAGAAGCAGGGATGTGAAATAGATCTCAAGAAATAAAAAAAATAATCGGAATACTCCATTAAAAAAAATATTTCTCTTTTTCTTGTCTAGAATGTTTCAAGAAAATTCTCAGATTTCAGCTCATCTGTAGAAAATTTTTATACTAGCTGTAATGCTTTTTGCTGTTCTGATACTTAGTTTAAATTCATTTAATTATACTCACCTCCATAGCAATAATACCCCACCTCACACTCTTTTCTAATACCGAAACGGCACCAGTATCCTGGTTCACAAACATTTCCTTTATCAGAATATATCCCTTGACAGTAATATCTATCAGGGCAAATTAAACATTCTGTCTGGCCCCACTCAGGCTGGTATAAGTACTCCAAAGTAACAGGGTAAGAATATACAATTCGAAACCGTTTAGAACAAGCAAACTGTCGACCTGAAATATAAGATAAGTATGTAATACCCTTAAATGGGTGATTGTTTTTATATGTTACAAAATGTGGTTATTCCCCTCTGGTTGAAAATAGGACTTACTGTTAAATTCCAGTACTGTTGTTTTTTAGATAAAGTCAATATGGTGTAAGTGTTTTGTTTTTACATTTTTTTCGGTTTTGAACTTTATATCTGTACTTATCAGAATAGTGGGTTGCTTCAGAATCTTGCATGTATTGCTTCATCATGATTCACAAACCTTCAACACATCTATATCCTGCTGGACACAGGTTTCCTAGAGGTGTTGGAGTTACCTCCCTTATATTACAGTACCATCCTGGTTCACATGTGCCAGAAGGAGCGTATAGACCAGATGTTGCACAGTACTTCCCTTCAGGACAGGGGACACAAATACCATTGTCTTCATAGTAAGCCTGGGGGCAACTTGATGGTGAACCTAATAATACAAATGCTGTTTTAATGATTTAACCTATCACATATTTGAAACAATATATATCATATGTGCATTTCATAGAATAGATGTTCATATAACTGCATCCATAACATCATAATTTTGGGTAAAATTTTGTAACTTTCTTTAATTTCTGCAAGATTGCAAACATGTTATCCTTATCTTTATTTTATGTGTTCCTTGTGAAATAACTACAGGGCATTACCCAGTAATTTTGATATTACTAATAAAGCCATAAGACAAAGTGTAATAATCAAAATGTATAAAATATATAAACATTCAAATTTTCAAGCCATTTCCTGGTGCAAAAAAAAAAAAGACATTTAAATTTTAAAAATAATGCAGAATTGTCAAAACAACACAAATACCCTTCACCCAAACCTGCCACCATCCCCCTTTTACTTAATGTTAAAACATAAATAGATTACCTAAAGCTTTCAGCTTTAATGGAATTCTAATCATATCAGAAGTGCAAACAGACCTATCTCAGATACTGTGGTACTTGCTCTCTATCCAAAACATGCAAGGCTTAATTCCAGCTTATTTTTATGCTTTTTCAAGACTATTTGACTATATTTCTCATTTGCATTAACTTCTTTTACCCAAATCAAACAATATCCCAACAAATAATAGTTCATTTTTTTTGCACAGCAGACACTTTCTCAAAGACCAACACAACACCACAGTCACAACAGTGTAACTTCCCTTTAACTAAGATCCTAGTATACTTTTCAAATACTGCTCACTGTTAATGGAGGAGAAGTCTTAAAACCACAAAAATGTAAATTCTTGATGAATTCACTAATCATCTATAACTTTTATAACATTTAACCAGAAGTTTTAGCTTACTTGGTGGACATGATGATTTAGATATCTGGGTTGTCTCTGTACAACATCCAGGGTCGCAGTCTCCCGACGGACTTGTTAAACCAATACTATCACAGAATTTACCAACAGGGCATGGTATACATGAGGACTGACCAGTGTTTGGTTGGTAGTAACCTTTTCCACATGGTATCAATTTTCCTGAACAGGTTTTAATAGAAGTAAAATATTTGTTTCAATTTCAGTAACTGTATAGAAAGTTCATACTGTACACATTCTAAATGACTGTGATCAAATAAACTGAAAATTGAAAAATTTAGTTGTTACAAAAACATTCTTTCAGTTTTTTTTGCTAGTTCAATGAAAAGTGTGACTATAGAAATGTAATCATGTTTGTTGCCTATTCTAAGAATTGTGTTTCAAAAACAAGAATCAAATGTATTCCCCCTCACTTTTACATTATATAACAGTAATTTTTTTAGGCACTAACCAAAAAGAACAAGCAAAAGTTATTTGAAATGTTTAGGTTAAGAGAAACATTTGAGGCAAGACCTATGAATAACTGTGATTCTGCAGTATACTAGAATTTTATACAAAAACATCTACAATATTCAAAACTTGTTAGCAACTTTCGAAATAACTTTGTCAAAATATGAGTAAGTCTTTATGCCTTGATTCATAAAGTGATGGTTCAAGACAAACAGAAAATATACAGAAAAAAAGTACCATTTGGACACATGTGTCCAGCCAGACAACTCTTTCCAGCTGGCATAGAAGATGTCTCTCGTTTCTCACAGTACCAACCAGACTGACAATATCCTGAAGGTGCCGAAAGTCCTGTTCCGGCACAGTAACTTCCTTCTGGACAATCAAAGCACTCATTCATATAACTGTTTTGCTGATAAGAACCTTCCTCACATGTGAATTTTCTTCCTAGAATAAAAAACAATCAAGTCTAATTAATCTGTTATTCTTGGAGTCAGATCACTTTTGATTTGAACTTCTTTTGATATGGATGCATTGGTAACAAAAATCTGAGCCAGCTTAGCCAGACAGTTTAAGAAAGCTGAAGGGTTTGTTACAAATAATCTTCCCTGTATTAAAGAAGAATGTGAGGAATGCAATGGAACATACTAAATACCAAGTACAAGAAATTCAGTAGAACCAATGATGTTCCCCTTAGTAGCACTATTTCAAATTCACTGTTTTCGAAGTATACATTGAAGTAAAAATACTGCTATGACAAATAACTAATCACTGAATGTGATTTGCCCATAACACCACCTTGTCAGAGGCAAAAGGGGGGAAAAAAACTAAATAAGTAAGGTAGAGTTATAGGTCTTGCGTACTAAACTTCCTCACAAAATTTTCTATCAAACTTTTCTATCAAAATTACTAAGCTGGACACATCATTATCATGTAGGCATCACTTGTGCCAAATTATTTCAAAATCTCTTGATAAAGTTACAGAGTCGACACAATATATGGATGAACTCTAAGAGTGACCTTAACCTTTGAGTTACACAGTTGTATGCAATACATGGTCTCAATAGGTTTCGCATTTGTGTCATCTTATTGCAAAATCCCTTCATGCATGACAAAGTTACAGCCAGAAGAAGAAATATCCAACCCAAACCTTATTTGTGAGGGTATAAAGAAGGGAGACATTCAATAAACATGGCCAGGTAGTGTTGCGATTATTTAACACTGCACTTTCTATCATTTCAACTATTTATTGTTTTTAACATCAAGCATATATATTAAACAGTTTTTAAGTGATTCTCAGAATAAGCATCATTAAAAAAAAAAAAAGAAAGGTGTTGAAAAAGTTGGACAAAGGACAGTTATACTTCTTTTGCCGGCCCGGCTAGCTCAATTGGTAGAGCAACAGACTGTCAAACTTGACGATCCCGGTTCAATCCCCATCAAGGCCGGCAAAATTTCTCTGTGACAATTGATCTATAGGTCACTTGTCCCTCACCTCTGAAGCAAGTGAGAAAGTAGTCAGTCAATTCCGGAGAAATCGGTTGGATACCTAGGAACACTGGTTAGGTGGACTGACCTCCGGGATATGACCTTAGCTGTTAAACTGGCGTTAAACCCCAATAAAACAATTAATTTTGCACTTCCTCTGTTTCCCTCTATCAACAAAATCATTTGGATACTTTAGGAGTTATGATCCTGACAAGAATTAAACAAGTGCGTCATCCGATGGCCTTATATTCCTCTTAAGAGTACCACCATTTAAAACAGAACAGCCAATGAAGGAATGAATCAAGGTTAGTTCACCCAATGTTAAAGTTGCAAAATTGAACATCTGGTTCAAACTTCATTGACACAGCTTCAAATACAGTAAGTAGGTCAGTACTACAAGGTCAACGTCAGCTAAGCTCAAAGATATCTACATGCAAAATTACCAGTATCGTTCAAATTTACATACTATCGCTACAAATACAAAAAAGTAAATCAGGAGGTCAATATCACAAAAGGTCAAAGTTGAAATCTGCATGCACAATTATAAGTATGATTCAAATTTCCATCCTGTAGTTGCAAAAGAAAGAAAGTCAGTAAATCAATGTCAATGACATCTAAGGTCAAAGAAGAAATCTGCGTGCACATTTTTAAGTATGATTCAAATTTCCATCCTGCAGCTGCAAGAACAAGAAAATAGGTAAGTTGGTCAAGGTCAGTGACAGCTAAGGGTAAGTTGAAATCTACATGCAAAATAGTTGAAATATCTATACTTCAGCTTCAAAAAGAAGAAAGTAGGTCAGAAGGTCAAGTTCATGTTTGCTAAGGTCAAACTTTTAATGTACATACAAAATAATAAGCTTAGTTCCAATTTATATATTGAAGCTACAAAAACAAAGGAGTAGGTAAACAGGTCAAATTTAATGTAGGCTAAAATTGCATTTGAAATCTGCATGCAAAGTTAGAAGACTTAGTACAGTTCAAATTTCGAAACTGTAGCTGCAAAAACAACGAAGTTGGTCAACAGGTAAAGGTAAAAAAGGAATTGTTTTTCCATATAATTCTATATAAATTCTGTGACCTCCCCACCCCTATGTGGGGCTTAATTTTGACCCGAAGGGAATAATTTGAATAATCTTTGTATACCATCCTACATACCAACAGGAAGATTTTCAAAAATTTTGTATTTGAAATAAAACTGGGTGGGGCCCAGTTCCAACCAAAAGGACATAATTTGTTCGAACCTGGATATGGTCTACTAAACAATGCTACATACAAAAGAAATAATCTCCAGGGCATACAGTTTCAAACAGGAAGCCTTTTACAGATTTTCCTATACAACATTTTGTAAAACAATAGACCCCCCCCCCCCCACACACACACACTAACAGGCTGAGTTGATTTTGACTCTAATGGAACAAGAGATGTTTGTAAAACTTATATGCCTCTGCTAGTACCTTATCCCTAGAGGCAGCCATAAAAATATAGGAAGGTAGAAGGACAGAGACATGTGTCAGTACATTCAAGGGAGGATGAGAGGGGCTTCTTATATTAAAAGCTATTGGTCATGGCAAGCAGATGAATGAGAGGAACTGTAGATTATGTCAATGACACTTTGGTTATATAATGTATAAAGTTCAATTACTGGAGAACACAAAAGAGTATGGGAACTGCATGAGTAGGTAGGTAGTAATGTGGGTAGGTAGGAAGTTTTGAGGCAGAAAGGCCCAAGGGGGGTTCTCCAGTTATCAATCAGAATCTGTTTACTTCTTTATAGTGCTTGGCCACCGTGACCTTGGCTTTTAACCTAGTGACCTAAAAGACAACAGGGGTCATCTCCTGAATAGACCAACCTGCATAGCAAGTCTGTGAAGCCAATGCCTGAGGGTTCTCTAGTTATTGACTGGTAACCATTTTTCTGTTAATGGTCACTCTTGCCTTGAACTTTGACCAAGTGACCCCCAAAAGCAATATAAATCATCTACAGATTATTATCAACCAGCATTGCAAGTTTAAGGACCCTAGGCCCAAGCATTCTCTAGTTATTCATCAGAAATCATTTATTAGTTAATGACCAATATGATCTTGACCTTTGATCAAGTGACCCTAACAACTTTAGGGTTGATCTACTGGTCATTACCAACCTTCCTATGAAGTGTTAGGAAGCCTGTGCCCAGGAAAATGTAATGCAATCTAACAGGAACTAGATAACTGGATAACATTGTCTGCCTGTGTTTAATCAAGGAACTCGACAGCTTTAAAACAGTACAAACAGATACAATTTATGTCTTTAAAAAGTCTTCTGGACATTTGATTAATTCTCTAGGGTTACAATAGTACAGAACAGTAACTACTCTTCCAAGTAGAAGGTAATCAATTTACACCTTTTTTGATCAGCCACTTTTGACAGACTGAAACATGATCCATGATTACAAAGTTACATACTTCGACCAGTTTTTAAAAAAAAAAGAAATTTCTTGTTTGTTTCGTTTTTATACCCCTGCAAATTATAAAAGTGTCAATCCAAATAAGTGCTGGACAAGTGTTATCTAGAAATTTAACAAGGATTAAATTTTCCTGTATATGCCTTTTCCTTTATTTGCAAAAATAACAACAACAACAAACATTAAACACAAACTACAGAAGAGTATCTATTTGCATAGAAAAATGGTACAATGTTTGCCTTGCCTTGCAGCACAATCGTTTTCAATATTCTCACCAGCAGAAAAATAGTTACCTTAGAAATGTCAAGAAAATAGAACTTTATGGGTTCATGCTGGGCTAAAATTTCTTGTAGCCATGCTGTTAGCCAAATGAAAAAATGTAGCCAATTTAGCACAGTATTAGACAAAGGTTTTAGCCAACTGATAATTGTTTTAACGTTTTAGTTTGATACTTAAAATGTTTGTACCAGAAATTATGTATATAACTTATTCTTACCTTTTTTGATGTTCAAAATTTGGATAGCATGTCTTTTTCATCACTGAACCAGAGGTAAATTTGTTTAAATTTTGAACTTTGAAGTGCAATACCGCTGATAACAGTATAAACATAAAAAGGTCTATAAATTTTACTAAAACTCAATATCTGTATAGATGCAGTTATCAAATTTAACATTTTTCTGACTATTAGGAAGGTCTTTGCAAGCTGAAGTATAAAGTAGTATTCTCGGGAGTTTCTCAAAAAAAGGGTGTTGCACTACTGTTGATTTTTCTATGTGTTTATGAAGATCCACATGATCAGAACTTCTGATGCCTTTTTTTACATAATTTCAACTTACCGATGCATTTCTTCAATCACGCCTTAAGTCAAGTGTATTTTCATTATTGGAAGTCGCTAAAAAGCATTTGTCCCATAATCCTATGCTTAATCATTATGTTAGTTCTTTAATCAAAAACATAAATGAATTCCTTATGTCAGAGCAAATGATCAAATAAATATATAAAAACATTCACATTAAGATTTTAACTATACTGCATATTCATTTTTTGTAGCAACTGAAGCCCCATAATTCTGTAGCAAGTTCAACTGATATGAGAAAAGGGGAAAAAATATAGGATAATTCGTCCAAAAAGTGCTTTAACTAAGGTTTTAGCCAAATGGATTTTTTGTTACCAAATTTATGAATACTTTCACAAGTGATGAATATGGCCATCAGCAGCATGAGCCCTGACTTTGAACAGGTAACAGAGACCTAAAAATTGTTAAATTATTTGACATACATATATGATACAATGTGGCTTGGTGTCCTTACCATGATCAATCAGCACAGTCTGAAAGTTTTAAGACTACCTATAAATGATAAATGAGACTGTCCCTTCCAAACTGAATGAAAAACATGTCAGTAGCAGAAATATATGATACTAGGTGTTAAATAATAATCAGTCTTCTTAAAAACTTTACCTTTAGTGCAATATTCCCCTGGCCCACAGTGTTGTCCAGTTGGCCGAGCTGATGTCTCGCCTTCACCACAATACCATCCCTCATCACAATATCCAGCTGGCTGGACTAACTTAGATGTGTCACAAAACATATATTGTGGGCACCTTTTACACTTTGCAATCCCTCTCCAATGCCATTTTATGTGCTGAATCTGGTTTTGGTAAGTACCAGGAGGACACTCCATTGGCTCTATCATTCCAACTTGTAAAAGACAAAAAAGCTAGGATTTTAAAACCAGAGAAAAAGTAGTCTTATAAATGTATCAGTCTTAATGTTGGTCTCATTTGTTCCAAATTTTAGACTTCAGTTCTATCAAACTGCTAATTTTTGTATCATATTGAAATCAAAGTCATCTTATTAGTGGAACTCAACTGTATGACACAAGATCATCCACAATTTGGTCATTCTTGCTCTTCTCCAGTCGCAATATACTGTCAATTTTCTCAACAAATAACGAAACCACTAACTACAGTTTTCAAAAACATTTTGCAAAACTCTTATCGGGGTATTTTTGCTGTGAATGTTACTGGAAAGACATTCATGTGGTGCAGTAAAGAACAATCAAAAGTTTGTTTATCTATTTCTCTTGATGCATGTGACAAGTAAATAACTTGAGGGTATTTTTCAGATGTTCAAAAGCATGTATTACTTTATTCTTCAGTGTTTTCTTGTAACAGCTAAATGAAAGAAATTATTTTAGGCCTTTTTTTAAAACAAGAGGGCCATGGTCATACATGCCGTTTGCCGTTCTCCCGTTACTCGCCGGGTTCTCCCAATATTTAGACTCTTACCCCAGCGCCCCGGCGAAGCACCCAAATCTCCCAATACATCAACATTTTGTCTTGAAAGAAAAAAATCCATAAAATTTGTTGAATATACACTAAAGTCCAAGTTTGAATAAGTCAAAACCTTGACACGCGAGATCGATAATTGGTTGATTTTGTGACGAAAGTCGGCCCTTTCTTACGCGTGTTAGTGTTAATTGTCTGTAACATCTGGTCATTGCCTGGGGTAATACTTAGCGCTTGATTGACGTAATTGATGTTTGCAACAAGATGACACGTCAGGATTATTAAATATGATTATATGATACTTTTAATGTACTAGTTAATTAAAGATTATGTACCGACAGTTGAAAGAAATAAAATTATTGCTTGTTATGTTTTTTAGGGGTTTAACGCCAATTCCAACATCTAGGTTATATCTCGGCGGTCAGTCCACCTAACCAGTTTTCCTGGATTACTAACCAGTAATTACCAATTTCTCCGCAAGTGACTGACTACTGTTCCCACATGATCTACTCGGAATCAGGGGTGAGAGACAAATGAACATTAGACACAATGGCTGAAATCAATTGTCACGGAGAAATTTTGCCCTGCCCATGGGTTGCTTGTTGTTTGTTTTGGGGTTTAACGCTGATTTCAACATATATTATATCTCTCGGCGGTCAGTCCACCTAACCGGTTTTCCTGGATAACTAACCAGTAATTGCCAATTTCTCCGCAAGTGACTGACGACTGTTCCCACATGATCTACTCTGAATCAGGGGTGAGAGACAAATGCTTGTCTCTCTTTCTATTTAAGCTTATTTACTGTCGGTCCCTGAAGAGATTAGTTATTTTATGTTGTGGGGGTAGTGCAAGATACAGAAAGCATCCCATCCAGAGACACTCCTGGTTCTTTTGCATGCTCAGTGTACAGCACTGATAAATGGGACCTCAGTTTAACGTCTCATCCGAAAGACTTTTAGTAATGTTAGTGGAGGAGCCGGGGATCGAACTCGGGACCCCTGGTATACCAGAACAGCACGTTACTACTGGACCACATCCGCTCCTGACAAATGCTTGTGTTTGTCTTGTTTTGCTTTGTATCCAGATCAAAGGTAAGTATGACATTATTCTGGTTTCATTATAATTCAGAGAATTTTGTTTGAGTAATAATTTTGCATATAAGAATGAAGGAATCCTGAGAAATTTAAATTTTTTATACAAAGATTTAACTGTATCTGAATGAGCTCTTATGTAGAAATAAAAGGGAGGTAATTCATGTATGTTAATTTTTTAATTTTTGACTATTAAAACTTCTGTAGATATTGAAATTTATTTTGTAGAGTAAAATATGTACATGTATTTTAATTCTGAAATTAGAAATAAAAAGCAAAATCATTAGATTATATAATGCTGAAAATGTAAACTCTTAATTATACATAAACTATGTTAAATAAGGTATCATGTACAGTACACGCAGCGCTGACTTTGACGTTGTCAACATTGTCGCGGGGGCCGGTATCGTCTCCGGGTGGCCAGTCGCAGTGGACTGAACACCCGAAATTTCGGGTGTCCGCTAAAATAACCACCGCGACAACAGCCGAGGGGTATGAACACCGCGTGTCGCGGTGATGGAACGCCGCGTGTCCCCGCGATGTTTTGACTTGGAGATTACTGCATTTAAACATAATGTGCGTACAGTATTTGCACGTGGTTTTCATTTTACTCATAATTATTTTACTTACATATATTTTGTGGCCAACTTCAGTTGGTCAAATTAAAACCAAATTTCAAATACATTTCCGGTGTATGTTTATTGGGTACTTTCGTTTTTGGAATTGAAAAACGCTTGTTATTATATAGCCAAATCGATCAATAATTTTGTCAAGCGCCTAGACGATACAGAAGTTGAAAGCAGTTAAACACGTGTTGATTCATTTTCTGAAAATACACTCAACATTTTCCGGAAATAACTGCTTTGAATTGTCTTTTTTGTGTAACAAATAGGAGCGTTTGTACACAAATGCATCGGAATTAGAGAGGATTTGTTCGAATTTTGACTGTTTAAATTAGATCTATTAACTTTTCGCAGTTTGGTTATCATTTGTAATTTAATTGCGAGTGGATTAACGCAAACACGGCACCGATTAAAGACTTGAAATATATTAATTGCAGCAATTAAAGTTTATTAACAAGATGTCATGTAGGTGTGTAAATCTATTCATTATCGGCTGTTACTTTTCTACAAATACCCTCAATTATACAACCAAACATCGACCGTCAACAAACAAAAATTAAACCGGATGGGGTATTAAAAAAAGAAACAACTTCAACTAGTAATAATTACGTGTACTTTTTAAAAAAAAAAAAAAAAACAAATTTTGGGAAAGTAAAATTAAGTTGTGGCTTCATTTTTTCGGACACTGCAAACCGCGCGATCCGACGCCGCGACACGCCGCGGTACTGAACACCGCGAACGGCCGCGCTGACCACCGCGTTTTATACGAATGAACACTCGACGCGGTGGTCATTTTAGTCCTCAACGCGGACAGTAAAATCGCGGGGACGGGTGTTCGTTGTCAAAGTCCGCGCTGCGTGTACTGTACAACATCAGAAATACATGTTTTTTTTATTTTCATTATTACCCTGTTGTGATGCCCAAAAAACCCGGCGATTTTCCACAAGTCTCCCATCAATGATCCAACCCTAAACAGCATGTATGGCCATGGTGGGCCTAAAGCACTTCCCTGAGTATATATGCATGCAATATATACATATTCAAATTAAGGAAGATAAGCCAGCTCTTCGTAACCAAGTTTTTATACAGATTGATATAAGTTTTAAACTTTATGTACAGAGGTATCCAAAGAACATTTATGAAAAATTATTATCAAATCAAGCAAGAAGATTTTTTAAGTTTTCCCTAAAGACATTAGGAAAATAAGTTGTGCAATAGCAACAAAAGTTCTAGATGGAACTCAATAAGTTTTCAAAACTAAAAGGGAAAAGAACATTCATGTTAAGTTAAGTTTAAAAAGGTGTAGTGGTTTCACAGATGTTGATTGAATGCAATTGTTGTTGGACAGACGGATGGATGGACAGATGGACGGACAGTCAATACAGCCTATCAGCTCAGGCAAAAATAGGTGATAGAATTTGCAATCTTATTTACCATTAGGCGCATAGTAACCTGGCGGGGGTTCTTTTGGTAGACCATTTTCAGGACAGTAATAGCCTGGTAAACAATCAGCCACTTTTGCAAAACAGTACTTCCCTGCTGGACAGGTTAGACAGTCATCTGCACTTGTGCTGCCTGAAACAAGAAATTGGTTTAGTAGAGTTGACAGATTGTTCCTGCGAAATATTATAATGGAAATTGAAAGAACTTGGGCTCATATTCATGACCTTCAATCAGGTAGGAGCTATAATGATTTCAAGTCAGCAAACCTACTAATGCCACAGTGGGGTAAACATTTTAATTTTTTTTTTTAATTTCGGGTCCAGTTTCACCTGCAAAGATAAAATATACTAAAATAATAGGACTGACAGACGTTATAACTATGCTTCTGATAAAAATTCCCATTATTCAAACAGCTAAATGCAACCACTTATCTACACATGTGCATGAAACAGCAACAGTTTCACTAACTTGATCATACATGAACTAAAAATGCAACTTAACCTTGGTCATATGATCGAGCATACCATGATCTGTTTGGCCCTCTAATCTGCAATGTTTATTCATGGTCTCACCTCTTAAGTCTTCAGTAAGTTCCAGTAAGTCTAAAATATATTCCCCTGGAAATGATGAATAGATCTGACCAAAATGACTGCTGGACGAGATGAGTCCATCAGTGAAATTTAAAGAGAATTTTAAAAATTATGAGAAACTAATAAATGAATACTAACCTGTTTTATAATTGTAGAAACCATATCCACAACTAAATACCCGCACTATATTAATCAAATCAAATTTTGCACAGAATGTATGTGGTCTGCACATATCTGCAAAGACCAAATCACATATGAACAAAATACATCTAAATGTACGTATTTTACACACAGATTAATCATTACCACATTAGGGAAACATTTAACATCATGTATTCATTCCTGGCTGGAGCAAGAACACAAATCTGTCCTATCACTTAAAGTTGATACAAAATAGTTAAGTCTTGGCATCCTTTTCTTATATGGACAGAAACAGTAACTCCTGGCCTCAAGATTAGAAAGCATTTTTGTACTCAGGCTGAAACAGTGCTCAGATTTCCCATGCTTAAAGTCGGGATGTTGTCAGTATTTTTCAGAAAGTTCTATAAAAAGTGGGAAGACCAAAAGCCAAAATATTTATATCTAGTCTTTAAATTATTTTTTTTTCTATGTTGTTTCATGAACAAATGAATTAAGCTTCATTTTAAGGTAGAAACAAAAACTGTTGATGTCTTATTTTTATAATAATATAAACAATAACTTTAGGTGTAATTATTATTTTAAGTAGGACAAAAACAATAACCATTGTGGTCCTGTTATTGTAGGTACTAGTAGTGCACAAAACAAAAATATATAACATTTGGTGTTCTATTGTTTAAAATAGGACAAAATAATACTCAGTAATTGTTACTGCTGGCCTTTCGTTTAAAGAATAAGACCCATAACTCTTGCTGAATTATTCCTTAATGCAGAACAACATATACAAGCAGTCACTCTATAATTTTGTTAGTATTATTTTTTATCAAAGAATGGCATGAACAATAACTCTTTAAAATTCTTACAAGCAGAACAAGAACAACTAAATTTATTTACTGCTCTAATTTAACAGAGCAAATAGGTAACTCTTGATTTATCATTCTTTAAAATTGGATATGAACAATAACTCTTGATTTCATCTTCCAAAAAGTAAGACAAGAATGATTACTATGCTGTATAAAGAGAATTCACATTCATTAAAAATGACAATATACTTTACAACTCAGATTTGTATCAAGGATCATTGAAAATTTTATAATATATAAGACAAAGCAATATGGAAGTGATCTTAATCTTGACTGCAATTTTTTCGAAAAATGGTATACAGTAAAAACTCATGATGCGACCAACTCAATATACAGACCAGCTCAATATTACGAACATTTTCTTCTGGTCCCGATTTTTTTACTATATATTCTATTGTTAGTTAAACTCAGTAATAAGACCAACTCAATATTGCGTATAGCGACCGCAATTTCCGGTCATGAATGAGAATACAAACCTTTTTTGAACTCGAAATTACGACCGCGACCAGAACGGAACAAAACGGGCAGCTGTTGACTTTAGCTATTCATCAAAGGTCGAGGTCGGCAAACTTGTTTTCACAAACATGTACATAATGGGCACCTCGTGTTAATCGATGTTAATTGATAATTTGACAGGTCAAAAGGATCCAGGTGTGGATAATTTACTTTAAGGTTGGTAGTTATCGGTTTAATTGTTTATGACACCCTTATTAGAGTAGACTGCGGCTTACTGCACAATAAATTTTCTATTGTTATAGTCACTAATTGATGCGCAAACGAATTAATGCAACACTAAAATCCAAAATTTTGTGAGATTTACGCATCACTTTACTGTGCATATTTATTTTGATTGAATATGATCTCTTTAGTTAAGAAATACAAACATGAAAGCCGAGCAAAAGTTACTTAACAGACTGAGAGAAAAGTATACCCAAACAATATTTTTTGCAATTTATATAGATTTAGCCATATATTGACCATTATTCCGATCAAATCATTAGTTATCAAAGTAAGGACAAATAAAACAAATAAGTTATGCTCAGTGACACTACAATTGACGCAAAACACACACTGGGTCGATGAATCTACCATACACCTTCATGTCATCATCTGAACTCAATTTTAGGACCAACTTAATATTAAGACCACTTATTGCTGGTCCCAGAGGTGGTCTCATTATTGAGGTTTTACTGTATATAACTTATACTTTGACAATATATTTATGAATGAAGTTTTTCCTTCATGGGTAAATATTCAACATGAGTTTAACTACAGCCTGAGAGCTAACGCTGAATGCAATTAATACGGCTACTATGTCCTTGATGGAGACAGGAATTACTTTTGTGGAAAAAAGTAACATGTAAAAAGAAATTATCTCTAATGAAAAGAAAGACAACATTGTACAGATAATTGTATCAAGTAAGATTTTAAATCATCAGAACAAGTTTGAAACTGGTAAAATGAAAATAAACTAAAACTATGTAAACATTTAGTAGTCTGTGCCAAAATTTGAAATCAACCTGTATTTAATGATGTTACATTTGAGTACAAAACATAATTACAATCCACTGACTAATTACAATCCAATTGACTCCTTAAAGAGTTATCATCTGGACACCATCTCTTTGCAAAATAACAGATAAAAATAACTATGTAAATATTTAGTGGTCTGAATCCAAATTCAACTCGACTTTCATCTGTGTATCAAAAATAATTTCAATCAAGTGACTCCTTGAAGGATTATCAAGTGTAAACCTTTTGTGTGTGTGTGTGTGCATAACTAATGATTAAAAGGAGCCATAACTATGAAAATATTTAGTGGTTTGAACCAGAACTCAAACTCCACCTGTATTAAATGATGTAACATAAGTGTACCAAAAAACTTTCAATCCTCCTTGAACAGTTATCATCTGGAAATGATTTTTTTGCAAAACTGAAGATGAAAAGGTGCCATAACTCTGTAAAAATTTAGTGGTCTGAACCCAAATTCGAACCTGACCTGTATTTTATGATGTTACACCATACATGTGAACTCTCCCGATTCTTGCGGTAGACTACCGATTTTAGGCAATCTTAATCCCCCTCCCTCTCGGGGCTTACATTCTACCGACTTTTTTCATAACTTCGCCCTCCTCCTCCCCCCACCCACCAAAAAAAATTACAAACACTTGAGTGATATTGATGAATGCAAACAACATTTTGACTGGTTTACCGATAACACTACGTGTACCATGCTGCTGTATTGGAAAATGAGACCCAGTCTAACTAGAACTATCACCTTTTTTTTATCTTTAGTAACAGTGACCTTGACATTGACCTCAGCAGCCCCAAAGTAGAAACTGACCTGAATTGACCTATGATGTTAAACCTGTGTACCAGAAATGTTTAAATCTGTCAAGCCTTTCATGAGTTATTATCCGGAAACCAGTTTTTCTGTTTTTAGTTTAAGCGAACAGTGACCTTGACCCAACTGGCAAAATTTTCAATCCCAAGCGTCGTCTTCATAGAAGCTACCTTTACGGCAAATTTCATCACAATACCTCATTCCTAACTCAAATTATTGAGCAGAAATCATTTATTTTTTTTTTAGTAACAGTGACCTTGACCTTGGCCCCTACATCAAACTTGACCTGTATCCTGTGATGTTATACCTGTGTACAGATAATAGTTTAAATCTGTCAAGATTTCATGAGTTATCCTCCGGAAACCATTTTTCAACCATTTCATTATTTTTAGTGACAGTGACCTTGACCTTGGCCCCACCAGCGCCAATACTGAAGTTCATCTGTATGTTATGCTGTTACATCTGTGTACCAAAAATTGTTTAAATATGTTAAGCTATTCATGAGTCATTGCCCAGAAACCGTTTTTCTATTTTTAGTAACAGTGCCCTTGACCTTGGCCCCACCAGCCCCAATATCGATGTTACACCTGTGTACCAAAAAACTGTTTAAATCTGTCAAGCCATTCATGAGTTATTGTCCGGAAACCGTTTTTTCTATTTTTAGTAACAGTGACACCTGTGTACCAAAATTTTTTTTTTAATCTGTCTAGCCTTTCATGCGTAATCATTCAAAAACCACCATTTTTCTATATTTAGTAACAGTGACCTTGACCTTGACCGACAAGCCCCAATATCGAACTTGACCTGTATCTTGTGATGTTACAACAGATACACCTGTGTACTAAACATTATTACAATCCACTGACTCCTTCAAGACTTATCATCCGGAAATCATGAAATGGACTGACAGATGGACAAGCTCAATCCTAAATACCCCCCCACACACACACACACACTTTGTTTTGGGGGGGGGGGGGTATCATAAGAATCAAAAAGATCTTGAAATTTATCAAAGAAATCATAAGAAATAAACTAAACTAAAATTAACATTTTGACAGTTTCAAGATGAGGCCAAAACGTCAACCTACAGTGTTCAGAAGGTGTTCCACTGATCTTCAGCTGACAAAAACTTTATCCAAAATCATCACAGAGATGATAAAAAAAAAAAACAGTATGACCAAACTAAAGGAAGACTGAGTCAACAAGAGCTATGACTGGATGTGTAGAATATCCCCAGGTACTGCCTTGACACAGTAATCCGATCACACTTCTACAATAATTTTGAAATAACAATGTAGTAAAAATTTACTTTGTTCAAAAGACCAAATCATAATACTTTTACAATCATTTAAACATAAAACAATACTGTAAGAGTGTTTTGGTTCTTTGACAAAATGTTCAGAAATAAATCAGTCTTGTTTAGTAAATGGACATTCAAATATGTTTGCTTGTTTGTTTGCTTGGGGTTTTAAGCTCATTTCCACCTCGTAACATATAGGTTGTACTATAATTTAACTGAAAGCTGGTAAGTTTATCTGACTATCTGACTAACTTACATACGTGTGATAACTTCGGTAACTCAAAACTGGATTTTCAGCTGGATTTTTAGCTTGAAAACTGGAATTTTTTATCGACGCGTTTTCGCAAAAAGAAAGACAAGAAGAACGTACAGCAAAGAAAACTAGTGAATTTTTTTTGTTCTTATTGAATGCATAAAGGTTGCACCACTTTCAAAAGGCATAATCTGTTCCCTTAGCACACTTTTCTATCCATTTATATTCAGATTCCAACTGATGATTGAGTTTTGTTTTTGTCCTTACTAGGGTCAAAATTTTGGGAGAAGTGACTTCTCCATAGGACAAGATTTGGGAGAAGTCAGAATTTTTTTTTAACAAAATTACAAACAATCTTAAGATGTAATTTATGTTGATTCATTATAATTGTTGCTTTCAAATGTAACTACACAAAAATATTCAAGTCTTAGAGAAAAGGAAACTTTTTCACTGTTTTCTCTAAATATTTAAATACGGCGGCGTCGCGGAAACATATGACAATCGGAATTTATCTGAGATTTTCACTCGCTGCTTCATGTTTAATGACAAAATATTTGCTGAAATTGGTTTCCTTCAATTTGTTAAGCTTGTCTTAAATCTACTTGACCTTTTCTTTTAAATAAATCCGATAATTAAAACAGAAATACCAAAAAGTATTTCAGCCATTTTAATTTGTAATTCATACACTAAATGTGTTAATTGTGTATCGAGTGTCAACACGGGTTTAAATCAGTTGAAGTAGTGAAATGCACTCTGATTGGTCAATGCTTGGAAGGTAGTATGTATTGATCGCCGTTTATGAGTATAAGCTCCGCCCATAACCCGAGCTGGGCAAGTTATTGACGTCAGCAAATGAAAGTTTTTTTTTTCTTCTAGATTTTAATATCGGCAATTTTGAGTTAATACCGGGACAGCTGGAATTGATGTTGAATAACGGGATTTTTCAAAATCCTGCCAGGATATCACATGTATGGGTTACTCACAGTTACTCCATAAGAAATTTTACAATTGTGAAGTGAATTGAATGGGTCTGGTTAAAACGCAGACGATATAGATATAGAGTAGTGCAGACCACATAGGTAAAGAAGGCTTCACACCTTTGCAGAGCATATAGATAAAGAGTAGTATTGGAAAACGCAGACAATATAGAATGTGTTAAGGTGTGAACTACTAATATTGCTGTTTTTATAAAGTAAAATACTTATGTTTTATGATAATCTGAAATAAAATTATTTATTTCAAATCAATTTAAAAACAAAAGAACACAAAATTAAATATAAAATATTTTTTAATATAATAAAAAAATCAACCAATACATTTCATAACAATTTTCATCTTTATATAAATTTCATAAAATAACATTAAAGGGGCACTGTAAAGTTTATGTCAATAAAAATTTCTGTCTGTCCTTATAATCTATAGAATAATAGTTTTGAAAAAAAATCAAAAAAATCTGAACATTTCATTTTCAAGTTTATCTAAGAAAAGTTTCAACACATTTAAATTTAAACACAAATTTAATTTTAAAAAATGACAATACATAATCTGTGTAATAACTGATTTGAAATTTAACCCTTACCAAGTTTAAATCAAGATATAATTATCTTTTTTCCACTACTTATGTCAACTTAAAGTTATATTATATGGCTCCTGAAATAGATAAAAATTAACCCAAAAATATAGTATTATGCGATCATACACAGTCACCAGGAAAGTAGATTAGCTTACTAACACCTACCCCATAGTGCTTTTATAACTTAATTGACAGGGATCTGTTTATTGTACAACCCCATAAATGACCCAATCAACACTTTCCTCAAAACAGTAGCTTTAACAATTAAAGGCTAAGTTTAAATGAAATACACAATATATAAATTTGAAGACCCATGTAATTGATATTTAATCATATACCCGCATTTATGTTTTCATAAGTAATTAGCTGTGGCTTGTTTATTGCGCAATCCATAATTGACATAATCAACAATGTAGGCTCAACAGTAGCCTAAGTGAATTAACACTTGGGGAAAACAACAATAATCTTAAACTTAAAGAAAATCTTTAGCAGAATTGTGCTTTATTGTAAATGTTATTGTATGGTACTGTTTTATCAAATTCAGACATTTTCAACATCATGACTGTAAAATTTCCCTCGCACAGAATGACTTGATATATTTGAAATAATTTTCTCCTCAAAGCTTTCCCTATCACAAATGCCATTATTGTTTTCTTTCCACTGAATAGGCCTTACAAGAAATATTCACTGTTCAAATTATTTAATGTTTTAAATAATTATTTCAGCACAAGTTAGTTATCTAATATAATCTTTTATTATAACTGTATTTAAATCTGATTTCAAAGAAATAAATATCAACCACAACAAAATTAAATATTATGTTGCTGGTGAAATACATGATGTATATAAACAATTAAAATGAAGCATTAGGTTTTATACTTACATCCAAATTACTCACAACTTGAACCATAACTGAGTGTGAAGATTTCTTTCTTTAAAAAAAAAAGCTAACTGTTGATAATTACTCTTTTTATCTGCTTTCATGATGGTCTTATGTCAATAAGATAAGAAATTTATTTATTATTGTGACATGCAGGGCTCCTAAAATTTTGAAATCTCAATCGGTCCGAGACCTCGACCCCCCCCCCCCCCCCCCCCGAGACCAAGAACCAACAAAAAATAAAAATAGAAACGATTTATGGGCAAAGAACAATTTGAGTTATGATAGTGTTGACGTCGCGAAAATATGTGTTTTTCAAAGCGAAAGTAGAATTAGAGCTAATTTTACATCAAACTAGTCACTGATATTTTAAAGTGTGCTTTGTGCTGCAGCTAGCCACTACAATTACTATTAAGCCATTAATGAAATTAAGCAGACGACAGTTATCGTCTATTTCGATGCAAACTCCTCGCACCGGTTACGTCACGCTTTTCTACTTTAACTGTTTTCTGTACTGATCAGGGGAAGTAACTGCTGCGTGGAGTTTGATTTCGATGAAATTATATTTCACAGTTTGAGCCGGTCAACTTAATCGATTGGCCAGCTGCATATCAAGCACACTTTTACTTGTTTACAAGTTCATTGGCGACAATTGCCGCGCGCAAAAGTGACAGTTTTATGGTTTTATGATAGGTGTGAAGTACCGGATTAGCGATCAATTGAGGTTTTGGTGTGAGATTTTGACTGTTTTATGAAAAGTTAGACAGATTTTTTTTTTTTGGAAATTATCTGGACCGATTTTTTATGGACTTTTGGACATCGAAATCGGTCCATAGAGATAAAATTCGGACAAAACCGGCAAATTTTCGGTTTTCGGGAGCCCTGGCGACATGTGTTATAACAATTTCAATGTATATATATATATATACATAAACATACAATTTACACCCGGCCCAATGGACCTATATGACACCTTATTAGAAATATTTTACAGAATTTAAAGTCATGTGAATCAATATCATAAATATTAACAAAATAAAGTAAATGCATTGTGAGTCTGATCAAAATAGGGAACAAGTTCTGTAATTAAGATAATAGATTTTTCATTATATAAATCAATCATTTGGTATATTTGGTAACTACTGTGGTCTGTAATAAAACATTCGATTGCCAAAAATCTTGGGATTTACTTAATAATGATTGAAGAAGTAGCCGATAAAATTATTATGTCTACCTAACGTGAATATTTCATTCGTACTTATTTCATACTTTAAGTTTATTATTGTGTCTTTTAAATAGCAAGGAAACAAAACAAAATGATATTATGGCCTTATATATACGTATAATATAAAAATTATATTTCAAACTATTTGAGTGTCTTTATACAAAAATAACCACCTTTTGTATTATTTTAACATATTACTGTGTGCAAAAATTGAAAAAGTATTACAGGTCTCAATACAAATTTGATTTTAGTAGAAACTGTTTCATGTGTGACATCCTTATTTGAAACGAAAATTAATAAGGACGGCTGCTGAAAAAGTCATAATATGTAATCAATCCAATAAAGAGACTGCCTTGAATTTTAACAAAAACGAAATATTCAAGGCATTTCCGTAGATATAAAATTCATAATTCTGAGACTCTACATCCATTTTTATACACAGTATGTATCATAACATTAAAAAAGAGTATACCGTATAACGAAGAAAAATAAGTAAGATCAAACCATTCTAGTCTGCAAAGAAAACAATCCCATTAGTAATTAATAGAAATTAATAAATGTTTTTCACTCGGTATTTGTTCCTATTTAGCATTTAATTCTATTCTTTAAAGTTTAGTTTTATAAACCACCTTCAGATCTATTTCCAAATTACTTAGTATTTATCACAGCTCTGACAAAAACACTTATGATCTTGAGTAATTTTATACACATTCCAAAGTCAGCAAAATGCATCACTTAAATAAATACTTACAAGTATACTTTAAAAACAAATTAAATTTCAAGCAGAAGCAAAAAAAATCAAATACCGTATCTTTTCTTTATCATCCTCATTTATAGATACTATGCTATATTTCTTTAAGAAAACAATATTTCAACAATATCTATATTGTCTGCGTTTTCTGTTACCCTTTTTATTACATATGGTCTGCAAAATGAAAACCCCTTCTTTCCCTATGTGGTCTGCACTACTCTATTTCTATATCGTCTGCGTTTTAATCTGTGCCGAATTGAATTCAATGCAGTTTTCTCAATTACATCACCACAGAAATTTTTTATGATTCCTGCATTTTTTTTTTAAATAAATGAAACAGCAGCTGATAATAAAAACATAAATTTAAGTTAGTCTTATGAAAACAAAAAAAAAAAACACCAAAGGCCTTTAACCAAAGCAGAATGTGCTACAACTATGCTACTTTTGCCTATGGCTGGACTGACAGACGTACTGACAAACACATATAAATCTGGTATAGCCCCCAGAAATTCTATTTGGTGGTAAGATTCAATCTCACATACAGTTGCTGAGAAATAGCTTAGACAATTTGAAAATTTATTGGGCTGGAACACAACAATGACATGTACAACTAAGCTTGGTGCTTATGTTCTTTGCAAAGCATTATTAAAATCTGTCAAGTAGTTGGAATTGTTCGAACAAATTTATATATAAAACAAGAGCACCACTGGGCAAAGCATTAGATGCCCGAAGGGTGTTTTTTCTAAGTATGATGCATTTGTGATATAAGGGAGGAAAACTTAGGCTTTAAACATAAATGATTTGCTTTAAATTCTGAATTGTTTTACCTTTGACTTACTGACTCCAAAACCAATAGGGGTCATTCACTCAATGTGTACAACCATTACTAGTATATGAATTTTGAAGTCTCTATGAAAAATGGTTGTTCAGTAACAGGGTGTAAATGATTCTAAGCATTTAGGTCTCTGTGACCCTGACCTTTGACATTCTGATCTAAAAATGTATAAGGGTCATCCACTCAATGTGTGCAATCATGATGTAAAGTTTGAAGTCTCTATAACAAATGATTTTCAAGTTACATGGTGGAAATGGTTTTCAATGTTAAGGTCTATGTGACCTTGACCTTTGAGCTACTGGCTCCAAAATCAATACGGGTCATCCACTCAATGTGGGCAATAATCACGTGAAGGTAAAAGATTGTAGGCGAAAGGGTACTCAAGTTATTCCCCAGAAACGAAATTGCTAATAGATGGATGGACGGTGCTTTGACCTTTGAGCTGAAGACAGATGAAGATACATTGTAAATCCTTCAAAAGAAGTAGGGTTTTTTTGACAATTTGACCTCAAGGTCAAGGTTACTGCTTACCTGAGTCAGTGACCTAGTTTTTGATGAATTTGCAAAATGTGGTAATGTTTTCCATTGAATTTTACTGGTGAGTTTGTTGTCAATTAAATGTTTCAAAACCATCTGAAATTTCTAAAGGACAACTGGAGAGCTTAATTAACAGGGCAACTTTTCTGAGCAAGTTTCATGAGGACTGAATAAAAAATGTGTTCCATTGAGTGTTCATTCAAAATGTTTTCCTTTGATGATCTAGTTTTCAACCCAAGCTAAGTTTACAATAACAATCTATGTTTACCTTCTGAATCTACTCTTTTCAACACTATCGGCAGATATTTGTCTGAAATGAAAAAGTAATGAAATTCAAAGTCAAATTTAAAACTGGCATAATGCATATAACAATGCAAGCTCCTCAAAGAATCACTGTCTGAGAAAAAAACATAGGCAAGTGGGCTAGGATGGCCCTTTTATCGCTCATCTGAAAACATCTGCAACTACTTTCATTCAAACACCAATTATTTAAACTTTCGGCATTGTGGTTTCTGACAGAAAGATTTTCACCTACGTCAGTCCATATAAAACCAAGTGACCCCTGGGGTGTGGCCAATTTTTATTTTTTAAGCATTGCTGACCTTGACCCTGTAGTGACCTTCAATCCAACCTAAGGGAAAATGTCCATGATACATACATACCAAATACATCAGACATCGGTCAATAAGTGAAGACTCAGGTAAGTGGTTTGTAAGATTATCAAAGCTGTGAAACCGTGCAGACATTGCAAAACAAGCCTATTCTGGTTGCCATACATCTGGAACCAATGATGGAGTCAGGCTGGTTCAGAAAAAAAATAGAAATGTGTCCAAAGGACACAGATGCCCCCGCTAAATGACACTGGACACAAACTTGATAAATTAACATTGTGGGCAAACATGTCAATATGACATAAAATAATGACAAGGCAAAATATCAGGTATTTACCTTTCTAACTATTGTTACATGTTAGCCCTTCTAGAAGACAGCATAAGCAAGGCTTTAAAGTTAAATATGATAACTGCTGATTTCGTCTCCCACATAACTCCCCTAAGGGGCCCCATAGAGAGATGACGCAGCATCGACCACAGCTCATCAGAACGAGGCTAAGACCAAAGGCTTATCAGTTAAAAATTTTTTAGTGACCATTAAAATCGAGAAAAGTAGGCGGTGGGTGAATATTAACGGATTTTAAAAGGCACTTTATTAAACAGGAGATTTTCCATTTACAAACTGACCAAACTTGAGGTAAGATTTCATAATTATTAATTGCATTATAAAGAAATTTTAATTGTTCGAAACAGACGTCGGGAAAAATTCTTTGTTCTAATATGGAAACCCGAAAAATTTCAAATTACGAGTGTGGAGCCTGCTGGAAGCGGGAAGACGTGAAACGCACATCGGCGAATGACCGAGATCATAAAATTGTATGTCTCTACTTAGAATACCAACAGAAGATTGCGTGAATCGCAAGAATCTTTTTGTTGTTATATAGTGTCCCGAAACGACCGCACTTCCGGTCATACGACAAAAATCGGGTCATTTTTATTAATCATGAATTGATGTGAAGTGAACACATATCTTGATTAGCGTGAAACGCAAAATATTTTAAAGTAAAAAATTGGGACAGTGTGAATCGCAAAATAGGCTGTTGTTTTTTCGATTTTTGGTGAAAAAATGGTCATTTTTCGGCCCAAAAGTGGGGGGTGGGCGTTTATTAGAGCATGGGCGATTAATAGAATGTTTACGGTATAAAAATTTTTATAAGTAAAGCAGTAAAACGCATGTGTGAAACACGTGACCTTTACATTTTTCAGAATGGCGTCTGACCGACAAAAATTGGCAGACGGCCAGGGCGGAAGTCACCAGTGTCTAGCTAGTAGCCAGAATTCCAAGAATTTGGAAATACGATGTCGTCCGTAAAAACGTTAACGGAAACCGTGGGGTCTATACAAAAAGAGTTATCGACGTTAAAAAGGAGGAGGAGCACAAACGACAGCGATGACGAGGCATGTCCAAAACAGAAAAAGGGGAAGAAAAATAATGACGGGGAATTGGTAGCGCGGAAAAATGCAAACCAAACGCCGACCGGAAGTACCCCTTGTACATCCACCGAAAATGGATCGAAACCCGCAAACTAAAAACATTCAAAGTACTGTCGAGGATGCGGTGTCGTCGGAATCGGACAACAGTGAAGACGAATGGGACAGTTTTGTGGCAAAAAATGAATCCAAGGAAGAAGATGGGGACGATTTGGATGATTTGGTTTCTTTTTTTGAGGAACAGCAAGATACGGGAGAAGATATTTCAGAAAAATTAGCTTCCATTCTGAATAAAGGGCTTCGTGGTAAAATGGACGGGACCGAAGAAGAAAAACTAAAGAAATTTCGGGATGATTACAAAAGGCCGGGAAACGTCCAGAACATGCAGATCCCAAAGGTAGATGATATTTTATGGAGAAATTTACGGAAGGACATGAATATTTACATCAGAGGAACATCAAAAATATAAGTTTTGGTTTAGTACCCGTAATACGAGCACTTGAAGCCTTGATAACTGACAAAGATCCAGGAGAGGCACAGAAACACTTAATTAATGCAGTAAAAATTTCGTGTCTAATGGTGAAAACAACCAATGCTATAAGAGCTAACAACATAAGGAAGGAACTCGAGCCAAAATTCAAGGCGGTTTGCAATCAGCCACCATCAACAGAACATTTATTTGGCGACGACTTGACAGAAAATTTACAGAAAGCGGATAACAACAAATTAAACATCACAGTACTTCAGCAACCTTTTTTAGGAGGGAGGATAGCTGCTCAGAGCAGCTACAACAGAAACTACAAACAAAATCACAGCAACAGTCAAAAAGGGAAACAGAAATTTCAGGCGCGACATCACGTTCAGCAAGGCAAAAGACCAAACTATCCAAAGCAAAATCAGTGGACACACAATCAACAGTACAGGAAATAGATGTGAGTACATTTAACAATTCTATAAACATTTTGAACACCCCATACGTTTTATGCAGGAAAAACAAAAACACATGTGCAAAACTGGGAAAAAATAACCAGCGATCCATGGATTTTACAGACTGTAACAGGTTATCATGTGGAGAAATCGTCAATACCCCTTCAGTACAAAACTCCAAAAGCATATAATTTTTCTCCAGACGAATTAGAAAAACTAAACATTGAATTACAGAGGTTTCTTGATCAGGGAATAATAGAATTGGTCAATGAAAAACAGTCGGACAAACACGAATTTATCTCGATCATTTTTACGAGACCCAAAAAAGATGGGCGTGTACGGATAATTCTAAATTTGAAAAACTTTAATGAACATCACATGCAAAAGATTCATTTTAAAATGGAGACCCTAAATTCGGCAATAAGTTCAATGAGGAAAAATTGTTATTTTGGATCTGTGGACTTATCGGATGCTTATGACTTGATTCCTGTTACAGAAGAAGACAGAAAATATTTCAGGTTTTATCATCCAATGAAACAACAAAAATATCAATTTACATCGTTAGTTATGGGATTGGCGACGTCTCCGCGGGTTTTTACTAAATTGCTAAAACCTGTTTTTGCTCATCTCCGTGATAGGGGACACATCAGCACGATATTCATTGATGATAGTTGCTTAGTGGGGAATAGTTATGACAGTTGTCTACAAAACATCAATGAAACTGTAGAATTAATGGATTCGCTAGGACTTACAATAAATCTGTCAAAATCAGTTTTAATACCATGTCAAAGAATTGTTTTCCTAGGTTTTGTACTCTGTTCAATTTCTATGTGCATTTACCTTACATCAGAGCGAAGTGAAGATATTATATCTTGTTGTAAGTCGCTCTTAAGCCAAAAAAGAGTTACAATAAGACATTTTTCCAAGGTGGTGGGAAAACTTGTAGCAGCAGAACCCGGGGTCGAACACGCACCGTTATATTACAAACCTTTAGAAAAAATTAAGGAAAGTGAATTGAAGAAACATTGTGGGAATTTTGATAGCTTCATGAAGATTACACAAAAATGTCATACAGAGTTACAATGGTGGATACATAAGCTACCAACATGTTCAAAGAAAGTCTCTCAGGGGACTCCGGATGTGGTATTATATTCCGATGCATCAGGTTCAGGTTATGGTGGCTATAATGAAACTATGAATACGCGAACCAGGGGGCTGTGGGATGTGTCTGAACAAAAGTTACATATTAATGTATTGGAGCTCAAGGCATGTCAACTAACTTTAATGTCATTAGCAAAGAATATTTCCGGGAAACATGTCAGGATATATATGGATAACACAACCAGCTGCACGTATGTGAACAAATACGGGGGTAAGCAATCAGAATTAGATGAAATTGCACGTGCAATATGGTTCTGGTGCATTAAGCGGGACATATATCTTAGTGCTGCTCATGTGGCAGGAAAAGATAATGTGGAAGCAGATAAATTATCCCGAGTAAAAAATAGAGACACTGAGTGGTCGTTGACATTTGAAAAGTTTGATCTTATACAAAACGAATTTTCGGACCTAACAATGGATTTGTTTGCATCTAGACTAAACTGTAAGCTCCCAAAGTATGTTTCGCGATATCCAGACCCTAATGCAGTAGGATTGATGCTTTTTCTTTCACATGGAATTCTGAACATTATTTTATTTTTCCACCTTTCAGTCTGATATCAAAGATACTACAAAAATTGACAGAAGACAAGGGGAGAGCAGTACTAATTGCCCCTATATGGAAAACTCAGAGTTGGTGGCCTTGCTTGCTCCAACTTATCAGCGGCGCTTGCTTTCTGCTACCGAAAACATCACAAAGCCTTTATCTACCAATGGACCCAGAATATCAACACCCATTAAAGAAACTAAAACTCGGGGTTTTTCCTATATCAGGAGAGCTCTCAAACGCAAAGGTATACCCAGATCGGCAAGGAACACTATTCTGCAATCATGGAGAGAAAGTACTAAAAAACAGTATGACAATTACATTACAAGATGGATCGACTTCTGTGGGAACAGGGTTAACCCCTTTTCTCCCAACATAAATCAAGTGTTAAAATTTTTAAGCAAATTGTTTGACAATGGCATGGAATATCGCACATTAGGTGTAGCACGGTCAGCTCTAAGTGGGTTCTTAAAAATTTGTGGGAATTTTGATATTCATGCTCATGAAGAAATCTCTAGATTTATGAAAGGTGCATTTTTGCAAAGACCGGCATTTCCGCGGTATCAAATTACATGGGATGTTGATATTGTACTAAAATATTTAACTACACTGGGGAATGTAAATTTATTGCAATTATCATGTAAATTGTGCATGTTATTCTTAATATTAACTGCTCAGCGGGGACAAAATCTTCATTTACTAGAAGTATATCAGTGTTACCGGACAAAGTGGTGATTGCACTTTACTAAAACAATCAAAAACGGGACACCATGCTGAACTGATTACCTTGAAGGCGTTTCAAAGAAATACAAAAATATGCATTGTTGAAACATTTAAAGAGTACTTAAATCGCACAAGATGTTTAAGAATGGGGAAAAAACTATTAATTAGTACAATAAAACCGCACAAAGAAGTTTCTCGAAGCACTTTTTCGAGATGGGTGAAACTAGTACTGCAAAAAGCAGGAATAGACTGTAATTTTGCTCCACATAGTGTACGATCGGCTTCAACATCAAAGGCAAAATTATACGGTGTACCGTTAGAAACTATCATTAAAACAGCCGGTTGGAAAAATGAAACTATGTTTACAAAATTTTATGATAGACCTATTACCAAACGGGTTTCTTTTCAAGATGGAATAATGCAATAGACAGGACTTGTCAGAAAGTAAAGTGTATGATGAAAAATTAGAGTGTATATCAATATAAATAGAGTTGATAACTTGTTAAAATTTTTCAGTTATTTATTACGAAGTATATTTTAACTTTTCGAAGGATCACACTCTGAAATCTCTATGGGGCCCCTTAGGGGAGTTATGTGGGAGACGAAATTATAAAATTAAACGAGACTTACCTGTAAGGTGAAGTTAAGTTGTAATTTCGTCGACCACAAACTCCCCAGGGGTCACATACCCACCCACCTACCCGTTTTGATCCTTCTCAAAGGTCTGGAGTTGTTACTAGTGGAACAAGAACATCTCCTGACTTTTTACTCTAAATACTGATGAGCTGTGGTCGATGCTGCGTCATCTCTCTATGTGACCCCTGGGGAGTTTGTGGTCGACGAAATTACAACTAAACTTCACCTTACAGGTAAGTCTCGTTTAATTTTATAATTTTAAACACTACCCACTCAACTGTAACTAGCTACATAACATGCATGTTAAAAGAAAGCCAAGCTAAATGCATTGTAGACAGAAATAACAGTATCTGCATAACAAACTCAATATAGCATGCTTAATTTGAAAAAAAAAATCTCAAAATACTTTTTTCTACATGAACAGGTAAGTGGTGCATTTTCAAAGACAAGTTCAGTCTTTAACAAGTATAAAATCTTCAGTCTCTCATATCCTTTAAGTGATTGCATCAAGGCAACAAAATGGTAAGGGATAAAACGTACGTAGCAATCTACTCTAATTTCTGTTGCGCCCATATAATAATTATATCAAAGCACACATACATTTAGCCCACTACAAATGTCCATTACATTCCTGTATGTTCTTTGTTGCTCACCTGCCTTGTGTGATAATTGCATATTCAACATCTGCTACATTACTAAAATGACATGATAAGCATGCTGAAAGTGTTGAAATTATGGGCAGCAAACAAGAAATTATCATGGCAGGGATGTGTCGTCATCATATGATAATAAACACACCATACACAAGGAAGTACACAATCAGACACAAACAACTTTTTCACAATATCCATATACCGAATAAGCGAAAACTTCAAGTGTCCACTGTGACCTTGACCTTTGAGCGAGTGACATGTTTCTTGCATGCCACATGTTGACTTCATATGATGATCACTTATGCCAAATTATTTTGAAATCCAACCATGCACAACAAAGTTATGAGCCGGTCACGAACATTTATTGTATGTGCCCACACACACACACACACGTTTTTGGACAACTGGATCTTCAAGGTGAAGGTCATTCAGAGGTCAATATCAAACAAATATAGGTCAGTGGGAAGGTCTTGTCCAAAGGGGTGTTGTGTCCAAGTATGAAGTAAATCCACTTACTAATAAGGAAGTAATGGCCAATGTTAAAGTTTTTGGTGGGAATGATGGATGGACCGACGGACTGACAGACGGACAGTTAAAAAACTATATGCCTCCCTCCAAGGGCATAAAAATCATGCAAAAGTGTTCTGGATCTTGGGCACTGACAAGAATTCAGTATGAAAAATTACAACAATAGGGCCATGATGGCCCTGTATCGCTCACCTGAATATGACTGCTTTTAATAAAATTGCTATGGACCTGGTTAATTGACCCCAGATATCCCATATTCAAACTTGACCTAGAAATAATTGAAACAATCGTTCTGCCAAATTTCCAGGTTATTTGGACTGAAAATGTAGCCTCTAGAGTGCTTACAAGGATTTTCGAAATTTGGGCTCTGTGACCTAGTTTTCAAGTCAAATGACCCATATCCAAATTTGAGCTACAAATTATCAAAACAACCTTTCTGACAAATTTCCTTGACATTTGGACTGAAAATGTAGCCTCCAGAATGTTTACAAAGTTTTTCAATATTTGGGCTCTGTAACCTAGTTTTTGACTTCAGATGACCCAAATTCAAAGTTATTTATCTTCCTGATAAATTTTCAGGTTATTTGGAATTAAAATCTTAACTCTTGAGTGTTAACAAGGTTTTTCCATATTTGGGCTCTGTGACCTAGTTTTTGACCAAAGATGACCCATATTAGTACTTGAGCTAGAAATCATCAAAACAACCTGTCTGACCAATTTCCAGGATATTTGGACTGAAAATGTAACCTCTGGAGTGTTAAAATTGTTTTTACCTTTTAGGGCTCTGTAACCTAGTTTTTGAACCCAAATGACCCATATCCAAATCTTAGCTAGAAGTCATTGAAACAACCTTTCTGACAAATTTCAAGGATATTTGGACTGAAAATGTAACCTCTAAAGCATTAACAAGGTTTTTCTACTTTTTTGCCATGTGACTTAGTTTTTGACTCCAGATGACCCATATTCAAACTTGACCTAGAAATCATTGAATCAATCTTTCAGACTGATTTCCAGGTTATTTGGACTGAAAATGTTACCTCTAGAGTGTTAACAAGGTTTTTCCATATTTGGGCTATGTGACCTAGTTTTATATCCCAGACAATCCATATTCAAACTTAAGCTAGAAATCATCAAAATAACCTTTCTGACAAATTTCTGGGATATTTTGACTGAAAATGTAACCTCTAGAGTGTTAACAAGGTTTTTCTATTTTCGGACTGTGACCTAGTTTTTGAACCCAGATGACTCATATTCGAATATGAGCTAGAAATCATAGAGACAACCTTTCTGACAAATTTTCAGATTATTTGGACTGAAAATGTGACCTCTCCTTCTACAAGAAGATTTTCAAAGTTTTCACTATATAAGCCTATATAAAACCAATGACCTCGGGGTGGGGCCAAATTTGACCCCAGAGGCATAACTGGAACAAACTTAGTAGTGGTCCACTAGACAATGCTACATATTAAATCTTAAGGCTCAGGGCCTTGTGGTTTCAGACAAGAAGAGTTTCGAAGTTTTTCCTATATAAGCCTATGTAAAACCAATGACCCCAGGGTGGGGCTAAATTTGACCCCAGAGGTATAATTTGAACAAACTTGGTTGATGTCCACTAGACAATGTTACCTACCAAATCTCAAGGCCTTGTAGTTTCAGACAAGAAGATTTTCAAATCTTTTCCTATATAAGCCTATGTAAAACCAATGACCCCCCAGGGCAGGGACAAATTTGACCCCAGGGGCATAATTTGAATAAACTTGGTAGAGGTCCACTAGACAATGCTACATACCAAATCTTAAGGCTCAGGGCCTTGTGGTTTCAGATAAGAAGATTTTTAAAGTTTCACTATATAAGCCTATGAATCAATTTGACCCACTCAATAAATGAAGGAACCATAACAAAAAGTAGAAAAATCTATTTTTAGCCTTTGTGACCTTGATCTCAGTGAATGGTAGAGGTTTATAAACCAAATATCCTTAATACTGGTCAATAAATACTGAGAAAGAACAGAAAATCTATTAAAAGCATTGTTGACCTTGAGCTTGACCCATCCCAGCAAACACATGACGTATCAACGTTGGTTAGACGTTGGACTCCAATGTTGGATAGACGTTGGATTTTAGTTGTATATGAAAGTTTTTTAGAAGTCAGAACCCGACGTCAATTCAACGTCAATAATGACATAAATCCATCATTTTTTCAACGTATACACAACTACTTTCCAACCATTTTTCAACGTGATTCCAACCAGTTTCCAACGTAATTCCAACCAGTTTCCAACATAATTCCAACCAGTTTCCAATATTAATCCAAACAGTTACTGACAATTCCAACCAGTTACTAACATTAATTCCATACAGTTTTCAATTTACATACATAGTCAAACTATGACTTACATTTGTGCAAACAATTCTCAATAAAAAGACAACTAAGAACTCTGCATATTCAAAAATGTTTTTATTGTTTATTAAAATATAATCATAACAAGCAATATAACAAAATGTAAAAAATGCTTGCTTTATCAATCAAAAACAACTTAACTATAAAATAAAAAAACAACATCGCTTTTTTTGTCCATAAAAAATAATCAAACTACTTTATTCTGTTCAAATCAAGTAATAGTCTTTGTATGCTATATCAAAAAGTAGCATCTTACACTATGAAATATGTGTATTTAACTCTTTTTTTTTTCTTTGAAAAACAGGTCGAGCTAAATTCCCCTATGGTGCGTTTTGAGCTTCTTGGTGGCCAACCCTCAACTTCCTACCCTTTCCTCCGCACATGTCTGGAGCATACTTTAAGCAATTTGCAATGGCTATGTTCTGTTGTAGCCTTTGTTTTTATAGTACTTGCTGGATAAAAATAAATATAAATAATATTGAAGTAATTATCTATATCCATAACATTTCAGCTATGAATTAATAATATGTCATAGAATAATTATGAGTAATTACTTAGAGCTCAAATATCCATGTTTATTTTATGTATGTAAAATATATGCAAGTTGTAAATTAGTGAGTCATCCATAAGTCCGTTTTATTACCCCATAATTCCGTTTAATTACCTCTTTATAAAGGAATATCAAAACATGTACTAACTGTGCATTAAAAAAAATTACGAAATTCAAACAAAGCACTTTTCGTGCATACGTAAACTTGCAAAATATATACTTACGTTTTTGTTCTATAAATATGTCGGCTTGAATCCTAAGATATTTAATACACAACCGATATTCTCTCTTTCTAAGATTGAATCTCAACAGAAGCGCCTTTGTTCAAATCGAGACGGTGTAGCCTTGTTTTGAAATCGTCTTTTAAATTCTGTCTTTTTGTCAATTATTTTCACAAGTTTAATAAATATACCCATTTTAAGCTATATAAACTTGAAACATCTTCGGCTGTGTTTGTAATATGGAAAAATTATGTGATGTTATTTTTTATTTTTTTTTTTTAATCGCCACCTTGCAAGGTTAAAAAGTAGAGCAATGGGAATTAACCATGTCAAGGCTGATTACTCGAGACCTGACATAATTCCAACGTCCAGGCGATGTCAGATGACAACGTCGATACGATGTCGCAAATCCAACGTCGTGTCGACGTGGAATGTAGTCATTTGACGTCGCGACATAAAATCAACTTATATCCGACGTTGATCCAACGTCAGGTGTTTGCTGGGATTTACCTCAAACCCCACCTAAGGGTAGAAGTCCATGCAAGGGAACTAAATACCACACATCTTAGTTATTGGTCAATAAATGACGGCTATATGAGGTAAAGTAGGAAAATCTTTTTCTTTAGCCTTAGTGATCCTGACCCCAGTTAATGGTAGAGGTTTATGTAAGGTGTCTGTATACCAAATATGTAAAATACCAGTCAAAATGATAAATGCTGTGACAAATAAAAAAATCTATTTTTAGCCTATGTGTCTTTGACCTTGACCCAAGTAATCTTAAACTTAAAGGGTAAAGGTCCTTGTAAGTTACCTACAAACTAAATATTTAAAATATCGGTCAATTAATGAAGACTCTACAGCGAAAAATACAAAAATCTATTTTTAACCTGGATCACCTTGACCTTGATCCTGGTGAATGGCAGAGGTTAAGGCAAGGTGCCCATATACCCAATATCTAAGATATCAGCCAATATATAAAGGCACTATGACAAAAACTTTATTTCTAGCCTTTGTGACCTCATTGGCAGGGCCAATATTGACTACAGGGCCAAGATTTCAACAAACTTGGTTGATGTGTTCTAATTCATGTTACACAAATATTTTAACAATACACAATAGGTCTTTTGGTTACTGACAAGAAGATTTTAAAAATTTGTTTTCTTATTTAAGTCTTTGAAAAATTAACTGACCCCTGAGGTTGAGTCATTATTGACCCCATAAGCATAATTTGAATAAACTTGGTAGAAGACCTATAGATATAAAGCTCCATGTGAAATATCTCAACCCTAGACCTTGGGTTTTCATAAAGAAGATTTTCAAAGTTTTTCCTACATTAGCCTTTATTAATATTTACTCAATTTACCCCATGGGCGGAGCCATTAATGACACTAGGGGGCATGAATAGAACGACCTTTGTAGAGGAGCTCCAGGTGAACCTGTATGCCAAACATACAACACCAAGGCATAGAAGTTTTAGACAATAAGATTTTTGAAGTTGTCCCAATATAAGCCTGTGTGAGATAATGTGGACCTTGGAGCGGAGTCATGATTTGAACAAAACTGGTAGAAGTCCCCTAGACAATGTAACAAACCAAATATTTCAGCCAAAGGCCTTGTGGTTTCAGATAAGAAGATTTTTGAAGTTTTCCCTGTATGAGATTATAAGTAAAATCATGTGGCCCCTGAGGCATGGTCAATTTTGACTCTGAAGCCATGATTTTAATAACTTAACGAGGTCTACTAGACATTGCTACATACCAAATATTTTTCCCTAGGCCTTCTGGTTTCAGACAAGATGAATTTTTGAAGTTTTCCTAAGCAAGATTATATGAAAAATCATGTGGCCCCTGGGGCCGGGTCAGTTTTGACCATGGGTCCATGATTTAAACAAACTCAATGGTAGAGGTTTACTAGACAATGAAGCAAACCATATATCTTAGCCCTAGGCCTTGTGGTTTTAAAGCAGAAGATTTATTCAAAAGTTTTCTCAGTATAAGCCTATGTGAAACCATGTGGCGCTTTAGGCATGACTTGAACAAACTTGGTAGAGTTTCACTAGACAATGCTACATACCAATATCTAAGCCCTGGCCTTGTGGTTCCAAAGAAGAAGATTTTTGAAGTTTTTCCTAAATAAGCCGATGTAAAATAATGTGGCCCCTGGGGCAAGGTCAATTATGACCCTGTGGTCATGATTTGAACAAACTTTTTGAGGTCTACTAGGCAATGCTACCAACTAGATATTTTTGCCCTAGGCCTTAGGGTTTCAGACAAGAAGCTTTTCAAATTTCTCCCTTCTATAAGATTATAGGTAAAATAATGTGGCACAAGGGATGGGGTCAATTTTAATCCTGGGGTCATGATTTGAAAAAAAATTGGTTGAGGAAAACAAGACAATGCTACAAACCAACTATAATGGTTCTAGGCCCTGAATTTTCAGAGAAAAAAGATTTTTAAAATTTTCACTTATTAAATCTTTTTAGCTCATGCAACTGACCAGAACCATTTAAACAACTTTAAGAGAGCTTCATGCAAGGAACATTCCAGGCAAGTTTTATTAAATTTGGCCTTCTGGTGTCATTTCAAGAAGTTGTGGATGATGGACGACAGATGCCGATAGACAACGGACAATCACTGATCCTAATAGCTCATAATCATAAGCACTGTGTGCTTAGGTGAGCTAAAATACAATAGCATGTAAGACTCGGTTCTGTTAGCAGTGGTTCATCAAACTTCAAACAGCGGTTACTTCCCCCTGCCAGTTCAGTTATCACTGCTGGTGCACATGGCACATGATGTTGTTTGCAGGAAAATTAAACAAGAGGGCCATGATGGCCCTGTATCGCTCACCTGAATGTGACTGCTTTTAACAAAGTTGCTATGGACCTGGTTAATTAAACCCAGATGACCCATATTCAAACTTGACCTAGAAATTATTGTTACAATTGTTCTGACAAATTTCCAGGTTATTTGGACTGAAAATGTAGCCTCTAGAGTGTTAACAAGGTTTTTCGATATTTGGGCTCTGTGACCTAGTTTTTTACCCCAGATGACCCATATCCAAACTCAAGCTACAAATTATCAAAACAACCTTTCTGACAAATTTCCAGGACATTTGGACTGAAAATGTAGCCTCTAGAGTGTTTACAAAGTTTTTCAATATTTGGGCTCTGTGACCTAGTTTTTGAATCAAGATTACCCATCTTTGAAACTGAGCTAGAAATCATAGCAGCAACCTTTCTGACAAATTTCAAGGTTATTTAGAATTAAAATCCTACCTCTAGAGTGTTAACAAGGTTTTTTCCATATTTGGGCTATGTGACCTAGTTTTTGATCCAAGATGATCCATATTCAAAAATGAGCTAGAAATCAACAAGCTGTCTGACAAATTTCCAGGATATCTGGACTGAAAATGTAACCTCTGGATTGTTAAAATGGTTTATACATTTTTGGGCTCTGTGACCTAGTTTTTGATCTCAGATGACCAATATCCAAATTTGACCTAGAAATCATTGAAACAATTTTTCTGACAAATTTCAAGGATATTTGGACTGAAAATGTAACATCTAGAGCATTAACAAGGTTTTTCTACTTTTTGGTCCTGTGACCTAGTTTTTGACCCAAGATAACCCATATTCAAAAATGAGCGAGTAACCATTGAAACAATCTTTCTGACAAATTTCAAGATTATTTGAACTCAAAATGTTACCTCTAGAGTGTTAACGAGGTTTTTCCATATTTGGGGTATGTGACCTAGTTTTGTAACCCAGATGACCAATATTCGAACTCAAGCTACAAATCATCAAAACAACCTTTCTGACAAATTTCCAGAATATTTGAACAGAAAAGTAGCCTCCAGAGTGTTAACAAGTTTTCTTTTCTATATTTGGGCTCTGTGACCTAGTTTTTGACCCCAAATGATCAATATTTAAATTAATTACCTAGAAATCATTGAAACAACCTTTCTGACAGATTTCTAGGTTATCTGAACTGAAAAAGATACATTTTAGAGTGTTAACAAGGTTTTTCCATATTTGGACTATGTGACCTAGTTTTTGACCCCAGATTACCCATATTCGAATTTGCCCTAGAAATCATCAAAACAACCTTTCTGACAACTTTCTGGGATATTTGGACTGAAAATGTAACCTCTAGAGTGTTAACAATTTTTTTTCTTTTTTTGGGCTCTGTGACCTAGTTTTTGAACCCATATGACCCATATACAAACTTGAGCTAGAAATCATAGAAACAAACTTTCTGACAAATTTCCAGACTATTTAGACTGAAAAAGAAGATTTTCAAAGTCTTGCCTATATAAGCCTATGTAAAATCAATTGACACTCAGGGCAGGGCCAAATTTGACCCCAGAGGCATAACTGAACAAACTTAGTAGTGGTCCACTAAACAATGCAACATACCAAATCTTAAGGCTCAGGGCCTTGTGGTTTCAGACAAGAAGATTTTCAAATTTTTCCTTTATAAGCCTATGTAAAATCAATGACCCCAGGCCGGGGCTAAATTTGACCCCAGAGGTATAATTTGAACAAACTTGGTTGAGGTCCACTAGACAATGCTACATACCAATTCTTAAGGCTCAGGGCCATTTGGTTTTAGACAAGAAGATTTTTCAAAGTTTCCTCTATATAAGCCTATGTAAAATCAATTGACCCCAAGGGCAGGGCCAAATTTGACCCCAGGGGCATAATTTGAACAAACTTGGTAGAGGTCTACTAGACAATGCTACATACCAAATCTAAAGGCTCAGAGCCTTGTGGTTTCAGATATGAAGATTTTTAAAGTTTCACTATATTAGCCTTTTGTAAAATCAATTGACCCTCCGGGCGGAGCCACAATTGACCCCAGGGGTATAATTTGAACAGACTAGGTAGAGGTCCACTGGACAATTATACACACCAAATCTTAAGGCTCAGGGACAAGAAGATTTTCAAAGTTTTTCCTTTAAGTTGCCATAGCAACCAGAGTTCTTGATGGAATCAAATTCTTTGAACAACTTTGGTAGAGCTTCATGCAAGGAATATCCCAGGCTTGTTTTGTCATTGTTGGCTTAGCAGTTTAGGAGGAGAAGTCGTTCAAGTCAAATTGTTGACGACACACGACACATGTCGACAGACGCCCTATCATTCAACAGTCCCAAAAGCTCATCCTGAGCAGTGCTCCGGTGAGCTAAAAAGTAAACAAAACCTTTTTTTTAAGTTAATATTTTCTTTTAGGTTTAAAACATCAAGACACCGGTATCCTAAAACTTAAGATTTGATCAAAGCTTGAACAGAAATATGTAAAAAAAAAAAAAAAAAAAAAAAAAAAATCAAAACAATCACTTCTAAAAACAATTTACCTTTTTCCATATTTCATGCAACAGAAAACAAGCCTAACTTTAGATCTTCTTTGGTACATATACAATCAAAATTCATTTTAAGAAGAAATAATGGTAGAAAAAATTACCTGTACTATAGAAACATCCCTGCTTCAGAATTTTTGTTATGAACAAAAGATGTGATACAGTGAAAAATGAGATTCTAAACCAATATGATCATGTCTGTAACAAATTCAAAGAATCTACAAATCTTAAAATTTATTGCCAAATAATCCTGTAAAGAAATAAAACTTTAAATAACTAAAGTATACAAGGGGGCCATTGGCCACAAAGCGCTCACCTGTGCACATGGTCCAAATTTCATAGCTGTATATCAGATAACAAAAAAATAGGTCACTAGGTCAAAATTTAGGTCATTTAACATCAAATTTCAATTCTAAAACTGATACTGTCAAAATTTAGGTCATCTATCATCAAAGTTCAATTCTATATCTGAAACTGTACAAAAAATGAACCAAATTTCATAGCTGTACATCAAAAAACAAGATAGTAGGTCACTAGGTCAAAATCTAGGCTCATATCAAAATACAATTCTACGTCTGAAACTGTGCACATGGTCCAAATTTCATAGCTGTATATCAAATAACAAAAAAGTAGGTCACTAGATCAAAATTTAGGTCATCTTACATCAAAGTTAAATCTTACAACTGATACTGTGCAAATGGTCCAAATTTCATATCTGTACATCAAAAAACAAGAAAGTAGGTCACTTGGTCAAAATCTAGGCCAGCTTATATCAAAATTCAATTCTACATCTGAAACTGTGCACATGGTCCAAATTTCATAGCTGTACATAAAAAAACAAGAAAGTAGGTCACTAGGTCAAAATATAGGCCATCTCAATACTCATATCAAAGTTCAATTCTACATCTGAAACTGTGCACATGGTCCAAATTTCATAACTATATATCAAATAACAAAAAAGTAGCTCACTGAGTCTCCTGGGGCACGGCCAACATTGACCCCGAGGCTTTAATTTAAACAATCTTGATATAAGTCCGCCAGACAATGTTTCATGTCAAATATCTAAGCTCTAGTTTTCTTGGTTTCAGAGATCGCTTATATCTATATAAAAAAAACCCATGACCCCCAGGGCAGGGCCAATTTTGACCCTAGTGCCAAAATTTGAACAATCTTTGTAGAGGTCCACAATTTTTCATGCCAAATATCTAAGCTCTAGCCTTTGAAGCTTCAGAGGATAATTTTCTTATAAGTTTTTACTATATGTATATAATGAAAATCTATGACCCCCAGGCAGGCCCAATTTTTACCCCAGGGATATAATTTGAAAAAAAACTTGGTAGAGGTTCACTAAACAATGTTTCATGCCAAATATCTAAGCTCTAGCCTTTGTGGTTTTAGAGAAGAAGTTTTTTTTAAAGTTTTTACTATATGTATACTCGCATAAGGAAAACTACGACACTACCCCCACCTTGGCAGGGCCATTTTCAACCCTTGGGCAATAATTTGAACAATAATTGTAGGGGTCCTCTACACAATGTTTCATGTGAAGTATCAAAGCTCCAGCCTTTGCAGTTTAAAGCAGAAGATTTTTTAAAGATTTTACTATATGTATATAAAGAAAACCCATGACAGCCCTGGGGAGGGACCAGTTTTGATCCTAGGGCTATAATATGAACAATCTTTGTAGAGGCCCACTAAACAATGTTTCAAGCCAAATATCTAAGCTCTAGCCTTTGCAGTTTCAAAGAAGAAGATTTTTTAAAGTTTTTACTACATGTATTTAGGAAAAATCTATAACCACCAGAGCAGGGCCAAATCTGACCACAGGACTATAATTTGAAAAAAAAAATCTTTGTAGAGGTCCACTACACAATGTTTCATGGCAAATATCTAAGTTCTAGCCTTTGTCATTTCAGAAGATATTTTAAGTTTATAAATATTAGGAAAACTATGACCCTCTGTGGCGCGGCATATTTTGACACTAGAGGCATATTTTGAACAACTTAGATAGAGGTCTTCTAGACAATGTTCATGCTAAATATTTGAGCTCTAGCCTTTGTCATTTCAGAGGAGAAGATTTTTTAAGTTTTTACTATATACTTATACATGTGTAAGCAAAACATATGATACACCCCCACTCCCCCCGGAGCAGGGCCAATTTTGACACTAGGGGCATAATTTGAACAACTTTGGTAGAGGACCTACAGATGATGTCATAATTTCAAAGCTCTGGGCCTAGCACTTCTGACAAGAAGATCTTTTTTTTTTAATTTGCATTTTTTAAAACATCTTTTTTGGCCCTGAGACCTACTTATGCAACAAACTGGAATCATTTGAACAACTTTGAAAGGGGACCACCCAAGGATCATTCCTGTGAAGTTTGGTTAATGTGTAGTGAGTGGTTTCAGAGGAGATGTCGTTTTTAAAAAATTGTTCGCGACGGACCACACACAACGACAGATGGCGGACACAGGGGAATCACAAAAACTCACCATGAGCACGTTGTGCTAAGGTGAGCTAACAAGAGGGCCAATGGCCCTAAAGCGTTCACCTGGGTTCAAAGATGAAAGAAATTTTTATGAATGTAATGATGCATATCACAGAAATGGACCAATGCAATTTCATTGCCATAGCTCCAAAAACAAAAAGTAGGTCAGTAGGTCAAAATATAGGTCATGAAACAACATTTTTGAAATCGGCACAAAAAACTGTACACACAGTCCAACTTTCATTGCCGTAGCTTTACAACAAAAAGTAGGTCAGTAAGTCAAAAATATAGGTCATGCTATGACGTTTTTTGAAATCGGAACAAAAAACTGTACACACAGTCCAAATTTCATTGCCACAGCCCCAAAAACAAAAAGTAGGTCAGTAGGTCAAAAATATAGGTCATGCGATAACATTTTTGAATTCGAAACGAAAAACTGTGCACATGGTCCAAATTTCATTGCTGGTCGGCTTGGCCATGATAAATGGTAACTTATGATTTTGCCTATGTTGTATTAATTTTTTTACCAAACTAAACTAAAAATTAAATGATAAGTATTTTTTCCAACAGGCCTGTTTGAGAGCTTTCCGGTGATGTATAGTTTTATACATGTTTCATAAGCATTTCCCGAGTTAAATGGGAAAATGTGACCCAAAAATGCCATTTTTCCACCGTTCTGTAGTCTCACTGAGTTTTCGTTGTTTTTTCACCAGTTTGTTTGAAAATGTTTTGTTGGTTACAATTATTTTGATGTGTTCTCCCAGTTCGAATGGAATACAGGCAAAAAAATACTTTATTTTTAACTTAAAATAAAGCAATATTAAAGAAAAAAATCATAAATGAGTAAACATGTATCTTATTATGCTAGTAAGATTTTTACCTTGCCTAGTTTGATAGACTTTAAAACAATGTTAATGTTTTATTACACATTTATAATTATTTTATTATTAAAACATATAAATCAAATTTTAAATGCACCAGAAGTTTTTTAGAGGATAACATTTTCTTTCTGATAACACAACGACAGAATATAGACATTTTTATGTAGAGTCCGTAGCCCACTTTTAAAATATGTACCGGCTGAATATAAAAAAACAGTACCACAGTTTTGAAACCTTTTCTGTTTTCAGGTTGTGCCAGATACTTAATACACAAAAAGAATTACGACATAGAAGAAGAACAAAAAAATATGGACAGATAATGGTTGTCCGTAGCCCCCACAACATTTATATTAGAAAGCCTATTTATTCATACAGATTCAGTGCAAAACTTTTCAACTCTTCACAATTTCATAATAGTGAAAAACATTTATGCATATGAAAACTTTTTGTCTTGAAATATTTACATTCCATGGAAAAAATGTTAAACTGTTAGAAAATTATGAAATTTTCAGTTAGGGCTGTTGCATGTACTATCTTATACATAAGATATACAAGGTTGCTGTCCTGAATTCACTGAATAAACAAGTAATGTTAATCATGCAATATTGAATATATTAATGAATACCACAGACACAGTTTAAATTGCTTGAACTGGGCCTACGGACTCTACACTTTTCAAAGATGTACTTATTATAATGGGGAAATGCTATGTATATTCAGATTATGTAAAAAAGTCAAACAGTTAGCATGACAGTTAGCACAGAAATGCACTAGCCCAAGCAGAGGCTGCAAATAATAAAGAAAGCAATGCTGAAATAAAAACAGTGAGTAGAAAATGCTTGAAAATGAGGCGATATAGGGAAAATGTAAAGAATGACCCAACTAGGCTGGAAAAATATCGTGAGAAAGATAGAGAAAGGAAAAGGAAGAAGTGTGCAGAACAAAGACAGAAGATTTTAAATGATAACAGACAGTTGCAGGAGAGAAAACGAAGAGATGCTAGAGAATACATGAAAAACTATCGTGCAAAAGCTAAAGAAAGGAAAACACAGGCCACCAGCTCGTCAAAGTCTGCTATAAAAAAAAAGAAGCCCAAGAGTTGAAAAAAGTTATTCATTCCCAGAGCACAAAGCTGGCTACACAACGCACTCAAAATTGGAGGTTAAGAGTGAAACTAGCAAGTAAAACAGCAAAAACAGAAAATAGTGAAGACAAATCTGAAACATTATTGAATGGTAAAACTGAAGAAACAACTCAGACTATAGAAGATACAACTTCCACAGGATGCAGCAAAGCAACTTTCTATCGACATCTTAAGAGAATTAAAGATAACCTTCCTAAAACTCCTGAAAAAAAAGGCAGCAATTGTAGAGAAACTTATTAATTCACCACAAACGTCTAAACTTCTAGAAAAGCAAGGAAAAATCATGTCAGAGAAAAGAAAGAAAAAAATTGAATTTGCAGAAAGAGTAATTGAGTAAGTAATTGAGTAAGTGTCAAAGAATATAAGTGAAACTAATTCCCACAAAAATTCACCTAAAGAGCAAAAAGTAGGGAAACATGCACTTCTAAAGACAGCAATGAAGGCAATAGGCAAAGACTTTAAACTTGGATGTGAATCACTAGGCTTAATAAACAAAAAAATTCATAACATCAGACACGATAAAACAAATTGGTGGAAACCTAATACAAGGAAAAGGAGAAGGGATAGAATCAGTGAAAATGTAAAACAGAAGATAGATGATTTTTACTTGTCAGCTGAAATAAGCAGAATAGTCCCAAATAAGAAAGAGGTTATCTGTTTGAAGACACAAAATGAAAAAAAAAGTATGTGCAGAAACATGTTATGGTGATTAAATCTGCTGATGCATACCATCAATACAAAAGACAATATCCTGAAGATAAAGTGGGATTTTCATACTTTAAAAAGCTAAAGCCAGCACAAGTAAGAAGAGTGTCTGAAACAAGCAGAAAGAGTTGTCTGTGTAATATTTGCTGCAACGTGGCACTTAAAGCAGATGCTTTGAAACATTTCATTAAAGAAATAAGTCAAGATATAATAGATGTTGACAAGAAAACTCTGTCAGAAAAGACTTTATGTGAAACAGGAACAGATCGCAATCATAATCCACAGTGTTTGAGAAGGCAGTGTACTGAATGTGGAACAGTGCTATTGAGAAAGTACCTAAGGTCAATAGAAGACAAAAGTAAGAAAGACAAGTTAGAAATTGATTGGTACAAATGGGACACAATTGCACTGGACCGAGACGATGCGTCAAAAAAGAAAATTAAATCATATGTTTCCAAAAGAACTACCTTCTCAGAATTTATGAAAGACCTTGAACAAGAAATGAATGAATATCCGTCACACAAATTTCGTGCAAGCTGGCAGCAATCTCAAATGTCAGAGTGTTTAAAAACTTTGGATAACATTCAACTCATGATGATAATGGATTTTAGCGAGAAGTACAAATGCTCTTTTCAGAATGAGATCCAGTCGGCATATTTCGAACACAATCTTGTCACAATTCATCCATGTATGTGTTATTATAAGAAGTGTTTCAATGATGAAGAATATCTATATAAACACTCAGTTATTGGAATTTCAAATGACCTTAAACATAACTCAAGTTTGGTTAAAGTGTTTGAAGATAAAGCTATCGAGAAAGTAGAAGAGCAACAGAAGTCACTGAATGGACAGATGGCTGTGCGGCACAGTATAAGAGTCGTGTTGCTTTTGCCTATCTGAGTAAAAGAGACAAGATATTTTCACGCAATTATTTTGAAACATCACATGGTAAGAATGTCTGTGATGGTCTAGGAGCCATAGTTAAAAATTCTTTATATCGTGCCATGTTAACTGGAAAAGTAATTGCAAATGCTGAAGATGTTTACAATCATTGCCTAAATTGTTTGACCCATGGAGTTAAAATTAACGAAAAAGAAAAATGTGTGACTATTAGGGAGTTCATAAATGTACCAAAAGATGATGCAAATCGAAATGTACCCATGGCATCTACAATAACTGGCACAAGGAAACTGCATGCAATACAAAATACAGGAGAAAATATGATAGTTAAAAGCAAAACTTGTCATGTTACTGTCATGGTTGTAGAACTAAAGACCAATGCCTCAATAGCAATCATGTAGATGAATGGATTGTGACTAATTTGACCTGTATCCTTTGATATAATTGATTTCAGTATGAGTATTTTGTTGTAGAAAAGATTACAGCTGAATAAAAAAAAATCCGCTTAATTCGGTGCTGCGGCCTCAACAAGAATCATAGGTAGTATTCCCCTTTTCAAGCTCCCCCATGAACAGACTCAATAAAACAGAGAGTGCTATTTCCTGTATACACTGTAATCATGTAATCATAGCTTTTGCAGGATCTACAATTAGAATTTATTTACATTAGATATATATTTAAGCATCAGCATAATAGAGATGAATATTTATCAAGTACCTTAACACATACAAAGTGAAACCACAACGGAAAAGAAAGACACGTCAACAGACAATAAATGGTACAGAAAATACAGACAGTATCCTTTTGAATTTTATTAATATTTTCTTTTGTAGGTACAAAATATAACTTTAACTAGATTTATATGATAAATGTAGTAGATTTATATCATCATATATGATGAAATACTTTAATGCTTTAAAATAATTCACAATTATACCTACTTTCTTGCAAGCTTTATAACAATACCCATCATTACTACATTTATTTTCTTCATGTAACACTTTTTCTCTGCATATCTTTCCTTTTACTATTATTCTTAATTAACATTCCAGTAGCTAGCCGTAGTCTTAATGCTTTTAGTGACATTTCAGTGAGTTGCTAGTCATACTCCTAACCCTGCTGGAGATGCTTTGTCTATCACTGCTTTATCCCTGGAGAAAAGGTACTACCGTATATACAGAGTAATTTTGTAACAAAAATTATTAATATAATAATTACTTTAACAACATTCAAATAAAATCATATCTTTTAGTAAGTGTTGTTTGTTATTACAGTGAAATGATACTTATGAATCTAATCTAATGATAAAAAAGTAATACAATGTACAAACAGCATTTACGGGCTAAGACGTAGGACCTATAATGATGAGGAGAACCCAGTCCCAAGTCATGTTAGTCATTTGTTAGTAAACAGCTAATGATACAATAATTAATGTTACACATAATACTTCTTTCAGGAAAGTATATTATGATGTTGATGACTTTGTGAGAGTTAAGGTTGGAGGAAAACGTGCCTCAAGAGAGTATGTTGGAAAAATTCTTGATATTGATCATAAAGAAGAGGAAATGAACATTGACTTTATGCAAGAAACCAAAGTAAAGGGAAAAGTAATGTACTATTGGGGAGAAAATAAAGACACTGGATTGACAAAAATGCAAAGAATACTGAAAAAACTACATGCACCGGTCTTGAGCAGTTTAAGTACAAACAGAAAAGTGTTATATGAGTTTAAGTGAATGTCTGGTTAAGGTGTAAAAACTTTGATACATTTACAGTCAGTTTTCTAAGAAAAGGTTCTTCTGTTTGAAGGGGTCTGAAAATTACTCTATGTGAGACTGAGGAGTTACCCTTTATCATGGCCAGGCCCTGTAGCTAAAAAACAAAAAAATAGGTCAGTAGGTCAAAAATACAGGTCAAGCAATAATGTTTTTGAAATCATCTTGAAAAACTGTACAAATGGTCCAAATTTTTTTTGGGGCAAGGGGTGGGGGGAGTGACCACCAGGGGAGGGGGGATGACCCCACTGTGGTCACAGTGCATACTACCAAATATCTAAGATCTAGGCCTTGCAGTTTGTGACAAGAAGATTTTTAAAGTTTTTTGTTATATAACTCTATGTGTCCCCTTCGGCAGGGCCAGTTTTGACCCAGGGGCCATGATTTGAACAATCTTGGTAGAGGTCTACTAGGCAATGCTCAACACCAAATATCTAAGCTCTATGCCTTGCGGGTTCTGACAAGAAGATTTTTGAAGTTTTGCCCTACAATGTATATAACTCGATGTTATTCAAGTAAGAATTGGGGCGGGGTCAGTTCTGACCCAAGGGTCATGTTTTGAACAATCTTGGCAGATGTCCACCAGATGATGCCTTACAACAAATATCTAAGCTCCAGGCCTTGCGGTTTCTGACGAGAAGACTTTTAAAGTTTTTCCTATATAACTCTATGTAAATCAAGGGACCCCCGGCGCGGGGCCAGTTCTGACCCAAGGTTCATAATTTGAACAATCTTGGTAGAGGTCCACAAGATGATGCCTCTCACTAAATATCTAAGCTCCAGGTCTTGCGGTTTATGACAAGAAGATTTTTTAAGTTTTCCCCATAATTACATTTGTGTATAACTCTATGTAAATCAAGTGACCCCCGGGGCAGGGCCAGTTCTGACATCAGGGTCATAATTTGAACAATCTTGGTAGAGGTCTACCAGATAATGCCTCACACCAAAAATCTAAGCTCCAGGCCTTGAGGTTTCTGACAAGAAGATTTTTAAAGTTTTCACTATATAACTCTATGTAAAACATGTGACCCCTGGAGCAGGGCCAGTTCTGTTTCCAGGGTCATAATTTGAACAATCTTGGTAGAGGTCAACTACATGATGCCTTATACCAAATATCTAAGCTCCAAGCCTTGTGGTTTCTGACAAGAAGATTTTTAAAGTTTTCAGTATATAACTCTATTCAACGATCAAGTATTGATGTGACAGGAATTAGGAAGAAATATGGCAGTGAAGTAAAAATGGTGCTGTTATTTTGGTACCAACACAGAAAGTTGGTTTCAACAGTTCAAAATAAAAATAAATCAGATACCTGAGTAGCAATGCCAGGCTGTATTTTCATGTAAGCTACACACATGCCAAGTTGAGTATCAATAGGTCAAAGTGTGCTGAAGTTATTGAGTAGAAGCTGAAAATTCTATTGTAAGCAAGTGACCTTGATCACAGACACCTGGGTAGCAATCCCAAGCTGCCTCTTAATATAAGCTACCCATAAACCAATTTTAGCATCAATAGACCAAAACAAACTAAAGTTATAGAGCAGATACTGAATTTCAATTTTTAGCAACAGTGACCTTGACCTTGATCACAGACACCTGGGTAGCAATCTTAAGCTGCCCCTTGATATAAGCTACCCATACACCAAGTTTGGGGTCAATAGGTCAAAGCAAACTCAAGTATTTGAGGGGAAGCTGAATTTCTATTTTTAGCAACAGTGACCTTGACCTTGACCACAGACACCTGGGTAGCAATCCCAAGCTGCTTCTTAAAATAAGCTACCCATAAACCAAGTTTAGCATCAATAGACCAAAACAAACTAAAGTTATTGAGCAGAAACTGAATTTCTATTTTTAGCTACAGTGACCTTGACCTTGATCACAGACACCTGGGTAGCAATCCCAAGCTGCCCCTTGATATAAGCTACCCATACAACAAGTTTGGGGTCAATAGGTCAAAGCAAACTCAAGTTATTGAGCAGAAACTGAATTTCTATTTTTAGCAACAGTGACCTTGACCTTGATCACAGACACCTGGGTAGCAATCCCAAGCTGGCCCTTGATATAAGCTACCCATATACCAAGTTTGGGGTCAATAGGTCAAAGCAAACTCAAGTTATTGAGCGGAAACTGAATTTGTATTTTTAGCAACAGTGACCATGACATTGATCACAGACACATAGGTAGCAATCCCAAGCTGCCCCTTGATATAAGCTACTCATATACCAAGTTTGGGGTCAATATGTCAAAGCAAACTCAAGTTATTGAGCGGAAACTGAATTTCTATTTTTAGCAACAGTGACTTTGACCTTGATCACAGACACCTGGGTAGCAATCCCAAGCTGCCTCTTGATATAAGCTACCCATACACCAAGTTTGGCGTCAATAGGCCAAAGTTAACTCAAGTTATTGAGCAGAAACCAAAAGTTGACGCCCGCCCGCCGACTTCAGCATTTCAATAACCAGTTTTCGTTGAAAACCTGGTTAATAAAAGGAAACATCATATCTGATTAAACATGAAAATCCAGAAAAACAACAAAATAAAGAAATGCAGCATTTTACTGCTTTAAAATGGAAAGCCATTTCTCATAGCAATGAGCAATATTATTTGTTGAAGCTTTATTTAAAGTCACTTCAAAACCATGGCATGACAACCCCAATTCTTAGACCTGGGTTCAAAGGTTTCCTGCAGATAAAATTCAAGTTGTTTTCCCAAATTTTCTGTGGTCAAAAACAAAATCCAAACAAGACCTGTCACTGGCAATTGACATATGCCCCTGAAATGTAGCTTTGAAATGAAACTGGTGTAAACATATAACTGAATATGTCTGTGGAAAAGAGATCAGACAAAAAATAGAGCATGAACTGAAGGTAAATGGTAAAGTAATGTTTTTCTGCTTCAGATAATTATTCAATGAAATATAAAGCTGTGAGTAACAGTGAGTTTAGCCTTGAATACAAACAATATTGTTTTATTCCAAACCCCTACTATGTTTAATATATAATAAAATCCACCAAGCAGTTTTGGAGATGTAGCTTGAACAAGATTTTAATATAGAAGTTATAGTAAAAATGACTAAGGGCCCATAACACTGCCAAATATAAATAAATCCGACCAAGAACTCCTGACAATATGCACAGCTAGGTTTGGTGACAAACATTCCTGTGTAGTTTCAATGAAATCCTCCAGTGGTTTTGGAGATGAAGGTGGACAAGATCTTAATATAGAAGTTAGATAAAAAATGATTTTACTCTGCCAAAAATAATCTGAGCAGAAACTCCTGAAGATATGCACAACAAGGCTTGGTGACAAACATTCCTGTGAAGTTTCAATGAAATCCACCAAGCGGTTTCAGAGGAGAAGTGTGGAGAAGATTTTAATGAAATCCTCAAATGGTTTTGGAGATGAAGCGTGGACAAGATTTTAATATAGAAAATAGAGTAAAAAATGATTTTACTCTGCCAAAAATAATCTGAGCAGAAACTCCTGAAGCTGGCTTAACAAGGCTTGGTGACAAACATTCCTGTGAAGTTTCAATGAAATCCACCAAGCGGTTTTAGAGAAGAAGTGTGGAGAAGATTTTAATATAGGAGTTATAGTAAAAAATGACTAAGTGCCCATAACTCTGCCGAAAATTATTCGAGCAGAAACTCCTAACAAAATTCATAACAAAATTTGGTGACAAACATTCCTGTGAAGTTTCAATGAAATCCTCCCAGTAGTTTTGGAGATGAGTGGTTTTGGAGATTAAGTGCGGACAAGATTTTAAGATAGAAGTAGTGTGGGGGGATTTTAATATAGAAGTTATAGTAAAAAAAATGACTAAGTGCCCAGAACTCTGCCAAAAATAATCTGAGCAGAAACTCCTGACAATATGCATAACAAGGCTTGGTGACAAACATTCCTGTGAAGTTTCAATAAAATCCACCAAGCGGTTTTTGAGAAGAAGTGTGGAGAAGATTTTAATATAGAAGTTATATGGTAGGGTGACAATCTGGCCCTCAGAATTAGGGTACCCACCCATAAAAGCTTACAAAACTTGTCATATATCAAAATGTTCGGCATAGTCTGAAGTTTATTAGACTGCCGGCATAAATTGGCATAACTCACAGCGTTCTTCAAAAATCCAAGATGGCTGCCAAGATGGCCGCCGACATGTAAAAAAATGGGCTCTTTCATTTATGTCAGTAAGAAGATGTCAAATTTAGCAATTTATGGTGTTGTTTTAGTATTTATGATAAGACTCACAATAAGTTTATCAGATAGTAAAGCTTTATTTGGAGAATACTCAAATATATTTTTAAAAAATGGTCTAATATACACAAAAAATGGACAAAATTTTGGGGTAGAGGTGATATTTTCACTAAAGAATAAGAAATTCTATGTAATATTTCATTTTTAGGTGGTTTTTATATATCAACAATAAAACAGAAGTAGAATTATCTCACATTATGGTATGCATTTATTGCAAATTTTGATACTATATACAATTTAAAGTGGGTGGGGTAAATCTAAACGCAATTTACATGTACACATATTGTTCATATTATACCATTTGCTTTTGAGATTTTTAAGTATTTTCTTCTTTTGTACAAAACATTGTTTCAATTGCTGTAAAGCCTATAATGTCTATGGCATAAACTACAATTATCACATTCAATATGCAATTAAAATCAAAAGTGTTTGGGGTAAATCTTAAAGGGGCTGTGCTCCAGATGACAAAAAAAGGAAAGTTTTCTTGTATTATAAATTTCTTGTAATATTTATGACTAATGCTTAAAAAATAACTTACTCACCAAAAATAAGTCAAATAATTACATTATAAATTGTTTTTTTTTCCCTTTCAAAGTGCTATACCGTAACGCGACGGTATAACTATATCGTATAATATTTAAAGTAAATAACTGTAATATCACATGCGGCGATGGTGGTGACAGTAAAAGCGTTGGAGAAATTTTGTTGACATGAGGGTCCAGAGTTCAAATCAGGCTGGAGCGAAAATATTTTTTTTATTCTATTTTGACTTTTATAATCAGTTTTGAAGTAAAATATTATGTTGTTATAATCTCACGGCATCTAAATATATAATTTATGAAAAAAAAAATTTATGTCAAATCTGGAGTACAGCCTCTTTAATGCACTTTAAATGTGCACATAGTGTTCAAGTTTACATATTGGAAGGCATTTGGTACAGACATTTTTTTTTTCTTGTACAACATCATTTGCTATAATGTCTAATATTTCATATACAAAAGCATAAACCACATTAACCATAATAAACAAATTTGATTTCATATATTCTTACTTAGCACGGGAAGGAGTTCATAGAAATAATAGCAATTATCGACAAGTAAAAATGTGTTATTGCACTTCCCTTTGTGTCAAGAATGAATTGTTTGAAATTGCTAGCTTTCATTTATATCGTAAATAAATTCACAATTAATTAATATATACTTCCACCAGGTAAAATTCAATTTTTACTATCAATCTTATCATCTGTGTCAAATCTCATCATCAATTACATCATCATCTATAGACATGCTTGCCAACATTGTGAAGAGATTCTGATAGGCTGCTTCATTATCTTGTAGTGAGCTATGGCAGTCACAAGCTGTGTGCAGGGCTGTTAATATGGGGAATGGACACTCCATATCTATCGAAAGAATAACCAGAATATGTTGTCGCGCGTTCACCTATATATCCTATATTCCAACACTATCCGCAATTCACCGACAATAAAGAAAGAAGGAATTGAGCGTGATAAAGCATATACAGTATAGAATTCTGAATAAAAGCGTGCGCCTGCTGATGTCACTGCATACTACTTTCGGCTGTTCCTATTTGTCATTGTAAAGCAATAATTGTTATGGTCCATATTATCTTCTTTTGATGTTCATCTATGATAAAATTATACATATTTGTTTAAACGTAAATTAGTGACTAAAAAGCTAAAATGACCTTGTTGTTTTCATTTTCACGTGGGGAAAGAATAGAGGGGTAAACAGAATAGCCTGTCAGGGACAGTTACTGTAAAAAATGACATGATAAGTAGTGCACATAATTGTGTCATTATTACTATACATATTTGTTAGAATGGAAATAGATTTTGAGTGCTCTACCGTCGAATATAGCACGGTATCTCGTTCAGATACGTTATTATTTAATCACTCAGGCCTGTGGCCTTTGTGATTAAATTAATATGCATCTGAACTCAACACCGTGCTACAATGTATATTTGACGGTAGAGCACTCAAACTTAAAATCTATTTCCTTAATACTAAATAGAAAATCGATCGATAATTGATAATCTATTGCTAGTAAGTGGAAAGTTGGAATGCACCTTGTTTACAAAAACATCGGCCTTTTTGTCAATAATGGGTTGATTTTCATAATCTGAAATTTGTAAGAAAGAAGAAACATTGACGTTTTAAATATCTATTTTTCACTCCAACCACGGAAGTTTTCCTTGCAAGCTGGCGAGTAAAAGACAACTCAATATGTTTTGCTCTCTTTTTTATAATTACATGTTTCTACTGTTTGTTAGCGTAAAGATGGCATGCAATGCTCGCACCTACTTTACACAAATATCGGTCTTTTTGACAATTATAAGTTGATTTTCAAAATTTTTAATTTGTAAGAAAGAAGAAACATTCACCTTATTAAACAAAATTAATTTCTTCTTCAACAAAAAACAGCAGTTTTATTTGCAAGCGGTTGAGTAAATTACAACTCATAAATTTTATCTCTCTTTTTGTTAAAAATCTGTCTCAAATTGATGAAAGCACAATAATAAGCGGTCCATTATGAAGTTAATGTTAAGAGAAGGCTGGAAACCTTATATCCAGATCCAAATATCAGCCAAGTAGAGTGCGATGCAGTTCATTTTTAGTGTTTTTATCAGGTCTGTAAGCACTGATACCACCGAAATTCAGTACGTTGATGATTACTAAATGACTGTATTTTCAACAAAACTGCCATGTTTACGGTGCTCTATTTCATAAATAAACACAGATATAGGAATAAATACATTGTAAAGTTCTATGTACTCAGTTCTATGTCCATTTATCAACTTCCATCAAATGCCATCATATTTTGTAACTCTGTTTTCATCCGATAACCCCCTAAAGTTAACCAGAAAACAAGAATTTGTACATACTTTCCAACATTTTGGAAAATTATTCCATTTAAGTATTGATATTTTTGTTTTTGAAGCAAAAGCTGCATTGAAAAATAACAAACCAGACAATCAAAACAACATGGGAAAATTTTATTTTACTAGTTCAGCTATAATTCGTACAGTAATTTCTTATTTAAACTTGTTTTTTCGGCATTAGTTTATACTTTACTTTAAGCAACAACATATACCATCCGCCATTCAGGTATTTATAAAGAACCGAGTGCGCATGCGCGCAACACCATATTTTCGAAATTTTTGAGTGTCCGTTCCCTCTCAATTAAGGCCCTGGTTTGACATATACAGTCTTCGCTACAAGATTTTTCACAAGTGCACACCATATGTCACTCAAGAGTTCAGGAGGTGTACATGAAATCTCTAGCAAGTCTCGAATCAAACCCCGGAGACTGTCACCAACAAATGACAGCATACTGCTACACTTGCTTAGGTGAGCATATCAGCTATTTATTTTATGCCTACCAATGAAATAAAGGGAAATATCAGTGAGATAAAAGTGATAATACACTGTTTTTAATCAGTTAATTACCATTTTGATAATACACTGTTTGTGCCGGAACTACTGCTTGATGAAACTTCAGGAATTTCCCCATCACAAGAGAATCCGCTGTATTTCAGACTGTGTCAGCGAGTGAAATTTATTTACCTTGTTAAATCCAATTATAATATTGAATTCCAGAGCCTAACTAGTTGTGAACAATGATGAAATTCGCCATAAATTATTTAAAATGACTGATTTGTTTACATAACTCACATGGACAATATCCAATATGGCCGACTTTCAATTCATTTGATTGAATATTACTCGGTATTAATCCGCTTTTATAATTAAAGTATGTATGGAAAAAATTCAATAAATATTGATAAACTGTGTAGACAAAAATAAATGTTATTTGATGAAAGCGTTTTCAGTTTATTTCAGCAGAAGTAAAGTTATCATATGTATTGGAGATTGTCTGCACTTTTTTTTGTGCGGAGTAACCAAAGTACGCATTAACTGATTTGGGGCTAACCATGGGGAATTTATTGAAGGCCCTGATTAAAAATATCATTAAAAAACCCATTTTTGACGTGTTGGCATAAAATAAAAAGAAAATTTGTTTGTTTTTTAGTGGAAGATGGGAATTTATTTTATCTCGTGAACACCATATGTTGATATTTTCACTCGTGGCTGCGCCACTCGTGAAAATATCACATATGGTGTTCACTCGATGAAATAAATTCTCATCTTCCACAAAAACAAACAAATATCCTCTATTTCTTTGGTGAAATGCATTAAATCCAAAGACAGAACCAAACCCACTAGGCTGCGGGTATATCAGAGATGGTAAGGGATTTTATTCACCTCAACTGATGTCTCAGCCATGTTCACCTCCTGAACTCTTTAGTGACATATGGTGTGCACTTGTGAAAACTCTTGTAGCGAAGACTGTGTATGTCAAACATATTTACAGCCCTGCACAACAGCTTGTGACTACCATGGCTCACTACAAGATAATGAAGCAGTCTGTCAGAATCTCATATCCAAAGATGATGATGAAATTGATGATGAGATTTGACACGGATGATAGTAAAGAAGATTGACAGTAAAAATTGAATTTAACCTGGTGGATGTATATATTAATTAACTGTGAATTTATTTACTATATAAATGAAAGCTAGCAATTTCAAGCAATTCATTCTTGACACAAAGGGAAGTGCAATAACACATTTTTACTTGTCGATAATTGCTATTATTTCTATGAACTCCTTCCCGTGCTAAGTAAGAATATACATGTATGAAATCAGATTTGTATATTATGGTAAACGTGGTTTATGTTTACGTATATGAAATATTAGACTAAGAGCAAATAATGCTGTGCAAGAAAAAAATATGTCTGTACCAAATGGCATCCAATAAGTATGCTTGAACACTATGTGCACATTTAAAGCACATTAAGATTTACCCCAAACACTTTTGATTTTAATTGCATATTGAATGTGATAATTGTAGTTTATGCCATAGACATTATAGGCTTTACAGCAATTGAAACAATGTTTTGTACAAAAGAAGAAAATACTTAAAAATCTCAAAAGCAAATGGTATAATATGAACAATATGTGTACATGTAAATTGCGTTTAGATTTACCCCACCCACTTTAAATTGTATATAGTATCAAAATTTGCAATAAATGCATACCATAATGTGAGATAATTCTACTTCTGTTTTATTGTTGATATATAAAAACCACCTAAAAATGAAATATTACATAGAATTTCTTATTCTTTAGTGAAAATATCACCTCTACCCCAAAATTTTGTCCATTTTTTGTGTATATTAGACCATTTTTTTAATATATTTGAGTATTCTCCAAATAAAGCTTTACTATCTGATAAACTTATTGTGAGTCTTATCATAAATACTAAAACAACACCATAAATTGCTACATTTGACATCTTCTTACTGACATAAATGAAAGAGCCCATTTTTTACATGTCGGCGGCCATCTTGGCAGCCATCTTGGATTTTTGAAGAACGCTGTGAGTTATGCCAATTTATGCCGGCAGTCTAATAAACTTCAGACTATGCTGAACATTTTGGTATATAACAAGTTTTGTAAGCTTTTATGGGTGGGTTACCCCATAAAATATAGCCCTAAATTGGCAATTGTCACCCTACCAATAGTAAAAATTGACTAAGTGCCCAGAACTTTGCCAAAAATTATTCGAGCAGAAACTCCTGACGATATGCATAACAAAACTTGGTGACAAACATACCTGTGAAGTTTCAATGACATCCCTCAAGTGGTTTTGGAGAAGAAGCGAGGACAAGATTTTAGAGTGAAAAAATGACTAAGTGCCCATAACTCTGCCAAAAATAAATCGAGCGGAATTTCCTGATGATATGCACAACTAGGCTTGCTGACAGTTAACAGTCCTGATAAGTTTCAATGAAATCCCTCAAATGGTTTTGGAGATGAAGTGAGGACAAAATTTTACTGGAAAGACGGACAGAGAGTGTGATTACTATATGCCTTCTTTCAGGGCATAAAAAGGAAAATGCAATTTGTAATTTGTTGTCTCAACTGAAAAAGAGTAGCAAAGACACTTAGGAATAGCACTGTTAAAACATGTACTGCCAAAAGTAATGTAGTTTCTTAAATGTTACTACAATCAAGAATTTTAATGTGCATTAATCTTAATCTATTTTGTAAAAATACAACACTCTTCTTCTTACCAGTTGCTTCTGAACTATAGTCATTTCAATTTTAAAGCTTGACGTTCTATGCAAGTAAAGACATGACAATTAAGTTTCAGTTTAAGACACAGATGCTCTAAACGTTAAATTGATAGATCTTGGCATGATTTATTTAGTCAAAATGCAGTTTCAAATAGCTTGCTATTAGAGACAACATGATCATAACAGTATGTAACAATTGTGCACAAAATCTGACATTGAACGTGTGTGTAAATAGCAAAAAAGAAGAGTGATAAATCTATCAAGAATTAAAAGACTTAATATCCCATTTAAAGTCACAAATTGGTAAATTCCACAGAGCTGAAAACCCCCAAGGTATTTCCATCACAGGGAGAAGTTATTTTCATTAACAAGATAATTTTCCTTTTTCCAAATTTTGTAGGAACCCTATTGGACACAAAAAGAGCTTGTCCACTCACACAAAAAATAAATTTCATTTGTCTGAATAAAGGATAATTATATCATTTTAGTTAATTCGAAGACTGTTACGAGTTGTTAGTGCAAGTAATTTTATTTTCCTTCATGCTTCATGAATTTATGAACAAGAAATGAAAGACTAATACAAATGACAGACAATATTAACATATAACATAAAAAATCTCTGGAAAGCTACACAAAAAAGCATCACTACTTACCCCAATATTTAACCACTGGAAAACAAATTGAAGACAATAAAAAAACAGGAAAAATATCATACAGTTGGAGCAACTCTTTGAGTAAAAATCTGAATTTATTTAGTTTTTACAGCCACTAATGACAATAGCTGGGTACAAAACCTTTAAATGTTAAACTGCTGACTTTCACCTAAGTAAGGAAAGTGTCTCAGGATTGAAACAAGTACACAAAACAGAGATCTCTCCTCAGTAGGTCTAATACTGACCCCAAATGCACCATTTTTATAGACTTAGACAGTACTCAAGTCATATATATTTTTTTATGACTAGAATGATAAATGGATTGAAAGTGAAAGAATGCATTCTAATAATGTCAGGTAGTAGTCGCTTATGTCGTGTATTATAAAAAGCCAGCAAAATACAATCCTCTTAACTAATTAACATTAGAATTTACAAAGTGCCAATGTTGCCCTGCACCTTGAGTCAAACTTTTTTTCTGCGCATATATCTCCTTGCAATATGTCTAAACTTTCTAAGTTTATGGCATAAACAATACAATGGCGACAACACAATGAAAACAATATAACAGCCTGACTTCGACTTCATTTTTTTCTCTAGGCCTACTGAATATTCCTGAAAACAAAGATGTCATGAAATAAAGTTAAGCAACTATAATTATGGAATGCTGGTTGGGACATGCCACTTGCTGTTTGCCACCTGCTACTTGCTACTTGCCACTTGCTTCTTGTGATTTTAACAGGCGGTTTCACCGCTTGTTCCTCAATCACCGACAAAAAAGCAGAAAATACACAGTATAATTTGTACTTTCAGCCATGAAGCAACCATGTCATTACTGTGAGCACTTTTGTTATGAAATGATTAAATCATGTAACATATCCGGTTCGTTATCATACAGTACAATCATCCAATCAAAGTACAGCAAATGGCCATTAGCAATTAGCAAGTGACAAGTAAATAGCAAGAAGCAACTAGCAACACACAAGTAGCAAGTACCAACTAGCAAGTAGCAAGAATTTGCTATTTTTTTAGCAAATGGCAAAAAGCAAGTGGCAGGTAGCAACTAGCAAATGGCAAATAACAAGTGGCAAATAGCATCTGGCAAGTACCAACTGGCAACTAGCAATACTATTACATGTTTAGTTTATTAGACTCATTTATTTTACATTGACTGCGATACAAGTTCTTACAACTTAGATTCATCATGCTCGCTGACTGTTTCCTGGGTTCCATACCAGTATTCGCGCAGCATGGAGGAATGTGAATATCGTAAGAGAATCTTGTCTCTGATGGGATTAGAACCCGCAACCTACGGATCTACAGCCCTGTGCTCAACCCCTGGACCACAGTGCCACCTCCATTACATTAAAGATAACATTTAAAAGTATTCTACATTTTCTCTCAGTCTAATCCGAAAAATTAACATAAACGATAATTTTTTTCTCAGCACTTCCTTTATGAAATAATTTAATCATGTAACAATATCTGGTTCATTTTTTTATACAGTTAAATGGGATCCAATTGCAAGTGGCAAGTAACAAATAACAAGAACCAACTAGCCACACACGAGTAGCAACTAGCTATAGCAAGTGACAACTAGCAAGTAGCAAATGGCAACTAGCAAAAAGCAGGCAAATAGCAACTAGCAAGTAGCAAATGGCAAGTGGCATGTCCAAAACCGCATTCCATACAACTATGTTAGCTGCTTAATAAATGGAATCACTGACTAATGGGAGAAAATTATGCTGAGGGATATAACTAAAGGGAACTGTCTTGAAAGCCTTCAGAGTACTTTTGAGATGAGGTCTAGAAATTTTGTTTTGAAGAACCAGTGGTGTGCACTGCATGCATTAGTAAAAAGAATTACTTACTGTCATGGCGTAAAGTGTATATTTCTGTTGTGTCACAATCTCCACTGACAATGATCAACTGTACTTGTAGCACTAAAACAATAAAACAACTTCAAACATTCAGTGAAATTAAACCAGAGACTTATGATGACCCAGTATCACTCCCTGTGATATAATATTTGCCTAATTCATTATGCTTAATGAGTTGAAACACTTTATAGATTATGCGTTTGATATCATTTTTATTTGTTCAACCTAGATCTATAGTGTAAGAGGTAGAAGATGAACTAACCTAAAATATCAGCCTGTAAAGTTGGTTCACCTTCAGTGGCGAATTCAAATAGATAGTGTGACCAATATCATACATATAATGTGTAGTGTTGTTAAACAAAGAAAATAAAAGCATTCATTTTAAGAATCCATGACAGCCACATTTTTGTGAAATTGAAAAGCAAAAGGATCTTCAAAAAACACATTTGCAAAAATATTTTACTATTATGTAGCCGGGTACAGGTTTATTGGTGATAAATCGAAAAGGCAGAACCGTGTGGCCTGGAAGCTCAGTTGGTAGAGTGTCTGCCCCGTAAGCGGAAGGCCCTGGGTTCGAGTCCGGGTCAAGCCACGATTTTTCACCACCTGTTACATTTGGCGCCCAACGTAAATAACCAACGACAGCCATCCATTCATTAAGTCAATATCTTACCTAAAAATATGAAAATACAGCAAATCATCTTGGGTAGCCGGCAGTATTTTCAAATTCCTGAAATGAAAATTTCTGCAAATATATTTGGTCGCTGACGGAATTTTTTTCGATGATTCTAATCCACAGTCCAGGATGTTCTAGATCTATCTTCAGAAAAATAATAATAATATTATTAAAATTAAGACACCTTACACTTGTGGAAACAAGTCTGACCCATATATATCTACGAATTCCATTTATCACGTGTGCAATTTAGTCACTTACCAGAAGCTTCTAAAATATCTTTAATAGATCTAACATCGCCATTTTTCACAACCTCACCAAAGGCACATGTTGTGACGTCAGCAAAAACGTCACTATTTATAGTCAGTACGTAGTAAACTGTAACAAACATTTGTTCGCGGAAGAGCTGAACAAAATTTTTAACCTTTCAGTTTTTACACTAGTCTGCTTTAATACATACACAGAAGGAATTATTTTCTACTGATTAACATAGCTTGTGACGAAAATGACGAAAACTCTGCCAGTAAATGCGAGGTAGGCACTCGTCGAGGGGGTTTCATCCTTATACCGGTTGGGGTTTTGGGGCCTCCATAAGGAAAAATTGTGCAAATGTGAACACAAGTGGATCAATCAGGACAACTTCTGAGCAAATATCACCATCATTTTCATTTTTCCAAAAATATTTTTTTTAGGCAGAATACATTTTTTATCAAATTTGTGTACATACAGGTCAAGCTTTCAATTACTCATCAATGTATACTATAGTTACATTGACTGATGACATCACAAGCACCTGTTTCAAAAATATAGCTGAACTACTGGTTGGCAAAGAGAACCAATATTATATACATTTGATAGCAGCAGAATTTTTAACTTTAGATAACTTTTTTCTTTGTCAGCCGAATTTTAAGATTCTTATATCACTTGAAAGCTCTTTAAATTCATATTTTGAAAATATAAGCAGATTTTTAATTTTTACTTTTAAAGAAGAAAACTAAACTAATTTATACCTGTCATTTCAGCATTTTTCTAGCAGCTCAGATGCACAATGTTTAACCATTTACAAACAAAAAAGTAAACAGTTTTGCCAATTATTTTTTTTAAATATGTAAAATATGAGTTTACAGACCTTTTAAATGATATAAAATATTGAATTATTTGATGAAACATGACTTTAGAACTGTAATTACAAAGTTACTATGTTTTGCATTTTTATCAACCGCCATGTTTTTGCCAACCTTCAAAAAGTTACTTGTATCTCTTATAAGTTACTTGTTACTATTAATATATTTCAAAACAATAACATTCAACGTTCCTATTCACGATTCATCCTAGATACAAAGTTTGTGCCGATTAAGTAATCCGTAGACTTTCAAGGTGCTGTTTAGTGCCATTTAAATTGATGCACACTGAAACATGTTACCATCACTATCACGCAAATATCCCCTTGAAATCCAGAGGCGAAATTATTATACGCACAGCGAGACACGAAATTCCGAGCTAGAGGGTTTTCCCCTCCCGCTTGTGGGGATGCGGGGGACCTCCCCCGGGGGCAATTTTGAGAATGAGCAGTGAGGTGTAAAGTGCTGAGTTTTGCCATGTCTTGGAAAGCATTTATGTGCATTTATCGTGAGTTTACAGGAGTCATTTTCGGCAAAATTGAGTTCCGCAAAGTTAATGCCCCCCCCCATTCCCCCTCTCAAAATGTATTTTGTTTAGATCTACCTGTCAAAACTGTTTCGACCTCTCTGATGGTCTCATCAGGCGGTGATAAGTAAATATACACTCAAGATTTCCCTGTGACAGTTTTTTTACCATAAATGCTCCCTTAAATTGGGAATGATGAGACATTCCCTTTTTAAAATAGACACAGTTCAATGACATTGTTATTTTTATGTTTTTTTATGTTTGTTCGTTTGTTTTGTTTTGTTTTTTTTTTTTAACATTTTAATGAGTGATTGGAATGTGGTATGTTCTAGCACAACTAGTTATATACTATGGACGATTTTATTCGTCTTCAAACGCTTCCTCTTGCTCAACATTGTTTAACACAACTGTTATACGTCTGCGACCTGAGGTGTCAAAGTCATTTCTCAAAGGAGCGGCCCAGCCTCTTAATGGTTCAAATCTTGTAGAAAGTACTGCAAACTTTTGTGAATCTGACATCTGCAATCTGGTTTTGATGTCCAGAGTCCCAACATCAAGAAACCTGACAGAAGAAGTTGGGAAATGGCCGAGTGCAGATTTGCCTTGAGCAGAGATAGATCTATATGTTGGATGGTTTATTTCAATTGGAGTCTGATTTATTTCTTTTGTAATTGTTTTGTCTGTAGTAGCGATTTTGACTCTTAAATCATCACTCTGCGCAGTGTCGTTTTTCAGGACTTTAAATAGAGTTGCTTGACCTGGTATTCGGCGTATTTGTCTTTTCATTATCGCAACGTAGATCTAAAGCAAGTCTATCCGAGACAGTAGTCTAGAGCAATCTAGGGATCCAGATAATTATGTGTATTGTACATAGACCTATTAAAAGCAACTTCATAACAAACCAGGCTAGTTGGCTTTGAAAAAAAAATACACATCATCACATGTATATTTAAAGATGCTTTAGTTGAGGATTTTTTATACACACGTGCGTATTGTGCGTAGTGGGCGCTACGCCCTTGAATTCTAAGGGTAAATGACTGACGTATATTACTCTTCTGCGCATCGGTCGAATGTTTCACGGTAGTGTATTCACATTGCTGCTTAGGGAGCGTAGATGTATATAAGAATGATATTTGGACTAGGAAGTCCTTGCAATGATTTCTGAATGTCCGTACATCTTACAATGGCTTTTTCTAGAATAAGAGAACATCAAATATTCCTGAACATGACGTAGACATTTTAAATGTTCGCGGTATGTAAACATTTCATGCGGATATCATCGATCAATACATAATTATATAACATTAACGAACCATCGTTTCGTTGAACAACCTCATGACGTCATGTATTCGACCGGAAGGGGAAAATATCAACTCATTAAATTGCTGATTTCTTCAACCATGACAAGCACTAAAACATTAAGCACATTTAAAACATTACAGCTCCGTAATAACCACTTAATAATAATAATAATAATAACCAATTAACTCCCCCACCTTCCACGCCTCCGCAACCCCTCTTAGAATGTGATTTTTACTGCATTCTCGAAGTTTATTTTTTCTTATTTTGAAGATCTTTAATTTCAACTTTACTCGAACGACTATCCGTGTAATGGACGCCACGCGCCTGCATTCTATCAGACTAAGACGATATTTTTTTGGCAGAAAGGAAATTCATTATATTAAAAATTTAACTGTTTGAATTTAACTTGACGTTGTATACTGCAAGTTGAAGTTAAAAAGTTACTAATTATAATAGATAAAATAATCGACACTGTTGAATATTTCTGAAATCGGAGAAGAGTTTCGGTCCATTGTTCAAAAAAAAAACAAAACTGTTTGCTTTCCCAGTTTTCAGCCATCCATTTATGTCATGCGAACATAAATATACTCTTTATCTTTACAAAGTGCATATTGTTTTAATTTTTTACTTACAGCGCCACTGAATACATAAATTGTAGATGTTAAATTAAGCAGATAACTAAACTGTTCTGTTACTCATAAGCAAGAAAAGTAGTTCTAAATAGTTCGACATGAACATAAGCAAGAAAAGTAGTTCTACAAATGGTTCGACATGAACATAAGCAAGAAAAGTAGTTCTACAAATGGTTCGATATGAACATAAGCAAGAAAAGTAGTTCTACAAATGGTTCGACATGAACATAAACAAGAAAAGTAGTTCTACAAATGGTTCGATATGAACATAAGCAAGAAAAGTAGTTCTACAAATGGTTCGACATGAACATAAACAAGAAAAGTAGTTCTACAAATGGTTCGACATGAACATAAGCAAGAAAAGTAGTTCTACAAATGGTTCGACATGAACATAAGCAAGAAAAGTAGTTCTACAAAAGGTTCGACATGAACATAGCAAGAAAAGTAGTTCTACAAATGGTTCGACATGAACAGTTACAGTGTAGCCATACCACGTGGTATATTATGTCATTTAGGCTGTCGCAAGCAGCATATTTTGGCCTAGATTTGGGGGAGAAAACTGCTGTACGTATTTTATTTTTTCATTATTTAAAGGGGATATAGTGCATGCGAAGCAGAAAATTATGCCCTATATGCCATATAGGTCCTAATGATTCTTTTGTTAGATGTACATGTTTTCTCAACATTTGGAAAATGGAGTTCGTAAAAGCATGTTTGCTATCGCGAAAAGCGTGTCATTTTTTCCGAATATTAGAAAACTCTGTACATCTGACAAACAAATCACCAAAGCTAATGTGTAGAGCATAATTTTTCGCTTCTTATGCGCTATATACCATTAGAATTGACGAAGAAATAAAATACTGCTAGCAGTTTTCTCCTCCAAATCGACGTAAAAAATGCTGCTTGCGACAGACACCAATTACCACGTGGTATGGTCACACTGAAATATGTAGTGGTTATAAAGCTTTCGTGTAAACATTATAAACATTATTTATAAGAATTATGACAAACAATAAAAAAGTGTATTAGAAGGCCTTTAATGCAGGTGTGTTTGTAGTGCAAAACCCACCCATATTAAATAACAAAATGATAATAGGCTGACCAAAAAAGAGAGAAGAAATTCAGAATATTTGCATCACTGTTTTTCCAATTTCGCGATGGTTGTCTAAACCTTGCATAGGTAGAACACGTCGATCTACGCATTGATACATATTACATTGCTACGTACACTACATTTCTTTAAACAGACCTCTCTTTTTTCACGACGTACAACAAACCGCGATAATTATTTATATTTCTTATGTTATGTATATACCACTAGACGAAGAGCTAAAACCCTTGATAAGAAATAATGCAAACTCTCACAGATTTAGGATTTTTCTGTTTCCGTTATCAAAAGTGGAAATATTGCCGACACAAAAAAAATACTCAATATTTCCTATGATCGCGCCATGTAAGTTCGCCTGACAGTAGTTTTCGTGGATATGCGGAAGGAAAATTCATAATATATGTACATTTTATTCTAATTCATGTGCAACACTGATACCAGTGATATAGACTTTTATTAACTGATTTATTTATTAATTTTATTAATTAATTGATATTCGGCACATAATCGGTTCGTGAAAACAGTACAAGTAGATTCATTAAATATTCCCGCTAAATGCCAAGGTGAAGGTCACAGCGGACAATTGTGATAAACTCCGATTGGTACCGAAACTTTGATTTTAGACACTTCGACTGCTAGTCCTTTAAGTAAGCCACCACGTATAAAGTATATTCTTATAATTTATATTTTTCTTTTTACCTGTATCTTGAAAAAAAGGTAAAACTTAAGATATAAAACTAAAATATTAAATTCTCGCCGTATGTATCCTGTTTGACGTTCTGTCTTCCTGTCTCTTTTTGTTTTTGCTCTTGACAGTCAGTCACGAAACGCCATATAAATATTGAGCATTGTGCAAAGTTTTGCACCAAGACTTTCTTATAATGACACACACTGGACGTGCAAATTAACATTTTGAGCCTGTATAATTGTACACCAGGCTTTCCCATTTGGATGTGCCCTGTAGATACAAAATTATTAACTTAGTTAAAATCTGTTCTGAAAAATAGTCAAATATTATCTCCGATAGCACTGTAGGCACGAGTAATGTGAAGCAGCATGTAAAAATGTGACGCAACATGTAAAGTTGTGCACCTGTAGGGTTTTTTTTTTCAGGTAGATGCACATATGAAATTCACAGTTATGGCCCTTAACCTACTTTATTCATTCTGTATAATTCAGTTTTGTGTACTCCAAAAGTATTTGGCTATTATTCATAACAGTGTATTTGAATATTAACTAGCATGTAAATTTGTGAAATATGCATATAGTTCAAGTATAAGTGGAGTTATGGGCCTTTGATTAGGTTAAGTTTTCTTTGTTCTGCTACAGGTATGTGGCATAGTAATCCCTTTTTCAATATTTTAGTATCATATAATCAGAGTATTTCAAATAATTTTGCAATTATACTTTATTGAAATTTCGATATTAGTAAAAACTTTGGGTACTTTTGGTTGGTAAATTTGTATCATTTTTTTATTATTACAACTGACAGGCCTACATTCTTTCAGACCTAACTATACAGAAATGACATTTTCAAGTTCTTATGTCTCTAATTAGGATGTCTGTTAACAGGAACTTGATATTTTATCAATAATTATCTCTAGAGTCCAATTAGCTACCATAGACCCCGTACCGGAAGTGACGTGATGCAACCCTTTAATAGCAATATAGAGTATATTACGAATATGTTTTTTTTTCCTGTGTATGTATCGTGCTATGCTGTTTTCATGAGTGTGTATTGTGTTATGCTGTTGTCCTGTGTATGTATCGTGTTATGCTGTTTTCATGAGTGTGTATTGTGTCTTGCTGCTCGTTGTTCTCAGCGTAATTCTTGACTTGTGCATTTATAAGATAGTCAAGATGTTGGTTGCAAGCACAGCGCTGGAAGTGTAGGTATGCTCAATTACACATCCCGTACAGTGACTGACATACATGTATATGTTCATCATAAACATGAACTCAAAAGTGAAGCACATAGTTCAAGGAACAATGCTCTTACAGTTAACTGACAAGTTCTGTATTTTACTTTATTTTCACTGCTTATCTTTGAAACAAGTCCCTTCAGTAAGCTACCGTTAGAATGACGTGTTAATTTAAGGTCAACCTCATACAATCAATGCTAGGTGGCTGAGTAAGTACACAGTGGCCTTAAAATTGTGAAATACAAGGGTTTTATTCCAGCGTAAATCAATGAATTTACATTGATTTTTTACGAATCATGCTCTCCATAACCCACCAATGTGGAAGAATCTGTGCTCTATGGATACATTTCTGGTTTCTGGAGTGTCGACTTGTGCGTTCTAGTGTTATCCACCATTAAATATATCTATTAGCTATTTCATTTGTAGATTAATTCTGCAGTTTCTATCCAAAATATCAAAATACTCTCTACATGAAGAGTAGTTATGCAAAAAACATTTTCATGCTTTATTGATTAATGCAATCTGGATTATTCTACCTTTTGGTATATGTGTGCTGATTGAAATGAAACTGCACATACTATCCACATAAAGAGTAGGTGTGCAAAACTTGAGCTTGATATTTGGTGTGTGGCACTGTCTAGTGGTTCTGTACCAAATTAATTAAATCATAGTCCCAAGGTCGAAAGTGAACCCACCTTGGGGTCAGTCATATAGCTGAGATACGATTTTAAAAGTATTTTTATATCTCTAAAACTGTAATGCAAAGAACTCTGCTATTTGGTGTAAATCATCGTCTAGTGGTTCTGGGGGAACGTTGTAGCCGCAGGTCAAAAGTGATTAGTGGCTTAGATATTTTGCGTACAGGTTCACCTAGAGGTCCTCTACCAAGATGGTTAAAATTATTCCCCTTGAGTCATAAATGGTTCTGCCCAGGGGTCAACTGATTTTGCAAAGGTTGATATAGGGAAGATTAAAAAAAAAATCGGCTTGTCAGAAACCACAAGGCCTAGAGCTTAGATATTTTGCATGGAGCATCAGCTAAAGGTTTTCTAGCAAGATTGTTCTAATTATGCCAATGGGGTAATTATTGGCCGTGTACTGGATGTCACTTTTACATAGGCACATTTAGGGGAGAGTTAAACAGGTTTTTTTTCTGAAATCGCAAGACCTAGCGCTAAGATATTTTGAATGGAGTATTAGCTGAAGTTCTCTTACCAAGATTGTCTAAAGTATGGCCATGGGGTCATTTATGGCCCTGCCCTGGGTCACTTGATATTCCATAGGCATATAGGGAAGACTAAAAGCGTCTTTTAGCCTGAAACCCTATGCCCTAGATTTTAGATATTTTGTATGTTGCTTTGTCTAGTAGACCTCTACCAAGTTTGTTCAAATTATATCCGTTGTATACCACGCTCTGGGAGTTCTTTTTGTGTAAAGTATTCAATCTTTAAAAATCTTCTTCTGAGAAACCGTATTTTGCGCGCAGGTTCACCTAGAGGTTCTCTACCAAGTTTGTTCAAATTATGCCCCTTGGGCTCAAATTGTCCTCAACTCAGGGTTAATTGATTTTAAAAAGAATCATGAAAGGAAGTCATAGCAAAAAATAAGAAAATAAGAAAAAGCTCGTTTTATGATGATTACAGCAAATACCGCCAGAGAGCATAGTCTCATTCCCGCAAAAAGCTGTTTACCCTCAGAACGGATCAGCCGATCCGTACTCCAAATACATAAATTGTACTTTTCTTGCATAAAATATTTGTTGTTTGAATATATTTATGGCAATAGTCCTCTAGCGTTAATCGCTATCCAAAGTAAGTTTTCACATTTGAAAACAAGACCGCCGCAAGGCGGAGCAAAATACGCCCGTCAATTGAGTAATTTGTTTCAATAACATTTATTCATTTATGAAGTTTCAAGTCAATAGCTTTGATAATATAGGAGTTTGGACCAGACAAACATCAAGTACGAAAATTGAACTAAGGGGAATAACTCAAAGTAATGAAGCGCACAGTGACGGTTCTTGTGAACTGCACTCCTTCTCAATGAGATCAATACACCTCTAAAGTTTCAAGTCAAATAGCTTTGATAGTGATGGAGTTATTCTCCGGACAAAAAATAAAACAAAGGAGAATAACTCCAAAATCATGAAGTACAGAGTTACGGTTTTTTATGCTCTGCACTTTGTCTTAGTAAAACCTATTTATGTATCAAGTTTCAAGTCAATAGCTTTGATAATGTAGGAGTTATGCTCTGGACAAGAAAATTAAACAAAGGGGCATAATGCCAAAATCATGAAGAACAGAGTGTTGGTACTTGTGCACTGCACTCCTTCTCAATGAGATTTATCAATCTATAAAGTTTAAAGTCAATAGCTTTGATAGCGTAGGAGTTATGCTCCAGGCAAACATCTGGACGCCGCCCGCCAACCCACCCGCCCGTCATGGGTGATCCATAATACGTCCTGTCTTTGACGGGCGTTAAAAATAAAAAAGGTAGCAGATCGTGCATTGCGTCAAATGAATACTTATGGTCAAATACCCTATTTAAACAGCTGCAGACATTAAATAACTCCGTTGTAACTGTAAACATTTCACCAATAAGATTGTCTTAATTTGATCAAATTTTCTAGTTTATTTCCTTTCAAACATCTAAGTGTTTTCAAAACGTTTTGGTTTATGAAAATTACTTAAAAAATGATCAAAACATTCAACTGCTGCAAGGACAGAGATATCGTTTTATATTTTAACTCAAGCAAGTTCGGAAAAGGCTCAGATCGGAGACGTGGGTTTTCGAATAAGCTCGACCCACTAACTGCATTTTTTTGTTGGACATTGATTAGAATTAAGCAAGTACAAGTGTTTATTCATGTTAAATATCCAAGATGCATCCTTTAATTTCGACGCATACTAATGATTGGAAACAGTTGAGACAGAGGGTCAGACTAACGGACGGGCGGAAGGTTCATATTTAGCAAAAGTTTAAGCGAAGAAAGACATTAGTCCTAGATATATATAACATAGAAGACGTGAGTCTGAGAACAAACTGTATCAATTTCAGAAAAGATAATTTTTTACCGACATTTTTCTTTCGTCAACACATCTATATAGTTTCAATATTTCTTTGGCTCTCTCGAGTTTATCTTCTCTTTTCGCTACATATGTAACATTCTCAAATGTTTCATCATGACTCTCAGCATTGCGTGAAGCATCTCTGACATTGTATGGAATATCGCTGGTGAGTAGTTACACAAGAACGTTAACTGCCTGGTCTCATTTAAATGATCTCCCTTTATTTAATATAATTATGAATAGTAGTTTAAAGCAACAATAACAGCTATTGAAGTTGTTAAGCTTAAAATAAAGATTCCAAATTGCACTGTGTTCAATTTTACATATTCTTACTTTACTTCTCTTTTTACTTTCATGTTACTGCTTCTTTCGCAGGTAATTTTTACCTTATAGTGACAGTCCGTGTTATCTTTTGAAATAAGCTGATTTTTGTCAGATTCAGTGGCCAGGTCATTTTGAAGAAGGTTTGGTCTCAGCTGCCATGAGAGGAAGCATACTGACAGTGCACCATTCCTTGCGGGCTGGAGCCCGCAGGTTATTAGTATGCATTTTAGTTATGGAGGACCACGTGATCTGTCATCAATAGATGGAGGAGCACGTGATATGTCAACAGTACATGATTTGTTATTAATTTTTTTTATTAGTCATTTTTAATAAATTATTAATAAGAACTACTAAGAGCTTATACAGTATTTCGTGCAATTTGTAAAATTATTTCTTTATCAACACAGATCACAGACCATTAACATTATTGCTTTAATAAAACTTTGAATATTTCCTTACCGTCATGGCCCCATTCCGAATTCAATTCATTATTAAAGCGACTGACTCACAGATGGGCCATAGAAAAGAAAATGTATATGAGTATAGAAATTCTGGTAATTATGTGAAGAAACATACCTTGACTAAGTTACTGTCTGATTTTTTGATAAAGAAACAGGTCATAATATAAAGTTTTAAGCACTTTCATCGTCCATTAGTCACGGGGTAGGTACTTTCCATTTTATTATTAAATTTGAAAAGCGATATTAAAAATTCGTTGCTGCTTAGTGGGTTATATTTCCGTTCTTTCCAATCCTGGTGATGCCATTTTTTTCTTCAGTTAGAAACATAATTTTATCCACAGAATATTAACTTTGCTTTGATTAGAAAAAGCTAAATTTTGTGTCAGTCGCTTTAATAATGGTTTAAACGAACATAAAATATAAATCTAAAATTATTTTTTTTTAAATTTCTCCCCGCGGGAAATCTTTAACTTGTGTAGATCTTGTAGGAGGACGTTTTATGATGACGTCATCTTCAAAGGCACATGTACTCTACAATTATCGTAACGATAATTTGTCAAACAGTTATATAGACATATTCTACCCTTGGACTCTGTAAAAAGCAAGCATAAAAAGCTTTCTGCCAAAAAAACTTGCACTTGAAAACTCGATGAATTGCATTCAAAATGGTAAAGACAGACATAAGGGAACAAGTGTAATAAACCTAATGTTAAGCTTGAATGCCATTTCATTTAACGCCATTTCTATGGCGTACTATCAGGGTTTTTTTTATTGTAAGACCTTGCATCATGCAGGGCCATGATAATTATATTTAAGCATCATGCAGGGTCATGGCAATTATTTTCAGCATCATACAGGGTCATGCAAAATAAATCCTGCATCATACTGAAAGCATATTCTTAATAACCCTGCATCATGCAGGGTCATGCTTAAAAAAGGACTTTTTACCCTACGGTGCGTCAGAAAATTTAGCATCATGCAGGATTATTTTACATGACCATGCATTATGCTAGCCGAAAAGTACGCGCGTTTGTCTGGCCAATCAGGATCGGTGTTAGATTTTGGATCTTACAAGATGATATATTGTTTATAAGAACAAATTGTAATTTCGAAATAATATTTTTAACAGAACAGATATATCTAAATTAATATTGGAATTAAACATAGACAAGCTTTTTACAAAACTCATTGTATGTACGCTATAAGGTTATATACTACGTGTGTAATGAAGGAGTCGAAGCAGTGAATATATTGCATGTATTACAAAGCATGTTTGTTTAACAAAAGTTCAAAAACTGAAAGCAGATTAAAAAGATACACATTTCTTACTCCGTTAAGTAACAGACATTATAATACAAAGTCGTATTCATCTTTAGTGTCGTTACAATCTCATTAAAATCATATCGTAATTTGTGCTCCTCTACTATCTGCGATTAGTTAGCGAAATATGAGCCAATATACTAAATCTTATTTTCATGAGATTGGTGTCGTTACAATTGCATACATGTCGTGTGCAATTTCTTTAACTTTTGTTAACGTTGTTATGACGGCTCAATTTTACCATGATTATCAAATCTTTGCTAAAACGAAACAAAAACAATGCACTTCCAGAAAGAAAGTTATTTTTTATTGTGTGCTTTTTGTTTACTTTGCAGTTGATTATAACCGAAATCACAAAATCAGATGAGGAAAATGTATAAATTTGCTTCCTCCGGGGGAAAGGAATATTCAATGTTGTTACTCAATCTGCTGCTAAAATCTCGAACTGATAACGAAATGATCAAATTAATTAGCTGGAATGGGTTTTGTTATACAAACTTGTTCCAGTGATTTTATTATCGTAAAACATATAGGAACGGATTAACTATCTAACATTTCAATATTTCAGCAATATCCCTTCTGGAAATGAAAAATAGTTTTGCCATTTGTATCTTTAAAAAATTCCAGCTCAAATTAAAAGAATCAACAGATTGAAAGGCTTTCTAAATAAATGATTTATGCGAATTATATTGTTGCCTGCTGATGTTTCTTTTTACAATGTTTTTGAAGTTCAAAAGTGTACTTCAGGTTGTTGTAATTAAACGTTTCCGCGGTGCACATCCGTGTATACATCTGCTTTATCGGTGGTCTCTGCTTTGACACCGGTTAGTCTATGCTGCAAACACAGTTTTATATGATAAACAGTCAGAAAAAATCCAGACATCAGTTGAAACAGCTGAGTCGTTTAAAATTAAGAAGTGCATTCCATGAGAATATCTCTGCTATGTATATGCATGTTTACTTTTCGGTTATCAGTCACTGCACTCTGAAACTCGGACAGATTGTTAAGCGGTGTATCCATACTGACCAATAACACAACCTCGGCACTTTCTACAGTCTGAAACGAGTTACTGTTTTGATAACGTTCATAACAGTCAAATAAAACATAATCATTTTTCAATATTCTTCGAGAAAATACGGAAATTGGCAATTTTTTCATTAAGTTTGGCGGCCCTGCGACCTAGCGACCGGCCTTGCGGCCTAAGATAAACATTGTTATCAAAATGATATATATGAACTAAGTGCCAACAAACAATAAAAGGGGTTTGTGGTGTACTTTTGCGAATTAAGAAAAAAGCGTATTTTCATGATTTGTTATCTGAAGACTGCTAGCGGTCTACAATAAACCTTGTTTTTCAAAACAAGAAATTAATCTTTGAACTGAGTGTCGATAAGCACCAACAATAAAAAGGGTTTGGGGTGTTTATTTTGCTAATTAAAAAAAAAAGGTTATGAAAAGAAATATTTGCCTAGCAGTCCATCGGCCTAGCGGCTTAAGATATACATGGTGTATCACATTAAAAGGATATATAAGAACTCAGTTCAAACAAGGGATCTGAGGTGTACCTATACAGATACAAAAGAGATTTTTTTCACGAAAAGACGTATTTGCTATCTTAAGGCTGAGCGACCTAGCGGCCCTGCGGCCTTCACTATATATATTGCTTCAGAGTTAAAACAGTATTTCTGAACTCAGGGTAAGTGAGTTAGCCAATCAGCAGGTAAGTAAGTTAGTAAAAATATAAATATATTCAAGGTAGGTCGGAATAAAAATATTCGTATTTACTTTCTGATTGATGACTGACTGACTGATTGATTGATTGATTGACTGACCGGCCGACCGACCGACCGACTCACTCACTTACTCATTCACTTTAATTTCTTTCTTTCTCTCTTGCTGTTTTTCTTTTTTAAGACAAGGAGAGATAGCTAGACTATGTTATTTGTTTGAATAGAGTTCAGAAATACTATTTCAACTGTGAACTGTATGTATATCATAGGCTGCTGGACCGCTACCAGCCTTAAAATCTTCTCTTCATGAAAAACCTTTTATTTTGAATTTGCAATTTTAGAATTTTAGAGTTATTCTTCGAGTATGGATTATAGTAATAAGATTAAAAAAATACCCTAAGGGTACCACAACATAATGCGTTCACAATTAAAAATCAATATATAAACCAAAAAACATTGAGAGAACATGGTACCGCAAATCTATATAGAATCTTTCCAGAAAGAAAGTGATTTCATACTGTGTTATTTGTTTTTAACAATGATTTTCTGGGACCTTAAGTCTCAATGGGCTACATCTTTGAAAAATTCATTTTGAAGCAACGAATTTGTAGTCCTTATAGTTTAGTTACTTTTTTGGGGGATGGGTTGTGGCAGCCAAAGGGGTGTGGGGGAAGCAGAAAGAGATACAGATACAGAAAAATACAGATACATTCCACTCCAAAGACATTTGGTTCCTTTATATGGTCAGTGTCTAGCACTGACACATCAAACCGCGGTTTAATGTATCAGCCAAAACGCAATCAGTTTAGTTAGTTGAGGAGCAGGTGATTGAACCTGCGACCCCTTGATTAGTAGTCCAGCACATTACCACTTGACAACTGTTAAGGAAGGCCACTGTAGCCTATTTCGTTAGCGGCCATAAAGTAAATGATAGAAAGCAACGAATAAATGTCTAACTTATCTGTTGTTATTTTTGTCCTTACGCTGTTTTTATGTCTTAAAGTCTTCAATGCTTTATCTTTATGACCAGTATTACATATATTGTGAGCGAGTAAAACGACAAATAAATGAATGATTGAATTTGTTTCATACCATGGCCATTTGAATGCTAACATACCAAAACTGCACTTTTTCCTATTTCCTATTCCAGACAGAGGGATGATTACGAAAGCAAAATGTGTGCCTCGGCATGAAACCTTAACTTCCTATCCAGCCGACAGTCTTTTTGCACTTTTAATGATTTGATTAACATTTTCGTTTCTTCAAGTTTAAGGAAAACTTGAGAACTGGCTTCACAAGTAGCAGGCTGGTTTTTGCATTTGGTTTCTTTCCGAGCACTGTCTCACAGAAGTTAGTGACTGAAGAGATAGATAAAGAGTTATGGAAGGAACCAAAGTCTTTGCAAACAGATCCTTTGTGTATAAAGAATTGATATTTGCGTGTCTTGTTTCTTCGACAAGGGCAGTTTCAAAAAGTGTCCACCGGATTTCACAATATGGTATGTGCAGTGTACTAAATAGCTTCCTACAATATTTATGAGCCACTGTCAGTTTTATTTTCTTTTTCAGTATTTTTGCACATTGCAAGGTATCAGAGAGTAGTTGTGTGGGAGTTAGGAGAGTTAAGACAGGGATCTGACAAAACCTTAATGTTGACCAGGTTTGTGATCATTCGATTAAATTTTATCAACTTTTTACCTAGAGAATATTTGAATTTTTTGTTACATACATAAGCATACAGAGGCACCATATTCTACCAAAAGCTACTCTCCTCTAACGGTACGTTTAGTTTTATTTAAATAAAGATTCATCATACTTACTATCCCACACCTACATTAAGGAAGTTACTACTTAAAGATTAGTTTTTTTTTGCTCCTTTAATTTCCGCCAGTTTCCGTCAGAAAATTAAAAGTATGCAACAAATGGATTCATATTAAACACTTCATGTCACAGTCTGGTAGATATGGATAACCTACTTGACTTGATGACATTGTTACTTCATAATAAATATATCATATCTATCTGTAAAAAAATCGAATAAAAGTATAAATGCAATTGTTTTAAACTTTATAAGGACATTTTTTGAAACTACTCTTAACAGTTAAACTCACGTCAAGTAATTGTTCATTGTCACTACAAGTAGGTGTTGAATGTAAACTTGATTGGAAAAAGGACTAGCCAATATATCATCAACTTTTATAAAAACTGAATAATCATATGTCACATATATATTTATATATAACACATATATGAACGGATTAACTATCTAAAATTTTAGTATTTCAGCATTATCCTTTCTGGAAATGAAAAATAGTTTGGCATTTGTATATTTTAGACTTAGTCTGTTCGTTCGTTCATTCTTTCGTTCGTTCTTTCGCTCACTCATTCCGTCACTCCCTTACTCACTCGTTCTTTCGTTCATAACTGTTGTGAATGTAACGTTATTTGCCGCGCCGCGCTTTTCTATGTAACGTCTTTGACGTCACGTCGTATAATTATATTGTTTTGTTGTCGTTGCTATTATATGTAAACAGTTGGTAATTTGAACCGAGAGTAAAAGGAAGAACCTAGAACACAACGCATTTGTTTATTATTCAACCCACGCTATACGATATTGGTGCCGTGACCAGCAGAAAGGATATGAATTTACAGAAGTTACAAATACAGAGAGAGGGTCACCGACGTTTCATTGAGAAATATTTGGAGAAAATCGAACAATCTAAAGAAAATGATTCACTGACAGATTTCGATTCAATCCTCAGCGCTATTGAAGCCAAAGTCGGAATTTTAGAGACATTGAATGAGAAAATATTGTCGCAAACGGAAATAGACGGATTGGAAGAGGAGATATTTCAAACTGACGAGTATACAGTGGAGTTAGATATCAAGCTGTGTCGCTTACGAGCTTTCCGAGGTCAACATGAGAAGAGAACCGAGTCTAATATTTCACAAGATGACCAACGAAATTCAAGGGACCAGCAGTACAACAACAATGGTTTGAATCCCGACGCTCCAACTTTCCTTCCCGACAGAACTGTAAGTTATCCTTCTAATACCTCAGTAAATTCGGCACAATTTTACAGACTACCTAAGATATCATTACCAAGTTTTAGCGGAGATATATTAAGATGGCAATCTTTTTGGGATTCCTATGAGTCAACCATTCACATGAACGCTAATCTCACGGATGTACAGAAGTTCACGTACCTCAAATCTCAACTTGAAGGAAACGCTGCACGAGTAATTGAAGGTTTTGCTATGACGAACGCAAATTATACCCGAGCCATAGATCTACTGAAAGAAAGATATGGCCAGCAACATAAAATTATTCACGCATCAATGCAAGCGCTATTACAATTACCTGCCCCGTCCAACAAAGTATCCAGTTTAAGACATTTTCATGATAAGATGGAGACGTACATTCGAAGTTTAGAAGCTATGGGACAGTGCCAAGACACTTACGGAAATCTATTAGTGCCAATAATTTTAGATAAGATACCAAGTGAAATTAGAAGGCAGTTAGCACGTGAAAATGGAGATAACAATTGGTCGCTAGAAAATTTGCGTCGTGCAATCAACAGAGAGATTGGTATTCTTGAGGCCGGAAGTGTTCGTAGCGAACCGGAAGTGGACGATTTCAATGCAACAGCATCATTTCTGACAAGTGCAAAATACAGGAAAACCGTGCCAAAACATCCAAAATCCGGAACCGGAAGTGCATCACAAAAACCGGAAATCAAATGCGCATTTTGTGACAATCAACATAAATCAATTGACTGTGAAAAATACGCAGACATTGAATCAAGACTGAAAATAGTGAGAGAAAAACGCTTGTGTTTTAACTGTCTAGGCAATCATCCTGTAGTGAAGTGTAATTCTAGTAAGAGATGCCAAAAATGCAAGAGAAAACATCATACAGCGATTTGCAAATCGCGAGAAAATAACCAGACGATGTTGACAACCGTTGATTCCGCGTCACCGGAAGCAGCCGTCTTACATTCAAACACGATCCTACCAAATAAGAATGTTCTGTTAAAAACCGCCATAGCAACCGTATCGTCACGTGATGTTCAGACTGAAACAAATATTCTTTTCGACGAGGGAGCCCAGAAATCTTTCATTACAGAACAATTAGCCCAAGAACTTGAACTTACCCGAGACAGTACAGAGACAATTTACTTATCGTCGTTTGGAAGTACCAATAACAAAGTCCAACACACAGACGTAGCTACAGTAAATGTTGTTACAGACAGAGGCCAGAAGATCCCGATTAGAGTTTTAATAGTGCCTACAATTTCAACGCCGCTTAACCAGAAATTTCAAACCACAGTGTCAAACTTACCGTACTTACGTGGACTTAAACTCGCTCATCCGGTTACAGGAGATTCTGTATTTAACATTTCTATGCTGATTGGTGCTGACTATTACTGGGATATTGTAGAAGACCATATAGTACGAGGAAATGGACCTACTGCTGTAAAGTCAAAAATCGGTTATCTGTTATCCGGACATTGCCAAGCACAGAGTTCTCGAGTATCAGATCACGTGTTCAACGTTATGGCGTCGCCTATGGCAACGGATGTTTTAGAACGGTTTTGGAGCCTTGAAAGTATTGGAGTTACACAGACCGCCGATGATATAGACAAGATACGTTATTTCAAGGACTATCAAGATTCGTCCATAGAATACGATAATGGACGCTACACCGCCAAATTACCTTGGAAATTAGACCATTCACCCCTACCCAGCAATTATGAGATAGTGAAGGCAAGAACCGAAAGTACAATTAGAAGATTGAGAAAAGAGCCCCATTTACTGAGAAAATATGATGACATTATCGCTGAACAAGAACGCCGTGGTTTTATTGAGAGAATAGATAACGATACCCCACCCACAGGACAAGTCCATTATATTCCACACCACCCATCAAAAAAAGATTCAGCGACCACACCCATCCGGATAGTTTATGACTGCAGTTGCCGCACATCTCCCCACCTCCCAAGCTTGAATGACTGTTTAGAATCAACCCCACCCATACTGAATGATCTTACCGCCATATTAGTGAGATTCCGTCTCCATGGTTACGCCATCACTACAGACATTGAAAAAGCCTTTCTACATGTCGGTTTATATGAAGGAGACAGAGATGCTACCAGATTCTTGTGGACAATTGACATTGAAAACAAAGACAGTCCATTACGCACTTACCGCTTTAAATCCGTATTGTTTGGAGCTACCTGTTCGCCGTTCATGCTTAGCGCCACCATCCTGAAACACCTAGAACTTAACAAGCACGTACACGCAGCCGAGATCATTAAAAGAGATATATACGTTGACAATGTACTTTCAAGCTTCGAAAAAGTATCAGATCTACTTACCTACTTTACAGAGTCGCGAGAGTTGATGTCCAGCGCAGGTATGAATCTACGTTCATGGACCTCCAACAGTAAAGCCCTTAGAGACCTTGCAAAAACAGAGAATGTACGAGATAGTGATGAAGTTGTCAAGATACTTGGAATGAGATGGGATCCCCTCAGTGACGAAATGACATTTACACGAAGAAATATTCCAATACAAGACGTAGTTACGAAGAGAACCATTCTAAAGTACTCATCACAAATCTATGATCCCCTTGGTCTACTTAGTCCCGTTACCGTCAGTGCAAAAATCTTACTACAAGAACTATGGAAGTCCAACTACGACTGGGATACACCTTTGCCAGATGATATATGCGAAACTTGGAACCAGTTAGCAGAATCCCTCAACAAAGCTACTGACGTGAAATTTTCCAGACAATTCCTACCCGCAGCAAGCATAAACAGTGAAACAAGACTTCACGTGTTTGTAGATGCAAGCGTCAAATCGTACGGAGCAGCAGCTTACATTTGCGATCTTTCACACGCTAGACTGGTTATGGCGAAGAACAGAGTGGCACCGGTAAAGACATTAACCCTACCTCGGCTTGAACTAATGGCAGCATTAATTGGCGCAAGACTTGCATCCCATCTTCAAGAGAGCTTGCCCATACAGAACGTAACATTTTGGTCAGATAGCCAAATCGTACTCCACTGGCTGACTACATCAAAATCCTTAAAACGCTTTGTCCGAAATCGAGTAGACGAAATACATCAGCTGACAGATCAATCACCATGGAGATATTGCCCCACAAATGACAATCCAGCAGACTTACTGACACGTGGTATATCAGCCGATACTTACCTTGACAACGAACTATGGAACGCCGGTCCAACATGGTTATCTAACAAAGAAATATGGCCTACCTGGAAATATGACCAGTCAGTCTTGCAGACGCCCGCTGATGAAGATACGAGTTCGAAGCAGACGACAAATGTAGTAACGTTGAAGTGTACGGAGATCACGGGCGTTCATAGACTTATTAACCTAGATAGATACAGTACATACCTGAAACTACGTCATGTAACCGCCTATGTACTAAGATTCATCAACAACTGCAGACGACCAAAAGAAGACAGATTAACGAACAACTTATCAGCAACCGAACTCAACGAAGCAGAAGTTACATGGCTTAAATCGTGTCAAATAACAAACTTTCAAGAAGAAATAGAAAATTTTACATCGAACAGTACCCGTTTACCGTTGGTTCGACAACTTAGACTGTTTCTAGACCCACAGGGACTATTACGTTGCGGTGGAAGAATTCACAACGCCCCCGTACAGTATGACACTAAATTCCCTTACCTTCTACCAAAGAAGCACAGACTTACCGAATTGATTGTGTTAGATGTCCACAAAAGTCAACTACACTCCGGAGTAAATAGTACCATTACGCAGATCAGAGAAAGGTACTGGATACCGTCCATCCGCCAATGTGTTAGATCGGTTTTAAAGACGTGCGTGAATTGTACCAGATTAACCGGCAAACCATACCTAGCACCAGACCCACCACCCCTTCCTAAAGTCAGAGTGAATGAGTCTCCGCCCTTCAGCGTCACAGGTGTAGATTTTACGGGTGCACTATTTGTTAAGAACGCTACCGGAAGTGAAAGAAAATGCTACATCTGCCTATTCACATGCGCTACAACAAGAGCCGTTCATTTAGAAGTAGTTCCAGACTTATCTACAGACTCATTTCTTCAAGCGTTCCGGAGATTTGCTAGCCGGAAGTCGTTACCGATGGCGATGATATCAGACAACGCAACGACGTATATTGCTGCTGCTAATCACCTGAAGAAACTCTTCAACTCAGAAGTCGTGCGAGAAGAGCTTAGCAGAAAGGGTACAGAATGGCGTTTTATCCCCAAACGAGCACCATGGTACGGAGGGTTTTGGGAACGTTTGATTGGGCTGACTAAGACGTCATTAAAGAAGATCCTCGGGAGACGCTATGTATCCATGGAAACATTACAGACTATAGTGACAGAGATTGAAGCAGTGATAAATGATCGACCGCTAACTCATGTATCATCGAACATTGACGATTTGGAACCGTTAACACCGTCACATTTACTTTACGGTCGTAAGGTGACGTCACTTCCGCATCATGAACATTTATCAGACGACGATTTAGCGCTAATTCAAAGTGACCAGACGACACTCACCAACCGAGCTAAGAAACAGTCTGAAATCATTGAGCAGTTCCGAAGACGCTGGAAGTTCGAGTACTTAACCGCTTTGAGAGAATACCACACAATTACGGGTTCAGACGAAAAACGTATCAAAGTCGGAGATGTCGTGCAGGTATACGATGAGGGACCACGGATCCGCTGGAAACTTGCTGTAATCCTAGAGCTGATGACCGGAAATGATGGTTGTGTCCGTGCCGCGAAGATAAAAACGATAAACGGAATTACAAACAGACCGATAGTGAAACTCTATCCTTTAGAGACTGTTAGTGAAGTTAATGATTAATGCCTTAAACGAGAAACTGTTGGTGTATAGTAAACAGAGACTATTTAATAGCAATAAAGATTTATTTACCTTACTATGTGCGCGAAGTTTACGTCGAAATATGTTTGAAGCACCAGAGACAATAATTCGGAAATTATGAGATTCAATATTCATTTTATTGAAACGATAAATTACATTTAACATGTGTTAATTTAAGTATTTGCAAATTTACGTTTCTCATAATTAGATTGCTTATTCTTAAAGTAAGAATTTCATGATTAAGTATTTCATTCACTTTTAAAAGTACACGCTTTCAATTTTCAATTATGAGTCACTTTTCGCGGCCCCCAGAATGTTGTGAATGTAACGTTATTTGCCGCGCCGCGCTTTTCTATGTAACGTCTTTGACGTCACGTCGTATAATTATATTGTTTTGTTGTCGTTGCTATTATATGTAAACAGTTGGTAATTTGAACCGAGAGTAAAAGGAAGAACCTAGAACACAACGCATTTGTTTATTATTCAACCCACGCTATACGATAATAACTTTGTGCTAACAGTCAGTCAGTCAGTCAGTCGGCCTGTCGATTAGTCTGTATGATTCGAGCCCTTGTCATTTTATTTATCCCCTCCCGCAAAGCGGAGGGTGGGGGACTATAGGAATGTCCTCCGTCTGTCAGTCCGTCTGTCTGTCCGTCCGTCACACTTTCGTGGCCGCTCTATAACTTTTAAACTGCTGAAAATTTTTTTGATCACCATTATGAGACGATGTTCAGAGCGCAATTATTGGGTTGCTACCCCAAAGGTCAAGGTCACGCTTAAAGGTCAAGTGTTAAAAAGTCTACATTTCGTGTCCGCTCCATAACTTATAAACTGCTGAATTTTTTTTTTAAATAACTTGGCACAAGTGATCACCATTATGAGGCGATGTGCAGAGCGCAATAATTGGGTTGCTACCCCAAAAGTCAAGGTCACGCTTAAAGGTTAAGTGTTAAAAGTCTACATTTCGTGTCCGCTCCATAACTTTTAAACCGCTGAATTTTTTTTGAAATAACTTGGCACAAGTGATCACCATTATTAGGCGATATGCAGAGCGCAATAACTGGGTTGCTACCCACAAGGTCAAGGTCACAGTTAAAGGTCAAATATCCACATTTCTCGTCTGCTCTATAACTTACTAATTTGGCTTACGAAAAGTTTTCTAATCACTTTGCACAAATGATCACCATTATGACACGATGTGCAAAACCCAACATCCAGGTTGCTACCCCCAAGGTTAAGGGTAAATGTTCTCCATATATTTTTTGACTTTTTGGAAGATTTTAAATAACTTGACACAAATAATTACTATCATGAGACTATGTGCTTATAATATGCATGGCACAACATCAAGCTCATGGTTGGATTAAGGTCAAGAAGTACACATTCATGTCCGCTGCGGAAGGTAATTTAGCTGTCCTTCAGACTGCCTTGTTAAAATTTATCATTGTAATAGAGACAATATTTATCTTATAAAAACTTATCGTCAAAATATTCAGGTAAGAGCTTAAAAATGTTAGAATAAGTAATACATGTTATACATAATACATATCTTTAATAGATTTATACAGCGTGCCCTGTTTCATAGCGAAAACAATTTTATACAACTTATATTGCGTTGTGGTTCTGGCATAACACAGAATGAATCAAAGTTTACAAAAAAAAACTGATATATGGAATGTCTTTAAATCCACATCAAAGCTTCTTGTAAACTGGTTACGTGCCGCGAATAATTTTCTTACTATAGGTCAAATTCTATAATGCGTCATAATGTCAACAAATATAGTTATAAAATTTGCTTTCAAAACTGCACACATAGTACAAATGTCATGGATGTAGCTTCATAACAAAAAGCAGATCAATATGTCAAGATAAGGTAAGTCAAATCAAAGTCAAAGTTGAATTATACAATTATACAAATTTCAAAGACGTGGCGTCAGAACACGTATCTGTAAGCCATGACATATGGCGATCACAGAAGCTCACCTCGAACACTCTATGCTCAGGTGAGTTGAAGCTTTATATAACAGTATATATATTTATTTTGACACCGCCATGACCAACGAAGCAACGAGTCAAAAATTAATTAGATCTCAGAATTAATTAGAGTTAACAAAACTCAACGGCATATTTCTGTTCGGGTCTCGAAAGCTATGTGGTTAGGGCGTTCCCCTTTGGTTCGGAATGTCCCGGGATTGAATCCTAGCCTGAGCCCAAGGTGTGATGACATATATGCCTTATTTCACCTACTAGTAACTGACGTTACTGGCTGTCTCTCATAACATGCAGTATAGAAAGGCATGAATTGCTAACCCTGATAACAGTTAATTGCACATTATGATATGTTTTGTCATTGAACATAAATAGAAATTAACCGTACAATGTTGAAAAACTATTATGTATATCAATATTAAACCGATAATGCATAGATCTCTGGAATCCTTTGAGTACTGAAGAAATCTGCACTATATACAGAATATGCCAGCTGGGATAAGAGTCCATCTATTTACATTTCGGTTAAATTGAAAATAAACATAAGGTGTGCCAGGTCCTTAATATATCAGTATCGACACGATAGCCTATGTTAATGAATCAAAAGTTGTCACATTTTTTGTTACTCTCCTGCGCATCGGTCGAATGTTTCACTTTGTGAATTAACGGTAGTGTATTCCCATAGCTGCTGAGGAAGCGTAACTTTTTGTGTGATCTACATTTATGCATCGTCGGTGACCCCCGGTACATATTCCGCACAACTACATTATGTACCATTGGATAATTGACTGCTGATTATTCGTTTTCATGAATATTTATTAGCAAAGGGATGTAACTCTTCGTCGAATGAGATGCCGCATTTCAAATAGACACTCTTCAGTGTGGAGAGTAGGCATAATGACAAGTTACTTAAAATAGACGTATTTCTCAGGATTTAAACATAGGCGCGAAAGGCAAAGTGTAACAAGTAATTTCACTGGCTGAGATTCCGCAAGGGAAATCTTATGGAAACCAAAGAATGTAGGTAATGAATTATTCATGAGTACGAAATTTTACCAGCCAATTGTCCCACGGTAGATAAATAGAGTGAAACGGAATGGATCGAACGTGGGTTTCCGACGATGACATTTATGTTGAACGATATACCTGTTATGCAGACAATCTCGAGAGATACTGGAATTAGAGACTTTATAAGTATTTCATCCAATGCAAGATTATAAGATTACACGTACCGTCTAGACAGTGGTCTAAAATAGTGAGTAGAATACATGTACAGATATACATTTTATACATATATTATCAAGACATATTGTGATTTCCAGGATGTTTGACGGTCAATTTATAGTGTTTGATTATCACTGCTTTTCTCGACAATCCAGTTCGTAAAGAAAGTATAGTTTTAGTTTATTTTCAACGTTTGAAGTTTGTGTCGTTAATCTGGTCAAATACAAAAAGTATGTCAGTTCCACATCACATGACATAGAGTTAGTAAACAATTAAACTAAAACTTACAATCCTTTTTTCAATAGCACAATACAAAAAAATTCAATTTTACGTAGCCTGCTGAATGTTTTTTGTTTAGAAGGCATTGAAACTTTGTTATTGACATTTTTTTCATACAAAGACACTGTAATGTTTAGATTTTTTATCAATATCACAAAACATAACAAGCACGTAAGCTAACAGTTAAAATAAAATATAACTTAAAGTGAATTTCAGGACTTAGAACCTTTGCCTTTTTAAAGTTAAAGTAAGATCAGTATTCAATTCTAATTAAAAATAATTTTTAGCTTAAATCTGGAGTGCAAAGCTTTCAATCAATAATATTTTAATGAGCACACTCTTATGTATGATGTAAAGTATAAGGACCATAAGTCCATTTTAGAAACTTAACCAGGTATATAATAAAGAGTAATTACGTTTAATGTTTATTCACTAGTATTGCACAGCATATGCTACACGGAAAACTATTAACTGTTTACACTGGTGAAAAAATATAAAATATCCGGCATTGTAAATTCTTCATTACAGCTAAGCGGGCCGTATTTCAGAGCATATTACAAATTTCTGGTCGTTCTGAGGTTGTTTCTCAGACCATAGTAGTTTATATCAGTCTATGAAAATCAATGTTATGACCCCGTTTTGGCAGCATGTATCTACAACATGAACATAGTCTTCCAGAAGTGTCTGGAAACCATGGACTGTTTCGATATTTTCAAATGAAGTCAGATGGTGTCAGGCTGTACATTCAGATAGTTTATTTTTGTGATAGTTTAAACCAACTTTATATATAAACAGATGATTTAGATCTGACCTTCCCTGTCTGTACAAAGAAAAATCTACCAGAGCAAAATACATTACTGAAAAATGGCTGTCTACCTCCATCTTGGTGCTCGTCGACATTGTCGAATTCGATACAAAAAATGACTGAATGCGTGAATCATAGAAGAAGACCTAGCGTGTCTAAAGCGTAGTTGTAGGCATTTCGTTGGAATGATTTTTCATCTCCTGAACAGACCAAACTGCATAGATAGTTATTGATAGGAAACCATTTTTCAATTAATGGTCATTATGACCTTGAACTTTGACTAAGTGACCCAAAAAGCGACGTAAGCCATTTACAGGTCATTATCAACGAGCATTGCAAGTTTAATCCTTGGCTTTAAACCTGGCGACCTGAAAAAACTATAGGGTGCTTTGCTTGTCATGTACAACTTACGCACCAAGTTTGAGGAGGGTGGCTATAAGAATTCTATAGTTATTGATCAGAAACCGTCTTGGTTTTCAAGATTGCTGTGACCATGGCCTTTGATTTAATGACCTGAAAAACTACTGGTCATGAACAACCGGACTATGAAGTTTTGGAGAGCTCAAGCATTCTATAGGTATTGATCGGAAACCATTTTGCTATTCAAGGTCACTGTGATCTTTTCCTTTGACCTGGTGACCTGAAAAGCTTTAGCGATTATTTACTGGTCATTACCAACCTTCACAACAAGTTTGAGAACCTGAGCCAAAGCGTTCTATAGTTATTGATCGGAAACCGTTTTGCGTTTCAAGGCCACTGTGACCTTGGCTTTTAACCGGGTGACCTGAAAAACTACAGGGGTCATCAACTGATATGGCCAACCTACATACCAAGTTTGAGGAAAGAGGGTACTTCTCCGCTAACGAATTATTCCATCACAAAATGTTCTATTCAACAAATAAACAGTATATTCATGAGAGGCTTATTTAATTGAATTTAATCGTTATTTAATGTTTTGACAGTTTTGAAGTTCCTAATTTCCTATCTCTTTTTCTAAAAAGGAAAGGGGAACTGGTTCCTTAATCCTTATTCAATAACGAATAAGGAATAGAAAATATGACTTGTCAAACATCTTAATTTTAATTGTTGCTCACTTGAGCATATAAAGCAAAACCGCGAGCTTTAAACGTTAACTCTTTCAAGACGAAAGGAAAACGGAACTACTTCCTTATTCATCATTCAAAAGAGAAAAAAGAAATAGAAAATATGGCTGCCGCAGAAGCTTCCATTTGTCATTATTTTAACTGTAACTCATTTGATTTATGATGATAAGGCACAAACAATATATTCATGACCTAATGACTCAAGCCATGAACCCAAAATATTTCCATTCGAACAAGGAAAAGGGGACTGGTTCATTAATCCTTATTTAAACTCAAGTAAGAAAGAGAAAATAAGACTGTCGCAAATACCTCGATTTATCGGATATTTTAACTGTAGCTCATGTGATTTATGTTAATCAAGCACATTAAATATATTTTAAAAGGAATATTTCAAACTTTGAACCTCAACTCTTTCAAGTCAAATAAGAAATGGAGAACTGATCCTTATTCATTATTCAGACGCAAAAAAATGAATAAATAGAGGATATTCAAAAAACTTGAATTTTCTGTTTATTATATACTTTTCTCTTTTTTGAGCTTAAGATTCAAAAGAATTCCCCTTTAATTTAGTGTATTGACTGAATTTAGAAGAAAGTAGTCCGGCAAGACATCAGTGAAAATACGGAAAATATGTTTCACTGCAGTGAAAAATAATTTTTTACAGTGAAAATACGGAAAATGAAAATACACAATTTATTTTATCAATATTTCTCAATATTTCATTTATAAGTATATAATAAAAAAATTAATTTCCAAACTTATAACTAAGTGTTGAATTTAAAGAATACTTCAGTCGAATAAGGGATTAGGAGCTGGTTCCATTTGTCCTGGTTCAGCAGCGAATAAGAAACAGAAAAATGATAAACATATAACATAATTCTAACTATTTTGCTTCACGATTTCGTTAAAGATGGGGGATTTTTATTTGTACAGAGGTCGAGGTCGCAAAGAACGTTAAATGTATGTTGTAAAGGAAAGAGCTAAAACTGCATGTTTTTATAAAAATAGACTGTGTCTAGAATTTTACGTAACAAATGAGCAGTTTTTGCACTGATGTTAGGACATATTCTGCTTATTCAAGTGTTCCATGTCCCCATGGGCCTTTTAAAAACACCGAATTAAATATAGCTTTTGCCGGCCCGCAATAATCTGGGTATCACAGGTACCTCCATTATACTTTATATTAAAAGTAACTTATGTGGTGTAGTATGATTACCAAACATACAATACAAACACTAACAATTGGAAAATCCACTGTCAATGAACCCGACACAATTTGATAGACAGGGCACATCTAGCTTACAAGTAACCTAGACATATCGACATCATCAATTGAAGATCCTCAATAGAGTTTCGGTTAAATACGAATAGGGAATGAGGAACTGGTTCCATATTCTATATCCTAACGTGAAAAAGGAATTACTGTAACTCATGCGATTTATGAAAATTAAGCACATACAATATATTTAAGAAGAAAAAAAACTAAAGTTTAGAACTTGAAATCTTATAACTCCAAAAAGGAACAAAATAACTCGTTTCCACAAGTTAAAAAAAGATTTTTCGCGCAAAATAATCCGTTACCACAAGTTAAAAAAAGATTTTTCGCACAAAATATTTCGTTCCCACAACTTAAAAAAGATTTTTTGCGCAAAATAACTCGTTCCCACAAGTTAAAAAAAGATTTTTCGCACAAAATAATTCGTTCCCACAAGTTAAAAAAAGATTTGTCGTTCAAAATAATTCGTTCCCACAAGTTAAAAAGAGATATTTTGCACAAAATATTTCGTTCCCACAAGTTGAAAAAAGATTTTTCGCACAAAATAATTCGTTCCCACAATTTAAAAAAAGATTTTTTGTGCAAAATAATCCGTTTCCACAGATTAGAAAAAATATTTCTGAAAATAAGTTGTTCCCACGGATTAATAAAATAAACCGACCATGTCCTCTCCATGCTTCCGTAAAAATAGCTAAGATGAGTGAAATTTATTAATAAACAAATTACATCTGACGTATATGTTTTTATTGGTCTTGAAAGTCGACACATTACAAATCAACATACACTCTATACATTATATAAAGAGAACAGTAACGAGCGGAATCAGTTCATCTAACACCGATTCTGATTGGTCACAGAAACAAACGTCCATGACCGAAACGTACTACAGGGTTAGCATAATACAGGGTCATGTAAAAGCAATCCTGCATGATGCTGAATACTTTCTGACGCACCGAAGGGTAAAAAGCCCTTTTTAAGCATGACCCTGCACGATGCAGGCTTTTCATGAATATGCTTTCAGTATGATGCAGGATTTATTTTGCACGACCCTGTATGATGCTGAAAATAATTGTCATGATCCTGTATGATGCTTAAAAACAATTATCATGACCCTGCATGACGATAAAAACTTCAGCAAGATGCTGGGTCTAACAAATAAAACCCTAATTGTACGCCATACATATCAAATTGTTTAATAAAAAAATCAAAGTGGTCCTATTGTCGGAACATAGCTGTATAAAGAGCAGAAAGTTCAACCTAATTTTTTGTTATCAATGTTTGATGACAACTCTATGTATCAGTTGCTCCGCCGTTAATAGTTTAGCGCGCGAACACGCTGAAACGGAGGCGACATGGTAAGCGTCTAAACAAAATGAGCTTCGTCTTTAGTTAAACCAAGTGGCATGTGAAGACCCTTTATTTCGGATGTATATTAACCCTGAACATGCTGAATGTTTGTAATGGATTTGCCCAGCTTTGAATTTGGAACAGTCCATTCAAAGTTTAAGGGATTTCAATATCAAAACAAAAAATGAGCTACCAACAGTATAGAGCCTGGTCAGACTGCACGGATGTGCAGGCTGGCCTGGCTCTATACTGGTGGCAAAGGATAATCACTTTCGGTTCCAGCAGGTTAAGGGTTAATGTTGTTTGATTAGAACTGATAACAGTTTTTATGTAATTTGGTCTTGTTCTTGCATTATAGTTTATTCATAAGCATGCACAGACCGAAAACAGTATATAAATATCTGGTAGCACAATCTTCTTTGACAGAAATCAGCTGTAGGCAACCGCTCACACTTAATACCAACCACTAGTTCATTTTCTACATGTAAACGTTGGAGGAAAACACTTGGTTCTTTTCTTTTTTCATCTAGTTTAAAAAAATATGTACAATAATTCAGAATTTGATCTTTAATATGGATAAAGTCTATATTGTCAAATTATAGAACGTTTCTGCACACCTAGAGCTTTTTTCAGGCAGCAGCATTTGATGGAATAATGAAGCCTTGTTATTGTACGTAGATATGTCAATACAGCGGGAGAAACCCCGACCACAAAAATCTGATAGCGAGAAAGGCCAAACTATTATAGTGTTCTGTAGGAATAAACATGTCAAAATTGAATTCTTTTTAAAATAGCTGCAGTGGAACATACTTTTGATATTTATACTGTTTGCTACGTTAGTGGAAAGTATTCATTTGCAGTTTTGAAAATATAAAGGGCAATAAGGAACTGTCTTTGTCGTAGTAAGTACGTGAAATGATTTCAACTTATAATAAAAGGAGTAAAGTGTAACTAAATTTTGAACATGTCACACAGCATTGGTTCATCTTTAAACTGACAACTTTCACATATTTTTTTTACACATTTTTTTTCTCAAAGAAGCTGGCACTTACTCAGTTAACTCATTGTAGATTTACAAACTCTTATTCATGAGTAGATTAGTGTCTGATATTTTTAACAGATGCTAGGAAAGGCACAAAAAATTAAAGAAGCTTACAGATGATTGATTTATTAAATATTAAATGTTTTTTGATATATATATTTTTTATAAGGGGATTCAACGCTGAGACAGACCAGTAGAAGCATTTGAGCAAAATATACCTTTAAAATAACGTTTATCTAAAGCTTTGTGTTTTTCTTTTTTTTCTGGTGTGGTGTTAAAGTGTGCCATTACTTGTGCCTTAATACTGAAGATACTAAAATGGAGTTATTTCACGGAATTGAAACAGTTATAAGAAAGTTCTACCCGTTGAGAGAATAACCTTTATTCGTTTAACTGAATATATTGAAGTAAAATTATTTGAAATATTTTTTTCTTACAACACATTTTGGTACAAATTGATTTACCACAACATATATAACTTAAAGTTTATACAATAATAATCTAAAAACAATCTAAAATGATACCAGACAGACAGACTGAAACCAGCCCATCAAATAAATTTTAAGTATTATTACTGGTAAATATAATCACACACGAAATATATCACTTAATACATTTTTGTAAATATTATCAACTTTTTATACAATTGAAAGAAATTCAGCAAAATACGACTGCTTTGCTTTAAACAACCTTTGGCTAGCAGATAATCAAGGCTTTCAAAGAGCTGAAAGACTGTCGGCTGGATAGGAGGCGAAGGACCATTTTGCTTTCGTAATCAGTCCTATCAAGAGAGTCTTTAAATCGGCTTATTGGTAATTTTTTATGTTTATGTAGCATTAACATTCAAATGGCCATAGTCTTTTTGCTTGCTCATCGGTATATTTATATTGATAAATTATCATTAATATTATAAAGATACATTATTGAAGATTTTAAGACAGAAAACCAGCATGAAAGAAAAAGGTAACAAGCGAGGAAACGAGTTAAACTTGTGTTCTTTGCTTTCTAGCCACTTTACAGAGAGTTTAAAGGTGCAGTCACCTTTCTTAACCGTCGTATTACATTAGTGTTCCGGTAAGTCCGTTGCCTACAGAAGTACAGTATAGATTTTTTTAGTATACAACTAAGAGAAAGACGTATGAAAGATCTCATCATAATGATGCGAAACAATACTGTCATATATCTACTTTCGAAAAGATGTGTGACTATTTACGAATTTCGAGATCCTCCCTGTATATGGTCTGGATATGTTGATACGCCAGTATGGGCGCATTAATAATTAGTCGGCGCTCAGAAGAGGAGAGGGCCGACTACATTAAATTGATATTGTCAAAATACAGCAAAAGACGTGGGCAAGTTGTTATTGTCGATTAATATTTTGTTATTGTCGTGTTTCACTTGATAAGAATTACTGAAATTTAAGCATGGTATTAACCTGAAACCATGATGAAATATTTATCCTGTCACTAATAACACTTTCGAACTAATAACAAGGTGCCGTATATTTGTCTTTATCTACGGCAGTTGGTCACGTGACGTTGATATACGGCACATGATATGTCATGAACTACTTTTGTGTTTATAATCAGAAGGAAGTGATTAAATTGATGTTATTACAAACAGAGACTACTTGAATAAAAAATTAAATATTTCAATATGTAAATCTTACAATATAGGGATCAGTAAAAGAAATAAAGTTACTGAAACTTTGGAACTATTTTTTGTGTGTGCAAATGTACCACTGCCGGATTACCTTGACATTAGCCTAAATTGAAACACTTTAAAGATAGATTTTCAATATCTTAAGTAAATTATGTCCAAATGCCAGATAAGACAGGATAAATAGAATAATAGGTTAGTGTCTTAATTGAGAAAATTTATCTGGCTCGGCTGCGGAATTTATCGGGTTCGCCTGTGGTTCACCCGATAAATTCCTACGCCTTGCCAGATAAACTTTCTCATATTAAGACACTAACCTATTATTCTCTATTTCATCAGTATGGAAATATATTTGAAAATAATCAACATTTTTATTTACTTTCGATCCCTTAATAATAATATAAAGTGAGTTTGACACTGCCTTACACATTAATCTCCCCTGCATTCAGTGAAGTAACAGCCTTGTTGTGTGGCGCTACAAATGACGAAGTAAGGGATCAGTAAATATCAGCTAATATTAACCCGGCCTTTATGCCTAATTTTGATTTGCAGTTCTAAAGACTGTCGGTTGTCGCCGACATACTAAAAATGTAAAAACATTGCATAATTCTCTAACAAGAACAATTCGAATAAGAATAAAAACAAAAACTTCAACAACAAGTACCCTGCCTTTACGTATGGATTTTCATTTTAATTGAAATCTTAAAAAATACAGAAATATAACACATAATGGAAAAAAATATATGAAAACTTAACCATAATGCACAACGTAGTATCACAAATGTAAATTGCATTAACTGTACAGGAAATCTTGTAATGGAAGTAAAGTTAAAACAAAAAATCCTTCCATCTTATTTAGAGTATGTTCTGAGCAATTTATAACGTTAAACATAAATATATATTTCGTTACACATTTTTCAATACTCGCAATGCGTTTAATAAAACATGTAAGAAAGAGCGTCATAATAATAATAATTAACAAATAAAATACTAGAATAATTTACGAAAATAGCTTTATCCCTTAGTATCCCTGTTATAAAATTCAGCGTAAAGGAAACAGTCATAATCAAAACAATGTGTTATTGAAATCTAGAAGACCAATCGCTGAAACCATTTTCTTGCTTGTAAAATGAAAACATTAACGTGTCTTTGACAATTAGTTTATAATACCTTATTATTTTTAGGTACAAAATGTACCTATGTTTATCTATCGGCTGTAGTCAGCACAAGATTTAGCTTCGACAACTAGGACATTTACTTTTATGAATACAATACAATAAAAACACCAACCTAACACGAACAAATTATCTGTGGTTTGAGACAATGCTGACTGGAGAACATTTGGAAATATGCATTATGAATTACGACACTATATAACATGTTAAAAATAACACATCGTATGAAATATACACCCTTGGACATTAACTGTAGTAAGATTAAGGTAACGTATTATGTTAAAGATATAAAGAAAGACATTTTATTGTGGTAAAACTTATGCAAGAAAGGGAAAATGTTTTGTCACGGGCAGAATGTGTAAGAAACAACAAGTCTACGTCATTATTTTTTTTAAAATCATATCATGTTATCACTGAACAAAACATAACATTTTGGGAAAGTCCCTCTTTTGTACTGTTTTAGCTTATCAATTGTCTGAAACGTAATAGTAATAAACCTCAGCAAATAATAATAATAATTATACTACTAATAATAATAATCAAATAATAATAATAACAAAAGTTAGTTATCTAACTCTAAAATGAAGTTTGTTATTTTTGTCGTGAACGGAAGCATAAATATTAACTTGAAAGGACGACTAAAAATATGTGTAACATTTGTTTCAGCCTATTTGCTCGCGTCATAGATTTAATCTTGAGGTGAGAATATCTACGCCTTCACAGAAACCAGTGGATTCGTAATACATTTATTCCATTTGATCCTCACGTTTAAGTCGATCTTGCGGGTTTAAGGGTTTCTTCTAACTTCCTGGTTCTGCTGGCTTGATTGCTGCAATCAAATGCAATTTTATGTTGAGCCAAACTGTTTTTATATAATTCTGTACATGTATATTTTACGCCCTGAAATATTTCAACACACTTAAACGTTTATTCTGGAGAAGAAAATCCCCCTACAACTAAACTGAGTAAAACACGCTTGAAACATTTGAGTAATCAACATTCTCTCGAGTTATTTTGAAATATTAAGATGGCTGTATTTAGTTGAAATATTTCAATTGTTAAATGACCAAGAAATCATTTCGAAGCACATGCTGGTCTATGGCCTTGCACTGTCATTGAATTAAGAACAAAGGAATTGTGTTTGCTTTTTAAATCTTCTTTAAACTGTCATTGTTTATGTATTCCTTTCATTGAAATCACTTTGCATCGAGCCATGGTAAAATACGCTTCTCATTCTGCAGCGCACTGGCCACTTACGCTACCAAGGCATCATGGTTTGCTTACGAACAATTTTACCAGCAAGATGTCAAATCTAAGTACAAGAAGCTTACATATTCATAGTGCTCCAAACTGCGTTTTGAAAACCTACAGATAGATAGCTGCACGTGATTCTCTCGAACATTCCATTACGCTTAATTGTTTATTTTTTATTTAGGGAATTTATAAAGATTTTTTACACTCATCCTGTTAATTACGAAATGAAAGTTTGTACAAAATGGACGGAATGGCAGTAAAATGTAAATGATTATATTTGAACACTGCTATGTAGATAGGGAAAACAATACCTTTCTCATTAAAAAGAAATGATTGGCGCGCATTGTGTTCTAAATCTGATACTTATTTTTTTTTCTTCATTTTATTAGCCATGAGATCATACCTCATCTAGATTTTCCCACCAGTTTTCAAAGTTTTCTTTGACATTCGTAATAAGGTCTGAAGCTTGTCCATTTGCAATATTTTCCTTGCAATAAATCCGGACGGTATGTTCTGCAAAGGTTTCCGGTAAAACATACGATACCTGCATGATAAATTACAATGTTTTCATCAAAACGTAATCGCATATTCTGCAAATGTCGTTACTTCTACATAAGGGTAACACGTTTTCAAACGGGAAAACAAATTTATACAAGCGGATTGTGAAAAAGTACTGACTCCTCGAGTTTAAATGAAAGTAAAATGTAAGTAAAGTTAAAGGAATTTCAATTTGATAATGTGATAATGTAAAACTTAACTGTAGGTTGGTCAGCTATTAAAACAACATTTTATGTCGCCTGTGATGGTTTTGTAACAGTATTTTCACATACCATAGGTATACAAAATATATCCGAATACATGTATATCCACAAAGCCTTCTGAACTGACCGTTGTGTTTTCAGCGTTCGTACAACGGTGATCATAAAATCACCAAAATAACTTATCCTGTTACGTATTACTACTTCTGGTATTATCTTGAAAACTACAACCAATAATCTACAATATCCATTTGACCATCCCTGAATTATTGTGTATCAAACAAAAATAATATACAAAAATTGAGAAACGACATAATGCGGAAAACAAATGACAGCAATTGGCCTTACGCTCATTTATAGGTAACTTCGTCTAAATTATCACCTTTACAAGAAAAAAAACCCGGTCCAAATACTCAAATACATACACAGTGTAGTTTCCATTAAACATGCTTCAGGTGTCTTTTTTTATTGCTGACAACTTGGTCTTTCTATAGAACGCTTACAGCCTAGAATTGTTGCATATTCTTGTAGAATTCGCTCGCCATATACCATCTTCTTTAAATTGCAGAAGTGGCCGTAAATTTTAACAGCAGTACAAACACCTTTTTGACTCTTAGGACAACAGGAACCAATAAATGCTTAGAGATAGTTAACCGTTACCATACTATATATATCTAAAATGGACTTGTCCATCTTTCAATTTTGACAATGGGGATGCTTATTGAAAATTTACGAATGGCGAATAGTGGCGACCATGATCAAATTGCATGGATCCAGGCAGATGAAGCTGATTGTCACCAGCATGGTAAGGGTTTTAAAGTGAACTATTGTTAAAGCGATAGCCGAACGCAAAAGTGAAAAGCGGTAAAATACTCGTAGACATGAGTATTTGAAAGTTTATAAATTGACCATTACCACTATACAGTGAACGTATTGCTATAGAAACACAGAATTCTTATGTCCAGACGTTACCGTTATTTCACACTTTAGTATGTAATAAAAACAATTTGTCTTGCATATACCACAAGCATAACAATTAACCTGAAGTAAAAAAAAACATTGACCCAGTCCGGTTAATTCTAGAACACATCTCGCACACGATTTATTCACAACCATCGAAAAAGGATTATCTGTGACAATGAAATAGGATGGCAAAACGCTTTATACGCTACATTAAAAGACACTTCCTACTATTGAACAAATCTAAAGTAACTTAGGCGGAACGAACCTGTTTTTTGTCTATCGGTTTTGCTATGTCAACGTTATCCTTGATGTAAAACCTTACGTTTGCCATAGGGTCTCTGTCTTTCATCCCGTAGTCAAAAGTAACTATCTGAAGGCAAAAATATGAAGGAAATAGAAATTTAACGTTCAGTATACCTTAGAATGTCAAAGTTGCTATCAATCTGAACAATCCTGTACAGATTGAAAGTTATTGATCAAAAACTGTTGTCAAAGTGCAGGCCCCTGTAAGCTTGATCTGTAACCATATGTACCTTATGTTTCAATATATGAGTAAATAGATGGTAATAGTTGTTTCCTCCATAATCAAGCATTTAAGTCTATACATCTTGGAATGAAACAGTTAGGATGAACAAGAACCGTTGCCTTTGCGAACACTTTTATTCGAATAAAAAAGATTGACCGATACCAGTATTTTTTTTCAAAATGAATTAGGTCTTGATTTCCCCCTGTCTCCTTTCGACATGTGTATTGGGGAAAATCTTAAATGCATTCCCAGATTTGATGTTAACTAAGTGGATGAGCTATAGATGATTGTCGATTTGACTGTTTTTGGTGACGCGATCCATATCACTCTTCTCACTGAAGTTAAAAGATCTCTCTCTCTAAACAAAATAATCAAACTTACATCGTAGTCAAAATAATTTTCTGGTACTGGAACTGGTTTTCTCATCATCTCTTTAAATGTGTTTTCGTTAAATCGCCCATGCTGAAATATGTAATGAAATCACATATAACAATGTATATGGGGATTTGGCGACCGAAACCTTTCATCTTTGAAAGATTTTGCTTTGATAATAGTCTGATTGACCAAAAAAAAATAACAATTCTTTTCTATGGCAACAACTCCTTTAGTTTTCATAAGCATATTTTGAAACCGACTATAGATAATTATAAAGTACTAACTCTTTTAGATCATGTTTAGTTCAGTCTCACTTTCCATCGTTAATAATGTTCTTTTTTAAAACCATAGATGAAACACAAGTCCCTGTGAAATTGAAATTCGACAGAATGAGAAAAATATCTATGAGATTTATCTACACAGCAATCCTTTAACAGATCCTAATGGTCCAGAAAGCAGTTATTTTAGTTATTGGCCGGATAGTTCTTTCTTAGTATAACCCTCTGAGCATGCCCTATGACTTTGTTAGCCTAAACAAACAAAAGCTTTCATCTACTTATCCATCTGAACCATTTTGTACAGACTGAAGTTTCTGGGCTCAGTTGTTCTTAAATTATTGATCAAAAACTGTTTTCAAAGTGCAGGCCCCTGTAAGCTTGATCTTTAACCATATGTATCTAAACACGACAGAGTTTATTTACTTATCATGTCCAGCAACAGTAAAGGTTGAAGTTCCTGGATACAGATGTTTTTGAGTTATTGATCGGAAACCCTTTTCAAAGTACAGACCCCTTCGAGTTTAACCTTTGACCCTGTTGGAAAAGAAACAATAGAATTTATCTACTCTTCATTCTAAACCATCCTATAAAATTTGAAGGACATGGGTGATGCTCTTGAGTTATTGATCAGAAACCATATTCAAAATAACGGCCCCTCTGAGTTTTACCTTGACTCTTTGAGCTCAAAAGCAAAACGGTTCATCTATTTATCATGCCCAACTATCTTGTAAAATATGTTTTTGTTGCAGTTTTTCTTGAGTCTTAAATAGAAAACCGTTTACAAAATACGAGCCCATGAGCGCTTAACCTTTGTGCTGTGGGCGCATAGCCAACAGGGCTAATCTAATCATCATGCCAAACCATCCTGGTTGCAGTTGTTCTTAACCTATTGATTGAAAACCGTTTCAATACACAGATCCCTGTGCGCTTCACTTGTTACTCTGTAGGTCCAAAATGATAGGGTTGATCTACCCTTAATCATGCCCAACCTTCCTACTAAATCTCAAGTCTCTGCGTCAATTTGTTCTCAGGTTATTTATCGGAAGTAACTGGATTTCGGACCGACCAAGCAAACAATGTACAGGTATACCGTCTTCTCCGACATTCACTGCAGTTTTATAACCTAGTTTACCAAATGATTACTTAGAATGAAGAATAAATTTACGTGATGCTGAATTTTGTTCTTGCGAGGACAGTCACAATGACTAACACCATTGATGACATTTATAATAGAAGAATCGATACCACTTGAAATTTCAGCATCGATGAAAGTCTGACATCGACGACAGTCATAAAAGCAACACAAAAACATATAGGATATAAATAGTTTCTTTTCATTGCAACATAACTGTGTTTTCATGAATATCTTTTGAATAAAAGTCATTTCCTGTCTACTTCCAAATCAAGTTCAGAAACACATTAATTTTTATGGCTAGATAGTTTATATTTCGTAAAGGGATTAACGTGAGTAGTTTATAAGACATAATAGCCCAACGAATTCTTCAGGTTTATTTTTCAAGGCTGCATTGCATATTTAATATAGAAAAATATACAGATACCTTTATTTGTTTATGAGCAATACATTTATATAGGTTCCTTTTAAGAATGTCATTTAATATTTCCTTGGCTGTTTTGAGTTCCTCAGCTCTTTCTTCCCCGTCTTCTGTCACAGGTGTTTTAAGATCAGTATTTTCTGAAGATTCACGTTCATATATATCATCATTGCGTGAAGTATCTTCACTTTTGTCTGGAATATCGCTAGACAGAACAACGTTGCCGTTTAGTGGTGCGTTTAATATAACGTGGAAGATATCGTCTGTCAGCATTGTGTATGCTTTCATGTCGTCTACAGCATCAGAGATCCTTAAGAAACAAAACACTTATGAAATAAATCTACACGTATTAAACAATTGATATTTAAACAGTTTATATTCAGGTTCACTTACTGAATTGAAAATGCGTATTTGCTTTCAGCTGTCGATATGGTTTTCATAATATATATATATATATGTTGATTTTATTAAAATAATATTTTGCAAAACAGTATAAGTCTATTTCTAATCCAACTAACGAGGTTTCATTAGAAATGTTCAATTTTAAAATGTTCATTTACCTGTATTTTCTACCGTCTTCACCAACGAATTTAATAGCGTTGTTTGCTGCAATCAAAGCATCGCAAATCCTGAAGAAGATATTGATTTCATCAGAACATAAAATGTGATTACATTTCACAGTGACGGTAATGCTTCCCTGTCCAGCTCCTGTTGTCTTCACTATTATTCTACCATTTACATTTTACCCTGTAGCATCTGATAAGGATCATTACTGTGATATACCAACTTTTAATAGTTAGTATTTCTTTTTGTACCACAATTTATATACACCCTTCTGTAATTCCAAGGGTTCGCCGCTATTTATGGTTTATGATAAATTACTTCACGACTATTTTTTTCGGCCGTGAGTCATCTGATTTCACTTTCACTTCCGGTTTAATGTACAGAGAAAGTAGGATCGCTGCTAAAATTTCATTGGTGGACGAAACAAATCGACTTTGCATTGACCACGAAAAAAAACGAGCACTTAGGTTTTCTGACTCTGAACATAAATGTAATATTATAGATTCAGAAGCATTTTTTATTGCTTTACATTTTGCACAGTTGATATTCGTGAAAGAAAGAAAGCTATATCGAAATTATCAGCGAAAAGATCGCAAAGGTCGGATCCAGCTTTTTTTTGTTTTTGCCTTTTGGTCATGTAAAAATGTTTTCCGCGCACGCATCCTTCTCGCCAAATTACTAAGCCAGTACTTAACTGGTGCTGCAGTTGTTGCACTCAAATTTTCAAGGCATACTCTCACACTATTTCATGTGTCTTTGTTCCTGGCCTCGTATCCCTTTTTTAGAAACTTCTTGTTTCAAATGCACTATAAAGTTGATAACTGTTAAAACTAAAAATTCTTTTAAAATATTTGAATTAAGCATCGCAATAGAATGTGTAGCTTTAAGAATTATCAGATAGATAACATGCAGAGACTATGCATTTTCTTTTTTTCTCCCCTCGTTTACTAAGACCGCGGACATTCGTTATGTCTGTATCTGCCTTAGGTCTCATGATTACGTGACTGCCCACATGACTGTAAATGTTTGTGTTTATTTGATGCATCTTACAGCAAGTGAAATCGTTAGGGTTATAAAGGTCTGAGGTTGTATTCTGCACTTTGAATTTTGGAATAAGAGGTTGGAAACGTAGTTGAAACACATATGTAAATCCTAGTATTTAAACATGTATCTTTTTAACGAAGAAGCAGTTTCTCTAGAGTTGGCTTTATGACTTAAAGTAAAAACCAAATGAATTCAAAAGCGACAATTGTGAATGTAATTACAAAGTTTGAGCAATTTGAACATATACAAGTCTTGGCAAATAAGTGAAGATGGAGAAACAGATTGTTATTTTTCGAACTATACATGACCTTTCGGACTACCTAATCTTTAAAATACACTTACATCATGCCAATGATACAGTGAGTTTTGTGTTGGTACGCTCTTCTGTGTAGTGTCATTCTTGTGTAGAACATATCGTAGAGGTCATGTGCATCCTGGTAAACAAACAATAGACACAAGCAGAATCATGGAATTGACATGCCTGCCTAATGACACTTCGTTCGGAAAGACAGCAAAATATGGCGATGAGCTTGACAAAATATGACACATAATTATCGCCGTTCCTGGACGGCAATATATACAATTAACAAGATTTGAACAGTTTTGCCTGTACACCGCCTGCCTTTAGTCAATCAAAGCAAAGCATTTCATATCACATGATAACAAAATGGACGTCAAAATTCTTCTGCAAGGGATGCGTAAATGGACTCGCCCAACCGCCATGTTTGTCGGGTTACTTATTCTTACAACTGAAAAATACCATCATCAATTTACGATCTCAGTACCAGTCTTCAGGCTCGTGTAGGATAAATACAGGATAATCGCATTTTTTTGCTACATGTCATTTTTAACTAGAGAATGTAGTCTAAATAAGAGTATGGTTTGTTTGTTTTTTCCAAAACTTGCACTTAAAGAAAAAAATAAATGCTTGCTTCCGGGCGATTCTAATCAGGATACAAACTCCCCGCAGGGGTTACTTCCCCTGATTAGTACAGTAAAAGTAGCAAAGCGTGGCTTAACCGGTGCGAGGAGTTTGATCAGGATTTTTCCGTGTTTTATATATGCTTGATTAGGGTCAGGGCAATATCGTATTTTTTACCTAAAATTTATTCTGTTTAAATTGTACATATAATATTCTTATGGTATTGAAGAACTGTATCTAGCTTTTGTTAAGTATACATTTTTTAGTAATAAATAAAGTTAAAAAACTACGCAAATAGTCAATTAATTATGCGTAGACTGGTTTACAACAAAGCAATATTTACAAGGTTTTAATGCTGCGAATTTTAACAAGATGTATAAAGATATTGGGATGTTTTTCATTAAATAGCCAAATCGTCCGCTTTCAAAAATAGTCCAGCTTCAATAAAAATTACAATGTATATTTCATCTACTTTATAATTTCTGTGTGAAAATTATCAAATACAACTTCGCTTTTCAGTGCAAAGCATGTTTTAAGATTATCAAATTAATGAATGAAGAACATGAAATACATCCATCTATGGATAAGACGAAATGCATGGCTGAACGGCGATTTCAAGCATTTTTGGAAATGCTAATACTTGTACTATGAAACATTCAATAAATAATATACAGTTTAATCAAATTGACCAATTTCAATAATGTAAGGATGTCATGAACACAAATAAACAGTTTAATTTCTAAACATTTAAAAAACGAACGCAGTTTCTCTATACTTTCATTTTCCTAACTGATTTCTCATAGTTTGAATTTCGAAATGTGTGAGAGTAACCTTTTCTATAAAACAAAAATATTTGTTAAAATAGTCCTAAGTACTCCAAATTTTTCAAACTCTGTTTGTATTATGTTTGTATTCTGTTTTCTTGATTATGTGTATGCTGATATGAACATAACGTACTTTTTCTCTGTAACAAATCTGCTTTCTTGCGATCGAAGAACCAGTATTGTCACCATCTCCGTTGCTTTTTATGACCCTCGCGCTCATGAAGCATCTGTTGTGGTCAAAGTTGACTTTCATACCAAGCATGTAACTATCGCGGGCAAGATAGTCCCACTTGTCAACATCAATTCCGTTTCTTTTGTTTGCAACGATCTTGAAGATTTTTTTCATTCAAAAGTCAGAACATTTCATAATTCATATTTTTAATAGGATATGATTGCTTCTTATTTTCAAGATTTAGAGTAAGATGGAAGTGTGGTTTCTCAGTTTTTGCACAGCACTGTTTAAACTCTGTGGGTCCAAAATAATAAGACTAATACTGAATCAGCAGTACTAAACAAATTTCCCGTTTTGTATAACAAATCAAACCGAATCCTGCACAAAACAACATTTTCAAGGCTGCTATTTAAGTACAGGTCACTGTTAATTGGCATTATTAGAACTGAATGTGTCAGGCACGGCAAAGCCGCACAGCCAATTTCATTTCATTGTTTTTTTCTTAAAAACACTAACCGACTTAGTGGTTGAACTTATATTTTATCTAAGGACGATCGATCAGCTGGGTTCAAGGTGAATGATGTCAACTTATTTGAAAAGTATAGTAATGCGAACAGACAAAATATAATTTCTACCTCTGATATAAGTAAGGAAATTGTAAATATATTTACTTTTATATGACTAGCATTACAAGACATTTAAATTGTAACCTCTGTGAAAGGTATTACCTCGTACATAAAACTCTTTGATTCATCTCTTCCCTCATAAGGCCACGTCTGTATAAAAGAAACAGAACGTTAAATGTGTAGGATGCATGATAAAAAACTTTTGACTTAAAAGAGAAACTACATTTTACGTAAGAATAATAACTCTCAGGTGGTTAGTATAATGATAGGTGTCATACAAATACCATATGACCAACAACACGAGAAAAAGGGCACTAGGACATTATTTTTAGAAATTGACCTTTTAATTAATTTTGAACGAATGATATGAGAGGATTGTTGTTTGAAAATTTCAGCTTCCTGCACAGAACAAATACGATACTCTATCGTGCTGAAGAGCAGCATGACGCACAAATTTGATATTTCTTAAAATAATGTCACATACCCAAATTTGATGTCAGATTCTAAGTTCAGGTTGGCAGTATATTAATATGAGAGATTTTATGTATTTGAGTTTTAACTATTTCATTGTAAACTTCTATACCTTTTCAATGTATCTCACATTTTTACAAAACTATAAATTTTATCATTCAGCATTGCATTTTATTCAGGTAATATCAATTTTACATAAGAAAAAGCTCTCAAAAGACTGTAGCCATGGTATTGGTCATTACGAAATTTAATACAATATAGGCATTTTTAAGAAGGGCGATATTCAGGCTATCAACTTTTTACTTCTATTTTGGTTTTGATGAGAACGAAGAATAAGTCGTTTTTGCTGATTTTCAATTCAGTTTATTTCAATAGTTGAACATATCCGAGTGCCCTTTTTCCTTTGTCATCGGTGATATAGTGTTACATACAGACTACAAGTACCATATAGTGTTACATGATGACTGTATTATTTCATGTTATTGTTTTTGTATTACGGATTTAACTGCACATTTTGATGTCTATCGGAGTATAAAATCCATTCAGGTACTTTACAGTGGATTCAAAAGGATTTTATACACAAATAAAAAACAAAAAATGCAGTTAAGTCATTTTAGTTGCCAATTTTTCCTTTGAAAATGAATCATTTACAACGTGGTCAATAGATTTATCATGACTTGCATTAAATAAAGAAAGATATATCCGCTTATTTACTTTAAATGTATACACATTTATGAAAATAAGATAAAAATAAAGACATGCGACATATCTGGCTTTGAGTAGGATTTAAAAATTTTTAACCTCCTCTTTAAGATTTTTAGGTTTGTCTATCATTTCTTTGATGAACTGAAAATCCTGTTTCTCCAGTTCTCTGAAGTCTGGCATTTGACAGTCACGAATTATGTCCTGGATATCTTTCTTTAATTTTCCTCCTTTGTCTTCTAACATGAATTCAAACATCTTTCTTGCAGTTCCTTCATGCTGTCAACAGATAGCGTTTGCAAAATATGTTCATCGAAACACTTAATAAAAGGATTACTTGCAAATAGGATCGTTATAAATTTAGAATATTTCAGTCGAAGATTTGTCCAAAGAATTTACCTTATCACAATTTTCACAGTTATCCACCAGGAGAGGAAAAAGAATAGTATTATCATTAATAAATAAACCTTTGTAAAACATTAAGTAGTATTACTCAATTTAATGAAAATAATACTTGGTTAAATAAGGTATGCACTTCTTTTGAGAGAAAGTTCCTAACTTTCTGTGATACTTAGGATAATGTAACAGAGGGAAAAAAACGTGTTGGTCTGATATATTTGTAAATGTAGTAAAAGTTTTACCGTAAATTCTTTTTTCATTTTTGGCATAAACCTCTTTTCAAAAACATGAGAAAAGGGTCCTTGGCCTGTAAGGGATGAATACCTCTGCTTATTTTGAAAACTAAGATAAAAATAAAGCTTCAAGGAAACAGAAATAACGCAATAATGAATATCCAATTAACAAAAACAGAAAAGTCTTCTACTGCTTATATTGAGAAGAATTGTTGCGGGAATATATATATTTTACAGTATACAAGAAAAAACAAGAATATGCTACTGATACAAATATAAATATCGTATTTTAGAGTTCACATGTATATTAAGAACAAATTTAGAGCTCTTCTCCGAAGGAACGTCGTTTCTATTATGAACTTTACCAAGGTCATGACATAGTGCAGCTATTTCAACACACAGAATATCTCTCTCGGTAATATTTTGATCAGGTTGACGCTCCGATATTGTACGCAACAATTTTCCTGCAAGATGGCAAGTTCTGCAATGGAATATAAAGTTTGTTTGTTTTTTCACATATCTATAGCAAAAGAAAAAGAGAATTAGTACATGGAAAAACTATCTTTACGTTCTTTCATCGTGGTATATGCTCTCCCCCTGAATATTCAGGTTATCGGGATTAGGAAAAGTGGACTAGCCATCAACGGATTTATGAAGTCCTTTTTACGCAACATACGGTGATAATCATACGCTTAGCAAGATTTAAGCAAGATGATATATCGTTGCTAAGTTAAGAATGAGGCAGAGTGAAGGTAACATTCGCAGTGACTTTAATACTGCATCTGGAGTAAATGATTCAACACAACTATCCGAGAAGGTTATCACCGATAGGAAAGATCATGTTCTGTCCAGTTACCATCGTCAGTCACTTAACCTGGATCATTGGAATGTCATATTTGTTCTGTGAATATTTTAGAAAATTCAAAAGGTTTTTCTTTCATCAAAGATACTGCTCTTCGGTCAGTTACAAACAATATCTTATTTTGTCAACATTTTTAAAATATGGTTAAATGAATGAAGTTAAGCACTTTTTTAACAATATTTCAACTTAGAAACCTAATAACAAGTAATTTGATATTCATATTGTTTTGCAAACTTTGTTTCTAAAAAGAACAATGAATTGTAAAGTTACCCTAATGAATGTTCAAATCTGTTATGACTGGCACCCGGGTAAATCAGATAACAGGCGTCAAGTTGCTTGATATTTCTCAATCGTTGGAACTGTGGAGTGTCTATGATCCTGACACATACTGGGTGTAGTTCTATGTGACCATGCACGGGGTCGTTTAATACCTTTATAAGTAAACAGCAAAAGGTCTAAATACGTTGCTTTTTAAACAATCGGCAGATTGAATGATGTCTAGATTTAAGCGTTTATTTGTTGATAATCAGTTTAACATATTCAACTGGAACGTGAATTTTGAAATGTGAAACCAATTTTTTTTCTGCTGATTGGTTGTTTTTTGTTTCGTCTATTTTTAAAAAGTTAGCTCCATTTTACATTTTTTTTCAACAGTCTAAATCAAATTGACGCGAGGGTAAGACATTAAGTGGCAGTGGTTTATCGTTATTTACTGTTACTGACTAATTCAAAAAGACATTATAATACTACACTGATTATAAGTATTTTCCAAAATATCCGGTGTATTAAAATAAGTTAGACAGAAGTTCGTACCTTTCTTTTTTTAAAAATATATCTTGCGGTCTGTACTCTCTGACTTTGATGTATGCCTGTATCCATATTTTACTCGAAGCTATTCTGTCAGTAAATAAATAAGATTCTCAGTTAATTTAAAAAGAAGAGTTTTCAGATGTTTGAAGCTGAACAAGGCTTGACGTAATAAGATACCTTCAAAATAGACTGATAAAGAAACTTGAAGCATTTTGCTATTGCATGGCAAACCATAAATTTTAAGTATTATCGAATTCAGTCCTCAAGGGCACTGTGGCTCAGATTCTACATTTTACGGACATTTCTAATAAATTGTATCGACTAGATGAATGTCGAAATGATTAATAAAGAGACCTATCCGACATGTCTTTCAATCGGAATAGCTTAAGTTTGTAAAAACGTATATAGAAAAACGGATATGAATAGCTTAAGATTGTAGAAACGTATATAGAAAAAGTAATATGAATTCCAGAAAAATATCAACGACATGGCATAATAAAATGATGATTGATAAAATGATTTCTGATTGGAAACTGATTGGTTTGATTATAAAACCTCTGCCAGTTGTTCGTTCTTTCTGCTTAGACCAAAGCAGCTGACCTCGGTCATATTAGAAATCCAATGTGAAATCACTGAACTAATAATATATATTTGCTTCATTATTTTTAATGATTTAATTTTAATTTTTCTTATTTCTTACAAGTTACCGTTGTCGTCTCGACTACAAAGAGTGCAATTAGCCGTAACACTGGGAAAAAAACTCTGTTTTTGTTTCTTTGTAAAACAAAGAAACTCAACATTTTGAAGTGTTTGTAATTCAATACTCACGAGTGGATATATGAGAGGAAATTGATTTTACACAGAAAAAATTGATAAATAAAGTTTAAGGTAGATAAAGCATAGATTGCTTTATACCAAATGGAAAATTTATATGATCTTAGATATTACAGCAACTGTTAAGACCTGTAACAAAATAAATATCTTAATAGGTTAAAGTCTCATGAAATTACAAACGGCCAAAATGACCAAAATACATGGTCAAAGTTTATGTTACAACACAGTGAATACTCAGAAATAAAGTAACAACGGTTCTTTCACTTCCTTTGATGGATCGAATGAAAAACAAATACCTAAGATAAATGCAATATTCAACTTTACAATAAGCTAAATATTCTTAGCAATGAATATACTGGCATTTCAGTAAGAAAAGAGTGGTTATGCTTTTTTTTCTAACACTAAATAGCAGTGCATTTTCTGGTCACTTTGACCATTTGTATTACTTTCGAGCAGAAAAGTTGCATAAAGATATTTTGGTGAAGAAAAATATATTTAGTTTTTCTTTTCATAGAAAATATAAAAATCGAGCATCTTCATTATTCTAAATGTATTACAGTCGAAGATTTATGGTTTGGTAAGAAAACATTTGTGGTTTCATTTTTATCAAATGTTTTCATAAGAACGGTTTAATGATAATACACAATCTATTATCAATGTTTGTTTGTTTTAGGACATTTGAAAACTTTATACATTTATGTTTCGGATGCAATTTAACGGCTTAACAAGATACTTATTTTGCAATGTATTCGACGCAGCAACAGTTCTTGCCACTCGCATCCTACAATCTCTAGCTCTATTATCAAATGTAAAGGTAGAACGAACGCAAAACTATCTTGAACATACAAACAGTTTGGTGCCATGCATTTTGTATCAATGATAGACAACAGTAGATGGTATAATTTGTTACTAGTTAAATAGCCTTGTAATCGGCTCTTGTCAATTAAGGTATTTATAGTCATGAGAGAACAGTCATGATTCAATGAAATTATGAAAATAATTAAGGTCAATTGTTCGGACATTGAAAGCTTGAACAAATATCTTAAACTGAACCTGAGTTAAATGTGTCCCAATATTATTTTAGGATTTGCATTTTTGTATTGCTATATAAAAGGGACTTTTTTATTAGTTTATCGTAACACCCTAAACATCTGAACCATAGAATAAAAGTTGAACGATAATAGGATTAAAATGTTTACATTTAGTTTTTATATCCTAAGGTACTCCATCAAATAGTGCTAAAATGTTATTGTATGCTTTCAAAGCCTAGTCTAATAAATCATTTACTGCATTTTTTTCAAATCAAAGCTTTATGAAAATTTAATGTCTAGGTATGAAAAACAGTCAGCTAAGTCATATTTACATCATTTAAAGTAATATGAGCGTTTTGAAGAGATTTTCATTTTTCAAATTCTTGATACATTATTATAATTTATTATTCTCAAAAAAGTGAATGTGCGAGCGCGAAGTGGCAGAAATAGCCGCAATAGGACAGACATGGATAAACAGTTTTATCGCTTTCACATTGTCAAATTTTATTATCTTGCCTAGAAGATCATCTTTTTGCTCATCAAGATGAAGTGTCAAGGGTTAGCTGTTAGGATAGGTGACTGTTCGTCATCCGTCGATAACATTTTCTTTCAAACGAAACCTAAACCATTAGGTTAATTTCAAGCAAACTTCACAGAAATGTTCTCCAATGGGCCTTCTTAAAACTCCTTAATTATATGGTTCTATTACGAACTCAGTTTGCAATTGCAACCAAAAAGAAAAAAACCTTTTCTCCTTAAAAACCACAAACCAAATTTCAAAATAATTTCACAAAAATGTTCTTAGGTGGCCTTAGATCAAATTCTGATAAACCATTTGCATCCTTAAAAATCCTGGTCTACAAAGGACGGCGCCTGTTTTCACTATATAACTTTATTGAAACTTCAAAAATCTTCTCTTCAAAAACCATCACCCCAATTTCAAAATATTTCACAAAACTATTTATAAGGTGGCCCTTTTTCAAATTCCTTCAAGTCTTCGGATCCCTTAAAAACCTGGCCTACATGGAATGGCACCTGTGTTCCCTATTTGATTGCCTGTTAAACTTCGAAAATATTCCCATCAGAAACCGTGGACAATTTAAAAATAATTTAAAATGTTTCTTATGTGGCCCTTTATCAAATTTCTACACACCATGCAGGTTTGTTAAAAAACTAAATTGCCACGGGGCGGGGAAACTTTCCAGTATAAAACTATACGTAATTTTTTAAAAAATTTCTTCTTACAAACCCTTGGCCTTATTTCAGAAATAGAAATATTCCTGTGATGACCTTTTATTAAATTCCTTGAAACCATTTTTATTCATTAAAAAAGCTTGACAGAAGTTGCGGAAATTTTCAGTATACGACTATACGGAAAACTTGGAAAATAATCTCCTCAGAAGCCACTGGCCAAGTTTGAAAGTTATTTTACAGAAATATTCCTTTGTTGGACCTTTTTTATATTTGTTTGAGTAAGGTAGGTTAAAAGAAATTTTAAACACATGGACAATCTTGAAAACACATTTTAACCTTGACATACTGATGTATGTACTATCTTGGAAGTTTTAGCAAGAAACAAATTGAAAAAAAATATCTGCAATAGTTCTCAGGTGAGCGATCTAGGGCCATTATAGTCTTCTTGTTTAATTGTTTGCTTTCTAAGCAAACTTTTGCAGAAAAAGGGTCAGATTATTGTTTAAACTGGAAACAGCGATGAGTATTTCTAAATGTTAACGTTGTCATTACAAGTTTTATTCTCGCACATTTAGCTGACCCACAAGTAGTAACAGAATGTCAATGCATCTGTAGGGAAAAAAATCGACGGCGTAATAATTTACAAGCATTACGTAAACTATCTCGGTTTAAATTATCTAAATATTAAAAGATTATAAACAGAGTCATGGGCATATTTTTTTTCTTAAAAATGAAACTTAAAAATGAAAATGGCCGTTACTTTTTAAAAATTTAGTCTTACTAATACATGTTGCATTTTTTGTTCAAAATGACAGGGACGCATGATGACCAAAAATGTGTTAAAATTATGGCTGTTCCTCAGAGATCATTCAATAAGACATAACGATAATTTCTTTTATTACTGAGATAGGTGTCAAAGAGCATATAACTTCCAGTACACTTCTATTTTTTTCTATTTTTTAAATATTTTTCATACTTATTTCTTTTTTATTCTATTTTTTTTACTGTGGCAGTCAAATTGTTTTATCATATTCTTATCAGCTCAACGAGTGTAAAACCTTTTTTTTACCATTAATATAATCAATAGGAAGTATGGGTGATATTTTTAAGAGTATATATATATATATATTTTTTTTTTATTATATATCTTTTTTGGTTCTCCTTGACCTTAATGTAACTTCAAATCCTTATTTGTTTATTTTTGTACCACTGTTGTAATACTCTCTACAATAGGTGACTGCCTTACATTATGTCTTTTTACAAAACTATCATTTTAAGTTAAACTGAAAGAAATGACTGAACAAATATTACAGTTTATAGTAACATTTATTATATGTTTTCCAGAAAATTATTTTACTGCTTTTATGTATGTTTTCTAAATCTACGTGTTAACATAATAAACAACAATACAATTTAAAAAAAAATAATCGAAATCTTGCGCTCAAGGATTTGAAATAAATTCAGCAAACTGAAGCTATTTGAAAAATGACAGATAATGTCAAACGTTTTTTTTTAAATTTTTTTTTAATTTTTTTTTTTAATTTCACTGAAGTGTCTGGTGGTCATAACAATGATAAAACTGTATTCGATTATCAGAATATTTTTAATTATTTCCTTTTTGCTAAATATGCTAACATTTCTTCGTGAACATTGACTTATTATATTGCCATGTTTTGTTTACTTAATTTTAAAATTCCGCTTTTTCTGAGTTCTTATTTAAATGTTAAAAATTGTTGTAAAATAGCAAAATTAATACAAACATAAATAAACTTAAAGATGTATAAATAAAAAAGATAAAGATAAAAAACATATAAAATGCAAAATTACCCCAACGTTTTTCTGGCAACCTATACTCCTATTGTCATCATAATAAACGAAGGCAGACAAAGCAAGAAGAAAAATACCAAAGAACGAGGGTTGTCCTTAAAATTCATGCAAATGTCGTAGATCAAAATAAAATTGATTTAGAGACGCCAGTCTTAGATGTGTTCAAAAATATTAATGGGATAGGCGTTTGCCATGCATTTATTTTATAATAGATGCATAAACAACGGGATTCTGGGGGTATGTTGCAAAGGAGAAGAAAATGAAAGGCATGTTTTAGCGTATATCAGGAGGTTAAGATGCAGTGCAAAAGAACTGTCACCCTGCACTTCATTTTGTTTTGGTTATTGCCCTGTTTTAAATTCCATACTTATTTTTATTTGTCTGGAGCATGACTCATCTAATATAAAAGATATCAACATAAAACTTCATAAGTAGATAGATCTCATTAAAGAAAAACGCCGTGAAAAAGAACAGTATCCTCAATTGTGTTATTTTTGAGTTTTTGTCTTATTTTAATTCATATCATATTTCTGTCCGGCGCATAACTCAAAGATGATACAGGGTATCAACATGAAACTTACTGGCTTAATAGACCTTATCATATAAAAGTGCAGTGCATAAAAAAGCCTTAACTTTTAACCTATAGAAATTTTATTTTTTGAGCTACTCTCCGTTATTTTCACACCTTTTTTGTCCATCACAACTCTCAAAGACTATAAAGAGATATCAACATGAAACTTCATAGCCTGATAGATCTCATTGACAAGAAAATCAGTGTATAATAACCATATTTCTCTTTTGTATAATTTTGGAGTTATTGCCCTTTGTAGATTTTCATACTTAATTTTGTCCGGACCATTACTCGTACAGCCTGTATAATAACTTGTGGACCTATTAATTAAGGTGTAGGTACTTTTCAGATTGATTTGTGTAGGTTAATTTCTAAAATACATTATATATAAAGGCAACAATCTGTGTTTAAAGCAAATGTGTATTTACAATTTTATATGCCATTATATGAACTAATTTAAATAGTACTAATGAATTTTGCTGAAAAAGTCGTGCCATCCATTTTTAAACCGAGTATTATATTCAATTTCATTCGGATTACTTTAAGCTAGGGATGGCAAAATTCGTTCATTTGAGCATTCGAATGTTCGGATCATTTTGCATTCGAACGTTCGAACGTTCAAATAACTCGTACTCAATTTTCACTGACCTTCTCGACCAAACTGCACGCAGCAGTTACTTCCCTTTTAGTACAATAATCACTGCCGACAGGCTTGTAGTTGATAATGGTCGAAAGTAAATGTTTTGTTTTTTCTCAAGTTACTTTTTTTTAAAGATTTCATTACATCCAGGCATGTTAAATCGATGCAATGCAATTCCAATTATAACTAAACACAATAGAGGAAACAAAATCTATAATCCAGATAAGGCAAGAATGAAGGAAAGATAACTGCCAGCAGATTGCTTCTCGACGTGGTAAACTGGATAAGATCCGAGTGTTTCCAATTCATATACATAAGGTGTATTTCTCGGTATCCGGTAGGCTTATTTTTTTAAATCCCCATTCGATTTTAATTTAAATTTAAAGATTGAAAAGCAAAAAGAAAATGAGACCAAGCGCAAGGTATGTAAAGTATCATTTACATTTTGACTGAATAGTAGTGATACGGCGAGAACTGTTAGAGAATTTGCGAGATAATGTAACAACTAAAAATCGGGCCAGTATTATAAAGTAAAATAGCTTTTTTCTGTTGAACAATCATTTTGTTTCCAAGTCTGACCCCTAACTCGACACTCTGACACGGATATACCAATATCTATTGTCTTACCCACTGTAGGTCAAAAATACATTCGAACGTTCGGCATCGCGTCTGAACGTTCGAACGTTCACTTACATTCCTACTTTTAGCACAATAAGCTACAGTCATCCGTTGTTTTCTTCTACTAAATTCTAAAACTGATGATTGTGAGCACTTCGGGAAGCAACACACGGTTCCACCGGTTTCTTTTCTATTTTTTTTTTAGGTTTTTGGCGCATTATGAATTTGAGCATTAGTACTTGCATTTTCAAGACAACCCTCGCAATAATCTAATGATACAAATCAAAAGCATGTAATTGTGCACATATTGTTTTAAGCTAAAGAGACGTTTGAAAAACATCTGAAAATCGTTTACTAGATGTTTAAGGCATGTGTTTGAACAATGCTTTTACTAGATAGATCAGATGATAGAGCACCTTTATCTTTTAAAAAATCTGGTAGGTCATAAAACTACATGCTTCTACAGACTTCTTGAATGCAAAATGATACGTGCCTTCAATTATATTTGCGCCACGGTATAAATACTTAGCTTTTTTTCAAACTGTCTGATAACAGACCCTTATGCGTTTATAATTACTATTTATTATGACTGGTTGCTATTAGTTCTTATCAGATCAAGTCAATGACAAAAGGAAATTATGTCGGAAATCAACGTAGTAGGGGGCAACCTTTTGTTTGGTTGTAATGTTGCCGGTTTTGACTATCAAAAGCGTCCTCAGGAACTTTCTTCTTGTATATGAAATGCTGTATAAGCTTAAAAAGTCGGATCTGTCTCACGCCTGCTTTGTTTTTTTTTTTAGATAAGTATGTTTATAAAATTATATAAATATTAAAAATTGAAACATATATTCAAAAGTTATAAGGTTACAGTAAAAGTTTGGCTGTCACTGCTACCCATTTTATTAAAGTTTGCAAAAGTTTTTGGATTCCGTTATTTTATAAAATAAAACTAGTTAGAAAATAACTTTGTTTTATTTTAATCACATTTGTTGAATTTTGTCGGATTCAAAACACTTTCTATAAAAACCACAAATCTAGACAAACTTGTGAATATTTTTATCTGATATACCAAATCTTTGTATCAGTATATCTTAAGACTTCAAATATTCTTACTTCCCCAGTCATAGCTGCCATCTAATATATGAATAATGATTCTCCAAGAATCATTAGTTTTGGTAAGAAAAGGAATAATTTAGTATCTGTCCAAAACTGATGTCATAGACTGAAAAAAGAAATCGTCATGTGCGTTAAATGTTTTACGAATTTGGTTCTCCTAAAGGAAATGACCCAAGTCAGGAAAGAAAGGGCACCAGAAAATAATGAGACGAAGAACATGTTCACACAATGAACTTATATTAATACGACCCAAATGAAATCAAATACTGTGTCAAAAATTCTCAACAACAGCATGGTTTATGGATGATAATAATAATGTAACAAAGTGAACATGTCTGGAAAAAATAAATTTCTTCGGAATGAAAAAAAATCTGACATTGTAATAGTTATGTTCAAGTACATCAGTGCCTTTATCTTTTAATATTTATTCAGCTACAGAAAAGACAACTTATTATACACGCCGCAGTAGAGTCTTTTCTCAGACGGTTTTCAAAAGGTAAGTATTTAAACCGTGGTGCTCATTAAATTTTAGTATGGCAACCATCATTTCGATTCACAATGACTGTAGTAGCATTTAGCTTTAGTTTATAAACTTGGACGGTCTACCTAAGACTTATTTTTTAAAGATAAAAGCAATGTCTATCGCCTATACTATGTGCTATAAGCATTGTTCACACACGTTCATAAAGTATTTAAAGTCTAGGATTTAAAAATATTATTAAAAGGTTTTTGAGCTTGAAACAAATTGTGCACAATTACATACAAACAGTATGATAGCATTCCGAGGGCTGTTTGGAAAGTTCGTTTGGAAAAACTGTCACTTTTTATGTGTTTTTTTTCTTGTAGATAAACATTTTTGTTTTCATAAAGGATTTTTTTTCTTAGGTAATTCAATTCTAAAAGCAGAATGGAAAAAAGTAAATGAAAACTACGTCATGTCAAGAGGCAGTTATATAAAAGCAAGTATGGAAAGATTCTATTACCGCCGTTGATAATACGCGCACAAAATGCGTAAATGCGGATGGCTAGTCTGATCTGCAAAACAACTGAAGTAATTAAAAGACATTTAAAGCTTCAGATATACGCCAAAACCCAACATTCAGTGTCAAGAATAATCTTATATTTCTTTACTTATGGGCGCCACCGGATCCTCTACAGTGCATTTATCTATAATTTTACAAAACGTTACAAATGCATGGCAAACACCTTTCCTGATAATTAGTTCGAACAAATTTAGATATTGTTTTCAATGTTTAAATGGACCTTTCGATGATAATATTTGATAGTATTGAACAACGGCGTCTGTTCATCATTTTGATTTTGATCTGTGGATCTGTGTACGAACTTTTAGGACAACCCTTGCTCTTTTGGACTTGTTTTGTCTGCTTTCATTAAATGTTATGACGAGGAGTACATATCGACAATAAAAACTTGTGGTAACTTTTTCATTAAACTTTGTTTTCTTTCTTTTTTTTCTTTTTACTTTTCATTTGTATATATTTTTGTTTATTTTAGAAATTAATAATTTTTCTATTTTTTTAATGTTTTATTTTCTAAGGAAAGACAATGTTCAGGGCTTTAGAAAACAATCCATAATCTTAAAAATATATCTTAACGTGCATCAACGATGATAGTTTAGAAATTTAAAATCATGTATAGAACAACAAGTTTAATCGACTCTTTTTAAAAATTATTGAAATCGAAAACGTAGATTTATTTATAATGTACATTTCACAAATTCAACATTTAAATGTACAGCAGATATCTTTTTTTTTTTATAAAATTTAAGGGAAAAGAATGTCTCAATATAACATAAAATTATAGTTTTATAAAAGTTTGAATGTTGTTAAATTTTCACTTACTTTAATAAAAATACAACAAGAGTATTCCGGAGCGGCACCAACTCTTATCTGTTTTATTGTCGGAAACCAGGGCATAGATAGGGCTTTATTACATTTTGGTTACAGTTAAGAAAACATGAAGAAACTAGAAATATGATATCATGGATGTAAAACAAAAATGAAAGTACCAACGCGAAAGAAAGATGTGAAAAGACGGGGGTGGGGGGGGGGAGGGGGTGGGGAGGAGGTCCCGTGCAGTTTGGAAGTACCTGCCCATCCAAAAAATCTAAAGAAATTCGGTGAGGGATTTGTTAGCGGGTTGGGGAATGGCAAGTTGCTAAGTAGAATAAAGCAGAAAAAAAGAAAGAAAAACAGTTTTAGGGGTTAGACAAGGGGTAGGGCGGGGATCCCGTGCAGGGGTTGGGAAATACCTACCCATCTAATCGGTAGTTTTTAGTTCAATTCCTTGTTCTTTACCAATAGACGTTTTTTTCCTATAATTTTAAGTCTATGCAAAACCAACAGATCCCTGCAGTTAGGCTAATTTTGACCCATGGGACATAATTTGAACAATCTTGTTAGAGCTCTACTAGAGGAAGCTTATATCAAATTGCAAAGCCCTGTGACAAGCGGTTTTCAAGAATAATTTTTTTTAAGTTTTTGCTATGTATATGTGCAATCAAGTGACCCACGGTGCGGGGCCAATATTGAACATGTGGTCATAATTTGAATCAACTTGGTAGAGGTCTACTAGACAATGCTTCACACCAACTATCTTAACTTTTAGCTTTATTGTTAATGAGTTATCAGTTATATTAAAGTTTTTCACGACACCGACGATAACGACGACCCAGTGTTCACAAGAGCTCGATTTTTTGTTTCGAAAGATGACTAGTTAAAATGGTTTATTCATTAGAAAAGGCCACTGACCCGAAATACAATCTCGGTGGAATATTTGTAACATACAAATAAAAACACTATGTATAACTTTATTCAGATATATTTAAACCAGCGAAAGGTCCATATCCCCAGTTAAATAGCTGCATATATAGCATTTCGTCTAAATTCAAATGCGTTTACGAGAAACCAGAAATATATATATGCTATCAAAGCATATGAAGATTTCATTTTAGAAAGAGTTTACTTAATATTGAAAACGTGATTCAAGCACTAGAGAAACGATCTATTTGTTGTCCGGGAAAAGTTGCTCTTGCTGAAATATTCTTAGAATAATGTTTTCATGTAGAAAGCTTTAAAAATAAAAACAAATCTTAGAATATAAAAGAAACGAAACATTTATGGAAAAAAGACGATGCAAGTGTTTTTCCCCATATTTCATTTTACAAAAAAAAATATTGTTTATTATTCAATAATGACAATTGAGATCGTAAATTAAAGATTTTATTTCACATTTAAACAAGTGTTATAAAGAAAAATGTTAATTTACTAACATTTGTCGGCCTTTACATGAAATAAGTGACGTTAGTGCTATGTCCGATAGAGCATACTTGTCGGTGGAAATGGCGGAAAGCAACGGAAACAGCATGTGGCTTATTAGTTTTCAATGATTGGCTGAACGTGCAATTGAATTCCTGCTGTAAGGTAACTGCTTAAAACCTAAAGTAATGGTTTGCCTTGCAACAGGGATATGCTTTTAGACGTCATTGTTTATAATTAGTGTCTTTTGAAGGTACTTTATTTCGTAAAACCTTGTTGAAATTTAAGCAACTAAAATTCTTTCGTTTGAATTTAAAAAAGATTTTATCCTGATTTATCTACTGACAGATCAGTTGCTACCAAAAGTAAGCCGACCAGCAAAGAAAATTATGGATCAAAGTCAGAGGGTGCAGGCCGCAAAAAATATCTTTAAGAAAAGAAAGGTAAAAAAAGTCAGTTGCAATACATTGGATACAGTTAACTCCGCTTGTAACGATATTCAAGGGGCTGCCGAATTTATATCGTTATATCCGAACATCGCTACATCCGAGAGAAAAGAAACGGAAGTAGGAAAAGGGCTAAAAGTACTTGATTGATAAAGGCAAAACATATAATATAGAATAGGTCCCGAATCAGATTTATTCGTTATACCTTTGTTCATGCAATTTTTAGGCAACTATATAGTTACATGTTAAGTATTTCATAAAATTTATAGGTAGAAGTTTTTTTATCAAACAACAGAAAAATAAGTCTTGTTTTAATCAGCAACATTTTAAAATGCACCAACGACAGTAACTTTCACTATACATTGTATACATTATATGCAGGTATGTATTACTACTTATCATTCATCAGCATAGCATCCCCATTAAAAAACTGTGCTTACTGAATTTTGTGTTATTCTAAAGTCAGCAGCAATATCAATTTATATTGAGATTCTCGATGCAAAAGTTTTCGTTTTCGAATTGGAGACTCCATAAACATTCAAACAGAAAATATATTGAGTGAATACATGTACAGTTAGGGAAAAGCTACTCGAATCCTTAATCGCTTAGTAGTGTTTAAAGGAAAAGAAATACACTTTGAACCAGATAAACGCATCATAATATCCGAAATATTGCAACATCCAATATTGTTACATGTGGAGTGTAAGCATAAAGAATTAAGAAGGTTTGAGACGGGACCGCGACAACAGCATTGTTATATGCGGTATATCGTTACAAGCGATATCATTAAAAGTGGAGTAACTGTTTCTGAGACACATGTTTATAGCCATTGTAATGCATTTGTCTTTTTTCTTTTAAAGTATCGTGGATGGAAAAAGTTTATCTCGCACAGCTCCGAAATGTATCAGGTTCTTCTTCGGCCCACTAGATAAATTCCAACGCCTAGCCAGAAACCAGATAAACTTTTCTATCCAGGAGACGAACCAACGTATTATGTTCTATTTTTCTGTATATCTGTCGATTGTTTACTTAATCTAAATGTTTAAATAAGTAGCATGCTTAGACCTTTTAGTAATTTAGCTGTTTACTTATAAAGGTATTTAACGACCCTATACATGGTCATATAGAACTACACCCAGTGTGTGTCCGGATAGTAGACACTCCACAGTTTCAACGATTGAGAAATATCAAGCAACTTGACGCCTGTTATCTGGTTTACCCTGGTGCCAGTCATAACAGATTTGAACACTCATTGAGGTAAGTTTACAACTCATTATCTGAAAAAGCAATTATTTTAAAGAGACAACTATAAGTTTGCTAAATACAATGACAGGTTTATGGTTTATTGGGGTTTAACGCCGTTTTTAACAGCTAAGGTCATATCCCGGCGGTCAGTCCACTTAACCAGTGTTCCTGGGTATCCAATCAGTTTACTAACCAATTTCCCTGCAAATGACTGACTACTTTCTCAATTGCTACAGAGGTGAGGTACAAATGACAAATAGACGCATAATACAAGGACTTTTCAGTTACTTGTTAATAAGTTCAATAATTGTTATAAATTAAGTAAAAGTAGAGTTTTGTATACAATTGATATTCTCTTTTAACTTCGTTGGCATGCTTGTTCGAACAACAGCATTCAGTCGTAGATGTTGTCTCAATGTTGAATCATCTTGCTTTAATCTTGCTAAGCCTATGGTTATCACCGTATGATGCGTACAAAGGGTTTCACTTACCTGTTTTTTTTTTTTTATTTTTTTTTTTTGGTAGTCCGGTGTTCCAACTCCCTCAAATATGAGTGTTCAGAAGAAAGGAATTCCAGCTTGAAGGAGCGTTAAATATCTGTTTTTCAATTATTTAACCTTATTTTTTACATTTTAGATACACACCTACCCTGTGATATATTCTCATATTTTACTAAACATTTATGAAATAAAAATTTTAATTTGTTTGCAGAACTTGCCATCTTGCTGGAAAATTATTACGGACAATATCGGAACGTCAACTTGATCAAAACATTACCGAGAAAGATATTCTGTGTGTTGAAATAGCTGGACTATGTCATGACCTTGGTAAGGTTCATAATAGAAACGATATTTTTTCAGAATAGAACTCAGAATTCGTATGTGATTAAGATGTTTGAAATATAAAAAAAATATGTTTATATCAGTAGCATATCTTAGAGAGTGTGTAACTAGTTAAAAAGTAACCTTGCAACAATGATTCGTAAAAGAATGGATCAGTGGTCCAGTGGTAACGCACTGGACTGGTAACACAGAGGTCGCAAGATCGATATGAGGTTCATTATTGTAAATATTTCTATATGTTTCTTTGCATCATTATTGTAACCTTAGTTTTTTTTTAAAAAAAAAGACAGGTATTTATCTATTACAGGCCAAGGGCCCTTTTCTCATGTGTTTGAAAAGAGGTTCATGCCAAAAATGAAAAAAAAATTTACGGTAAAACTTTTGCTACTTATGGCAAATATATCAGCATAACAAGACTTAGTTTTCCTTTGTCTTTAAACATTATTTTGTTATTGTATAGGGCCACTGTTTTTTTAAGAAGTGAATACAGTGTTTAAGCAACTATGATCATAATTAAAATGAGTAATAGAAAGAACACAGTCATGAATTGATATGTAGTTGACTGTTCACAAAACTTTACATTCTTTGTTAAATGGATGCCACATTTTTATGAAAAAGAAAAAGGCATACACTTCCACTGTATGCTATATTTAATTTTTCCTAGAGCTTATTTAGTAATGTCAAAATTGTTATCTTTTTTACTCCAAGTAGATAAATTTTCAAATATGTGACAAAGTACAGACAACATTCTTCTGACAAATCACCGACTGAAATATTTTTAATTTATAACGATCCTATTTGCAAGTAATCCTTTTAAAAGTGTGTCGATGAAAACTTGCTGTATCTATTGACAGCATGAAGGAACTGCAAAAAAGATGTTTGAATTCATGTTAGAAGACAATGGCGGAGAATTAAAGCAGGATATTCAGGATATTATTCGTGACTGTCAAATGCCAGACTTCAGACAATTGGACGAACAGGATTTTCTGTTCATCAAAGAAATGATAGACGAACCTAAAGAAAATGAAGACGGGGTAAGACATTTCTTGTTAAATCTAAATCAAAGTCATTTATGTCACAGGTCATTGTTTCAATCCTATTAACAAAATACCGGTATACACATTAAGTAAGTAAGTGACATAACTTACTTTTTCTTTAACTTGATGCAATTGAAGTCATGATTAAATCATTGACCAGGTTGTAAATGATCAAGTTTTGAAGGGAAATTGGCAACTTTAAAAATTCAACTACATATTTTGCTTTTTATATGAGAATTATTACTTTTGATTCCTCTGCAAAATACCTTAATGGATTGTATACACCGATAAACATCCAAATGTGCAGTTTAATTCGTTATTCGAAAAAAACAACATAAAAGAATACAGTCTGGTAATACCATATGGAATCTGTAGTCTGTATTTAATACTTTAAGTAATTTGTATTTGGTATTTTTGGTCTCTATATATAGTATTCCAAGTCTGCATGTAATTACTTCATGATATTTAGAGTATGTATGTGTTACAATATGATATTTGTAGTCTGTATGTAATACTATATGGCATTTATAGTTTGTGTGTAAAACCGTATGGTATTTGTAGTCTGTATGTTATACTACACGGTATTTGTAGACTGTAAATATGGTATTTGTATTCTGTATGTAATACTTTATGTTTTTTTAGTCTGTATGTAAAACAGTATGCCATTTAAAGTTTGTATGTAATACTGTATGGTACTTTTAGTCTGTATGTAATACTTTATGGTATTTGTAGTCAGAATATATGTTATTTGTAGACTGTATATATGGTATTTGTAGTCTGTAAGTAATACTGTATGGTATTTTAAGTCTTTATGTATAACAGTATGGCATTTGAAGTCGCCATTTAATACTATATGGTATTTTAGTCTGTATGTAATACAATATTGAATTTGAAGTCTTTATGAAATACTATATTGTATTTCTAGTCTGAATATAAAAAAATACATGGTATTCGTAGTCTGTATATATGGTATTTGTAGTCCGTATGTAATACAGCATTGTATTTGTAGTCTGTATGTAATACTACTCGCTATTTGTAGTGTATATGTAATACTGTATGGTATTTTTAGTCTGTATGTAATCTATATGGTATTTGTAGTTTGTATGTACTACTATATGGTATTTGTAGTCTTTATGTAATATTATATGGTATTTGTAGTTTGTATGTAATACTTAATGGTATTTGTAGCCTGTATGTAATACTGTATGGTATTTGTAGCCTGTATGTAATACTATATGGTATTTGTAGTCTGTATGTAATACTATATGGTATTTGTAGTTTGTATGTAATGCTATATGGTATTTGTAGTGTTTATGTTATACTGTACTGTATGTAATACCATATGGTATTTTTATTCTGTATATAATGTCTTTGTAGCCTGTATGTAATACTAAATGGTATTTTAGTCTGTATGTAATAAATATGGTATTTTTAGTCAGTATGTAATACTATATGGTATTTGTAGCCTGTATGCAATATTACTTATGGTGTTTTAAGTCTGTATATATTTTTTTATAGTGTGTATGTAATACAACATCGTATTTGTAGTGTGTATCTTATACTGTATAATTTTTGTAGTATGTATGTAAAACTAAATGGAATTTGTATTTTGTATGTAATACCATATGGTATTTCAATTCTGAATGTTATAATATCTGATATATGTATTCTGTATGTAAGACTATATGGTATTTGTATTGTGAATGTAATTCTACATGGTATTTCAAGTTTGTATGTAATATTTTATTGTATTTTAAGTCTGTATGTTATACTTTATGATATTTGTATTCTGTATGTAATACTTTTTAGTACTTGTATTCAGTATGTACAACTATATGGTATTTGCAGTTTATTGTAATACGGTATGGTATTTGTAGTGTGTATGTAATACAATATGGTATTTGTAGTTTCTATGTAATAATTTCTGTTATTTGTAGTCTATATGTAATACGATATGGAATTTTTATTCTGTATATAATGTTTTTGTAGTGTGTATATAATACAACACACTATTTGTAGTGTGTATGTAATACCGTATGGTATTTGTAGTATGTATGTAATACTATAAGGTATTTGTATTATTGATGTAATACTATATGATGTTTTTAGTTTGTATGTTATATTTAATGGTATTTTAAGTGTGTATGTGTTACTGCATGGTATTTGTAGTATGTATGTAATTCTATATGATATTCGTAGTTGGTATGTAATACTATTTGGTATTTGTAGTTTGTTTGTAATACTATATATTATTTGTAGTCTGTATGTAATACAATATGATATTGAAAGTTGGTATATAATACTATATGTTATTTCTATTGTGTTGGTTATACTATATGGTATTTGTAGGCTGTTTGTAGTACTATATGTTAATTGTAGTCTGTTTGTTATACTATATAATATTTTTAGTTTGTATGTAATGTTATGTGGTATTTGTAGTGTTCGTGTTATACTGAACTGTATATAATACGATATCGTATTTTTATTCTGTATATTATGTTTTTCAAGTGTGTATATAATACTTCACGCTTTTTGTAGTGTTTATGTAATACTGTATCGTATTTGAAGTATGTATGGAATACTATTAGGTATTTGTATTATTGATATAATAGTATATGGTATTTGTAGTTTGTATGTAATACTTAATGGTATTTAAAGTGTGTATGTAATACTACATGGTATTTGTAGTGTGTATGTTATACAATATGATATTCGTAGTTGGTATGTTATATAATATGGTTTTTGTGGTCTGTTTGTAATACTATATGGTATCTGTAGGTTGTTTGTAATTCTATATGTTATTTGTAGACTGTATGCTATGCTATATGATATTTAAGTTGGTTTGTAATACTATATGGTATTTGTAGTGTGTTTGTGATACTATATGTTATTTGTAGTCTGTATGTTATACTATATGATATTTAAGTTGGTTAGTAATACTATATGGTATTTTTAGTGTGTTTGTAATACTGTATGGTATTTGTAGGTTGTTTGTAATACTATATGTTATTTGTAGCCTGTTTGAAATACTTTATGGTATTTGTTATGTGTCTGTAATACTATATGGTATTTGTAGGTTGTTTGTAATACAATCTGTTATTTGTAGTCTGTATGTAATACTATATGATATTCGTAGTTGGTATATATCATTTTATGGTATTTTTTAGTGTGTTTGTAATACTATATGGTATTTAGAGGTTGTTTGTAATACTATATGTTATTTGTAGTCTGTATGTAATAAAATATGATATTTGTAGTTGGTATATAATACTATATGGTATTTGTAATGTGTTTGTAATACTATATTGTATTTGAGTTGTTTGTCATACTATATGTTATTTGAAGCCTGTTTGTTAATGTTAAACTATATGGTATTTTAGTTTGTATGTAGTACTATCTTGTATTTGTAGTCTGTGTGTTATACTGTACTGTATGTAATACTTTGTGGTATTTGTATTCTGTATGTAATACTGTATGGTATTTGTATTCTGTATGTTGTTCTGTACTGTATGTAATACTATATAGTATTTGTAGTCTGTATGTTATTATGTACTGTATATAAAACTATATAGTATTTGTAGTCTGTATTTTATAATATACTGTATGTAATACTATATGGTATTTGTAGTCTGTATTTTATAATGTACTGTATGTAATACTATATGGTATTTGTAGTCTGTATGTAATACTATATGGTATTTGTAGTCTGTGTGATATACTATATGTTATTTGTAGTCTGTATGTTATACTGTACTGTATGTAATACTTTATGGTATTTGTAGTCCGTATGTTATTATGTACTGTATATAATACTATATGATATTTGTAGTATGTATGTTATTATGAACTGTATGTAATGCTATATGGTATTTGTAGTCTGTTTGTTATTATGTACTGTATGTAATACTTTATGGTATTTGTAGTCTGTATGTTATTATGTACTATATGTAATACTGTATGGTATTTTTAGTCTGTAAGTTATAATGTACTGTATGTAATTCTATTTGGTATTTGTATTCTGTACGTAATACTATATGGTATTTGTATTCTGTCTGTAATACTATATAGTATTTGTAGTCTGTATGTAATGCTATATGGTATTTGTAGTCTGTATGTTATTATGTACTGTATGTTATACTATAATTATGGTATTTGATGTCTGTATGTAATACTGTATGGTATTTGTAGTCTGTATGTTATTATGTACTCTATAAAATACTATTTGGTATTTGTAGTTTGTTTGTAATTCTATATGGTATTTGTAGCCTGTATGTAATACTAATATGGTATTTGTAGTCTGTCTGTAATACTATATGGTATTTGTATTTTGTTTATCATAATGTACTGTATGTAATACTATATTGTTTTTGTAGTCTGTATGTTTTTATGTCCTGTAGGTAATACTATATGGTATTTGTAGTATGTATGTAATAGTATATGGTTTTTGTAGAGTGTATGTTATAATGTACTGTGTGTAATACTATATGGTAATTGTAGTCTGTATGTTATAATGTACTGTATGTAATACTATATGTTGTTTGTAGTCTGTATGTTATTATGTACTGTATTTTATACTATATGGTATTTGTAGTATGTATGTAATACTATATGGTTTTTGTGTTTCTATGTAATACTATGTGGTATTTGTAAGGGACCGATTACTATACTTAGTACCTTAAACCTGTTAATCTGACGTAAATTTTAGTTATTCTGTTGAATCAAAAGCATTTTATCAATGATCCTTCACTTTTAGCACTCTGTTCTTTTATTTAGAGTTGGCCTTATGAAGGGAGAGATGAATCGAAGAGTTTCATGTATGAGGTAATGCAATTTAAATCAGTCTTGTAATGCCAGTCTAAAAGAGAAAATATAATGTAGATGTTTTTTTACATTTTAGTTTCTTATATCAAAGGTGGAAATAATATTGTGTCTAATCGAATTGCAATATTTTTCAAATTTGTTGAAAGTATATTTTGGTAAGTCGGCATTCAACATGAACTCAGATAATCGATAAATTTTTATCCTTAGATGAAAAATAAGTTCACCCACCAAGTCGCTTATTGTTTATAAGGCGAAATGGGATGAGCGTCTTCGCCGCGAATGACCCACATCTAGTTATGCATACCTATGAAAAGTAACATTTGGGGGGTGATAAATCACCACTTTTGTGGTGATTTGCTCCTTGTGGTACTGCGCATGCGTGAAAGGGGAGGTAAACCTGGCAATATGTTTATCATGAAGGCGGGAAGTTATCTGAACTTTGTTAGCATGGAATTCCTTGAAAGTCTGCGAGACTCTCTGAAATTGTCAAAAGACTGTTGTAAATGAGTTGAGATATTTAGTTGTCCTGCATTTACTTTTCCACAGTATCTTTTGTGTACTTTTAAAGTTTTCCCACCACTAAATCTCATTAATCATGCCATGACAGGTGTTTCATACCTCTAAGCATTCAAAAATGTTTTAATTAAAAAAGGATGATGTAGCTACCAAGAGCCGATATTTTTGCTCCGAGAGCAGATATTTTGCTCCGGTCGCCATATTTTTTGCTCCGAGAGCCGATATTTTTGCTCCGAGAGCCGATATTTTTGCTCCGGTCGCCATATTTATTTTTAAGGGAGGCTAATGTATATAGACATGTGTCTTATGCCTTGCAAAGTTATTTCCCCCTTCTAAATCACAATGTTAAATATGTTATGATAGTAAAAACAAGGTTCACCATAGATTCACTGTACAGATATTTATCACACTTGAACATCCAGGATTTTTCAAATGTGAATTAACACACAGGAAACACATTCTTTTGTGACGTCCTTCACTTACTGTAAACACAGTCTCGTGATGTAGATGATTACTTCAGTCTTTGGGGGAAAAAAGATCCACCATTTATCTGTAATATAAGACCGACCAATTGCTCAAAAAGGTGATTTTAAATCAATGATTTTCGAGTTAAAAACCATTAATTGAAAAAAATATTGTGTGTAAACGTTCTTACGTTCTATTGTTTTAGTACATATTGATTAAATTGGATTAGAAGAAATAAAAAGGATAGGGATTCGTAACTTAAATACAAACGAATCTAGTTTTTCAGTAATTTTAAATGAAATTATAAACTACTTAACACTTACCTGGCAGACTTTTTCCCGTGTATATCCAATATCGATGAAAGAAATAAACTAGTAAATATAAATGATCTATATGTTTTAAACAAAATCTAAGTCGAGCATAATGTCTAACGTCTGCATGAGGAAATGTGTTATTCCAGATTAAGCGAACGTTAACCTCTGTTAACCAGGAGAGACGATGTCAATTCAAAATCTATTCAAAGGATCCACCACCAGCGTAGAAAGATGTGTATTTGATAAAAGATATTTAAACCTTATTAAAACTGGGTCAGGTAATACAAAAATATTTTGTTACCATGGTGATTGCTTGCTTAAAAGTAAATATCAATTATTCTGTTAAGGTGCTGTTGTTGTTTTTTACAGAGTTGAACTATTCGGTGTATCTTACAAGTTTAAATATGGGTAAAACGTAAGGTGCGTGGGCAAAAAAAAAAAAAAAAAAAAAAAAAAATTGTGTTGCAAAATATAATAGTGTACATCGACAGGAATTTCCTTCTCATGTTCAGGTCGATCCCATTATTGTAAAGGGGTAGCCAGATATTAATTGCGCAAAATTATATAAAGGTTACCAAACCTTCGTTATGTTTTATATTGCCAATTTCGATGTAAGAAACGCGATTACTTTTTCCTGTCTTAAAGAAATATGCTACATCATTTAAGAACGTTGCATACTTCCACTTATTATTCAAACATATGCGTGTGCTGCGATAACGCGTTTGAGGATAGAAGAACATTTCTTAAGCAGTTGAAACATATTATAGGAACGAAAATTAAAGACTAAATGTAACAGTCGCAAAACGATATATATGTTGAATGGCACATCCACAAGTTCATTGAATGTTAAGATGTCAAGACGTAAAGACCTGCATTTGAGGAAAATGGATATATTCAACTCGCAAGATAAAAGGGGCATGAAATTGAAACGGACTGCCTTTCGACAAAGTCAGGTACCGCGTTCAGAAATGTATATACGGATGGTTCTACCGGCAGAGCAGACCTTAGCTATAGCCAGGAGTATGCTGGAACGTCAGTGAAAACCTAAGCGGACTTTAATTATCCCCCCGCCAAAGGCGGAGGGGATATTAGAAATGCCCTTCGTCCGTCTGTGCGTCCGTGCGTCTGTGCATCCGTCCGTCTGTGCGTCCGTCCGTCCGAAACAATTTTGTCCGGAGCATAACTCCAAAACTATATGAGGGATTTTATTCAAACTTCATACACTGACAGAGCACATTGGTAGGTAGTGCAATGTGCAAGTGCAATAACTCTACCTTGCCTTTTTTGTAGAGTTATTCCGCTTTATCAAATTTACTTGATAAATTTTGTCCGGAGCATAACTCCAAAACTGCCAGAGGGATTTTATTCGAACTTCATACACTGACAGAGCACATTAGTAGGTAGTGCAGTGTGCAAGTCCAATAACTCTACCTTGCCTATTTTTAGAGTAACTCCCCTTTTTCAGAATTACTTGATAAATTTTGTCCGGAGCATAACTCCAAAACTACTTGAGGGATTTTATTCAAACTTCATACACTGACAGAGCACATTGGTAGGGAGTGCAGTGTTCAAGTGTAATAACTCTACCTTGCGTATTTTTAGAGTTATTTCCCTTTATCAGAATTACTTGATAAATTTTGTCCGGAGCATAACTCTAAAACTATATGAGGGATTTTATTCAAACTTCATACACTTACAGAGCACATTGGTAGGTAGTGCAGTGTGCAAGAACAATAACTCTACCTTGCCTTTTTTAGAGTTATTACCCTTTATCAGAATTACTTGATAAATTTTGTCCGGAGCATAACTCAAAAACTACTTGAGGGATTTTATTCAAATTTCATACACTGGCAGAGCACATTGGTAGGTAGTGCAGTGTGCAAGTCCAATAACTCTACCTTGCCTATTTTTTAGAGTTATTCCCCTTTATCAGATTTACTTCTTTACATTTTAAAAATCCCAGCATATTCATGTATATCTAAATCTTGAATTCTTGAACTTATTATTCCCCCGCAAAAGGCGGAGGCAATATTAGAAATGGTCTCTGGCTGTCCGTGCGTCCGTCCGTTCCCGTTTTGTCCGGAGCATAACTCCAAAAGTACTTGAGTGATTTTCTTCAAACTTCATATACTGAAAGAGCACATTTGGAGGAGGTGCAGTGTGAAAGAATAATAACTCTACCTTGCCTACTTTTAGAATTATTCCCTTTTATCAGATTTAATTGAAAAACTTTGTCCGAAGCATAACTCCAAAAGTGCTTGAGCGATTTTCTTCAAACTTGATACACTGACATAGAACATTAGTAGGAAGTGCAGTTTGCATGAACAATAACTCTATCTTGCCTATTTTTTGTGGGATTTTCTTCAAACATTATTACATTGAGTGTTTGAAAGAACAACCTAAAGGTAGCTCCTTCCCGGCGGGGGGATTAACCATGTGTAACATGGCTCTTGTTGACTTGGAATTACAAAGAATGAAAGAAGCAAATGCTAAAAAGAAGCGCACAGTCTCTAAAGAAAAGTCAGCAGGTGCCCATAACAAAAGTAAGAAACTTAGAGAAGAGGCGACCTCTAGTGGAAAAAAGACAAAACAGAATTCAGAGCAAGCGGGTGATATTGTCACTATCGGACAGGTATTAAAGTGAAGACACTTTTAACTACGTTCTCATTACCTCTTTGGAAGTTGCCTTACAATTTTGAGTGTGACATCTGTTTCAAAAGTTTCGGAAGAAGGGATAATATGTTGCGACATAAAAAATTGGCACATTCAGATACAGACTCAGATGAAGACGCAATGTCAGACGTATCAGTGAAAGAGGATATTTTTGGGCCCATAGATGACAATGAGTCTAGCCACAGTCACTACAGTGACGATACATCTGTCACTTCAGAGGAGTCTATGGAGATCGATCCTTGGAGCTACATTGTAGATGAATCGTTTCAAAAGTGTCAGTCGCAGTATGACTCCAAGGTAAATGAGCTTATGGAAGAAGATACTGACATCAGTGAACTTGAAGCCAAAGAAAAAGTTTTCAGGAATATGAAAAGCACCTACAGGGAAGCAATGATGAACAGTTTCGGCAGTGAATTGAAAAAAGCCAGCCAGGTAAGTGTTAAGTAGTTTATAATTTCATTTAAAATTACTGAAAAACTAGATTCGTTTGTATTTAAGTTACGAATCCCTATCCTTTTTATTTCTTCTAATCCAATTTAATCAATATGTACTAAAACAATAGAACGTAAGAACGTTTACACACAATATTTTTTTCAATTAATGGTTTTTAACTCGAAAATCATTGATTTAAAATCACCTTTTTGAGCAATTGGTCAGTCTTATATTACAGATAAATGGTGGATCTTTATTTCCCCAAAGACTGAAGTAATCATCTACATCACGAGACCGTGTTTACAGTTAGTGAAGGACGTCACAAAAGAATGTGTTTCCTGTGTGTTAATTCACATTTGAAAAATCCTGGATGTTCAAGTGTGAATATATCTGTACAGTGAATCTATGATGAACCTTGTTTTTACTATCATAACATATTTAACATTGTGATTTAGAAAGGGGAAATAACTCTGCAAGGCATAAGACACATGTCTATATACATTAGCCTCCCTTAAAAATAAATATGGCGACCGGAGCAAAATATCGGCTCTCGGAGCAAAAATATCGGGTCTCGGAGCAAAAATATCGGCTCTCGGAGCAAAAATATCGGGTCTCGGAGCAAAAATATCGACTCTCGGAGCAACATCATCTTTTTAATTAAAACATTTTTGAATGCTAAGAGGTATGAAACACCTGTCATGGCATGATTAATGAGATTTAGTGGTGGGAAAACTTTAAAAGTACACAAAAGATACTGTGGAAAAGTAGATGCAGGACAACTAAATGTCTCAACTCATTTACAACAGTCTTTTGACAATTTCAGAGAGTCTCGCAGACTTTCAAGGAATTCCATGCTAACAAAGTTCAGATAACTTCCCGCCTTCATGATAAACTTATTGCAAGTCTTACCTCCCCTTTCACGCATGCGCAGTACCCCAAGGAGCAAATAACCACAAAAGTGGTGATTTCTCCCCCCCCTTTTTATACTACTCATTTGTTTAAAAAGCAATTTTAAAAGTCTTGTTGTACACTAGATGTTGTTTGCGTTGTTATAAAAATTGAACACTTAATCTAAGGATTGCTTTCTTAGTCTGAGTAATGTTGCGATCTGATTAAAATCAGCTCCTAAGTAAAGCAATGATTTATTTAGTAAAAACAAACCAAAACTTTGATAAACTATATTGATCGAAGAAAAATTCATTTGTCTTACGTAACACAAAATATTTTCAAAATATTCAAGATAATTTAAACATGCTATAGAAGTTTACACACTCAACATAAACACGCCGTGTGTACAGGTTAATCATAAAGTTGCGACATAAGATGCAGTCTTTTTTGGCTGGGATATAAATAATAAATTTGGAAATCCAAATTATCCAGAAGATAGAAATGATTGGGTCCCCTACAGATCTAACTATAGCTAAATCGTGCACTTCACTATGATTGAGTATCGCTCTTCTATTCTATTTAAGCTTATTTATCGACGGTACCGGTTGCCCATATGACCGACGCCCCCTGAGGAGATTAGTTATTTTATGTTGTGGGGGAGGGCAATATACAGAAAGCATCCCATTCTTCCAGAAACACCCCTGGTTGTTTTGCATGCTCAGTGTATAGGACTGATACATAGGACCTCGGTTTAACGTCTCATCCGAAAGACTATTTAGTAATGTTAGTGGAGGAGCGGGGGATCGAATTTGGGACCCCTGGTTTACCAGTCCAGCGCGTTACCACTGGACCACATCCGCTATTACACAATAAAAGAGTTGAAACATTGTTATGCAAAAAACTGATAAACCACACCTCCTTCAAGCTGTAAATGTAAAGAAAAAAATAATAAAAAGCAAACATATTAATGTAAAAAAATGAATTATGAAATGCTCTGACTTGTTTTTGAAAAGATTGTTGCAAACAAAAGAAACGAAATTGATGTCGACAAGTGGGACTATCTCGCCCGCGACAGTTACATGCTTGGTATAAAAAACAACTTTGACCATAACAGATGTTTCATGAGTGCAAGGGTCATAACAAGCAACGGTCATGATGATAGAGTAGCAAGAAAGCAGATTTGTTACAGAGATAAAGTACGTTATGTTTATATCAGTAGAACAAACATCATCAAAATAGAGTTTGAAATTAACCTGGAAAGTGATTGAGTAGTTAGGTCTATTACAAAAGATATATATTTTTTTTAAAGTTACTCTCACATATGTTTGAAATTCATACTATGCGACATCTAATAAGAAAACGAAATCACTAGGTTCGTTCTTAAGATATATAAACTGTTTGTGCCCGTTTACAAAATTGTAAATAATCACTTTGATTAGGCATTAGGTTATTTATTTTATGTTACAAAGTATTCTGTGTTATATTTTGTCAAGCACTTCGCCATATTTTTCTGTCCTTCTAAATGAATTGCCATAATATCAGTTTCTTGATTCTGCTTCTGTCTATTGTTTGTTAACTAGGATGCACCTGATCTATACGATATGTTCTACACAAGGTTGAAATTACACAAAAGAGCGTACCAACACAAGACTCACTGTATTATTGGCATGATGTAAGTGTATTTCACCGTGTTTAAAAAATTAGCAAGGTCATGTATAGTTTGAACCTTATTTTAGCTTAAATAACATGATTGTCTCCTAATTAACTAATCGGCCAAGAAGTTTTTTTGTATTACCATAAGCGAGGAGATAAACTCAAATTCAAACGTCTAAATGCATTCTTAGACCTGCATAAGACTTACGGTTTCACTGACTGGAAGTACATTTACTAATGCAAAATAGCTACAGTAACGGTGGCAGTCACGTAATCAGGAGCAAGGCAAAAATAAATTTATAATAAACATAACGAATGTCCGAGATCTAAGTTAACGTCAAAAGAGGGGAGAAAAGACAATATGCAAATTCTCAACACGTTGTTCAATTAGCTGAAAGTACTTCAAATTTTTTGCTCCCTCTCTCTCTCTTAGTCATCTTAGTACTGAATATTTTAAATGAAGCTGCTAATAGAAAAATAATAATGTAAATTATCTACATTACACATTCTATTTCAGTATCTAGTGCAAACATTGTTTGAACTGGAATATGAAGTTTTATCAGTTATCATATCTAGTATGCACGGGAAAAAAAACAAGATACCCGTGAAGTTAATTTATCGTATACATTGGCCCTTGGCTTATCACGTTTTGGTGGTGCGAAAGGCTGTATCTGAAATGTTTAACAAATATAATCAAGTGTAATATATCACAGTTATAATCCTTGACAGAGGCTACAAGGCATTCACGGCATATCAGTAAAATACAGACGAAAGAAGCATCACCATCACTGTGAAATGATATAGAATTTTAAATTCTGACTAACTCAAAACTTTTTTTCAGGATTTGCGATGCTTTGGTTGAAGCAAATGACGCCATTGAATTCGTTGGTAAAAAGGGTGAACGATATAGGTACGATCCAAAATGAATGAAAGTTTAAAATTTGGAAATTTTTAGTGAAGTCTAGTAAAAGTCACTTAGAGTGGAAAAATACTTGTACAATAATGCAATTTATTGTTTCGATATAATCAGCATCAAAATGTTTATATAATTTGAAAAAAACAAAACAAAGAAAGTATGTCAAACTGAAATAGCATCGACAACTAACATCAAATATCGCATTGTCATATATTGCGTTGATCAGTTTACTGTTCATTGATAAATATTTGATCTATCTAATAAATGTGATCAATGTATTTTTAAGCATCTCTGATACAGTGAAAGATATGAAAGCTTTCACATTGTTGACAGACGATATCTTTCACATTATATTAAACGCACCAGCAAACGGAATTGTTGTTCCGTCCAGCGATATACAAAACAATAATGAAGATGCTTCAAGAGCCAAGAAACTCCAAAATGCCAAAAAGATATTAAATGACATTGTAAACAGAAAACTGTATAAATGCATTGAGCGGGGACCAATAAAGGTAGGTGTATACTCTTTTCTTGAACTACTATTACTATATTTGCTTCCGCTGCAAGATGGAATTAAAGAGGTACATTTTGCAGAAAAATAAACCTGAAGAGTTTGCAGCGCCAGTAGTCCGTTAATTTTTTTCTCGTTATTCTTTTTAACTTAAATTAGTCTCCACCTGATACAGAGGCTTTGCTCACTGTATCAAATTTCAAATTCACATTTGCTTGCACTTCGTAAGTATTTTTCAATGAATGAATTACTCGAAAATGAGACAATTCAGGAATTTTAAACATAGGTCATCTTTATGAGTCGATAAAGTTGCATCCAGTTGCTTAAGGCCTACAATTTTAATTGACCTTGGTGGTTTCTGATGCGCAACAGGGTACAACAGTGTCATTTCTGTGGCTCTTGAATTGTTTAAAGTTTGATAAAGAGCTATTATTTTATAGTACGATTTATATTTCGTCTGATTCACAATACGCTTCTGTAATCTGTTAACAAGGATGCTGCCTTAAAAAAAAATTGTTAAATCATTTGGTCAAATGATGCTTTCCAAAATTAAGTGTTAAGTATTATTTAGTGATTTCTTTACATATTTCAGCATGGCAAATTTGACGAGAAGACATTCAAAGATTTTATGAGAGAACTTAAGCCAGTAGAGGAAAACGAGTGTGTCTACGACGTAAGTTTGAAGATTTGGTTGAGAAATTGAGATCATCTTCAGTGCAGAGATTGAAAAGGATCACGCCAGGCAAAGCCCATACATGTAGTTTACATCAATTCAGGAACTACCTTTGAAATTTGTTCCCCGGTACATATTTCTAAGAAGATAAGTGGCTATCAAGGTCTAATTTGTATTGATATTCTTTTGTTATCGAAGTCCAACTTTTTATACCCCCGAAGGGATGCATATAGTAATCGAATTGTCAGTCTGTCAGTCCCTCTCCATTTTGTCTGGAGCATAACTCCAAAAGTATACAAAGCATTGACTTCAAACTTGGAATATAACTTGATGGCGATAAGGTAAAGTACAGTGCACAAGAACCATTACTCAGCAATGCTTATTCTTGTGTTATCTTCCCTTTTTATTTTTCCTTTTCAGAACCATAACTCCAGCTTCATTCACATTTTGAATAATGTCCCTTTGTCATTTTTCCTTGTCCGGCTTCTATTAACCAGAAATATGAATTTTAATGAACTTCATTAATAAAATTGAAACTTAGAAACTTTTTTAAATTACTTAACATTTTGATAATTATGTTTGATTCTTAGTTGAGAGTCTCTTACTCAATCAAAGTCATAATGATTTTATATTTTTAATATACGATATATATATAGATAAAGATAGATATATGTATATTTTATTCTTATGAAATTTTAATTCTGTAATGAAACTAGGTTAGGTTTTCACTGTTGAGCAAGATGATGTTAAAGTAAGCTGATTACAAAATATAATGTCTTACTGAATATATTTTCCTATAAAAGAATTACGTTTGTGAGAACTTGCTTATATAAACTGAAATTATTCGCTTTATCATTTTTGTTTTAAAACATGCGTAAGATAACTATGTTACCACTGTAATCATGCTAACCTGGATATACCGTACATCTTTTCTTATTTTTTAAAGCTTTGTTTGCTTTGCATGCAATCAAAATTTTATATAAATAAAGACAATAAGCATAATTTGCCTAAAAATCCTGTTGTTCATAAAAAATAGTAATATTTTAAAATTCCAAATAGGCCTGCCAGTTTACAGGAATATAGAAGAACAAATAATACTCAACTTGACCCATTAATGACCTTCACTTTGAAGATCCAATTGTCCAAAAACTTTAACATTGGCCATAACTTCCTTATTCGTAAGTGGACACTTTGGACAACATCTTCCCACTGACTAATATTTGACCTTGACCCCTAAATGACTTTCATCTTAAAGAGCCATTTGTCCATAAACTTTGGCCATAAGTTCCTAATTAGTAAGCTACCATGACTTTGACTAGCGCCATGTTCATTTGTTGTTTAGGGGGCGTTCGTGTCTGTGACACATTTCTTGTTCTATCTTAAAGAGCCCTTTTTAAGGCTATAGATATGCGTTCATCCTTCCTAATGTATAAACTGAAAAGGTTGATTTTACGAAAAAAATGCTTTTATCAGTTATTAACTTATACTTTTATTTCATGGTTACCGTAAACATTGTGACACTTAAATACATACTGCACGTTAAAATCCCAATTTTCTTCTTTTTTGTTGCAGGTAGTAAATTTGAACTACGGAATGGAAGACAGAGACCCGGTATCAGAAGTACGGTTTTACACAAAGGAGAAGTATGACACAGCGGTTAGGTTAGACAGAACACAGGTTTGTTTTGGTCTAATGTACTTTACAGTGAAAGATTTGTTCACAATAAGCCTTTTGTCACGTATGTATAACGCGTTTTACCATCTTATTTCATATCTTCGTCGCAAATAAAGAGTTGTCAATTTTTGTGAATACAGCATGAATGAAAGGTATTCAAGAATTAACCAGACTGTGTCAATGTCTGTTCTCTGATAGCAATTAAATTGTTATACCTGCAGTATAGAGAAGACGGATATATTTTATTCATTACATAGTTTAATGAAAAATTAAGTGACGTATTAACAAGGGAGTTCCACGTTTCTTTTGCGAGCACTTGGCTGTATAGTGGGGATGGTTAAATTATATTTTTAATACAATGTCTTAAAGTCTGCTTTTGATTTTTACGTTTGACTACCGCTTTAACAATAAGTTGATTTTAAAACACAAAAGGTATAACTATGTCAGTTCATAAAAGCAAAACTGCATAAATTATTTGTGAACTGTTTAAGTTCATTGCGCCAAAAGGATAAGAATAAATATGTGCTGCTGTTAAATTTTGCAACCACTTTTCCTTTTAAATGGCTAAGGTATATTCTAGATAAAAAAGAATATGCATTAGTTCTAAGTTGTTCTATAGATATGTCCATCTTTCAAAAATAAGAACTACACCTTTGTTTAAAGTGAATTTACTATAATTATACTTCTGATAGTACTTAACACAATCAAAGCATGCTTAACGCGAACTACTACCACTTCTTGTAAAGATGATAATTTAGGAGGTTATGTTAAAATGAGCGCAGCCTTTCATTTTCATCGAATAGTGCTCGCGACCTTCAAGACAAGCCAGAACGATATTTTTTGTGCGCTGATACGCCAAAAAGGTTATTTCATTGTCGGCGTGATGTTGTAATGGTACCCTTGCAAACCAGCCGATACGAGAACACGAAATGGCAGAAATAAACTACCATAAATTTGGATATATTTTTGAAAACCTTAATACATTTTGCTTGTCCGAAACATATCTCTAAAATTATGAAATGCATTTAGTTGATATGTGGCACATTGATAGAGAAGACTGGTAAGAAGAGCGATGTTTAAGAACCATAACTCTTGCTGCCCCCATTTTTGAGTAAATTCCGTTTATAAGTTTTGTTAAAATGATATAATGTTAATGTATCCATGGCATAACTCTAAAATTATAAATGGAATATGTTGATATTTCAAATATTAATTAAGATTGTATACATGAAGAGCAGTGTTGAATAATTGTCACTCTGCCTTCCTCATATTTAAGCTGTCTCCCTTTGTAACAGTTTTTAGTGCTTGTTGGATTTTTTCTGAAGTTAGATTCAGAAACGAATGATAGAAATTATCTTAAACTACACAAAATGATAGACTATATTAGGAGTTGCAATACACAAGAATCTTAACTCATTTTATTTTGTTTTCTCATTATCTCCCCTTAGTACATTTTGCTTGCCCGAGACATAATTCTAAAATTATATCATGCATTTAGTTGATATTTGGCAGATTGATAGAGAGCAGTGGTAGGAATTGAACTTTTTAGAACAATAACTGTGAAGCTGCTGAATTATTTACCTTTTTAATTTTTGTTAATGTTTTAACACTTGTCTTGAGCATATTTCTAAAATTATAATGGGGCTGGAACTTCAAGGCTTAGGGCTTTAATATTTTGCATGGTGTGTCAACTAGAGGCCTTCTACGAAGATTGTTCAAATTATTCCCCTTGTGTGAAAATTTACCATACTCGGGGTTCTTATTTTTGTAAATAAAAACTCTTTGACAATTTTCTGGTCAGCTCTAGTTCTTCTATATTTGATATTTAGCATTGTATAGCTTACTTTTGCAAAGATTGTTCAAGGTTATTCCCTAGGGTCAAAATCGACTTCGCCTTAGGCGGGTGGGTCAATTTTTTTTATATAATCCTGTATAGGGAAATTATTCTTGTCTGAAACTGCACTCCCTAGAGATTAAATATTTTGTATGTAGCGTTGTTTAGTAGACATCCACATGATTTGAACAAATTGTGTCCTTTGGGTCAAAATCGGCCCAACCTAAGGGGTCTTATTTATTCAAAATACATTTTTTAAAACTATTCCTGTTAAAAATTATGGGCTTAGATCTTTGGTAGTTAACATTATATATTTGAGTTTTGCAAATTTATTCAAATTATCTCCCTTTGGTCAAAATTTTCTCCGCCTGGAGTTGGAGGGTCACTTTATACAAAAAGAATTATAAGGAAAAAATAATTTCCTTTCTTTATCTTGACCTATTGACTTACTTCTTTGATTTTGCAGCATCAGGATGGAAATACGAACTAAACTTACAATAATGCATGCAGATTTCAAATTCAGCTTTAGCAAACATTTACCATGACCTATTAACCTACTTCTTTACAGCTACAATATGGAAATTTGAATTATACTTTTTGTTTTGCATGCAGATTTTAACTTTGATCATAGCCAATATGACCTTGACCTACTGATGTCGTTTTTTGTTTTTGCAGATAAGTATGAAATTTTGAACTAAAATTATGATTTTGCATGTAGATTAAAACTTTAGCCTTAGCTCACAGTGAACTTGACCTTCTTGTTTCTTGTTTTTGAAGCTGAGTTATTGAAATTTGAATTTTCATATAATTTTCATTTTGTTTTCAACTGAACCTTAGCCGACTGTGACATTAATCTATCGACCTTCATTTTTTTTTGCAACTTCAGGATGGGAATGTGAATTCTACTTATAATTGTGCATGTATATATCAACTTTGAATTTATGTGAATTGAAATTGACCTACTGACCTACCTTTTGTTTTTGCAACTAAAGTGAAAAAAGTTGAACTATACTTATAAGTTTGCATGTAGATTTTAACTTTGACATTTGGCTGATATTCACTGTATTTGAAGCTGTGTGCATGAACTTTGGACCAGATGAAAAATTTTGCAAGTAGATTTCAATCTCAACATAGGGTGAAATTATTTAATTCCTTTTTTAAAATGGTGTATTCAAGTGGGAGTTATAAGGACATCATGACCGTTTTGTTTAATCCTTGAAATCCTTTGAAATTACACCTGTTGACAGAGGGCAAATGGAGTAAGTGCATAATCAAAGAAGTTAAACTCTACCTCGCACAATATTTACAAACATTTCTTGATGAGTTTGATTATGCTTGTTCGGAGAGTTGCTTTAATTCTGTTCAAGATATATGTTTGATACATTCAAAACAATATGCAGATGAAGTGATAGAAAGTGTAGTGTTTAATAATCACAACACTACCTGGCAATGTTTGTTAACGATCTCTCTTAATTATACCCTTACGAACGAGGTTTTGGTTGGTATACAGGAATCCCTTTGTTGGTTGGTCAGTCGGACAACTTTTTGTTTCGGCCGAAACTTTGCCATGCATTAAGGGATTTTAAAATAAGTTGACACAAATGTTAAACTCATTGAGGTCATATGTCATATACAACTCCCAGCTGCGTACCTCAAATGTCAATGTCACTAAGAAGTCGTACATGTTTTGTGTCCGCTCTGTAACTTTATCATTATCTACTAAGTAATTTTGAAATAATTTGGCACAAATGATGCCAACATGATAACGACGTATCTTGCTGGTTGATCTTAATAGAAAAGAAGATGAAAATTTTGTGATGAAGTGTAGTAAACAAGACTTCTATCTGTACCTTGCTCATTTAGTTCTTACTAGATATTTTCTACTCTTGCCTCTGACAACGTGGATTTATGGGGGTATTAATCAAATTTGGTGATATCTCTAGTTACATTGTATAGCAGTATTTTTGATTCAATTTATACTTAGAAAAATACTAAAAGAATACACCATTTGAAAAAGGGCTTCCATGGGAGCATCCATCGGTTCTACTGGTTTTCTTTTTTATCATTCTAGAGAGCTAAAAAAACGCTATGTTAGTCATGGACCAACTATTTTTACTGTTTATCAAATTCACATTTATGATATTTTCAAAGTATATCGTTTTTTCGATGTTTTAAATTTTTCATTGTTCGTTGCCATAAAATATTGTTGTTTTTGTTGCTTTTTCTGCGGAGTTCTCGCGCAATTAAGCATTTCCGTAAGAAGCCTCCTACATAAATCTTGTTTCGAACTATAAATGAAGTGCTGTAAGTTGTGGACAATCTGTGGAAATTCATAATATCCGTCACGTTCTGTACTATCCATGTTCTAATTTAAGAAATATTTTTAAATTTCTAAATTATCAGCAAATTTCAAACTCGAACAAAAATAATCTTTGACTAAAAGTACCTGAATATTCTAGGTTTGAATATTTGTTCGATGATTTTAACATGCTTTAATTTTTCAAAGCCATAAACGAGATCTTTTTATTACCTTGCTGTTGTTGTTTATCATGCAGGTATCGTTTTTTCTACCGGAAACCTTTGCCGAGCAAATCGTCCGCATTTATTGCAAGAAAAGAAGTGCAAATGGACAAGCTTCAGATTTTATTTTGAAAATCAAAACAAAACTTGATGGCTTGATCAGAGATCTAAATGAGGTATGATCTCAAAACTTAAAGAAATTATCAGATTTTGAACTCTATGTCCGCAAGTCTTTTTTTTCTAACGGCTGACTTACATAGTGTAAGTTATTTTACTTATAAACATAGCAGTGTGCAAATATACGCACTAAATCACATAACTGTCATTCCGTTCAATAAGTTCATATTAGATATCAAAATTATTAGGATGGCATTTGTGTAAAAAGATGTATAACTTACTAAATATAAGAACTAATTTGGCGTTATGAAATGTTCAAGTGAATAATGTGAAGCTATCAATAAGTTTATGTACAGTAGTTAGAGAAGCAACCGAACACAGTAGGAAGCACTATGGATCTGGATCTTCACATCTACGTAAACCTCATATCTTGCTGGTAAAATGTACGTTACATTCACATGTCAACAAACGTTGATGCCTGGGTAGCATAAGTAGTCGGTGCACAGTACCTCTGTTTTAAGTTCCTGGTATCTATATTGGATGGACATTGTCAAGCCGAACAAGATGATTTTCAAGTGTTTCTGTGTGTCTATCATTGCCTTTTTATGACAACAATCTGTGCATTCATTTAGTATGTATCATAAAAATTTGGGATGTTTCTTTACTCCGTTACTGTCGTACTTGCATCTTATGTACAATGTTTATCATATTCATAACGTGTGAAGCTTACAGTTTTCACATTTACAAAACAGTAATTATGGATGACCTGTAGTCGAGCCAGAATAGAACGCACCAAGTAGAGAACATGAAAACACAATTCAGAGTAAGCTACCCGGTTTATAAAATCCTCTGAATACTGCAACATATTATATTTTAATCTAAGGCAAAGGAACTGAAAGAGAAAACTTAAGTGTTTGTTCTTTTCATAACACGTTTATCTGTAAATATAAAAATAGTGTTTGGATCATTTTGGCAATGTTTTACACATATCTAAAATACACATGAAAGAAGTACAAAAAGATGTACTTACCCGCTTAAGAAATGCGTCTATTCTTTTTAATACAATGTATTAAAGTCTTTTTTTTAATTTCTCCCCAGCTTTAGTCCGGTGGAGCATATGGTAGCCACTCTGTTTCTTTCTCTTTTATTCAGTTTTTGAAATTTTGATTTTCCTGTCACACCTTCCGTTTTCGGGCTATTTCTAGAATTAAGTAAAGCTTAACAGGAATCTTCAGTTACAGAAGGAGAAGTACATATAATAATTACAAGTGAGAATGATTTTTGCAGAGTAATGGTCCCTTTGACTTTCTTCATATATTATGAATAACACTACTCATGTCCGACCTATTTCTCATCAACAGCGTTTGGTATTCAATTATGTTTAGCACTAGGAATTGGTGCGTATGTTAGTAACCACAACACAGATTGATTCTCGCGGTATTTTTATTGTCCCTTTGTTTTTCTGCAGCACCATCTGTGTCCGGTCTATCTCAGTAAACACTGGCTAGAATAAATTAAATTTTACAGGAATTTAAACACTTGGAAAAGATACACAGATTACCAGCATGGCGAAGATTTATAGATTTTGCTATGCATAATATTTTATTGTAGTATCTATGCCTGGGCTATTTCTCAGGAAGACGCGTTTATTATCATCATGACTTAAGGCCAAGATCATACTACGAAGAGATTATCATGAAATGAATGTAAAATCAATGACAAATTAAGGTAGCTTTAGAAGCCATACATAATTCTTTTGTCTTTTACTTACGGGAAGGGCCATGCCATAGACCAGCATGCGGTTCGAGAAGCATTCAGTATTTCCTACAATTTTTTTTATTATTATTCAAGCAATGAAATATTTGACAATTTGAATTTTATTTTAAATAAACGAAAAAGGTTTATCACCTATATGTATTTAGTTTTCTTTTCAACTAAAGTTTGATAACAGTTCGAGGTCCATAAAAACTTATTGCACCTGAATATTTGAAAATAACACGGAAGGATGTTTATTACTCGAACGTTCAAATGATTTTTGATAAGGTCGACTTTTCAACATGGTGGAATATTCTTTTTCAGAAAAAAAATTTTTAGCTATAGTGTATCATTTATTTGGTGCAACAGATTTGAATAATTCGAATATTTGGACTTTCTCAACATTATTGTATTTGATTGCAGCAACCAAGGGGACAGAACCAGGACAGACCTTAGATGAAACCCTCAAAACCACCAGACACACTTATACAGAAGAAACAAGTAAAATAATCATATACGAGTTCTCTGGTTTTGATGGATGCGAAAATGTTTATCCACCTCAAGAATAAACGTCTGACGACATGTTTTTCACATGATATGTGTGTATGTGTTTAACTGTATATTACTAATCGTTTTTCAGACTTCATGAGACCTATGTTTTTGATTATATTTGTAACAAAAATAACATTTTTCATTTGGGATTTCTTTACAGCCGAATTGAAAGGGCTGAAGTACTTTTTTAAAAGTAAAGTGCTGATTTTTTCGCAATATTATCGGTTCATTAAACAATATTTCATTTTGTACAAGGGATAAGTTTGAGACATTATCTTCTAGAATTAAGACTTTTACATATTATTTCTTAAAAGGTTAGATGTGTCATTTGCACATTATATATAAACGGTACAAAAATTGTTATGTTTAGTGAAGTGACTACATGAAATTATGATCCCCGGAAAAGATGGAATAGCCTGATTGATTCTTGCGAATGTTGTGTCTTTGATGAAACATTTTTCCATGTCATGTCAGTATATTTCTACTGGACTCGGTGATATTGATTGCTACCTGGTGTTATTGTATATATAACCATTTTTCTTTTTAAAGCGTAACTTAGCAGTGGGTAATGTATCTGAAAGGAATTCATGTATGGTAGTTTATTCAAATAGAATTCTTACCACAATAAAAGTATTTTCTTATGAATTATCTAAGATATGTTTGTTTAAAGCGACTGACTCACAGAATTTAGCTGATTTTTTTTCTTTAAAATCTGAGAGAAGTGGATATACTATGAAAAAAAAACCATAATATTATTATTTTATACACCATAAAAACTGAAAAAAAAGTTTTGACTTAACCAGGATTCGAACCCATGACCTTTCGGTCTGTAAAATATTGAGCGACGATCTACACCACTGAGACACGACCAACTTAACAAACTGCGTCAGAATTTATGTTATAATTAAAGTATCTACCCTGTGACTAACGGGGTAAATTTTTTATCAATAAAAGTTTGTAAAACTTTATATTTTGGTGTTTTCCTGTAACATAAAAATGAGTCTGTAACTTAGTTTAAATATGTTCTTCACAATTATAGCAAGAATTTCAAGATGTATAAACATTTTTTTCATCGTCTGTGAGTCAGTCGCTTTAAATCTTACTGCAAGAAATGTCGATTTCAATATATTTGTATGATAAGTTATTTATAGTCAATTTGATAAAGTTTCATAATTCATAATGCATATTTTCAAATTTTCTTCCAAAATCATTTTCACAAACCACAGATACGTTGGCGTTCTTAAGTATGAATACATAAAAGTTTATATCTTAGTTGTTAAGCTATCTCTTGTGCATTGAATACAGTCGATAGACTAACACATCCACATAAACTAGGAACATAGCTTGGACCGTAGACATGCTAAAGCCTTGTAAAATAAAGCGATAAATGAATTATTGTACATACGAAATATACGGTACAAAAAAGGGAAAATGTAGTGTTCAGTGACTATATGATGTAATGATTCCAAAAAATAATCGTATAGCCATGTTGTTTCTTGGACGTGGTGAACCACGATAAAACATTTTTTACGTCTTTTTTTTTTGTTTTGTTTTTGATTTTTTCGTTTTGTTTTTGTTGTTGTTGTTTTTTTCTGTAAATTTCTACTTGATTCGTTGGTTATGATTTCTATATGGCGTTAGTATGTTTTCAGAAAATTTCATAGTGGTAGAATTCTAACTCATGTCCATTGATTAGAGTCGATAGATTAACACATCCACAGGTTCTAGGAACATATCTTGGGCACGCTTGTAAAGTAAATAAATAAATAAATGAGTTTTCATAAAATAATTTTCAAAAAATATGACTATATTTTTACTTCACGTTGATATTCTATATTACAAGCATGAAAATGGTTTGAGGGATTGGCCTTCTAGATCTTGATTACGTATTGTTATTGGATATAACTGTTTATTTACATTGACTTTTAAAACAAGGAAGATATATAAATGAATAAAGGAAGACAAACTCCACTACACGTTTCGAGTTTATTTGACCTTTCTTCAGGTGATAACAAAGAAGCTAAGAGCTTTTGCCTTGTTCGAAGTATATCTTCTTTTTTTAATATCATGAAGCTTTTTTCTGCGTTTAATTAAGTAAATTGCGTATATTAGGTACTGTGTAACGTAATATAGTTACGTGCGAAGTTATGAATTGCACAGAACATGTTCGAAAATGATGAAAAGATTTTTTTATATAAACTTTACTTGTTTTACAAAATTTCCTGTGCAGTCGTTGCAGCTTATATTTGTGATACTACATTGTGCATTGTTGTAAAGTTTTTCATATATTTCCTATTGCATGTTATAGTTACGTTATTTTTAAAGATTTTATTTATACGAAAATCCATTTGTGATGTCATGTTTAAGTTGAAGTTTTTGTGTTTTTATTCTTAATTGAATTGTATATGTTTGACTGTGATTTATGCAATGCTTATACATTTTAGACTGTTGGCGAAAGCCAGGAGTTTTAAGAACCGCAAATCAAAATCAATCATTGATGGACACGACACTTTAACAATGTTATATTAATGCACCCAAATTGTCGTATCCACATATCGGACCATATATAGGGGTGATCTCGTAATTCGTAAATAATCAACCATGTTATCCGTTAGTAGATATATTACGCTATTTTTTCGCCTAATCATGATGACTTCCTTCATACACGTCTTCTGTTAGGTGTCTGTTATTAATTTGGAGGGAAAACGTTTAGTTTCTGAGATACTGAGCACAGCAACTGAATTTTTAAAATGTTTTAAAATGCCCACCTCCCTTTTTCTATGCCAATGAGTTTACGAGAAAAGTTTTTTTAATCTATATCCCGACACAAGTGGTGGGGGCATAAAAATGAACCGAGTAAAGCGGAAAAAGCAGTATTGCAGTCATTAAACTGTAATTCTAAAGACAATTCATTGACCAAAACACTATAATTGACGGTTAACGAAAGTCAGTGCAACCTTGAACTTGCTGTGTAGATTTCCTTTAGTTAGTGGCTAGGAAGATAGCGATAGAAAGCAACGGACTTGAATTGATTGCTACCTTTTCTTTTCATTCTGTTTTTCTGTCTTAAAGCCTTCAATAATTCATCCATGTAATAATTATAATGATCACAGCAATAATAATAACAGTAATGTGTCAGTATAAATGTACCGGTGAGCGAGCGACAAGAGAACTAAAAGAATTATTCCGATTTCATATCTGGGCCATTTGAATGTTTATACACGTACAACAAAAAATAACACGCCGCTGAGTTACAGGCTCTTGATTCAAAACAGAGGGATGATTACGAAAGCAAAATGTGTGGCTCGACATGAGCCTTCGCCTATCTAGCCGACAGTATTTCTGCGCTTTAAATCTCTTTGATTATGTATTAGACAAAGGTTATTTAAAGCAAAGTAAGTGTATGCTGCTGAATTTATATTCTTTTGCTTTATAAAAGTGTGATATTATTTTCAAAAAAAAAAAAAAAAAACTGATGCTATATTTTGTGTGAGTTTTTATTTACCAGTAATGATAAAAATAGTGTATTACATAGACTGATTTTAATCTATCCATCTGGAGTTATATTAGACACTTTTAGAATCTGCATCTGTCTATTTGTTGTATTACACATATGCTAGTAGTATATCAACTTGTACCAAAATGTACTCTACGAAAAAACAAATATTACTATCATCTTACTTTCATATATTCATTTAAAATGAAAACAATTTTTTTCCCATCCGTGAGTAAAACCATATCCATGAAAATGGCCTTTACGTAGAGTTTGATTCATGTGTGTGTATTTATATCATAGACGTCTTCGTGTGAGTGTAATAAAACCGTGTTATAATTTCGAAAGAGCCGCGTTTTTATCGTTTTCAAATGACTTGTGCAAAGAGCACACACACACACACACACACACGCACGCACGCACGCACGCACGCACACACACACACACACACAAAAGAAACACGCTAGGTAGTTGACCCATGCACAATGCGTATAAAAGGCCAACGCACGTGAATAAAGCTCCCCCCCTCCGCATATTATGGCTGGGGGTATGAAAATTTTATAGTTTTGGTAATATGAGTTATCACAGAAACTTACTTGTATTTTAATTATTTTGTTATAAACAAAGACGCAGACTTTTTTTTAGATTTTTTGAATTCTAAAGCTATATCATACAGTTAAATCCATTGTGTACAAAATTGCTTCACTGTTATATTTATGTCTATGCTTTGTATATTTTCTCTTGCTGCAATAAATGCCATGTACGAATATATTTAACAAAGAACGTATTAACATATTTTATTTTAAAATGAAGTAGTTGTCTCCGTGATATCTATGCTGAACTGTGTAAGGCTATAAGCAGCGTATGTTATAAACAACCGTAAGGGAGCCGTAGACCCTAGATTGTAGTATAATCACACATATTTTTTAATCTAAAGACTGACAATTTTCAGCACTTAATTTGAGTTTGATAGCTTTATATTGACGGTGTTAAATCATCAAGGCTATTGTAAAATCATACTCTTGCATGATTTTTAAAAGATAGCAACATTCGTTTTTCCCTAAAATTCCGACTGAGTTTAACACTTCTCTTGAAATAAAACAAAGATTTAAAACAAGAGCTGCCACTGGAAATTGACTTATGCCCCCGAAATGTAGCTTTGAATTGAAACTAGTGTAAATATATAATTGACTATGCCTGTGGAAAAGAGATCAGACAAACAAAATAGAGCATGAACTGAAGGTAAATGCTAAAGTAATGTTTTTCTGCTTCAGATTCTTATATGAAGGTTGAAGACATAATTATTCAATGGAATAGAAAGCTGTGAATTTGGTCTTGAATATGAACAATATTGTTTTATTCCCAACCCTTACTAGTGTTTTATATATAACAAGGCTTGGTGACAAATATTCTGGTTTCAATAAAATCCCCCAATCAGTTTTGGAGATGAAACTTGGACAAGATTTTAATACAGAGGTTATAGTAAACAAGACCTGTCCGCAGACAGCACGCTCCACTTTTCTCAGTGCTGGATAATAAATTATAAGCCAAATCAAACAAGAGCCCGAAGTGAAAAAAATAGTTGAGTGGGGGGAGGGCAAGTACCTAGTCATATAAGATGAAAAAAAATTGGGGGGGGGGGGGGGGGGGGGGGGGGGGGGGGGGGGGGGGTAACGTGGTGGGGAGGTAAGAGAGGGGGTCCTCATGCATTTAGGAGTCAAGTACCTATGTATTTATAAAAAAATAGTGGAAAAAAATGGTTTATAAAAAAAAGTTTATTTCAGAGCTTAAGAAGGTCTTTTCCAATATAGGAGAAAAATATTTTTTTTTTGCCGGGGTGGGGGAGGGGGGGGGGAGGGTAAAGTAACTTCATACCTACATATTTAAAAAAAAATCTTTTGGAGAGGTGTGGAGGGGTGGGGTTGGGGTTGGGTGGGGGTAATGCCCTGGGGGGAGGGGGGAGGAGGGTCAAGTCACTACATACCTACATATTTAAAAGTCAAGTACCTTCATATTTAAGATAATTAAAAAGAAAACTACAAATGTGAGCATAGGACACAGATGCCCCCACTCAACCTAGCTACTCATATAGCTAGCAATATTGCCATGAGATAGGCATACACGATCATTAATAAGATTGTTTTAACAAAATGACAACTATAAGAAACATGTTGTGGTGTGAAGACTCAAAATACTGTCTCCAACACTGTGGCCAATGGATGAATATTATCCTTCACAATTCTGTATGCATAGCTGGACATTCTTGGAGTTTGCAGTTGGTAAACAAGTGTTTTCATTTCTAATTTGTACTGAGTTCCTAAGTTATATGTTCTGTAAGTCAGGCTGTTTATAGAATGTCCATTGTCATCTAAATAGCAAACAATTTTAAGCAATTGTTTGAACAAACTTTCACCATTTCCATACTTAAATGTTGAATTCTGCTTAAGCTAGTGCTAACGGGCGTGGACGGTAACTTGCATTTTCCATTACTGTCCATGAACATGCTCTATTAAACTGAGTCTGCAATTTGACCATTGGAACAGCGTTAAACTCACCAAGAAGAAGGAAATTTTTAGGTATCAAACTGTAAGGCAACAATGATGTGGTCGGAGAAGAAGGTTGACAGGAAGATATATATACAGGTTGTAATAAAGATCATCATCATAATGATCATCCTTAATGATAACAAATACTTTAACTACGATATCATCCCTATCATCTTTATCTAAAATAACATAATCATCATTATCATCGTGAAAAAGAAATGCATTAACAGTCACATGATCATTATAAATCATTACTGTCATACTTTCAAAACTTCAGTTACTTTACATCCTGCTTAATAGCTTTTTATTCCTAAATGCTGAAAGGCTTTCAGCATTACACCAGACTAAACCGAGAAATCTTGTGAAGCCTTATTCTCATGAAAAGCGAAATTAGGAAGTAAATGCCGGCAATAAACACTGACTTGTGGACTAGATTTTTTCAATAATCTTTAAACAAGTTGAACTCAAAAAGAAAATAAATTTCATTATCGGTATATTACAACTTCCTTTCCATTAAGCTATAACAATTAACAACAATTTAGTAACAATAAGAGCTTTCTCGTGTCTTTACAAGCACGACCTTAGGTATTATAATACATAAATATAATTGAAATATAATTGCTGATTGCACAGTCATAAACAGCATATATAAACACATGTCTCTCCAGTTTGTGTAGTATTTGGAAAGGACTGCAAGAGTTGGTTAAAACTTGTAATTGCATTAAAATTTTGTCATACAATATAGAATTTAATGAGGGCAATTTCTTGATTTATGTAAATATAGTCTAATTGATTATCTCAATGGAATATTTCACAACAGGACAAAGTTAGAGCCATCACAGAAGTGCATCCATCTGCATTGCCTGAAATTGTAAAGGGGAAGCCATTTGAAGAGTTGGAACGGGATCTAAGGAGAGACCATTAGACTTAAAATGCTAAAATGACAGGATACTTTCCTGTCGCAAAGGTACGTATGTAACAATGTTATTAAATCAACTTTGTTGTGAGAATCTTATGTCAAACCAATGCGACTTTGACCTTAACTGGTTATTCAAAAATAGAAAAGAATCATCCTTGAACTCGAAGCATACAATGTGTAATGTTTTAGGAATGTAAGAAGTAAGGAAATAAATTATTGTCCGCAAACTGTTTTGTTATGCAAACCACTGTGACCTTGACCTTAGCCAGTTTGACCGTAACATAGATGATGATCATTCTTGTTCTGGTTGAACAAAATGTGTATATTTTCAGTAGGGTAGATGATAGGAAAGATATCGCCCGGAAACACTTTATTTTTGTCAAAACACTTTGACTTTGATCATTTTTCTCTAAAACATTAATCATTCTGCTTGTGGTTGAAGTTTCTTTGTAAGCTTTTAGGCAGAAAAATGATACAGAAAGGAAGTAATGTCCGGCAAGTATTTTCTTATTTTAAAACGCAATGACATTGACTCCCGAAGTTAATAGAGATCATCCCTAATTGGTTTGAAGTCCATATGTAAGTTTTCAGGAAGGCAAATAATGACAGCAAGTTATTATCTGGAAACTGTTTATATATGTAAATCTATTTTGACCTTGACCGTTATAGGTTTGAACCCAAAATAGATGTAGCTCATCCTCGAACTGGTTGGGTCCATATCTGAGTTTTCAGGAATGATAACGAAAGCAAGTTTTTGTCCAGAAATATTTTACTTATGTTCAGACACTGTGACCTTAACCTTTGACCCAAAAATTTAAAAGGATAATCCTTTACGTGGTTAAAGGTCACGTGTATGCTCTAAAGCAGGTAGATTATAGCAAGTAATGGTCAGGAAATCATTTTTTATATCAAACCACCGTGACCCTGACCTTTGACTTTGTGATCCAAAAATTGATAAGGATCATCCTTTATGATATTGTGTAATTTTTCAAGAGGGTAGGTGATAATGAAAGCAAGCTGCGGTCCGGAAACTGTTTTGTTTCATTTTAGCACTTTGACCTTGACCCTTGACCTTTATATAAATAGGGGTCACCTCTGATTGGTCAGTCAATAATTTAGTTTCAACAAAGTTTATAATAAGGAGAGCAAGTTCTTGTCCAGAAACCATTTTCTAATCGCAAACCACTGATCTTGACATTTGCTTGTTTGTCACCAAAATAGATGAGTTTCGGATGATCCTTGATCTAAATGGCGTCCGTGTGTAAGTTTTCAGGTAGATAGATGGTAAAGGAAACAAGTTTTCTCAGGTAACCATTTACTTATGTCGATTCACTGTGACCTTGTCCTATGATTCCTCATGTGGTTGAAGTCCACGTATAATTGCAGGAAAATAGATGATACAGAAAGCAAGCTATGATCAGGAATACGTTTTCTTATGTCGAACCACAATGACTTTAACCTTTGACTGTCTGAGCCAAAATCAATCGGTATCATCCTTTAATCATCCTGTGATTCAAGCCCATGTGTAAGTGTTCAGGAAGGTTGATTATAATGTATGCAAATTGCGGTATTGAGACTGGTTTTCATTTATAAGCACAGTGACAAAGACATATGACCCCAAAGTAGATATGCATCATCCTTGAACTGGTTGAAGTCTATTTCTTTTCTACGAAAGCAGATGATAAGAAAAACAAATTACAGTCTGCAAACTGGTCTCAATGTTAAACCGCGGCGAATTTGACCTTTGATAATTCAGCCTCAAAATCGATAGAGATCATCCATCATTTGGTCGAAGTCCATGTGTAAGTTTTTAAGCAGGTAGATGATACAGAAAGCAAAGTATGATCTTAAAACGGCGTTCTTATTTCGAATATTGACCTTTTAAGGTTCTACCCCAAATTTATAGGGAAACATCTCTGATTTAGTTGAAGTCCATGTGTAAATTTCCAGGCAGGTAGTTGATACAGAAAGGAAGGTATGGTCCGGAAACTGTTTTCTTATTTTGAAGAAACACTGTGACCTTGACCTTTGAAGATTTGACACCAAAATCAATAGAAATCACTCTTGAGTGATAGGAACTATATGTGTAGGAATTTGTACAAATAGATGATATTGAAAGAAAGAAATGGTCTGGAACAAATGTGTCTACCGACAGATGGACAAGCTGATTCAAGCTGTTACTATTATAGGATATGTAAACTTGTAATTATGATATATGTTTATTGAGAAAAAATCTTTTAAACTAAACGATGCAAATAAAAAATGTTTCCATATATATATATTAGGGATGTAAGTGAACGTTCGAACGTTCGAATGTTCGGACCCGATGCCGAACGTTCGAATGTATTTTTGGCATTCGAATGCTCAGGAAAAATCTCTATATATTTTGTTTTCATCACAAAAATAAATCATAAATTTTTGAAGAAGTAAGAAAGGCGTTGTAAGTAGGTGAATTCACACCTATTGTTGCTTTAACACCTCTGGTCAGACGACCGTAATTATGGGTCGTTGGCGTTGCTGGTGGCCTGTGCTTTAAGCAAGTTTCACCTACAATGGGTAAGACAAGAGATATTGGTATATTCGTGTCGGAGTGTCGAGTTAGGGGTCAAACTTGGAGACAGAATAATTGTTTTACAAAAAGAAACTAAATACACGAACGTGTCAGTTATTGCCGCTAACCCCGATTTTATTTTATTATACTGGCCCGATTTTTGGTTGTTTTATTCTCTCGCAAATTCACTAACAGTTCACGCCGTATCGCTGCTATTCAGTTAAAATGTAAATGATACTTGCATACCTTGTGCTACGTCTCATTTTCTTTTCCTTTTCGACCTTTTAAATATAAATTAAAATCGAATGGGGATTTATCAAATATGCATACCGGATACCGAGAAATACACATTGTGTCAAGGAATTGGAAACACTCGGATCTTATCCAGTTAACCAGGCCGAGAAGCAATCTCCTGGCAGTGATCACCCCTTCATTCTTGCCTTAAAATAGCTGGATTTCAGATTTTTTTTCTCTATTTTGTTTAATTATAATTGGAATTGCATCGATTAAACATGACATGATGAAATTAAAAAAGTAACTTGAAAAAAACAACAATTTTGTTTATTTATTTTCGACCATTTATCGACAGCATGCCTGTCGGCAGTGATTATTGTACTAAATTGAAAGTAACTGCTGCGTGGAGTTTGGTCGAGAAGTTCAGTGAAAATTGAGTATGAGTTATTCGAACGTTCGAACGTTCGAATGCAAATTAATCCGAACATTCGAATGCTAAAATGAACAAATTTTGCCATCCCTAATATATATATATATATACATGCGGCAACTGATTAAGAACGTGATAATATTATGTCTGCCTATCAGTTCTTAAAAATCAATGTTTGTTCCATCTATAAATAGTGAGGAAATTCTATGAGACTTTGTCTTTCATTCTTATCCTTTTCTTGGAATATACGTTACCGATATGTGTGTGTATCATCGTATATGCTTAGTTGTAAATATTCTGGAAATAATTATGTTTAAACTTAATGCTGATGTTTTCTTTTCTTAATGGCTGTGAAGATATTTCGAGTACTAAAAATATTATATTTGATTCTTTATTTACTATGACCCCTAAACCTGCTAATTTTCTTATACAGACACCATGCAATTTGGACTGAACTATATATCATTTTCAGGGACTATAACTGAAAAAACAAAATGTGCAGGTTGATCATGGTCTTCATCAGTCATATATAGTCAGAATCCCAGTTTGATAAAGGCAAAGACTAAAGCTGCTAGATTAGAATTACAAAACCAAAATGAATTCTTTATCCAGATCAATCGTAACTCTAACAGATAAATGTATTTTTACGACAGCTGTATTAACATTTTTACCCTGAATATCGTAGCCAAAGAAGACAAATTCATCCTGGTCATACTGTGTGACGGGACTTATAGTCACAGTGGTAATTATGGTTGAATAATTCTCTTTGAAAATGTAATTCAATGTACAAACAATGATATATTGACAACACTATTGCATCCGGCAAAGTAAATGGTAGACTAAAATAATTTAGGTTGTGTCTCCAACCATAAACATCGCTTGCGTGTAAAAACCAACCAATCAAATTAAGCTTCGATAACGCTGATGCCAGTTGGATTCCAGAAGTCTTGTTTTAAAGATAAAGATGGTGCAATCGAACGCCTCTGGTCTCACCTATACCCATGGGCCTACAAAGGTTTATAACAGATACAGTTAATTCCGAGCATTTAAACCAATAGTTTACCAAATAAAACCGGCCTAAAATTTGAAAAATACTTCTTCCTCATCAGTCAAAATATATTTCCATACATTAAAAGGTATTAACTAATATCGAAGAACTTATGATAAAATCAAACGCAGAGGGCCCATATATATATTTTTTAAATATGGTGTTATTTACGTACAAAATAATTTGTCGTCGCGCGTGAGAGTTTCAAAAATAAAAGAAACAGAAAATCTAAGGTTGAATGTTCGGTCTATAATCTGAAAGATATAATCTTAAAGGATTGGAATGTAAATAAAATCTTAAACTGTATGTCAAAACGACAACAAATATAAAAGTTATATTTTAGATCGTTGTAAAGGTAGACTTGAACGATGATAACAGAACGTCGTACTCTTTACACAATTTGTATTTAAAGTGTTTACATAAAAAAGTGTCAGGTGAAAAAAATCACTCAAACAGGAAGAGTTTAAGTTAAACTTGTATCCACTTGAAGAACTTCAGCTGTGAGGGATGAACTCAAACTGCAAAATGACCAAATCGAGATAAAAAGCTCCCTGTCTGCTTTTATAGTGTTTACTTTTATTCGGTATTTAGCTTACTCCTTTGCTTTTGGTGTTTATTATAGACAAACACAATGACGGATGTAAATTAATTATTATGGATCACCATAAATCAAACACTTTAAAACCGGCTCTGCATGATTTTTCACTTAATTCTACAATAAACATAAACCGTTTTCTTCAGGGTTTTCCTAGTTCCGTTTGATGAACATCAAAAGGTAAACAATTAGCAGTTTCTGCTAGTTTCAAGTTAATATATGTTCTGGTTACCTTGTACAGTAGATGTAATTAAGAAAGGAAACAATTGAGCCGTAACCTTTGATGGATATCAGAAGAATGATTTCCTTTCAGTTTTGCAGCGCGAATGTCTCATTCAGTTGCGTTTACTAACCACACTTCTACGAACTTAGCATCAAATCTTTTGAAAAAAAATGTGACAATTATACAAGAGCAATCTCTTACAGCGAACATTATTTCAAGAAAAGGAGTATGTTTTATTTTAAAATCGGCGGCATAATAGAATTCAAGCAGCAGTTGGTATTTGTAAACATTTAGCAAAATTATTAACTAAAACACGGGCTCGGTAAATTTTGTGAATAGCTGTCATCATTTGTAAGTCGAGGAAAAGAAACACTGATCGATATTTTTTTCGAATTTACAAAGTAGGAAAATAGTATTTGTACTGTTTATTTTCATTGGCTGTACTTTGGATTTAGAAGGCAATTGTTATCGACAAAATCAATACTGGAAAACTAACTTTCTTTGCGAAAGATATGTGTCTGTGCATATATCGCCTAAAGCTTTTCATACATTTCATAAGATATAATAAAACCCTTAAATATTTATAGACGACCTATTTATTTAAGACGTGAGATCTCCTAACGATAATACTTTGTAAGATTGTTTTAATTTCTCTTTATTAAATGTTTTTTATCACAAAAGAATTTATATCTTTATTTAGGGTTAAGTTTATATAAAAATGCATAAAGAAAATTCAACATCAATGGAATGTATGATCTTTTATCATTTCAAACACAAAGTCAAAACATCTGTTAACGTATCTCATAATTTCGTACATTTCTTAAAATTTATATCAGTAAGATTCAATTATTTGTTTGACCTACTTATGCAGTCAGTATTGTTTTACCCATTTTTGTGTACATAAATTTCTGTAACTTCCTGGTCGTTTATGTAGAAACTATATTTTCGTATTGTTTATAGAAAGGAAGATATCCGTGTCTTTTCTTTTCATTTCGTTCACAGGCTTAATTACCACAGGTAGGAAAATAGTTTTGCTATTAAAATATACATTTATATTATCTAAATACAGAAGAATGCATAAACAATATGTTGTGTTAAGAGAAAATTGCCCATTAGGAGCTGACGTTCATAAATACAGCTCATTTACAGATTACTGAGCCTGCGTCAGGAAGTTAAGGTGGCTCTGTCTATCGCTACTGTTTATGTCTACTATAGCGTTTATATCCATTCGTAAATACAGAAGCATTTAAAGCTAACCTGAGCTCGAAGTGCTCATGGTGACCTATTTTGATCGCTTGATATCCGTCTTTCGTCATTTTTCAACACTTACATTGATAACACTCTAGGGCATATGTTCCATGCAATAAACGTAACAGTTTATCTTGATGAATTCTTGCTTAAATATGAATATGTGTTATCTAGATTGAAATCCAGGTCACTGGCTTAAATCAAAAGAAAATATCTCCGCTGCTTAAGTCACATTTTAAATTCAGCCCATCATGTTTTCTCGTCAAAATATTTGCTTTGTTGATTTCTAGGCACATTTGAATATGGGTCGCCTAAAGACTAGGTCACTGGTTTAAATCAAAGTAGTGTCTTTATGAAACTCTTGCGGCCACATTTGAATAATCATTTTCGTTGTTGTTTTTATCTTTGGCAAATTTTGAATATTGGTCACTTGGGGTCAAAACGAGGTCACTGACTTAAATCTAAGGAAGTTCTAATGAAGCTATGCTCTAAAGGTTACCTTTTAAGTTCAGTCATGACGATATTTGCCCACTTCGAACTTATTATAATTATTCCTAATGATTCTATTTTGATTATTTAATTAATATCGTAAGTGGCCACCAGCATGTCGTATTACCTTTATAAAACGAAGTCTCATGGAATTGACGTGACGTTGTACGATGCGTGGGGGAATGTCCATTCGATCTGCTGAGCATACTCGAGCTCCTGTAGCTTGTTGGCAACATGCCTTGACCTAACACTCTCCCAAATATGCACAATAAGGTTGAGGTCAGGTGAAACGGCAGACCTAGGCAAGACGTCAACGTCATTTGCATTCACATATTGGTGTGTAAGCCGTGCCATATGTGGACGTGCATTGTCATGCATCGGTGTGGAGGAGTATGCTGATTAATAATTGGAACAGCTACTGGACTCAACACCTGACTTATGTACTCGGCTGCACTGAAATGGCCCGTCACGATTACCAGTCCTGTTTCCCATGATCCCGCCCAAACCATAATCACTACCCCCTCTAAACCTGTTTCTCTCTTCAACACAAGCGTCAGCAAATTGCTCCCATCTCCTAAATACTCTCATCCCTTCATCACCGAAACGTACATTGATTCGTCAAAAAAGACAGTTCCATCCCATAGGCGCCTTTGCCAGCGTAGATGCTACCGTACCCATTTCAAACGACCATCGCGATGATGTGGTGTGAGCACATTTGCAACATAAGTTATTCTTAGGCTAAAAGACCGAGTGTAGTAATGCAGACGCCCCAGAATGGTATCTCTGCCATGAACGCACTCCTTCGCTGTAGCGGTAGCGGTTTGGAAACGACGCCTGGTATGCGTCAATTTCAAAAGACGGTCTAATCTGTTGAAAGAAATGCGAGGCCTGCCGGTTCGAAGACGATCGGCAATTGCTCCTGTTTGCAGGGACCTTGTACGAGAATTACTTATACTGTTTCTGTGACAATTAAATGCCTGCGCAACATGATCGACGGAGTTACCTCTATTGCAAAAGATTGGCATTGTATTTTTTTAACAATCTTCATTATTTTGTGTGTTTTTCCTACTTCTAGGTGTTGCAAGAAAGTAGTGAGAAATTATTTGACCAATTTTACATTTACAAAGACAATGTACTGGCAAATCGTACAAAACACTTGTTTTGGGATGTTGCGTGACTGTCGGTTTTAAAAACATAAACGCCAAATCAAACTTATAAACACGTTTGAGATCCAGCATTAAGCAAATCTTCTTGAAACTTGACAAAAATATTTGCTTTTTGTTCTATAGGATGTTTCCTGAAATTTTGTTATGTAGGTTAAAAGATTATCATCCCATATCATTACTTGTGAACACTCTAAAATTTACATTTTGACAGAAATTTATGAAACATTGTCGTTGTGGCATAAAGGATATTGAATTTGGTTGATATGGGTCTAAAATAGATCAGCTCAGATTAGTAATATAAAGCACAGAAACAGCCAACAGCTAAGAGGCTAAATTTTACCCTTTTCGCATAAAATTGTTCAGAATGTTTGTGTTGACGATTACTGGTGAGATGTGACCGAAAGACGTAATGAAAAGCTTTTGAACAATTAGTGAGAAAGACTTCTTTGACGATCTCTTTCATAGTGTTGAAATGCGTGACGTGAAATAATAAAACAGATTTTCTTACAAAAGCCTTTTTTTTCCTCAGAATGTCAGAACATAATTGATCATAAAGACCAAATGCAATGCAAATACTTACGATTTGAAGCATTTGAGCTGTCATTTGTTAATTTCAATGCATAAACTTACGGTCGATTTAGTAAATTGTCTCCGGAATGGACTTGCTTGCAATTAACCGTCAAAAAGAAGTATCGGATGTATTTATGTTTACAAACTGCTGTATTATTTGACGACAATTTTGCTAGATAAATTGAATATGTCTTATGCAGTACAAGGGCAAGAATTTAAGAGCTGTATTTTCGTGCAGAATCAAAATAACATGTGTTTTTTTATGCGTGTTCGTTATGTTTTGTAAAACAAACCCCAAAATATTATTTTGTTTGTTTGTTATAGATGGCATACTGCAGTATTGGGTATGTTGTTGTAACACTTATGGTTTTTCCATATTCCTGTCAAGTAGGTAAGTTGAAGATATTATTATACAAAAACTCAAACTTTTCCTTATTACTTAAAATCTAGCTACAGCATTCGGCAAATAAGAACATATTTCCATTTTTGCAGACGTTACACTTACGGTAATTTGTTTCTACTGCGGAGATATATTTTTGACAAATGCTTTTATTATTGATGAGAACGTACATTCCTTTCGAGATTTTGGACATGTTCGAAATGTGAAATATGTCATTAGTCCAGCATGAAGTAGAAATCTCGCAACTCCTCTCGATTATATTTTATTTTTCCCCTAGATATGATCGGTGTTAAATCCAAGTTATTACTAGGGATCAAAATAATGATATCAGCATTGAATATCGGTCGAAATTTTGTAAACGCTTTGAAAGGTTATTAGAATTACAAAACTCTCGTGTATCTTGGGCGAAATAGTAATGTTGATTTCTATATTGAAATAAAAACTGGGCGATGTTGTTCAAAACTATACCACCAATTTGGATTGAAAATAAACCGTGCTTTCTTATGGTCACATTTATTTCTGTCAAATCGATTAAAATGATTATTTATATCAATTGGATTTGATAACCTCATCACATTGCCTTTTATCAGAAGGTTTGTTTCTTAATGCCAGACATAACTAGAACTATCGCTGAATGCGATTCATACCCCCACCAATGTCATTGATAGAAGGTGACTTGGGTATTTGAATATATGGAAAAAAGAATAACTTTTGTGGCATAAAATAGTTGTATTTAATGGAAAAAAGACAACACTTCACAGGTAATAGTAATGAATAAATTTTGAATCGTCAAATTAGGAAACATGTAACAATAACCTTTGATTTTGCAAATTTCCAGAAACAAAGAAATTATGAGCTAAAATAAAGTATATCATGTTTTCAGCCAAGTAAGAAAAAAGGCTTCATCTTAATTTGATTGACTCTAAAGTGTGACCTTGACCATGAGCTAGTACAAGGGCAACACAAGTTCAACACCAGTTCTGCATATCCTCTTCATAAGGGAAACATTTGAGCTAAGTTTGAATAAAACCTTTCAAGGGGTATAGGATTTAAAGAGCAGACAAAAAATTGTCTGACTTTCCAGTGTGACCTTGACTTTAGGCTGACACAAGGGCAATATGGGTTAGGCACATTGCCTTGTTGAGATGAACATTTGGGTGAAATTAGAAGAAAATCCTTGTCTTATAATTCATTGTTAAAAATTTGACCCTCAAGTTTGACCTTGACCTTGAGTTGGTACAAGGTCAACATAGATTCTGCATATTGCTATCTTGAGATAAACATTTGAGCCATGGTTGAAGAAAATCCTTCAAGGGGTATAGAATTTACAGAGCGGACACGAAGATTATCTGAACTTCCAGTGTGACCTTGATCTTGACTTGACACAAGGCCAACATGGTTTTTGTACATTCCCATGTTGAGGTTAACATCAAAGGCGAGTTTGAAGAAAATTCTTCCATTAGTATATGATTTATTGAGTAGAAAAGCTGGAGACAGACGGACGGACCGACTGACAAACCGACTGTAACCCCCCCCCCCCCCCCCCCCATATTCGTTGCAGGGTATAATAAATGGTTTTAAAATAAAATCTCCTTATAGCATAGAAAATATTGTACTCACATAACTTAAGATTTTTTATTCTATCTTTGTCATTTGTTTTCCAAACTAGGTAGTTTAGGTTCAAAGTGTCATATTAGAAGGATAAACACGTTTTTCACCTTAGAAATCCGTTTTTACCAAAACTAAATATCGTGTTAGTTTGTATAAAGATTTTCTAAATGATCTTATAGCCAAGTTCACGCGGATTAAGAATTTACATAAGCAGTTAAGAAAGTAATGTGAGGAAGAGCGATGCTATGGTTTGATCAAGTTTTTTGTGGATCTAACGGCTAAAGGAAAACGTATGGACTATAAAAAAAGAAATTTGCACTAGACCAAAACATTATTAGGCTTAAGGAATTGATTTGGCTTGATTATACCAATGTCAAGGTTAATAGGAGCAAACAGTCGGTTACGTCTATTACACATATTTCCTGAATGGTTTCCTTGGTGTTTGTCAGTTTGTCACAAAAAACTCTACCTAACCTTCAAAAAACGAGTCATGTGAGGTTTAAAAAACCGCCAGATGTGATCACAGAAAACCACTACGAATACTCTAGAGGCAAAGACTGGTGCTGCGTTTTTAGCTTTCATAGTTTACCTTTGTCCCTCGTCTGTTTACCGTTTTGTGAACACTCAGAATGTTTGTCCTGATGATCCCACGGAAGGATATGAAACAGTTTCATTTTGGATAGAAAACTAGGTCACCATCTCAGATCAATGGAGACATGTTTAACACTAATTTTACAGTTAAATCAAGGTACATCTTATCCAATGTTTTAAACAAATTCAGTTCCAGATGTATCTCAAAAAATGACTCTTCGTCTAACAAATTGCTTTCTTTTCAAATAAGCCAAACTCGAACCAAAAAATTGTTTATCCACTTCTTTTGATAAATCATCTAGAAAATATATATTTGAACAGGCAAGTCGAAATTCTATTTTAGCATAATAAGGGAATGCAGTACACGGTAGAATAGGAAAACATTTTTGACTAGTTTTTAGTCGTTATTTATAATGCAGCCAATGACACTGTAGCTTATGACGCGTCGCGATAGCTTACATGTACACACGGCGTGTTCAGACTGCGTGTAAACTTATCTAGCATAACAATGTTTGTTATCGGAAACGGAAAATGCTTGGATATTTTGAAAGAATAATATTCTGCACAAACATTAATTCCATTATTTTTGAAGATCTTTACAAATAAATTTACTTGAGCTCAGTGACAGTTTATACATGGCAGATAATTGTTTGGGATCCCAGCTATAAAAATAGATTTTCACAAGTTGAACATTTACTTTCATGAGGGTGGAAGCGTTGCTCTGATTGGCTGATGGATAGGTCACGAGAAGGTGACCTTCTATTGGTCGTCCTCAGATCCTAATAGCATAGCGATGTTTAGGATATGATTTTTATCAGATTGTATTCTAGTTTGTTTTAACATGTATATCAACCATATTAAACTTTCTTAGAATGTAGGTTTTGATCTCTCAAAAGAGTTAGAAAAGTTGGTCAATGGTTTAAAAAAATCTATAAAAACTCGAGGCCAAATTTAGTCTTTATGAAATTTGTTCAGAATGTAAATCCTTAAATCATTAACCTGGTAAGAATGTCAGACACTGAGTAGCATTGGTTCTAAATCTAGGTCACCAGCATAGATCAGTGGAAAATATTTTGTTTTATATAAAATAATTGTTTGATATGAACCAGGTCAAAAGGTCAAAATTGTGAGCAGACCAGTGATTTTGTATCAATTTCAGTTTGTTGCTGACACATGTTTCAGGTAGATGTAATGTAAAACCGCTTAAGATTTAACTTCGTGCTAGTATGGTGAATTTAAGAAATAAACTATCTCGATGTATGCATTATGATCTTTACTCTGTGTAGGGGAATAACTCAAATTATCAATAGCCGCATATGACTCCTTTCCAAGTTACCCTTTTTCAGATATATTCACAGTAGCTAATGATGAAAAACAAATTAGAAAAAAAAGGAAAGATCATTGATGGATTCAATATTATAATGATAAAAGTTGCATGTGCTATGTATTGTTTTATTAGTAATATTCGCCGCTATAAGCAGACTTAAGAACATGAATCTTACGTTTGCTTCAATTGTTTGCTCAACAGCACCCCACAACAGAAATACTCAGGAGAGCAATCCAGGACTATCATGACATATCTTTTTCAATTAAAATTGTAAAATGATACCACAAATATGGGATATTTGACTTATTTTAATAACATGCAGAATACAGTGTTAATAAGTTGTTTTCATAAAGGAAGAAACATATTTTGGATGCTGGGAATTTAATTCAACAATTTGCAGTTTTCCAGTACTGGGATTTATGGTAATAAAACAAATCTAGCTCCCTCCGCTGAAAGTTAATGCTGTTCATGTCATGCTTTTATGTTTCGTCAGGTGGGAACACTCACTGATTTCTAACGTGAACTAGTTCCATAACAAACTTAAGAATTTGTTTGTTTCGTAGTAACTGTTTTAAGAAGCATCACATGTAAACATTTATTGTTTTACTTGTAACTCTACAGGAGAATTGACAGAGATATAAGTTTGTTTGTAAAAAAACATAATGTAATTGAACCTTTCCTTGTCAGACAAAATTGTGCTAGAATTCCCTATTTGGAGGGCTGTTAACCTCTTCCCTCAAAGTAAAGAGAGGGTCCTGTATGGCTTGCAACTTGAACTGAACATCGTTATTATTCATTTGTTTAGTTAAGGGTTTGCATAGAACATTTTCTGTTATGTATTTTTAAGGTGGAGATGAGGTAATAGATTCTTTGTTATTCTTGCTTCAGATTTTGTGTTTTCTAATTTCTTTTTTTTTAAATGCAGACATAGTTTTTAGTTCCTTTGCCAATCTGTCGAAAAAGTTGAGTTCTATTGTAATTTATATTATTTTATTTCTTTTTCAGATGCTGACATGTTATCTCCTTCAGGGGAAGTTTTTCTACAAAATGGTGAAAACTTTACCTTTAAATGTGAGCTATCATCTTTCACAAGTGTCAAACTGGGTAAATGGCAAGTATCAGAGGTGGATGTTGGGTACTCTACATTTAATGGCAACTCTTGCCTCAGTAATGTTTTAAATGAAACTTTATATGAAATTGGATGTTCGCCTGTTTTTCTCTCTTTGACAGTAAAAAAACTGACACCTTCTTTTGATTCGCTGAAAATCCAATGTATTGTTTCTGCGAGTGGGACTTACAGTTACTCAGAAACAGCATATATTAGAGTTACAGGTAAGCAGTATTTTTTCTTACCATATTCGTGTAAAACGTTTGAGTTGGCGTGTTGTTCAGTGAATGTCTGCTAGGCAGGATTTGGTCTCTGTAGCGCTAGGAGAAAAATAAAAACCTTGTTTGAAACCACAAAATCAGAACATTAAAATTTGGTGTTTAGCATTGTTTAGTGTAATCACCCAAAAAGTGGACAAATAAGCAGCACGCCATTCTCCATGATCTCTCAGACATATTTGAAATATCATTATACAGGTGGTAAGTCACCACCTCAGGTTAAAGGACAAGCCTGTCAGCTTTCTTGATGACACATTGTTGTGATTGCATGTTGTCCGTTATTAATCCTTTTGCATCCTTACGTCCGTTGGTCTGCAATTTTTTCAAACGACGATTTTTTATAATCTCCTCTGAAACCACTCGGCCAAATTGTATTAAACATGGCAGGTATCCTTTTTTTCATAAAGCTCTACTATAGATCACACTGTTGTACAGTCATTAGTAAAACACCAATTTCAACAGAGACTTGACTTATAATTTATGATGACAAATTGACTTTTTAAGCACTATTATATGTTGCAATTTTCACAATGTGCTCAGGTGAGCTGGAAATGCTTTTATAAAGAAATTAGGAAAACTGACTGGGTATATTGCAGTTTGTACCAGAAATGTTTTATTTAAGGTTTACTGGTTACGTAATATAACATTGCTCTGTCTCGAGGTCTGATTATGACGGAATGATCTGTGAGGTCAATTCCATCTGTAATATTCGATATTGACTATAACGAATAGGTAGGGCTTATGAAAATTAAAGTTACTCAGTTATCTGTCAGTGCCATGTTTGTGAATTGTGTGATAAGTCTTCAAGATTTTCAGTGTCAGAATTTCTTATCAAATTGATCGTCTTTTGTACGGAAAATAATTTGTTTTCTTAAACAAAACATTCTGCGATAATGTAGCAAAATAAAATGTATACCAGAATCTGACAATAGTTTGCCTATGGATCAGGTTTAAAACTTACCCTTTGCTATTTAGTGGAAAGATGGCGATGTGTTTTCCCAGTGACAGAAGTCTTCAGGCGAGTTAACACAGAGGCAGTACTTAAGTTTGACTTGTCAGGATATATTAACCAACAGACTGTCAATACTCTTAGTGTCAAATACCAAGACAACACTCCGAGAGCAGCGATAAGATATAACAATGGTGTCATCACTTACAGCAAAGCGTCTGGTGTGAATGTGTCTGCCGACGTGTCAGGAATAGTTGTCTTTAGAACAGAAAATTCTGGAACAGAGGATGCAGGGATATATATCATTTCATCCCCTAGTACTCCGACCAAGTGTATCTGCTTGTATATATTAGGTAAGTATATAAAAGGCAGATGCTTAACAATAAACTGTTTGTTTTTGAATTCATTAAAACAATAATAAGGCGAGATGTATTTAAATTGACAAAGCGGTTGATAAGACTTGTAGTAACACTATCTTTTGTTCATTCTGCGACCAGTAGTGACCATCATTGATAAATTTAAATTCCTTTAGAATTGTATAATAATAATTTTCATTGTTTTCTTACACTTGTGTTTAAAAGTTGTGTTATGATTTTTTCAGAATTTCAAATTAATCATAAGTATGAAATAATTTATTTACAACTATTTTCAGGGTTGTGTATACCTTTAATATTATCGAGTCTAAATGAAAATAAAACAGCTTGTGAAAAGGATTCATTTCTAGTTTTATATTTATATATCAAGGCATCAATCTGTATCCTGGATGTTATGAAACTATACATGTTCTTCAGAAATTGTTAGTCTAGTTCATAACAAAATATAAATGTTATAAACACGTTTATCTTTTTTTTCTTCAAGGATTTCCAACAAAACCATCAATATCAGTAAATAACTCGTCAGTTGAAGGGAGTACACAATTATCATGTGCAAGTAATTCAACAACCACACCTAGTAACCACAATCTTGGTTTTATATACAGCTGGAAGGTTGACAATACAATCAATCCTAATGGTTCTAGATATATTTACTCTACAAACAGAGACACACTGACCCTCTCAAACATTGTTAAAGACGATGCCAAGAAACAGTTCACATGTATAGCTACTGAAAACGTGACTGGTGGTTACACAACAAGTCCAAGTGATGCAGTGTCGCTTAACGTTATGTGTAAGCAAAATATAATTTTTAGTTCCCTATTATTTTTAGAATGAATGAACTATTACATTTACTGTAAACATTTTTATTTACGAAATTAGCATTTAAATCATATGTTATAAGCAAGATAACAAGGAGTACTGTAAAGTTCCAAACTTATTTTAAACTCTCTTTGAATTATACTTTTTTGGAGCAAAATGCTTGAAACAAGATCTAAGTACTGATTTAAAAAGCTGTTAAAACTATTGATAATGCAGAAATTACTGGTCGTCATTTACAGTATTTACCTTGGCTTCGATAGCTCCGCCCATGCACTCCCCTCATGTTTTTGTGTCCCCGAAGTATATAGTTTTTTAACTGTCCGTCTGACAGTCCGTTACTCCGTCAGTCCTTCATTCCTTTCACAACCTGTAACAGTGTCCATATCTTCCTTCTCGGTAAATGGATTCACTCCAAACTTAAATAGAACATCCATTTGGACAATGCATTTGCACGACATATATTTATATGACCTTGATCCCTAAATGCCCTTGACCTCGATGGTTCAGTTGTCAAAACTCCTTAATATTCTCTTATTAATCAATAGATTTAGTTCACGTCTGCACACAATTACAATGACATATTTGTTCACCTTCACTTCTACAAAACCTTGACCTTGATGTTAAATTGTCAAAAATACCCCACATCTTTTGGAGGATCTACAATTTATCTTCATCTGGTCCTCAGGTCAAAGGTCAAATAACCACTCCGGGGACTTTGTACCATTCACTGATAGTTGTTGAATCGCAATTTTCACACATACAAAGTCATCACATATGTAAAAATGTTTACGAATTCCTCACACATGTGTGACAAATACGTATGAATATGTCACAAGTAAGTAAGTATTGTGAAATTTTCTTGCCCGCTTTTTACCACCTCTTATTACCAACAAAATGTTCACAGTCCAGTTATCATTTGTTTAATGAGCCACTACAATTTTGTCCACATGAGTTCTTTTCCAGCCGCCGTGACTCCGAAGAAGTTTCTGTTAAAAACGCACCACCCATACATCCGTCCGTCTGACCGTCTGTGAATCTGTCCTTTTACATTGCAGGGTTGTAACATTGACATGCATAAACGAAAAAAAACAACAACAACAGAACAATATTTCTATTTTTAGACAGGGAAATCCACAGTTACTTTTCAGCCAGTCAGTGACTAGCTTACAACGAATACACGATCACTATACTTACATAGTAAAAAATTAACAAAGTGCAAAAGTGTACTGTGACCTTAACCGTTATCTAGGAAAATCAACACAGTTTCATGTGCACTTCACTTTTGACCTATACGTCACGATGTGGTTAACACTTGTGCAAAGTTACTTGCAAAGCGGTACATGCATCATGAAGTAATTTACCGGACACAAAATGCCACGGGCAGAACGGAATGGTGGACGGACGAACGGACAGAATAAAGCAAACATTTTGTCCCCAAAGCAACAGTGATCTTCTTTCTCAAACATATGAAGTATGCGTTTCTGCTTTGGGTAGGAGGGTGTGGGCGCGGGTAGAGGTACATTACTAAATTTTCACAAATGTGTGTCATATTCATACGTATATGTCAACCATGTGCGAGGAATTCGTACTAAGTTCTCACACATGTTACGAATTTATGTGTGAAAATTACGGTTCAACACAAAGTTCTTGTTTCTCAAACATACACATATACCAACACTAATTAGAAGTTGAAGTCTTGTGGATAATATCTTAAAAATAATTCTTGTTTGCTAATAAAAACCTTACTTTATTTTTGCCTCTACAAGTATGGTTTGATTGTCTGTCGAAGTTCTGAATTTGCATTGGACTTGTGATTATGTAAGATAAAAGAAGTGTTGAAAATGAAATTTGCGTGTAATTTGTTACCTTAAAATAGTGTTGGTGATATCTTCTAGAAAAGGATAAGTGCAGTCTAACAGATACACAACAGCAATTTCTAGCATTTATTTTTAAATTACACGTTCCCTGAAGCAACTAAAAAGTTAAATGCTTACTCGTCAGAGCGGTGTGCATTCCGCAGCATTACGCATTAGTGAGCAGATAATAGACTGTTCTTCACCTTACGAAAGATACTTTTATTTACTTGGTTTGAAAAACTAAGTCATGCTGTCTCGAAGTTTCTATCAAATATGAAGGTTTTGTTTTTAAGAAATACATGAAAAAGTAATTGAAAAAAGTGTAGTTAGTAGAGAAAAAGTAGTATTAGTATTAGTAGTAGTAGCAGCAGCAGCAGCAGTAGTAACAAAAAATGTAGTAGCAGCATAAATAGTACAAAAAAGAGGTAGATGTAGCAGCAGTAGTGTTGACAGTAGTAGCAGAAGCTGGTTAAGTCGTAGACATAGAAGTAGCAGAAGTAGTAGTACTACTAGTAGTTACAGTAATAGAAGTTGTAGTAAAAATGAAAGTACAGTTTTTAGCAGTAGAACTAGTAGTAGTGGCGATGGTACATGTAGTAGTAAATGTAGTAGCTGTGGTGGTGGTGTTGATGAATAATAGTAGTAATTGTTGTTGTAATAGTGGTAGTATTAGTAAAAAGAGTGATGGTGGTGGTGGTAGTAGTAGTTGCAGCAGGAATAGTAGTAGTGGTAGCAGTAGTAGTAATTGTTGTTAATCTAGTTTTAATTGTAGAAATAAATAGTTATAGCAACAATCTGAACAACATTTTTGTTTGGTAATCTAGTAGACACATTTCAAACACTCCTTCGGTTAAAAAACAAGAAAACCCTTATTAATCAGTGAAAATTCTAGGGAAGAAATTCACTTTACTACACTCAAAGGCACGTATGTTATGCCCCTGGTAGCATTTTCGTCTGTCTGTCCACCTGTTCGTCCGTTTGCAATTCCTTGTCCACACGTATCTCTTGAACCGGTTAAAGGAAATAATGAGGCGATGTGCAGAACGCAAGGTTCTGCTTCCACGGACCAAGTTCAAGATCAAACTGAGTCAGTGTGACTGAATATGGTGATTGATTTTTTCCCCCGCTCCGTATCCCTTGAACCGATCGAAGGAGATTGAAACTACCAGGCAGAAATTCTAATAAAAACGATATGCAGAGCGCAGGTGCCACATTATTCGGATCAAGGTCAAGGACACACGTTATATGTGGCATTTTGTGTCAGCTCTATCTCTTGGACAGAGATTGAAACTACTTTGCAGAAATATTAACTATTGTCAGATCATGTGCAGAGCGCAGATTGCTAGGATTAAGGTCAAGGTCACACTTAGTCATTATGATTTAATTAGTATGTGATATTGAAAATACTTAGCAGAAATGTTATCCGTGCAGAGACAAAGTGCATAGTATAAGTTTCGACTGCTTTGCCTCAAGGTCATTGACACATTTAGTCTGTGTGTTTTTGTATAATTTGTAATTCTCGTGTCCGCTCAGCATCTCTCAAACTGATTGAAGGATATTTAAGCTGTGTGGTAGAAAAATGCTCGTCTGTGCGGTTGTTTCACCTTTGACAGAAATTTTTGAAAAGTGTTTGAAGGTAGCACTTATCGAAATATATAGATGTAATACTATAATGGGATAATTGCAGACATGGGTCGTAGTCAGTGATACTTACAGGTCACTTGGCATACTTATCCTGAACTGCCTGTTTAACTAACTGTAGAACCTTGAAAGCATTATACTGACCACAAAATCTCATATATTGGCTGTTTGTGAGGTAATACACAACTTAAATACTAATCAGTAAACAATTAACATTTTGTACGTATTTGCTGACATTTTTATAATATTGTCTTTATAAATAAACCACATCATATTATTTTTCCTGTTGATAAGTGTTTATCAGTTGTGAAAACGGTATTCTACTGCCAGAAACTTCATGCATGGGTATATTGCACCTTTTCAGCAGAGCTTTTGTTGACCTATTTTATAATACTATGGTCAGGACAGGAATTTAATATAACTAAAAACAAAAATGTCATTGTTTCGCAAATTAACCGCCCTTCTGTCCGATCGTCTTATTATTCTGATACGATACATGTTTAGTGTAGTTCAGTTCGTGTCCGCCCTTTTTCAAAAATCTTCGTTCAAGCTGTATAGAATTCTGCCACTCTTATATTTCTGTTCACGTTGTAACTCTGAAACTTCGCACCAATGTTCACCAGATATAGACAATTTTGCCAAAATATGAGCAATGGAAATTTTATTTCTTGAATAAAGACGTCGATTGTCTCAAAAGAGTTAATTTATGTACATTGTCAGTGTAATGTTAGTCAAAGAAAAACTGGACTTTGATTTAGTCTTAAAATTCTTATAAAAAATTGGCATATATGCACTCTTATAATATATATGTTGGTATTTTTGCTATAAATTTCAACACGATGCTTTTTATGGTTCGGGAATCTGGGGATTATATAGCATCTTTTTTCATAAGTACATGTATATAGAGTGATATTTAAGTGTTGTATGAAATCAAAAGACCTAGAGTTTTTATACTTGATTTATACTAGCGACTTCAGTCCCTTTCCGAAAAAAGTGTATCTGCTTTTCCTGTTGTCTTACTCAATTTTGTTTTGAATTGAGGTGTATTTGAAAATACAGAAAATAATGTCCTTTGAAACAGGTAATATTTCATTGTCTAATGAAAAGTTTTGTAGAAATAAAAATATGGTCTCTATTCTCCCTTTAAAAAATATAGCGTCTCAATTCTCCCTTTAGAAAGCTCGTTTACCTTTGGAGCAACAAAAGCGTTCTTGCATCTAAGATGATGTTCAGCTGGTCGTGGCATGATACAAGAACTCACATATTTGATTAACAAACCGTTTGCCTTATGAAGTCATTGTCATGTCATGTCCATAGATTCTAACATGTTCTACCTATTTGGTTTGAAAGATTGTTGTACTTAAGTGATACTGAAGAATTGTTTGTGTTGTTTTTCATTTAGATGGACCAGACAATATAGACTTCAGTCCAAACACAACAAGTTACGAGAAAGCTGAAAACGCCAGCTTAGGGCCTGTTACCTGTACAGCCAGTTGTAATCTGGAATGTACTTTTAAATGGAACAAAGTTAGCGACAGAACAGTTGTTAGCGACAACGCTGTACTAAACCTTGGTATGTTGACACTTTCAGAAGCAGGAACATACCGTTGTACGGCAACAAGACCTGGAGGGTCTTCTGCTACAAAGGATCTTACAGTCGTTGTCCTATGTAAGTTGCCTAAGCTTTTTTTACTCACAGTCATTTATGTTAAACATTGTTTTATTTTGCAGAAGCAAAGGGACTGGCTCAAAAACATATCCCATTCCCAATCATTTTAAATTTTAATTATGAACGAAAAGAATTGAATGATATTAAACAAGTTATTACACGATGTCAACACGTTAGATTTTAGTATAAGTCACTTGTCACTACTTAGAGAAACTTCCACGTGTCAAAGTTCAAGGTCAAAGTGCTTTGTAGTACTAAATTCATGTCTGTCATAGACATTGATCATCGTATTATTTTGAAGTAATAAAGTGGACATGATCATGAAAAAACGATAAGTAACATACATAAAACAAAGGTCACGGTCACAACACACACAAGAAAGGTGTTTTAGTCTGATTTAAATATGACCAAAGTGCCAGAATTAATACTGATTCAGGCAGACGAAGAATAAACTGTGGCACTTCCTCTCTTCAGAAAGTCAGGAAACTAGTTTCCTCATGTCAACTGATTTTATTTCTCCAATATTTAACCTGTTTTTCAAACATTTTTAAAGGTAATCAAAGTATACAATACTGAAAATATTAAAATAACATCAAATAAACTCAAATCAAATGGTGAAAGAAAAAACACAGAAATTGCTGAATCCGATTTCAAGGTAATATGGGACATTCCTGATAACAAAATATCTCCCTTACTCAGATAAAATGTGATAGTCATGACTTTTAGTTGTGAAAATTGTCGCTTATATATTGACTAAAAAGTTAGGATTACCAAAAAAAAAAAAAAAAAAAAAAAAAAAACAACAAAAAAAAATCCCAAACATAATGGTGTTAACAAAACATGCCACTAAACTAAATGTGAAATCTGACTGCCATTGTTGCAAATAATTAGGCTTAATTATCACCATACCAAAAAGCAAATAGCGATGAAAGCAGAGTAATCCAAATGGAAGGACCAATGTGATATCAGAGTGTATTCTGGGTAGATAATCCACTAATGTCCCCCATTTGTCTACAGAACATCTGCTGATTATTTCCATTGATGGTTTGTCTTCATAAGGTCTCAGATGCCTAATATCAGTTAAGTGTCGAGTTGAATCAATTTAAAATTACTTTTTAAAACGTGTTGTTCTTGTGGATTTATGCATAGTTTTCTCTCTTTTGGTTTTGGATATTGTTAATGAACTTGTTTGATAAAACTGAATTTAATTTCACCTTTAATCTCTTTATGAGCTTGATGTTTGTTAGTGGTTTCTTTTTCCATTAAAGGACATAGCCAGTGAATTTTTCGTTATAATATCATGTTGATATAAAAAAGAATATAATCATCAAGATCTATAAAAATGTTCACATGTATCTTTGATTTTTACAAAGGCCTTAGGTACTTGTTCGTTATTTTGAAAATTGATTTGAGTCTAAAGTCACTATAGAGTTACAAATTTAGAATCTCCACTCGGTCTTAAGTGTTGTTTTCTCGCAAATGGGAATGGCGACAAACATCGATTGTACCGGAAGTGAGTGGCAGCACAAACTGTTTTTCCGAGCTTTATTATTATGGTTGATAAATGAAAATTTGGTATTTGTAAATTTAGTAAATGATTTCTCGAAAACAAAAAAGTAAACTCGTTAAAATACTTTAGAGGGTTAGTATTTTACAAAATGTTTTAAATGCATATAAATTTTAAATGCATGTCATCTGTCGTTTAGGGAGTACATGGCAAAGAAGTTATTGCAAAACAAATTTGTCGCTTATACGATATGTATATGGACGCCAGTGACAAAAGTATTTTTTTCGAAATCATAAAATATCGACCAACGCATGCGAACGCGCGCGCTTATGTCCTGAGAAAAAATGTTTCGGCGTTACTTTATCGGACAGTGCTCTTTATTTCGCTTGGAATCAGACTAAGATACATATTTAAAAAAACAGTAACTATTGTATATGCAGTAAATAACTTTTAAAGTACAAGCAGAATATATCGTAACGTTTTATAAGTGAAACAACTTGGAAAAGGACAGCAGACTATCTATATTTCAACATTGCTCTAATAAATTGACGTATGTATTTACCTACACACCAGAGACATACAATATTGAACATTTAAAATAAACAGGAAATTTTGACATATTATAATGAAAATACCAAAATGACGGGGGTGACCTCCTTCGAGAAGTTATACCGAAAGAGTGGCGATGCTGGTGATGCTATGAACAAAGTAAAATGCAAGTGTTTCTCATAATTGATTCTTTCCAGAAATTCACAAAGATAACATCTTCGGGGAAATACTTAACTTAAGGTGTAATCAAAATGTCAACCCGTGAAATGTATTAACAGCCTAGCGCTAAAAATAACCAATTGCTGTCTCAGTTTCTGAATATTTCTATTCTTAACATTCTATACTTATATGTCTATTGTAAATGTTTTGTATCCATGTTGCTTACACAATATTGAAATAAATCTATCTATCTATAACATTTCTGCCCAAAATTTGCCGCTCAGCATGTTTTTTGGGGACGCGACTCTTGCTTTCCACATTTGGAAGCTTTTCTTCTTCAGTGGAAAATTCCTTGCAACATTTTCGTCCTAAAACATATCACAAAGGGGTATTCAGTTCTAGGTTTATATATAAACCATACCTAGTGCATGTTACTGAACATTTCAAAGAATGCATTATTGTATGAAATATCTGTTGTTGTTGTTTTCCATTCAGTATTTTCAGGCCTTAGACATTTTTTTAAACATTAATAAACCTATTTGTACATTTACTTAAGATTGTGACGTTATTGTCAGCACATCACAGCGACGTTTAAGAAAATATGAAGTGATTTTCATACTTCTGTTAGTCATATTTTTTTGAAAAACAGTTTTGAACATGGTTCTCAAATAATACTAATTAGATTGTTAAATGTTTCAGGCATGACTGCAATGTTACCGAAATACTGTTCAAGAACTGTCGTGTATATCCAGTCGTGTCATAACTTTAAAACACGTCATTTTACAGCTGTTTTCTTTTATATTTATTTAAACTCGAAGAAAAAAATCTTATTGAGGTGTATTTTCCAATGGCTGACTTACAGTACACAAGAGCACTGTTTAGTACTTGAAGCAGGCCGATGTCAACGTAACGCCTCCTAAACCAATAGTAGGATACTAAGTCATCGCGCACCTGTTTTATGTTCTCTCGTGGATCAACAATCCATGCTTGAAAAGGTAAAACGGTCTTTTTCAATAGGAAATCTGTACAGTTACAAAAAATCATGTTGTGCACCGAAGGTTGGCTGGCGTGCTTTGTATTGCAAAATTCTAGTTTAGGCCTGAAAACGGGTGAAAAATTTTTTCTGAATGCATGGTGAATTTTGCAACTCTACAGATTTCTTATTGAAAAAGACCATTTTACCTTTCGAGGGACGGATTGTTGACAAAAAAAGGGTCCGTGAGAGAGCATAAAACAGGTGCGCGATGACGAAGTATCCTACTATTTTAAACGTCAAATTGCAGAATGTGATTCATTTTCTCGACGTAGTCACCACCTGTGGGTACACACTTTTAATGTCTATGTAACCACTGGTTATATGTAACCTTGAACCAGTCCTCACTAAATGATGAAATAATTGCTTTTGATTTGATGACTTTCTGTGTAATTTCATTCTAAAGTTGTTTCACAACGTTATCCTCTTAGTTCGTCCTGAACGTCCGGAAATAATGAAAGTCCATAGATGTCTGACGACCTGGTATTTTATCATCCTAGGTTCTACCGTCCTTAACTCGTTCAAACTGTTTGTACATAAATGTCTTTCCACACGCTGGTAATGTATCCATGTTTTTAATTTGTTAAAGTCTTTCCGCCGGAAACAGCTTTAGTCCGTAAAAAAATGTACAACGGAACGTAACTCGATAATTATCGTGCGTTGGCGTCACGCGATTTTGTGAAGGTATGGCAATAAAACGTTGTTGTGAGGTAACCGTTCAACACATTGTCTTCAAACTCAGAAAATGACATCGAGGCGTGACGCTACTGTCAGGTGCTTTCGTGCCAAAATTGCCTTACGTCTGACTATGTAACAGGTCAATGTTATTTTAAATGTTTAAACCGGTAGAACTTATTGTTTTTGTGGTAGGTAGAAAACTCTGGTCATTGAAAGGTAATTTGTAAAAAGCTGGTGTCCTTTGTACTATTGGATCGATTGTATTGATCCAACAATAAAACGAGTATGTCTAGCAATATATATGTTTCACTGTCTCACTGTTTTCTACTTATACACGTTTATATATACATCTTTAATGTTTGCTATTACTCTTTGTATTCGATATTTAAAATATTATTTTATTTCATTTCAGATTTCACAATACAGTCTTTCTACATAGAAGGACATCATAGTGAAAAAAATGTAACAGTTGATGAACACGATACACAAATACATTTCAAATGCATTGTTGACAGTAACGCTGAAAGCACCATGACAATAATGTTTGGAAATGACAAACTGATGAAACAAAGCAATGTCACGTCTTTGTCATATTCCAGACGGGACGTCTCTTGCTATGATGCCGGTGTGTATACATGTGAAGCAAGCAATGGTTATACTAGAATAATTAGTGACGGTGTCACAATGTTTGTCAGATGTAAGTTGTCTACTTTCTACATCTAGTAAAACAAACAAACAAAAAAGAATTTTGAGGACAGTGACGATAACTTCAGGAAGTATTCAAGCTTGAGGAAAGAAAAAAAATATATATGCCCACAATCTGAAATACCTTTATTAGTTGATATCGAACAAAACCACTAGTTTTGGATGAAATAACCAGTTTTCAATTATTTTTTGACAAAGGTACTCTTGACGAGTACTCATCGAATAAGCTACTTATAAAGAGTTGCCATTGTTTATATGCTTGTTACAGCATCTCCTATGTAAAACCTACTGAATATAAGTTACTGTTCTTAAACGCACTCTATTTAAAAAAATAATAAAGAGACTACTGATGTTATGTTTAAGCTACATTTTTGCAGTATAGATATAACCTTTACTTCTTGTTTTTACTGATGCATATTTTATATAAAAGCAATGCGACTTATAAACGAGCGATCAGTCAACAGTGTAGACTGATAAATTGATAGAATCAGTCTGGACAACTGTCAGAAATACATTTTCTGTCTGTCCTGTAAAATTGCTTACGTGATAGAGGACTGTAGGCTCTTTACTCGGTATAAATGAAGAACATGTTAATTGTCTTTTTGTAGGTTCCCCACGTCCATTCCGGCAGATGCGTAGTAATATAACAACTTACCTTTACAATGCTGTAACACTTAGTTTCACTGCCTTAGCCTATCCTGAACCTGGCCCTAAGGGGTTTGCTTGGCACAAGATAAATGGAGAAAGATGGTTACCTTTGCTGAGTAATGCCGATTTGAAAATATCATCTTCAGATCTACAGAGTAACCTGACAATTTTCAATGTTTCAGAAGAGGACTTTGGGCAATATAAAGTGGTTGTAAGAAACAAAATTGGGACTTATGAGCAGTATATATTTCTTTCTGAGAGAAAAGGTGTGTTTGACTGATATGTCACGAGGTTTTATACAGTATATACAAGAATTAGAAAAAAGGTTACAATTAAAGAAGTAAAGAAGAGGTAATATCCATAGATATTGTTTTGTCGATATGTTACATTTTACATTTGTTGAGTAGTTTAATTTGAAAATTTCAACTTGAATGAATTACGTTGTAGAACGATCTTTAAAAATGTTTCAAAATTGTAATGATTGTTGCCTTTCTGTTAACAACAAGAACACTTGAAAAATAATATTATGATAATGACAAATTTATAATGAAATATGTTTTACTAGTAATCCATTTTTCCTGATACGATTTTCTTTTATTCTTTACCACATGTAAGATTTTCTTTGTTCAGATAAATATCACGCAATTCAAATTTTACAATCTTCTCTAGATAAACAGGACTCACATAGAGAAAACAACATTTCTCAATCAGACAAAACAGCCCTAATAGTTGGCATTTCTCTGGGGACAGTCATTGCAATTTGTGTAACGTCCTTTATCATTTCAAAAGCACGATTACTACGCAAAGGTATCTACAGTTCTACTAGCCAATTTTTATGTCTGTATCTAAATAAAATAGCTATGACATATTTACTTAATCCATTTATGCCCAGTGGATTATGCCATCCTTGTTAGTTGGACAAGCCTATTTTCAGTTAAAAGGATATCTGGTATATATTTTCAATTTCATTCTATTTAGGACAGAAAGTCATTTATGCAAACAGTGTAGATCCTGAATAGATGTCGCAAATTGCGGCGTCTGATCTGGGTCTGCATTATTTACCTATGTCTAATTTTGTGGACGCTAGGCATTAATGGGTTAAAATCTTGAAACATGCAAGATACACCAATATATTACACAAGCATGTACACGAAATACTTATTATTAGCAAAATATATTTAGTATAGCAAAACATTCTACCGAAAAAGAATAAGGAAATAAAAGCGTTCAGCTATTTGGTGCTAAGGTTGCAAGTATGTAAACCACCTAGATTATAATATTATTATGTATTTATTTTACAGGATCGAAACCGCAAGGAGGAACACCAATGCAAAAGTAAGCCCTTAATGATGTTATTCCTCTGTCCTTACATGAATATGATAATTATAGTTACATGCATCGGTGAGTAATATTTATCTTTTTTTAGAAGCATTAAACCTTCTAACCTTTTAAAAACATTTTTGAAATCCCTCATAACTCGACACTTTGATATGGTTCATATTTTGTTGCTTTAAAGAAAAGCTCATTCAAAAGTGTGAAAGCAAAATAAAGTCCTTTGTTTCAAACTTATTTCAGTACATACGCTAACCTATCTTTTGCACCGGAGGCCACTGAAGGACAAGGTTATGAACAAGAAGCCGGAGATTTCACTGCCTTACAATATACAGATCTGTGCCGATATGAAAACAGCGAAAAAGACACATATGATGTCATAAAAAGTCATAGCTAATTTTACAATCAAAATTTAGTGTCAGCCTTATTTATTTTTAAACTTTAATTACATTTAATTCTCTCGAGATACATCGTCAATTACCCCCGGTACATATTCCGCAAAACTACATTATGTACCGTGGGACAATTGACTCCAGATAATTCGTTTTCATGAATATTAATCATCAAAGGGAAGTAACTCTTCGTCCAATCAGATTCCGCATTACAAATGGATACTCTTCAATGTGGAGAGTAGACATAATGACATGTTACTTAAAATAGACGTATTTCCCAAGATTTAAACGCAAAAGACAAATTGTAACGAGTAATTTCATTGCTTGAGATTGCGCAATGGAAATCCTTCGGAAACCAATGAATTATTTGAAATTTTACCGACCAGTTGTCCCACGGTCGATGAAAAGAGTGAAACGGAATAGATCTAACGTGGGTGTTCGACAATGTTCGAAATAGTTTGAAAAATGTAACATAAAGGGCTCAGAAAGTTAGGATATTCGCTTAGATATTTTGAACTGTCTCCAAAGGTTATTTCATATACAGAATCGAAAAGAATATCTTCAGCCTGCAAAAATGCATGTTTTATACTGAGGAAAAAAGTTTAGCAAGTTCAGAGAGGATTGACACCTAGGGAAAGGGTAGGTATGAAATCATTAAATGAAATACATTTTCAGATATTTGATTCTTAGCACAGATGACACGCATCAATGTTATTCCATAATGTTGTGGCGTTTAGTCTCCGGCATACCTGAAATGAACCTGGGGGTCAGGTGTAAAAATTCGGACACGGCTGAATACCTAGTGTGCCCACCATTCGCAACCAAGACTGCCACACAACGACGTCTCATGCTGCAAATCAGTTTTCTAATGACCTGCAAAGGGATCCTGACCCATTCAGCTTGCAGGGCACGTTGAAGATCATGGACGTTGTTGACGTCATGGCGCTCTCTCACTTGACGACCTAAATGGTCCCATAAGTGCTCAGTGGGAGAGAGATCTGGTGATCTTGCAGGCCACTGCAACACATTGACGTTATGGATGCGTTAAATGTTCTGGGTATGCCTTGCAGTGTGTGGACGTTGTTGCAAATACGGTACAACAACAGGCTCGATAATTTCGTTACAGTACCTTTGAGCAGTGAGATTACCAGGTACTATGACGAGATCTGTCTTCCCATCATGATGTATGCCCGCCCAAACCATCACGCTACCACCCCCATAACGGTCATGTTCCACGACATTTTCTTGGTCTAGCCTCTCCCCTCGTGTCCTCCAAGTTCGAACCCTGACATCAGCAAATGACACGTTAAAACACGATTCGTCCGAAAACAGAACGTCGCGCCATTGCCTGCGAGTCCAGTTATGATGAACCCTGGCCCATTGGCGTCTTCTTTCACGGTGTCGCAACGTCAGCGGAATGTCAACGTAGGGACGGCACGCTTTCAATCCAGCAGCGTGTAGCCTATTTCTTACCGTTCTGTCGCAAACTCTTGTGCCAGTAGCATTTCTCAGCAAACGACCTAACTTTCGACTAGAAAAAAATCTATTGCGTCGAGATGACGTTGTGAGAAAACGGTCTCCCCGCGACGTGGTTTAACGAGGTCTGCCTGATCTGGGTCGGCCCGTGACGTTCCCAGTTTGCTGAAGTCTGTTCCTCAGTGGACATATTGTCGATTCGTGGCAATGAAAATGCCGAGCAACGTCTCTTGCCGACATGCTAGCGGTAAGCATACCGATGGCTCTTTCACGTTGCTCTTACGTCATTCCAGGCCGACGTCCCATCATTGATTTCAAAGAGTTCTTTTCAGTTTTTGTGCTTGCGATAAGAAAGCTATCGAATTGTGTACTTTGTGACCCGCGAAGGAAAGTCAGTGTTGCTGCGCACATACTGCACGTGATTTTCGTGAAAGTTACGTTTCACACTTACATAATGGTGTAGTTAAAAAAAGGTGAAATCATGCTGTCAATGGATGGGCACAATTGGTCAATACGGGAACGTTTTAGTCACATTGATTTATAGACGAAAACCAAAGTCGTAAAAAACTTGCTAAACTTTTTTTCCATCAGTATAATAATGTTTAAAGTGACAAATAGGTTTTTAAACAAGTATATTGCCGGTGCCATTGTTACGGAAATATACAGCGAGATTTAACGAGTGTCTCATTTTGTGACGCCAGTACATCCTTCCATGATTATGTTGAAAGTATGATCAAGTGAAGCATGAAGGTTTTTTAGCAAATCAGAAATTTCAAACTGAATAACTGTTTGTTCAAACACAGCGTTATCTAGTTCCATTTGCAAATAGTCTTGCTTCTGTCATTCCGCGCATCAGCAGTATCCCCACTCACGTTGGTGTTCACTGAGATCTTGCCTCTGCTTTAAAAATATATCACTTTTACACCTTAAAGGCTATTAATTATCAATCGGTATGGCTATTTCCTCTCAACTGTAAATGCTTTTCATGTAAAGTTGATATGCCTTTATATTCGTGCTAAGCTTCACTTGTAATCTGGGGAAAATAAACCGGAACCCTTAGCCCGAGTAGTACAGTGTGACCATACCACGTGATATGTGACGTCTGTTTAAGCTGTCGCAATCAGCATCTTGCCTCGATTCTGAGAAAAAAACTGTTTTAAATAGTTTATTTTTATGCCCCCGAAGGGAGGCATATAGTTTTTGAACTCTCCGTCCGTCCGTCAGTCCGTTCGAAAACTTTAACATTGGCAATAACTTTATTATTATTAAGTGGATTTACTTCATACTTGGACACAACACCCCTTTGGACAAGACCTTTACACTGACCTATATTAATTTGACCTTGACCCCTGATTGACCATTTCATTGAAGATCCAATTGTCCAAAAACTTTAACATTGGCAATAACTTTTTAATTAGTAAGTGGATTTACTTAATACTTGGAAACAACACCCCTTTTGACAAGGCCTTCCCACTGACCTATATTTGTTTGACCTTGACCCCTGAATGACCTTCACCTTGAAGATCCAATTGTCCAAAAACTTTAATATTGCCCATAACTTCCTTATTTGTAAATGGAATTACTTCATACTTGGACACAACCCCCTTTGGATAAGACCTTCCCACTGACCTATATTTATTTGACCTTGACCCCTCAATGACTGGTTTTCAGCTCAAAGGTCAAATCACCACATTCGGGGGCATTGCCATCTTACAGTGACATTTCTTGTTAATCAATACTTTGTTAATCACAGTAAGTATTGAGAGAAAACGACGTTTTTTTATATTGACAGTTTATTAGTCTTGACAATATCAAATACATCGTAATTTTTCAAATCATTGTTTTATTTTAAGAAAAGTGTTAAACTTAGTCGGGGTTTTAGTGATAAACGAATGTTGCTTTTTTTTAAAAATCACGCAAGATATGAGTATGATTTTACAATAGACACATAGTCTTGATGATTTAACACCGTCAATATAAAGCTACCAAACTCAAATTAAGTGCTGAAAATTGTCAGTCTTTAGATTAAGAAATATGTGTGTGATTATACTACAACCTCGGGTACGGCCTTCATACGGTTGTATTTCACAAATGCTGCCTATAGCTTTACATAGTTATCACAGAGATAACTATTTCATTTTAAAATAAAATAGGTTATTATGTTCTTTATTAAATATATTAGTACATGACATTTAAAGCAGCAAGATAAAATATACAAAGCATAGATATAAATATAACAATGAAGCAGTTTTGTACACAATGTATAACTGTTTGATATATCTTTAGAATACAGAAAATCTAAAAAAAGACTGTGTTTTTGTTTATTACAAAATAATTAAATTACACGTAAAAATATGTTTCTAAAGAATTATTTTTTTCTTTGTTTGTGTGATATAATTATGTGCAATGAAATAACAGAGTTGCAGTCAAGATAAATGGTGAAAACACTGTAAAGATTGGAAAAAATAGAATAAAGTAATTTTAGAGACGTTTACTTTGTTTCTAAGATGGATTGAAGTAAAAAGGCACCTTCTAATGTACTTGAAATTATAATAATATTAGCAATGTCATCTTTAATCAGTGTGAATCAAACGATTTAACAATGATTGCTAATGTTAAAGATTTCCCAGGAGTACACGTCTGCGCAATTTGATTTTTATTTAGATTTCAATGTTCTCTCTGAATATACATCATATATTAACTAAAACGTTTGCCAAGTCCACTTTATTTCACCTCGTCTGTGATAACTCATAATACTAAAACTATAAATTATCATACACCACGTGCGTTGGCCGGTCGGTCTGTCCATCCGTCTGTAGAGAGAATTTGTCTGGACTATTTTCAGCAACTTTTTCTTAGATTTTAATAATATTTTGCAAGAATCGTAAGTACCAAGCTTAATTGTGGGTACTATTGTCACGTCCCACTCTGATATTTCACAAATATTTGTGTATGAGGACTTAATTGAAGGAGACAAAATGCACAAACAGATAAAAACGTGGTTGGCATTCAGTTCAATAATCTGGTAGATAATTTTACTTTAACAGTGTAATAGATACTTTAACTTAGATTAAAACATTCCACATCTTAAACAAATAGTAAAGATTTTAATCTAGGTCACTTTGGAGATTAGTACGATACAACACTACACCATAAATCATGGGAAAAGGCTTTAGTTATTTAACGATCAAAATAAAACCAGGTAGATTAACTTAAAATGCCGACTCTTGTTGTCATTGGCGGTGCTGAAGCAAAAAGCGATCATAATCTCAATCCACACATTAACCATAACAATATATACATAGCTTGGACTTTGTTTTTTCATTATTTGGTTTTGCTCAATATTTAGCTGGAGTATTTGTTTCAGTGATTTGATGATGACTAACACCCTGACACCAACCTTTCATAATAGTATACTTACTTTGTATTTAATGGCCGTTTTGTTAATGGTTATCCTTTTTCAGTTTGATGACCGTTAAAAAGTCACTATTTAGCCGTACAATCTACATTGTAGGTCAAGTTCAGGCACAGCAGCATATTATTCCAATCTGACTGAAGTCACGATCTCCCTACGGTTAGATCTGAAGACCACGCATTCATTTCCGTCTTCTCGAGAACCTGGAATGTCCACTATTGTTATTTATATCCTAGCCAATGACACTGCGGCTTATGGCGCGTGTAGATAGCTTACATGTACAAACGGCGTGTTCAAACAGCGTGTTAACTTATCTAGCATAACAATGTTTGTTATCGATAACGAAAAATGCTTAGATATTTTGAAAAAATAATATTATGCACAAACATTTATTTCAATATTTTAGAAGATCTTCACAAATAAATTTAACTGAGTTAGGTGACAGTTTTATACATTGCAAATAATTGTTTGGGAACCCAGCTATATTAATAGATTTTCACAAGGTGAACATGTACTTCCTTGAGGGTGGAAGCGTTGCTCTGATTGGCTGATGGATAGGTCACGAGAAGGTGACCGTCTATTGATCGTCCTCAGATCCTTATAGCATAGCGATGTTTAGGATATGATTTTAATCAGATTGCATATTATTCTACATTCTTAAAACAGTAAGTGAAAAATTCAAGAGATATGTAAATTAAAAAAAAATCCGCTGAGATTGTGCTTGTACTACCTCAAAAATCAGTAGGACCCACTGGAAATGAGATATGTCTGGTTCTGCACTAGATTACGTGTAACTTCCCATAGGTGAGTATTTAAATTCCAAAAATCTTAATAGCCTAAAACATATAGATAGATGTTCTAATCAGTTTGCTCATAGAGAAGTTTGTAAATGACTGTCAAGAAAATCTATATTTGAAGTTTTTTGAAGAATTAATTGCCTTTTATACGCATTGTGCATGAGTCACCTACCTAGCGTGTTTCTTTTGTGTGTGTGTGTGTGTGTGTGTGTGTTGCACGAGTTATTTGAAAACGATAAAAACGAGGCTCTGCCAAGTTAAACTCTCATATTACATGACCGCAAATACAGTGTTCAATTTATATCTTAGAAGTTTTACAATGGAATGGTGACAGAAACGCACAGAAACTTTTAGTTTTTTCCGAACGTCATAAGCGTCTTGTTAATGACGTTGACGTCAAAGTATTATTACACTAGCGTTATATCGAAAATAGAACACTACTTTATTACACTCCCACGACGTCGTCTATGATATAGATACACACACGTTTTAAACTTTACGCAAAAGCCCTTTTCATGGACATTGTTTTACTCACCGACAGAAAAAAAATGTTTTCATTTTAAATAAATATATGAAAGTAAGATACGATTGGAAATATTTTTTTTTCTTTGAGTACATTTTGTTACAAGTTAACATACTTCTACTATATGTTCAATAAAACAATTGGATAGACTCAGAGCTTAAATGTGTCTAATATAATTCCAGACGGATAGATTGAAAGCAGTCCTTGAAATACATTGCTTTTAATTAAAACTCACACAAAATATAACACGCACTATTTAAAAAAATTATAATAATATCACATTTTTATAAAGCTAAAGAAAATTCAGCAGCATACACTTGCTTTGCTTTGTCTAGTAGATAATCAAAGAGATTTAAAGCACAGAAATACTGTCGGCTAGATAGGAGGCGAAGGCTCATTTCGAGCAACACATTTTGCTTTCATTATATCATCATTATTATTATTATATTGATAATTTATTGAAGGCTTTAAGACAGAAAAACAGAAACAGAATAAAAAGAAAAGGGGGCCATTGACCCCAAAGCGCTCATCTGATGACAGACTGTTATTTGTGTGGAAGCTATCATTATTTCTTGTAAATCTAAGCTCTATCCTTTAAAGTTTCAAAGGATAATTTTCTTATAAGTTTTTAATATATGCAAATAATGAATATCTATGACACCCGGGCAGGCCCAATTTTTACCCCGGATATAATTTGTACAAACTTGGAACAGGTTCACTAGACAATATTTCATGCCATATAATAAAGCTTAAGGCTTTGTCATTTCAGACGAGAAGATTTTTTAAGTTTTAATCAAAGCTCTAGCCTTTGTCATTTCAGAGAAGATTTTTTTAAGTTTTTACTATATACATATAAGGAAAACCTATGATCCCCTGGGGCGAAGCCAATTTTGGCACAAGGAGCATAATTTGAACAACTTTGGTAGAGGACCTATAGATGATGCCATATACCAAATATCAAAGCTCTTGGTCTTGTACTTTCAGACAAGACGATTTTTTTTAATTTGCATTTTTGAAACTTGTTTTTTGGCCCTGTGACCTACTTATGAAACAGACAAGAACCATTTGAACAACTTTGAAAGGGCACCACCCAAGGATCATTTCTGTTTAGTTTGGTTAATGTGCAGTCATTGGTTTCAGAGGAGATATTGTTTTTATGGAATTGTTGACGACGGACGACGCACGACGACGGACGCCGGACACAGGGGGATCACAAAAGCTAACCATGAGCACGTTGTGCTCAGCTGAGCTAAAAAGGTAACAATCAAACAAAGTCCGTTACTTTTTGTTGTTATCTTCCTAGCCACTAAGGGAATCTACCCAGCGAGTCAAGGTTACTATGACCTTTGTTAACCGTCAGTTGACATCATAGTGTTTCGGTTAATCCATTGTCTCTAGAGTTACAGTTTTATGACTGCAATACTGCTTTTTTCCGCTTTACACAGTTCATTGTTATGCCTCCACCACTTGTGGGGGCTATAGATTAAAAAAAAAACAAAACAACAAAAAAAAAAAAAAAAAAAAAAAGAACGTTTTTTTGTGGTTTTTTTTTTCGTGTTTTCTTTTTTGTAAACTCAGTGGCATACAGAAAGGGAGGTGGGCCTATTTTACTTCTTAAAAATTCAATTGCTGTACTCTGTATCTAAGAACCTAAACGTTTTCCTGCAGAATTTATCGCATACGCCTATTAAGGGGGCTGTGCTCCAGATGACAAAAAAGAAAGTTTTCTTGTATTATGAATTTCTTGTAATATTTCTGACTAATGCTTAAGAAATAACTTACTGACAAAAAATAAGTCAAATAATTACATTATAAATTAATTTTTTCCCTTTCAAAGTGCTATACCGTAACGAGACGGTATAACTATATCGTATAAGATTTAAAGTAAATATCTGTAATATCACATGCGGCGATTGTGGTGACTGTAAAAGCGTTGGAAATATTTTGTTAACATGAGGGTCCAGAGTTCAAATCAGGCTTGAGCGAAAATATCTTTTTTATTGTATTTTGACTTTTATAATCAGTTTTGAAGTAAAATATTATGTTGTTATAATCTCACGGCATCTAAATATATACTTTATGAAAAAAAATTTTTTTTATGTCAAATCTGGAGTACAGCCTCTTTAAGAAATCAATGTATTAAGGAAGTCATAATGATTAGGCGAAATAATACCCTAAACTATCTACTAACGAATAACATGTTTGACTATTTACGAATTACAAAATCACTCCTATACATGGTCCGATATGTGGATACGACAATTAGGGCGCATAAATATAACAATATTAAAGTGTCGTCTCCATTAATGTTTGATTTTGATTTTCGGTTCTTAAAACCCCTGGCTTTCGCCAACTGTCTAAAATGTATAAGCATTGCATAAATCACAATCAAACATATGCAAATTCGAATAAGAATAAAAACACAAAAACTTCAACTTTACCATGACATCACACATGGATTTTCATATAAATAAAATCTTTAAAAATAACGTAACTGTAACAAGCAATGTGATTAAAAACTTTACAATAATGCACCGTGTAGTATCACAAATATAAACTGCAACGAATGTACATGAAATTTTGTAAAACAAGTAAAGTTAATATAAAAAAAATATTTTCATCCTTTTCGAACATGTACTGAGCAATTCATAACTTCATAACTGTATTACGTTACACAGTACCTAATATACACAATTTACTGAATTAAACGCAGAAAAAAGCTTCATATTAAAAACAAAAATAAATGATATACTTCGAACAAGGCAAAATCTCTCAGCTTCTTTGTAATCACCTGAAGAAAAGTCAAATAAACTCGAAACGCGTAGTGAAAAAATTGAGTTTGTCTTCTGTTATTCGTTTTTATATCTTCCTTGTTATACAACAACAACAACAACAACAAAGTCAATGTAAGTAAACAGTTATATCAAATAGCAATACGTAATCAAAATCTAGAAGGACAATCCCTTAAACCATTTTCATGCTTGTAATATTAAAATATCAACGTGTAGTAAAAACATATTCATATTCTTTGAAAATCATTTTATGAAAACTCATTTTTTATTAATTTACTTTACAAGCATGTCCAAGATATGTTCCAAGAACCTGTGGATGTGTTAATCTATCGACTGTAATCAATGGACACGAGTTAGGTTTCTACCACTAAGAAATGAAATTTTCTGAAAACATACTAACGCCATATAGAAATCATAACCAACGAATCAAGTAGAAATTTACCGAAAAAACGTGAAAAATGTTTTATCATCGGTTCACCACGTCCGAGAAACAACATGGCTATACCATCATTTTTTGGAATCATAACATCATATAGTCACTGAACAGTACATTACATTTTCCCTTTTTTGTACCGCATTTTTCGCATGTACAATAACTCATTTATCGCTTTATTTTACAAGCATGCCTACGGTCCAAGCTATGCTCCTAGTACATGTGGATGTGTTAATCTATTGACTGTATTCAACGCACAAGAGTTAACTTCAACAACTAATATATTAACTTTTATATATTAAGAATGCCAACGTATCTGTGGTTTGTGAAAATGCTTCTGGAAGAAAATATAAAAATATGCATTATGAATTATGAAACCATGTCACATTGACTAAAAATAACTTACCTGATAAAATATACACTGCTCAAAGTAATTAAAGAAGCGCAAATATGTTATGGCGTAATTTGCCCACTATACTAGATATTTCGTGCAAATTTCGTTTGTAGGTATCGACAGTCAATATCCTAAAGAAACTCCTGCACTTTACAATAAATTTACAAAGCATGGGTATTTAGTCTTTATTTTTGTTGTTTAACCCCCGCATAAGATTTATACTTTTGCATGTGTACAGTTCGTTCACGATAATTTGACAAAATGAATGTCTAAGTGGAACTTTTTACTGTATCTGCTCTTTTGACAACGGTCCAGGGTGTGCGACGTCATTTAGCAACTACCGATGTTGCTCGGGCGGTGCAGATGATTGAAAATGGATTTACACTACGTGAGGTTGCCACCGTTCCAGACGTTTCTCGTAGCGTTGTTGCCAGGTTGTGGAGTCGTTATCAGGAGACTGGCGAATTCACAAGAAGACGTGGGCAAGGTCGTCATCACATTACAACACCTCACCAGGACCGATATCTGAGAATTTTGGCCCTCAGAAGTTGTTGGTGTACTACTACTGGCATTGAAATTTACTTTCGGCAAGCTACAGGGATTCGTGTGTCCACTCAGACTGTCCGAAATCGTCTTTATGAAGATGGTTTGACTGCCCGAAGACCTTCCAGAGGACCAACTCTGCCCGTAGCTCACCGGAGAGCTTGTTTAGGGTTTGCCTAGGAACACGTCACTTGGCAAATGCGCCACAGACCTTAATGTGATTCAAGGAGGTAGTCTGACGGCCATGAGATATCGGGACGAGATCCTAGAACAAATTGTTAGGCCATATGCTGGTGCAATAGGTGGAATTTATCGTTTAGTGCTAGACAATTCTCGAGCACACACTGCAAGAATCGTCCGGAACTTATTTGATGCTGAAGGTATTGAGGTCATAAACTGGCCAGCGAGGTCTCCCGATCTTAACCATACAGAGAATGTCTGGGACATGCTTTCTCGTAGACTTTCTTCGCGTCCGAACCCTGTGCAGAATGTCTGTGACTTTTCTCATGCTCTTGTAGCAGAATGGGATGCCATACCACAGGATATGATCAGACGTGTCATCAGGAGCATGCCTAGACGATGCAGAGAGTGCCTAAACGCCCGAGGGGATACTCTCATTACTGAAACTGACTATGAAACATTTACAGGCCGGAATCTGCTTTTACAGACTATGGTTGCTCTCCTGTAAGACCACAACTTCAAAGTTAATTTGATAGTGTTCATGTCCTGGACACTGTCTCTGTTCAGGAGTGTGCCTGTTGGCGATGAAAATACCGATTTGTTTTTTGTAAAAAGAACGCCTTCGTTATTTCTGTAAAAGATATTCATAAATCTACTCAACGCGAATGATATTTTATAGTATATATGGGCGCTCCTTTTATTATCTTGAGCAGTGTATAAAGATCGACATTTCTTGCAGTAAGATTTAGAAAACATATCTTAGATAATTCATAAAAAATACTTTTATTGTGGTAAGAATTCTATAAGAATAAACTACCATCGATAAATTCCTTTCAAATACATCACCCTCTGTTAAGCTTTGAAAAGAAAAATGTTACAATAATATCACATAGCATTCATTATCACAGAGTCAAAAACAGAAATATACTGACAGGACATGAAAAAATGTTTCATCAAGGGCACAGCATTCGCAAGAAACAACCAGGCTATACCATCATTTTTGGGGATCATTATTTGATGAAGTCACTTAACAAAACATAACAGTTTCCTCAATTTTTGTACCGTATATATACTAACAATGTGCAAATGAAAGATCTTACCATTTAAGAAATAATACGTAAAAGCCTTTACTTCTAGAAGGTAATGTCTCAAACTTATCGCTCGTCCAAAATGTAATATTATTCAATGAATCATTGATACTGTGAAAAAAATTCAGCATTTTACATTAAAAACGTATTTTAACTCTTTCAATTCGGCTTTAAAGAGATCCCAAAGGAAAGATGTGATTATTTTATATAAATATAAACAAAGGCATAGGCGTCATGAAGTCTGAAAAACGATTAGTTACATTCAATTAAACGCATACGCATATGTCATGAGAAAAACATGTCATCAGGTGTTTGTTCTTGAATTGGACAGATATCTACGCATCCAGCAAGAAGAGTAAACTCGAGTTTCATTTATTCTCTCTTTTTCTCCTTTTGAAGTGAGTCTTGCGGTTTTCAGGGTTTAATCTAGGGTGTATCCTGGTTCTGGAGCCTTGATTCCTGCAATAAAAAAAAATAAAGTTGAGAGAGTCAATATATATATATATATATATATATATATATATATATATATATATATATATATATATATATATATATAAATATATATATATCCACTACTCAAAATAATTAAAGGAGCGCCCATATAATCTATAAAATACCATACGCGTTGAGTAGATTTATGAATATCTTTCACAGAAATAAGAAAATCGTTATTTTTCTGTTTCTCCTTTTGAAGTGAGTCTTGCGCCTAGATTCCTGCAATGAAATAAAATAATGTTGAGAGAGTCAATATATATATATATATATATATATATATATATATATATCGAATCGTCCGGAACTTATTTGATGCTGAAGGTATTGAGGCCATAGACTGGCCAGCGAGGTCTCCCGATCTTAACTATTTGGAGCATGTCTGGAACATGCTTTCTCGTAGACTTTCTTCGCGTCCAAACCTTGTGCAGAATGTCTGTGACTTTTCTCATGCTCTTGTAGCAGAATGGGATGGCATACCACAGGATATGATCAGACGTGTCATCAGGAGCATGCCTAGATGATGCAGAGAGTGCCTAAACGCCCGAGGGGGATAAACTCATTACTGACACTGACTATGAAACGTTTCCAGGCCGGAATCTGCTTTTACAGACTATGGTTGTTCTTCTGTAAGACCAACATTTCAAAGTTTATTTGATAGTGGTCATGTCCTGGATACTGTCTCTGTTCAGGAATGTGCTTGTTGGCGATGAAAATGCCGATTTGTTTTCGTAAAAAGAACGCTTTCGTTATTTCTGTAAAAGATATTCATAAATCTACTCAACGCGTATGGTATTTTATAGATTATATGGGCGCTCCTTTAATTATTTTGAGCAGTGTATATATACATATATCTGTTCCGCTAAGAAATGAAACTACGTTTAAACGTTTTTTTTTCTGGAAAAAGAATATTTCAACATATAAAAAAGTCGACAATATATTGGAATAAACCACATTTGAACGTTGGAGTAGTAAACATCATAACGAGTTATTTTCAAAAACTCAGATGTATATATTTTTATGGACCTTGAAATTTTAGCAAACCTGCTGAAAGAAAAATGATCAAAATGATAGATAACGTCTTTCTTTTGTTAAAAATAAAAACTAAATGTTGGAATATTTCATATCTTAAAAAGTAAACAAATAAATAAATAAACGTAGGAAGTATTCAGTGCTTCTTAATCCTCACGCTTGGTCTATGACCTTTGGCTTTTAATGAATATAGAACATAGGAATTATATATAGATTTTAATCTTCCATTAAATATCACCGTATATGCACTTCTTCAATGGAAATATCTTTGTAGCATGATCATAACCTAAAGTCATAAAGAGAATACCATGCTAGTGTCTAGTATTATAAAAAAGATCAGGCAAGGCTAAGAAAAAGTTTGAAGGCGAGGCTCTGCCGAGCTCTTTATTTCTTTTTCGTGCCGAGCCTGATAAATTTTATAATATTTATCATATTTTCATTTTTTTGCACTTCTTTCTTCCTTTTACTTCCTTTCGAGTTCGTAGCGCGCCTAACAATATGCGAATTTACGGCCAAAGGTCAAATCGATAAGAAATAGTCCCGAAAGTTTTTATTAAAAAGTAAGAGAACCTTTAATATATAAAAAAAAAAAAAAAACTGTTCGATTGAAAAATTATCAATTGAATATGTTCAAACTAATACGGAGAGAAGGTACAGTTTTTCGGTTCTTATATTTTTTCGCGATTCCCGGATTTTGTGTTTTACAATTTCGCCTTCTTGAATTTACCGATGCAAGGAATCTGGACCAGGGTTAATCGATCTTTTTAGCTAATGTCTTGTACATAATCAACTCAGTAAGATAGTGTGCCTTTATTCACTAGAAATGTGCTCATAAGACATATCTGTGTGATATCAAGAAACTGGATGTAAGAAATTAAAAAAATAAATGAATGTTGCTCCGTCAATGTCAGAATGTGTATTCATGAGGTGCCTGAAAAACTTGGGGTGACTGATGAAGCTTAAATTTATCAGGTAGGCAGTTTATCAACAGAACTTGGTGTAATGGCATGATAAAATGGTAATATACCTCTTCTCTTAGTACAGAAACTTTCAGCCACAGGTTCTTGAGTAATAACATAGACACAAATACTACAATAAATTACCATGTATAACAAAATCAAAATGGCGACAACTTGTTAAAATGTATCAATCCCATGCCAGTTATAGGCGTATCTCCTACTGCTTAAACTCCATGTGAGGTCTCATTTATCTCCAGCCTGTGTTTACCGAGAAATAGCCCGGACACAGATGGTGCTGCAGAAAATCAAAGGATATTAAAACTGTGAAAAGTAATCGATCTGGGGTGTGCTAGTATAAAACGCATCTTTTCCTTGTGCTAAAGTTTTCTGTGAACATATTTTAATAACAAATACGAGTATAGTTGATGAAAACTTGGCTGGACATAATTAGTGTTTTGGCTTACTGAATGAAAAAAGTGGAGGGCCGATAACTCTGGTAAAATAACCAATCCTATTTTTAACTGTTCTATGTATATTTTTGCTTATAGTTCTGAAGCTTCCTGTAAAGTTTATTAAGGTCAATGAATAGCCCGGAAGCGGACGGTGTTTCAGAAAAATAAACAATACTGATCATGCTGATGACATACGCGTCTACTTTTGGTACAGAAGATTCCTAAAAGGTTTCAACTAATGGTTGCTAATAATCATCCGGTTATTAAAAGTGTAATAGTATACTGTCTGTAGCAAAACATAAAGTGCCCATAAATATGTGAAAGATAATCAATACAGATTATGCTGCAAATATGCACTACTTCATGTGGTACTTTATAAATGTCTTTAATCAGGCAAAATTACCGTCTTGATAATTCTAACTTAGTAGACGGAATGTCAAAATAATGATAGAGCTTATATCTAAACACAGCTATGGTTATACGGAAACAATTCTTTTTATAACATAGGTCAGCTTTAACAAAGATATTAATTATGACATGCATTGTGTTTATTGTTTTTGCTTATTTTATTAGCTATGAGATCTTACCTCATCTAGCTCCCTGCACCAATCATCAAAATTTCTCTTGATATTCAAAATAAGGTCTGAAGTATGTCCATTTGCAGTATCTTCCTTGCAATAAATCCGGACGGTATGTTCTGCAAAGGTTTCAGGAAGAACATACGACACCTGCATGATAAATTACGTTGTATCACAATGTAATCGCCATATTTAGTGTTTGGCTTTTAGCTCCAACAATTTTATCAAACTGTGTAAAAAGAAATATTACCGATTATTTATTGCAAGCTTTATGTAACCAAAACTTCTAAGCAGCCCAATGTTTAAATTAAAAGTAAAAAAAATGTCTACATAAACTGCGTTTTCTGACTGTGATTTTTTCCTGACATGCGTTTTTTTTTCATTTATATTTTTAGACAAACGTATCTTAAAGTTTATAAATTATTCACTCCTACTACACGGCCAATGGATCACTTTAGAAAATTTTAACGTAAAACTATTTTCTTCAGACGTTTCCTTTTTCACCCTTTACTACGTAATGAAATAAATCTAGCTCGCATATACAACAATTAAATCAATTAAGTTTATGCCAATGAGACAGGCATGAAAACAGTCCTGTTAATTCTTGAACATTTCTCTTAAACACTGTATTTACTGACATTGAAAATAATTTATCTGAGATAAAGAAATAGGATGGTAAAAATGGTTATACGTTATATAAAAAGCCGATTCCTTCCAACTTTTGAACAAACCTAAAAACCAATTTAGACGGAAACAAACCTGTCTTCTTTCTAACTTAACCGCTCTTTCATCGTTCTTCTTACTATAAAACCTTACTTTTGACATCGGGTCGCGGTCTTTCATCCCGAAGTCCAAATTTACTATCTGCAAAAAAAAAAATTAGAAAAAATGTAATATGCAGTATAAATTCGAATGTCAAAATTAAAACATGAAATAAAAAAGAATGAGTAAATAGATGAAAAAGTTATTTTTCTCCAAGAATCAAGTATTTGAATATATATTTCTCGGAAGGAAACAGGATGAACGAGTTGCTATAGCTATATCAGTTGAATATCAGTAGGAACAGGCCTTGATTGCTGCGTTCCTCCTTTGGACATGTGTATTTGCGGAATATTTAAAATTTAGTTGCTGAATTAATGTTAACTACATGTTTTAATTTTGACTTTAAGTCGCCTTGACTTTTTTCTTGACGTTATCAACATCACTTCTCTATATAAAGATAAATGATCTCTTTCTCTAAACAAATAATTCAAACTTACGTCGTAGTCAAAATAATTTTCTGGTACTGGAACTGACTTGCTCATAATCTGTTTGAATGTGTTTTCGTTAAATAGTCCAAGCTGAAATATGTAATGAAATCACACAAAATGCTGTATGTGAGTATTTGGCAAACGAAACGCCTCCCCCTTTAATGATAGTCTTATTGACCCAAATAATATTACAAATTGTTTTCTATGACAGTAAACAATATTTTATAAGCACATTTTGAAACAGACTATATATTATTACAAAGTACTAGCTCTTTATGATCGTATGGATGTTCTTTTGAAAACTACATTTGAAGCCCCTATAAAATTGAAATTTATACGGCGAGCAAAATATCAGTGATATTTATATGCACAAGCAAACACAAAATCGAGTAAAAAGATCTGAAAGGTCCAAAAAGCAGTTACTGATCGAAAAGCACCTTCTAAGCATAGGTCATTTCAGCTTCCATATGATAATGTTAGCTTAAAAAAGAGGCTCCATCTATATAACACGCTAAACCATCCTGTAAAGATTGAAGGTTCTGGATTCAGTTGTATTAAGTTATTGATCAAATACTGTTTTCACTGTGCGGAAGACTGTAAGCTTGATCTTTTATCATGTGGACCTAAAAACCAGGGTTCATATTCTTGACATGTCCAACAACATGTTAACGTTGACCGTCCTAAACGCAAATGTTTTTAAGTTATTGATCGGAAACCATTATCTAAGTATTTGGTTTTGATTTTGGCCTTTAAAGGGGCTGTGCTCCAGATGACAAAAAAAAAGAGAAAGTTTTCTTGTTTTATAAATTTCTTGTAATATTTATGACTAATGCTTAAAAAATAACTTACTGAAAAAAAATAAATTAAAGAATTACATTATAAATTGATTTTTTCCCCTTTCAAAGTGCTATACCGTAACGCTACGGTATAACTATATCGTATAACATTTAAAGTAAATATCTGCTATATCACATGCGGCGATGGTGGTGACAGTAAACGCGTTGGAAATTTTTTGTTAACATGAGGGTCCAGAGTTCAAATCAGGCTGGAGCGAAATATTTTTTTTTTCTATTTGGACTTTTAAATTCAGTTTTGAAGTAAAATATTATGTTGTTATAATCTCACGGCATCTAAATATATAATTTATGAAAATTTTTTTATGTCAAATCTGGAGTACAGCCTCTTTAACCCTGAGTGTAAAAAACTAAAAAAAAATATTTTCTCTTCATGCTAAACCATCCTATAAAGTTTGAAGGTCCTTGATGCTTGAGTTACGAATTAAAAACCGTATTTCAATATTCGGATCCCTCTGACTTTGGCACTGATTCTGTGAGCTCGAAAGCAAAAGACTTCATCAACTAATAATCAATCAGCCTGAAAATATGAATGTTTTTTGTTGCATTTGTTGAAGTCATTTATTAATCACCAATTTATCAATCGTCGGGCCCCTGTAAGCATGACCATTCACACCGTGGGCTCAAAGCCCATGTCCACCGTTCCTACCAAATTTAAAGACTATGCGTCCATTTGGTTTCAAGTTAATGATTGGAAAAAAACTTGTTTTTTCGACCGACCGACCTAACATTTTAACCCATGTTGGATATAATAAAGTTCACAACACATCAAAGACACTCGCGAAAACAGTATCAAAACATATAGTAGCCTGTATCACTTTCTGAAAATTTCTAGGATATAAAATAGTTTTTCTTTCGCTGCAACATAATTTCTAGGACATAAAAAAGTTTTTCTTTCACTGCAACATACTTTTTCCATGAATATCTTTTAATTTAAAGTGTCTTCATTCCTCTCTACTTCAAAAGTAAATTCAGAAACCCATTTTTATGGCTAGATAGTTTGTTTTTAAAATAATCCGTGACAAAGTAACTGCTGCAATATAGCCCAGTCTATATAAGAGTCAGACTACAATGTAAACCGTCACAGACGTCTTTTTTCACTTTTGCCTTGAAAATTAACTGTAACAAGTGAAGACTTGTTTCAGTAAAAGAGATAAACTTGAGTAGTTTATCAGACTTAACTGATATACAAATTTCTTGGTTTATTTTTCCAATGCTGCATCGTAACGAAAGAATGACATTTTAGTTTTAGGGAAAAAATGTACAGATACCTTTATTTGAAAATTAACTGTAACAAGTGAAGACTTGTTTCAGTAAAAGAGATAAACTTGAGTAGTTTATCAGACTTAACTGATATACAAATTTCTTGGTTTATTTTTCCAATGCTGCATCGTAACGAAAGAATGACATTTTAGTTTTAGGGAAAAAATGTACAGATACCTTTATTTGTCTCTGGTCGATACATTTGTAAAATTTCCTGCTGAGAATGTCATTTAATATCTTCTTGGCTGTTCTGATATCCTCTCCGTCCCCCTTGTCATCCGGAGATCTACGTTGATAAATAGTATTATCATTGCGTGGGGTATCTTCATTTTTGTCAGAAAGAGCGCTAGACAGAACAACGTTTCCGTTTACTGGTGCGTTTAATATAACGTGGAAGATATCGTCTGTCAGCATTGTGTAGGCTTTCATGTCGTCTACAGCATCTGCGATGCTTAAGAAACAAAACAGTTATCAAATAATTCGAATATTTATCAACTGATAAATAAACTGAATCGACAATGTGAGTATTGTTTTCAGTTGTTGATGTTAATTCAGTTTGACGTATCATTTCTATGGTTTCTCAAATTATACTATTATTATGATGTTGATATTTTAAGACAATATATTGTATCATTGCACAAGTCTATATTCAACTCTAAGTGACTGTTCTTCTTGTGTTCAATTTTAAAACTTCCATTTACCTATATGTTTTGTCTCTACCAACAAATTGAATGACGTTGTTTGCTGCAATCAAAGCATCGCAAATCCTGAAGAAGAGATTTATTGTGAGAACATAAAATATGATAACATTTGTCAGTGATGGTGACGCTTTATTCTATAACAGTTGTCTTTTTTATTATCATACCGTAACATCTGCCATGGATCATAACTGTGATATATATATATATATATATATATATATATATATATATATATATATATATATATATATATATACACACACTGTATATATATATAACGTCTTGAGTAATTTCTTAGGCCGTCTGATTCTGATTTCACCTTGAGTTCCGATTAAGTGCAAAGTGAAAGAAGGACTATTTCATTGGCGGGCAAAACACATCGTCATTTCGTAAGTCACTTGCCACGTAAAGGAAAGTATTCTCGGAAACAAGCTTTCTGAATATAAACTGAAATGTAATCTGATAGGTTCATAATATCTTTTTTCAATTGCTTTACATTTTGCACATTTTATATTCGTGAAAAAGGGAAACAATAGTAAATTGTTTAATGATGAAACTTATTTATTTTACATCGATTGGCAAGCGAGTTTTGCAACACGCATTAATACCACTCGATGACTGATTCCTGGGTTCAAACTAGTACTCGCTCCGAAAGTAAGGAATACGGCAAGTCACTGTAGCCTCTAACCCCTGGTTGGATTCGTGACAGCGACCACCGGATCGGGAGTCCGGCGTTCTAACCTCTTGACCACTGCTGCAACATTGTTAAGTACAGAGACAATTTCGTAGAGGTCGGATCCAACATTTTGCTTTCGCCTTTCGGTCATGTAATACGTTTTCTACGCGCGCATTCTTTCGTCAAATTACAAAGTCAGTAACTCAACATTTGATATCAGTGAAAGGAAAGAAACGCTGGTAAATGATCGGCAAATATGTAAAGATCGGGATCAACATTTTGTTTTTGTCTTTAGGTCATACAGAAAACTTTTTCTACCATTACTTTAACTGGTGCTGTAGCACTTGTTCTAAAACCACGGTAGCGTATCTTTTTAAAAGATACTCGTTGTTTCAAATGCATTACAGATTTGATTACTGTCAAAAATAAATAAAATTATTCTATTTCAAAATTATTTGAGCTAAACGCCGCAATAGAATATGTAGTTTTGAGGATATTCAGATTGATCATATTATTTCCTTCTTTTAACAGATCTAGAACCTCAAGAGCAGCGTCACTACATATACTCAGTCACTAGACGGATGAACAAAAAAACAGATATGACATGCTTTCAGACAATCTAACAACATGTTGAGACTTGGCGTGTTTCCTTTTCTCCCCTCTGCCCTTTTATCTGTTTGAGCTTATTTATCGTCGGTACCGGTTGCCCATATGACCGACGCCCCCTAAAGAGATTAGCTATTTTATGTTGTGGGGGTAGTGCAATATACAGAGAGCATCTCATTCCAGAGACACCCCTGGTTCTTTTGCATGCTCAGTGTATAGCACTGATACATGGGACCTCGGTTTAACGTCTCATCCGAAAGACTATTGGTAATGTTAGTGCAGGAGCGGGGGATCGAACTCGGGACCCCTCGTTTACTAGTCCAGCGCGTTACCACTGTACCACATCCGCTCCTGACCTTTCCTTAGACCTCGGACATTCGTTTTGTTTATTTCTGCCTTATGTCCAGTGATAACGTGATTGCCCACGTGACTGATAGTGCTTTGCATTTGATTGATGTATCTTCCTTCAGCGAAACCATTATATTTGAATTCTAGTATTTAAGGATATATCTTAGTTGCGAAGAAATGGGATTTTTAAGAGATGACCATATAATTTTACGACTTGAACAAGCATAAGGTCAAATCTATTAATTAATTCAAAAGCGACAGTTGTGAATATAATTTCCTCTTCTCGGTTTTGGCAAAACAAAGTTGAAGATAAAGCAGTCTTTGCCAATTAGGTGGAGACAAGGGTTGTTATTTTTCAAACTAAGCATTTAAAAAACCTTACATCATGCCGATTATTCTGTGAGTCTTGTGTTGGTATGCTCTCCTGTGTAATGTCAACCTTGTGTAGAACATATCGTACAGATCATGTGCATCCTGGTTAACAAACAATAGACACAAGCAGAATCATAGAATTAACATTCTTACCTAAAGACATTTCGTTCAGAAAGACAGCAAAATTTAGCGAAGAGCTTGACAAAAATGACACCTCATACTGTTGTTGCACCATGATTTCATTTTCTTTATAGAGTTTTGCATAGTTTAAATTTCAAAATGTGTGAGAATAACCCTATCTGTAAAAGAAAAATATCTTTTGAAAAAGTCCTCAGTACTCCAACACATTTCTAGGCTAATTTCAAACTCTGTTTTAATGATGCTGGCATACTATTTTTCAGGAGAATGTGCATGCTGATATGAACATGACGTACTTTTTCTCTGTAACAAATCTGCTTTCTTGCGACAGAAGAACCTGCTACAATACTTTCATCGTTTCCGTTGCTCTTTATGACCCTCGCACTCATGAAACATCTGTTATGGTCAAAGTTAACTTTCATACCAAGCATGTGACTGTCGCGGGCGAGATAATCCCATTTGTCGACATCAATTCCGTTTCTTTTGTTTGCAACTATCTTGAAGAAAGTTTTTTCATACACAAGTCAAAGCATTTCATAATCAATATTTTACATAAAATATGTTTGGTTCTTATTTTTAAGATCTACAGATAGATGGAAGTGTTATTCATCAGTGTTTGCATAGCATTTTTTTAATTGTATCAGCAATACTAAGACAAAATGCACGTTTATAAGAATTTTAACAGAACCCAGTGTGAAACAAAAGTTTCAAGTACAGATTACTGTTTATCGGTATGCATTACTATAATTGAATGTGTCAGGCACGGGACAGCCGTATAAACCGATTTCATTATTTTTGTTTTGTACGAACAAACACTAACCGACTTCATGGTTGAACTTGTATTTTATCTAAGGACTAAAATCGACTGATTAACTGAGCTCAATGTAAATGCAGACTAACCACAATATACTGTCTAAAAATTGAACTTGAAATTTGAATAAATTTGATAAATTTGAAAATTACTACACTACGATCATTGGACAATATATAATTTCTACCTCTGATATAATATGTAAATTGTAAAAGAAATCCACATAATATTAATCTTAATTTGACTTATATTTCAAGACGTATTTAAATAGTAACCTCTGTGAAAGGTATTACCTCATACATAAAACTCTTTGATTCGTCTCTTCCCAAATAAGGCCACCTCTGTATAAAAGAAACAGAGCGTTAAAGGTGATAAAATACTTTTAATTTGACTGAATTACTACATGTTACGTAAGAATAAAAGGTTTCAGGTGGTAGGTATAGTGAACGGTGTCCTACAAATACCATATAGTATTACATGGTAACTGTTTTCTTTTATGTTGTTGTTTTTGTAAAACGTACTAAACTGCAAATTTTGATCTTTATCGGTGAATGAAAAAAAAAACGTTTAGGTATTCTAAAGTCGATTCAAAAAGATTTTTTATCACAAAAAGCAAAATATGCAGTTAAATCATTACAGTTGCCAATTTCTTTTGGTCGTATTCAATAAATTCATCATGACTTAAAAAGCATCAGGTAAAAGAAAAAGTAAGATATGTCCGCTTATTTACTTTAACTGAATGTATATTTTTACTAATAAGATTCAAATGATAAATTTTGACATAGCTCTCTGGCTTAGATTTGAAAAGAAATGTCTTACCTCATCTTCTAGAGATTTTGGTTCATCTATCATTTCTTTGATGAACTGAAAATCCTGTTCCTCAAATTGTCTGAAGTCTGGTATTTGAAAGTCTCGAATAATATCCTGGATATCCTTCTTTAATTCTCCGCCATTGTCTTCTAACATGTATTCAAACATCTTTCTTGCAGTTCCTTCATGCTGACAGTAGATACAATAAGTTTTCATCGAAACACTTAATAAAAAGATTGCTTGGAAATACAATCTTTATAAAGTGAAAAAAAAAATTTCAGTCGAAGATTTGTCAGGAGAATGTTTCATGCACCTTGTTACAAATTGTACATTTTATCTACTAGGAGTAAAAAACATAATAGTTCTAACATTACTCAATAAACTGTGATAAAAATTACATATTGCATACTGTGAAATTCAATGCCTTTTCTATTTCACAAAAATGAGGCATCCATATAACAAAGAGTTTAAAGTTTTTTGAACAGTCAATTACATATAAATTCAGCATTTTGTATTACTCATTTTAATGATAATCATATTTAGTTAAGTAAGGTATTCACTACTTTAGAAACAATGTTCCTGGCCTTGTAGGATATTTAGGAAATGTTTAATAAATGCAAAGAAAAATTTGTTAGGCTGATATATTTGCCATAAGTTGTAAAAGTTTTACCGTAAATTTTTTGTTCTTCTTCGGCATAAACCTCTTTTCAAACACATGAGAAAAAGGCCCTTGGCCTGTAATGGTTAAATACCTGTCTGATATTTTTTAAACTTAGGTTACAATAACGCTGCAAAGAAACATACAGAAATATACACAATAATGAATCTCAGAGCGATCTAGCGACCCCTTAGTTACCAGTCCAGCGCGTTACCACAGGACTACTAATCCGTTCTATTGTGAAGCATTGTTGAGAGGATACTTTTTTACTAGTTAAAAAGTCTAAGAATATGCTACTGCTATGAACGTCATTTTATATTTCAAACATCTAAATCACATGTATATTCAAAAACGAGTTTTTAGTTCTATTCCGAAAAAAATGTCGTGTCTATTATAAGCCTTACCAAGGTCATGACATAGTCCAGCTATTTCAACACATAGAATATCTCTCTCGGTAATATTTTGATCAGGTTGACGTTCCGATATTGTCCGTAATAATTTTCCTGCAAGATGGCATGTCCTGCAATATCACATTGACATTTTTATTTCACACATATTTAGTAAAAACTGGGAAATATGACAGGGTTAGTGTGTATCTAAGATGTATAAAATACAGGTGATATTGAAAAATAGTATCTTTTTCGGTTCTTCAAGCTGGAATATGTTTTTTTTCTGAACACTCAGGTTTTAGGGAGTTGGAACACTGGACAAACCTAAACATGTAGGCGAAGCTCTATGTACGCATCATACTGTCAAAGCCATAGGCTTAGCAAGATTAAAGCAAGATGATTCAATACTGAGACAGTGTAAAGGCATCATCTGCAACTGAATGCTGTTTGTTCGATCCATCATGCCCACAGAGTTAAAAGAGGACGTCAGTTGTAGACAAAACTCTATTTTTACTTAATTTATTACAATTATTAAATTAAAACACAAATAACTGAATAGTCCTTGTGTTTAGCAACCTTATATTTGTCTCTGAAAAAGTATTGCTTTTTCAGATAATGAATTGTAAACTTACCCCAATGAATGTTCAAATCTGTTATGACTGGCACCAGGGTAAATCAGATAACAGGCGTCAAGTTGCTTGATATTTCTCAATCGTTGAAACTGTGGAGTGTCTACTATCCGGACACACACTGGGTGTAGTTCTATATGACCATGTATAGGGTCGTTAAATACCTTTATAAGTAAACAGCTAAATTACTAAAAGGTATAAACATGTGACTTATTTAACACAACATTTTAGATTAAGTAAACGATCGACATATATATATAGAAATATAGAACAAAGGTTGGTGCCGTGGATAGGAAAGTTTATCTGGCTAGGTGTAGGAATTTATCTGGTGAGCTGAGGGCCAACCTGATAAATTTCGGAGCTGAGCCAGATAAACTTTTTCCATCCACGATACTATACTAACAATATATATATATATATATATCCGAGCGCTACATCGGTAAAAAATTGATTTAAAAAGTTATCCGGTTGATCACATGATCAGATAACCGTATATGAAGGTCACGTGACCAACTGCTGTAGAAAAAGTAAAAAATACGGCACAATACTATCGGTTCGAAATAATTATTAGTGACAGGATAAATGAAGTTTTTCGTTTTAAGCGTTTGTGTTAATTATCTATGTATCACTATTATATTGGATTGTGAATTGCAAAATACGAAAGCAATACTCAATAGTTGCTTATCGTCTTTATTGATTTCAAAAGTTGGTTTAATTTTACAAAGAGATTTTTAAATAGATTAATAAAATTGACATGTGACTAATGAGTATGTTACTAGCAATTAAAAATTGTGATTAAATGTAAGTGAATAATAAAAAAGACACATGCATTACAATGGCTATAAACATGAGTCTCAAAAACAGTTCACTCCACTTTTAACGAATCGCTTGTAACGATATACCGCATATAACGATGCCGTTACCGCGGTCCCGACTCAAGCCTTCTTAATTCTATATCTTTATATTCCGCAAGTAACAATATTTGATGTTGCGATATTTCGGATGTTACGATGCGTTTTTCTAGTTCAAAGTGTAAAATTTTCCCTTTAACAGTACTTAGCGATCAAGGTTTCGAGTAACTTTTTCCTACATGTACATGTATTTACTCAATATATTTTCTGCTTGAATGTATGTGGAGTCTCCAATTCGAAAACGAAAACTTTTGCATCTAGAATCTCAATATAAATTGATATTGCTGCTGACTTCGGAATAAAACAAAATTCAGTAAGCACATTTTTTTTTAATTGGGATGCTATGTTGTTTGGGTGTATTTTTATAAATTTAAAAACATATTATCTGAAGGCTGGTTGCGGCCTGTCGGCCTAGTGGCCTACGATGAATCTTGTCTACACTATAAAAGTATTAAAGTAAATATTAAAGTAGTTTTTCTAGTGATTTTGGATTTAATTTATAGCTGAAAATGAATATAAATAAGTAAAGTTTGCAAGGTATGGGAAATAAAAAAACGGAAGAATAGAAATAGCAGTGGAAATATCGTTGAAGAAATCAACAATAGAAAGGTATCTAAACAAAGAGGTTCAACCATACTAGCGGGTAAAGTGGATGAGCTTGAAAAGGCTCGGGACAGTATGAGAGAGGAGGTGTCCTATCTCAAATCTCAGTCAATGAGGAACAACCTCATTTTACTAATGTACCGGAAGACAACTCTAGCGGTAACGAGCCAACGGAAGTGATCGAGTGTAAACTACGAAAACACCTGCATGAAGCCCTAAAGGTTGCCAAGGAGACAGCTGACAGTATCCGCCCTGAGCGAGTTCATAGGTCACTGGGTCAGCCCATACCTGAAAAAACCCGGACTATTGTTGCCAAATTTACATTTTTCAAAGACCGCGAGCTAATTAGGAGACAGTGGAAAAATTTGAATGACACACCTTATAAAATGTATGAACAGTTTCTACAGGAGGTGATCGAAAAACGTAGGAGATTAGTGCCAAGAATGAAGGCCGCCAGGGAGAAGGGGAAAAGGTCATGGATTGCATATGATACGCTGTTCATCCACGGTAAACCTATCCGGGAGTAGGGGTGCGCCGGAGGTGAGCTAGCTATATTGTCATGGAACGTGCATGGGTTAACATCTGACAAAAAGGCTCATAAAGACTTTGTAGATTTTATTTCAAGTCACGATATATGTTTTTTTTTGTATGAATCTTGGACAAATTCTAGTAGTAATATTTCTTTAAATGGGTATATTTCATTTAATTTTTATAGAAAATTTCAAAATAGGGGTGCACGAAGATGCAGTGGTGGGGTTATTTTGTATATTAAAGAGCATTTAAAAGAAGTTATACAAATCATAAAAAATCACCATAATACAATCATTTGGCTCAAACTTGATCGTAAATTTTTCAATACTTAAGCAGATATTTATGTGTTTTGTGTATATATATGGGGTTCAGACTCACCTGCGTACAATACTTTAAATGTTGATTTGTTTGAAAATGATATATTTTTATACGACAATTTAGGGGCTGTGTACATTCTTGGAAATTTCAATAGCAGAGTAGGAAATAAACATGACTTTATTATACATTATACGTTGAATATTGTTTTTGATGATATAGATAGCAATGACAAGCGATCGATACCCTTTATCGTTTCCTATCTATAACCATTATAACCTTACCATGTTTAACGGTTCAATTCACATATAAATATTGTTTTGTTTTGAAAACTAAAATTATTTTCTGAAAGCTTAAAGATCGAATTTTTATCTGATATAAAATTCATGTTATGTTTAATTTATTATATTTGCGTAAAATAGGCGTTAGTTGGACCGAAACTGAAAGTTTTCCGAAAGCCGGTCGCCATTTTGTTTACGTAGTGCTTCACATGGTGACCTATTTATATTTGTAATAATGCGGTATCCAGCCAATTCATTAAGAAGAAGGTGGTTTCCAGCAGTTAAGAGGTTCCCAATGGGGTGTGTAATTTTAAAAAGAAAAAAAATTCGACAATTTATATCGAAAAATGTGTCCGAAAAACGGCAAAGTTTGGCCACATGAAGCGGCAAATCATATGAATAGGACCTCATAGGACCTATATTTTAAAAGTCTTTCATGCCAGTCCTTTTATTTGGTACCGAATATGCGCACATCCACGCTTGCGCTTTTTTGCGATTTCCCACGGAAAGCCCCTACCCTGCGAGCACCTGCTACGATCACCAGACGAATTACCTCCCCTTTGAACTCTTCTTAAAAAAAACATCTGCGTCGCAGCGAGTTTGCCAAGAAACGAAGCATTTTACCAGTGTATTTTAACGCTGTAAGACAAATCTCTGCATTTATTTTGTAGTTTTCACAATAGAAATTTTTTTACGATATGTGTTTTGGCATAATTGTCTTTTTTAAAATGTTATGATGAAGGGCAGATAGTGACATCAGTTTTCGCGACGGTTATAAAACGCAGTCGACCACAAATCAAAATAAAATGACAGGCCACTTTGTTTTCTCTCATTATATGATACTTGTTATCATCAGAGCACATTTCTACAACAGTCTTATTCCCGACTAAGCCATTTTTAAATGGAATTGCAACTTGTCTGTCAAACAAAATACAGAAAGTTTAGTAGCTGTCAAGTTTACCTGGTCCAGGCCCTGGCCCGGGTTTATCTATTGTTGAAACCGAAAGAAATTTTAACTAGTCATGTTTAGGCAATTATTGACTTATCTTTAAAAGATTATGTAATGTATATATGGTGATTTATTTCTTTTTTTTCAGTTTGTTATGAGTGGATTTGATCCAAGCCAGGATCTGTTTGCAAGTCAGGATATACATGTAGTTGGCACTGTTGCTGAACTTGATGGAAGTCAGGATTTATTTTCTGAATACCCTGATGAGTTTATAGTAATTGACAGCGAAGTGATCTCAGTATCGTCAGCCAGCTCTGATAAGGTTGGTGAAAGATTGATTATTATTGTTTCATTTCTTTATTTCAAGTTTCAGTGCTGGTTAGTCTGTATTGAATTTTTAGAGAAAAATATGAAGGATGGGCTAGTACAGGAACAGCCACATACACAAATAGACCAGAAACCATAAATACAAAGAACCTAAAACAAGACACAAAAACGACAAACAATAGACATGAATTAGATCCGAGAAACTTGGGTGCTTGATTATTTGAAAATTATTTTAAAATATTACCCAGCATTTAAAAAAAATTAATATCTGGGTATCACATGGTTTTGAAAGCCCGAATCTGTTTAAGCTCGTGCCTGGGACATATTTTCCATGAACATATTTAATCAAACCAAATGCAAATTTCGCTGTGTGCTTTAACTTCAGTGCTTTTGAAAGATCCCATTTTCTCAAAATGAGTATATATTATAGATTATTAAATTAACATCTACTTTCAAGTTTGGCCTTACAGAGTCGTATTTGTTTTATCGATGTTTTATTTTTAGCCCAGTGATCATAATACAGAAAACTGTGACACAGACAGTGATATCACACAACCACCAGAAAAGTGTGACACTGACAGCGATATCACACTACCACCAGAAAACTGTGACACTGACAGCGATATCACACAACCACCAGACAGTGACTTTGAATTGCCTCCTAGTCCAGTGTTTCCAAAGAAACGATTTAAGCCGTGTTTTGTAAGTATGCAGTGTGCTTAGTTCATTGGTGTGGGTTATCGAACACTTCGCAAGGATGAAATAAGAAAAGCAATAAAAGCTTTTTGTGAAACTTAATGAATAAAATTTTAACATTAATTTTTTTAACCTGTATATTTCAATGTTTTTCATTTTTTGTCTTCTGGGACCATTGTTCTCAATAAAATAATTGTGAAATTAGAATACCGCCAAAAGCCCTGGCAAGGCGGGTTTGCAACATTGCATCAACGAACAGACTTGATAATACATCGTCTAGTATTTTTAATATTTTATTTGATGTCTTGCAAAAGATCGCATTGAACTGTTATTTCATTCTTGATTCACTAACATATATATGCTGGTGTGGTGTACTTTGCATTGTAGTGACTACTTAGTAAATAGCATGTAACATATACCTGTAAACTCTACCTATTTATATGCATGCTTATGTAGTTTTAATCTGCAACATTAGATTTTAAGACAATGTAAGGCCATTAATAACAAATTGTTATGCCAGATTCATTGTCTGGGTGGAGGGGGGGGGGGGGGGGGGGGGTTACAGTCCTATTATCAAAAGTACATGTACTTGTCATGGAATTTATGTTGTATATGCTATATTTTTTTGCAAAAGCAAGTAACATTACAGAAGTATGGACATCTAATTTTGCAGATTGTAGAAACCCATGTAATCCATATAGTTGAGCATATTAGCTTAGTGTAATGTACACTTCCAGATATCAACTGCAAGCCAGACAGATGTGTGTGCGTTAGGCACAGAAGTTGAAATAAAATTTAACAAACTGTATAGAAAAAGACTGACTTCAGGCTGCTCTTTGTTTTTATGTAACACACTAGCAGACGATGAAACCATAGTATACACAGTTAAAAGTACACAAACTGCAGAATCAGGTGGCCTAACCACAGAAAATGCAACACAGACCCTTTGTGGAGAACTTAAATTTATTACAGTTTTAACTGATAATTGTCTATCAAGCACAACTGTGAATCCTGAAAAGCAAACTGTATCAGATAGTGACTGTTCTGATTCTGAAAATTCTCAGCCTGATAGCACAAGTGTGTTTAATTCTTATTCAAATACTATTATTAGTTTTCTTGAATAATGGCATTAAAGAACAAAGATTTGATAGAAAAGATAAATAAATCTGGAAAGAAAGATGCAGCATTATTTCTTTTTGAACATGTAAAATCATTACATCTTCCCTTGGCAGGTCAAAGAGCCTTCACTAAGTCTTGTGATTCTGTTGAGCAGACATATAAAAAACTTAGAAAAAATGTGTCTAAAAAGGGTGGACATGAAGCAATAGAAAAGTTTCTTGACACAGAATTATCTTTTCCTAAGCCATGTAATACGCCTTACAAAAAAGGTAATGTTAATTCAAAAAATGTTACAGCCTTGCAGGATATTGCTGTCACGTTTAGAGATGTATCTATGTCACTTGCTTCTGAGCTTTATGCAAGTAAAAACAAAACCAAAGAACTGGAAGTGCAAGCAGAAAAAAAGGTAAATAAATCTGAACATGTCAGAAAATTAAAATGTGAATTGAAGTCTGTAAAAGTGGACTTAAAGTCTGTGAAAAAACAGAACAAGGTATTTCAGTCAAAAGTAAGAGTTAAAAATGCGCAGTTAAATCAACTAAGAGCACAGGCTCAGTATCTAAAAAGAACATTGGATAAATCCAGACAGCAAATTATTGAAAATGAACGAACAATGAAAGAACTTGAGTCACAGTTGAAATTAATGAAAGAAGAGTATTGTGAGTTGCATGAAGAATACATAAGAGACCTAAAGACTGTTAGGGAAGAAAATGAATGGTTACATCATGTTGTAGATGGAATTCAAGATAATGAAGTTTGTTTGTATGACAATGATAAGAATCTTTTCACAAAAGACTTGCATGTTTGTGTGTATGAATTACTAGAACATCATGTGTCGTCAAAACATGTTGGGCCTGTTATACAAGCAGTTCTTTCACTAATGAATAAGAAGGCCAACAGGCTTCCTTCTGTAAGCACGATTCATAACATGAATTTACAGAGACTTGCTCTAAGTTACAAACAAATTAGTTAAGTGCTTGTTGATAAACCAGATACTTCTATTTATACAGATGAAACCAGTAAATTTGGAAATAAGGTTTGTGGTTACCATGTCAGAGACCAAGACGGTGATTATTTCACGCTAGGACTTCGTGACCTCGTAACAAAATCTGCCAGCGATACAATGGATACATTGACTGAAATATTAGATGATATCGACCATGTTGCTGCAAACAATGGAACTGAGGCTTCTAGAAAAATTCTAACTAATATCTCAGCTACAATGTCAGACAGTGCATCCACTGAAATTAAGTTTAACAGTTTACTTGAGGACTACAGGGCAGTCATTCTACCATACACTTTAGAAAACTACCAGGAACTTGATGAGGAAGGGAGGAGAAGTGTTAACAAACTGAACAATTTTTTTTGTGGGTTACATTCGCTTGTACATTTCGCAGAAACTTGCTCGAAGTCACTAACAGAGTTTGAAATGCAGTACTTCAATAATAAACCACCAATCAAGGAAGGGTCATTTAGGAAAAATGAAGAATCTGGAACAATCAGACTGATTAGAACAGCTAGTAAGGCTTTTGCCAGGGGTGCCGATGAAAAATCTGGATGCCACCTCCAATTTGTCACATCCATATCTCAGTTCTTGAAAGACAACAAAATGAAATCTCTGAAATTAGTACCATTTAGAGGCCAGCGTTTTAATATTCTATTTCATAATGCCGGACAGGTGTATTTACTTCATAGAAAGATGATTGACTTTTTGAAGTTATCAAATTTGAACAGACTAACACAGTCCGTAGCTTTCGATTTGGAAGTTCAAACTTACATTGCTGGATGCAAGGCACTGGGTTTAATAAGTAAATTGGTCAGCACTCCATTATGGAATCTGTTGGAGGATAGAAGCATTAATATATTAGAAATGAACAAGTACTATTTGATGTTAAAATGTGGCTTACAGGAAGCTTCAAGCAATGTTGCTGGGTTTATGACTGGAGAAGTAAGGCCATTTGGTGAGGAAGTTCTTGTTAGAGAAGATGTAGTTTATGATGCCCTGGTTGCTACAAGTGTATATGATGATGAATGTGAATTGATCTTGTCTGTGATACTTGCAGCACTGACCAAATACGTGACCAAAAAGTTTAAGGACTTCCTTCCAGGAGGTGATTATAGTCAGCCAACAGAAGAAATGAAAACCAAAATGCAGTCAGTCGAAAAACATAACAAGTTCTCAGAAAGAGTGTTTGCCTATTTTGACAATTTATTAAGATATAAACCTCACATTAATACCCTGGCAAGTGAAGCTTACATTGCATTTTCAATCAACAAAACTGGAAAATGGCTTAAAGAGCAGCCTGATGATAAAGTTGTAGAACTAGTTGCTTCAGCAAGAAAAGAAGTATCCAGCATTAGAAAAAAGTTCAAACACAGACAGGCAATTATTGTAGAAAGGAGACGAGAAAAACTTGAGGAAGCAAGAAGAGTAAAAGAAGCAAATGAATTAAGGAAAGTGCTTAGGCAAGAAAACATTACTACTGAAATAATTTACTTTGGTTTATGGCAATCGGCAGATCAAGTAGACAGTGCACTTCATACAATAAAATCAAAAACAGAGAAACTTAAAGCCCTTAAGGCACAATTAAGATTTAGAAAGGAAGTATTCAAACAACATCAAGATGACACCTCTATCTACAATTTCTCAAAGAAAGTTAATGGACGAACGGTTATGTTAACTGTTGAAGAAATGACAGCAAATGTTAAAACACTGGTGGCTCATGCTCTGCACATCCCATCCACATCATCACCTGAGATGCAGGTCATTGTTGGTCGAAGGGTGCGGCATAAATTAAAAACTGATGGTGAAGATGTGTGGTATTTTGGAAGAGTCATCTCACAAGTAGGTTTATTAACCTAAGGCTGCGCTTGATAATGAAGCTTTTGTAAACAGCTTGGAACCAGATCAGATGGCTAGAAACTCTGTGTCTGCTGGGGTTCCAAGCTGTTTGACATTCAGACAGCATTTCTCTTAATTTTGAGAAAATTGTATAAGCAGACGACATTTTCAGCAGAAGACAATTTGCCCAGCATGCAGAAGGTTAAGCACATATGCTCATAATTTTCTGCTTTTACACTAAAACCTTTAGATAGAATCTGTCTACACTTACAATACTTAAAACATTAACTGGAAACTAAACCCTGCCCATATTCACAACTTTTATGTTTAATAAATTCTTTCTTTATTTTATAAAGTATAAGCAAACATAGCAGACCCTGGCCCAGGCAAGTCCTGTATGAGCTGCCTGATCTGGGTCTACTCTGTCTGGATGCATGTACATGTATATATACACAGTCATGTGGTTGATACTAATATATTAGGAGACTAACATGATAATGTGGTGCATTGTAATATATGAGTGTTCGCGAAATTATCCTCATGTTCACCACTAGATGATTTTAATGTTGAAAACTACAATAGCCTATTAATTTACACACTAATTTCATGCAATTGTTATTAATTGTAAAGGTAATACTACATATTTTACTTCTGAATATTTTAAATGTAAAGATTAAACAAAAATTAAATGCTTAACATGAGTGTTGTCTGTCGTGTCTGATTGAACCCATCTTGGTTAACTAAAACTTCTGGCAGTTCTTTATATATGCCTTATTTTCATTACAGAATGCAGTAATAAATAATGTACAGACAAACCTGTGATTAAGACCACCTATAAAGAAAGACACATTTTCCACAGTACCAAACTCTAGTCACAACTGTATTTCACAATTTTTTCCTACATGAAAGGCCATTTGTCCATAAAGAACATTCTTGGCCAGTCTTAAGGTGGTCTTTATAGACAGGTTTGACTGTATATTTTACTTCAGTATTTAAAGAGTAGACATTGTTAAATATTAAACTAATTTATTCATCTCTACACTTTATTAGGCTGCTGTTGTTAATACTTGCACTAAAATGAAAAGTAACAATTTTATGTGAAAAATTTCCAGGTACCAGGTTACCCAGACTGGTACAACATCTGTTACGAGGGTGATGAGGCTGTATACACCTATAAACTGATGGAAGATTATCAAGAAAAGAACCTAGAAGTCATTGTTTGAAGTGAGTGACACTTGTTTAATTCCATTTTAACATGTCAAGAAATGGAAAGTGACATTGTTGTAATTTTCATATATACGTTTGCCGAGGGTGGTCACACATAATGTCATGTAATAAATTTACTAGAAGAGATAATTCAAAATGCCTTTCAGTTTTGTGTTTCTGATAAATAGACCTTTCTAATGATATATGACAAGTGGCATTTTTTGAGAAAAGAAAATTTGGCTTGTTATACCTAATATAGATTATGACCAAGATAATAGTTCATTGTAAACATAACAGCCATGACATAAGATTATTAGATCTTTGTAAATCATCATGTTCACGAATAGTTAACGGTCTTATTGACTATTTATTATGTAACAAACGCAATTTTTCACTGATCAATAATTTTAGTATATTGTCATTCAATGCATGGAGCGATCATGCCCCCTTACAGTTAAAATATCGTGCAACAATACACATGAGAAAGATATTTTGTTTACAAAAATAAAATATAAATGAAATGATGTATATAAACAACAGTTTAGATCAGGAGTCATTGCTATTTTACCTTTATTTAATAATATTGTTAATGATTTTGACAATGGCAGTCGACAGTCTATCAATAATGCACTTAATAGTTTTACAGATGTGTTACGAAATGTTCGTGACCCATTATTTTCAAAAACATGTCAGTTTAAAAAATGTTCATTGTTTTGAAGAAGAAGGTTGTGTTAAGCATGCTGATTGGTTTGATATAGAATGCAGGAATGCACGTAATATGTATTTAGAATCTTAAAGGTTGTTTAATATCTCAAAAACAGATTATTTTAGAATTAGGGTTGTGTGAAAATAAGTCATTTTATAAAAGTATTGTTAGAAAAAAGAAAAGTTTACATTACAGAAAGAAAATGTCTGAAATAAAAAAATTAAAGAAAGGTAAACCTAGACATTTTTGGAAATATTTTCAAAAGAAATCAAACAATATTGGAAAAAATATTACAGTGGAACGATTTAAAGAATATTTTTCTAATATAAGTAACGACTTATTTGCTTGTTGCTATGAGGAGGCTAATCAGTTTTGTGATAATATTGATTTAATGAAGTCAAATGAAATTTTTCCAGAATTAGACCAGCCAATTACAGTTTGTGAAATTTTAACTGCTGTTAAATCACTGAAACGTAACAAAGGTTATGGTAGCGACTGCATATTAAACGAGTATTTTATTTGAAACTATAGATATTTTTTTTCGGCTTATATCTGTGATTTATTTAATGGTATTTTAGATTCGGGTTATTTCCCAGAGAAATGGACAGAGGGTATTATAATCCCTTTACACAAAAAAGGTTGTCAAGATGACGTAAATAATTATAGAGGTATTACTCTTGTTAGTTGTATGTCAAAATTGTTTACTTCTGTTATTAATAATCGAATCAAGAAATTTTGTAACGAACATTACACTATTTCGGATGCTCAATTCGGATTCCGTAAAGGAAGGTCTACTGTAGATGCTATATTTGTACTTATGCCATTAATTGAAAAAATATTTGAATGAAAATAAAAGATTATATGTTACATTTGTTGATATGATGAAGCGTTTTGATTCTATTGATAGAAATGGTTTATGGTTAAAAATGTATAATTTTGGAATACAGGGTAAATTGTTAAGAATTATTCGCGATATGTAACAGAAAATTAAGTTTTGTGTTAAATTCTGTTCAAGTTATTCTGAGTATTTCCAATATGCTGTTAGTCTTCGTCAAGGGGAGGTAATGTCTACTCTGCTATTTACAATATTTGTAGAAGACATCGAATTGTATCTTCAAAACAATCCCGACTCAGGTTTAATATTAGATGATATTATTTTAATACTTTTACTTTTTGCAGACGATATGGCAATTAGAGGCAAAAGCCCCGAGGAAATACAGATCAGATCTTTTGTATTTATATTGTAACAACTGTGGCCTTGAAGTAAATACAACAAAAACTAAAATAATGGTATTTAGAAAAGAGGTCGTCTTTAACTAACTGAGCAATGGAACTATAATGGCCAAAATATTGAAGTAGTTAATGACTTTAATTATCTCGGGACAGTTTTTAATGATACATGCAATTTTATATTAAATCAGGAATATTTGAGTGGTAAAGCTTTAAAAGCAATGAATATACTTTTTTGTAAACTGAAAGAATTTGACCTTTCTCCCAGAACATTATGTCAGTTATTTGACTCATTTGTGTCATCGATATTAAATTATTCATGTGAAATCTGGGGATATACTAGGTCTAAAGAACTAGAAAGAATACATTTAAAATTTTGTAAAAGGTTATTAAGAGTTCAACCTAACACTTGTAATGCTACTTGTAATACGGCGACATGGGAAGATATCCCTTATATATTCATAGGTTTGTAAGGATAATAAAATACTGGTTAAAAATTTTGAAACTGATAACATAATCCTAAAGACAGTATATAATCAAGCTCTAGATGTTAGCAACAATGGTCATAAAAATTGGGTTTCAAATGTAAAAAAGCTATTGAATGATTATGGATTTTCATATGTATTTGAAAATGTTAATACTATTGGCAAAAAATTATTTTTATAAGAATTTAGATGTCGAGTTATTGATTCTTTTAAATAGGAATGGTATGCTACTTTAGAAAAAAGTTCTGTATTGTATATGTACAAAAATGTTAAATGTAGTTTTGAGTATGAACTTTATTTGGATATCTTGCCAAGATGTTTTAGATTTTATTTCTGTAGATTAAAAATGAGTAGTCTGTCTTTAAGAGTACAAACTGGCAGATATTCTAGAAATAGAATTGTTAGAGAAGAAAGGTATTGTTTATACTGTAATAACTCAGACATTGAAGATGAATTTCATTTCATCTGTATATGCCGTTGTTATGCAGAGTTAAGGAAAAAATATTTGAAAATTAAATATTCCAGAAATCCGTCAGTTTATAAATTTTTACAATTATTGAACACAAATAGTAAATATATGAATTAATTCAGTTATCCAAATTTGTTAAAGAAGCACTTGCTTTGAGAATCACACTGTTAAATGTTGAGCGTTAAACATCATAATTGCTCATTCTCCTTTTCGTATGTCTTTTCTTTTTATTTCGTAGTATAAACATTTATTGATTAATTCTACTTATTACTAGATAAATTTAGATTAAGAATTTTGAAAAATGTCATGATTGCTATTACCATTATATTGGCGTTATGCTAGTAAATATCATTGTATTATAGATGATGTGCAATGTTCAAATCTTAATAAAGTATCTGTTCTGTTCTGTTCTATAACAACTATATTTTTGAAGTGTTAACAAACAACAACAATAGAATAGGTTTGGGGTGCTTTTTGCAAATTGAAAGGTTTTTATGAACGGAAATTTTTGTATAGCAGCAGCCTATCGGCCTAGAAGCTTAAGATATACATGGTGTATCACACTAAAACAGTATTTTTAAACTCAGTTCCAACAAACAACATAGAAAAAAGGGATTTGGGCTGTACTTTTGCAGATCATAGAGTTTTTTTTCACGAAAAGACGTATTTGCTATCTTAATTCAGCTAGCTATATATAGTGTGTGTGTGTGTATCAGAATTTGAAACAGTAGTTTTGAACTCAGTTCTAACATACATTGGAATTTATTTTTGAAATTGAACAATGACGATTTCTTTTCATGAAAAAAAGTGCTTGCTATCTGTAAGCTGCCAGCGGCCTAGGATTTTCATTTTATGCCACCGTAAAAAAGTATTCTAAGTTTAAATACATAGAATTAACAAAAGGTGTTCAAGGCGTTTTTTTCCAAATTTAAAGAAAAAACAAGGATAGTTCGTGGAAAGAAAATTGCTATTTGTGGGCTATTAGCAGCGCAGACGTTGTGTTTCATTGTAAAAGAAGTATTTCTGCACTCAGTTTTAAAAAAACGATATAATTTATTTATTTCTTATGATTTTAAAAAGAAACAATTGAAGAAAGGAAGAAGGAAGGAAGGAAAAAAGGAAAGAAAGAAAGAAGGTCGGTCGGTCAGTCGGATGGTCAGTCAGCCTGGCGGCCGTTCGACCAATCGGTCAGACAGTGAGTGAGTGAGCCAATCAGTAAGTAAGTTAATAAGTTAGTAAAAATATAAATATATTTAAGGTAGGTCGGATTAAAAATATTCGTATTTACTTTCTTATTGATGTCTAACTGACTGACTGACTGACTGACTCGGCCGCTGGGCCGCTAGCAGCCTTATGATAGGACGTTCTTCTTAAAACCACCTTTTTGAATTTGAAAAAGTACATTTAAAAACCCTTTTGTTTATTTTGAAAGTTTGAACTAGGTTCAGAAAATCTATTTTAACCGTGATGCGCTTTGTATATCTAAGGCCGCTTGGCCGCTATCAGCCTAAGAAAAGCAATAACTACTTTTGTGAAAAAGCCCTTTTACAGTTTTCAAAAGGACAACCCAATCCCCATTTGTTTAATATGTTGTTTGTTTGAACCGAGTTCAGAATTGTGATACAATATGTATAACTTAGTTCGCTGGGCCGCTAGCAGCATAAAAATAGAAATTTCTTATTTTCCTAAAAAAATCCCTATATTTTGAACTTGGAAAAGTGCATCCAAAACCCCCTTTGTTTATGTTGTTTGTTTTAACTGAGCTCAAAAATACCATTTTATCTGTGATACACCATGTAAATCTTAGATCGCTGGGCCGCTAGGCCGCCAGCATCCTTAAGATTAATAATACTTCTTTACACGAAAAACCTTTTTTTTTTAATTTTCAAAAATACATCTAAAACCCCCACAATTGTTATTGTTTGTTGACATTTAGTTCAAAGATACAATTTCTATTATGATTCACAATGTATATTTTAGGTCGATAGACGCTGGGCCGCTAGGCCGCTACGGTTAGGCCGTTAGGCCGCAAGGCCGCCGAGCCGCCAACTTCACGAACATTAGGTGATATTCTGATTCAAATTAAATAACGTTGTTATCGGCAGAAAAGTAAATAGTTCATTTTTAGTAGCTTTGAAAATTATTGAAGGTTATTCGTTTCGTGCCTTAAAACGTGAATTTCTCTCTTATAATTAACCTGAATTATTTACCCTGTGTCGAGAACTATTTTAGAATTAGCATTTGTATCGCTATATAAAAGTTTAAGAATTAACATTTTTAACGTTATATAAAAGATATTTTCAATCAAAGACCCCTTCTTAATTTGCAACAAAACTTTTAACTCGCTTATCGACTTAAGAAATGAAATGGAACATGTATAGAATGTCACGGTTGTGAAAATCCTAATATTATGAAAAAAGTAGGTTTAAAGTAATATAAAATGCTCGTCTGGCAATGTTACATAATTTAACATATTGTAGCATACAAATGTAGTTAAAATGACTACTGATCAAAGAGTTTTATTTATAAAGTACGAAAAAAAAAAACAACAAAAAAACACATTAACCTAAAGTGTTCAATATTTTTTTTCCCTTTAAGTCTACATACAAAGTCATGAAATATTACAAAACGACTGGCAATTAATTTCAAGTTGTTGATATATATGCAGCCACCACCCCACCACGTGGATCTTAGCCCCCTCCCCAAAAAAGATTTTATTCAGTGGGATGTTTTACATCCATGACATTTATAGTTTCTTCATATTTTCTAAATAGTAACCAATATGTAATAAAATCCTATACGCCCCTGTTTTCGATAAATAAAACAGATGAGCGTTGGTGCCGCTCCGCGGTACTCTTGTATTTTATTTGTAATACAGTAAACAGTAAGCGGCTATTTAACAACATGTATGCTTTTTACAAAACTAAAATTTAATGTTATATTGAGACATCCTTTCCCCTTTTAATTTTACGAGCAAGTATCTACTGTCCATTTAAATGATAAATTTGTGAAATCAACAAATATAAATAAATTTAGGTTTTCGCTTTCAATAATTTATAAAAAGAGTCGATTAAATTTGTTGCCTTTATATATATATAATTTTAAATTTTTAAACTATCATCGTTTATGCACATTAAGATATATTTTTAAGATCTTTGATTGTTTTCTAAAGTCTAGAACATTGTCTTTTCTTTGAAAATAAAAAGTAAGAAAAAGAGCAAAATTATTACCGTCTAAAATAAAGCAAAATATATATAAATGAAGAGAAAAAAAAGAAGAAAACAAGGTTAATTGAAAAAGTTACCGCAAGGTTTTCTTGTCGATTTATACTCCTCGTCATAACATTTAATGAAAGCAGACACAGCGAGAAGAAAAAGTCCAAAAGAACGAGGGTTGCCCTATAAGTTCGTACACAGATCAAAATCAAATATGTTCAATACTATCAAATATTATCATCGAAAGGCCCATGTATACATTTTAATCGATATTTTAATTTGTTCAAACATATTATCAGAAAAGGTGTTCGCCATGCATTTTTAAAATTATGAATATATGCACTAAAGGGGTCCGGTGAGTAAAGAAATGTAAGAATATTCTTAACATTGAATGTTGCGTTTTGGTGTATATCTGAAGCTTGAAATGTCATTTAAAAACTTCAGTTGTTTGCAGATCAGGCTGCCCATCCTTATTTAAGTATTTTTTGTGCGTAGTAGCAACGGCAGATATAGAATTTTACCATATTTGCTTTTATAAAACTGCCTCTTGACATGACGTATCTTTTGATGTACCCTTTTTTCCATTCTGCTTTTTGAAATTGAATTTTTTAAGAAAATATTTTTCTTTTTCATTAATGAAAGCAAAATAGTCTTTCTTCACAAAACATAAAAAGTGACTGTTGTTCTACACGCACTTTTCAGACAGTCCTCGCAATGCTATTATACTCTTTGTATGTAATTGTGCACCATTTTTAAAGCTCGAAAGACTTTTGAATAATATCTTAAAATCTTAGACTTTAAATACTTTATGAACGTGTTTTAACAACGATGATTGCCATAATTTAATGCAACGTGCACCACGGTATAAATAAATAACTGTTGAAAACCGTCAGATAAAAGACTACACCGCGGCGTGTATAATTATTGATTATTATCATAATTATTTATAATTACAGTTCGTTGGGACTTATTGTTATCAGTTGTCAATGACAAAAGAAAAAGTCATGTCGGGTATACATTTTTCCCGTGTACTAAATGAGGTAAGAGACAACTATTTGTTTGGTTAAACGTTTCAAGATCTATCAAAAGCACCTACTTCTTGTACGTAAAACGTTTTTCTTAATTGGTCACATTGATTGCAGTAGTAGTATGATGGCTATTCCATCACTCAGAACCATTATTTCTACCCACTGAAATACGTATAAATTAGACAGAAACTGTTCACTTTGATTTTTTTATTTCTTATACTTTGACTTGGATTGAATCTAACGTATTAAGTAAAAAATATTTTACCCACTGAATATAAAAATGAATATCTTAATCGCATTGAATAGCACTATCATTGAAAATGCTTCATATATCAATTAATAGTTTAACTTTGTCTTCTTCGGACTGTGTAACATTTTAGTTATATCATATAAAGACACATCTTCTTAATAAAATGGAGCATTAAAAGAAATGAAATGAACTAAACATAAAGTTGAAATGACCTGAGTATTTATATATTATATGTATAATATTGTTTACTTAACTCGACACAAAACTAATGAAATTGATCACAAGGAACAGATAAGAGCTTATTACACGAATGCAACAAAAAGGGGACATAGGATGAATGTGACAAGCCATAAAGGGAATGTATTGACAATAAAGATAAGTAAGTTCTTGACAAAGGACCGTCATGTTGATTCATCGTTTATCGCGGAAAAAAGTTTTATCATCTGAAATACTTATTTTAGATGCAGTCCGGAGATCACTCTAACGCACATATTGATTCCAATACAACAAGAATTTGTGACAGAGTTACCAACGTCCCCCGCCTTAGGGAAGTTTTACATGAAGCACAAAATTGTGGTATTTCAAAAGATTGAGCTATGGATCTGGACTTTCAGTGCAAAATTTTGATCAATGCTAGATCTGCACATGGAATGATAAATTCATTAACGAAATAAAATGCAAAAACTCCTGTGTATGTGTCAACAGAAATACATTTGTGTAGTTGATATCACTATTTCAAAACCACAAAATGTGACAAATACAAATCAATACAAAACATTTAGAAAACTGATAAAATAGTCACGAAATGGTCGGTATAAGAAACTGGAATCACTCTACTACTGCACTGTATGTTATCAGATGCGAAAGTCAAGTTCAATGTTCTTCCCAACTGATGAGTTGGCTTTTCTACATACTGTCGAAGTTGATTATTATGACAAAACTTAATCACAACTGGATCATCAGGCATCAAGTTAAAGTCTCCACCAAGTATAGTATTATGTGACTTAGGTATAGCATTGACGGCATATGAGAGGAGAGTAAAAACACATTTTTGTTGAATTGAGGTGGTCTGTAAGTAACAGCTATGAGAAAGATTCTACCTTGGTCTGAAACTATTCTAGACAGAAACTGTAGGGAACTGTTATTTTCAAAATCAGTTGACTCTCTTGTAGTGAACATTGCTAGACCATATTGTTTTGGCTTAAAGTATCCGCAGAATCCTTCTAAAGAACATTCTTCTGTAGTGTGAGTTTCTTTTAAGCAAAGAGCATTCAATCTTGAAATATGTCTTTGGGCAGCCAAGTCTGAGAGGTGGGCTATAAGGGAACGAATGTTGAGAAAACCTATTTGCACACTTGCATTAGGGTCCAAAAGTTTTCGAATGGATGTTCCCAACTGAAAGTACAGTGCTCACGCATCCTGTCCATTTTTATAAGAGCCGACTTGTTTACTTTGATTTTTTCTGTAGTAAAATTGACTAATTTCAAACCACCGCGTGACGTTGCTCTGCTGAGCATTTTATAAGCATGATCCTGCATGACAGATTTTATGTTTGGAGGTAGTTCGAGGTTAGCAATACAGTGTGTGTAGGTACTTCCATGAGACTTGTGAGCAGTTAAGCCAAATGCTAAAACTAAAAGGTACATTGTTCTCTCGACAGGAACTGGACATTCAGATGTGAGTAAGAATGTAACAGTGATGGCCTGGATTGGTACACAATCTCTTAAATGTTGCAGGCTTCTCTTTTTACTTTCTCTTCCAATGCTTGAATCAGAAAACTTAAAAATACTGTTACTTTTCATGGCTTTTGTTCATCAATGCTTATAATTTTCAACTTTTCCAACAAAACCATTTACTAGACGGTCAGGAAGATCAATATTCTTTGTGATCATGACAGTACCTCAAACAGCTATAGTTAGAGTAGACAGTAATCCCCCTGTTGAGTATATCTGACTGGTGGTTATTTGTACTGAAACAGTGTTTGTATGCTTATCCCTCTTTGAATCTATTAAATGTATAGTTACTTTTCCAGGTAAATCTTCTATCATTCGATCAGTGTATGTTCCTGCTTGATCATTAGTTATAAACATATTGACTGTGTCATGCGGAAATGAATCAGTTGGAGTATTTTGTAGCTCTTGCAAATTCACATTAACTTCATCAGTGAAGTCACCTGTCCTTACACGAGGAAGTATGGCTGCATACACATTCCAACATATAATGTTGACCTTTAATTATCAAGTGTGAACTTGACCTTGGAGGTAGGGGTATGGATGTCACGCATGACACATTCTCTTATTATAACAAACATGTGTGCCAAACTATTTTAAATTCTGTTGATGAATGGCTTAGTTATGGACAGGACACAAAAGTGTGACGGACGGACAGAAGGACGGACGGAGCCCATTTCTATATCCCCTTTTTTGATCCAGACACAAAATATACCCTTTAACAGACCATGTTAAGCTTTGACCTTTAAGAGTGACCTTGGAGGTAGGCGTCTGGGTTGTGCATGACACGTCGTCTCATTATTGTGGACACTTGTGTCAACAATTTTTCAAAATCCCTTGATAGATGAGAAAATTATGAACCGAACACGACATAAACACTCTAACAGACAATTTTGACCTTTTATTATCAAGTGTTAACTTGACTTTGGAGGTAGGGGTATGGATGTCAGGCATGACATATCGTCTCATTATAACAAACATTTGTGCCAAACTATTTCAAATTCTGTTGATGAATTAGTTATGGACCGGACACGAAAGTGTGACGGACGGACGGTGCCCATTTCTATATCCCCCTTTTTTCTTCGAAAAGGCGGGGGACAATAATGGGAATGATGTTTACATAAGTTATTCGGTTCTTTTAAAAACTCTGCATGATCTTAATCGAAACTATTTGAACAAATAAATGTGTCTGGTATTTGAATCATTTTTTACAAATTACGCTTTTAAACATGTTTCGCATTTCACCAACCTTCAAAGGTGTTCAGCTATATTGTCTAAACTGAAATTGATATTTTGATTTGCATTATTTAGACTTTTTCAAGTATTCTAAAGAATAAAAGGCAAGCAAGGCAAGCAAACAGACACACACAAAAGAAAAGAAAAACGGGGCCTGCTTTCGGAAAATAATATTCTTTTGTTGTAGTTCAAAAGCAAGCAGTATTTAATAAAACACGCCGGTTAAAAACGAGTACTTTAGTACGTTTTTGAACATTTATAAATTAAAATCAGCAATGAACTCATGATCCAGGCAATTAAATTAAAAAACCCGAAAGCAGAGAAAATGTTATAAACTGAAAAACTGAAAGTCATGAAAAGTTGTTTGATGTCTTTCTTTTATAGTTAATAATATGATACGGCTTCTAGTTTTATGAGTAAGAAGCACATTAAGTAAAAAGTAAATAATCAACTGTAATTAAGATTCTATAAAGTATATGTCCGAAAGTAAACATATGTAAAAGACTTGCAGACAGATTAGTCTTGCAGATACGGTGACAACTAGGCTCATTGTTATTTTGCACGAAATTAACGATGGCCTCTTAGGAACCATGTAGATGCTCCTGTTTATTTAATTTATTGATAACATTTTTAATATTGTGTGTGTTAAACTCTTAAATTCCTTTTTTCGTTATTTTTAGCTCAACTGACCGAAGGTCCGGTGTTGCTTTTAGTATGATATATTGTCCGTCGTCCACAATTGACATTAAACAACATCTGCTCCTATACCACTGAGTCAATTGCAATTAAACTTTACAGAAATGATCTTTGTATGGTATTCTTTCAAAATTTTATTAAAAATAGAATTATATGCAGAACTCTGGTTGCCATGGCAACTGAAAGGAAAAACTTAAAAAAAAAATCTTCACATACTGTGAAATCATTTAAATTCGAGGGCACAAAATTTCGTGGTTTGCCGGCAGAAGGCATTTTCGTGGGGTCGTAAATTCGTGGAATTCATTTGCCAGGTAAAAGATAATATGGGTCCGAAATTCGTTGATTTCAAGTGAAAGAAAACCTTACAAACAATATCCGCATTTGTGCTATGAAATTGTTGACGCGTGCAAGTTAACGTGTTTCTACCTGACCAAACAATCAAAGATTCGTTACTTTGGTTAGTAACCTTCCGATCGGTCTTCTCAATTAACAAGTGTCAATTATACTTTGTAATATGTTGCGCATCTTTTTCATTGTTAAAATTTAAGGTGTGTAAAAACTGTCTTTATCAATTTTAAAGCTGTGAAAAACGTTGGCCTTCCGTCTTTGATAATGTAAAATAAACATTTCATTCAGGGACCATATAAAAGCAAATAGCATCTGCAGTATAGAGCAGGGAGCGGATGTGGTCCAGTGGTAACGCGCTGGACTGGTATACCAGGGGTCCCGAGTTCGATCCCCCGCTCCTCACCTAACATTACTAATAGTCTTTCGGATGAGACTTTAAACCGAGGTCCCATGTAACAGTGCTATACACTGAGCATGTAAAAGAACCAGGAGTGTCTCTGGAATGGGATGCTTTCTGTATCTTGCACTACCCCCACAACATAAAATAACTAATCTCTCCAGGGGGCGTCGGTCATATGGGCAACCGGTACCGACGATAAATAAGCTTAAATAGATAGATAGATAGTATAGAGCAGTTTGACAGACACGTGACGCTACGTCACTACAATTTCTACTTTCAGTTTGATGCACTTAGTAAACAAACAAAATACAGGTACACACCTGAAAAAAACTCATCAGTCGGTTTAGTATCCGATTCATACCTATGTTTATCGTTGATTCACTAAATGAAGTGCAGGTAAGCACACAACTTGTCTACGGACGATGTACCAACCAAGAACCACGTTTCACGCCTTTTTTTGGTGCTATTGACTGATTGGGCATACTTAACATTATCTTGAGCACAATTTGTTCTTCGAGACTTGATTTCGTTGGTTACCTGAACCACGAAATCCACGAAAATTAATCCCCCACGAATATTAAAGATTTCACAGGATAAAGATGAAACACAAACATTACCAGTAGGTGTACCGACATATCCTGAGCGGCTGCGTGGTCGAGTGGTTAACGCGTCAGACTAGTAGTCAAAGGATTGCTTGCTGCAAGAGTTCAAACCCAGTCAGGAGCAAGCCGTTGTTTCCTTGAGCAAAAAACTTTACACTCATTGCTTAGTAATGGTTAGTTCCAGAAACGGATTCGAGAGTTGGTCTATAAGCTAAAAGCTTCCTACACAATCGAACTAAAATAAAGTTGGTATAAACTATATCCTGATCTCCTCGCTTCCATCTGACTGGGCTGGCCACCTGTTGTCACTTGTTCTTCACACACGCACAATTGCTGCCAGTTTGAACGTTTGAAGAGGCTTCTTGAAGTGGCATATCTAAGTAAGTAGTAAACTTGTTCAAAGTTACCTAAGCTTTCTTAGCCAAATCTGTCAGTAAGTTTCTTTAAGGCTCGGAAATCAATACGTCCAGACTGATCTAATATTAAGAACATTTGCAACAGTCAACAATAAATACAGGTACTATTGTCACTTACATAATCTCTGCCTCTGGCACTGATATGCTTGGTCGTTTAGCATCAGTGTTTAAATGCCTTGGTCTTGGGGATGGACGTCCATGTGTAGGCTTGCCAAAGGATAGAGCTGGCTCAGGGTCAGGGTGTAGTTCCGAGGGTCGGCCATTCTTGAAGTGGTGAAATCTATTGCATCAGAAACCCCTAGGACAGTTTTTTTTCCACAAATAAATTGTCAGTCATACAGCAAATCAAGATTACATTGGCAATTATTAATAAGCCATATTAGGGGTTGATGACTGGAAGTGATTTCTATGAAAATACTAATTTGTCTTCCAGGTCATTTCTGTGGAGATTATAAAAAATAATAGTAAGATACTGACAATAGGAAATTTCATCTGAACACTTTTAAAATCAGTAACACCGCCAAAAATAAAAGATGAAAAAATCCGTTTTTGGCCAATTGATTTTATTATGGTTGTTGTTTGCTTAGCCTAATTAATTCAGTCCGAAAGGTTTAACACTCTTTCAGACACCTTTTCCCTGTGTCAAATAGATATTGGCAGTCCAAAGATGATATTTATGTTTCTTTGACAAGTCTAATTATTTTGATTAATGATTGCTATCAATAAAAATACTGCATAATGTGGGAAACCAATTTAATCAGAGCAGTATTTAGTCAATTTCCAGTGGTAGGACTATTTTAAAACATGTCAAAGTAATTTTAATAAGCTCGACATGTTTCAAATCCAGAGTTTACAACTGTTACCAAACACTTTCTATTTGAGAGTAATTCTTATTTTAAAGACAGCATGTCCATACTTTTTTTAATGGTGGGCCGAGTTGGTTTGTTTAGGGCTGAATTAACCTTTTTCCTTTTTTTCAAAGTAAACTATGTTTTAATTGTTATTAAACTTGAAATCAAATCCCAGCGACCATTATATTGATTATATTAGTATGAAATATTTTATCATCTACATCCGAAAATGAAATAACGTTGTTTTGACACAAGCATCCAGTTATTTGAACTCGTCTGTTAACAGAAGCAGCGGACTAAAACATGATCCATACATTATTTACTATATAAAAACGTATTTAAAACATTGTATGTAGATAAGGTACACACCTTCGAGCAAACGTAGAAGGGCAAAGGCGGACTTCCATGTTGAGTTGATATTTTGGGCGTCCACATAGCTTGATCCATCGTTTACATCGAGAATCTGTGTTGCAAGTTCCCCAACAACGGGCTTTCACAATTATGTTTAATGTCGGAGATGCATAATGTAAACAGTGAGCTGAATAATTACGCGTGATTTCATTGGTCAATAATATTAACCGCATCTGTCATCAAACTTTGCGATCGGACAATAACCCGAACGTGTTCTAGCTCATATATACAATTTGTTTTTGATTTTGATTTAGCGATTTCAGAAACTTATCGTTAATGTTTCTATTCAGATTTATTAATTTCTAAAAACAACACATTTATACATTACTATCTTCTGTAAAACCTTTAGTGACGTCATACTGTGACGTCATTATACGTTTTCTGATTCTATTTATGAAAACAAGAGCACTTTTACATTGCTTCTTGTTGTTGTGGATTTAAAGTCACTGAGGGCAGCTGGCCACTGAGTGCAAAAGTAAAAGGTTTACGCTCTGTGTTAGACGAGTAAAAACGATATGAACTGAAATGTAAGTCTGAAAATATTTTACTTAAGTAATTTGTAGTATGCAATTTACACTGCCACTTCAGAAATGAATTCCCGTCTTTAATAGTTTGTAGACAGAGAGCAATGTGAGAGAAAAAAAAGTACAGTAAAGCTCATAATAACAGGAAGCATAAGTCCTCTTTAAAGGTTTGATGAAATAGAAGCTCTTCATTGTTATTCAGAACATGAAAAATAAGTTTAGCTCGTTCATTTTGAACCTCAAGCTGGAATAGGATTAGCTTATGTAGTGAACTCTAGTATTCTATATGGTAGACATTACTCACACAAAATAAAGTAATATTTGGATGTCTCTTCATTGGCTTGGATACTGGACAGAATCATGCCTAAGAAACTATTAAAGTTATTGTTGTTTATATTTGTTTGAATTCATGAGTTTCTGCTGCTGGCTGTGTTTCTTCCGTGTGACCCCTATGGGAGTTTGCGCTGGATAAAATTACAAGAATTTTTTAACTAAACAATGTAGTTCTTATTTAATTTAGAGCGCCTTCGTGTAAACTCAGATACGGTCTAATCCCGGATACTTTTAATAAATCGCAGATATTGTTCCTTTCGACTTTAAAAAGTATCTTTAATTCGTCCAAAAAGTATCCGGAAATACCCGAAGGCGCTCTATTATCAAGACAGACAAATTAATGTAGCCTAACTTAGTTACATGACAAAATACTAGTAACTCAATATATTAGTACTGACTAACGTCACAAATATATTTATTTATTTGCCCTGATGATAAATTGAAACCGTGAAGGACGTAGTAAGTTTTTCAACTTGTATGCCAATTAAAGGGGTTCAAAGGGCGGTTGCGGTGTTGGTGTCAGCTGGAAACAAGTGGAGATTAAAAGAGCAAAATGCGCGATCCAAAGTATTTACAGGGAAAATTAACAACATAAATTCAATTGGAATATACATATACATCTGCATCAAGGAAATTATCACGTTGCCAAAAGGCAATTCAACACCTAGAACAAACACTTGATTCCACCATGAGGCTTGAACCCCCTCACCGTTTAGCTTTCGTTCCTTTTCTTTGACTTTTGAATATGTCATTTAATTGACCATTTTGAAAGCCCAGGCCTACAGGGCCTAATAGTATGTTCCTGATTGTTTTCATTCCTATACATATATGCCAAACCGCTGTGAACGCGATCGGTTCTCTAAGAAAATCCCACTTGTATTAAAAGTAAACATAGGTGAACCTACCTTTAAATTGCAGCAAAATGTGAAACAAGTACAAATGGCGTACTTACAAAAAAGGGAAATAACTACAGCACAGGAATCCACTTGCAGAAAACCTTCTGTTTACAGTCTTACGTATCTCAACTGATTAATTATGCCAGAAAAAAAAAAACAAAAAAAATTTCTATATGACTGTATTAGGTTTAAACATATCACACATCATTTACTATTTTCTCGAATAAAACACTAACACACTAAAAAAAAGTTTTCAAGGAATTTCTTTAGTTTTAGATTTTATATCCAAATACTCCCCGCTGGAAAGAATCTTCAGTGCTTATTGCATATACTGATTTTCAAATGAAATAAAAAAAAACTTACTGACTGTCGCTGCTAAAATATTTTGCTTGCATCTTGGCGCGTCTTTCTAGTGCGACGTAAAGTTGATCGTTATGATTGCACGTTTACTTTATTTTGCCATTTCATTATTCAGAGCAATAAATATTTCTACTTTATATTAAGTATTTTTTATATCAGAACGAGAATAGAGCCATTACATATTATTATTACATAAATGGTTTTAAAGCTTCGAGTAAATGACTATATAATTTCATCTTTTCTCAGAATTTACCTCTAGGTATGATTTGAATATACGTTATAATCTTTAACTTAAGGAAAAAAATTCTTCATGATATATCATAAAATAAAACCCGGTCTATAGCTCAGATGTTTTGAAGTCTAACACGCCATAATGATTTAATATAATGCATCTGAAGTTCAGACCATGTGTTATTATTCTGTGATAAGCAACATTAAAATAAAATCTATTTCCAGTCTAACACGATAATTATATATTAAACAATTCTAGGGGACGCTGTCATACTTTACTTTTTTATCACGCATAGAGTGACTTGTCTCCCTTTATACTCTTCATAGAAAATGCTAATTTATGAACTGTTCCCACCTGACTAATCTTTCTACTTCATAACTTTTTAATAAATACAATGATAACGTGTTTATGTAATTAAATCAACGTTCTCACACAATTCAATTGAAGAAAAAGTAATTTAGAAGTAAACAAATGACTGTATGAAAAAAAGGAGAAAAAAGTCAATAATGATTTGTGATATCTTGTAAATGTTACACATCGATCAACGTGCATAAACATGACTGCCACTGTAAAACTATTGTGTCAGTTGGAAAAGAGTTTGATTCTGGTGTTGCAATGCTTCACTGGCGCTATAAAAGCTACGCTCCCTAAGCAGCTATGTGAATACACTACCGTTACTTCACACCGCTGCTTTAATAAGTCAGAGTAGATTTATGATGTTAACCTATACAATGAACTTTTAAACAACCAATGGAAGTGCAACAATATCCCCGAAACCGAAAAATCTTGAAACCATTTTTCATTCGTTTAAACGATCATGTGATTCCAAAAATTATAAATAGACAGGTGTTTTCTGACAGTTCATCTACGCATTTACTTGAACATCTGGATACTACGGTGGCACAGAGGTGACATGCACAACTTTTTTTTAAATTGCACTTCTCTTTTTTTTATCTCGTTCCCACGAGATACTAACTCGAGGGAACTACTTAGTATCTCGTTCCCACGAGATACTAAGTCGTGGGAACGAGATAAAAAAAGAGAAGTGCAAATCTGAAAAAAGAATCGCATTAAAAAATAAAGAGTTGCGCAGTAAAAAAAAGAATCGTGTTGTTAAAAAAAAAAACAGCGAATGTAAGCTATGTCGAGGGAACGACTTACTAACTCGTGGGAACGAGTTAGCTATGTCGTGGGAACGACTTACTAACTCGTGGGAACGAGTTAGCTATGTCGTGGGAACGAGAAAGCAATATATTGTGCAACACTTTTTTTTCCAAAGCAATACATTTTTTTTTAAATTGCACTTTTCTTTTTTTATATCGTACGCACGAGACACTAACTCGAGGGAACGACTTAGTATCTCGTGGGAACGAGATATTAAGTCGTTCCCACGACATAGCTAACTCGTTCTCACGAGTTAGTAAGTCGTTCCCTCGACATAGCTTACATTCGCTGTTCTGTTTTTTTACAACACGATTCTTTTTTTTACTGCGCAACTCTTTTTTTCAAATGCGATTCTTTTTTCAGATTTGCACTTCTCTTTTTTTATCTCGTTCCCACGACTTAGTAACTCGTGGGAACGAGATACTAAGTCGTTCCCTCGAGTAAGTATTTCGTGGGAACGAGATAAAAAAAAAGAGAAGTGCAATTAAAAAAAAAAGTTGTGCATGTCACCTCTGTGCCACCGTAGGATACAGCAATAATTAAGCGTCTAAAAACAACCATACCATCTTGATTTTAACCTTTTTGATAGTGTTACTGGTTTATTAACGTATACATATTAAATAAAACACTTTGAAAAGTGAAATACATAAGTAACATGCAGACAGGCATTGTTTGTTTACATTTTGGGTTGTCAAGTGTATGGACGTTTCGTTGTAGGCTAGTCACTGATTGGCTGAAAAGTAACTGTGGATTTCCCTGTCTAAAAATAAAAAAATATCGTTCTGAAAATTGAATTTTAGCAGAGGAAAGTGAAACATTCGCAGGATAGTACATAAAAGCCAATAACACCGCGTAATATTTTGATATAATGACTCTACATTTATAATTTCCTCTTTTGCTTTGAGATCGACTGTCACTTTGAGATCAATTTTGAACAACCTATAATCATAGATGAAAAAAAAGTGAAATTAAAAACAGTCAGTAATAATTATATCTTGTAAATATCTATACAAAGGTGAACGATCTTCAACCGCAAGTTTGGATTACTTAACTTTCTTAAGGACAAAGTGTTCTTTCAGTACATTAAGCCTTCTTTACAATCTCAAAATGGCCACCAAATAATCTGATGTCTGTTTGTCCTGTACGATATAGAATTTGTATCAGCTGCAGTATGAGTAACACGGAAATACCTCACTGATAGAGCGCGTTATTTCATCATTTAGTATAAAAAAGATTAGTTTTACTGATTAAATCAGTTACTTAAAATGTAAATCTGTGAAATATTTCATGGGAGGTTCATACAACAGCCAGCAGGTAGTTCACTGGTCTATCGAACAAATACCAAACAGCATATCACTTTCAAATTGGTAAATAACCTTACAATCTTGTTAGATTTCTTTGCGAAGTGTAGCCATTTTCTGGAGGAATGAAATGTAATATTTTGTTTCAATTAACTGGACAGTTCTTATGACAAATTGACAATGGTTATCAAAGGAAATAAACTGTGATTTGATATATTCAATAAAAAAAGAAAGAAATTTTGTGCAAACATTTATTTCACAAAACAAAAATGAATTTCGATAAAAAAAGGACTTTAGCATTACAATCATCATGGAACATGCATAATTCGAAAAAAAAGAGTTGTTTAAACACGACTGATTTAAATTACTGCAATGATTTTAAACAGAACCAGTACTACATGTTTGTAATATGGCTATATAGAAATGCTGCTATGCACCTCATTTCAATGTTTGATTGCCTCAGTCATGCTTGCGTTCCAACATTTTACTTTACAGAAATTTTGAAAATATTTGCTGGTAGATCCCAGACGTAATGGGCACGGGTTTTAGTTAACTTCTCTCGGAAGTTTTAGAATAAAGGACTGACGTGCAACAGGTATTAATAAATGTTTGCAGAAACTGATTTTTCGACAACAAGATCGCTGTGGAAACACAGTTGATTACATTTTTTCTAGTTAATTCTCAGTTAGTGTAAAACAGCTTTTAAGCAGCTTTAAAATTTCATTTTACGCGAATTTTAAAAGTGTTTTTACGTTCCTAGCACCTGTGCGCTACAGAAGAGAAAAATATTAATTTACTTTATCAGAGATTAGTTTCGACTGTAAGAAATCAGACATCGATTCATTTTTAACAATTGCGTAAAATCTTCCAAAAGGAAAGTTAGTAATAATGACTATTGCGTAAAACCTCCCAAAAGGGAAGTTAGTAATTTTACAATTGCGTAAAATCTTCCAAAAGGGAAGTAAGTAATAAAGAAAATCGCGTAAAACCTTCCAAAAGGAGAGTTAGTAATAATGACAATTGCGTAAAACCTTCCAAAAGGGAAGTAAGTAATAATGACAATTGCGTAAAACCTTCCAAAAGGGAAGTTAGTAATAATGACTTCTGCGTAAAACCTTCCAAAAGGGAAGTTAGTAATAATGACTTCTGCGTAAAACCTTCCAAAAGGGAAGTAAGTAATAATGACAATTGCGTAAAACCTTCCAAAAGGGAAGTTAGTAATAATGACTTCTGCGTAAAACCTTCCAAAAGGAAAGTTAGTAATTATGACAATTGCGTAAAACCTTCCAAAAGGGAAATTAGTAATGATGACAAGTGTAAAACCTCCCAATAGGGAAGTTAGTAATATTACAATGCGTAAAACCTTCCAAAAGGGAAGTATGTAATAATGACGATTGTGTTAAACTTCCTAAAGGGAAGTAAGTAATAATGACTATTGCGTAAAACCTTCCAAAAGGGAAGTTAGTAATAATGACAATATTTAAAAGGGAAGTTAGAAATAATGACAATTGCGTAAAACCTTCCAGGAGGGAAGTTAGTTATAATGACAATTGCGTAAAACATTCCAAAAGGGAAGTATGTAATAATGACGATTGTGTTAAACTTCCAAAAGGGAAGTAAGTAATAATGACTATTGCGTAAAACCTTCCAAAAGGGAAGTATGTAATAATGACGATTGTGTTAAACTTCCAAAAGGGAAGTAAGTAATAATGACTATTGCGTAAAACCTTCCAAAAGGGAAGTTAGTAATAATGACAATATTTAAAAGGGAAGTTAGAAATAATGACAATTGCGTAAAACCGTCCAGGAGGGAAGTTAGTTATAATGACAATTGCGTAAAGCATTCCAAAAGAGAAGTTAGTAATTATGAAAATTGCGTAAAACCTTCTAAAAGGGAAGTTAGAATAAAGTTTTCTTTCAGCATGCATTCAGAAAAAAAACTTTCACCCGTTTTAAGGCTAAACTAGAATATTACATTATAAAATTCTTAACGTAAATACAAAGCACACTAGCAAATCTTCGGTGCCCAATATGATTTTTTTTGTAACCGACATATTTCTTATTGAAAAAGACAAGTTTACCTTTTGTTGATCCGCAAGGGAGCATAAAACAGGTGCGCAATGATGTAGTATCCTACTGTTGATATACTATATAACAAAAATTATTGTTACTGAAGTAAGTAAAAGAAAATAGATTTTAGACATTGGTATGTAATTATAATTCTTGGATTACAACTTATTGAATGTTTTGTAAAACCTTTTTTTATTAATTTCAGTGAAAGATATTGCATAAAACGAATATCCGTCTTTCAAAATATTAAATATTGGATAACGTACTCTTGAAAATGAGAAGACATATCTTCAAAAAAATAATTCAGATTACCTTTAAATAACAAAAAATAATAACAAATATCTTACCTTTAAATAACAAAAAATAAAATATATACAGTGTAAATAGATTCAAGAAATATCTCTGATACCCAGCTGAATTTAAAAAACATTTTTTTATTTATAGAGAAAAGTTAAATCAAGGAATATCAAGGGTCAGCTTGGGAACAACAACCCCAGAAACAACACATGGGGAAGGAACATATGTTTTCACTAAATCAGTTGGCTCCTAAGATGTTCAACGCATAAAAGAAGCTGCATTTCAAAATATCATAAAAACGTGTTACTAATTATACTGCTAAAAAAATTAGTTGCTAAATATCACTTTTGACATTGATATTCGTTCATACTATCACACTACGAAATCAGATTCCTACTAATTATATACCTATATACTGGCCTCATAAGCGTGCAATCAAGTTACTGATATGCCGTGTGCACCTTGCACGAAAAACATGTACATAATTTTCTTGCATTATCGTCAAACTTTGTTTGAAATTCGCAAAACATGGCAAATCAACATCGTGAAAGTGTGACGAACAGGGGCACTGGGCTGTCATGAAGTTCAGGTTGCGCATGTCCGTGGAGTATCCCAGAGGGTTGTCTCAAGGATGTGGAATCGATTTAAAATCACAGGAAATGATTTGCAACTGCATGCCGGAGGTCGAGACCTTTCAATGACTCAAGTCAAGAACCGATTTATCGTTCTTCAAGCCCGACACTATCGATTCCAAAACTTAAAAACGTAGCGGAACGACTTCATGAAAGCAACTTGTGTGCGTATTCGAACGCAAACCTTTAAAAACCGGTCACATTTTGTGGAATTGAGGCCACTACGTCCTGTAATACACATCCTATTGAAAAGCAATATATTCAAGAGCGTTTGCAATAGGTGCGAGCTCATGTTATAAAGACAATTAGTGACTGGACTCCAGTTTACTTCACAGATGAGTCCAGGTTCTGTGTGGACTTCACGGTTTGGGGAATGCCAAGTGAACGTTTTGCTCAGGTATGCATTGCAGATCATGACGTTTTCTTTTCTTTCTAAACCTCGTCAATGAAATTTAAGACGTATATGCACGCCCGTACGCTGGTGATGTAGGTCCAGATTTCATACTGATTGAATACACAAGGCAGAATAAATAATTTATCATTTATGTCACCGTGAAACTGTCTTTATAAATAACAATCAAATTCGGATAGTATGTAGTTCGTACATAATTGATCTGTGTCAAAATTTGGACATGTTTACATTGTCCCATATTTGGTAATGTTTTTATGGAACACTCTATTCCTCGCCTTAAGATTGGACAATTTTGACCTTCAATGACACAGCTGACGCAATTTTGTTACACAAAATAACTTGCAAGCGTCTATAAAATTCGTACTGTAATTCCTACTGTCATCGGAAGTAAAAAATAACAAAAAAAGTATTCCGAGGAAGACGTAAAAATGGACCTAGAAAAATACCAATTTTAAACTAAGAATAAAAAGATATTTGTAAAGTTCTTTGCAAACTAAGGAGTTACTAGATACAATAAATGAGTTTTTATACTTAGGAATATCTGCATTTGATGACATAGTGGGGATTTTAAGAGTAAATATTAACGAAATATATAATTGTTTTGGAATTGTGAATCATATCGCAGAACTCTGTGATTGGAAGTAACGTAATGGCGACGGTCACGTGACACACAAAATGGCAGCGCCCGTTATCTGTGGAACTTGCATCGTCTTTAGGACGACGTCTTACACGCTAGTCCAAATTATTCCACATGTGTTCAATGGGATTCAGATCTGGACTTTCGGCTGGCCAATCATTAATGAATGCAATATTATTCGTCCTGAGGAAATTCACAGTATCTCTTGCTGTATGACTTGTGGCAGTATCCTGTTGAAACAGAGTGATCTTGGCATTATTTTGAAACAGTGGAATGACGTGCCTCGCAAGAATCTCATCTCGGTAGCACTGGGCATTCAAATTCCCATCGATCACGACGAGAAGTGTACGATAAAAATGCGCAGTGCCTGCCCAGAGCAAGACGGAACCTACGCCCCCCAAAAACGATCTCGTTCAAGTACACAACAGTTGGCATAACGTTCATTTCTTCTACGGTATACACGAACCCTGCCATCACTTCAATAAATGGAAAATCTCGACTCGTCGGAGAAAATAAAACGCTATTCCATTGTTGCCTTATCCAGAGATGGTGTGTACGTGCCCAATTAACACGATTTACGCGGTGTCGTCACGCCAATACACAGCCAACGTAAGGACGACGTCGTAGACTACCCTCGCGCAGACGATTGCGTATAGTTTGGACAGATATTCGGTTGTTATGTGTACCAGTGGTGTTAGCAGCAGTGGCAGTGGTAGTTTGAAAACGATTGCGTAGGTGTGCTCATGATATAGCGGTCTTGTGCAGGCGTCGTGACGTGCGGACGTCCACTACGTGGTAAATCTTCCGTATGCCCTATTGCTTGGAAACGTTGCCTAAGGTTTCGAATAGAAAGGCTAGAACTACCAACAGTCCTAGCAACCTTTATCGTCGCCATAACAACATTAAGCATTCCAATGGCACGTTGACGTAAATTTGGTGGAATTCTAGGCATATCAAAAAGGAAGAAAACTTAAAATTCTATTTTTTTTCAACGTCTTTTTCTTATTAACAACAAAGTCTATAACATCAGACTAAATGTTTGTTGTTGTGTAAAGGGTACAATTGAGTTATAATTGGTTTTATTTGACACATAATTGTTCGCCCTAACATTTGTAGGGCAATGGACATTGAAAAATAATATGTGTAGAAATCGGAAGTTTCTTTTATTGTTCAATAAATATTTATCCAGATGTTTTTATTATTTTTCATGGATTTTGACAACTAAATAACTTTCTCACAAGACAAAGCAGTTACGGTATTAGATTCCTTATACCCTATCTCCACTCTGAAGAGTATTCAGTTCCATTAATTTGTGTAAAATTGAGACATTTTTACTGAGGGACATGGGTTCAAACCCCACTATAGCCATTTTTTATCTTTCTTTTTTTTTTGGGGGGGTGGGGGGGGGGGGGGCAGTTTACATTGTTTTAGTTTTACAACAGGAGCTTCTATAGAATTTAAATTAAATTTCTTTTGCTTTAAATATATTTCAATTATAACAAAACTTTCCAACATGATAAATCGATGAAAATTAAGTATCTGTGATTTCAGTAATAAATTTCTCCAAAACTAGAAGGTTAAAATATTTGATATTTTCCCTTTTTTTTCAGAATAGTACATGAATAAAAATAGTTGTAGCTAACTTGAAGATTGATGCTAACGTTGATATCATCCCCACATAATGAAGTTGATAGGGTAAACCCGTGCCAGTTTGTAATCATATTTCGTTTCGTTTTTTTTTTTTCAGCAGTCAGTTGGTCTTCATAATATGAATGATTGTTACACCAGGTAACAATTGCTATTATGGTCAGACTTAGAAAAACATTGTGTTTCTCTATACCTTATAAACCTATTAAGCTGGGTGAGGTTTGAAGTGAATAGTAGTCATTTCTTGAAACTCCCATGGTAAAAGTGTCTTATATGGTCTATATTTGTCTTAGGACAGTATATTTCTTGAAAAAACTCAATTTAATGAGGGCTGACAAAATGTTTATTAGTATTCCTATACCTTTACATGTTCTTACCAGTGATTTTGACAGATAGAGAAATATGGAAGACAAGGCATGCCCCCGCTGTTTGAGTTCAAATCCATGAACCCGACAGAATTGATGTCGCACTTTATCTTCTTCAATGTTTCTTGTGTTCACTTCGGTATAGCTAGTTTCCACGATATTTAAGTGGATATGGTGATTTTGGGAACACAATTCAGTTACTCATAACTTTTCATTGTAGAGTTATTTTCAAATTGCACGTTATTCTTACAATATTCTGTTTTATATCATAGATAGTACATTTAGACTACGGGATGGCGGATAGAGATCCAATGGCAAACGCAAGATTCTACACCAAGAAGGAAGATAACAAAGCGATAAAATTAGACAAAAGCCAGGTTCGTTTAGGCTTCATGTACTGTTCTACGATAAATTCATTCGGACTATAAAGACATTTTCCTATTTCTGCCAATGAGTTTTTCCTCATTATTTAATAGGCAAATATATAAGGTAAAATCGTTGGCATACAGTATTTTACTTCCAACTTCTTATATGTTAATATTATATGGGTTTACACTAAACTGACACTCTACACCTAGCAAGAGAACATATGGGCTGTATAATACCTCAGCGACACCAAGTCATGTCATATGATTCAGGTTAAAATAACATCTAACACATTCCACAACAAATATCCCTAATATAACCAGACGTTAATGTTTGTTCATATGTTACAAGACTGGAGGGGAAGAGCAGGAACATACTCAAATAAACGGATAGTTTGTCGCTCTCTGATCACCTAGAACAATGTATGACTTTTTCTCAAGTACTGGTGATTTAAATGCTATTATTTTCAACAGTTAGTATTTATCTGGTGTGGTTCCGATCTCTCAACATTTGCTAATATCTTGTATATGTACTTCGTAATATCGATCAAGGGCTGAAAAAGTGCCAGTTACACTTGTTAGTGCTCCTATAATGAAAACCCTTTTAGCTCCCTAAAGCTAACCCCGAAAACGGTACGTTAACTTAAACTAAACAGTTAAAGCTGTCAGAGCTTACCCGGGTAAATAAAAGAGCTAACAGACAATAGACACAACTGAGCTAGCCTTAACAAGCTCTCGTTTTTCTTCAGACTACAGTACATTCTCTCTGAGAAATACAAAGGACTGTGTACTGCACGAAACTCCCTTAAAACGTAGCGAATGTTCATTCTTGATTTTAAGGTTTTAAAATGCGTTTGAAATGTTCTCCCTCTATCAACAGAAATAGTTGTTTTATCAGCAAGTGCTTAAATAAACAGAAATATTTTATGTAAAGACATTTATTTCATTTATGCAGCTCTCGTTGCAGATTTTTTATTTTATCTAAGTTTTTATCTAAAAGCTTTAAATGTCTATATAACAGTTATCATAATTTCATTTCTACCCATAGGTTTCGTATGTTTTGCCAGAGAATTTTTCCGAACACATCGTGCGAATATATTGCACGCATACTGGAAATGGAGAACATTCGATTGTTGTCTCTGAAGTCAAAGAAAATTTTAAGAATTGGTGCGACAACTTGGCAAAGGTATTATATGTGTTCAGAAGAGTTAATTTTAGAATAACCTAAAGCAATTTCCTGTATGTGTCTACCTAAAGCTGCTCAAAATGTAAAACATAACCATTTTGTGGGACATAAAACAGTAATACAAAGGTATACAATTGCTCTAATTATTTGTTTGCAGTAAGACGGCGAAACACCGCTTCCACTAATGGCGAAGATAAAATGGGGTTTTCTGCCGAGTGCATCAATCTGAATTCTTTTGAACATTAAACATATACATGTATAGGTTTTTACACGAGTTTTTGTTTCATACATGTGTGTGCTAGCTCACCTTAGCTTATTCTCGTTGTGATATTATTTACTTTTTAACTCCGTTGATCGTCGGTAATAATGGTTTCAGATCTAAGTTGATTTTGAAGCACTAAACATATCATATTCCATTGTACTAGATTTTTAGCTAGTGATGGTTAGGTATTAGTTACAGTTTCTTGTTCCATATCCTCATGAGTACTTCTTTTCAACATTGAAATATTCGTCCCAAAAATGAAAAGGTAAATTTCAAATATGTTTAACAGAAATGTTCCTATGTGCCCTTTTATGGAAAGATTCGTCTAACTACAATTTATATTTTAATAATATTATGTCTTAGTTAAGTTATATAGCATCATTTCTATCTTTTTCGTATGTTTAGATGTTTAGTGAAATATGAAATTGTATTATTAGTCTTTTTTCAGCTCTGCTGACAAGAGTTAAAAAAGTATTGTTTTTAAATAAGATTATTACCATGATGTGTATTTGCTTTTTGTATGTCCCCTTTTAAGGACTATATAAATCATTCCGCCCGTCCGTCTCTCGATCCTTATGTCTTGTAAACTTCGTATCCGGTCTTTAAATCTGTCATCATTAAAGGATTTTGATATTGCTTGTCACAAATGCTCGTCACATTACGACGACATATTGAGAGAAAAAAAGCGAATTTTTTAAGTCAAAGTCAAAAACTTTTCCAAATATTACAGCTTGTTTGTTCCTTTTCTTTCTGAAACTCTGAAAAGCATGACAGAATATAGAATGTCCGTTATAATGCGTTTCCGTTCTGCAAAACTGCCATTATAATGGGATTTAGATATCATTTGCAAGAAATGTTTATCAAAGTGAAACGACGTTTTGCAAACCAGACACGTGTTTTTAAGATCAATTTAGAAATCATTATCCAAATAATATAGATTATTGCAAGCTTGTATGTTCTTTGATGCTCTGTGATACATATAGATTTTGAAATTTGGCAAAAAAGTTACTGATATATAAGCAATGGGTCGCTGATCTCTTGTCCGTTGGTCTTGTCCTGCGAATAAAAAAGAATACTTCTAACCAATATGATCCTGTCCGCTTTTTAACTCAAAAGTACAATACAGGATTTGACTTGGTACAACTGTTCACTAGATTAATACTCTGTGTCATACGGCGTCCACCCGTCTCTTATTCAGTCGTCTGTACTGCCAAATGATATCAGATACTACACTGGTACATTGCATGATTTTGAATTTTCATCACCTTTAGGCAGTATATCGCAAACTGTGCGTTCGAACGCCTTTCTTTTCTGCTTGTGTTTGTCTGTACCCAGGTTTGTTTAATGTTATTTAAATAGCACTGCTTTAAGTTAAACACGTTTTTTAGACAATTTCCTTTGCCTCCGGGGATATTTGACTTTCCAGTGATAGTTCATATCTTTGATAATTTACACAAAGTCTGTGAGCCTAGCACTTGTGATACTTTTTTCGATATTTATTACATCATTTTTTATTGTTCCCTATTCTTATATCATTGCCTTTTTATTCCATTAGATGTTAGAAAGTATCTTATTGCTTTGAGAAAAATAAACATTAACAATGTTAACTTACCGTTTGATTTCTGTTTAAAATTTTATCTCTCGCCGTAGGCGGAGGTATATAGTTTTCATGTTATCTATCCGTCCGTCTTTCTGTGCCACCTAAATGGACTACGAAGGCCATTGTTTTTTGTCGGCGTGGCTGTATTAAAATCGACTTTGACCTACATTTGCAAGAAAAGAAATTGTTGGATTGAAGAAGCCAGTTTGGCATTGTTAAAAGTATTAATGCTATGAAACTTTAGGGCAGAATTCGTAATTGTTAATTTATTGTCTCTGAAAATAATGTAATAATAATAACATTGGTAGAGTCGTTAACTAAATATCAAAAGGTTGTAACTGTACAAGAATTTAGTTCATGGAATAAATATATTTTATCCTGTCAATTTTTTCATATCCGACCCGATAAAGGGGGGTCGTATAAATTTTGCTTTATACGGCACATGCTACGTCATCACTGGTGACGTCATGGACTACTTTTGTGTTTATAATCAGAATGAAGTGATTAAATGGTTGTTATTACAAACAGACTACTTGAGTAAAAATTAAATATTTCAATATCTAGATCTTATAATATAGCATGATCATTTAAGGAAAAAATATCGAAATTTTGGAACTATTTTTTGTGTAGATGTTCACCTGGCGGATAACCTTGACATTTGAAACACTTTAAAGATAGGTTTTCATTATCCTAGTAATTTATTGACCCGGCTCACCCGATAGATTCCTACGCCTTGCCAGATAAACTTTCTCATATTAAGACACTTACCTATTATTCTCTATATAAATATGACTGAAATTTAATTTATTTCACTGAAAAAAATATTGACACTTTGGCATTAAACTCAACATTTTTTGTTAAAGGCCAAAACTGTTATGGTCATAGGACATTCGATAACTAAACGCGTTAAATGTTACCTAATATTCGAACACTACATTCTTATGGGACATTATTTTGTACTGTATCTACGCCGATCATCTTTTAAAAACGTATTTCTTTTTAATTTTGTTGTACAGAGGCCGCATCCCTTAATTCTAATGAAACAGGATGAAGATTGTTGTTCACTTTAAGTTCTGTTTACTGTTATACGAACGGTACCTAAACCATAACTAGTTGCTCGTCCGTCTGTCCGTCCGTCCGTCCGGTCTCATATATAAGTCACTAAACGAGGGAATTCATTGAGACTCAACACAAGTATGTATCACCAGTAGGAGACGGTGCCGGCACAACGTTTATGCCGATCAGATTAGTAAAAGTTTTAGCTCTTTGATTATTTTTCTATACAATATATAAGGCATAAACTCTTATAAAAGGAAAGCGTAAACATGTCATCCAGACAGAAAAGTATCATCATCCGGGACGTTGCAAGCACAATGTGTGTTCTGGTCAAACCAGTTACTCCAGAATTATGGCTCTTTTATTAATTTTTAATACAATATAATTATGGCAAATACACTTACATAGCGAAAACTAACCATGTCAGTCAATAAAAATATGTTTCATCAGGATAGAATGCGTGTTCTGATCAGATCGCTAACAATAAAAAACATATTTTTGCTTTTCATAAAGCTTTTTCATTTCCTAGGAATATTCCTTGTATGAACTTCTATCAAAATAATCCAAACATTTCCATTCTCTCCAGAACTACGGTTTCTGTGGTAACTAAACTGTAAAAATTATGAAATCTTTAAGAAAAAATTCTTCTTAATATCAAAAACCATAAAACCTGCTGCAATGACATTTGGTATTTGGTATCTTCTTGTGGTTTTGTACAGAGGATATTGAAAATTATGAAATTTTCTCATAAAACAAGGCCGAGGACTTATATGATTTATTCTTCATGTGACTTAGTCTTTGGTCTTTCAGAAAGATTATTTAATTATGTCCCTGAGATCTGAATTGACCATGCTCTGAGATTCAATTTTTTATACAGTCAGTTATGTAAGAAAAACAGTAAAAAATATTCTGTCCAGAAGGGTTAGATAATGCTAAAATACTAAGCATGTGACATGTTATAGTGGCAATCTGCTATAGTGGATGGATTAAGATTATCTTATATAAAATATTTCATGACCCAGCTTACATTCTCATAATCAATACTCGTCTTTACAGCTTGGAGTGTTTCCAAAACAATTCTTTTATATTTAAGAGTTTATTTATAAACTCACACGTCCTAAAAGTAATGAACATTAAAAGTAATGGTCTTCGTCTGTCCATCCATCTATGATACTTTTGTCCGGAGCATAATTCCAACGCTATTGAAGACACTTTGCTTAAGATTACGGACATTGAGACAAAGTGTAGTGTACAAGGGATATAACTTACCTTTCCCAATTTGTAAACTAAAGTTTGTTTGTCTGGAGCGCAACTTGAAGTGGATAAGATAATTAATTCATATTGCATACAATAGTAGTATCTCAAGGGGGAGTGCAGTGCCGTAGACCATTCTGCATTCATTTTTAAATGATTTCCCTTTAAAATAACTGCAGTAATAGGGGTTTTGCTGGTATTTTACTCTACGACAGAGTACTAGTAGATTGGGTCGATGTGCTATTTGTAGGAAGTTTGGAACCATAACTTGTAATGGTTCATATTTTTTTTCTTCACTTTGTTTTTAAATTCCTTTTCCTGAAAATAACAGCATATTTATGAAAAGGATTTTGTAAATATTTCGCACATTGATAGAGAACATCTTGAGGTATTGCATTGTGCAAGTATTGTAACTCTTCCTTGCTCATTTAAATTATCTCCATTTACAAGGTTCTAGAATACTTGTCCATATCCTAAGTCAATACTATTAAAGAGGTTAAGTCTATTTTTACACAAAGATGGATAATTTTGACCATAAGTGCTCCGTGTGGGAACAATGGCAATAAATAGCAAATGAAATAAGACAGTTGAGTTTGTGTTATTGAGTTAACCAAACGTTAAAAGATAATTCCAAGTTGTGTTAGATGCATACTGGATAATCTCTTAAGGTGACAGTATCCTTTGGAAAGATTGAATCTGTTTTGTGACCTCTCTTGATGGACATTAATGTTCATTCTTTAAAAGAAAATACTAGCAAAATTAAACTCTGCGATACAAGTATTGAGGTTGAGACTACTATTAAGGGTAAAAAGAAACAGTATTGAAAACTCTAGATGAATAAAAACTGAAGAAAACAAAAGATCTTTTGGTGCCTTTAAGAAACAGTAATTTAAATACAGATGTCTCTTTTCAAAAAAAAAAGATACGCAACAACATAATGCGATGCTCTAGCAATAGTTGTTTTCATCTAATTAACGTGCGCAAACAAAATACAAGACACCGTGACTACTCCCATGCCATGAAATACAGGTAGCTAAAATTTATGTTGAGAAAAGCACTTCATTTCTTCAATATTTTTTCCATAAACATTTGATAAGAAACGTTTGTGAATAGATTTTTTTTTCATAATTATGTTATGTTTATTTATGTTTTTTCCCGTTTTATTACAAATACATATTTAGCCTCATATTCAGTTTTTACTATCAGACTGGAAAAAAAGCAAAAAGAGATGGAACCAAAGGTATTTTCATTTTTATAAACCATTGATTAAGTGAAGCCAGCTTTCAATTAAACTTGGCATATTGCCAAATGATGAACACATCGACGAGAGGCTGAATGCTTGTTATCTCGTTTTCCCAGACGCCAATTATAACAAAGGTAAACTTCATAATTTAACACAATAAAAACACATTTATATGCAGCATCAACTGCTTTTGGTGTGTTCACGAAAAAAAAACATTAATGACCCCAAAAGCTAAATAAGTCACTCGACATTTTAGGCAATGTTCCATGGCTCTTCTTTAGCGCAGTATTCGCGGGCCACACTGTGAATTCCAAAGACAGAACACAACTCTTCGTCAGTTTTAAGACAAACATTGATTCAAAATAAATCTGTGTCTACCCTTTTGGCAGTTTTCATGTTTTTATGTACCATTTACAAGCTGCACCCTGCTTTCTTTTAGAATCTTAGCTGACGCAAAGGTAAGATAACCAGCGCAAAAACGAAAGAAGAATCTCGTGTTTTCAGAAAATCCATCTATTATCTTTTAGTAGATTTGTACTTGATACCGATAAATATGTCAAAGAGTTAGATTCCGAAACAAAAATGATTGGATATGATCCAAATAACTAGATAGTTGTTATTCATGCAAAATTAGTTACCTGTGGAAATTTCTGCAATCGAAACAGTAAAGAAAATACCACAGTGCTTTTACTTTATTTATCAAGGTACAGCGTGTAGAGTGGTTACGTATGCTAAAAGAAAGAGAGAGAAAAGAAAAATACCGGATATGATTTTTATTGTAGTGTTATTCTTGTTTAGACAGATACGTTCAATGTCGTTTAAATATATGTTTTGTTTGCAGTGAGACGGTGACCTTTTAAACTTAGCGACCAATACGTCTTCGTAGTTTGTTCTTCAAATAGTCGACGCTCTGGAATATTGCTAGATATATGAAATTACGTCAATGTTTCGGAAGATAGTGCCAAAAACATTTCGTTATAAAATACACGTTCGGGCTTAGACAAGAGGTATTTACATGTGTTTAATTATTTTTATATTTTAAACAATTCATTAATGAAGTATATTTTCATTTTAAAGAGTACAATTAAGTATCTTAATTCTCTTCAACGCGCTTGAATTGCTTCTTCGTCTATATTAGGGTAGCCGTCAAAACAAAGTCGCTTTGTAAGTGTATCGATTATGTTGTGGTCTTGTTTTAGATGTCGGGTCTCAATCAATAAATCCAGGCACTAGATAAAATAAAAATGCTTAAAGTAAACATTTTTCTTAGCAAACAAATGATTATCCCGCGAATGCCTAGCGTCGACAAAATTCAAAATAGGCAAACAGTGCAGGCGCAGATTTGACGCCGCAATACTGTTTGCATTGGGGACTTTATTCCCTAAATGGAATGAAATTGAAAATATATACCAGAAAGTCTTTTAACTGAAAATGGACTCGTCCAACTATAAAGGCTGGCATAATTCATTGGGCATAAATGGGTTAAAAGTTAAAACTGTTTCAATAAACCGTAAAGGAAACAGAATATTACAAAAATTGTGGAATAAGAGAATACATGTTAAATTTATCAAGTATTATAGAAGTATTAAATGAAAATGTAGGGTTTAATATTTTCTTTGATTACAAAAATGATGAAAAACCATTTATCGAAATATTTCAAAGAATTGTTTTTCTACAGCCGTATAAAATATATTAGTCCCATTTTTAACCACCAGAGACTTTTTTCTTGATGGCTTTTCTTTATAACTGTTATTCAATATCTCGAATCATCTTTCCACCTTTTTTTATTTGTACAGATGTATTTATTCATAGATGTTTGAAAAAATGTGCATAAAAATATTTATCTTGCAAAATTGTCTCCTTTCAAAACAACATATAAATCGATGGGGGTAAACTTCTAGCATATTACACACGCTCTTCGAAAATCAGAAAATCAGAAAGTGAAGAATGTAACAATTAGCTGTTATACGACCTATAGAAAGTTTATAGAAACGAGCAAATAGGAGGTCGAAAAGATTTTCTAAGTCCGGATCTTATGATCTAAGCGTCACTTTTATTCCATTACATTCTTACGCATAACTTTATACATTATGTGTTCAAATATTGTCAAAATAATAAATTGAATCATAAGGGCAGCATTCAAACATCAATGTTTAAATCGAATTTCATTTTTCCAGAATAATATCGTTCAATACAGTCCTAGATCTTTCACACACCAACCATTTCACTAACTGAATGTTACATCAACTTAATGTTCATGAAGCAAAATGTCCGAGTTCTTCTAAGATAACTATGGCGAGAGAGTGGAGAAGAGACTTACTGAGAGAGAAAATTCGATTGTCGTGCACATATTATCTATTATCGTTTCGCACTACGTGACTAAACATAAGTACTAGTAGTGACGGTGTGTTAAAAGTAGCATGAAAAGAGTTAGTATTATAAACAGAAAATTGTTAAAACTACATTTCCTAATCTGAATAGAAATACTTGATCTAAAACAGTGTACAAAACCTAAAATGTCGTTTTGAAAAAATGAAAGAAGAGCTATTAAAACATTCTGAATCTTGCAAAGAAAACTCTGCTATAGTATCTAGAAATTATTATTCATGTTCCACTACATATTGCATAATTCCTCAGTTAACAGACATTGAGCTCAAATTATGTCGAAACAATTTACATTCCTCTATCTTTTTGAAGGGTATATGCATGTATTATAATAAAACAATAATAATGCTAGATATCCACAGGAGAATACTGTAAACCACGAAATGTATTCGAGTGTTTTAAGTTAATGACCTTAGCCTATGACCTTAAAGAAAACAGCCACGAAGAACAATTTTTCTTAAAAACGCGATTTTTTAAACAGAAAATGGCTAATACAAGCGGAGAAACATATTTTTTTTATTCATTAGACAAATAAGATTTGGAGTAATATAGTTTATATTGACGAACTTGCAATAGGTTACGTTTATGTAAAGACCTTATAGAATAAAACAGGCTTCTGACTGGACGAGTAATAAAAATGACTGGGCTAGTAATAAATGACTTAACGCAATGTAAAACTTATTTCTCCATAAATATATTTAAGAAACAATATTTGGAATCTCTGATTTTCTAAGGATTCGATTTCCATGTGATTTAGTTCTTTTGAATATTCAGGGAAACCTTGTCCAGTAATAGAAATATTTCATATTTTTATTGACGTCTTAATACGTATAATATGCAACAAGTGAAATCAATCATTATTGTGCTATCTATAATATTCTACTGTTATCTGAAAACCTGCAATGTAAATCCGTCTAGACGTAATCAATCGAACATACAAGAAATCTCTCTATTTTAAGTTTGCATGAATGATCTAGATTAGAGTGTGAAAAAGTCTTCTGTTAAAATACTGCAATTATAGTTAGATACTTTTCTGAACGAAAGAGAAAACTTTCTTCGTACATACACACAACTTGTTCTGATTTACAATCGTAATACATGACCCAAACTTATGACGATCTTTTTTTTTTGCATGTATAATCAAGTACTGTAGTTACAAGACAACAACTGAAATTAATTTCTGAACATTTCCTTAATCTCTCTCCTAAACTCGGGAGAAATTAAAACAAAAGTTAACAAGATAAGCGGATTGTTCTGCTGATGTATTTCTTGTAACACGAACGTTTAAACGTATGTTAACGTTTTAATGCTACATCTTGCATAGGAAATTAATATTTAAAATGTTCATCTGAGGTGAACTGATGGCACGTACGGGATACAATAATTACACCTTAGTTTTCGCGCTCACTGCCTGTTTTCCATTCAACAGTATGCTACTATTATACACTTTACTACTCTCCTGCGCATCGGTCGAATGTTTCACTGTGAAGCACATAGCTGCTGAGGGAGCGTAACACTATACCTGTTTCGATAACCGTCGCAATAGTCAGAAAGTAGAACACTGGTTTTCCAATAATTGATCCGTTCCGGAGATGTGCAATGCAAGGTAATACGTCCATTCAGTCAGAATCTATAGCGAAAACGTTCCGAAGCGATTCTAGGAACGCGGAATACGGATTGTTGTTAGTCATTCAAAATCCACTGCTTCGACTGTAGGAGGTGTGAATCACATGACAAGGAAATAGAAATAAAATGTGTTGATGAAAACAATTCTTCAGAATGACAGTCCAGTAAACGCAGCGGCGATGTATCGTTGATAGGGTGATCTGTAATTTTGGACTTACGAAATATAGCTAAGCGTGGATGTAGATCAATAATTCCGAAGGTCATTAAACATTGGGTTGGCTTGGAATACAGGTAAGTTTTAGTGTTCAGAATGACTTTGTGTTTCATCAGAGAAGAAATCATCAATAAATGTTGGGTTAGCTTGTCTTACCAAAGCTATTTATTATGAGCTTTGCGGTCGTTCAATCGTGGTGCGTCGTGTGACGAGAGAAAGAAATCAAAGCGACTCTCAAAATGTGAAAATCAGATTTACGAGGGTTGTCCCCGAAGTTTTATTTTTTTTATAAATAAAAAGTCGGTGACGTATAATAAGATTTATCTTTGAGGTGTTGTACAAGTCTTATCAAAATACAAAGAACTAGTTAAAAGTTAAAAAAAGGCAAAATAACATCGCTTAGTACCACTTAGCGCGGCATAACACCACATAACGTTACTTAAACGTCGCATTGAAATGTCACCCTATTTTTATCAATGTATTCACTGCCAGTGCAAATGCATTTCCTATGACGGGCAATTCATTTGTTGCATAGAGGTTTTTGATGCCGCATATTCTGATGAAATAGTGCGAACGGTGGATCGCTGGTCCTTAGGTAGCTTGTCTCTAACACCATACTAGAGTGACATTTTCATATTCGCAATTCGACAGCAATGTGTCTCGTCTTCGATAGATTTGCGACAGTCTTTAAAATTATATGTCAACTAAATACTATCGACCCACAACATTTCTTAACAATTCCGGCATCTTAAGTTTGTGTCAAAGGTTTCTCTGAAGCTTCACAGAACTGGATTGTGGCACGTAGCTTGACGTCGTTGTTTATAACTTACGTTCTGATAACACAGTTGCAAAGCTTTTCCTTTGATGTTCGATGGAAGTGATGTCATGATGTCGGATTTTAGTCAGACGTTATTTGATGCCGAATTCGTTAGTTTTAGCTATTTAGTTAAGCGTTTTATACAAACACATTCTATATAAACGACTCGTGCGCCGCATGTTGCTACTGGTTGCCACAGAAAAAAAATGATATGTGCACTGTTGGGCGACACATGGTCTTATATTTCAAAGGCAAAAGGAAAACTGGATTTTTCCAATATGTCTGGCAGAATTGTCTAACTGACCTCAACAAATATTCCTTAAACAAAGCGTTACTAGCTCGACCCAATGCCCTCCAAATTCTATTTTTTTCTCATAAACTTGCATCCGTAAGTCTGTCGTTAAACACTTGTATTAGAGCCATGCACTTGTGTATGAATTTATTTCATTTCTATTTTTCATGTAAATTCTACAAAAGATTTCTGACCTACAGCTAATTACTGCTTGCTGTCTACTAAGTCTATTCGCTATCATGCCACTCTCCCTACTTTTCCCCCAAGGACACATGACATTTGGTTGTTATAAAGGGTTAAAAAGGCTTCTAGAATATATAGAAAAAAAATCACATCATAATAATTTAGACATTGTGCTTATTGAATTAGTTATAATTTGATAAGATTGTTTGATTCATTAGGATAAATTGTCGGTGTCTGATGGCATTCATACAAAACTTAAGCTCTTATAAAAGTTTCACGACAAACGACCAGATCAGTAAGAGGCTGATCACTGGTTCAGTGGTAACGGGCTCGATTTGTAGCCCAAGGGTCGCGACTTTTGACTTCCAGTTCTTTCTTTTTTATAAAACATTTTTCTTTCGGACCAGACGTGAAAGCGAGGTCCCATGTATCAGTGCCATAAACTGAGAATGGAAAAGAACAAATCATGTCTCTTAAATGTGCTATCCGTAACTTGCACTTTTCCTCCCTCAAATAACTAAACTTTGCAAGGAGCATCGGTTATATGGACAGCCAGCTGAAAAGGTCGCATAAGACAGTAGACTGGACGGCTAATCCAGGGGTCGCAAATTCGATCCATCGCTCCTCCACCAACATAGCTTATTGTCTTTCGGATTAGACATAAAATCGTAGTCTAATATATCAGTGCTATAAACTTAACGTGAGAAAAAGATCAAGGCGTATCTTTGAAATGGAATTCTATCTGTTCCTTGGAATATCTATACAACGTTATATAACTCAGTTGTTCATGCGCGTCGGTCATGCTGGAAGCGGTTTGGACGATTAATAAACTCAGATATATAGACAAATAGCTGATAGATAATCAGCGTTTATTCAGATGTCCAAAAATACTTTTACAATTATGTACAACGGTGCTTTTGATAGCATTGTTATCAATTACAATGCATTTTTGGGGAATGAAGTTATTATACGGTTAGGCAGATCGTTCAAGAAATTGTCGAATAACGTTTTGTAAAAAAAGAGGTACAGCTTTACTCGAGAGATACCGTTTTTGGCAAACCGAAGAAATTAAAAGAATGCAGAGCCGGCCCGGCTACCTCAATTGGTAGAGCATCGGACTGTCAATATTTACGATCCCGGTTCAGTCCCCATCAGGGACGGCAAAATTTCTCTGTGATAATTGATCTCGGGTCATTTGTCCCTCACCTCCGAAGCAAGTGAGGAAGTAATCAGTCACTTGCGGAGGAATTGTTTTCAGTTATGGCATCTATAACCAGTATAACTTCTGTAACAGTATAAAGACAGTCGTGATTGATATTCGAATCTTAAAAAGCTCTGTCTTACAGTGAAATAATTTATTTATCTTACAGAGATATAACCTCTGTAACCATACTGGTTGGGTTAAAAAAATTAAAAGCATTCGTTTTATTGGGCCAATTTTGTGCCCTATCTCACAGCATGACTATTCATCTTTATTAAAAGCTAAATATCACTTTTTTACCTCTGACATAAATTTTTGAGCAGCGAGCTCTTATTACAATATCTTATCTCCCTAAGGCATATAATTGTTTCCTCATTGCCGAAGTACTGTCCATTTGTTGCAAAACTATCTTAAAGACCTAAAGTACTTCCAAGCACGAGCAAACTAGAACCCGTACAAGTCGAATTTCACGGTGTTTACCTTCTACATCTCGCAATATTTTTGACCTTTAAGCCACAGTTCTAAAGTACTTTCATGCGACAGTCAACCTTGCCTATGTATATAAAACTTCATAAAGCATGACAAAGATAAGGCCTGGAAAAAAACCTGACGGACAGACGGATGCACACACGTACGTACGCATACGTGCACTGACATACAAACACCTAACAGCCATTTTGCGACTGTGCAAGTCACACGACTTTCTACCATATATGGTTATTGTTAGGGATTTGAAATAAGAGGCATCTTAGAGGAGATAAGTTGGACTTGTGTCTTCAGAGATATGACGATTTAACGAAAGCAGCTGTCATTATTATTAGAGACAGGATTATCTTATTGTGTTTCAGTTGTGTTTCAATAAAGTTTGGTCCTTACAAAGTTACAAAGTATGCGATCCTGTTGCAATATGAACATTGATCTGTTCGGTAATATGGAGGAAATGCTAATATCTTGAAACTAAAAAAATAATAAAAAATAAAATAAAAAAAAAAAAAAAAAAAAAAAAACAATCTAAAAGTGATCGAAAGAAGGCCTATACATTTTTAAAACAGGGGGTTATCACAAGTATTTACATTTACCTTCTAACATTATTTTGCTCAATTAAAGTCCTTCAGTTTAATGCGTTCAATTTTATTGTGCAAGAACTAGAATTGATGTTTACTCAGATAACAATTCAGAAACCCTAGCTGCTTAATTGGAAAATGACACACATCCCCGCGCACATAAAAGACAAATAACATCAAAACATTTGTCACGTACTCTGTAAATTTATCTTAAGCTAAAATTATATTTCCCTTGCAGCAGTTGCATCTACATAGAGAAAATACCAGTCGAAAATCGTTTGTAGTACGATTCTACGTACGGCATTGATTTATCGCGTGATTTATCACGTACTCGCTCGTGAACAGTACAACCATATGCCACACGGCGAAGTAGATTTTATGCTAATGTTTATATTGTCTTTTTACACCGAATCATCTATGTAAACATGTGCGTCATTACGTGTGCTTTCGTCAGGTGCGAACAAAACAATGCCAGTAAAAGGTTGGACAATTTAATTTGTCGTGTTTCTTTTTTGGGGATACAGCATAGAATTGAAATTGAAATAAGTTTAGCTACAGAAATATAAATCATCAATTTTCTGCGTTGTAAAAGAAACGGAGTTGACAGTAAAAATGGTGTTTAGTTCTACTTGTTTATGAAGGTGAACTGAATTTTTTCTTTCCTATGGCTTTGTTTAAAACAACCATAGCGAATCTTAGCGGAATAGTTCGACATCTTATAAATTTTCATATTTGCCCTAAACCTGAAAGGCAAAGCAAAATCATTTTGAAATCCGTAAAACTGCATAATTATCATGGCAAAAAACATTTTATTTAAATGATAATAGCTTATTTATTGATTTTACAAACTTAAAAAAAGGAAGAATGCTATGATGCTTTCATTCCGCGTACCAAAATTTAGATGTGTCATCATGAATTTGACTTTAAAATGTGAACCTAGGAACGGAAAAAATACATTCAAGCCTTTAGTTCATTTTTAGAACCAGTGCGTTTGTCATTTGTCATGTATCTGTGTTTTCAAAGGCCCTACCAAATGAAGCAAAGCAGTCTCATGCTGGTGTTAACGTTAGCTTCACAATTGTGCAACGAACCACTTTAGCTTTTGTAAGTTTTATATTTTCTCTCTAACAGGTGCAAAGGAAAATCAGACAGTCAGACTTGGATAATTTGTGATTGAATTTTATATTTTTTAATTAAAAAAATATTTTTTGATGTATTGTTAATTTACACAATTTCTGAGCAGTCATTGTATTTTCCGCTTTGAACTTGGTTATCATGCTACTTGGTAATTTTGAATAAAGAATTTAATATATTTTTTTAAATGTAAGTTACTATCCAACAACTTGCTGCTAAATTGCTGTGATTTGCAAACGTTTCATCGGAGTTAGGGGTTAAATAACAACTCTTGGGTGAATTCATACAAAGAACTGACCTCATGAACATAAAACGTTTAAACGCAGAACCATTGCTAGACTTGCAAGTTTTATTAAAATTTAAGGTCAAAACCCTTTATAAGTTTTAGAAAATTCGAAGCCATGGTATTGAAACTTAAAGGAAGTTTTAAAGCAGCTCGTTCACAGTTGAACGGTAGAATTTAAAAAAACGTTGTTTTCTACTATCCATCGTTACTGTTGGCGAGGTCTTTGTTTTCTGACAAAAAAAAAATCAAGTGGCGTAGGTCACATTGCGCGGAAACATGCATTTTTTGTTAACGCCTACTTGGGGAATTCCAGTTAAATATAGAATACGGTATCCCCGAAGTAGGTGCTTGCTGTACCACGTGAAACGTTCCGCAACACTGCGTCTTCACCAATCTCAGCACAGGCATTCGTTTTACGGATGAATGTTCCGAACCGCTATATAACCAAAATGAAGGATGAAACTTCACAAGAATGAATCTAAGGGTCACTTTACCTTCAAACAGATTTTCCGTAATTTAAGCTGACAGATCCAATGTAACTCTTCTTGTCTCTGATAGTTGAAACTTTTTTCTAATTATAGCAATCAAAAACTCCATTTAAAGTAAAAACATTTTTTCCACCGCACCTCTGATTTCTCTCTAATGAATTTCATCGCTTGTTTACAAAACTCCTCGTGACACCATGACGCAATAAATAGAAATAAGATTTTAAAATATTGTTCAACAACATCAAACTAAACATTTGTAATCAAGTGTTAGATTTATTTTTAAAACAAACCAAGTCTTTAGTGGACTTTATATGTATTTATAACGGGATCCGTTGTAAATAAACTCGAATCAACTGACATACTTTCATTTTAAATATTATACTAGCGCTGTGTGGAGAAATGATTTTAATAATGTTTAAAGTGAAATGACCCTAAGATTATTTTCTTGTTGTTTTGTTATATAGTGGTTCGTGGTATTTATCCATGAAACGAAAATCTATGGTTTTTGGTCCAGTATTAAAAACGAATATAATATGAGCGCATGCTCGAAGAGTGAATGTGATAAATTATGTGATGGCAAACGCAAATAGAAGTTCTTAATATAGGTTTTACACCGTTCGTAACGCTATTACTTATGATGGAGAATTTTATTCACTTCATGAAAGGTTGCTTTGGGTAGCAGTGCGTCTATAGACGGGTGTTGATAGAAGTAATATACACAGATAGATAAAATCAAATTCTTAGACAATGACCCAACTGTGAACGAGATGCTTTACGGATGCCATGTTATTTTAGATAAGTTAAATGAATTCATATTGTGTTTTTAGGACGTAACTGCCAATGAAACCGCCACTGAACCACTAGGGCTAACTGCGTATGTGGTCTTAGGGAAAACACGTCTTTTTTATTGCACGAACCATACTCCAACATCCATCGGTCCTTGTCTTTAGATCCCCTGTGTTTATTTTCTTAGTTTATTTGCAGTTTGTACATGATTCTAGGATATTCTTAAAATCGTAGTCTAAAGACATGAATTCTTATAACACATATGGTATAAACACATATGTTGAAACCTGCTATGTTCCTATTTGTAAGCTAAATTCAATTCATTTCTCAACAAAACTATACATTTTACAGACAACTGCAAGCTCTTGAAAGAAGCAGCTGCCAAGAAAGTGATAGTTATGGATGCAGCAATTCAACAATGTCAGAGTAGAACTCAGGCAGCAAAATATATATTTAAGAAAAGGAAGGTATGAACTCTTTTTGCTATCAATTCTTATCACAGACAATCAAGTATTTTGTTCAAATGACCAGAAATACCTGGAAAAAAATCCAGTAAAAATCAGCTTTCTATAATTTTACTCTTTGCACTTAAAGGTATTTAATGATCCTGTCATCGGTCACATAGACTTACATCCAGTTTGTGTCCGAATAATAGACACACCACAGTTTCAACGACTGAGATATATCAAACAGCTTGACGCCTGCTACCTGGTTTACCCGGGTGCCAGTCATAACAGATTTGAACACTCTATAGGGTAAGTTTTTATAGTATAGTATATTCATACATTTCCAAATATTATCTTAATTTTAATGCCATCATATTTTAAGCCAAGAAATTGACGACAAGCTAGCGCGACACCAGACAAATAAGCAAAAGAGACCAGTTTTGGATTCTAAATCTTTATAAGCTTCTATGAATTTAATAGCTTTAAAACTATGGTGAGAATATGAAATTGATAAATTAAATAGCACTTCGACTATGAATCAAAACTATATTGTTTCTGAGAGCTGAAAATTGTATTAAGATAGTTAGAGCTAATTTTTATATTTCAATCGATGATTCAAAGAATAAACATGAAATGAATATATAGTTTTTACTACGATAGACATTTGACAAACAAACGTCTCGGTATATGCGTAAGTAAACTTTTTTCAAATAGTCCAATTTTCATTTAGAAAAAGACTCTTTGGATATCAGTACATAAATATGTATCCATCAAAATGATTGCAGAACATGCTATTTGGCTGGAAAGCTATTACGAAAAATATCGGAACGCCAACCTGATGAAGGGATTACAGAACGAGACATTCTGTGTGTCGAGATCGCTGGACTATGTCATGACCTTGGTAAGACATAATTAGGAAATTTAATGACGATTTGAAAGGGTGTCAGCCTCGTTTTCAGAAGTAATCCTAATAACATATAACTATCCTGTACTTTAACTAAGCGATACTTTGCAGTATCTCAGTGTATTCACACAAATATGCGGATTGTATTTTTATACCTGTTTCAAGATTCAGTTGAATGCCTTCTGTAGTTATATGAGATACTTTTGGTCAGAAAACTATTTTTGGTCAAACAAATATTTAATATCTTTCTTTAAAGGACAAGGACCATTTTCCCATGTCTTCGAAGAGAGGTTCATGCCAAGAATTGGGAAAGCATTTACGGTAATTCTAAAATTGTAATGAATTACAGCAAGCCGTAGAAATAGGTGCTACCTACTGATATGTTTAATATACACTAGAACATTAATGTTTCATTTAATAAAGCGTTTTCCAGTATGCTTAACAGATGCAGAAAAATACACTGATATAATTTACCGCAGTATCTCTTTCATCTTTTATAAAGTGTATTACAGAAAGATCATTGTTTCCATTCCTTTGCTAACCTATTACAGCTGAGGTGCACACAAAGTATTAATCAAATTTTGACATTTTTTTATGTGGTCTGTTACTAAGTAAAAGAAATTATCGAAAGAAATGTATTTCGCAAATTATCTACATACAGCATGAAGAAACAGCAAGAAAGATGTTTGAATACATATTGGAAGACAATGGCGGGGAATTGAAAAACGATATCCAAACCATAATAAGAAACTGTCGTATACCAGGTTTTGAGGCTTTGACAGAAAATGATTTTCTTTTTATCAAAGAAATGCTAGACAAACCTAAGGATATTAACAGGGAGGTAGACTATTTTTTATCCATTTTTATATAAAACTAAAAATCTGCTTTACATGTAGGTTTTGCGATATATGTACAGATACCTGCAAAGGATCTTTTTTCGTGGTAACGTATAAAACAATCAAAGGGATTGCAAAAGCTGTAATGCCACAGTCACAACGACAGTATCATGACGTTTTATCCATTTTATGTATTTGTCATTCCTACCCATGAAACCTTCCGAAAAGTTAATCACATGTTCACTACATGTATCGTATGTCAGGGAAAAATAAAGTTACGTTACGTTGTGCCTGAATCTAAAATGAACAATGCATTGAAGAACACTTTATCACATTCACTTCATAAAATCAGTATCTTCTTTTTTCATAAGGAGTGGCCTTACCTTGGAAGGGACGAATCGAAGAGTTTTATGTATGAGGTAATGTCTTCTACTCCTGGAGTCAAATCTGTTTTCAAACGATGTCAGTACGAAGACAGAACACTTACATTAAGAAATTAAATTGTTTTATTTGTATTATAATGTATTAGCTTCAAGAACTTTGAATAATTTGTTTAGGAAAGGGAGAATTGGTTGATTTTTTAATGGGAACCAATAAAGTTATCCAATAAAAGCAATCGGGATTTATCTTAAGACTTATTTTCCTGGTTGTACAAGATCGAAACACTGTCGCCCGTAGGTTAAATGCAAACCACGACCTATATACATAGAAAAAATAATTATCAACACCCTTAATTTTCTTCAAGATTGTTGCAAATAAAAGAAACGGAATTGATGTCGACAAATGGGACTATCTCGCCCGTGACAGTTACATGCTTGGTATAAAAGTCAATTTTGACCATAACAGATGTTTCATGACTGCAAGAGCCCTAAAAAGCAATGGAGTGCATGAACAAAGTGGAGCCACCGGAGGAAACGAGTCTAACGGATTTGCGGGTATTGCGCGTGAAAATGGTGTCGGTGTTGCAGACGTTAATAATCAAGAGCCTGTTGCGTATTCCCGGAAACAGATTTGCTACAGAGACAAAGTAACTTTCATATTTGCTCGTCATTAAAGCATTCGCTGAATTTTAAATTGAAGTAGCCTTCCTTACAATTAATTCAATTCTTATAAATTCGATAATATACTTTTGAAAGGCTTTCCACGGTTTGATTAAAATTAGTTCACTGTTGGACATGCAAGATAAAAATATGAATATTTTCTAACTTTAACCTCAGTATATACATTTTACTTTGGCATTAAAAAGTACTCGAGAAATAAAAGATTTAAAATGGAGCGTTGTCTTGATGAGAACAACATTTAATTATGTTTGCCGTGTCTGCTTCTAAATGAGTTTGCTGAGATATAAGATTTATAAGTAGAAAGAGTTTAAAGATTCATTATTTTGAAATTTGAAAACCTTTACATGTATATAAAGGCATCACTTTCCGAATTGGAACCATAAAATTTCTTATTCACTGCATTTCCATCAGGATGCACACGACTTGTACGATTTGTTCTACACAAGGATGACGTTACACAAGAAAGCTTATCAGCACAAGACCCACAGGATCATAGGCATGATGTAGGTTTCTTTTCATAAAGATGCTACGTTCAGCTGTTCCTATGTCTTTATGACAACCCTGATTGCGATATCCAAGTTTATTTGTCGGATATAAGATGTCACAGCATACTTGTGAGTTCGCATTTAGGAAAGGGAGATGTAATAAGGGACCTGTAAATACAAGTAGGGTACCGTATTTTACAAAAGTATTTGAAGAGAAGAAAAGCTGGGTTCTCGCAATAGCATCTTTGTATTGCAGTGCTTGGCAAATATTGCAGAGAAAATCTACACGTAAGGACAAATGCAAATGCACTGAATTCTTGACAACAAAATAAAATACTTGTTAAAGTACACAAGGCACCATATTTCACAGAAAAAATGATTGAAGAAAAGAAAAATACAATTTTCGCTATAGAATCCCTCTATTGCAATGCGCGTGCAAATAGGTGCCCGTTATTATTGTCGAATGCCAGTGAGTAAGGCTAAAATACGAGTATGAGAAAATCAAGGTGACTGAACGAAACTATGAAAAAAGGCTTTTACACTGAGGTAGGAATTCAACATAATCTACTGCAAGTATTGGGAAAAGTAGACATATAAGGCAAACATTTAAGCACATATATATTGTTCCTGTGGCAGAAATGATACGCAGATTAGCTTGAAAATCTATTTATTGTTATATATGTAACCTACTTAGATAGCGTTTGTAATTATTCTTGGATAGTTTCGATTGTCCGTTTGATCAACGTCTCGAAAAGAAGTTAATGATTATTGTAACATTCGCTGTGTATTCAGTCATACACTGACCATCGTAAGTAGTCTAGTCTGTGAACCGTCTAGTATTTTTGTGGAAAAGCTAGCCCGATGTGATCCCTGTGTATCACTTTTACGAGTATATATTACCACATAACCATAAATCAGCCCCAGTATATATGGTTTTTACATGTAATAAAAACTGATATCAAGACTTTTCTATCTTAAAGAAAAGTTATGCGGGTCCAGTTGCAGATGTTTCGAAAGATAAGTTCAGATAATACCACTTTCTATTTCAGGATTTGCGATGCCTTGATTGCAGCTAATGACGTTGTTAAATTTGTCGGAAAAGATGGTAGGAAATATAGGTAAATTCAATCCTGTCTACAAAATTGTCTTTTAAGAAAGGCTTTTGAATAAATTCACGTTTCTTTTAGCAATAAATATATTTTACAAAATAGTCATATAAGCATATAAACAGAATGTCAAACACTAAAAGCCATAGACCTTAAACACGCATTGCACTTATTGAAAATAATTATGTGTAACTAAAAAGGCCCTGATTTAAATGATAAATATATTTTACCTAGAATCTCTGATGCTGTAGACGACATGAAAGCCTACACAATGCTGACAGACGATATCTTCCACGTTATATTAAACGCACCAGCAAACGGTAACGTTGTTCTGTCTAGCGATATTTCAGACAATGGTGCCTGCAATATTGGTAGACTTTATGAACGTACATCTACCGTAATTGCCAATGACGAAACAGATGACGTATATGAAACACATAGTGCGGAGAAACTGAAGAGAGCAAAGAAAATACTGAACGACATTCTCAACAGGAAACTTTATAAATGTGTTGAACAAAGACAAATTAAGGTGTCTACTTTTTTCTAATATTGTCAATTTTTTTATATAAAAATAAATCAGGAAAAATCTAAAAATCAAGGAAAGTGGAAACTGTACTGCTGAAATATTACACTTAAATTATGTGTACCAATTCGTGAAGCTCGAGAGTTTTTGTGTTATTTCTTAACATAGTCTCCGGATTTTTTTCTCAAAGCTTTTATTTTTCTTTTTTTTCAATATATATGCAAGTCTTTACTTACTTGTGTCGTATAAATCTTGTATAAGAATGTTAGGTAAGAACGCCTTAGACCGTTTGGCCATTGCAACAACCGTTAAAAAGATTGTGCAAATAACCGAGATTTAAATGTCCAACTTACACCACATCGGTGACAGGCTTTAGATATAATATAAGTCCTCAGCAACCTACAAACGCGCTGACGTCAAAGAGGTCTTAAAAGTTTGCTACTGCATGCAAAAAAATCGCTCTAAGCGTTACCGAGCTACAGCCATTGCAAGTGAGTGCTCTATACAAAGCAAAGACCCACTTTCACGGTTAAGATGCCTCTATAATTGTTTGGATATAATAAGACCTCTGTGTGTGTGTGTGTGTGTGTGTGTGTGTGTGTTACAACAATATTAATAATGTAAAGATATGGCAGATGCATACACATATTATAAATAAAATTCTGCATTTACTTCAGCATGGGAAATTTGACGAGAAAACGTTTAAAGAGATTGTGAAAACACCTGAAATTCCGGTACCTGAACAATATTTCGACTACGATGTAAGTATGAAAGCATGTGATTCATGCTGTATATGTCTGTCAGATATATTCAGTTGATAAACTGATGAGGAATACGTCAAACTTGTCGAAAATATCAGTTGTTTTTGGTAAATATTAGAAGTAAAAACTTGTTTTTTTCCTAATGTATGTATTATAATTCAGGAAAGAGCGATATTTTAATTCGTTTTAGACTTTAGTGGCAATAACCTCTTAAATTAATGTTTTGCGAAATCTTTGTTAGTAAATATATATACCTGGAAATAAGTTAAGCACACCCGGCATTTTGCCTCAAATTTGACATGACCACAACTGAAATTTTAAATTTTTATTTGGGCAATGGTACGAACCACCTTCCGTACTAATCATGTGTATCTCCGATAGAGTGTCGCGCACTGAAAGCTCGTGTACTTCGCCATTTTGACAATATACTCGTGAATTGTTAAACTGCACTTTCAGTTAACACAAAGTACATGTTTGATTTTGTTCTAACATATTGCCATTATATTTTGACCTGTTGTCAACAAAATGGTTAGGAGAAGATTATCGGATGGCGATAGGTGGCATATAATAGGCATGATTAATGCTGGCATGTCTGTCGTCGGCTTGGCTTTAATCACTCTGTCATTAGCAGACTAGCTCAGAATTATCGGCATACGCATCACGTAAGGGACCGTCCAAGATCTGGACGGCCATATGTAACAACGGCACGCGAGGACCGACCGAAATCTTTTACGTCTCGTTAGGCGTTTTCTGTTTGCAACAAGAACCTTTCTAAAGCGAAACTGGTTGCCACACAGGCATTTTTCGTCACGTAGTCTGCGCAATCGGCTCAGATCTGCAGGTTTAAGGTCAAGAAGGTAATAAAAACGTCCCTTTTTAACACCTGTTCATTGCCGGAACCGCCTGACATGGTGCTTGGGAAGGCGTGGTTGGAACCTCAGGTCATGGAGAAAGATCCATTGATCAGATGAAAGCAGGTTCCTTCTACACGTCACAGACGGGCGTATTCGAGTGTGGAGGCAACGAAATACAGCCTACACACCATGAAACATTCTTTCTACGGTTCCCTTTGGTGGTGGATCAGTTATGATATGTTATATATCTCATGACAGTGCTTTCAAACACAACCAATTTTAAATTTCGGGGGTGTGCTTAACTTATTTCCAGGTGTATATTATACTTTTAAATATTTGACACTATGAGACAGGGGTATCTTGGAAAGAGACAAATGGTATGTTTTAAAAATAACATATTTACTTTTTTTAGTACATTTAATGACTTTCATTTTTTTTAAAAAAAAACGCAATATGTGCCCTGTATTTAAAGAATGCGCATGTTTTTATTTAATTATTCTTACTGCAATGATTACAACTTTTAATCCGTTCCCATTTTGGAAACAAAATGAAAAACTGAGGCACTGCAAGTTTCAATCCGCTTTCCCTATGTTCCATTAGATTACAAGAGATTTGCTGTGTTTCTTCGCGGCTTTCCCATTGTCCAGCCGTAAATTGTTACGCGTGAATGGTTACGCCATTAATAAAGTGAGAAGACTATTAAGATAAAAAAAGCGAATATTCTTGTACAAGTTTAAAAGTATAACAAGTTGTTTTACTCAAAGATGGCTTACAGGCGGAATTGGTTTTCATGTCATTTCTTTTCGGGCATCCTTTGTATGTAAACATTCTAAAAACAAACCATGAAAGTGCTTATGCTTTTATGCCTTTGACCATTAAGATAGGTTAGTCGAGCTGAGTATCTTTCCTATACTTAACTATCTTCTGTAAAGGTTGAGTTTTGATTGAAGTATTTTACCCCGAAAGTTAAAAAAATAACTTCCTGCGTCTCTTATTCATGTTTAAAGAAGACACCTGGAAGCCAGGTTCAACCTGCATTATAAGAACAACTTGCTGAATTATTTACGTTGGCTGCTCCCTGCGTCTCTTATTCATGTTTAAAGTAGACACCTGGAAGCCAAGTTCATTGTAACAATCCAAAACCAGGGCAAAGAGGCTGACACTGTTTCAATATAGAGACACCATTCGTCTTTTATTTTACAACAAAGTCTCAGAAATACTAAGCTGAAAATTGTTTGACTCAGGATATAATTGTTTTCACTTCCTGCATTTTGTAGTAGAATAAAAAATTGGATTTTCTTTCTCTCTATCCATTAAATCCCTCTGTCGAAATTTGAAAACAACTGGTTTAAATGATATGATTTCCTGTGATAGAGAAAACCTATCCATACAATTAATTATCATTTATTGTCATTTGTTTTTATGCAACCTAACCTTTTAATATTTTGTTGCTGTTGTTTTTATTTAGATAGTTAACTTGGACTACGGGATGGAAGATAGAGACCCGGTGGCAAAAGTAAGGTTTTACACCAAGGAAAACAATGACACGCCGATAAAATTAGAAAGAAGCCAGGTTTGCGAGTTTTCCTTGTTATTCTGCAATCAAAACAATGTGTGTCTGCTTACGTGCCGATTACTGTCACAATTTCGGTACAACTCGTTCTAAAGTCGTATGTCTTCTGCTTTGTTTTCATATTTCATGTAATAATTTAAGACACGTACGCTTAAAATAAGTGAGACGAATAGGGATTTAATAATGAAAACGTAATCGAACTGTAATAGTGACTACATAAAATTTGATGTAGTATGCATTTTCAAATATAGCATGTTATAATATCCTGCAGTATTACTTCTAAAAACTTGAACTTAACTATTACCATACGCAGCTTGAAATGAAATGTTACTTTGCATAAGGAGGTTAGAGACACACACACATATATATATATATATTGTTTAATCTTTAAACGTTTTATTCTCAACTCCTACTCTGGACATAATGATAGTGTAGATCTTTTTATGATTTGCTCTTGGTCCTGTGTTTTTACTTGCATAGTGGAGATTTTAGACATAAGTATTTCGTCGACTGTTCTGTCTGCAGTTATTACATAAATACAAGAACAAAAATTCATCAGCAATTTTGAAAATAAAATACAAGTTCTTGAATTCAAAGCTACAAGTTTTTCCATATTTTATACTGATAATTATTACCTTCGAACAAAATGAAGCTAGTATCATTTTTATTTACAGGTTTCTTATGTTCTCCCAGAGACATTTGCCGAACATACAGTGAGGATATATTGCAAAGAAACAATAGAAAATGGCCAAAATCCTAACCTAATTTCGAATATAAGAGACAAATTCAAGAGATGGTGTGAACGTTTGGAGCAGGTATGATTTCAAAGCTTGTAACTTACTCAGCGTAGCTGATATTTGATATATGCAGTATATGTTTATCGTAAATTACGGTGTCTACATCTGGAAGTATTAGAGATACCTGTTTGTTTAGACAGAAACAGTTTGATTTTTTGGTTGCAGGAAGCAGGCCAGCAGAACCTGGACAATACCCATTTGAAAATGTTATGTACATCAGAAACCAACTTCCCACAGGATATGGCACAGGAGTCAGACCAAGACCAATGTTCAGGGAATGAAAACCTTGAAAACAAAAAACTTGCAGAGCCAAATACTAATATCACGTATGAAGAAGATCAAATACATGGGGAATCTCTTGGTTTTGGCAGTGGTGTAGAGTTTCGTCCTGCGCTAGATGAAACACCTGACAGTTCATTTACTTAAATATAAGCAAGAAAACAACATAAGGCCTTAAAACAGCATTCGAATATTGGTTTTAGTAAAGCATAGTTTCTTTTCATGTTCTTCATATATATATAATATCTAACCATGCAGATGTAAAATACATTAAAATGGTGTTTTCCAATATTTCATAACGGTAAAATCTTTAAAGGGCTTAGCATTATTCTGTCTGAAATGAAAGAGAAAAGGGTTGTGTAACTTAATAAATTAATCGGTAAACCTTATTACTATATAGAAATACATGTATATGATAACCACTAGAGCTTTCTATATAATTACTTGGTCAGTTTTATCCTTCTCTATGTAGAATATACGCCAGATTTATTACTTCTGTTATACACTACATCATGTGTACTTCTCGACGGTGAAATTCAGTAATTACAAACAACTCAGAATCTACCAGTATCAAGTGCAATGTTGTTAATTTATTCTTTCAATTTTATGTTTTGTGAACTTATCTGTTATACGAGATTTGTGATTATTTTAGTGTGAAGAAAGTTTTTGTGTTTATTACCACTTGAGTTTATGCTCATACTGGGTTTTACCGTTTACCAATTTCAAAACAAATTTGCTGAAGTATGCCTTTGTGATTGACAACTAAAGGTAATTAAGCTTTTTACTCTTTGAAGAAAACTGGCTGCCTTTTAACGCGAAAGTTTTCTTTGCATCTGTAGCAATATTGGACTATTCTTCTTTGTAATATTTGTAATTTGTAATATTTCACAATTTGCATCAAGCACTGACAATTTTTAAGAAACATGTTCTCTTGGGGTTAGGCAAATATTCAGTATACTGTACATCTGGATACTTAGAAACATCTTCTCTTTAGAAATTAGTTGTCAAATTATGGCAATAGTCATGCGATGTACATTTACTTAATTCTGTCGAGTTATTTCTGTACTTGAAAACCATTTGAAACCCGAACTGTATAATTTTCCTATTTAAACTCAGTTTTGTTTAATAATTAAGATCTTGATTATATTATTCTTCTCAAAACTTTAATTCAAAGTCTATGTGATAGCATTTGTGATACTTTTTTGTGGAATTATTATGATCATTTTATTTTTCCTCATTTCTCTATTAATATTTATGTATACATCTTACCATTTTATGTTGTACTCTTTAATTGTTTAGTCACAATTAAACAGCATTATGGTTATGCTATTAATAGATTATATGATTGCTGTGTTAATTAAATAGTCACTTGATTGGATGCATCTGTTAGAGAAACTCATGTTTATTTGTGATGTGATTCACACTGGAATTCAAATTTTAGTATGAAAGTATTGTGTAATTCGAAATATGACAAGGATTACTAAATATTCCTTTTCGATAGAAAAGAAATAGAAATGGCTCGGTGAAGGCACAATAAATCTGTTTTATTCACACTATTCTTCATTTTATAAGGAGCATTCACCACATGGTTCATGTGTAACATTGCGATTCAGTTAGACTAGCAAGCTAAGTAATGAAATAGGTAATAAAAGACAAAATTATTCTAACCTCTAAAACACATTAAAATTATATTGGTGATCAAAAAAAAAGAAAAGTATCAGTGAACACTGATGTGTATCCTTGTACAAACAAACTTTTTTGCGAAAAATATTACTCCTGTTTAGAATGGGTAAAATGATTTATGACTGGTACAATCTGTTTGCCCATCAAAGAAAATAAAATGATACAAAAAAATGTAAACGGTAAATGAACACAATTAAGAAGTATCAAATCTAAAATTCCTAAAACTTTATGAATGTTATTAACCAAACAATAACAAATCATTATCAAGCCGTAGTAGCAATAACAAGAACTATTACAAAAATGGAAAGGTAGCGTGTGTCATACCAAATTCCCATCCACAAGGCCAATCCCTAGAACAAGCACATTTCACAGCTGAATTGCCTCTAGCGGCAAGTGATATCACAAGGAAGCATCACTCTTTCAAAATCAATTTCTGTCAAATACATATATCGCCACTCTATTATGCTCAACATTTACTAACTTGAAACAAATTGGTTCGTCCTGTACCCGATCTTCTCTATTCCTACATCACAGTCCATCCATGCATTTCAAGTGTTTAATGCTTTGAAGTAGAATAAACATTGAAAACATTATAATATAGTCTAGCTTCAGTGTAAATTCTCGAAATTGATTTATTCCTTTTAGGTTTATTAAAGGAGAGGGACAAAACGTCTTAGAGGTAAAATTCCTCTAAAAATGAACTTGCTGAAAATTATAAGTATATATTTTAACCATCTATAGGCTCTGTAGAAGGTTTACGAATTGGTAACACTTAAAACATTTCTTTCAGCTTTAACATCAGTTTTAGTTATGTTTTACTTCTTTTCTCATCTTTCGGACGGAAATATTTTGGTACTTGTCTTTAGAAAGACTAAAACTAAGGCTAAATATCAGATTGTGTTAAATTTCAGTTCTTAAAAAAATACCTCTGTTCTTATGGTCACGTCTTTATAAATCAGAAAGAAATCTGAAAACTGTTCAAAAGGAATAGACATATTCCGAGTTTCAATGAATTGCTTTGTTAGTTCAATTTTTTGCAATGTTGCAGGGAGGGATCAAACAATGACCTGATACAAGCAGTCGGGTTTTCTAAAATATGTAATACGGGAGAATGAACACGCACATTTTTTTACCATATCTTTTCATAATATTGTAATAAAAATGTCGAAAATGCAACTTAAAAGCTATCAAAGTGATTTAATTGATATTTCACACAATGACAGAGCACATGTAGTAGATGCGCCGTTTGTAGGACTGTTTTTTTTTTCTCCTCAAAATTTTGTTATTTTTTCGCATTTCTTAAAAATAATTCTTCGGAAAGTACCTTGAAAATACTTAACGGATTTTGTTAATATTCCATAGAATGAGAGAGCTTTAAGAGGAAACGCAACTTTGCCTTGCCCGATATTTTTGCTTACTTATCTCCCTTTTTATAAGGTTTTAGACTTCGTATAAACATTATTCAGAAGCAAATAACTACAGACGATAAACGGTACACACTGTTTAAGAAACAGCAAAAACAAAATGAAGCAAGATATATTCGATCACATAAGATAAGACTTACACAATCGATAAAATCAGCTTGTTGTGTAAAAATAATCGAATCAACAATCCTGTTTTTGTGTTCTCATAAAAGATTGTAGAAATTAGTTTTCCTGGTTTTATCCAAACCTCTGCTTCAAAATAAACACGAATATGGCATTCAAGAATACTATCATTAAAACTTTTTTATTTAGGAAATAGATTTTGTTTGAGTGATCTACCGTCAAATATAGCACGGTGTCGAGTTTAAATTCCATTCTAACACATATGTACAGTTGCAAGGGACACAATTATGTGCACTACTTATAATGCCATTTTTGCGGTTATTGTCCCTGTCAGGCTATTCCTTTTACCCCGCTATTCATTTCCCACGTGAAAATGAAAACAATGTCATTTTTATTTCTTCAGTTAAGGTTAAAAAATACATATTATTTTATCATAGATGAACATCAAAGAACTTAATTTATAGTCCATATCAATATTACACTTATAAAAATATTTTAAAACAATTATCGATTTCCAGTAACAAACAAGAACAGCCAAAAGAAATTTGCAGTGACGTCAGCGGACGCGCGCTTGTATTCATTGTGATTTAATGTATGTATCACGCCAAATTCCTTCTTTGTTAACTGTCGGCGAATTTGCTTGGAATAGGTCTTAAAATGTCGACCATTATATTATATAGTCATAGTATTACATTATTGTACATATATATTATCGTAGATTTTTCTACAAAGTTTTATTGATATGTCAAAAAAACATGGCTCATGAATCTTTGATGCTATTACTTATGTTAGACAGAAAATAGGAATTGAGATTTCAGCAACAGATCAAAGATGGTAATAAGAAAAAAATAAATAACACCATACCTTCTAGATCGGAAGAGGAAACAACTAATGGGTAGTGATGCAATCAAATTAACTCAATACAAAGTAAAGATGCTTGGTTCTTTGGAATGCTTGCAGCCTCTTCTGTGATACCTTTAATCACTTCGTTGTTAACTGGTAAAAAACGGGCAAAGATCTTCAAATTGAAGTTCAATGCAGACATACATACAAATTTGTAATATTACCGTCAGTGTTTAGGGCCTGGCCTCGGATTTCATTCGTAAATAAATCACTGTCTTACTTGACATTGAGAATTGTTGTTGCAGGGTTCCTATTTTCCCAATTTTATCCTCTTTCTTGTTTGCCCCCGTGTTGTGCCCCACTGATTTTAGCTCACTATAAAATCTCGTGCTTTGCGAGATTTAGAGCGGGACATTTGTACATTGGAGGAAAGGCTGTCTTGCCTTTGCTGAGGAAGGACTGAAATGTTATTTTGGATATGTTGGTTCCTTTCTCTAATCTTATTTCCATGCTGTCTTACTATTTTATTGGATTTTACATCGAGGTAAATGCAAGTTTGATTTATATTCCAGTTTAGTATTGTGTATTCTTCTTTTCGGTGTTTTCGATACAAGTTTAGAATTGTAATGTGGAATCGCGATTCAAGATGGCGTTCTCAAATGTGATTTTCTCTTTTCATGTAATTCAATTGCTCCATAACATGCATGAAGTTACTATTTTGTACATTCGCATTTAACAGCTTTGCACCAGCACAGACCACATGCGACAGTAAGAGTGACCTTGACGTTCCGGGTGTGTGTGTGTGTTTGGCTTGAGTTCTCACAGAACTGGTAAGTGGGACATTTCTTTGCCTTGATATTGTATATTTACTTGTTTCCATTGTTTGTAGTTGTTAATCATGTTTTAAGGCATTTTTTATGTTAAAGCAATGTAAGTGTAACTACTCGGACCAATGTGTTTTCTTCTAAGTATTAATCAACTTCACTTCTAAGAATTGATGTAAGAACGGGTTCGAACCTAAAAAAAACTAAGTTTAGTCCGTGAAGTGACTGGCAATCTTAATATTAAATGTATTGTGCTTTTATTGTTAGCCAGGTCTCTCATTCAAGTTACATCAGTTGTTATATATGTAAAACAGACTCTTAGATCTTTATTTCAGAGCCTAGGAAGCCACCCCTCCTGAAGTATTTTTGCTACAGTGTGTTCGCAACCTTGTTAGTTTTAATCTGGAAACATTTAACAGAATGAACCACGCCTCTCTTGTTATTGTTGTACATGTGCCACACAACATCTACAAAATTACATTGTGATAAACAGTTTAAAATTAAATCTTTATGTGTATTTGGCAGAAATATTTTGTCTTTTAATCCTTTAATAAAACTTAACGTATATTAATTTACATTATTCTATAGAGCCTTGAAGGCTTTGAGTTATGTCTATCAATATTTTGATTCATGTGGCCTGACGCCTCTTTGCATTAACGATTTAACCAAGTGTTTAATGCGGGTATTACTGTTAATTTTTCATAAAGCAATTGCAAGTTGGTGTAAAGTTGTACTATTTATCAAAATACTACAGATCAATAATCCAAGCAGAATGAACATTGTTAGCAGGTCAAGAGTGCAAGTTTACGGTTGATTGAACAAATTAAATAATAACAGTTTATTTCAACAATATTTGTTCCATAATTTTTAAGTTTAATAAGTTATATAATTCTATTATTTTAATCTAAATAAATAAATGGAATATTCTTAGCACGTCTGTTTTCGAAGTGCCATTACTTCATATATTCTATTCCTACTCGCATTAGCTCTTCATAAGTACAACCCACATAAATATCACAAGATACGTAACTGCATCCTCTTATTATCAGAATTATGCCCCCTTTTGATCTTAGAAAATTCCTTAAAATTCATTATAATTTGTAGTATCTTTGTTATTACTGAACGTTTTTATGTTTCCTTTGTCTGAGACAAATTGTTTGTGTCCTGTCCATCTGTCTGTCTGTTTGTTTGGCTGTCTGTCTGTCACACTTTGTTTCCGTTTAATAACTTCAGTACTGTTGGATCCATAGCCTTTAAATTTCATAAGATGATTGCCTTTTCTGAGTAGGAAGCACGTTGTTTTGGGGGTCAAAAGGTCAAAGGTCAAGGTCACAGTGAGCTTAAATATGGAGACCGTTTCCATTTTATAACTGGAATACTAATAGACTTAATGTGGTAAAACTGCATGGATGATTGCCCTAATTGAGTAAAATACTCCTAAAATTTTGGGGTCAGTAGGTCTAGTGTAAAGGTCACAGTGGCCTTGAATTTGAACTATGTTTCCCCTGAATAACTTGAATTTCATTTGACTCACATCCTTCACGTTTCTTTGGACGGTTTCCCTTATTAAGTAGATGAAACCTATTGTTTTGAGGTCATTTGGTCAAATGTTTACTACAGCTGAGACAGCCGAACGTTGGCACCCGCAGGCGGTGCTCTTTTTTATATTAACACGCTTCGTAGCAAAATGGTACAGCTTTATTTATAAAATAAATTATGATTATTAGTATTTTATCCCATTTTAATATAAAATTTGAATAAATCCTTCGTTTCCTTTAACCTTTTTCAAATCCATTAAAACATGCCTTGATTGTTCGTATTTAATATAATTATATTTTGGTTGTCTCTATTTATCAGTTTATCAAGCTGTTCTAAGGCTTTGTTTCAATTCTCAATTGTTGACGTTTCGTATTTAACTTAACCTGTTACTCTGATTTCATCAGAAAATTGCTAAAAACAAAAGCTTTAGATGACAGACAGTTTGTGTTTATTGACAGTATGCACATATTAGAGAAACAGGCACATAAAGATAATGGTGTTGGAAGCATATCGGGGTGAAAGTGTCATTTGGAAGAAAATAAAGTTCTGTCAAAAAACAATGTCTTGTTTTGTTTCATATACATGGTAAAGGAACCATCTTTATACCCAAGCAGATCGGCTTGGTCTCACAGCTACACCGTTTACAGAAAGATCAATACCATATGTTTACCTTAGATTTATCAATACCATCTGTTTACTTTAAATTGATCAATATTAGCTGTCTACCTTGTCAGCACTGAGGTAACCGAGCACAGAACGAAAGTAGAATTTCGTTTTTTCCGTAAACTTATTTGTTTTTTTTCTTAGAACTGAGAGTTATCAGATAGTCAGATTTTAGAATAAAAATGATTGGAAATAATCGAAGGAACCGGCGTTTTTCTTGTAAAATGAATCTGTGGAAAAGTCTGCAATCAAAGCTGTAGAGAAAAACATACTCCTCTTCATTGTTTATCAGCAAACACTTTTATTACTTTATTTGTATTGAGCCATATTAGTTTATCTAAACGTCGCGTGAACTGTTCTTTCTGATGGTTAACGCTCTTGAATATTGCTAGATACATGAACTATGTCAATATTTCAGAAGATTGTGCCAAAAACATATCGCTATAAAATAAGCGTTCATGCTTAGAAAAGAGTTCTTAACTTATGCTTAAATATTTGAATATTTTAATCAATTTAGGTATGGAGTTATTTCTAAATTTTTTCTATTTTGTATCTTAAGCATAAAGACCGACTGTCTCCAAACGTGAATGAATTGTGTCTTCGTTAATATAAGGGTAACCGCATAAAAAAGCTACTGAGGTGTATCTCTTACACTAGTGTCTCGTATTAGATGTTTGGTCCAAATCAGCGTAACAAGGCAATATACAAGTAAACAATGCTAAAAGTAAACAAGAGGACCATGATGGCCCTTAATCGCTCACTTGAGTCCCATTGCCAAGTATTGTTATTATTTGTTATTGGTGTTCGCTGTTTGCAAGTCTGAAAAAGTTTGGAATAAGTTTGAAGACTCTGGGTGTAACGGTACTCAAATTTTTTAGCAGAAATAGTTTTACTCTACAGGTCCCAGTGAACTTGACCTTTGACCTACAGACCCCAAAAACAATAGGGTTCTTCTAATATAATTACCCTATGAAATTTGAAGGTTCTGGGTGTAATGGTACTCCAGTTACTGAGCAGAAATAATTTTCACTCTTCAGGTCCCTGTGACCTTGACTTTTGACCTACTGACCCCAAAAATAATAGGGTTCTTTAACTGAAAAAAAACTGAAAAAAACTGAAAAAAGACAATCATCCTATGAAGTTTGAAGGCTCTGGGTGAAATAGTACTTCAGTTACTGAGCAGAAACAGTGTTCACTCTAGATGTCCCTGTGAACTTAACCTTTGACCTATGGACACTAAAACAAAAGGGTTCTTCTAATACAATTATCCTTTAAAGTTTGAAGGCTCTGGGTGTAATGGTACTACAGTTACTCTGCAGAAATACTTTTCACTCTACAGGTCCCTGTGACCTTTCACATACTATCCCCAAAAACAATACGGTTCTTCCTTTTTGTAAAGGCAATCATCTTATGAAGTTTGAAGGCTTTGGGTGAAATGGAACTCCTGTTATTGAGTCAAAACGGTTTTCACTCTAGAGGTCCCTCTGACCTTGACCTTTGAACTAATTACCCAAAAAACAAAAGGATATTTTTTACTCAATAACGGCAATAACCCTGTGAAGTTTGAAGGCTTTGGGTCAACTGGTACTCAAATTATTGAAAGGAAATTAAGTGTGACAGACAAACAGACACCCATGGACAGGATAAAAACAATATGTCTCCATCAGAAGGGCGGATTTAGTGGGAGACAAAACAAGTAATATTTTGTCTATATACTATATAAGTCCTTGTGTAAAATCAAATAACCCTCCCCCCTCCCACCTCCAAGGGTAGGGCCAGTTTTGACCCCAGGGTCATGATTTGAATAAACCTGGTAAAGGTTCACTAGACAATACCACACACCTAATATCTAAACTCTAGGAGTTGTGGTTTCTGACAAGAAGATTTTTAAAGTTTTTTCCTATATAACTCTATGTAAAACATGTGACCCTTGAGGCGGAGCCTTTTTTGACCCAGGGGCTATGATTTGAACAAACTTGGTAGAGGTCTAATAGACAATGCTGTACACCAAATAGCTTAACTCTAAGCCTTGTGTTTTCTGACAAGAAGATTTTTAAGTTTTTCCTATATAACTCTATGTAAAACATGTGACCACTTGGGCGGGGCCATTTTTGACCCAAGGGCCATGATTTGAACAAACTTGGTAGAGGTCCTCTAAACAATGCTACATACAAAATATCTGAGCTTTATGCCTTTTGGTTTCTGATGTGAAGATTTTTACACTTTTTCCTATATAACTCTATGTAAACAAGTGACCCCTGGGGCAGGGCCTATTTTGACCCAGTGACTACTATTTGAAAAAACTTAGTAGAGGTCCACTAGAAAATGCTACACACCAAATATCTAAACTCTAGGCCTTGCAGTTTCTGACAAGAAGATTTTTTAAAGTTTTTCCTATATTACTCTGTGTAAAATATACTGACCCCTGGGGTGGGGCCAGTTTTGACCCCAGGATCTTAATTTGAACAAACTTGGTAGAGGTCTACTAGATGATGCTTCATACCAAATATCTAAGCTCCAGGCCTTGAGGTTTCGGAGAAGAAGATTTTTAAAGATCCAACTTATAAAATCTATTTTTAGCTCCACTGAACCAGAAATGCAATGAACCAGAACCATTTGAACAATCTTGGTAGAGCTTTATGCAAGGAACATCCCAAGTTTAATTAAATTTGGCAGATTGGTTTCAGAGGAGATGTCGTTTAAATGAAAAGTTGACGACGGACGGACGGACTGACGGACGGACGACGACGGACGGACGACGGACAAAGACCGATCAGAAAAGCTCAGCCTGAGCACTTTGTGCTCAGGGGAGCTAAAATGAATATAAAATATTTCATTTAACTATAGAATGCGTTATGCACAAACCTCCGGATAAAAAAGAATGGTACATGTATAAGAAAAACTGAGGAGTAAATGAATACATGCTCAATTTATAAAGCTGTAATTTAAATGATTTTAAATTTAAATACATTTTTATCTACTCCATAACAATTAGGGAAATACATTTCCTTTCTGGGAGTTAGGTACAATCCTATCTACCAGTGTCTATTTCTTTCCAGGTAATCTGGTACTTAAACAGTTTATAATAATGTAAAGACGGAAGTAGAGTAAGATATTTATTTTAAGTGCTAAAGTTATCTTTATAACTTGTCCATTATTATTAACTTAAGAAACACTATACAGAATACCCATAACGTTGTCGTACGAACAGAATTAAGTAAATGTTAAACTTCTTTTAGTCCTTAGAACGCATTATGATTTTCCTTTGTAGTTATCATAGGAGTTTTGTATTTATACGAAATAATTACCTATTTCAAAATGATACCAACCTTAATTTAAATACTCAATTGTTACCGGATATCTACCTTATTATACAAAGGTGTATTTTTCTTAGCTTTTGTTATATTTCGTAAAAGTTTACGTACTTGAACAATAATATCAAGGTCTTTTGTAAGCCGATGCATCCGACCTTTACTTTCAGATCGGCAAGATCGATTGGATTTAGCGTTAACTCAAAAAGTAGCATTGAGTTATTTGATCAAGTAAAAGCTCAATGTAAGAGTAATAGTTTAGGCCAAGTGTTTGCAATCAGAGGGGGTTACTAGTTCTATGTCTATGCCAGCTTTGGTTTTCATATAAGCATGGAGGTCGTTCAAAAACAGGGGAAGCACGTGTGAGATACATTTCCATCTTGTCTCAAAACATTCATTATGTGAGATTATTGTGTGTGATTATGTGTGATTATTATATTTTGTTACATTTTATAAATTACAGTAAAAACTGCGAATTTGTATTTATTTGATAAGATATATCCTAGAGACTAAAAATCTATAAATTCACACAATATATTGGAACCTTTTATTTATATTTCAATTAGTGGGTGGAGCGTAAATATATGGTCAGTCCAGGTATATCTTTCTCTAAATGATTTAATGTTTAAGAAATTGGCAGAGTATGTAGAATCACCTTTATTTTTAAGTATAGGAGTAACAATTCTTTCTAACCATACATTAGGAACGAAATCACTGTCAAGAACGCAGTTTATTAGCTTAGTGTCTACCGCGAGTACTGAATTGTTCGTATATTTGATACATTTATTGCTTTTTTCTGCTGTTAACTTGTTGTTAGTTTGTTTTGTTTTGTTATAAATTTCATTATCTTCTTTTTATTCATAGGGTCATTAAGATAATCATTACTATTTGTGATTGTGGTTTGAATATTTATGATGTATAAATGGTCATTTTCTATGTTATCAAAATATCTAAAATCTCGTTTTGACGATTATTTTGCAGTTAAGCTCTGAGTAAAATATTTGTTTCTTGTAAGACTTACATGTGCTAGTATATTTCAATTTTCAATTTTCAATATTCAGGAAAATGATAACGACGAATTACTGCGTTATGGAACGACGAATTATTGCGTTATGGGAACTATTTAAGTTATGACACGACCTTGGTCTGCACTTCGTGACTGACGGAGTGCAATATTTACTGAATTAGTTATGGATACTGTTAATTCTGATGTGTTTCCGTGATACAAAATAAGTCAGTAATACAGTTTTAAGCATTCTTCACAATCGAGAATTTCTACGAGTTTATGTATAAACATTTTCTGTATGCATTAACGACGGCCAACTTAACTCACTGGAAGTAAACCTTTTAATCACAATGAAACATAGTGAGTGTTTGTTCAGTGCAAACTGCTTTTCTGAAATTTCATAGTCAGTTTGACCACTAATATAACTTCAATAGCTGTCCTAAAGTACACCAAATAGAAATCAACAAATATTTAAACCATGACGATTAAATGTGTTTATGTCATGTCTTATTTTTCTTTGTTATGTCAGTCCGCCTATCAGCTTAACTGCTTGTTTGTCCGTCTGACTGACCTATTTTCTGCCTCCCAAACAAATATATGATGCTCTCAAAATAGAATAGAATCATAAAATGTATACTGCCAATTTTGAACGAACTCGTTTGGTTTAGATTATAGTAAACGTTACACTTAAAATAGTGTCAACAACAACTACAAATACACACGCACGCACGCACTAATAATAATGTAATATAGATGTAATACGGCACCCTTACTCATTTGCCTATTAGTTCGCATTTATGGAAACGTGTTAGGGTGCCAACTTCGTAATGTTCAAATCTAGCTCTTGGCAAGTTATAATAGAAATAAATGATATTCATAATTTAAACAATAATGAACAGTTTAAGTACAGGTAATATGTAGGAGACACTTAAAGTCATTCATTTTCTTGTAATAGCTACTTCAGGTGTTCCTAGTGTAGGATAACAACCCACACTCAATACAATTTATTCTCATCAAGGTATTCACAGTCAATACAATATATCAGCTTGGGGATCTTCACGAAACAATGAATCAGATTGTGACTCGTATTATATTTTTTATTTAATAGCACATAAAGCTCCAGATACGTGTACTCAATATTAATTTACAATTTGAATACTTTAATTGTTCCGGAACAGTATTCCTAAGGATTCTCCTAATCCATGGGCATAATTTTCTAGATAGCTTGAATCGACATCGTGCGTAACGCCTGACGGACAATTCATTATAGACTATTATTATTCATTATACCCGTTTACATAGTAATAATGCAATAACAATAACATTTATACAGTCGAAAATTACGTTTAAACCATGAAAAATTATACAAAATGGAATAAATATTTAATAAATATGACTAATATTTAATTTATTTCATTGAAAATGACATTGACACTGAAACTGAACATTTTTTTGTTTATAGCCTAAACTGATATTGAAATAGGATATTCGGTTACTACGCATGTTCAATATTTGCAAATGTACGAAAACTATACACTTATACGGTGTTGATTTTGTACTGTATATACGCCAATCACCATATTTGAAGACATTTTTGAATATGATATTATGTAAAACTATGTCGTAAGGCCCTCCGTACACTTTCATCAAGCAGATTTGCCGTACTTACGTTATTATTATGACTTAAACAGATGCTAATAAACGCAAATATTTCACGCAAATTGAGCTGAACCTCCCCTCTCGTCCCCCCGCCCCTCCCTACCTGATAACATTAATCATTAGATGTAGGTCACTCTAGCAGCCATTTGCCTTTGTACATGTTGCAAAATATTAAGAACTGGAATCTGTTTAGACGAAATATATTTTTCTATGTTTACATTTTCTTTTTTACTTAAAACATAAAACATAAAATATCACAAAAAAGTGATTGAGGCAAAAGGTAACGCGATACTATCCGTTTAGATAAACGTCGCAATTGTTAGAAAGTAGAACAGCGGAACAGCGGATTTCCAATAATCGATTGTGCACTATATTAAAGTGATTTGGAATGCAGAGTATTACGACGAGTGTTCAGCGAAACCGATCGGTACGGTATTCTTGGAACGCAGACTGTGAAACGTGCTTATCCATTCAAAATCCAATTGTTGATAAAACTGCATTATTAGACTTACTGGCGTGTGCCTTTTATCTTGTGATAGTACAAAAATCATCATGTAAACGTAAAGGCTTATATATTGTTGATACTGTGGACTGTTGGATAATTACTGTCAACCTGAATATGCCTAAGACCCCATGTAAATTAATAATTCCGAAGGTCATCTTAATGCCGCGTTAGACTGGAGAACAGGTACGATTTTATGTTCAGTATGTGTTTCAGCAGAAAAATCATCAGTTAAGTTTGATGTAGCATCAGTTGCTCATGGTGAGCTTGTTGTCGGTCGGTCGTTGTGCGTAGAGATCATATTAGTAGAAGTGTTTATGGACTTTTTTCAACATTCAATTAATTTGTCAGTTTAAGGAATAAACTATCTAATGTCAAAATATAGAAATATGTTACACTTTTACCAAGAGATTCATTAGATGACAAATTATAACATCAAACGTATCCGGACTTAATATGTCTATCAACAGATGGAAACATTTCAAAATATCTGTATTTCTAAGTCTATCGATTAACTACAACAATAAATTGCGCACATTTTCAGTAATGAAAATATAATGCCTGCTGACAATAAAACTCAAAAAGTATACAAAAAGTGGAAGCAAATAAAATGTGATTACAAATATGATACTCATATACCCAACCTGCTTTATGATAAGGGAAAGAAAGCAAAGCGACTCTCGAAAAATGGAAATCGGACTTCAAACAGGCTTCAATTCATTTAAATCTACTTTTGTCCTTAACATCTAAAATATAAGAGATATACAACAATGTTTTAAAATAGATCACTGAAATCGTTGATACCCGATTATATTTATTTAACAGGATTAAATGCATTTTAACATTCGAAATTAAGAAGATGTTTTAAACCAAAAACAAGCTAAAAACGTCTAAAACGTTCAGATTATTTTTTTGTCGTATAAGAATTGACTAAAATACCTCAATCACGATTGTTTAAATAATGCATTATCTGCTAGACCCCCTTAACCTCTGTTTTCAAATGTGTTTCATAAAATTGTGCCAGTAAGGTCTTTTTACTATTCTAGTATAGAACAAGCTTTGTTTCTTTTTTATTTTTCATGTAAATTTGACATGACTTTTTTGGCCGACAACTCATTATGGCTTGATGTCTACTCAGTATATTCGTTCTCCGTTCTCCTTTCACTAAAGAAACATGACGTTTGATTACATTTTTGGGTTCACAAAGCTTCTTTGACGTAGCTAGAAGATAAAATCTCATCTCATGTTTTGCCACCCAAAACATTCTATCACAGTTTTGCACTGCTTTACCATTACAATATTCTTAACTGCATGATTTAGATCTTTTGGTCATAGGAGTAAAATTTCGGTTTCATACGAGATTAATAGAGAACTTAATATATCTAATCGATGAAACGTATTTAAAGATTGTAAAACTGTATATAATAAAGGTTTTATGATAAAGGGGTGGATCAGAAGAAGTGGATCAGGTATCCAGCAGTTCCACGTTAGTACTTGTCAGGGACGCTCATCCAGTTGAAATACACTCGGTGACACCTGATATAGAAAATCTGTCGACTTGAAATGAGTGCATTTTCAGAATTGCTGAAGGACGACCGGGCCAAACCGGCCGTCGAAAGTCAACTATCATAGAAGATGTTAACCAACGGGCGTTTATATTTTGTTCTTTAAACGGCCTTAATATCAAACAATGTTTGTATAACATATTCGGGCGGAACGCTGGTAGCAGCCGAATTTATAAGCTAAGATTAAAACAGGTATATATTTTCGACAATCCTAATGACTATTGAAGGGTCAACATCATATATTTTACTACAGCGGATTAAGGTTATATACTGTTTTGTGGTCAGAATATCAATCAACAGTCTTTGTTCATTGTACTGCTTTCCCAGTGATTTTTAAAGTTTATAGTAGTTAAGCTAATCCGTAAGGGCCGGTGGATCAACGGTCAAGCGGTAATGGGGTGGCCTTGTTACAAATTGTCCTGAGTTCCCGGTCATTATATATTGTTTTCCAAATAAGACGTCAAACCAAGGTCTTACAGAGACAGACAGACAGACAGACAGAGACAATTTGTGTGGATAGTCACGTTACCGTTCATTTGGGTATGGCAAAGGAGAATTATAAGGTTAGAGATCTTCCGAGAAAATGTAGCTGAGAAATTTGAAAAAAAGTGGTAGAGCAAATGATCAGGCGTTTCTCACGAAATAAAAGTAAAAATTGACCGACGAAATACTGGTACTTGCGAGGTCTAAACTAGTAAACCCTGTGTATAATGTTAACCTGTTTCTTTTTGATAAATTAGTCCCTGTTGCTGTGTTTTGTGTTGTGTGGGCTATATCACTGCCGGGCATATTGAAAAGGGGAAGAAAAAACTTGTTACTTAAAAGAATCTTGTTCACTTTACTTATCAGTGACCCTTAAGCAAAACCCTTTTTTTGGCCTGCCATATTTCAATTTAAATTCTCTCTAAGCATGGCAAAGTTATCACTATGGCAAGTCAAATTTTACGTATATTTTACCTTTAATGGCTTCTGAGCAATAGTTCTCCTGTTCTGTCATGCGACACATGCCTGTGTATATAAAATCAATTCATGGACCCACAGCATGACCCAATTGATTTTGTCCTCAAACTTTACCATCTCCTCCTTTATTTTATACTTGTTCGTGTGAAAATATCACGGTTTGTACTTCTTTGTTAAATCATGCCACCGTGCCTGTTAGGGTTTAATCAATTAAACATGACAAAACATGACAAAAATCTGACTGTCTGAAGGCAGTATACACACATACACGGGCACTAACTTACCTTTTGGCATTTATGGGAAGCTCCCGAAACCGGGCTTGACGAAAATGAGATATTCGTAAAGAATTTGAAATGAGAGGTATACTCGAAAAGATCAGTTGAAATTGTGACACAAAGATAGATTATTATAGGTAGCTTTGATAAAAATAAGTCGTGTTCAATCGAGTTTGTTTAAACAAACTACACCTACTTAAGCAATCTGTGTAATTAATCTTGTTTTTAGCAGCTCTCTATATGTTTACATTTAATATTGTAAAGTTTTATGTAGGTTCGACCCTTGCAAAATATTCGATCCAGTTACAACATGTGCATAGTTATTTTTGGTCATAGATGAGAAGAAAAAATGATAAATTCTGTGATAAAAGAAGTTTATTTTCTTGGAATTTAATACGAACAAAAGTTATGAATGTTATGTTAAGGTAATAACAAAAAGTAAAAGAAGATCTGTAAATGGTAAAATTTAGTAGTAATATAAATATATCCAAGTCATGCAGTTTTAATGCATTCTTTAATTTCATTTGTAAAAAGAAATATGTATATGTTTTCCGATAATAATATAGAAACCTAACTAAGTTGAAAACAGACGGATATCTGAACCACCAGGCGGGTTTATTTTCAACAAAAGGTCTTTTGCGCATTAACCACTTTTATCTACATTAGAAATTATATTTCCCTTGAAGCTTATGCTTCTGGAAAGGTGCACCTCGCTTTAAAGCGACTGGCTCACATAATGAAGCCAATATTTTTTCTTTGAAATTTAAGAGAAGTTAATATACTATTGGAAAAAAAACAACATAATATTATGCTTCTAAACACCATCAAAACTGAACAAAAAATTATTCAAACAGGATTCGAACCCATGCCCCCTCTGTCAGTAAAGTATAGAACGACCATGTTCAGCACTGAACTGCAGAGACTAGTTATCAGAATACATCAAATAAATGATATTACTAAAGAATCTACCCCGTGACGAATGGGGTAAAAAATTTAACAATAAAAGTGTGGAAATCTTTGTACTGTGATATATTTTGAAACAAAAAAAGAGTCAGTAACGATATGTTAAGATATGTTCTTCACAATTACAGCATGTAGTCAAATGTTTTCTTTAAGTCATAAATTTATTTCCTATTCAGAGACTTTTAACATGCTAGAAAACGTTAAAATTGATATTGCTTCTTAGAATAAACAAGCACTGATTTTCAATTCGTAAATGTCACTTTATCTATGCTAATATTATGTAAGCGCGGGCACACATCATTAAGCTGACAAATACGGTTAAATAAAATTTATTCGCTGATTGGCTATTTAACAGACTGGGTATATGCTTGCATAAAACATGTTTAGACGTTTTCATGAATAACCACGCACAACGACCCTTTAATGTAGAGTTCATTAAAACAGGTCGTTTTCACGATAAGGGTAGTGACATGCAATATCAATTATATCTCCACTATCACTGATTTAACTAACATTAGCAAAAAACGCTTTCGGTATTTATCTTCAGTGTTTACATTTTACTAAGATATTTAGCTGAGGTGATAGATTGTAATATTGATGTAAAGCGGTTAACGAAGTACAGCTCTTATAACCAGTGATAAGACATATGACTCGGTTTATGATTCAACACGCTACCAATGTATTTGCCAATATTTACTTTGTTTTGAATATTAATGCCAAAACAGTAGATATTCAAGCTTTACCAATAAGTAATATCAACTTTCGACAACAGTAAAATAAGAATAATGGCATTATACATTCATTTACATCTACAAGGTAATAAGCTGATAAATACAGGAGAATAGGTCACTTGTTTACTGAATGTCTTGTGCATTCACCAAGGTATTAAACTTCTTTGGATAATATTTCCATAGTATAAAGTACTGTTTGATATGTCCTTCCCTGCTTTTTTTCCAATGTTCCACAGTTTGTGAAAATCAATGTCTTTTGTCTGTAACTCACTCTCATAGAATGTGAATTTGATTTCTTCGTGTTGCATTTCTCAAAGACGATAAGTTTTTATTTAAATTATATTGACAACGTTCCACTGTGATACTGTTTGTAAACTCTAAACACTTCACCAGAATAAGATACACCACAAGAACGAGTAAAGACAGTTTTTAAATGACTGATCAGTATATAATCACCTCTTTCGAATTTGAGTTATTTGAGAGTAATCGTTTACTTTGTCTTTCTTTGGGTTTCGAGTAAAGTACATGGATAATTGTGGGCGTCTTTTACTTCAGCAGGTCTCATGCCAATCGTTTTATGATACTTGTGGTTTAAGCTGTCGGCTAAGACTTACATGAGTTAGAGATAAGAAATATCTTCTTTGTGGAAGATTATCAATTTAACCGAGTCTTCATGGTCAAACTGACCCTCTCAGATGTCGTCACTTTAGTTTTGTTTGTGTCGATAATGGATTTCTTCTTTTGACATGAAGTGCTGGATATTTCTGACTTTAAACTGTTGGCATGTGAAGAGAAAAAAATATATATATGACTCAAAAATTAAGAAAAAAACACTATCGTTATAATCATAGTTACAACACTTTTACCCTCCTGAATCTTTCATACATTTTTTCAAAAGCTTTAGCCACCCCATCGCCAGTTTTGTTCTTGAACCACACGTATTTGGAGAAAGTGTCGATCTCCAGTAAGATTATTAACTTTTGTTTCTTTCTGCAAACTCGACCATATAGATTAAATCACCCATTCGTACATTTGTTCGTCAAAGCTCCGTCATTTATAGGATTGTTACCAAATAAATTCTGATGGAATTCACGGAAAACGACCTGTAATGGGGTCCCTCAGTGAACAACTCTGCAGACGAAACTGAATAAGTAACTGCCCATGGTCTCTTGATTATTTTGATCCTTCAGCCATCGATGTGTATGTTTCGCTGACAATGTCTACAATGTTTGGTTACTGATTTGAATTCCGCATTCCGTATTTCCTATACAACTGAATGCTTAAATCGAAAACCAACTTTTGTGGTTTAGCAATGTTAAAACTACTTTTCTTCTGCATTATTTAACTTCTTTTCTTTTCTTTTACCTAGCACGATGTTTGAGTAGCAGACGACAAACTCTATTCTGTTCATGTCCAGACATGTAATCTGTCAATAATGTGCAAGTGCAAATTAATAACAATATATGCTCTGCAATTATGTATTAAGGATAATAGTGACAGCCAAAGAGTTACTTTTTTATTTCAATTGAGCAGACAGGACGCTACAACGAGTTTACCACATGAGTAAACCACACAATTAAGTGTAATGTAAACTTGCGCCACTTTCAGGCAGTGCACAAGGGTGAATCAATATTTCAGTAGTGATTATAGTTGGCTGGCGAAATGTGCGGACAATTAAACAATCATTTTACAAAAAGGTTTAAAAACATGAACATTTGAGTGTTAATCAAGGCCTGTAAACCGTTGTAAAGTAAAGTAATATTTTATCTCATGAGTTGTTTTTTCATGTTCGTGATTTTGATATATAATATATATAACGGTATGTTCATAAAAAATGCTTTATGAATGAAATACTTTGAAATGTATTGTGAACTATGGAGCTGTCTGTTTAAACCTGCAACAAAAATAAGTGTTCTTACATTTATATCACAAAATCATAGTAGCATAATCATTTGAATTATTTTCACGTCAGAAAGACTTCTATGACGAATTAAACTGTTTTATTCTTAAGTTGTTTCTGAAGCATATAGATATAAGTCTCGCCTTTGTTTATCTTAGTCTCCCCTGATTTTTTTCTTTTTATCGCATGGCACCAAACTATACCAGTACAGATCCAACGGGAATTGGCAATAGTACTACGTATACGATGCTCAAAGAAAAGAAAAACGACATTGCAGCAAATAAACAATTCCAATAAGTATTATGTGAAAATCAAAAATATGTTGTCTTACAAAATCACTTCAATGCAATTATTTTCATAGGTCCTGAAGCGGAGAAAAACATTTTCTTGTATTATTAAAATCAATATTACGACGTGATTACAAGTAAACCAGCCTTCTTTTCCAGAATTACTACGGTACCCAATGTGATAAGGGCTGCGATCATAAAAAAGTCAGATGTACGAATCATATAATGGAGGTTGGAATCAATTAACCATTTGCAAGCGGTTCTTATGTGGGCAAATTGTTTTGACCTGCATAGGAAAACTACGGCGAAAGGAAATTCAGAAGATTGATCGGTGTAGTGGTTGTGGTAAGACAATCAACAAACCCACTGAGAAGATAAGTGTGGGCAAACTTAAAGCAATACATTCAAAGTCTAGGCAGATGAAGGTCATTAGTGTTTTATCACTGGAAAAAAAATTTGATGAAACATTGCCAATTGAAGAAAAACTAATCAACGAAATTAAGAGTACTAGGATGCATGCTGGTTGACATTATTGAAGGTGACAACAGTTACTCGCCTGACATTTATTAAAAATGCAAAAAATGTTTAAAATATTCCTCTGGTGCATACCGGCATAAACCAGATTTGTGTGTGTCCCTAAATGTATGTTCATAATGCATGGATAATGAGGACAAATGTGACAATTGAGTTCAAAGAGAATACGTCTTGGATAATAGGTGCCTGTCAGTTTTAGAAGGTGAAATTGACTGCACTGTATTAAGTCATTATTTTCAAGGGTATTATTCGTATCTTAAATTTCAGTACCTTTGACAGTACCATCTAGCAAAATTAAAACGACTGATTGACTACACCTATGACACTTGCAAAATGACCAGGGATATCCGGATTTGAAAAGCTACGGAAAGCATTTTTCTCGCACTAAATAAAAAGAAAAGAAAATAAGTGGGCCATTTGTGACATATTGCCTGACTTATCCTTCTATAAACCCGGCGCTATGAGCCATGCTGAAAAAGACAACTTCATTGCATGTTACAAGTCGCATGAAAATGACGTTTTCAACATCAAAAAGAGGTGTTTTCTTATTGTAAATCAGATGTAGATATTTTGCGACTATGTTGCTGAAAGTTTCTTGCCGACAACATCAATGTCACCAGCGTTGTTCCTTTGGAACGGTGCATTACTATTCTATCTGCTTGAAACCTGGTGTTCTAGACCAAAATTTTGCCAGCTGAAACAATTGCTCTCTTCCTATATCCTTCCAGAACAAAAACAGCATGTAAATTCATTTCAATGGATTTAGTAATTCTCAAGGTTATAAACATGCGCGAAATGTTTTTGTAAAAGTTATTTGCCTATATTTCGTGGAAAGACGAGGGCTACCTCTACATTTCGATCTGGGAATCTTATTTTGACAAACATTTTTCAGACAAAAGCAACACTTGTTTGAATGCATGAAGAACAAGAAAAATCTAGGATTTCAGTCATTGGCGAAACTTATGTTAAATTCATTTCAGTGTAAATTTTGAAAAAGAAACAAGTAAAGCAGTAAGTGGAAGAAGACCCGATACAGATTCGGTTATTTTTAATACAGAATCAGGGCAATCAAAGCCACCACTGGGGACTGTTAAGGTGACTTGACGGACGACGTTTAAGACAATAATAATTATTATACATTATTATATTTTATACCAATTGGGTTAAATGTTATAACAGCGCTAATTGACAATAAAAACATACTTTGAAGATACCAGTACTAGAGTGTTGTTTTTTTCTTCCGAAATAAGTTCAAGACTTACGTAATGAATATGAAATGGATAAAACACCTTTTCAGTTTTATTCCCAATGTACACACTTCATTTAACAATAATTATCCACTTATTACACATTTAGAAACATTTGAAATCTAAACGGATAAGACAAACAATTTTCTCGAATTACACGTTTATCATACATAAGTCTATAGTCTTACTTCCGCATTTGCTGTAAACAGTTGCATTATTTCTGTCTCGCGGTTAATGTGTAAGTATTCAGAACAGGCATTTTGCTATTTTGCGTTCGCTCACAAAGTTGTGGAAAATTAAAATTGACGTTCTGGACGTTTTTGCAGTTAAGCGTTATATTTTTAACTTAACAATGGGTTTTATGGCCGTCTGGTATATCAAGTTCGTAACCATAGTTTAAGCAAGCATTTCACACACATCAATGACGGCTGCATTTTTTTTTAAACAGACTTTTATGGTGGTCTATAAGTTTACTCAGGTAATCAGGTACACTTAAGACTATTAACAATATTATGGCCCAATATCTTTTATTTTAACATTTGCCCTATACAAAATCACGACTCATGTTATATTTTATTTTGTGATTTTTTCGTGGGAGTGGGGATGGGTGGCAACAGCATATCGACTTAAGCTTAAAGGGGCAATGATTGTGATTTAACCGCACAATTTTATCAAATGGGGTTAAATTTCTTCTTTTCCAATAGGAAATACATTTGCTAGTTTGTTTATTTTACCTGTAAAGCTCAGCTCAATATATTATTCAAATCTACATCAAACATGATACCTTATAAATGTCAAGGCTATACGATCTAAATGACGCAATCGACTCTGGAGGGAATTTTCATTTTGGCGTAACTTTAAGGATTTGTGAACTGCTGTTTTTGTTTTTTTTCTTCTTCTTTTTCATAATTTACTTATTTGTCAACGAGATAATTGTAAGGCTTAGAAATAAGTTTTAGTCAGAAGTGTTTAAATAGGAGAAGATTATTTTGAGAAAGGTACAAATTGCTTTGTTTGTCTGGGCTCAAACTTCACCAAGGATTGCAGGGAACTCAAGTAAGGTAACATAAATGTTAACTTAATAGAAACAGAGTATAGCTTACACTGCGAAAAATACGTAGATATACGGGAGTGTACGGAATTCCGTATATCATTCATATACGGGTAAAAATACGGAAAACATAAAATATGGAGGTGTACGGTGTCGTATATCCAGCAAATCCGTATATGACCAAAATACGGTGTTCCGTATACTTACAAAATACGGAAAACTAGATATACGGTGTCCGTATTTTTCTAAAATACGGGAACGTCATAAGAAGTCCGTATTTTACTAAAATACGGCATCCCGTATTCTTACAAATACGTGAATATAAAAAGACTGCATATTCATGAACAGTCGTGTACTGCTAAACTACATATCTCCCTTTATTTGAAAGTTAAGAAAACAAGAATCAATGCACTTTTCGTATATACTGAAATTCTGGTGTCAGTATACTGCTCAAATCTGGTGTTCTATAAATTTGTAAATAATGGAACCTATTATGTGTCTAAAACACGATAGTTTTCCAAATATTACTCGAATGCGGCATTCCGTATGCTTAAAATTTTGGAAATATGTAAAATGGTTCGGATGTCATTATTTTGAAGAAGGAACATCTCTAGAAAGCTACTGATTGAGAAGTCAACAAATAAAAAATGTATCTGTAAACTGGAAAAGTAATGATTATTATAATAATTATTTGATTATTTAGATTATAATTGACTAAGACGAGCATATCAAATCAAGTCAGTATACTGCTCAAATAAGGGTTTCTGTATATTTACTAATAAGAGAAACTTGAAATACTACTCAGTATATTCCTGAAATACGGGAGTGTGCTTGCAAATTCGTATATTACTCGAATACAGCATTCCGTATATTTGAAAATACGAAAATAATATCGGTCATAGTTACACAGTTACAGTTATATAGATTTATAATTACAAGTTGAAACTAAGGATCTATATATAGCAAAATGTTTTCTTTTTGTAATAATGAATAATGTTTTTCTTTTTTTCTTTCTTTCTTTCTTTCTTTTTTTTTTGGGGGGTGGGGGGGGGGGGGGCGGGGTTCTGTCAAAACTAAATTCCACTCTTGATTTTATGCCGGATATAGATCATAATCCAATGCAGGCGTCTCAAAATTGAAAACGAAATTAAAATGAAACCGACTTAACTTAAATTAATCTGCCCGTGTCTATTTTCTAATTTTTATCTCCAAGATGATCAGTGATGTGCTTTATTGTCTTAACCAAATTGCAGTATTGGATTATTAAAGCCGGATATGGATCATAGTTCACAGCAGAGTTTTCAAGTTTTTAACTAAATTTAATCAAACCGTGCCTCTTGTTAAAAATTGTCTTTGCTGGCTGATCTAATATTGCGTAACAGTGATGTACTTCATTGTCTTAAAAAATATTGCGATTTAAAGGAAGTATTCTATGGTGATATTATTTACACTTAAAATGTGCTCTTTCGTCTTAGGTCTGCTTGTGCTTCTGCCTTTTTGAAGGAAAATTAAACCATAATGACTTTTAAAAATTAAACAAAAAGTAGCAGGTTCAATTATTCTTAAAAAGACCTTCTGTTGAAATAATTAGTTTGTCTTTGCATTGATTACATCGAACATGTAGATCTAAACTGTCATGTTTTTGGGTAGACATCTTTTTTTCACCTATGATGAAGCATGATTACTTATAAATAGCAAAGAAATTTAAGCCAGAAATGCAACATTTAAGATTTTGCTTCAGAAAGTTAAACAGTTTCATAACATTAAACTAGCTTAGACAGTTTGCTGTACGTTGTAACAATAAACAAAAAGTTTTGTTTGTTATGAGATATCAATTATCAATTAACATATAGAACGAATAATCAATTTACAGTTACAATTTACTTAGACGAATCATAGATAACATCTCAGTCTGATGAACTGTTGAATTAAGCTCTTGTGATATTCTCCGGTAGATTAATTCTTTTTATTTTATCAAACTTTCACGAAAAACTGCTTTTAAGAAGTACTTGTTTCTATCTTTAAAAGAAATCTGAATAAAAGGGTACAGTTACATGGGTGTCATAATTATTTTGTTTTCCGTAGTACATTAAATATACCAACAATAATATTAGAAATAAGAAAAAAGAAAGCAAACGTATTATTTATAAAATCAATATCTTACAAACGTGTGCATTGAAGCTATTATTTTTTTCTGCATATATAAACTCGAATGCTGTACATATCAATATTTTGCACACACAAAAATCCGAAATGCTAGAAATAAATATTACAGAAAAGGTCCATTCAGCAGTAGATGCTAAATTTTATATAACAATCAGGAACAGTTGAAGACCAAGTGTTATAGCCTTCAGGCATTTTCTCAAGAGCAAAATTTGTTAACTAAAGTGTTTTACTGTGACTGATCAAGGAACACCGACAATGACAATTAACGGTGACTTATCAAAACAAAGCCAGTATGTCACCCCCATATTACGTAACAACATCCCTTCACCACAGTACACCGCGGAAGACAAAAGAGTGTGATAAAAATAGAAGCGCTAAATAATGCACTTTTATTGTCAAGTATTGTTTGAAACTGTATCATAGAATAAAACAAGTTTTAGTTAACATTCTACATCAACATGCGGTTGATGAGCGAAATGTTTAATTTTGTCATTTTGTCCATTTTGTAAACTTTCAGAGGTGTTCAAATAATTGAAATCATATTTCCAACTTTTGAAAAGGAACAGTTATATGTGTTTTACACAACTAAATCTTTAATTTTGAACGGTCGATGGTCTTTATTCACCGTCTTTCATGTTTTTAATAGTTCAAGTAAATAATATGTTCAAGTCAGGAATAAAACATACAGAAAAGAAATAATAATACAATGAAATGCTGTTACAAAATTCACGCGATAAAAGACAAGCATGTCACCTTGAAATGTGCTAAAAGTTAAACAATGTTTTACGAGACTTAGGCATCACAGCAAAGTTAAGCAGCCTTTTAATGGCGGACAGTCACGTGACCTTCACAATGGCGGAGTTCAATTTATCAATTATGGAACGGTTTGTATGTGCGCTATAACTTCAGAAGCAGATATAAGATTTTTGGTAAGGATCAATATTCATACATTAAAAACAGTTTTTAAAAGCTAACAGTTTATACTGAAATAGGTTCACTCAGTTATTATCATAATTTAGGCATCACACAAAGTCAGAGGTGTTTAAAGTCTTCGTTTTTATTTTATTATTTGCAATGATATGTTGTTGTTTTTTTTTCTCCAGACTAGCCCTACAAGATAAATACTTTTGCGCAGGTGGATCGAGATACCAGGGTATTTATGCGACAACACCAACCATATTCATCAAGTTTAATTAATTATTATAAAAAATTATTTCCCCAAGATGAGAAAGAGAAATATAATGTACCAGTCAGTGTAACAAGGCACATACCATGTGATCAGATCGCCCCAATCAAAGGTAGCGTGGGTTTATTCCATGTGATCAATGCCACCAATCAAAGGAAGCGTGGGTTTATTTCATGTGATCAGATTGCACCAATCAAGTATAGCTTGTGTTCACCTATCCAATCATTTCTTTGGGCGCGAAATGGAGGAAGCAGATTTCAGCAATTCATATCTCAAAAATTGCCTTTTATCGAAGACTTCGTCCTTTTGAAAGTAAAATGAGGTAAGTCAAAGTTTTTGTATAATACTTTTCAGTTTTACTGAACGCATGCTTGGAATCAAATGCTTGATCATACCCTGCAATGAATGGCTTATGATGATTTTTGTATGCTTCCGTTTTTAAACGGATGTAAGTTCGGTAAATTGCAAGGCCGGTAAATTGTTGTTCAACGTCAAAATTAAATTCCTTTTGCAGATATTAAACTGAATTTTGTTTGAAAAATATTTAGATGTATTCAAATGACAAGCTTCATTATGTTCACATACCTTAGAGATAGAATTAGGAAGGTATGATAATGTAGAAAGAGATAAAAGATTGTATAAGGTATGTAATCAAGAAACAGTAGAATTAGAAGATAATTTTATATTATGTTGCTCAGGATACAGCTGTATAAGATCCAAACACTTAGGTCAATGTTCATAGTCTACGAAAAAAAAGTTCAATGCATTAACGTCATCTCAAAGTAAAAAGATTTTGTAATGTTTTTTATTATCAGTATACTTGTACTTTAATGCATGTGATTGTCATTGCTATTAGTTTTGTTTATTGTGTGTGTGTGTGTATAAATGGCCAAAGGCAAATGTATTGCTTATTCGAGATACCTAACACCCAAAATGTGCATGCATTTTGACAAACGCGTATTATATAAAGAACACTATTTAATAAATACATATTTCGTTTATTACATTCCCATTATAAACTCAAATTACATGTTAATGGATACCATATCTATCTTTTTGTTTATATGTGTGTGTTGCGCATGAACTATATTTGTAAAAATGTTTCACTCTACATTAGCCAAAGACATGCGTTATGTAGATTTGCTAATAAAGTTTGTTGTTGTTGTTGTCGTGCTGCTGATTGCCAATAAACTGAAACTATTGTTACATTGCGAATGCTTCTGTTAATATAGTTTTTAATAGAGATGAGGGATAACTGGATGATTGTTTTGATTTACTTTATCATTCAAGAACATTCTCACTTACTAATCTTTGAATCAACGTCGAAATCCACCATATATTCGTGAAAAAATAATACAGAAACGTTTATACGTACATGATATTTGAATATGAAAATTGGAAACTGATTTGATTTTTTGAAACAAGATTACTCTTTTGATTTATGTTTTGAATTGAATTCTATTACTTTTAAACAGAATATGATGATAAGAGTACTGCTGGTCATTAGATTTATATCAAATGATAAATTTAAATGAAAAGAAGAATAAAAACAAGACTTTCTCTCTTGAGTACCAAAATAATCAAATTATCGCTTTTTTATGACGGCAATTTTCTTTCATAATTGGTAACATGATTTTATATAGTAAAAAACCCCAGAGAAATCGGTACCTAAAGAATATTGTTGGTAATTTTATATAGTTGAGATAGTGATAAAGTTGGTGTGAAAAGCGCCTTTGATTACCGATATTAATTGGTGTATTTGTGCAATTTCTATAAATATAGAGTTGTATATAAAATATATATTAATTATTGGTGTATTTTAAGTGCGAAAAAGTAACTATGTTTATAAAATTTTAGAATCAGTTATAATAATTTTTATAATGATAATTGCATGACAAACACATATTATATAATTACTTGCTGAGACAAATTTATAACCTATTTAACGACCGACACGTGTCATTAACACCTTTCTATGATCATTACTGTACCCCAGCATGCCTTTTCACACCTACTTTATCACCTTTATGGGTACATACAGTATTTTTATTTTTATCAATTTTTCCCTTTTCTTACTATAAAATCATGTTACCGATATTTCGGTAAATCTTTTGCATATTAAGAGATAAGTGAGACTGAATAATTCTGTGAATAAGCCCTGGTGGATAATTGATTATTTGTTTAAACATTCACTAATGTCGGCAATTAGATAAGTAACCACAGTTAAGCGATTATTTCATGATCGAAATCAAAATTAAGAAAATAACAGATTTTATTAATTAAAGACAAAATATGATTATATAAGACACGCTGGTAATGAAATTGTAAAATGTGTAACATCCTGTTCTTAGTTCCTTGACATAATTGACTAAAGAATTGTTTTTAATTGACAATGCATGTACATACACTCAAAAGTTTTTTATAATTTCTTTAGAATAAGTATTTTCATCGGCGCTAAGAACTCACAACGCTAATCAATAAACTAGTGTATATAGCATATTATGCAGAACAGAATATAACAATATTTTTTTATCAAAGTTTTCACGTTGGGTATATCAAATGCTTTGTAGTCGGAAACAAAAGTTAAATGACTCCGGAACAAGAAATTACTTTAGTTTTGTCATAAAGGGAAAAAAATCAGATAATACATATAAAAAACAACGAACAAGTAACTGCTGAGTTCGGTACGTTGTATTTAGCGATATTGTTTTGGGGTACCTAATTTATCAAAGTTATTCCTATAAATTAAAGGAAAAATTTCAACAAAAACAGTCTTGATTATGATGTTGTTATAAAACTTAAGACAGGAGTTAATCAAATTATCATGTCATTAATAAAGGTGTTGATTAGATGTTGTATGAAACACATGGCCTGTTACAGTTAAAGTGTTTATCAAGCTAGTGAATACTTATGTCATGATAACAAAATTTATTCCTAAGTCAGTTTAGCTTTTTCTCCTTATTCTATAGCGTTAGCGTTTTATGCCGTCCCGCGACTGACTCACAGATCATAACAGGCATAATGTTTATAATGTACATTAGAAATAAATTCAGTGTCGTGGTTCAGTGGTGTACCTAGCGAAAAAAGATTTACTGATTGGAAGGACATGAGTTTGCACACCGTTAGGTCGACAACTTTTTTCTTCCATTCTATAGGTGTATAGAAACGTAAAATTATGTTGTTGTTTTTTCTCATGATATTTTGATTTCTCTTTAATTTTAAGAAGAACAGCTTCTTTAAGTAATAAGCGTTGTTCCCGTTTTTCACTTTCGTAAATATATTTTCTTCAATGTAATATAACTAATGAATTTGTTAGTGGATTATAAATTAAAAATCTGTTTTTACCCGTCTTCTATGAAACATAACATCCCTTCACGTGTTTCGACAGGTCACGTGCATCGCTCAGTAACGGTATATAATTCATAATATTTTCAGAGAAATGTAGGACAAAGAATTAAATAAATCACATATTCAATATGCATGAAAATGATGATGGCAGTTATATTAACATTTTCTTCTCCTTACTTATCTTTTCTTCGCTTTACATATATTTACCTTACTTCTCCTTACTAATCTCTACGCATCATTACTTTTTATATTTACGCATCCTTACTTATCTTTATGCATCCTTCTTATTTGTCTTTATGCACCCATACTTCCTTACGTTTATGCACACCATGTTTTCTGCACAATACGCATGCGCAACTTTTAAACATGTGAAAAATAAGTCTATGTAAAACTGCCAACACTATAAAATAGTAAGAATGAAAGTAATTAATTGATGAAATATGCAACTCTTAATCATTCCAGCATCTTTCCATAAAAATTACAATTTCGAAATAGGAAGGTCTAATAAAATTTTTTATGCAAAAGCGATCTAACACGGACAGAAAATGTTTAAAAGTAATAATTGAAAATTAATCAAAATACAAAATCAATACTATCATTTTGTATTTTCAGACAAATGGACCTTCATGATGTCATTGCAGAGCTGCAGGAGCAGATGCGAGTCTTGCACGAGTCCCAGAAAAAAGTCACAGCCACAAGACAATGAAGCAGAATAAAATAACAAAAAGAATAAAACTTTATGAAATGCATGTTGTAAATGTATGTCCGTGTTAGAAACAGTGAAATAACTCACAATAATCCAATAATTTAGTATGTTTATATGTGCACGTGAAACTGGGTCTTTTATATAAGCTGTGATCGTAGCAAGTAAAAATGACACTTCCACATAGTTTTTATAAGATTTTTAAAAATATTTCTCATTTATATGTAGTACAGCTAAACAATGACCCGTGACTACATACACATACAGTGATACTTGGATTTCTATTGATTAACGATAACGTATGAAACAATACCAATGGCATAAGCTGACAAATCTTTGATATTACATATGTTATTGTAATTTGAATATATGTTTCCAAGTGGCCAAGGTTCACTAGTCATTGTTTGCATAACTTCAAGATTGATTTCAGTTATGTTCTTATCATCGCACTATGCTTGGTTTTATTATTGATTGTTACTCTTTAATGATCATATTACATTTATTAATAAACTTGTTTGTAAAATACTATTCATTAAATTCAGAACTAATTTGAATTACTTTTGTTTGTGCAATTCCTCATCCTTTATAAGTTACTCAGTTATTTTTTATCATGCTGATGGCATATCTCGTGTACGCTAAACTAAACTTACTGTCAGTATATCTAGTTAAAAAAGGTATGTTTCCTACCATTCTCTCAGACATTGCAGGTCTATATTTTTTCGTATGCTTCAAGTAGATACGATGAGGATCTTAACTAGTCCGTTCTAGAAATGAGTAGTAACTACATATAATCATCCTGCACATCATGTACATGTATATTATCAGTCTATATTTGGTTCTCGTATCCTGTAATATAATATGTCCGTATTCTTAATCCGTACATGTAATATAATAAGTCCGTATATGTGTCATGTACGGTTTTTAGCTTTCCCGTATTCATTGAAAATACAATTCCGTATTTCCTACGTATATCTACAGTATACAAAGTCCGTATTCTTACCCCGTATATGTGTCATATACGCTTTAAAGCATTTCAGTATTCTATGAAAATACATTTCCGTATATTCGTCGTATATCTCTAGTATACATAGTCCGTAATCTATCCCGTATATGCATCATGTACGATTTTTAGCTTTCCCGTATTCTATAAAAATACAAGTCCGTATATCCTCCGTATACTAGTAAACTATATGTTGTTATAGCCCGTATATGGTTGAAATACGGGTTTTGTACTGTGCGTATATTACAAATATACGGACACATATACATACATGTATATTGGAAGAATACGGAAATCCGTATTTGTAATGACAAATATACGGGGCCCCGTATACCCGATGTTCCGAATACGGATTAGTATATTATGTCCGTATATTATGCGAATACGTCCCGTATATGTCCGCATATCTAAAAAATACGGGATCGTACACTTCCGTATATTGGTGTATTTTTCGCAGTGTTACAGCTACCATACGCCTGTAAAGGTCAACCATATTTACATGTCTTGGCTATAAGTTTGTCATGCATGTAAAGATTTAGAAATTAGTTGGCACAAATATTAACATCATCACAGCCAATAAGTCATAAGATGTCCATTTTACAACAAGATTTTAATTTCCAGACTTTAACAAACAATACATTGTGTCTTTTCAATACAAACAGCATTAAGAATTCACAACAGCAATACGAAGGAAATAGTTCAGTGGGTTGAAAATCTTCAGAGTATTTCAGTCAGTGATACTGACATTTTTGTGAACCATCATAAGTTCGTATTTAACATTATCCCTTTGTACCTCTGACAAGTCTGTATTATGTGGCTTTTTATCTGATTCATTAATAGCTCTGATAATTTAAAGAATAAATGTTTATCTTAAGTATGTATTTTGAAACTACATTTGACATATAAAACCAAACTACACGTTTACTTTTTCCTTTATTTTATATTATTTCTATCTTTTTGAAATAGCTAATATTTCAAATGTTTGTATAAAAAAGAAGTATGTAGATTACAACATTAGTTTGATTTTTTCCGATATATATTTGAAAGAAAATAATATGTTAAATAAGTAAAATTTTGAAATTCATCACTTTTTTTCTGCGTTGTGAAAGCAATGGCGTAGAAACGTATTTTTGTTTTTAGTTTTATAAGGACATTTGTTTTTTAAACTACGAGCTTTGTCAGTAGTCGTTGCCTCTACCGTACACTAGGCAGGCGCGGCAGGACGAAACTTAGTCTACTAATGCTTACTTAACACGTATAAACATGCCTAGTTAAAATATATAGTGCAAATATACTGAAAACGATCAGCGTTTTATGTTTATAAACTCAAATAAACTATTAACAGTTTTTGAAAAAAAATACTGCGGTGCGATTAGAACAAATAAAATTTTAACCCCGAGGCGAATCAGGTAAGGTACAAAATGTCAAGTATGTTGACGAAGAATTTAGATCAATTTATGACGGCATACTATTATGTTGCGTTCTATTGGATGAAATTAGATATTGTGGATTTTGTCATGTCTAATATTAGATAGCGTTTATTTCGGCCCTATTTAAATAACTATAGAGTTCTTTATTCAGGCAAAATATGTTTAATCAATTACAGATATGATAATCATATATAAAAAATCCTTAACCTGTTTTCATATTTAACAAAAGAATGAAATGTACTAACAGGGCGTACCTTCGACTTTTTGCATTAGTTGAAGTAAAATGTTTCTTATTATTCATAAAATATATACATATTTAGGTTTTGAAATAAATTAATTGAAAAGCACAAGTCTTGTGAAAGGTGTTATAAAATTCTGTAGATATGTTTTGTAGATCTAGATAAAGATCAAAAGATACTTTTTCTTATTTGTAAGCTAAATTTCAATTAATTTCTGAACAAAAACAATACATTTTACAGAAAAGTGCAGGCTCAAAAAAGAAACAGCTATCCAGGAATATATAGTTATGGATTCACCAAACCAACAATGTCGAAATAGAACTCGGGCAGCAAACTATATATTTAAAAACAGGAAAGTATGGACCCTTTTAATTATGCTACTTGTAGTTCCTATCAGTAATCAGTAATATCAAGGACAACTTTTGTATGTTGCAATAACTTACATTTAATTTCCTTTCTATTGGAAAAATTTAATAAATTTATACCTGATATATGTGAAATAAATCCAGTAAAAACAGCTATCTATTAATATGACGTTTTTCTTTTAGGTGTTCAATGATCCTGTCATCGGTCACATATATCTACACCCAGTTTGTGCCCGAATAATAGACACACCACAGTTTCAACGACTGAGAAATATCAAACAGCTTGACGCCTGTTATCTTGTTTACCCGGGTGCTAGCCACAACAGGTTTGAACATTCTATAGGGTAGGTATTCATCGTATTTTCATGTATATCCAAACATTATCTTAATTGTACTGCCACCCTATTTTAAGCCAAGAAATTGACGACAAGCTAGCGCGACACCAAACAAATAAGCAGAGACCAGTGTTGGATTCTATAAAAGAAACACCTGTATTTTATAAGTTAGAAGGGCTTCTATCAAGTTAATAGATTTAACACTATGGCGTGAATATGAAATGAAAAAAAAACATGAATAAATTAATAGTACTTTGTCAACTGCAAATCCAAACTGTATTGTTTTTGATAGCTGAAAATTGTATTCTAGTCGCCTAGAGATAATTCGGGTATTCTAGCGTGAGATTCAACTACATACATTTTAAACTTAACAAAAATGAAAATATAGTTTTACTATAATTGATACTTGAGAGACAAACAAATCGACATACATTTTTTTTTGATTATTCAATTCTCCTTTAAGAAAGATCTTTGAGAATAATTCATAAATAGGTGTCTATCAATATGATTAATTACAGAACATGCTATTTGGCTGGACAGCTATTACGAAAAATATCGGAACGCCAACCTGATGAAAGGATTACAGAACGAGATATACTGTGTGTTGAGATCGCTGGATTATGTCATGACCTTGGTAAGACAAATAATTAAGAGATAAGATGACGGGAATAGTGTCGGCCTCATTTTAAGAAGTAATCCTTATTTTTTCCTGTACTTTAACTAAGCGATACTTTGCAGTATCTCAATTTATTCACACAAGCATGCATTGGGTGAACAGCATATTATGTTCTGTTTTCTCTAGATTTAGCATAACAGTTTTAGATGAATGCCCTTTGCAGTTATATTAGATACTTGTAGACAGAAATTTACATATAAATTATCTTTCGTTCAAGGTCAAGGGCCATTTTCACATGTATTCGAAAAGAGGTTCATGCCAAGAATTGGAAAAGTATTCACGGTATTTCAAGAATTGTTATAAATTATAGTAAGCCTTACCAATAGGTGCTCCCATGTGTTATGTTGAATATACACTGGACAATTAATGTTTAATTCAATAAAGCTGTATCCAGTATGATAAGCAGATGAAAAGAAATAATAATCTGTTTCACTGCAATATTACTTTTATATTTTATAAAGTATATTACAGAACGTTAATTGTTTCTATTGCTTTGATAACTTACTGCAGCTGAGATGCACACAAAGTTGTAAGCATATTTTGACATATTTCTTGACTCTGGTAAAATAATAAAATAAGTTATTGATGGGAATTTAATTCACAAATTATCTACATTCAGCATGAAGAAACAGCAAGAAAGATGTTTGAATACATGCTTGAAGATAATGGTGGGGAGTTGAAAAACGATATTCAGACCATAATTAGAAACTGTCGTACACCAGACTTTGACATTTTGTCAGAAGATGATTTTGTCTTTATCAAAGAAATGATAGACAAACCTAAGGATATGAATGGGGAGGTAGACCATTTTTTATTTATGCTTTATGAAGAAGTAAAACTTTTGCTTTAACTTGAAGGTTATACTTGCATAGTATCTTGTTCTTATGCTAACATATAAACTATATCTAAGAAGTCGCAGAAAGAGTCTACTTCCAGCATAAACAAACCGTTTTAAAACTGCCAACAGCATCAGTATCATGATGTTTTATAATAATTTAACCACGATAATTATAATCATATAAAAAAATATCCACGCAAGATACGCTCATGCCCATTAAATATATTTTTATGTTAGGGAAAAATATAGTTTAAGTTCAGTATACTCGTGTCTTAACCTAAAGTGAACAATATTTTGAAAGTTAACAGTATCGCCTATTGAACGCACTTTATAAATCAGTATCTTCTTTCTTATTAAGGAATGGCCTTATTTTGGAAGGGACGAATCGAAGAGTTTTATGTATGAGGTAATGTCTTACACTCCTTGTGTCTGTCTTTAAATAGTGTCATTAATACGAATCAGAACACCTATATTATAATGGATTTTAAACTTTTTTATTTATATTATTTTATTAAATATTAACTTAAATAAACATAAAGGAAAGGCGAGTAAATTGAATTCTTTAATGATAGAATGTCATAGCGTTACCAATATGGTCATACAAGATTTATCTGAAAAATTATATGCGCGACTGTGTGTATTTAGAGCTTACAATTTCGGAATTATGACCTATTTAGATACAATAAAAAGATATGAACACCCTTAATTTTCTTCAAGATCATTTCAAACAAACGAAACGGAATTGATGTCGACAAATGGGACTATCTCGCCCGCGACAGTTACATGCTTGGTGTAAAGGTCAATTTTGACTATAACAGATGTTTCATGACTGCAAGAGCCCTAAGAAGCAATGAAGTGTACGGACAAAATAGAGCCACCGGAGGAAACAAGTCGATCGGATTCGATGAAACACACGCTAACAGAACTGCTTGTGAAAGCGGTGTCAGTGATACAAACGTTAACAGTGAGGAACCTGTTGCGTACTCCCGAAAACAGATCTGCTACAGAGACAAAGTCAGTAACGTTTATATATGCTCGTCATTGAGACGGTTTCTAAATTTGAATTTGAAACATCCTTCTTTTACATTAATGAAATATATAATTTATACAATAGTTTTAATGATTGCCACGGTTTAACTGCATTAAAGCCACTTTGTTAACCACTTAAAACCACTACAAATAATTGCAAAAGGAATACGAAAAGTCAAAAGTCAGCATCCTTGGGCCATGGCGTTCTATTAAACGTAGAACCTGTTCTTCTTAATTGACTTAGCTGAAATATAAGATTTATAATTAGAAATGTTCTAAAGATATGAAAATACTGACATGTCTTTTCGAATTTGGAAAAAATTCATATTTTTCATTCTTTGCTTATTGATCAGGATGCACACGACTTGTACGATTTGTTCTACACAAGGATGACGTTACACAAGAAAGCTTATCAGCACAAGACCCACAGGATAATAGGCATGATGTAAGTTTCTTGTGATAAAAATTATACGTTCAAACTTGAATGCCTTTATGTCAGGCCCAGTCTGCATAATCCCAGTTTGTTTGTCAGAAATGAAATGTCATATGCATAATAATGAGTTCTCATTTATGAAAGAGAGATTGCTATGAGGCACATGTAAAAACTCTCAAGACGCCTTATGTCACACAAAAATGATTAAAGAGAAGAAAAACAAGACTTTTTAAATAGAATCTCTGTTTGGCAGTGCTCAGCAAAAAGTGCGCAAAAAGACACCTTTTAAGACATAAGGACAAATGCACTGAATGTCTGACAATAAGGTACACCCTATAAATTTACGCAAGGCACCGTATTTTACAAAATCGGGGGGGGGGGGGGGAGAAAAACAAAGTTGTCACTATAGAATGTCTGTATTGCAGTAAGCGTGCGCACTGGTGAAAGTATTTTATTTTCAAATGATAATGAATGAGGCCTGTCACCTTATTATAAAAGAAACCATGAAAAAAATGATGATAAATGAACGGAAGTATGAAAAAAAGACTGTTACATGTAGGGATTAAACATAAAATACTACAAACACACTTTATATTGAATTATCTCGAAAATCTGTTTATTGCTAGATGTACACTTTTTAGGTAGTGCTTTTGAAGCTATTACAGTTAAGCGAGTCAAATTGCAGGATCGAACGATAAGTAGTTTGTAAGTCCAGTAAAATCGCTTTTTCTTCAGGATTTGCGATGCTTTGATTGCAGCAAACGACGCTATTAAATTTGTCGGGAAAGATGGCAAGAAATATAGGTAAATGCAAACTTGTCTTAATAATTTTTTTTAAAAGTAATCCTTCGGAATAAATTCAAGTTTCTCTGTGCAAAAATATTTGTTCCAATATATATGAGCATCTTACAAATACAAGTATTTTGCTCCATGTATCGATTTCTATAAACTGAATGTCAAACACAAAAAGCCATAGGCAAAAATAAAACACGCTTGCACTTGTCAAAAATTAAAATATTAATTTAAATGTTGAATATCTTTACCTAGAATCTCTGATGCTGTAGACGACATGAAAGCCTACACAATGCTGACAGACGATATCTTCCACGTTATATTAAATGCACCAGCAAACGGAAACGTTGTTCTGTCTAGCGATATTTCAGAAAATGGTGCCTACAATTTCGATGCTTTTTGCGGACGTAGATCTTGGGAAATTTCCAATGGCGAAACAATTGATGAAAATGAAACACAAAGAAATGGAAATCTCAAGAGAGCAAAGAAAATACTTTACAACATTCTTAACAGGAAACTTTATAAATGTGTTGATCAAACACAAATAAGGGTATCTCCTTTTTTATTTGTCATTTTTTCGAGGAAACAAATAGCAAAAAAAGCATGGTCTAGTGTTGGGGCTTACTTACCAACGAAAGTGGTTAGGCGTGGGTGGTCAAAGTATATGTAAATTAATTGAAAAACATCAGGAGCGCTTGCTTGACTGTACTCCTGAAATGAAATTTCCCCAGTATTTACCTTGCGTGAAGCGTCCTCGTCTTTAGTCGAGTGGTTTTAATCTGTGAAATCTTGATACAATATTCGGGCTTTTTCTCTATGCTTTTCCTTATCCTGTTTTTTTTCTCTTTTTTTCTTCGGTTTTGTTTATTTCAAATTTATCTAAGTCCTTATTAACTAAGCACCATTTTTGTTCGCAAATATACACTGTCAAACGAAATGAAAGACTGAAGTGTTAACCTGTTAAAATGAATTATTCCGAATGACAGTTGTCCTATATTTTATAGAATGAAAACAATATTAGTCAAAGTATTGTATTTTTAGATAACTGCGTTTGCAATGGAAACGTGTAAACTATTTTCTTAGAACAGTCTCTTAAAATGATTCGAAATATGGTAAAAAAAGTTTCGTAAGAACGTTAGAAAGTGTTCGATTCTATATGTTAGGCTATAATAAAGTCAATGTGTATATATAAATGTGAAATGGTATATATGCATTATATTATAAAGAAAATTTTCCTTTTTTTCAGCATGGAAAATTTGACGAAAAAAAGTTTAAAGAGATTGTGAAAACATCTGGAATCCCGGTACCTGAACAATATTTCGACTACGATGTAAGTATAAAAGTATGTGGTTAATACTTTAAAAGTCTGTCATGTATATTCGGTTGAGAAAGTGATGAGGCGTAAGTCTCACTTGGTGAAAATACAATGTACTACATATCTTCGGAAAATAGTACAAATTAAAACTATATTGTTATTTCATTATGGGTTTTGTGATTTCGATAGATTTATGAAAAATGTCTGTAATTCTTTTACATAATTTGTTTTTGATATACAATCAAATAGATAAATCTTAATTCAGATTAGAGTGGAATTTCAAATTGGTTCAAATTTCAGTTGTAATTACGTCTGAACATAAATGTTTGCTAGATAGGCGTTATCTGACTTGTAACATTTAAATATTTAATGCTTAATATGGATTCCCTTGGTAACAACAACTTAAATCAGCTCCTTTATTATTTTTATAAAAAAAGATATACATCATTAAGTTTTGCCAGCAACAAAAGTTTCTTGTAAAACTAAATCCTAGGTAGCAATAAGATATTCAAACCTTAAGGCAGATCAATGGGACATGGGACAATAGTGTCTTTTGGAGAATATATGGCAATATTTTAATGAATCATATATTTTCTGTAGTTTAGTTCATTTACTGACCTTCAAATCAAAGAAAATGCACAGCATGTGCAACATGCAAAGAATACTTGTGTTTTGATTTAATTATTCTGCTGTGATGACCACGTTTAATCCGTCACCAGACACTTACGCCTTTATTTACATATTAAAAAATCCAGGAAAAATCGGGTTTTAAGCAGCTTTTCTATAAGATTACCGACGTATTCACAATACATTTTAACTTAATATATTTTTGCATGGCATTTTCTCGTCTTCAGGCATTTTCACGGTAATTTTCATGGTATTAAAAAACTAATTCAAACATACTGTTATTACCTACAAGTAAGTAGAAGCGACAACAACAACGAGCATATTTATTATGAACCAGGTCACAAGATAGTAATAGTATGGTTGAATAAAAATCGAACTTACAAATGTGCTTTAAATTACACTGCACATATTGTTTCAACAGAATGAAAGAAAAGTAACTGCCAATATCATTTCCATCAGTTAATTTTCAAACCGCGCAATTTCCATAGAAGGTTAACCTTAAATGTTGATTCGGGATTTGAATTAATAAATGCTTTACCTAAGGTGACGCCAAAGTTGTGACGTCATAAAGACAGTGTTTTGAAAAGTGTACAATATGTTCAAAGCGTCTCAGCGATTAAGATGGTTCGTACAGGTCTGTTTGATATGGGACTGATAATCGAATTGGAAAGAAAAATCAATGATTGACTCAGTTTTTTGCAATTCGTTTGTATAGTCTGAATTTTCAGTCTAGATTAAAAGACAATTTGCTTGAACAGATCAATATATGAGAAAAATGATCTACAACAAGCTTAAGCCTGAAACAATAGAAAGCCACGTAAAAACAAAGCGTCTGGTGATCTGTATTCATACAATTAAAGCGGTTCCTTTTCATTTCGTTAACAAGGACACACGTGATGAAAACTGACTCACTGAAAGACTGATCGACTGTCTGGGAGAATTATCCCATTTTCTTTGAATTGTGTTGTAGAATAGAAATAATACAGTAACTAGAGACTACTGGGACGAATGACCGAGTATTCCTTAAACAAAGGGTAAAATCTGCCACAAAGTCACAATTTGTCTGTATTTAAATATACGCTAAATTATAATGTCTATAAAATCAGTTTCTTATTTCTCCCTTTTCGAATAACGAATAAGGAACTGAGCAAGTTATGCAAACATTTTTTAGTTTGTTTATAGGTTAAGGCAAAATAATTGCATTTGCAGCATTTCTTTGCATTTTTTCTCCTGTTTCTTATTCAGATTTGAAAAAGGAATAAGGAACTGGTATAAGAATTGTACATTTTTCAAAATATGTCGACGCAGTTGATGTATGCATTTTAAAGAAATGCAATTGTAATTGCTGCATTTCTTTGCGTAACGTCTTCTGTTCATTATTCATATTTGTATAAGAAATGCGGAACTGATTCCTTATTCCTTATTCGGCTCGTTTTTGTTTCGTTTTTTTTTTTGATTTTGTTATTTTTTTGTGTTTTTTTTTTTCAAAATGTTTCGGCGTAAATGATTTTCCAGCCATTCTGATGATTTTTTCTTGCTTTATTTAGCAGTGTAAAGTTAGGTGCTTGTAACTGCCGCATTTTGAAGTGTAACGTCTTTTGTTCAGTGTTTAGATTTGAATAAGAAATAGGGAACTAGTTCCTTTTTCCTGATTCGAATAAGGAATAAAGAGCTGACTTTATACGCATCTTTAAATGAGGTATATTTGTTTCTCATGAACTTTAAACCTTGTAAAATAAGTTTAATCAAGATGAGGCACCAGTGTGTACTACAAATTGTCTGTCAATTTTTGCAATATTCAAAATATAAAAACTATATTTTCAAGTCAGACAGTCGATGCTGTGTACATTTGAATCTAAACCTTTAACACATTTGTTTGATGATTTTTTTTAAAGCGGCCACAAAAGAGGAACATATGCGAACCTAGATTAACATGTTTTCATGTATATAATCATTGAAAAACTACAAAAGTGTTGATGCTTTTATCCTTTGAATAGTTCAGCGAAATATCTAACCTACATGTATATATCTTTTGTAAAAGTTTAGTTCTGACTGAAAAGTTTCACCGCAAAAATTCAAACATATTTACTTCGGGTGCTCCCTGTGTCTCTTATTAATGTTTGAAGAAGACATTGAAGCCAAAATCAACCTCCGTTGAAATCATCCTAAAACGGGGCAGAGATGTTGATGCTTTCTCTATACAGAAACGACAATCGTCTTTATATTAAACAGTTAAGTTTCAATGTTACAGAGATTAAAACTGACTGACTGGGAGAATTATCCTTTCCTGTGCATTGTGTTGTAGAATAGAAATTTGGACATTTTATCAATTAACGCTTATCATGGACATTTCTAAACAACTGGTTTAAAACATGATTATATTTAGATTGTACGACTTACAGAAAAACTATTCCTCTTAACTTTAGTATGAAACCAAGTTTCAATTATAATGGTCATACGTTAACCTTTTGGTGTTATATGGTGATGTTGTTTCTGATCTTTTAAGATAGTAAATTTGGACTACGGGATGAAAGACAGAGACCCGATGTCAAAAGTAAGATTTTACACCAAGGAAAATGATGACACTCCGATAAAATTAGAAAAAAGCCAGGTTTGTGCATTTCCTTATTCTTGTGTAACGAAAGCAGTATGTGTCTGCTTGAGTGCCGATTACTGCCCCAATTTCATTACAACTCGCGCTACTGTCATATAGACTAAATTCTTTTAAATTTTGAATGTTAATGTATTATTTAAATACAAGTACACTGAATAAGCTAGCTTTATTATTATTAAAAAATGAAATCGTAATCGAACTGAAATATCAACTACATGTAATTTTATGTAATAAGCATTTTCAAGTTTAAACTTTAAACGCTAACAACAGAAGTTCTGGAACAACATCTCGATTTTTGTTTTTTTTAATTGGAGTTTTAACAAATAATAATTTCTTCGTCTGTCTTTCTCATGTTATCAATGAAAATGAGAAAATAAATTTACAGCAGCAATTTTTCAGATTTTCTTTAATTCAAAGTTATTTCCATATTATATACAACCTTACATACCGTATCATTGGTGACTATCTCGAACAAAATAAACTTGTATCATTTTTATTTTCAGGTTTCTTATGTTCTCCCAGAGACATTCGCCGAACATACATTGAGGATATTTTGCAAAGAATCAATAGAAAATAGTCAACATCCAAACGCTATTTTCAATTTAAAAGAAAATATAAGGAAATGGTTGGTCAATTTGGAACAGGTATGATTTCAAAGCCAGTCACTTAATAGAGCTGATATTTGATACAGACAGTATACTTTCATGCAAAAAGTATCAAGATCTGGACGTTATAAAACATGCCCGTTTCCTTTATTTTTTGGTTGCAGGAGGAAGACCAACAGAACCAGCACAATACCCGAAGGAAACTTGTATATACAACAGAAACTAGCTTATGTCAGGAAATGGCCCAGCCTGAGTCAGATCCTGGCCGAGGTGTATGTAAAGAAAACCATGAAAACAAAACTCAACTCGAGCCTAATACCACTACAGCTTATGGAAAAGATCAAACTAAAGAGGAATCTCTTGGTTTTAGTGGAGGTGTAGAGTTTCGTCCTGCGCTAGATGAAACATCTGATAGTTCATTTACTTAAATAAAAGGAAAAACATAAAAGTCATTATAATAGGATTCGAATATTGGTTTTAATAAAGCATATTTTCTAATCATGTTTTCTTTCTGCGCTGGACAAAACATATTAGAGTTCCTTTACGCAAATATAAGCAAGAAAACACATGAGTCCTTGTAATAGGATTCGAAAGCATAATTTCTAATCATGTTCTCCTCATTTAATATCTAACCATATAGATGTAGCAAATGTACAAATATTCTAAAGGGCTTAGTGTTATTTGCCTAAAATGAGTAATAAGAAGGTTTAGTATGAGTACAAAAATCGGTATGTAATTAATATGTACATTTATAAATATTAGATAACATCCAGACTTTTATATTTTTTGTTTGACATGGTCATTTTCCCTTTCCCTATCTAGTGCATACGTCAAATTAATATTTTGTTTTACATTATATCATGTGTACTTAGTGATATGTTAGGTTCCCGGTAAAAATTCAATTCAACAAAAATAAAACTCAGCATCTACCAGTATCAAGTATCATGAAGTTTATTTATTCTTTCAATTATGTTTTGCTAATTATATCTTTTTATACGAGATGTGTGATAAGTTAGAGTGAACAAGGTTCATTTGTATTTATAACTACTTGAGTTTATGCAAATTTGCTGAAGTTTGCCTTTGTGATTGACAACTAAATATAATTAAGATTTTTTCTTTGAAGAAAACTTTCTGTATTTTGGTACGGAAGTTTTCATTGTATCTATAGCAATATTTTACTTTTTTACTGTATTATTTTTCACGATTTTCTACAAGCCATGGCGATTTTTTAAGAAACATGTTCTCTCGGGGTAAGGGAGCTTTTCCAAATACTGTTAATTTGGATTCTTAGAAGTATCTTCCATTTAAAGATTTATCGTCACATTATGGCAATAATCATACTGTGCCAATTTACTAAATTCTGTCGAGATGTTTTTTTTTCACATAAAAATCATTGTTTCCGTGGGGAAGTGTATAATTTCCCTATCTTTTTTATTAGCTCACCTAAGCACACCGTGCTCATGATGAGCTTTTGTGATCGCCCTCTGTCGTGCGTCGTCAACAATTTCTTTAAACAACATCTCCATTGATTACTGGATTTTGTCCAAACCTCACAGGAATGAGTCATGGGTTCAAATTGCATAAGTAGGTCACAGAGCAAAAAAAAAGGTTTCAAAAATGCAAATTTCGAACAATCTGTCTGCAACTACAGGGCCCAGAGCTTTGATATGCGGTATGTAACATCAGTTATTCAAATTACGTCACTGGGTTGAAAATTGGTCCCGCCCTGAGGGCCAAGGGTTTTTCTTATATGTACATAGTAAAACACTTGAAATTTCTTCTCTGAAACCCCAAGGTCAAGAGCTTAGATATTTGGCATGAAACACCGTTTAGTGGACCTCTACCGTGATTGTTCAAATTATTGTCCTCGGGTCAAAATTGATCCACGTTGGGGGTCATGGGTTTTCCTTATGTGAATATAAAATTTCTTGGAAACAATACTAATGACAAAATAGAAAATATAAAAACTCTTGGTTTAATCAAGAACGCGAGGACTCTAGAAGGGAGTTCAATTGTGCTAATAAAGATTATTGTAAGAACAGGTCGAATCAAAATACTGAAATACTTGTTAATAAAAGACGTCTTTACAGAATAGTTAAGAGGCGTGCACGTATTATTCTCTTATTCTAAGGAAGGATTACAATCCCTCCTTAACAAACTGCATAACTATTGTACTAAATGAGGTATTGTGAGGAATCTAGATAAAACGGTTGCCATGGTTTTTAAATCTGGAAATAGAAATGAAAATGTAGAAGTATATTACAATAACGAGCTACTTAATGTTGTTAAGTCATTCACCTATCTTGGTGTATCATTATCATCTAATGGGAATTTTTATCAAGCCCAAAAAGCATTGTCCAATCAAGCACTTAAAGCACTGTACTCTATAATTTCTTTATTTGATTCTATTGCTCTAAATGTTACAGAAAAGATTAGAATATTTGATAGTATGGTGTTACCTATTCTTATATATAGTTCTGAGGTGTTGGGTTTTCATAAGGCACCTGACATCGAAAAAGTTCATTTAAAATTTTTAAAACAAGTTCTTGGTGTACGCCAACAGACGACAACATCAGCAGTTCTAGGAGAATTTGGACGATTTCCTTTATCAGTTCTGCGAAAAGTCAAAATCATCAAGTACTTTTACAGAATTATGAAATGCCCAAACCCTCTTCTATACAGATTGGTGTTTTAAGAGATACTAATGGTAATTTATTAAAAGTTGGTCAAAAAATGTAAAAGATATGTTGTCCGATTTAGGATTTTCATATTCATGGAATAATGATAATATTACAGAAGTGCATGTACATACTATTATACAAATAATATATGATCAGCAACTTCAACAATGGTGTGTTGAGCTTAGTACTTTTTCTGAATTAGAAAGTTACAATTTGTTTGAAAGTGAATTTAGGCAAGAGAAGTATTTAAGTTGTGTAAATAATATGAAACATCGTAACATTTTATCAAGATTTAGATGCTCTTCACATAAACTAGCTATAGAAGAGGGTAGATATAGAAATATTGAATAAACCAACGTGTATGTGCCAAATGTAACATGAAACAAACTGAAACTGAGTATCATTTTATTAGTATGTCCATATTATAATGACTTGAGGAAAATGTTTACCGAGATATTATTGCTCATGGCCTAATATAAATAAAACAGAAATGTAATTGTTAATTTAGCAAAATTTGTATATTTAGCGATGCAACTAAGAACCTAGTTAATAAATTTTGTTTGAAATATTGTATACACACCGAGAAACATGTGTAGTACATTGTATTTATCATACTTTTCTGCGTTGTATAAAATGTTACTTGGCGATGAACATGTATATGTTTTTGCCAATAAAACATTTGACTTGACTTGGTATCTCTCTTTCTTGCGACTTAGCCAAACCATTTCCCTGTAAATAACCTTGTTAATTGCTATTTGTTTTTTTATCTATTACTTCTACGGTATACTTGTGATATTCATATTTCTCATTTTTATTAATTTATCTTTTTTTTTTTGGTTCCCGATTTCTAAAAATTGTTTACATAGTGCAAAAATCGACATATGCTAAATACTTCTTAAAGAAGAAGAATTCTATAAAACTTTGTCCTTATTCTATTCCTATTCTTGGAATATATGTTACTGGTATATGTGTATCATCGTATATGTTAACTTGTGAATATTCTGGAAATAAATATGTTTAAACTAACAATAAAAGGTCCAATACACAAAATATTATTATTTTATTTCAGTGATATAAGATACCACAAAGTAACTATTCAAATATTTCGAATTATTTACTACCCGGTCAATTTAGTTGCATAAATGAAAAAAAGTTATTTTATGTGAAGAGTACGAAACTTTTGTCAATATATATATATAAACCCAAACTGTATAAACTCGCTCAAATATTAATGTCGTGCAAAACTTTAGACTTAATTGCCGAATAAATGTTGTAATTGTTGTTTTTATACGACGTGTATGTTCTCTGTTTAAGAAAAATATTCTTTGAATTTTAAATGTGTAGCATCCAACGTAAACAGTCGAAACGTATAATGGGTCCATTTTGTGAAGAAACATTGCTTCATGTATGAACTATTGTGGTCGCGTATTAAAGGACTTAAACAAATATAAAGCATTTAATTTATTTTATCTAGAATATAATCCAATAATAACAACAACCCCATCTCGATTACGACACTTAATATGTTTAAACCAGTTTAATTTACTTCCTTGTTGAAACCGGTCTCGTGGTTACTTATAAAGAATTATTTAAACGGATTTATAACAATTTAAATTTATTACTTGATCCAACGATTCTAACTTGAACTATAAAGTAAAAACGAAAATATATCTGATTGGGCAACGATCAAAAATCGAATAACTGAACAGGTTTTAGTAATTAAAAAAGTATTATTTTTCGTAAGGAGAAATACTTGTAAACTACCTGCAGGTGTTCAAGAAATGGGGTAAACTATATTTGTTTTCTTCGTAAACGAATTAAAAAAATTCCATTTGCTTTCCATTAGTAGTTTGGATAAAACTTAACACCTATGCCTTCCATCTTCGACGCGTTCTTTCGTTTAGAATGTATAACTGATGGGACCTAAGTACTTACCGAATTTGTGAAGGTATAGGAATGTATCCATTATTGTTTACGATAATTAATATGGTTATATAACAGGTGGTGAATAATCGTGGCTCGACCGGGACTCGAACTTAGGGCCTTCCGCTTACAGGGCGGACACTCTACCAACTGATGCTACCAAGCCAAACGGTTCTGCCTCATCGATTTATCACCTATAAACCTGTACCCGGCTACATATACCCCTCCAAATTTAGAATTCGTCCCGAATTCTCAGAGTCACAGAGTATATTGTGAAACATTCCCGAGGTGCCGAAGCAGTAGCCAAATTATAACGTAGGTTATTTACGTTGGGCGCCAAATGTAACAGGTGGTGAAAAATCGTGGCTCGACCGGTACTCGAACCCAGGGCCTTCCGCTTACAGGGCGGATACTCTACCAACTGAGCTACGAAGCCACACGGTTCTGCCTCATCGATTTATCACTATAAACCTGTACCCGGCTACAGTTACATTACGGTTCAAGCAATAAATTCATTTTGCTTTGAAAAGTCAGTTGACCAAGACGTGCTCTATTGAACGCAAAAACTGTCTTCTTAGTGTAGCTCTTTGCCTGTTATCTAGGCATGTAAGTTTGTAAAAAAATTTCATATTTCGTGAATTGGAATTGTTACATCGTGTTACATCGTTCGACATACGGCGAAGTGCAATAGACATATCGTGATGAGAATTTCAAATGTCGTGTATTGCTTTACCTACTTTGTGATGTGATTTGTAAAAATTAAGTAAAATGCTTGTGTATTATATTGTCACCCCTACTGAAAGGGCCGACCTCCCGGGCTTATGAGACACCTCTATTAGTGTACACATTTACTCCCCGATTCCTTATCCTATTTGGCAGGCGCCAGGTGGACAGGCAATCGGTAACCATTCTTTAACTAGCTGCGGCTCACCAACCGGCCGCATCAGAACAAGCCCCTGACAGGACCCGAAGCTTCGACCTCTCGTGTATATTTCGTAAATTGTAATTGCTATATTGTCTAGTAGTTCCAAAGTTGCTAAAGTGCAGTTGACATATTTTGATAAGGATTTTAAATGTAGTGAAGTACTTTCCTTACTTCATGGTGTGATCTTATCATTTGTGAAGAGGACTTGTTATAGCGTCTAGTACTTTCGACAGGTAGTGATGTGCAATTGACAAGCCTAGATGAGATTTCAAATATCATCAGGTGCTTTACTTACTTCTTGATATGGCCTTTGTATTTAGTGAGCTGGAATTGCTGTATACACATCACGATATGTCAATTGCATTTCAGCATATATCGAAACTAATAGACGATATAACAAATCAACTTCACGAAATATGAAGAGCACATCACAAACTTAGCTGACTACAGAACAATTTAAGAAATATACTAAGAAGGCAGCATTGGCGTTTCATACGTGCTCGCTTATTCAAAGGTATTTCATGAAGTATTCTTTCATAACATTATGTAGTTATTTAAAACAGGAATATAAAGCATTTAAATAAGAAAAAATATACTATATACTAAAGTACTATATTACAGGAAGGAATAAGATTATCATTGAATTCACAAAATTGTCCATTCTTAATGTACAATAATTTGCTTAGTTTAAAATGAAGTATAGAATTTGTTGAATTAGATGTAGTATGGAATTTTGAAATTTTATTTGCGTGACTGCAAACGTCATTTACAGTAAATTTGCGATGACTCGAAATCGCATATGAGATCGCCATTTCGTCGATTCATCGCATCTGTCGAGTCATCGCATCTGTCGAGTCATGGCATGTAGTGTCCAGCTTGTACTTCCTTTTTCAATTCGGCGTCGTGATTATAGCACGTTGTGAAACTTGCTCGACAGAATAAAAACGATATTTGTTTGTTTTTACTTTTATTTTACATACATGTTATTACAAATACTTACAAAATAACAACAAGAATACGCATACAGCAAGGAACAATATTTCTGAGAAACGTCCAAGCCTAACAAAGAATAAATAAATTGCGACTAATTTTAGTCAATACTGACAACAATTAAAATGGAATGTTGAACGGAGACGCTAAGCAAAGGTAAATTTGTCGAGTCATTGCAACATAATTTATAATGATTTTGATTGGTGGGGATGAACGCAAGTGTTGTGTCAACGCATTTTTCGAGTCAGCGAATGTCTACTCATTGCATTTTGGAGGGCAGTAGCGGTAAGAAACCGCTGACGTCACGCTTGAACGACAATAAACCGGTCCTCACTCTGAGTTGTGGACCTCTGACGCCCTTCGCAATGCCTTTGCGTGACATGCATGTAAGTTTGAAACCGTCGCCACATCCTGGCAACGGTGCTCTGGGACACCCCAAGGACACCTGCCACGTGCCGTTGGGAACGCCTAGCCTCAAGCATCCCTACCCCGCTATTCATCTCCTCATCGTCTATACGCCGTCTTTGCCGTAGATTTGCCATGACCAGTGCTAGGTTCGATATAAACGTTACCATGCACAAGCGAAGTTTGCATAAAACGGATGTGTACATGCAGGTACATGCCCACGGTGCACCACTTTTCCAGTGGTATCGCTTTTCCTCGAGCCATGTACAGGTAAACAACCAAAATCTGCTGGACAGGTCGGCTTTGCCATATGAATAAACTACATGTATGAGAAAAAGTCATTTATCATGAGGTTATCATTAAAAAGATATTAAAGAAATAAAAAGTGATCCCTATCAAATTTTGAGTTGTATATATGGAAAATATACGGAAAAATAACGGGACCGAGCGTCAGACCGATGGCAACTCTATTGAGGCCACAATGTGTTTGTTATATTTGTTATATTCATGAAGAATTAAAATGGACTTTATTTTCCTTTGACAAACCAATGATGTTGGTTATCTAAACTTGACGCAAAACGACTTTCCCTATTGTTTGAGTATGTTTATAGTAGAGGGAGTGACCGCTACATATTAGCTCAAATATATATATATATATATATATAAAACATTAAAAACGTTTGATTGAAATCAGCTTATAGAGAACAATATCAACAACTAGATTGTGTGAATTTATCAACTGTCTGTCTGTCTGTCTGTCTGCTTTCTGACTGAGCATTCATAATACAAAATACATTAATGTATGCAAACACGAAAATTTTATAAAATAGATCTGAAAAGATCTTTACGTATTCAACAAAGATTTCTGTTTTCATTCTGCGAAAAAATGCAGAAAAGAAAATTATCTTTATGATAATTTAGAATAATATTTGTACTTGGTTCAACGGAAGCTCTCTGGTAAGGTTTTTATAGCATAATTATGATTCCATGTGCATAAACTATCGATTGATATTCTCTGTAGAAAAACTGTATGTTATACGTCAACACTATGCATTTATCTGCCTATTGTGAAATAAATGTGCAAAGCCGTGCCCAATCAAGTAGGGCTAGCTTCCAGATGCGAATGTGACTTACCTTTAAAACAATTACAGCCTGTAACGCTTTGTAAATATGTTTGTTTTAAGAACATCACAAGATACAGAAAGATACCAAAACAACATTTCAAATACATGATTTTGTGCTTCAGTACGGCTTAAAACGGAAAAAGAAAAATGTCAGCGGGATTCGAATCCATGATCCCCTATTAAAGCGACTGACTCACAGAATTTAGCGGAAAATTTTCTTTCTTTAAAATTTAAGAGGAGTTAAAGTACTATAATGGAAAAAACATAATATTATTCTTCTATACATCATGAAAACTGGAAAGAAAGTTTTTGACTTACCAGGATTTAAACCCATGACCTTTCGGTCAGTTAAATATAGGGCGACGATCTACACCACTGAGCCACAGCCTCTAGTAAATATTATAACTAAAGTATCTACCCCGTGACTAACGGGGTAAATTTTTTACCAATAAAAGTGTGTAAAACTTTATATTTTGATGTTTTTCTGTAACAAAAAATGAGTCAGTTACTTAGTTTAGATATGTTCTTCACAAGTAAAGCAAGAATTTCAAGATGTATTTATAAACATTTTCTTTTTTTTTCATCGTCGGCCTATCTTTGAATCAGTCGCTTTAAGGAAAATGAAGAGCGACGAAGTTCTGCTTTACGGATACTTTTCATTAAAGTGCACTGAAGTTGCAACACAAAGTCTTCCCCCACCCCCCAAGTGACCGGGTGAAATATTAGCTGATTTAGATATTGAAAACTATTAATTCTGGTGTGTTTCCATGACAGACTTTAAAAATCAGAAACAAAGTTTTGAAACATTCTTCAAAAATTAACTTTAATTTCTATTTGAATAAACAATTTTTATTCATCGGCCAACTTTACCCAGTGGGAGTAAAATCATTTCACAATGTAAATAAAAATGTATCTTTTAAAGCGCACCGCATTTCTGGAATTCAGGGTGAGTTTGGCTACCAATATAACTTATTAATATAGCTCTTCTATATAAGAAGAATGGAAATCAACACATATTTAAACAAAGATGACCACACGTATACTGCTTATCTTGTCTGTCCAACTGTTTGTCTCGCAAACAACTATATGACTGATCTCAAGAATAAATAGACTCATGAATCGTTTATTGTCAATAATGAATAAACTCGTAACGTTTAGATAATAATAAGTGTTACACTTAAAATAGTGTAACACCAACAACAGAAAATAAAGATAATGTATAAGGTCTCCGCTTCATTATGTTCATTATGTTCAAATCAATCTAGGAACAAATGATGAAAGAAATTATTGCTTATTATAATTAAAACTATAATGTACAGTTTGATTACACGTAAAAAAAACACTTGACTTAATCGACTTTCTTGTAACATATGTTTCAAGTTATTTCTAATACAAAGCACAAAGAATTTACAGTCAATAGAATATATGAGCTATCTGAGACGGCATAACCCTTTTTCTGTGTCGCATGGCGATAGTTCAATTAAAACCGTAAAACCTGGAGCAAAACAGTTAAGAAGAATGTGACATGTATTTGTTATAGATTTAATGGCACGTAAAGCCCCAGATACACACACAAAAACACAACTTACATTTTGAATATTCTAAATGTTCCGGGACAGTGTTCTTAAGGATTCTCTTAAAAGATGGACATGTATTCTCAACTACGCCTTACTTTGCTAGATGGCTCGATTTTTTATACACAATCATCATATTACGTTAGCCGTTGCAATATTCAGACAGTATAACACAGGTTTGCCAAAATTTGGTTGTGCAGTGAACATCCAATTGTTGATTAACTCAGTATTATAAGACAGACTTACGCGTGCATTTTCTTCCTTTTAGTGAAATAAACGTCCTACAAACGAGATACCCAATACATCGTTGATTGTGTTAGCTGCTGTTTTGGACTTTAAATTTTTTGTTCGAAAATGAATACATACATGTAGATCAATAATTCCGTATGTGTTGTTGGCTTGGAAGACAGGTAAGTGTTTGTGTTCAGCATGTGCTTCAGTAGTGAGGAAATCATCAATAATTTGCTTGTGATCTTCTGAGTTCGTTCGATTGTTGCGCGTCGCGAATATGAAGGTAATATAGTTTTAACGACTTTTTTCAACATTCAGTTAATTGTTATTTTTAAAGAATAAACTCTCTAATTACCAAATATAGAAATATGAAGCACTTTCACCACAAGGGATTCATAATATCACAATTAAAACTTATCTGGCCTTGATATGTCTATCCGGTGGATGGAAACTTATCAAAATCTCTGTTTTTCTAAGTCCGACCATTAACTACAGCAATTTTTTGCACTCATTTTAAGTAATGAAAACATTATGACCGCTGACAATAAAATACAAAGACTACATCAAATAGTGAGGACAAATAAAATGTGATTACAAACATGGTACTTATTTAACAAACTCCACTTCATGATAAGCGAAAAAAATGGAGCAATCTCTCGAAATATGGAAGTTGGGTTTAAAACTGGCTTAAATTCATTTTACTCTTATATTGTTCTACAAATCTGAAACTGTTAAAATATGTGAAAAGTGGTTTTAGAAAAAATATCACTGAAATTTTTTTTACCGGGCTTAAATTTGTTTAAATCTCCAAACGTTAGAATGTGTTTCAAACAAAAACAAGGACAAAAAGGTCGTGAACTTTCTAATTTCTCTTGCTGAACAATGTTTGTTTCTTTTTTACTTTCCTGGCTTACTCTCTGTATCAGTGACCCTGAAGCAAAACTCATTTTTGTATGATATTAAGCCATATTATTTTAAACTTCCTACAGTCCTTGCAAAAGTAGCACCCTGACAAGTAAAACTTTATGTCTTTCCTTGATTATCTCACTATAACATTGACCTTTGAGCAACAGTTCTCCGATTCCGTCATGCAACACTCAATCACGCCTGTGCACACAAAATTACTTATAACATGACAAAGATATGGCCAGTACAAAATATGACTGACAGACGACAGGATGCACACAGACACAGGCGCACTGACGCAAACTAACAAATCAGCCATATTGCGTTTATGTGAAGTTCCCGCAACCGGGCTTGTCAATAAATTGGTCAGGGATTTGAAATAAGAGATATCTTAGAAAAGGTCAATTGAACTTATGATTCAGAGATATGATTCCTTATCAAATATACACTGCTCAAAAAATTAAAGGAGCGCCCATATAATCTATAAAATAACATACGCGTTGAGTAGATTTATGAATATCTTTTAAAGAAATAACAAAATCATTCTTTTTACAAAAAACACATGGGCATTTTCATCGCCAACAGGCACATCCCTGAACTGTTAGGCCATATGCTGGTGCAATAGGTGATAATTTTCGTTTAGTGCAAGATAATGCTCCAGCACAAACTGCAAGAAAAGCCCGGAACTTCTTTGATGATGAAGATTTTGAGGTCATAGACTGGCCAGCGAGGTCTCCCGATCTTAATAATATAGGGCATGTCTGGGACATGCTTTCTCGCAGACTTTCTTTGTGTCCGAACCCTGTGCAGAACGTCCGTGAGCTTTCTTATGCTCTTGTAGCAGAACGGGATGCCATACCAAAGGATATGATCAGACGTGTCATCAGGAGCATGCCCAGACGATGCAGAGAGTATCTAAACGCCCGAGGGGGATATACTCTTTACTGACACTGACTATGAAATGTTTCTAGGTCTGAATCTGCTTTTACAGACATTGGTTGTTCTCCAGCAAGACCACCATTTCAAAGTTAGTTTGATAGTGTTCATATCCTGGACACTGTCTCTGTTCAGGAATATGCCTGTTGGCGATGAAAATTCCGATTTGTTTCTTTTTTAAAGAACGATTTTGTTATTTCTGTAAAAGATATTCATAAATCTTCTCAACACGTATGGTATTTTATAGATTATATGGGCGCTCCTTTAATTTTTTAGCAGTGTATATAAATAAAAATGCACCTCTGTTAAGTAAACAAGTTGATTTGTTTGAACAGAATATTCCTACTTAAGTAATTTGTACCATTTAATCTTGTATTTTAGCAGCAAAATCTTTACAATGTACGTTGTAGTGTTTCACTAAAGGTTGGACCTTGCAAGCAAAGTATTCAATCCAGTTACAGCATGCACATTTGCAACTTTTGGTCATATATCGGAAGAAAAATTATGAACTATGTTATCAAGGAAGACTAGTTTTATTGAAATCTAACACGGAAGAAAACTTTTTTTTTTTAAATCATAACAGAGAATAAAAAAGACTTGTTTATTTTAAGTGGGGTTTGAAATCAAAGGCGTTAGATAGAAATATTTATAAATAAATAACACCCATGTCACGCAGTTTAAATGCGTTCTTTAATTTTATTGAGTGAGAATAAATATCTATATTTTTTTCAAATTATAATACAGAACCCCTTAATGTAAACTTTGAAAAAGCGCTTTTGTTATTCATTCGGTCAGTGACGTATAGCTCAAAACTGGATGGGAACTGAATTTGGAGGTACTCAATTTAAATCATTAGATATCATTTTTGTTATAGTTTTGAACAGTAAGTTGAACTTTAGAGATTAATAGACAAGATCAGTGCTAGCAAAAAAGGAAGTATTCCTCAATAGTAAAATTGTTGTTGTTAAATCACTCGTGTTACCTCTTTTTACTTTAATTCATACGTCTTTACCAACTCAAACAGCAAATTCCATTAAACAATAGATAAAAAGTTTTGTGATTGTGTATTGGGAAACAAAGTAAAAATAAAATCCAGTGTTGCAATTAAAGAATATGTCATGGGGGAATAAAGACGCTAAATATCAAGTCATATGTCCATAGGCTTAAACCTAGATGGTTCAGAAAACTTATAAAATCACAAAAAAGTTAGTGTTTGAAACTAATACAGACACTAATTGATGTTCATTTTTTTAATATAAGTTTTGATTTAATGTGTTAAAATCTTTTATTTGAGTTAAATGATATCAAAACAGGGTAATCAGCCAAGCCTTATCCGAGTGAAATGACATCATGAATGGGCGATTCCAAAAGAACTCCAGAAAAAAATAGAAATAAAAATCGTAGGTTTGAAATATTGTGATTTAGATAGTCTGCAACATTTGCGTCGAGACCAGTGTGGCTAGAGAGAAAATATTTCGGTAAAATGAGACCAGTCTACCACAAGATAATTGCTGGGATATTTACTGACTATGACGGAGTGGGGATGAGCCCTTTTAAAAGATCCAATCTACCTTTCTATCAGGTAGACATTACAGACTTTAAAAATCTGGAGGAATACGATTCAGAGCTTGCGTGGACGTATGCAACAACCAAGAAGCAGAGGATCGATTTCGATAAAACCTACAGTAATTTAATCATCCCGTCAGAAATGACAAAAAGGATCCGCGGACAAGGAAGCTACAGAACAATGTGGAGGAGTCTTCAAACCTAGACTTAACGTGCAGTTAACGTGCAGTGAGAAACAACGATAAAAACTACGGTAATATAATCCTACTGAATTGACAAAAAAATTCCGCGGACAAAGACGCTTGAGAACAAAGTGGAGGAGGCCATGAAACTCATTGGGATCGAAAATGTATTATTTAGTTATTTTGTCCTTGTAAACTTGGATGAAAGAAACGTGTATTTATATATATTATATAGCAAGGAAAAATCTTATAAAAATATAGCGGTTTCTATGTGAACCCGGTATCCCGTAAAACAAATACAGTAATACTTTTTTAAAATATGATAGATAGGTTTAATTACTTCCTCTTCTACCGTATTCTAGTTAATAAAGATTTATATAAAACATATTTATCACCCTCGTCATTCTGGTGTTATTTTTTACCATCCTTGTTGCCTCTGAGCCTCGTCAAGCCAGAAAATTAAAAGAGGATTCACCTGAAATGCGTTATTTGACCCCTAGAAAACGAATATACGTTAGTTAGCTGCGTGTTAGTGCCACGAAATGATCAATTCAGCATACATGTAAGGTTTTCAGTAGGCCGAGGAAAGTCTTTTGTATACAGGTATAAATGTCTGACCAAATAAAGTGGATAAATAGGTAAGTGGACTTCGGCTGAGTGTACATGAAACACGGTTACATACAACAATGTGAAATAATTGAAACTGCATGAGCACAAAAACCATGCCATGTACACCAACATCAGAGATAACACAAAACTATCTTATTTCCACTGAATAAACTATCTTATTTTGCTGATCAGATGACATGGAGAGGCAAATAAATGACACATAATTAAATAAAAATGAATTTGATATGTTAAAGGTCATGTGACACGAATTTTTGACCTCGAAATTTTCATATGAGCGAAAAATATATATCTAACTATGACTGTTCTGCAAAATCCCGCCAGTAATTTTCATCTTAAAGATGTTTTTATTATAAATTAAAATCCATATTTTACGCACTTGGTCGCGCGCACCTGTCACGAGCGAAACCGGAAGTGACGCACATTTATCCCTTCCCTCTTTACAGGGCTGCCTGGATTGTTAACAAAAACTTTAAAATTATGATGGAAAGTGAAAATCTAGACTGAATATTCTAAAAAAAAATTGAACAAGTTAAGCTAACATCATGAATATACACTTAAGATTTTTAAAATAAATAATTTGAAATATTGATGGAATTACGAAGCCAATGAGCAGTATTATATAGAGTCTAGTTTAATCAGGGTTATAGAATTAAAAGTTACATCAGTGAAAATATCTAGACTAAGATATATTTTTCAAGTAACTGATCCAAAAAAGCTTTTGAACATGCCCTTTTTTATCCGATGCAGTTTGTTCGAAGACTTGATTAACTAACTCCAATCGAGAGATTTTTTTCCCATAAAAGCATTCTTCTTACAGTGATGTGTTGTTTATTTGTCTGTGGTATATTTTGCCTGAGGTACGTGTAAGTATTCTTTGACTAGATCTATGATTTTTTTCATTATAAATGTATATTTATCTGGCTTATTCATTCTGCATTTGTTTTGGAAAACAAAACAAGAATGATCAAAGAACAAATAATACGAAGAAGCCATAAAAACTATGTCAAAATCATAACACAAACACATTGTTTTTAGTTTTAGTTTTTATAAATAATTTGTTCACATTTAGAAGAATTATTTTTATTTTCATCATAAATAGATCCAATCTTATTAAACTAATTAAAATATGTATCTGCATGGAAGCTTCTTAACTAAAAATCATTCGGACATGTTAATTGGAACAAGCTATTACATAAAGTATTCACAAGTGTGACTGATCAAAAGTAATACAATCAATTTGTATGATCACTTGCCATAAAATTTTGCTATTTGTCTCCACTTTGTCATTGATTGGGTCATAACAAGTTAATTGCTTTGTTTTGACAGCTATGCAGAATATACAAGGATCCCATTTGGGCAGGTTAATTTGCATAAATCCCACAGTATAAGGCGTGATTTATGGATCTTTGACATTACACTGGATATTAATTTATAAGCAGACACAAATTTCTACTTGATGGACATGCCATATTATTATTTTTCAAACAATATCCCAACTTGAAAATACACTGTAGTGTAAATTTCCATTCCAGTGAAACAAATGTTAACACATTAGATCACCTAAATTCACTTCAATTTTACTACACTTAAATGAAAAAGAATTTGTTTATGACGTAAACATCAAGTGAGGAAGTGTTACGCAGCATGTAAAAACGTGGAGGAGATAGTTTTATGTAGAACCACAACATGGAAGAAATTGGAATATTTATTAATATTTATAAAGGTAAAATTACAACCCGTTCTCCCGGCACAAAGTTTGAATTTACTTATAAAAATCAAGAAGTAATCACATTATTTTATCTAATTTACAATTTATAGCATGTTATTTTTATAAGTGTGCCATTATCGTGTTTCTAGCTCTTGTGGTTTAGTGTTATTTTTTCATTTAAAAACGGATGTGTTATGAGCAGTGTAATTCTGCACTACTGGCTGGTACAGTAGGGATAAATCTACGTCACAGCCAAAAATTGCGGAGGAAACTACCGATGTCGAAACGGAAACAGCCGATCATCAAAAACACGTTTTTTTCTTATCAAAAGCAATATTTTCATAATTTCGCAGTTAAACCATTTTAATCAGTACATTATGATTATTTTGAATTGACAAAGTTGCTATAGTCGTGTCACATGACCTTTAATTAAATAAAAAAAAACATTTCTTAACCAAATCACAGTATTGACTGTCAGTATTTGTTCGAGATTTTGAAATGGTCACATACAACTTTTCATCATAACACAGATAGTTTGAAAGACTAAACACCGTGCAAATGCCATCTGTAATAGATAAAAAAAGCGTAAGTTTTCTGATCAAATCTGTTTTTAAAGGTCTGATTTATGCGTTGAGACAGAAAATCGAAAGAGGATTCACTCATTATGACTCCCTTGACTGTAAAGGTCGATTGGTTTAGATCGATGTAGAAGACTAACTAAATCACAATGGCATATTTCTTGATTTTCTATTTTGTTCTTTTGAAATCGACTCATCACGTAGATAACGTGTGGCTGATTACCCTGAATATGATGTCATTCCACTAAAAGTCACATGCGCTATGTACTTTGGGGGTTAAGATCATGCCCCACTTCCAGAAAGCTCGCAGACGCTCAAGATGAGAAAATTCAGGGCACAATATAGATCTACTCCTCAGAAAACAGGTTTCTCGACCGATTATTTTATAATCATATTTTTTTATCTAGAAATAATGGTATTGATTTTAAGTTTTATATGACAAAGGTATACACTATGTAAAACACATATGTAAAGTGAATAGTGAACAAGAATTTTATCTATGTCAATTTTCTCTATGTAATATACTAGCTATTTCACTTAGTACTAGTATTTCATCTTCATTGACAGTATTGTCAATTCTTCGCATAATCCAATTTACCGTCCCATGTTTTGGAGAAACAAGATTTAACAAGAATAGTATAACACTGACGTGTTATATGTTGACGACATTTAAGTAATGTGTGGAATATTGGGTGAAAAGGTGGCCAGCAAGCTATGATATACTGTAAATAAACAAATATTGAAGTGGAAGTTTTTTTGTTCTATATTGACTATTGAGGTATTTTCATGGCCTTGTGTTGATGTTAAAATTTGTATACAGGATATTAATTGAACCTTGAGATTGAACTGGCCAGGTTAGAACATGGGTTCTGCATATCATCTTGATGGGCTGAACATTTGATCAGTTTCATGGAATTTATTCCAGGGGTGAAAAAGATATGAAGCGGACATAAAACACATGGCTCATATCTTTAGACACCACTGAGCATTTGCTCAGGTGAGCTAAAAACACCTTTCGGCCGTATAATGCTCCGCCTAGCGGTGCTCTTGTTGACTTATTTCATTTAAAGAAAAATGCTTCGATTTTTTCTCATATTTTGCATGTGTATGTATCTTATGAAAATACAAGTAACTTGCAAAATTGGGCAGTACATCTCCAAATTTGTCAGAGTTTTGACCTTTATAGATTAAATTTCTGATAACAACCAAAGTGTCTTCACTCCACCTGCTTCTTTAATTTTTATCATCTGCTTATGATACATGGCTGGGGCAAATGTGTCCCATGCGCACATTTCTAGTGAATTGCTGTTTTTTATTTTATTTTTTTTAAATAAAGATAATGTTAACAAGTATTGCTTTCTTGTGTTTGTGGTAAACTTATCGTCACCAAAAGTTTTACCCCCTCTTTACAGTTTTATTCATATCAAAGCCAGTTTACCGTCCTAAAATTACTGGAAAGAACATGTACTAGACTGCAAATATTACCAGCAAACTACCAACAGAACTTACAATATTGGTCAGTATGCATAAATCATGGTTGGTATAATAGTACTCATGTACTTTTCTAGAACATTATAGTTGGAGTACCACAGGGTTTTAGAAAAATAAGTGGAATTGTCAATACTAAATTTGATAAATGAGTGTTGAAAATGATCAAGACCAGTGATGGTCAGTATTGATTAAGAGTGTTCAATAATTATGTACAAAAAATTTCCAGTGAAGTTGGACTATAATTTATGGCAAGGCAGGTAAAAAAAAGATTATCATATTCAGCTTAATGAGACTAGCTCCAATGGACCTCTATTGCACATAGATAAATTCTCTCGGATAAAGGTATTGCATTACATGCATATATCCATTACTTGAAAACATAAACCCAGCACTACGCGACAGGTTTTGCAGTACTTTTAGTGCTTTGATTTAATGTGCATGTGTGTTTATCAGTTAAATGCCATCTTGGAAATACAGTGGGGTCAGTTCAACATTATCACAAGAAATCAATTAATACGCCGAATTATCACTACACATACGGTTTCGAGGGTACATTGATTCGCATCTAAATAATATTTTTTTACATACTTAAACATAAAATTTTATCAAAGAAGACCCATAGATCTAACATAATTTAACAATAAAACTCCACATAATCAACCAAATATAAGAAATTACGTTGAAATCTTCCCTTTTTTGCATAACAATTGGTACCCACGTTCAACAACGCCAGACAACCGCTGATACTTCACTATCGCTGTAAATGTATATCTAAAGCCGGTTACATTATTGAAAGAGATGTTCAAAAAGTTTATCTGTCCTCTCACGTTAACTCGGACATTTTCCCATTATAAACTAATGTTTCTATTTACTAATTTCCAAAATTAATAGATTCCATTAATAAAATTAACATTCTCTTGGAAACTACAGAATTTTCAACCTCTTTTTATGACACAAACACAAAAAACATATTGTTCTAAAACAAACCCACATGCACGGTACTTTTTAGTAACCCTCATGTCTCTCTTGGGTCGGAATAGATATACGTTGTAAAGGTCATCTAGTAATAGTTAATAGTACTTATAATTTATGACCCATAATTAGTCCAGATAACAATTAAATCAACAGCAACAACAAGGAGACTTTAGTGGTGCACATGCGGACTATTTATTCGAATCATATCAATATCTACATCGAAAATTCTGGAGAGTAACAAGATATGTCTATTAAATACTAAAACAATACACAGAAATATTCAGAATTAATAAACCCCTGGTACATTAGTTGCAAAGCTGAGATGAAGTTTTCATCTATTTAATTTGGAAATTTCGATAATGATCGATAATTTATTCTCTTTTCTTATCTCGTTCCCACGACTTAGTAACTCGTGGGAACGAGATACTAAGTCGTTCCCGCGAGTTAGTATCTCGTATGGAACAAGATAAAAAAAAGATCAGTGCAATTTTTTTTAAAAGTTGTGCATGTCACCTCTGTACCACCGTACTTATGCCTTTGAAACAAAACCTTTAGTGACTTTTTAGAACCATTGCATTTGTCAGCTGAAAATCGTTTGTCATGTGTCTGATTAAAAGGCTCTTCCAAAAGAAGCAAAGTAAACTCTCACTGTTTACTTTAGAGTCACAATTTGCTGAGTGTTATGACTTTTTTTCTAAAACAGATGCTAGGGAAAATCAGTCAGTCAGATTAATCCATTTTTACTGAATATCATGTAAAAACGTGCTGTTATCATATATTTATTTATTTTATAAAAAAGAGACGGAAGTATTTGTTTATTTTCATGACTTCTAAGCATTCACTGTGCTTTCATCATTGGAAAACTTGGCTGTTATGCATCTTTGTTATTTTGAACACTAATTTAACTTTCCAGTGTTTTACTGTAATATAACAGAAGATAATATTCTGATAAACCACTAGTAAAATTAACAAAAAATAATTTTCACTGTGCCGTACTACTTTTTCCCACAAAGCGAACCCACATTTCACTTATCTACACAGTAATTTCCCTTTGTTTATTTATAGACTATATGTACATGAAGGTAAACAAGCAACAACAACAATAAGGCTGAGTGTTAACAACTTAAAAAAGTTTAAACTGGTAAAAATAAATAGACTGTCTGAAGAATCTGGACTTTTTAGGCTAATACCTAAAGATGTCGCTAATGATTCTTCATTCGAATTTGACAATGTATCACTTATTTTGTATAGACATTATGCTTTTCATCACAGTTATCAGTTTTTATTAGGGATGTAAGTGAACGTGCGAATGTATTTTTGGCATTCGAATGCTAGGAAAAAATCTCTATAGATGTTGTTTTCATTAAAATAATAAATCAAAAAGTGTTGAAGAAGTAAGATAGGCATTGCAAGTAGGTGAATTCACACCTGTTGTTGCTTTAACAACCATGTTACACCTCTGGTCAGATGATCGTATTTATGCGCCGTCTTATGTTGGTGGCCTGTATTTTAAGCGACGTCACCTACAATGGGTAAGCAAAAGATAGTGGTATGTCAGTGTCAGAGTGTCGAGTCAGGGGTCAAAATGTAAATGATACTTTCCATACCTTGCGCTTGGTCTCATTTTCTTTTTCTTTTCGGCCTGCTAAATATAAATTAAGATCGAATGGGGGTTTACCCAATAAGGAAACCGGATACTGAGAAATACACCATGAGTCAATGAATTGGAAACACTCGGATCTTATCCAGCTCAGTTCGAGCAATAATCTCCTGGCAGTTACTCCCCTTCATTCTTCGTGAAAGATCTCTGCCGGCAAGCGTTTACTTCGGCTGGATTTCAGAAATTATTTTTTCTCTATTTTGTTTAGTAATGAATGCATCTGTTTAACATACCTGGATGTAATGAAATTAGAAAAGTAACTAGAAAAAAAAACATTTATTTTCGACCATTATCACGTGACATGCCTGTCGGCAGTGATTGTTATACTGAAAGGGAAGTAACTGCTGCGTAGAGTCTTGTCGGGAGGAGTATGAGTTATTCGAACGTTCGAACGTTCGAAGCAAATGATCCGAACATTCAAATGCTAAAATGAACAAATTTTGCCATCTCTAGTTTTAATGCGATCGTACCACTGGATGAAAAGCAACAAATATAGTCCCCGCGCCGAAAATTTGGTAAGAACAAGAGCCCGTATATAGCACGTCTGTGTCGTTGGGTAACAAATAATTAGCTGTCAACAGCAAAAAAAAAACGTCATGGGAAACGTTTTAAAAATCGCCAGGAAGAGTTTTAAACAACAAGAATTGCATTGGATTTCGATGCATTTATTGAGTACAGACATTATTATACTTACTAAATAACGTTGACGCTGCAGCTTAACAGTCCTTAAATTTGCAACCATCTAAAATCAAACTTCCGCATACTGATTTCAAATCATCTATCAATAAATTCATTAAATCAAAATGGCAATCTTCTTGGGAAAATACAATTTTTAATAAATTACACGAAATACAGCCACACATTGCATCCAGTACTTCTAATTATATATCAAATTATAGAGACTAAATTGTTATCATGCCTTGCAATCTCTCATTTGTATCTTCTCTTAAGACAAGAGCAACCTCAGTGCATTCCCTGCAATAAACCATTTAAAGTGAAACATTTTCTTTTGGAATGTGCTAATCTGGACTTACATCGTCAAAGATATTTTAAGCTACTTCATTAAAAGAACTTTTTGAATCTGTTCCAACATATTATCCTGTCTTTTTTTAAAGAAGTTAATATCTAAAATAAATTATAAAGCATTCTTAATTTATAAAATTCGGCGCGATATGACCTAAATTGTGTCGATGTGTCGTAAATCCAATAAAAACAAACGACCACATGGACCATTTTCCGTGTAAGATCATACATAAAATAGTGTTTTCGAAAACGGCGTTGCATTCCGTTTGTTATTTCTGCAACTACGAGTTCCTCCAACATTTTTACATTGATTAACTGATTACTGTGATTCAATGAATCACAAAACACGCAACTTCACTTAAGTAATCAAGAAAAACACAAAAACGTTAAATTATCCTATCAAGCTATAGTTTTACTGATTAACTGACGCAGGAAAACAGTATGGCGGACATTTCAAAATCCAAAAAGCCAAGGAATATATTTATTACTGATGTTGACATTTACTCGTATATATAATTTAGCTGTATCAATTTAGATCACGAAAATTTATTGTTGATAACTGTTTTCTTTCTTACAAACGGTGAAAGACACCACAAAGTAAACAGGCTATCATTTATTTTATCGTCTTTCTTGGTGCTATTTGAATAACGTCTCGCACGTGTAGACAGTAGTAAACATAATGGTGTACAATGGGTTTTGAAATTTTACACAGCTTATATTTTTCATTAAAAGTTCATGAAACTATGAAATAAATAGAATATTTGTTGCTTTTTTTTGTATCGCAAAGAGATCGAAATTTATTTCACAAGTGAGCATCAAAGTTAATATTTTCATTCGTGGCTACGCCACTGGTGAAAATATTTAATCTTATGCATACTCGTGAAATAAATTTTCGATCTCACACATAAAAAAACAACAAATGTCATCTTCATACCATTTCGATTTCGTTTTGTAAAAATGCAAGATAATTGAATTATCCTTACTTTGATTCGAAAACGTGCCATCTAATGTGTTTATCTAATAAAAGTGTTATATAACAACTCGTGATGACTTCAAACACAGTGTTGCCCTCATGAACATAAAATGTTTGGACACAAAAACATTGCTATTATTGTAAGGTTTATTTAATCTTAAGATCCAGTACCCTTTACAAGTTTCGGAACATTTGACGCCATGTTTTTGAAATTTGTATAAACATACAAATACAGGTCTGCTATTTACTTATTTGCTACAGTTCAGTTAATTTCTGAAGAAAGACTATGCTTTTTTACAGAAAAAAGTGTAAGTACGACCACTAAAAACAAACAACTGTCTAGCAAGATATAGTTATGGATTCGGCAAACCAACAATGTCAGAATACAGCTCAAGCAGCAAAGTATACATTTAAAGGAACGAAGGTATAAACCCTTTTAATTCTTCTATTTTCTATCAGTACTCAGTCATATTCAGGACGAATTGTGTATGTACGTTGCAATAAATGACATTAAATTTCCTTTCTACTGGACAAATGCACCTCAATTCTTATCACAGGCAACAGTAAGATCGAGTACTTTGACCTGAAATACCTGAAATAAATCCAATAAAAACAGATTTCTTCTATTTGGACTTTTTGCTCTTTTAGGTATTCAATGATCCAGTTCTTGGTCATATAGACCTTCACCCGGTTTGCGTCCGGATAATAGACACGCCTCAGTTTCAAAGATTGAGAAATATCAAACAGCTTGACGCCTGTTACCTGGTTTACCCGGGAGCCACTCACAACAGATTTGAACATTCTATAGGGTAAGTTTTCATCGTATATTCATGCATTTAAAATAAATTTCTTAATTGTATTGTCATCATATTTTAATCCAAGAAATTGACGACAAGCCAGCGCGACACCAAATAAGTAAAAGAGAAAAATGTTGAAACTTTAAGAAAAACATTAGAAAGTTAACGGCGTTCACGCTTTGTTGAGAATGAAAATAAATAAATATCTAGTACTTCGTAGATATAACAACGAATCAAGCCTATATTGTTTCTGAGAGCTGAAAAGTGTATTAAGAAAGTCACCTGTAGATAATTCTAATATTTCAAAATTGTATTCAACGACATACTTTTTAAACTTTAAAGAAAAAACAGTTTTAACTACAACAAACATTTGACAGACTAACATTAAGAAATAAGCGTTACTTTTAATCTAATTCTCAATTAAGAACAAGTTTTTGAGTATCAGTACCTATATGTTCATTAAAAATTAATGATTGCAGAACATGCTATTTGGCTGGAAAGTTATTAAGAACAATATCGGAACGCCAACCTGATGAAGGGATTACCGAACGAGACATTCTGTGTGTCGAGATCGCTGGACTATGTCATGATCTTGGTAAGCCACGTAATTAGCAGATGTAATGACAGTTTGGCAAGATGTCGGGCTCATTCTCATTCCTCATTACAAATCGTTTTAAGTTTCCCGTTGTATACAGTTAAATTATACCATGGCTAAACAGAAGATTTTTCTGTTCTGTTTTTTTTAAGATGTAACATTCTAGTTTCAACTGTATGCTTTCTGTAGTAACATGAGATACTTTTTGTTAGAAATTAACTTATTTAATTTCTTTTATTATAGGACAAGGACCATTTTCCCATGTATTCGAGAGATTCATGCGAAGCATTGAAAAAGAGTTTACGGTAATTCTATTTCTAAAATTGTTATGATTTAGAGGAAACCTTACAAAGATGCGTTCCGTACTTTTTGTATGTTTAATACACACTGCAGCATTGTAATGGAAATTATTGTTTCATTTGATAAAGCTTTATCCAGTACGCTAAGCAGATGCAGAGAAACAAACAACTATTTCACTTTAATATCTCTTTCATTTTTATTCATTATATTACAGAAAGATCATTGTTTTTATTCTTTTTTTAATGACCTATTTCATCTTAGGTGCACATAAAGTCGTAAGCGTACTATGACAGGTTTTTGACTGACATTCAGTTTGATATATATTGACTGTTCTTTTAGCAAGTAAAAGAAATTTTTGATAGAATCTAATCACAAATAATCTGCACACAGCATGAAGAAACAGCAAAAAAGATGTTTGAATACATGTTGGAAGACAATGGTGGGGAGCTGAAAAACGATATTCAAAATGAAATTAGAAAGTGTGGTATAGATGGTTTTCAGGCGTTGACAGATAATGATTTTACCTTTATCAAAGAAATGATAGACAAACCTAAGGATATTGACAGGGAGGTAGACCATTTTATATATTTTAATGAAGTATTAAAAGTCTTCTTTATTTCTGTGTTCTTCCTAACCTATTAACTATGCCTGAGAAATCGCAAAAACCGTAATGCGATTAAAGTAACCTAACTGTTTTTAAAGCTGTCAACAGTTACAGTATCATAAAGTGTTATCGTCTTTTAAGTTGTCTCATTAGAATGGTAATAAATATCAAGAAAGCTTCCTAAAAAAACGTTATGCTCATGCTAACTACATGTATTTGTATGTTGGAGCAAAATATACTTAAAGTGCAATATATATATATAGTACAGGGCATTCCCCAGGCCGTTTTAGCGCCCCGGCAGCGGGGCGCTTGATTTTCATAACCAAGTTATATATATATATATTTGTACCATAAATTAACAATGTATTAAAGATTACAGTATCGCCTATCAAACATACCTATAAACTATCTGTTTCTACTTACTTAAGGAGTGGCCTTACCTTGGAAGGGACGAGTCGAAGAGTTTCATGTATGAGGTAATGTCTTCTATTCAAGTTGTAAACAGTGCCATCAATACGAATACAGGAGATCTATATTCAGGATTTCAGTTATTTCTTCATTTCTGTCCAATGTTTAAGGTTACTAAATAAACTTAATTATTTGTCAAGGAAAGGAAGAATGAACTGTATTATTCAAATGGTAGAATGTAATAGCGTTTACAGTATGGTCATCCAATAAAGGCAATCAAGATTTATCTTACGACTAGTTGTTTATTCATTGCTTTCAAGATCGAAAGACTATGGCTTGCAGATTAAATACAAATTATGATTTAAGATAAAATAAATAAATATGAACACCTTAAACTTTCTTCAAGATTGTTGCAAACAAAAGAAACGGAATCGATGTCGACAAATGGGACTATCTCGCTCGTGACAGTTACATGCTTGGTATAAAGGTCAATTTTGACCATAACAGATGTTTCATGACTGCAAGAGTCATAAAAAGCAATGGAGTGCATGAACAAAGTATAGCCACCGGAGGTAACTTGTCGAACAGATCTGGTCAGACAATCACTAACAGTATTGCGCGTGAAAGCGGTGTTAGTGATAGAGATGTTATCAATGAACAGCCTGCTGAGTATCCCCGGAAACAGATTTGCTACAGAGACAAAGTCAGTAACGTTTATGTATGCTCGTCATTGAGGCGCTCGCTGAATTTGAAACTGAATTAGATTTTTTTCATATCAATTAAATTTAATACTTTACACAAACATTTTAAAAATGTTCTCCGCGGCTAGATAACATTAAAATCACCTTTGAACGTGCAGCGACACATGATTGCTAAGGATGAAAATATGTGACTTTTTTGTGTAAATTTGTTTGTGTTCTTAGACTAACTTTAACTTCAATATATACTTATTTTGAGTGGTATATCATAATAATCGAGTAACTTATAAAGATTTAAAATGGCGATTGTCTCGATAAGAATACTATTTCATTTCTTTGCTCCTTAAAGTCTTAGCTTACATACAAGATTTATAATGAGTAGGTGTTTTAAAACGTATAGTTGTAAAAATGTTTTTAACATGAACGTATTGACATTTTATCCGAATTTGAAAAAAAACAATGTTTTCATTCTTTCCTTTTCGATTAGGATGCACACGACTTGTACGATTTGTTCTACACAAGAATGACGTTACACAAGAAAGCTTATCAGCACAAGACCCACAGGATCATTGGCATGATGTAAATTTCTTTAATAAAAAATATACTTTCAACTGTAGTTTATACTGTCTTTACGTCAGCCTTCAATAGCCCAGTTTGTTTGTCATCAATAAAACGTCTCCCGCAGTCTTTGGAGATTTCATTTAGAAAAGGTAATGAGGAACCTATCAGTACACGCAAAACGCCGTATTTCTTTAAAATGACGGAAGAGAAGGAAAACAGGGCTATCGCAATAGAATTTCTGTATTGCAATGCTAAGCAAATATTGCAAAACGTCTTCACATATGAAATAAGGGCAAATGCACTGAACGTCTGAAACTAAAATATACCTATGAATATACGCATGGCTTTGAAAAGATGAGAAGAAAATCACAGCTATCGCTATTAAATATCCGTATTGTAGTATGGGTGCGCACAGGAGCGGATGTGGTCCAGTGGTAATGCGCTGGACTGGTAAAACAGGGGTCCCGAGTTCGATCCCGCGCTCCTCCATTAACATTACTAATAGTCTTTCGGATGAGACTGTAAACCGAGGTCCCATGTATCAGTGCTATACACTGAGCATGAAAAAGAACCAGGGGTGTCTCTGGAATGGGATGCTTTCTGTATCTTGCACTACCCCCACAACATAAAATAACTAATCTCTTCAGGGGGCGTCGGTCATATGGGCTACCGGTACCGACGTTAAATAAGCTTAAATAGATAGATGGGTGCGCACAGCTGCTCGTGATTATCGAATGATAGTAATAGAGGCCTGCCTCCATGTTATATAGGACTAATATGAACAAAAATAAATGAACGAAAGTTCGAAGAAATTCTGTAACATGTAGTTTTAAATATGAACTTCTACAAGCATGGAGACCAGTTTCTGAATTTTTTTATGATTGAACTCGGTTGTCTATATGACCATCGTCTTGAAAAGAAGTTAGTTGTCATTCTAACATTCTCTGACAACTGTTTCTCGTCTAGTTCTGAAAACCAACTAGTATTACATGTGAAAGTGTGTTATAAGATTCCGTTTAAACAAACAATAAATGTGACAACAACAAAAATAAATGTGTAAAATGTTACTTAAGGGGCTCCGTAGTTAAACTAGACAAATTGCAGAAGTCTCGATAGGTATCGAACGATACGTTCAGATTATACCAACTTCTTTTTCAGGATTCGCGATGCTTTGATTGACGCTAACGACGCTATTGAATTTGTCGGGAAAGATGGGAGGAAATATAGGTAAATTCAAACCTGTCTACAAAATTTCTTTTTAAGTAAGCTTAAACAAAGTAATCACTTCAAGTTTTCTCTGTGCAGGAAGAGTCTGAAGTTAATATATATAAGCGACATAATATTGATATCATTTCATATAACGATTACTATCAACTCAATGTCTAACACAAATCGTCAGAGACAATTAAACATTTATTACGCTTGTCAGTCGAATTACATTATAACCACTTGATTTGAAAAATAATTATTTTTACCTAGAATCTTTGATGCTGTAGACGACATGAAAGCCTACACAATGTTGACAGACGATATCTTCCACGTTATATTAAATGCACCACCAAACGGCACCGTTCTTCTATCAAGCGATATTTTAGACAATGCTGCATTAAATGAACGTAGATCTACGGAAGTTACCGATGACAAAACAGCTGACGGAAATGAAACACAAAGAACAGAGAAACTCATGAGAGAGAAACTCATGAGAGCAAAGAAGAAACTGAACGACATTCTCAACAGGAAAATTTATAAATGTATTGCACAAGCACAAACAAAGGTATGTTTGTTGTGTGTGTGTGTTTTTTTGTTGTTGTTGTTTTTTTTTCCTTTTTTTTTAATTTGTTGATTTTACGTAGAAAAATATCAAGAAAAAAACTTAAAAATCTAGGAAAGTGTTTGCCTGTATGAATCCCTGAAATGATATCTCTATGTTAGTCCTAACTTACTTAGCACCATTCTATAAGCAAATATGCTAGCATGATAACAGACTAAAAGCTTTGTTAACTATTTCTGTTGAAATAGCCAGTTCGAAATACACAAAAAAATTATCGTTAGAACTGGCTTTTGAAATTGATACATCCCATATGTTAGGCTTTAATAAGGCCAATGTGTGTGTGTCTCTGTTTTCAGAAACATATTTAAATGTAACAGTGAAATATACGCATATTATACAGACAATTCTATATTTATTTCAGCGTGGAAAATTTGATGAGAAAACGTTTAAAGATAGTTTGAAAATGTCTCAACACCCGGTACCTGAACATTATTTCGACATCGATGTAAGTATAAAAGTTTGCGTTTCATGCTTAGAATTCCTGTCAGATATATTTACTCGAGAAAGTCAATCCGGGGAATCACGTGACTTAATTTGGTGACTCCCGTGAACAAATTACAGCAAAACTCCGTCGATTCGGCTAGAAAAAGGTACTTTTTCAGGTTAGTTTATGATATAATTGCACTGCTGAGATATTTACCTGTTCTGTCATTCCGTCCATTCCAAGCGCTTTCTCAAGCTATTTAGATCTTTTCATAGGACGGCCAAGTTTTTGGGAACACTTCGAAACAAAAATAGATCGCTGGAAATTCTCTATAACGCTTTCTACATATCTATTGTACACATACAAAATATAAAAGAAAATATCAAAGGTCTTAATTAACGCGTGTTTAAGTATGAAGTAGAATTTATTTCCTCAAGGGCTTGTTTCTTACCCTCTATGACGTTTATCTTCCACGACGACTATTCTATAAGTGGTGCACTCGGCAAAAATAGGCAAATATAGTGTTTCTCACCTTGTCAAAATCATCTGTCATTTCTTAAAAAACACATGACTTGTCTCTCTTGATCTTCCATTGGGTACATTATCATGCCCACCGCTGTTTCTTTCTATCGACACTGATATAGACATAGATTTTTTATGACTTGCTAAATCACAAACTTCATGTATTTCAAACAGGCAGACACGTACAAGTAGTAATGTTAAACTAACTAAACCTTGTAAAAAAATTGTGTAGAGAGGACACTGTACTAAAATAAGCAGTTCTGTCAAAATTATGAGGACTATATTTTATAGTTTAGTAAAACATTTTTTGTTAGACAGAGTGTTTGTGTTTGTTTGGTTTTTTAATGATGTTTTAAAGCCCACACAAAAGAGAATGAGAAACGAAATGAAATTCACTTTGCCTACTCCCTGCGCCTCTTATTCGTGTTTGAAGGAGACACATGGAAGCCAAGGACAACCTCCGTTGTTACTGTCCAAAAACAGGGCAATAAATCTGGCGCTGTTTCTTTACAAAAACGGTCATAGCCCTTGAATTTAACTTTCCCTATACAACTATTGACTGAATGTTCGAAAAATTTTCTTTTTTCTTCCTGCATTTGGATGTTGAAATTTAACGTTACTTTGATTAAAGTTCACTGAATCTGGGGAAATATTTCATTTTTCTTTCTTTCTGCACTGCATTGTATTGTATAACAGAAATTTGGATTTCATGTATATTAAGACTGCAGTCAGAGATTACTTTTCCTGTTAACTTATCCTAGCAATTCATTATCATCTATTGTTACTCGTTTTCATATCACATGTTATTTTTCATCTTAAGTGTCTTTTGTTAAAGGTAGTAAACTAATTTTCCAGGTGGTAAATTTGGACTACGGGATGAAAGATAGAGATCCGATGACAAAAGTAAGATTCTACACAAAGGAGAACATTGACACTCCGATAAAATTAGAAAGAAGCCAGGTTTGTGAATTGTCCTCATTACTATGTATTGAAAGCAATATGTGACAGCTTTTGTGTCAATTACTGTCACAATTTCAATACAACTCGTATGGACCAAGCTGTTATCAATGTTTGCGTATTACTGTTATTTAGTAATGAAAACTTGATTGAACTTAAATATTAACTAACGTCGAGGTTTCATCACAACACTATTCCAAGTCTATTATTTCTTCTTTTTCTTCATTTAACAGTATGATAGGAAAATATTCTATTTTTTCATGTTCTGATCTTTTTTTTCCAGAAAAGGCTTTAGGTTGTTCTAAAATATTAAGTTTTTTTTATTACACTAAATTGTAGAAAATTGAATAATTAAACATTTTTGCACTCGAAATAGTTTTGCATTTTAATAAAGGTTTTGTCTTGTGAAAGAGTTTTGCAAAAAATGTCAACTTGAGTTCACATCGTTTTGCACTGATTTAATGTACCACTTTATTATAACCTCTTAGTGCAAAACTATTCAAACTGGAATTGAAAAACTTTTACCCAACAATTATAAAAGTAGTTCTTCAATATATAATTTATTTTAATGTGTTCTTCAAGTATAATTCATTCATATTAAAAAAATAACCCTTAAATAGATAGTATACTATAAGCAGTTACATAACATGATTATCAAAGTGAAGATCATAATTATTTTACGTTAAGCATTAAAAACGATCATTTCCTGTTGATTTAAACATCAGGGTCTCCCCTGCAATTTGTCGATATTGACAAATGATAAATGTCTGAATTCAAGAAAGATTTGGTCACATTCACTAGGATTTTCACCCAAAAGCAATAAGAAGACCCGAACTAATTATGGAACATGTTCAAAACTGAGATCAAAAGGTAATCATCCATACACATTCCATCTAGACAGAGCAAAAATAACGCTGATTTACCATGGGTTACTCATGATATTGTCAAACAAATTAGAAAAAGGGACAAACTTTTCACAAAAATAACAAAGTCTTCGCCACGGAATAGAGAAAACAAAGAAATTCAAAAACTTCAAGCAACAGTGCAAAAACAAATACGAAATGCTAATCGGTCATACCTGGAGTCAATCACCTTCTCAGACAATACAGATCCAGGTCATAGGAAAAAGTTTTACAACTTTATTAAACACAATAAATCTTAAAACACAGGAATTGCACCAGTCAACATTGATTGATAGTCAGACTCACATTGACCCAGTGTGGATGGCCAACATATTAAATAAACAGTTCGAATCAGCCTTCTCAAAGCCTTCCCCACTCAGCCTTAAGCAAATAACCAAAAGGTCAATGTCATCACTTGGTCACCAACCTTTGGCTCTCATAGCTCATCTCAGTTCAAGGAGTTGATGAGTTATTAAACCCACATAAAGCCAAAGGTGCAGATGATACCCCACCTAGGCTACTCAAAGAACTGCACACAGAGATAGCGCCAGTCCTCAGAATCACATTCCAAAGATCACTAGACACAGGTATTGTTTCTAAGGATTGGAAACATGCCATCATCACACCGGTATATAAACAAGGTCAAAATCAAAACCTAGTAACAACAGACCAATATCTCTTACAGGTATAGCATCAGAACTAATGGAACACAGTATTGCTTTAAACATGATGGACAAAGCTTACAAAATGATTTGACAACCTTGAAATATTTAAAAAAGAATGGTCAATGAAGTCCAACCCTGACAAATATGAGGTTCTCAGAATACACAAGAAAAAGAAACCAGTAATTTTCCCTACACCCTACACGGTACTATTCTGTAAAACCACAGAAAACACAAAATACTTAGAAGTTACTATAAGTAGTAACCCGATATCCTTATCCCACATAAACAACATCACAAACAAAGCAAAAAAACAGCTTAAGATTCATCAGACGAAATGTCAAACAGAAAACAAACGGCTTAAAAAGCAACTTACAAAGCTAACGTAAGACCTCAGGTCGTATACTGGTCAACCATATGGCACCCTTGGCGGAAATACCTCACTCACAGTATAGAAATGGTCCAGAGGTCAGTCGCAAGGTATGTTCATAATGATTTCCACTATACAAGCAGTGTAACAAACATGATTTACAAAATAAAAACAAACAGGTCAATGTCGATCACAATCCCCTTACAGACACAAGAAACAAATTCCTCATCCCGCAGTCAAAAACACAACATCACATGAACTCATTCTTCCAAAGGACTAAACGACTCTGGAAAGAATTACCGACCGAAATTAAGGCTACCGCAACTGTACCAGCTAATCAGTGGATTGAACAAGTTTTATGAGTTTTAAACGTTCACAATAAATATTTAAGTAAAATCTCTAGTAATTTTTTTTTACTTTTTTATCTTTTACATTTTAACGTTCCTGACACGTGCCTGCCTAGCATAGTCAGTATTGACTTTTGGCAGTAATGAGTTGAAATGCTTCAAATTCTGCAAAATGGCAAAAAATGGAAATCGCCACATAAATTTAAAAAATATATATATTAACCCCATTTTGTGCAAAAATGCCATTTTTTATTAAATGGTAGCAACAGATTTTCTACCCCAACGGGATACCTTATCTGTATGTTCATCTTAAAATTGCACAACATGTAGATTATCTTGGTATTTCTACAATGTAGCCTTGATATGTAGACAAAACGAAAAACAAATACTTATTTTCACACGTTTCAATGACAGCCATTTCAAAAAGATAGATAGAAAGTATTCTATAATGTACTGATTTTCTGATGCAGATATTCATAAAGCAGTGACACAACACAATTACACGCATCACGTTACTGGTAACTGCAATTTTAGGGTAATATAAGATTAAGCATTATATTTTCTTAGAAATGATGAATAAATAATGCAACATTAACAGGATTGCTAGTAGAAGTCACTTCCAAGCTGTGACCATTTTACTTAATACAATACATTTTATTTACACACAAAATATTTTAAACAAATACGTTTCAAGAAAAGTAAGGATTTTCTTTCAGTAGTTGTATGTACAGTGATCAGGATTTCATGGCAAAAACTCTTTATTTCACTAAAAATGTCTTACCATAATATATATGTTGTATCAGGCATAAATTAACATTTCCAGAAGTATCATTTTGCTAACAGGTATTTTACATATAAAGTAGAAATTAAAAAATGTTTTTATTTTGAGAGTTGCAGTTATCGAAAATAAGCAATTTCACATGAACCTTGGCCATGGATAACCTTATTTTAAACGTAAAATGTAGTACTAAATGTGCAAAGTGTTTGAAGTTGGCTGATTAATTCACTTTTTATAGTAAAGACATAATGCCGAAAGTTTAGGTCAATAACACCTTTACAAGGTGAAAGCATGCAACAAAACGTTTACAGTCATTACCAGAGGCAGCTTTTCTTTTATCATGACTTTTATGTTTCCTTGCAGCTTCTTTTGTGTTAATTAAATAGTTTGTGAATATTTTGGCTATCTTATTAAGATGCATTTTTTGTATTTGACAAAAGTGTCACACTCAGATTTTAGTCATCTCATGAAACCAATATTAAAATCAAATGATTGTCAAACACCTACCTTTAAACTGAAATTGATACTATATTCACCGGATGTGTGTGCAATTTTCCTTATTCTGTTAAACTCAGCTTTTTCCAGATACACCTTTTTAGTGTCTCTTCTATAGTACTGGGACTCTGCTCTAGTTTGGGAGTTTATGTGTACTTAAATATACTCTATGGCACTTACCTCAGTTCTGTTTGTTCTCTATGCATATTTGACTCTGTGGTCTGCATCACAGACACCTGGCAGAGAATAAGTTTTTGACAGCTGTCTGAGGTGTCTAGCGTGTGAAGGAAAAACAGTTTAACATATCCTTACTTTTTCTTTATCCTTTTTAGGGAATTATCAAATGAAATAATTTTTTTACTTGTATCTTAAATAAGCTTTTCTGTTGCCTTTTGTCTTGGAGAAGACAAAAAATGGTAAAATTTTTAAAGGTTTCATCTGTTTTGTTTTCATAAGAAATGAAATCATAAAATGTTGAAGAAGTGAGAAAGGTGTTGTAAGCAGATGAATTCACAAAGTATTGTTGCTTTAATTATTATTTTCACACCTTTAGGCAATAGATAGTAGACATGTGTCGTTAAATGTCGGTGTACTGTGTTTTTAGCAAGTGTCGTCTACAACGGGTAAGATCTAAGATCTTGGTATGTCCATGTCAAAGAGATATCCAGTTAGTAGTTAAACTTGGAGACAGAATGATTGTGTCAAAGGAAGAAACCAAATAACGTGTCAGTCAATTATTTGCAATACTCAATGATTTTTGTTTAATGATCCTATTTGGTTTGCTGAATTTTCTGGCAGAATACTCTAATAATTTACATCATTATCGCAAAAAATATACCAGCTTCAAATTTCTTTAAACTTTAAGAAACATTTCCAACGTTCTCTGGAACAGTCAGTAACTTATGCGAATCACCTTCCCATTCCTAAATAATGCAGTATAGTGCGACAAATAAAATAAAGTTAGAACAATTTTACGTTTAGTCTTTTTTTTTTCGAAAATCTAAGTATAAATTTAGATCGAAAAGGAAAATATTCAATACTGATACAGATACCGAGAAATACGCATAGTCCAATGAATTAGAAACTTTCATATGTTATCGATGTATACATCGTCGAGAAATTCAGTGTAAATGTTTGTCTTGTGTTATTTTAGAGTTTGAGCTAATCGAACGTTAGAACGTTCGAATGCAAATTGATCCGAACAGTCGAATGCTTAAATGAATGATTTTTTGCCATTCCTAGAATAAACAATTTGTTTTTCTTTTAGGCTAAATTTTTGATTGAATTAAACCTGAAAGATGGGCCACAAACGTATTTCATGATTCTTTGTCGTAGATATATACCTCTGTTGTTTAAAGGTCATGTGACACGACTATAGCAACTTTTTCTATTCAAAATAATCATAATGTACTGATTAAAATGGTTTAATTACAAAGTTATGAAGACATTGCTTTTGATAAGAAAAAATGTGTTTTTGACGATCGGCTTTGCGTTTCGACATCGGTAGTTTCCGCAGCAATTTTTGGCTGTGACGTAGATTTATCCTTTCTGTACGAGGCAGTAGCGCAGAATTGCACTGCTCATACTGCCTCCGTTTTGAAATGCAAAAATAACACTAACCCACAAGTGAAAGAAAATAAAGGCACATGTATAAAAATAACATGCTATAAATTGTAAATTAAAAAAAATAATGTGATTACTTCTTGATTTTTATAAGTAAATTCAAACTTTGTGCCGGGAGAATGGGATGTAATTTTACCTTAACAGAGAATGTGATAAATAAATATTCCAATTTCTTCCAAGTTGTAGTTCTAAATAAAACTATCTGCTCCACGTTTTAATATGTTGTGCAACATTTCCTCAATTGATGTTAACGTCATAAACAAATTGTTTGTCATTTAAGTGTAGTAAAATTGAAGTGAATTTAGGTGACCTAATGTGTTAACATTTGTTTCACTGCAATGGAAATTCACATTACAGTGTATTTTCACGTTGGGACATTGTTTAAAAATAATTAATATGGCATGTCCATCAATCAGAAATTTGTGTCTGCTTATAAAAAAAAAATATTCAATGAAATGTCAAAGATCCATAAATCACGGCCTTATACTAAGGAATTTATGCAAATTAACCTACCCAAATGGGACCCTTGTATATTCTGCGTAGCTGTCAAAACAAAGCAATTAACTTTTTATGACCCAATCAATGTTAAAGTTGAGACAATTAGCAAAATTTTATGGCAAGTAATCTTACAAATTGATTGAATTACTTTTGATCAGTCACACTTGTGAAAACGTAATAGTTTCTTCCAATAAGCATGTCTTAATTATTTTGACTTAAGTAGCTTCCATGCAATTAAATATTTTAATATGATAATTAAATGTAATAGATCTATTCATAATGAAAATAAAAATTATCGACTTCTAAATGTGAACAACTTTTAAAAAAATGTGTTTGTGTTATGATTTTGACATAGTTTTTAGGGCTTCTTGTTACCATATTATTGGTTCTTTGATCATTATTGTTTTGTTTTCAAACTAATTCTAGAATGAATAAGAAAAAAAAGGATATGCATTTATAATGAAAAAATCATAGATCTTGTCAAAGATTTTTACATGTACCTCAGGCGAAATATATCAAATGAGCAACACATCACTATAAAGGGGACGTATTTATGGGGGAAAATGTCTCGATTGGAGCTAGCTTATCAAGTCTTCAAAAAAATAAAAACTGCATGGGATAAAAATGAGCTTGTTCAAAATCATTTTGGATCAGTTACTTGGAAAATATCTGTATAAATTTTGCTCATTGGCTTCGTAATTCCATCAAAATTTCAAATTATTTATTTAAACAATCTTCAATGTATATTCATGATGTTAGCATAACTTGTTAAATTAATTTTGTTTTTTTTTACTACTTTCAGTCTTCATTTTCACTTTTCATCATAATGTTTTAAGTTTTTGTTAACAGTCCTGGCAGCTATGTCAAGTGATAAATGTGCGTCACTTCCGGTTTCGCGCGTGACAGGTGCGCGCATCGTGCGTAAAATATGAATTTTAATTTGCTATAAAACATTTTAGGATGAAAATTACCTATGTAATTTTGTAAAACTCTCATAGTTAGACATATATTTTTGCTCATATGAAATTTTCGAGATCAAAAATTTTTGTCGCATGACCTTGAAGAATAACTTTCGTATGTTATTGATGTATACTAAGCCGAGAAATTCAGTGTAAATGTTTCTGTTGTGTTATTTTACAAGTTGTGCTAATCCAACATTCGAATGCAAATTGATCCGAACAAACAAATGCTAAAATGAATGATTCAGTCCTACGAAATACCGGGGAAAATCGGCTCAATCTGAGCCGAGTCTTATCAGTAAGCACATCAGTGAAAATTGCCCCTAACAGTTATAAATCAATTAGCACCAGCTTGTGTTTGTTTATAGTCTGCTGACCACTCCAGTAATCTATTAATGTTATTCCTAAGATTTTACTGCAGCAACACCTTCATTATCTGTGTTTAACTAAATCATGTAGAAAATTAGAAAATAAAATTATAAGCAGATCTAGTGATTGTTAGCATATTATTCATTTTTGAGTAATAATGACTTCTTTAATACAACAAAATCAATTTTAATAATTGATTTTGTTGTATTATTTTTGTTACAAACAGCTTGAGATCATTAAATTTAAAATGAAGCCTTTTTATTTGTATACATATAGGATTTCAAAGTGTTTTTGAGATTTTATTTTGTTTTGATTTTTATCGTACCTGATTTAAAGAAGTACTTTATTTCTGTTCAAAATATAAGAAATTTTATGGTGTTTGTTTTCAGTCCCTTTCTGAACCACATGTTCTTGAGAATAATGACAATATGGTATACCTCAAATCTTAGATGATTTTTTTTTCTTTGTTTAAGTAAAAAAACATTCCAGAAACTGTACAGTCCTCAAGAATTATATGTGCTGTCATCCCACCACCCTGCAGCCATAAATGTTTATATAGAAACAAATTCAAATGATCTGGAAGGAAACATTTATATTGCAAAACTTTGTGCATTGCGGTTGCTCAGAATGCAAATGGAAAATATGACACAGAAGATCTGAATAACACATTTAGATACTGAAGATATATTTGCAGTTAGAAAACATCTTTATAAATAAGTCATTAGTTCAATACAGAATTCAGTATTAGATTCATTAGTGACTGAAAGTGTAGAAGATACTGATGGCAGATTATATGAAGCTCTACAAGAGAAAATGAAATCAACAATTTTGTACACACTCTTGGTTTTTAGTCACATAGAGCACCTAAAATTAATGATAACTTTGCACCCTCCACCAGTGACTGGAAGAGATGATGACAAGCTGCAAGAGGTTTTAGATGATAATTTCTCATCAAGACATGTCTTGAAGATCGGAAAAGCAGTATGAAATATCATTTGCACCCGACAACAAAACTGGAGCAAATTCATTCAAAGCAGGAAAAGAGAAAGAAGAACAATCAATTTCTTGCAGAATTTCCTGTCTTGCATCTGAGAAAATCAAAGATTACAATTCTCATAAGTGCATACATAGATGTTGGCCTACTTCACATTTCCAAATACATGAAAGGCGATGAAACTTCAGAATGGAAAAAGCTGCTGTCAGTAGAACACATTGACATTGCGGCTAAATACATCAGGTGTGTAACTGTAGGTTTTCAACTTGCATTTATTCACAAATTCCTTCAGAGTCGCACCTCAGCAGAACAAGATATCAAATCAATTATTTCAATGCAGATTTCTGAAGAATCAGGCCAGACTATAGTGGTTTTATGGAAAGAGGTGAAAATAACAATGGCACATTTGCTGTTCATGGTGAAAGTATGCGTCATTGGCGTCATTGTGCAGTGATATTTGCAACTGATTTTGCAGAATGACTAGAAGGAGCAGAAGAGTACTTGCTACCTTTTGCAGCTGATATAGATTTAAAGTTTCAAGAACCAAAGGAAAGCTGCTGCTTTCAAGAATGCTAAGAATTGAAAGCTGTTACTTTCACTGATTCTGACACTGACACCAGTAAAAAGTTTCAATTTAGTTCACCTCTTTGTAGCACATGTAAATTTACAGTGACTAACACCCAGATCATTTAAAGGTGCATTAAAAGAAAAATGTTTACAGACATTTATGTTGTTATTGTGAAAAGCAAATGTTGGCTTGTTGAAACACATCAGAATTTAAACCTTTTCATACTTTTATTGATATTTTTTACCCTGGTAGTCACAGAGGAGATAGACTGTCTTCATATTTCATGCACCAAATTCAAAAGTTGCTGTGCTGTTGCTTTTATGGTAAACCACAGTTTCAATGACTAGAATTGCATTGATTTGAGTCCTCCTCAGGGGACAATGCATTTATCTTGCATTTTTTAGGTGAATAGAAGGATGCAATTACACTGTATATTTACCCATTTTCAATTTTAAAGAAATAATTTTTAAGCAAATATATTAGTAGCTTAAATTACATTGTTATTTTTATCTTATTTCCTTCATTTAAAAAAAACTGCCTTACTAACCTTAAAACTGATAAATATAAAAAAGTTATGTTAAAAAACAGGAAGTTAATATATATAATGTATTTATATTTAATATGTCATCCCCTACGCATCCATCATCTTTTCGGGTTTTGTTAGATATTACTTATTAAGTAAGTACTGTCGCACCAAAGAAAGGTTTTATAGTATTATTTTACTGGCACGATATCAACATGCCATAGCTTTTCCATTTTCCATTTTATACAAAGCTTATTATGAAATATTGTTTTGGAAGGTTTTATCTATATCAACTTCCATTTTTTAATGAAGCAATATCCCCCTTTTGAACATATTAAATTTAGTCCTAGATAAATTGACAGGTGTTTCAAATTTCAGCTTTTATTTTTATTGTGTTATTGTTTATACACATTAAATAATTACCAGAGGTTTATAAAGACATTCTATGTTCTTATAAGTTATTGACTTGAAAGCAAAAATCCTATTTGATGGGTAGAGATAGAATTTACTATTTCTAAGTTTTAAGCAGTATTTGCACAATGTTAACTGATAAAAATCAGCTGCTTGTAATTAACTACAGCCAGACTCCAGTAACCATCTTCTACTGAGATGTTAAGAGAGATAAATTGTTTGTTTATTGCCCTGTGATTTGATACGGGCTATTATAACTGTCCATGCTGGAAGGCCAAAATTCACTGAAATCTCCGGTATTTCGTAGGACTGGATTTTTGCCATCCCTAGAAAAAAAAACAATTTGCTTTTCTTATAGGCTAAATGTTTGATGGAATTAAAATCTGAAAGATGGATTACAAGCTTGTTTCATGATTTTTTGTTGTAGAGATATACCTATATTGTTTAAGAATGACTTGCCAGAGATTCTGAATCGCTTTCTGATATCTCTTTGCCGTTTTCCAGGCTTTTATTTTCGTTTTCTTCCCCCGTCTGTATCATATACGGCATGTTTATGTTGTTCCTATTCCAATCTCAGTGTAGTCTCGTTCAGCTAACATTTCACTTCCATTATAACACGAAACTACTTTAAAAGTTTGCGTTTTACATTTTTATAAATAAGACGATCTACCCCTGTCCTAACGTTACATTCTACACTCAACCAAATTATTTTTTTCACCAGATTTCGCATTACCATCTATGCTTGTCTTATCATTACCTTCAGTGTCTGACTTCATGTTACATTTTGCAACTAAACACGCATTAACTTCTACACTCAGCTCCACCTTACTTGGGACACTTGACTTTTCTGTTACGTTCATCACCTGCACAAACATTACATTCTTTACCCAGTCTCTCATATTACTTTCTACACCCAACTCAAAATTACCGTCACAGCTTGAACACTGATGCACTTGATCCAACATTACCATCTTCGCACATATTGCCCGCATTTGTAAACTTTGAATACTTCTTTCCTTTCATTTTGCATTTTCTTCTATTATAGATGTGTTTAAATAATTTGTAATATTTTTCCCTTAAATTATCGTCACAATTTAAGGAGATATCTGTGTCTTCGAGTATATTCACTGCCAGAACTATTATAACCAGGTGGTTATTTAGAACTTGAGTCAGTAAGTTTCATTGCTTTATAATATTTTGACAACACTGAAAGTGGAATGTCAGACGATGAATCTGAACTGAAACTATCTGAATGACTGGATTCAGAAAAACTAGTATCACTTTTACGTATCATACCTGTACTTCTGCAATATTTTATTATCTCTTTCAATATAAATTCCACTAATCCCCGAAAAAAAAACCAGAAAATTATTGATATAGTGGTTGTAAGAAGCATAATTTGTCTGTACATGTATGAAAACATCAGACAACTCAAATAGAACATTATCAAGATGTGAACAGGGACTGTTATTCAATTTTTCGAATAAAATTACAGATATATTTTACCTTTGGATGCACAGTGAGTACTGCACTTCATTCTGAATCAGGATACCTAGTTTAGTTATATCGGGGAGTGAAGGTCAAAATGAAGAAACATTTTTAGCTCGACTTTTTCCAAGAAAATCATCGAGCTGTTGCTACAGTCATGGCGTCGTTGCCGTTGCCGCTCCCGTCCGAAAACTTTAATATTGATCATACATTTATATTTCTTAATGGATTTTCTTCCTTCTTGGACACAGCAACTCTTTGGACAAACCGTCAAGCAAACCAGACTGAACTTAACATTGACTAATAAATGACTTCGACCTTCAGAGGCAATTTATTAAATTTTGCTTCATTTGGATTTGATTCATACTGGGACAAAACAACAGTGAGAACAAAACCGACATGTTGAATAATTCATGTATGGTATTGACCTTTAATTATCCTTGACGGTGCTAAAATTGGCTATATCTTTGTTATTAATCGATTTTTTTCTTCATACTTTGACATAACTTTTGCATAATACCTTCAAAAACATTAAACTAAACTTGACCTTTAATTGACCTTGACCTTCAAGATGAATATAGCTAAAATTGGCCATAACTTTGTTATTAATAGATGGATTTGATTCATTCTTCGACAAAACAAATTTTATGACAACATGTATAATTTAAGTATGGCATTGACCTTAAAATAACCTTGACCGTCAAGGTCAAATTATTGACTTTTGGTTAAATTATCATAACTTTGTCTTATATTTACGGATTTGATGCATACTTGGTCAAAGCAACATTTATGCCAAACCGACACGCTGAAATATTCAAGTATGACCTTGACCTTTAAATGACCTTGACCGTCAAGGTCAAATTATTTAATTTTCATATAAGTGGCCATAAATTTATCATTAATGGACGGATTTGATTCATACTTGGACAAAACAAAAACTTTGACAATACTGACCTGTTGAATAGTTTAAGTTTGACATTACATTTAATAATTCTATATATTATTGCCTTTGGAAACCCTTCTCCATATGTGTTTCCTGCGATGTTTCTACTTTTGAAAATAGGAAAAGGTCGAGCGTGGTCCCCGCTTACGGTGTCTTCTGATTACAATTGAAACTGTGTAACATCTTTGCCACATCATACCCAGAAATGGGTATGATGTGGCGTAGAGTTTTCCATTGCTTGTTTTATTAACAATTACAACAAAATTTTCATAAACGTCAGCAAGTTCTTATACAAGAAGAAACTCCTTTCTGTCCACATGAAACAACTTTATTACAAGTTTTGTCCCAGTAACAAGAATACTTGAATACAAGAATCCAGGTCTTTAGATTGTGTAACTGATTTTTCAAGGGAGAGCTATTTGCAATACAATACATTGCTTCCCTGCGCACAAAAATACTGGTATGTTATGGCTTTTACTGACACCATTCTGTAAATAGCAAATAAATACAGTAATTCCAAACAATTGATTTATAAAACTCCGATAGACAACAATCATTTGACCATTTAAAGCTGCTCTAGATTGATACATGAGATAAATATCATTGTTCAAAGTATGCCTTTAGACATTTTTGACCATAAGATTTTATTTAAATTTGTAAATGAGTAGCTAAATGTTTATAAAAATGTCTTTTTTACATATATTCGGTATTGAGGTCAGTTTAACTACTTTGTTTGATTTAGCTTGTTTTCATCGGTGAGATCATTTCGATTTGAAAATATAATTGATTGTACTTTAATTGTATAAATTAATCCATGAAAAGGAAAGACTTTTTTTGGTCTCTATTGCAACTTAAATTTATGCATACAATACTTTTTTTTAAACAATAACCTTGGGTTTTTATTGATTGTAATTTAATATGATGTAATTCTACTATAACATCAATATGTTGTAAATCACAGACTGATGGTTTCACCATTTGAAAATGTCCCAGGTTATACATTCCAAAGTGCTGTAATTTCTTTCCCCTTTTAAAGCAGAGAAGTTAGAATCCGAATTCCTTCAAGATTTATGTAGTCAAAAATACCTCTATAGTAAGTTTAACTTTCAACCTAGTTGAATTTATAAAGTATGTCACTCTGTGATAACTTGTGTAAATCAAAACTGAGAACTGTAGCCATCGGGCCATCAGACAGTGAAAGGATCAGCTCTTCATGCAGTAGTTCTGAGAAAAAAGAAAACACACGCGCGCGCGCACACACACGCACGCACGCACACACACAGCTGTTAACTTGAAAATAATATATTTGTTAATTTAAAAAAGAGTTTATTGCAATTTACTCTTTATAACTTAATATTGAAATATTCTGTAATTATTCAATGTTACCATACGCGCGCGAAAAAATGCTTATTTTTAATGTTTTAAGCAATAAAGCCGAAAATTGCATAGAGAAACACAGTATTAACAGGTGATTACAAATTTTATTGGTGGTTTTATATTGCTTTCTAGCACCTTATAAAGTGTTAATGTTTTCTTGTTAGAAAGAAACAGCCGTATTCAAGGTTCAGTGAAATTTTTACTGCCAAAAATTCATTTTTGATAATCACAAGAAACGATATGTTATAACCATTAATGCTTACTTCAAATGTGGAAAAAACGTTATTTCTTGCAGAAAATAATGTTTGATATTATTTCATTTACAAATTCAAAAACTTTAGCTGGAACAGAGTTGCACTAAACTTTTTCTCAAGTAATTGTCAAATAATAACGCAAAACTATTCCAAATGAAGTTGAATAGTTTTGCATAATAGTTGAATACTATTACTGAAAAAACACAGTGCAGAATATCATAACTTTACTTAAAATATTTTTGCACTTTAAAAAAACATTTGTCTAGGTTTTTTGCAATAACAGATGAAAGAAAAGAGATTTGACATTAAGATTATCACACGTTTAACAACAAAACACTTTGAAAAACAACCAAAAACTCATTTTTAGAAAAATGTGTAGCAGTGTTGCGCTGAGCCTCGCTTCTAAACCCTCGATTTAATTTTATATAGTACGTATATTAGGATTTTTAAATATGTGACTATATCTTGTGATTTTCTTTAAGATTTCTGAACTCGAGACTATCAAACACAGTTTGAAAATGAAATTGTATCTGGCATAAGGAGCTAAGAGACATTAGTTTTTATCTTATAAAGTGATACAATCACAGTTCTGAAATGATCATTTATTTTAAAAGTTCAGTATATATCGTTTAATCTTTAAACGTTTCACTCACAACACATATTCTGGACATAATACTAGTGTGGATTTCCTTATGTTTTTTACTTGCATAGTAGTATTGTTAGAAATAAGTATTTCTTCGACTGTTCTGTCTGAAGTTATCAACAGAAATGTTAAACAATACAGACACATTTTAACCATCAATTTTCACCATGAAAAGCAATTGTTGACTTCAAAGTTATTTCCATATTATATACTAATGTGCCAACTATATATAACTGATGATTATTTGGAACAAATTGAGGCTTGTATCAGTTTTATTTGCAGGTTTCGTATGTTCTCCCAGAGACATTTGCCGAAGATACAGTGAGAATATATTGCAAAGAAAGAATACAAAATGGCCAACATCAAAACCTAATTTCGGAAACAAAAGAAAAATTCAAGACATGGTGCGAAAGTTTAGAGCAGGTATGATTTCAGAACTAGTCACATACTCAGTAGAGCTTGTACTTGATACAGGCAGGATACTTCCTTCCAAAACAGGACTTAAATAATGGTGTCTAGATCTAGAAGTGTTAAACATACATGTTTGCTTTGACAGCAACAGTCACATAAACACATTATTGTTTGGTTTGCAGGTCGCAGGACAGCAGGAACATTAATGTACGCAAGAAACTAGCTTGCGACAGGATACGGCGTAGCTTGAGTCAGATCCAGGGCAAAGTTCAGGTGAAAAAATACTTGAATACGAAACACAACCTGAGCCAAATACCACTACCACTTATGAAGAAGAAGAAACTGGAGAAGAATCTACTACTTTGGGCGGTGGTGAAGAGTTTACGGCCTGAGCTACACGAATCCTCTGACACTGAAAAACATATTAATCCTAATAATAGGATTCGAATATTTGTTTTAGTAAAGCATAATTTCTAATTATGTTCTTTAACCATAGACACATAACTACTATAAAATATATTCAGAATGTATGATTATTATTATTATTATTACATAACGGATTATACTTACATTATTTTGCCTGAAATTCAAGAAAAGAAGGCCACGTAAGTGGACCAAACCAGAATCTTATTCTTAAGATATATTAGATAACCTCTAGTACTGGGTACGTGTTTGACCAAAGAATGGTACGATTTGCTTTTTCCTATGTAGAACTAATGTATATTCATCACTTTTGTGTTATACCATCATGTGTATTTGTCAATATGTTCAAGGTGAATATTCAAGACACATAAAAACTTTTCATTTACCAGTACATCTACCAGTAACAAGTACCATACTGTTAATTTATTCTTTAAATTATGTTTTGTGTACTCTTTATTTTTCTTTAGGAGATTTGTGAAATTGAGTGTGGAGAACGTTCATTTGTGTTTATGACTACTAGCTCATGCTGGGTTTTCAGTGACAACTACATATCATGATATATTGTCATTTTTTTATTTTTTTTCTTAACCATAGGGCAAATCCGAACAACTGAGAAGGCCGATTTCAAACTTCTCAGGAGTAGCACATCGGCAATCCGATTCCTCTAACTTTCAAATTAGTTGATTTTATCTACAGTATAAGTATTTCCTCGGTAACCAACACAAACTACGCTTTCAGTATATATTTTGTATATACCATTTACCAGTATCAAAAACAAGTTTGCTGAGGTATACTGAGAGGTAACTGACAACTAAATACAATTAAAGAAAACTGGCGAAGATTCCTTTTGTACCTGTAACAACATTGAACTATCTTTTGTTACATTTCACATTTTTCATCACACCATTATAATTTTTAAGAAACAGGTTTGTTTAGGCAGCGTTTCCGTATACTGTAAATTTGGCCACTTAGAATAATCTTCTCTTCAGAAAAATGTTGCCACATTATGAAGTAAATTCAAAAGCAATAATGCTACGGTGCCATTTTAATAAATATATATCGAGTCATTTTTGTACTTGCATGAACAAAACGTTTCTAGGCGAAGTGCAGAATTTCCATATGCCTTTATCTTATTTCAATTGATGTTAAATTTCATGACATACACTTGCAATTTTAGATGGGCAAGAACCTTGTGTTTGCGATATAGAATCTTGATACGGCATCATTGTGTATACAGTAATATATCTTTGTTCATGTTGTAAGAGTTTCATATATTTGTTGTTCTATTATTCAGATTAGAATCATATATTTTCAAAAGTATTATTCAAAGTCTATGTGATATGCATTTGTGATACTTTTTCGTGCAACTGCATGTATTTTTGTCATGTTATTTCTTCTATTCTTTCTAAATGTTTATGTTTACATCTTTATCTTATCTTCATCTTTACATCTCATTGATCTTTGACAGCATTTTAGGTAGACCGTTATAAGGATTTTTGTCAAAATTAAACAGACCTACGTTTATTTCTATATATGATTGTTGCGTTTTTTTATTTGTTTTTTTTTTGTTTTTTTTTTTTTTTTTCGAAATTGGCCTTTTCGTTCTCTTACATGCACTTAACTTCCCATAAAGCTTGTTAAGATGATGTTGTTTCAAGGTATATTTTGGAAACAAATGACCATGATTGACACATGCATAACAGCGCTCACGTGCGAATAGAAATAGAAATGGTTTGAACCGTTATTTTGCTCACACAACTCTATATTTGAAAAGGGGTATTACCTATATAGCATACAATTACTTAATGTTTCGGTTCAGCTGGGTTTGCAACCTAAGGTAATAAAACACAAACGGATTCTAACCTACTAAAATAGTAAATATATTAGTGGTCAAATGAAACAAAATATTTTTACACAAACAAACTTTATATTTTACTTAAATATGTTCTTTGTGAAAAAAGTTAAAATGTTAAAAGAAGTAAAATGGGTAACACTTTTTAATGAAAAGTTCAGTCTGTTAATCTATCAGAAGAAAATGTAAACGGTAATAAAGTGAACTGCAGCAAACCTAAAGCAATTTGTACATTCAGTCTGACTATAGGATGAATTCAAAATTAAATCCAGTCCATAAATCAGCGTGGTGTGAGGATTTTGTCACTATTTCAGCATAGTGGCCCGCTAAGGATTTAGTTGTTTGTAACCTTATAACGCAATATTTTTACACAAACAGGTTGATTAAATGTTTGAAAGTTTATTAAGTATTTATATTCAGTTCTGCTTCAGAAGCAAGGTTGAAAAATAAAATGGGCGGTATAATATAAGAAAAAGTACACATATTATATATTCAACATAATCTAGCCATAGTGGAAACAGTATCACCCGATATCAAATTAACAGGGTTTCATGTGTCAAGCCAAATTTGCATACAGAAATCAAATCCCAGGAACTATCCCATTTGTCATCGGCAGCCAGTAATATCTCAACAATGCCTCACTCTCGCACAGTCAATAGATCAATAGGATCATTTTTACATGCGAATTGCCACTCGATTCTCCTCAACAAGTACTCACTTTAAGCAAATTTGTCCGAAACTTGAATTACAAGCTTGACATTTTAAAACATTTTAGAATACATCCAATATCTGAACACCTATTACAAATCAAAGTATCTATGCACACTGTTATTTCCCTGTCCCATAAATATGTACCAATTGAAATACTTTTCATGTGTTTCATAAATGAAAAACTTGTTAACTAAATATTGTTCCAGCGACTTGCTTCATACTTATACTGTAGCTTATCTTCACAAATATAATAAACCATATTTAAACATATCGTGTGAATCCTCCTTGAAAATCTTTCGTGCCTGAAACAATACAAAAAAGTGCGTATTTCGGGAAATTTGCTACAAAGTATTTCCGGACGACTACTTCTAGAAAGTATAATTAAGCCATTCTGTCATGACTTGTTTCGCTGGATGAGACAAATCTTATAAATTGACCTACATATGGAATTCAAAACATGTATGTTTACTTTAAAAATCATAAAAACATAATAGTCATGTATGGTAAATTAAATCTTTATAAAAATTATTAAATTTGGGTCATATTTGGCCTCTCTCCGGTATCAAAGTTTTCCACAAGATATTTAGACACCTTTACCTTAAAATCGACTTGTCTTAAAGTTCATGGTCCTGGACTATATTGAGAGTTCAAATTGCCTCTTTAAACGTTTCATTTACATATGTCAGTAAACTTTGGACTATATTGAGAGTTCAAATTGCCTCTTTAAACGTTTCATTTACATATGTCAGTAAACTTCAGTGTATATATTTAAGTAAGCGCCCTTCTAAATGGATGTAAATAGACATAAAAATATTTTACAGAAACTGAAAAAACATACTCAATTTACCTCTGCATCTTTTGAAATCGAGATAAACATCAGAGTAGCTGCGATGTTAGTATCATGTTACATATATAATTTCACCCAAGACTGGCTAAACTTAAAAGCTGAGAAGTTAGAGGTTTGTTTAGAAGAGTTAAATTGAATAATGTGATGCATGCATGTTGATTTCAGTTTCAGTAGATCCGCTAAACACTTGGTGCCACACGCGTTTCTGTCCAACCAGCTGTGCTCCGGTATATGTGATGAATATTTGTAAATTTGAAAGTTCATACAACTTAGACAATACACGTCGGAAATCAATTCCTTTTAACACGAAACATGTGGCATTTTATGTTGAGTCTCACAAGGATTTAATGACACATGCGAATATTTAAATGTTAAATTTCGCCTGTATTTTCTCGCAAGATTTTTAAATTTTCGCTCGTAGATATGTTCACCGGAAAGGGCAAGACAAAAGATTTCTTAATCTCGCCTGCCATACAGGTCCGAATGGGTTTCCGTTCTTTTGAAATATTTATGCAACTATGTCCCCAGCAGAGCTATTCAAAAAGTGTCTTCTTAACGTTTGTAAGAAGACACTTTAATAATTGTTAACTTCCAACGATGAGAAGGCGGTTTGGTAGGACAAAAATTGTTGTTCGTCCTTCTTCACGTCTGTAAGAAGATACCTTCGAGGAAAAACTCGCAAAGTATGTATTATTTACTTATCATATCTACAACCGAGGAAATGATATGCGTGTAGATAATTAAAACATTTTAATACCGGTTACACGCAAAAATGTTTTTTTCTGTCCTCGTGAACACAATATGCTTTATGTGTATAATCGAACAGAAGATAATACGTCGGTGTATTTCACATTTCTCGTCCTAAAGCATTAAACAAGGATTTTTTCGGTCGCAAATGGAAATGTTTCGGTTTCACTTTATCGCCATACTGTGTACACATTATTTTATAGTTCAGCAACGAACTAGATATTTGACTTTTCTTATAGGTTTTGTATATATTTCTAGGTTCTATAACCATGTAAAATTTGTTTTGGATCAATTATTTTTCTTAAAAACGATCACTTTTGGTTTGCTTAGTGTACATTATTATAAATGGAGAATTTTCTCCATTTATTGAGAGAACGGTCGTGTCACTTCAAACAAAAGTGAAGTCTGAAAAGGCAGTGGAAATCCAGATAGCTGTTGAAACAAGCGTCCGAAATATCCTTGACGAGGCACACGCAGTTCAACCTTCATATACTGTTTCCGAACTCTTACTCGTTGGTAATTTTACAGAAGGCACTAAAATACTCGATCCTGATAAATTCGATTTCTTAGCAATAATAAAGGACTTATCTCAACCAGATGCAATATCTGTAAACAACTCTCAAGAAGAGCCCGTTACTGCCGCCGTAGCAGACGACAGTTTTAAAGCAAAGTGTGACAGTGTCTGTAAAAATGGATTTTTACAGTGTTTTCAGAATTCAGGGAAACGTTCAAGCTTCCGAAATATTGTGATAAAAGCAATACGTGAAATGTATAGGAAGTTAGAAGCTAAAGAGAAAGAAAAAGCCAACAGAATCATGGCCTCGACTACAGAAATGGACTTTATGACATTTAACTTCTTTATGCCGCGTGGGAGCGATATATCAGTAAAGTTGAGGCGGGCAGAATTCAAAACGCCAAACATGCTCATATATTTTGAACAAGATAATATGCCAGTAAGTGTTGACCTTTCGCCCGCCATTAGGTACCGAAAAATCGAAGACTGCCTGAATATAGACAAATGTGCTAATCACATCCTTGCAGAAGAAGTTAAAAAACATGATTAAGAATTTGATTAAATGCAGTCAAAAATGAGAAGTAAACATAAAATTATCTATATATTTTTGAAGTATATATAAACTATACGTTTGGAAATATGTCTTATCAATTATTTCCGTTTACTTCGTATATGCTGAAGAACATTTGTCTTCTGCATGACCTTAGATGCAACAATGGTTTAGGAACAGTTGCGACATGCTTTGACAGTGTAATTGAATTGCTAGCTGAAACCTGCAAACAAAGTTATATACAAAGCGTTTTTAACGTTAAGGTTAATTTATATCCTAAAGCAGATTCAAGATCGGAATCGGAGTACAGAGAATACATGATTGAGGCACTTCAAGACATTAAAAGGCACTCAAACACTTTTCCATTCTGTTTAGAAAATTGCGCGAAGTTTTAAAGTGTCGCCTCGAACAAATTTACAGCAAGACCTTTGTGCCTGAAAAAATGGGGACAATAGCAAACACATGACAAAACACTTCACTATAGTATGGCACTATACCAAACTGTTCAGAACATTTTTAACAGTTATTTTCATAAAAAAGATGTCCAAGTTTTTCAAAATACTATTTTCAGAACAAGTGAAGCAAAGCAGCTGAACATAAAAACGTGAATGGTATTCCATACTCAGACAATATCTCCTTTTCCATATCTTCATTTACATTATTTCCCCATTTCATTTTTATCTTGATTTTCTACCTACATCGAATAGAATCAACGCGTTAAAACAACTGAAAGACTATGGACTGGATAGGAGGCGAAGGTGCATGCCGAAGCACACATTTTGTTTTTGCAACCATCCTTTTATTAAGAGTCAAGAGATTCTTCAAATAAGGGGAATGTTAAAATTGTTTGATGTACGTGTCATTAATGGAACGAGAATAATTCAGTCAATTATGTATTTGTCTTTTTGCTTCCTCACCGGTATATTAATACTGATACATAATAATTATTATCAGGATATACTATCGAAGACTTTAAGACAGAAGCTTAGCATGAAAGAAAAAGTAACAAACAACCAAGTTAAACTTTGAACGTTGCTTTCTATCATATCCTGGCCGCTAATGAAATCTACACAGAGAAATTAACTGTTCAATGGCCTTCCTTTACCGTTGCATTACATCAGTGTTGCGGTCAGTCCAATGCTTTTAGAAGTACAGTATAGAATTTTTTTCCGCAAGGAGGTGCGCTAATTTTTATTAAACAAAAATTCGGTTGCTGTTCCCAATATTTCAGAGACTAAACGTATTTTTCAACATTTATAGTATACACCAAACAAAAATCAATGCATGGGGGAAATCGTCATAATGAAGCTGAAAATACGGTAATGTATCTACTTTCGGATAGTATGCGTGACTTTTTACGAGATCATCCCTCATACGTTCCGAGTATGTGGATAGGCCAATGTGAGCGCATTATTATGTTAATGTTAAAGTGGACGTGTCCTTTAATGCTTGGTTTTGATTTGAGGCACTAAACACTGTTGGCCAGAGCCGACAGTCTCACAACGTTATAATTGTTCTTGGGCTTATCTACAAAGATCTAAACCCATCCGATGGCGGACAAGACGCTACCTTTTCAGTTAACACTAAATTCAGGTTTATTACTGAAGAAGTGAAAGGTTATTTCAGATTGCTTGCCAATATAAGAATGTTTTATGTCTTATTTTTCAAAGGGACTACTTTTAGAAAAAGTTAATATTTTTTTCAAACAAGAGGGCTAGGGTGAACCTGTATAGCTAACCTGAGTTTACATTCATTTACATTATTTCCCCATTTCATTTTTATCTTGATTTTCTACCTACATCGAATAGAATCAACGCGTTAAAACAACTGAAAGACTATGGACTGGATAGGAGGCGAAGGTGCATGCCGAAGCACACATTTTGTTTTTGCAACCATCCTTTTATTAAGAGTCAAGAGATTCTTCAAATAAGGGGAATGTTAAAATTGTTTGATGTACGTGTCATTAATGGAACGAGAATAATTCAGTCAATTATGTATTTGTCTTTTTGCTTCCTCACCGGTATATTAATACTGATACATAATAATTATTATCAGGATATACTATCGAAGACTTTAAGACAGAAGCTTAGCATGAAAGAAAAAGTAACAAACAACCAAGTTAAACTTTGAACGTTGCTTTCTATCATATCCTGGCCGCTAATGAAATCTACACAGAGAAATTAACTGTTCAATGGCCTTCCTTTACCGTTGCATTACATCAGTGTTGCGGTCAGTCCAATGCTTTTAGAAGTACAGTATAGAATTTTTTTCCGCAAGGAGGTGCGCTAATTTTTATTAAACAAAAATTCGGTTGCTGTTCCCAATATTTCAGAGACTAAACGTATTTTTCAACATTTATAGTATACACCAAACAAAAATCAATGCATGGGGGAAATCGTCATAATGAAGCTGAAAATACGGTAATGTATCTACTTTCGGATAGTATGCGTGACTTTTTACGAGATCATCCCTCATACGTTCCGAGTATGTGGATAGGCCAATGTGAGCGCATTATTATGTTAATGTTAAAGTGGACGTGTCCTTTAATGCTTGGTTTTGATTTGAGGCACTAAACACTGTTGGCCAGAGCCGACAGTCTTAAAACGTTATGATTGTTCTTGGGCTTATCTACAAAGATCTAAACCCATCCGATGGCGGACAAGACGCTACCTTTTCAGTTAACACTAAATTCAGGTTTATTACTGAAGAAGTGAAAGGTTATTTCAGATTGCTTGCCAATATAAGAATGTTTTATGTCTTATTTTTCAAAGGGACTACTTTTAGAAAAAGTTAATATTTTTTTCAAACAAGAGGGCTAGGGTGAACCTGTATAGCTAACCTGAGTAAGACTGTCCTTACTGAAAATATGCTGGTCATATAAAACTGTCATACAGAGATAAGATAACCTTTTTTTCTTTCAATGTACTTCAGTTTCAGTCTTGGGCTGTTGTTACGCAAATGCTCCTACGTGATCATCTAAACACAAATTCAGGCATATTCTAATGAAAATTGGTTGCAATTTCTGACCTCTTAGAACGGTACAGGAATTTATATTGATCTAAATTGATGACCTAGTTTTTGTCCGAATATGATCCAGTTTTTGGAGGCAAAAAAGTGACTTCTAGACTATACACAAATCTGAGATGGTGACCTACATTTTGACCTTCAAGCTTATCTGAGAGTGCATCCAAACCAAAAACTGAGAATTTCAAGATGACTGGTTAAAAATGTGAAGTATTCACAAGGTTTCCTTTGACCTGGGCTAGTCATCTAGTGTTTGGACCCACATGACCAATCTGTGAAATCAACATTACAAACATTCTAAAAAGTGTTGAGAAGACTGGATCAAGAATTGGACATCTAGTGTGTTCAGACAAGGCAAGAACGAGCGGCAAAGGGTGATCACCCTGTGCTCAGGTGAGAAGAATTAGCTGTTACTCAATAGTTTGGTTCATACTTCTTTGCACTTGCTTTACAAAGTTAAGTATTTCATTTAAATAATATATTGCAAAATCAATCACTACACACTTTACATAAGACTTATCTAGAAATATAAAAAAAAATAAGAACTGTCACTGAAAGAGGACAATGCCTCCGAAGTGGTGCTTTGACCTTTGAGCCAAGAACAAGATGAAGATAAATTGTAGATCCTTCAAAGGAAGTGATTATTTTTTACAATTTGATCTCAAAGTCAATGTCATTTAGTGTCAAGGTAAAATATACATGTCATTAGGAAAACCTCCCAAAGGATTGATTGTGCAAACAGCAGTTAATTCTGCTGATTGAAAAAATGTGTTTTTATATGATTTTACCTCATGGTCAAAGTTATGTTGGGGGTCAAAGTGAAACATAATTATGCAGTTGGAATATTTCTCCTAAAAGGTTGTTGTGTGAAAACATGAACTAATTATTAGTATTTATGACAACTGGACCTTCAAGAGCAAGATCATTTAGGGGTCAAGTGTCATTGATTAAATCTTTTCCAATGGGGTGCTGTGTTACAGTATGATATAAATCCATTTACTAATAATGAAGTTATGGGCAATATTAAAGTTTTTTGACATTGGATCTTGAGGTCAAGGTCATTCAGGGGTCAAGGTCAAACAAATATATGTCAGTAGGAAGGTCTTGTACAAAGGGGTGTTGTGTCCAAGTATGAAGTAAATCCATTTCCTAAAAAGGAATTTATGGGCAATGTACAAGTTCTCTAACAGAATGACGGACATATGGATGGACAGTTCAAAAACTCTATGCCCTCCTTTGGGGGCATTAAAATCACTACATATGAAAAAATTAACTTTTTTCAATATGTACATAAGAGATTGCTTTTTAAAAGCGTATGTTGTTTAAATAAAAACACCATTACTGACATATTATAAATAGCTGTTTTTCATCTAGCATTATGAATAAACAGAAATATTTATTTTTTATCTGTTAGAGTTTACATTAAGGCATGTCTATCACATTGAATAATATGCCAAAAGACTACATGATTACAAACAGGTAAAAAAAAACAGTCACCCTAGGCATAGTTTTCATTTAGTCTGACTATGGCAGATGAACTGAAGCTGTTCAAAAGTCCTGATTTTCAACATGAGGACCACCTGCCCACTGAGTAAACAATACAAACCTAGACAAAACTAATATAAATTTGACAAGAGTCCACCCAGGTTAGTAAGCATATAGCAAGCCCCTTGTGTATACATAGGGAAATTCACCATTGATACAATACAGACTCTGGTTGTATCTGTGTGTAAGTTAGAGCCTTGTTTTATTATATCACCCAGAGGGAAATGATTTTCAATTTTGGATCTGAAATCTGTGTCTGACTTCTTTAAATATTTAGCTGAAACTCAATTTGAGAGACATGGAATTGTGCCATTTTACAAGCTGGAGTTCTACACATTCTGGTAACCATTTTAGTGTCACTAGTGACCAAAGTAGCCACTGGCATCTACATTCCCAGAAATATATTTGACAATACATATTCTCAAATTTCCTATAACTGACTACACTGAACCTTTTCATACTTTTAATTATGAATACCTGTAACCATAATCATAATTTATAACAATAATAAAGAAATATAATTTCTCTTATCAAACATATTAACAGAAACGAATCCCGAGTTGAAACAAGGAATTCAATATACAGCAATTCCTGAGTAAAATTTCAGCTTGTTATTTTTACAAGCATAAATATGTTACTTCAGAAAAAATTAAATACATAAAAACTTCAGAAAAAAAACAAATATATAAAAGTGCTGATTAAAAAAAACATATTATCATTTATTTTTTTTTTTTTTGCAAGTCACATCATCAACAATAAAGTACATCAATCTATCTTTCACATGCTATTTCTGTACAAGCTGTTTTTTTCCAAAACACAATTTTCTTTTAACTCATATGCTGGGGAGTTGCGTGCGCCGGAGGGGTTATATATAAAAATTTGGAAGAAGAGTACGAAATTTAATCAGGAAAGTGACTGAGGAATATTGTTTATATAAATCCTAATGTGGAGTTCATAATCTTAGTAAATGCCTACTCTTTTGCTGTTGTATTTTGTATATAGTTGGTAAAAACTTCTTTTTAAAAACTTCATATATGCCGATATACAAGCAAAACTCATTTTACATTATATTATTTAAAGTCAGAATAAGGCATTTAATCAGACGTCATTTTCACCTGTTCAAAAGATCTTTTTACCTAGAAAATGCCACTGAAATGAAGAAAATAACAGAATATTTGGAATAATGTACCAATATATGGTATCATAAAAGCAGACTCAAATATTTTCTTTCAAACTTGTCCTAACCACATCTTAAAAAGGTTTTTCTCTGTTTCCCTTGCATTTATAACATCTGGTGGATCAAGTGGATTAGATGCTCGAAGGTCAAGGTGGTGAGCCCCTGACTTGATCAACAATGGTACGATTGAGGCTGATGAACTTTCTGTGACCCCTCCTGATGACCAAGGGTCAAGGGCACCATTACTGAAATGTCCAAGTTTTTAAATTATGTCAAAAATGAGACAATGCTAATATACAGGACTCAGCATTGTTACTGATTTCTATCACAAATGGAAGCAACTTCTATGCTTTCAATATGCATTTTATACTGTGAGAAAACTTGTCATTTTATTTCAAGGGGCAATAACTCTTGTGAAGAAAAAGTAAACATAAAAATAATCCTCTTTTCTTTTTATCACAGAATATATCGTTACTTGCAATAAGTTTAATAATCATTCACCTTTACTTTAAAAAAGTAAATACATTTTTTTTCTTTTGACCAGAGTTGTAAACAGTCATAAACAACATCTGGCCATTTAAAAAAGCTCAAATCACAGTGATAAAAAATGACTAATTATAACATACCTGAATATTATGTTATTTGCCCTTTGTTAATGTTTGCCCCAGTATTCTGTAACAATCCAATTTTCCCTTGGCACTGTCTTCCATGTTTTATAACACGGATCACTAAACTCTGTAAAGTTCCATGGAGCTGGTTCAAAAATGTCCTGTTTTCCATCTTCATATATTGGCATTACCATTTCTGTGCAACTTTGAAATTTTTAAAATTTAATTTGCACTGTCATTTTTTCTTCTTTGGTTTATGCAATAAATTAACTTTATTCTATGCCATTCTGTTTCTTAAACTGCATTAGATGAAACATAGAAAACGCCTGAGAGGATTACTCTTCTTTTTTGTATACTAAGAACTCAAAAAAGAAACATAGGCTAATATCTAATGTTAAGAACAATCCATGTCCAACACATCAATTTCTACTACTAAGTCCTAACCTTACTTTTACCTGTAAAATCCGTTCCATCAATGGTCTCTTATTCTCACATACCACAAAAAAATCACATATTGCTGGAAATGCTTAACTGGTTTTTCTAATATAACAGGCATTGCTAGTAATTACTTGACAAACCCATTCAATGTCAAAATATCATTTGTTACCTGAAATAGTTACTTGCCATTGCCATCGTTTTATCTGCAAGATCACTATGTTTAAATTCTTTGTTAAATCAATCTATATATACAAGATCGCTGACTTAATAGGTAATCAATATTCCAAAATCAAGTGCTGAAATGCTTACTTGATAATCCCATCCCATATCACAAGACCATAGATTGTTTGCATTTACTTGGTCATCCCATTTTATATAAAAAATCACTTGTCACATATCACAATGACAGCTAGTTTCTAACAGTTGATAATCCCATCCCATATCATCAAGATCACTTGTTACTATTTTGGTAATGCCATTCAATATAAAAATCACATGTTACTTGAAACACTTACTTGGTAATCCTATCCCATATCACTATGACTGTTAGTTTCTAATACTTACATGATTAACTCATATCATCAAACCACTGGTTACTCATGCATTCATGGTAAACCAATGAATAATTACAAGATCACTGACATCTTATACTTAATAGGTAATCAATATTCCAAGATTTTGAAGCGCTTAAATGCTTAATTGATAATCCCATCCCATATGACTAAGACCATTGCTTCTTTGCATTTGCTTGGTCATCCTATATTATATAAAAATCACTTGTTACTTTGTAATCACAACGTATATCACAATGACAAGTTTCTAACAGTTGATAATCCCATCACATATGATCAAGATCACTTGTTACTATGTTGGCAATGTCATTCAATATAAAAATCACATATTACTTGAAATACTTACTTGGTAATCCTATCCCATATCACTTTGACTGTTAGTTTTTAATACTAACTCGATTTTCCCGTATCACCAAAACTACTGGTTGCTCATGCCTACTTGGTTATCCCATAACATATTACTACGACCATTAGTATCTAATAATTACACGATTATCCCGTATCACCAAGCTTACATGGTAATCCTATCACATATCATATGACCGTTAGTTTCTAATACTTACTTGATTATCCCTTACCACCAAAACCACTACATGGCATCATATTCCAAAGACAGCCACGGTTATTTTTCACACTCAGTGTAAAACACTAATACATGGACATTGCTCGTGGAAATTTGAATATATTTATTTTCGTTCGATAATTTCCGTTTACCGTTTTTCCGCTATATTCCTTATATGGTTACGGTCAGTGCCCCATGCACTGACCGTGATAGGTAAACCTGTGCTACGGGTGTATTGGTCATTCGACGCAATACTGGACACCAGTTAACATCTACTTTACACGCCGAAGTATACATGTCGGAAAACGAGGTTGAAAATGGTGGTTCTCCACGTGGAGGAGTTTCTTTGTCAAGAGAAGGCGGTAAGTCCCCGGGGGATTCAGGTATAGAAGCTTTTTCACTATTTAAAACTTATCTTGACTCTCAATTAAAAGATTTCAGAAACGATTTACTTGATATTAAGCAACTTCCACAAGACAAGAAGACAAAGGAGAGTTAGAAAGGAGTCTAGCAAAATACAATACGCCTTTAATTCTGATATTCAAGAAGGATTGGAAGCTTTACGCAGAAACAATTTATCTCGTGTTTCGTTGGGCATTGTTGACGATTTAGTTTCAAAGTTGAAACATAGAAATAAACTTACTCAAGTAGCAGATAATTCCCCCGGGGGATGGCTTACTGTTCAGGAGTACGAGAAGCCTCAGTTAGGTTCAGGTAGCGAGGATGAAAAGAAGCTCAGGCAAGCAGAGGCCAGGGCTGTCAAAAAGCTTAAAGCTTCCAAACCTACTTCTAATACATCTTATCATCCTTACAAGAGTGTTAATTCTTCTTTTACACGCAACAACCCCGGTAACGGTGCTCAGGATGTTTTTCGTCGGACCGACGATCTTTTTCGCCGAGACCCGTCATGGGGAGCTCCAGCCCAGTCTTTTCGTGCCCAACGCCCCAGTACCGGAAGGGACATGTGTTTCTCATGCGGTCAACGAGGACACTTTCGTGCAGAATGTCAAGCTGCTGAAGGTCAACGCCGAGTCGGGTACTACTACGCCAAGCCGCCTACAAGTTCAACAGTCACAGCTCCCAAGCCAGTCGATAAATGATGAGTATTTTGATTATTTGTTAGACAAGGACTTTTTTGAGTATGAAGACAAACATTTTTCACCAGATATGAACAATTTAAAAAACGTTAAAGGCAGATTTTAATCACATATTGATTTTTGGAAACGTATTGGTGCAAATCAGGAAATTTTAGACACACTAACTTTTGGTTACAAACTACTTTTTGTTACTGTTCCTTCACCTTCGTTTTAAGAATAATTAATCTGCTATAGATAATTTAGATTTTGTCGAAACTGCCGTACTTGAACTTGTTCAAAAACGTTGTGTGGTTGAAACACCTTTCACACCACATACTGTCAATCCCCTTACCGTTTCTGTTAATAAGCAAGGTAAGAAAAGATTAGTTTTAGATTTGAAAAAAATTAATTTATGTTTGTGGAAAGACAGTTTTTCGTTCGAAGATTGGAAGATTGGCTTAGGGTATTTCGAGATGGGCTCATTTTGTTATAAGTTTGATCTCAGTCAGGAATATAACCACATCGATATTTTCCCTCCCCATCAAACTTTTCTAGGATTTTCAGTAAATGGAAGATATTACTGTTTTACAGTACTTCCGTTTGGGTGGAGCACTTCCGGTTTCATTTTTACTAAGGTGCTTCGTGAGATGGTCAGATTTTGGAGGACAAATGGCATTAAAATTGTTATGTTCCTGAATGACGGGTGGGATACTAATTCTTCCTATGAAAGTACTTTATCAGACGCTAAGTTTGTCAAAGACAGTTTGTTGCAAGCCGGTTTTATCATTAACGACGAGAAATCATTGTGGGTTCCTATTCAACGTTTAGAATGGATTGGCATTTTTTGGAACAGTGTTGATTTTTTATAAGAATACCAGATAGGAGAATAAATGACTGTTTGAGCCTTTTACATTTTATTGTAGAACACCCGGGCTTAGTGTCCGCCCGTACTTTAGCTCAGTGCGCGGGCAAAATCGTTTCCATGAAACCGGTATTTGGCAATTTAGTTAGATTAATGACTCGTTTTATGTACATGCTCATCGAGAGCAGCGTTTCCTGGGATAGCCCTTTTTCGATAGGTCAAGGTCATCCATGTTTACAGGAATGCAATTTCTGGTTGAACAATATCGACAAATACAACATCAGGCGTTTATCAGGATACGTTCCCGTAGAAATGCTGGTTTATTCCGATGCTTCCGATTTAGCAGCCGGAGCTTACATTGTGAACTGTAAAAATAGTGTTTTTCGTTCAGTCTGGTCACATAGTGAAATGGTCAAAAGTTCAACTTTTAGAGAAATCAGAGCTGTTCGTTTAGCTTTGCATGTTTACGGACACTTGCTTCATGGTAAATCAGTCAAATGGTTTTCTGATTCGCAATCATGTGTTCATATTGTTCAAAGCGGTAGTACAAAAGCTGATCTACAGAATGAGGCCATAGAAATTTTTAACATTTGCATAAAATACAATGTTGATTTAAAATTTCAGTGGGTCCCTAGAGAGTCTAACACGATTGCCGACGACATAAGCAAATATGCAAATACAGATGAATGGGAAGTGTCAAGCGCATTTTTTGAATATCTCGATTCGTTGTGGGGGCCTCATGACATTGACCGTTTTGCGACTTTTAAGAATCGAAAAACATTGAGATTTAACTCGCTGTTTATGGACGTTGGGTCCGAAGCAGTCGATTGTTTTACTCAGGATTGGAGTTCAAGCAATAATTGGCTTGTTCCTCCTGTATGTTTAGTCTCGAAGGCAATTCTACATGTGTTACATTTTCATGCATGTGCCACACTTGTTGTTCCTAAGTGGCCAAGTTCGCCTTTTTGGCCACTTCTCTTTGGGTCGTCAGGACTTAAAATAAACGCTATTCGTGAAATTCTAGAGTTTGATAAAGGGCAAGACATTTTCATAAGTAATGCTTCTAAATGCATTTTTGACTCAAGGCGTTTCAAAAGCAAAGTTTTGGCTATTAGATTTGAATTTTAATATTTCTCCGTTTATTCTATATTACCAACAATGGTAATTTTCATTTACAATATGAATATAGTACCGCTGTATATGAATGTGACAGTCCGCGGAATGCGGCCTTAGTAAATAATGTTAACTTTATACCACGGAATGCGGATCTCTTAATGCAAGCAGTTTTCCACGGAAGGTGGACTTTGAATGTCGCCTAAGGCAATTATCCACGAACAGCGGAGTTTATTCGTCGCGGAATGCGACATTCCTTAGAAAGCGGAGTTATATCGCTTTAGGCGTACTTCCGCGGAAGGCGGAGTTAAATTTTGTCACCAAAGGTTGAGGTCCGCGGAAGGCGGAGTTGCATTTTGTCACCAAAGGGTGAGGTCCGCGGAAGGCGGAGTAAAGATCTTGTGGCATTGTAAAGTAATCTGATAGACATTTTTACGTCTTGTATTTTAAGTATTTTCCTTTGTTTATACATTTTTCAGATGTATTCAAAATTGGAATTTGGAAGGACATCGATCATTTAAACGTTCATCCCGATTTGGAGTCAGCTCACGATAACATCAAATTTCTTTGTAAAAACGCTAAAGCTAAAAATACTATAAAGAGTTATGAAGCTTACTTCAAAGGATTTTGTATGTGGTGCCAACGATACAACTTTATTCCTGTACCTTGTAGTGATTATACGGTGGCACTGTATATTTCTCATATGCAAAACGACATTTCTTCAGATTCTAAGTTAAATTCCATCTTATTTGGTATTTCTTTTGCTCACAAGCAAAGCGGTTTTCAATATCCGTGTACTTCAAAACTTGTTTGTTATGTTAAGGGCGGTATACTAAGGTCTATTGGCAAGAAGCATGAGTCTAAGAAACCTTTCACTAAAATGGATATCGAGAAAATAATTAAAACATTTGGCAGTGACAATTGTTTAGTTAACAAACGTTTTGTAGCTATGTCTGTTTTGAGTTTTTATGGGTTTTTGAGACTTAGTGAGGTCGTGGCTTTAAAAAGATCGGATATTGTTTTTAAGCCCGATTGCATCGAAATAAAATTGAGATCCTCTAAGACTGATCAATTTTGCACTGGGTATTCCGTGTGTGTAGTCAAAACAGGAACTGAATATTGCCCTGTTCGTTGCTTAGTTAACTATTTAACGGCTGCAAAAATACATGACAGTTCTGATGATTTTCTGTTTAGAAATGTATATTTTTCAAAGAAAACTGGTTTGCACATGTTAAGAAAAGGGAAGAGTATTTCTTATTCTAGAGCTAAAGAGATATTTGCAAGTAAACTGTCATACTTGGGATTTGACAGCAGCAAGTACGGGTTACATTCTTATCGGTCGGGTGGGGCTACTACCGCAGCGAATAATGGCGTTAGCGACAGATTGATACAGAAACATGGTCGCTTGAGATCGGAAGTATTTAAAGACAGATATATACATGAAAGTGAAAATTCTAAGAAGTCAGTATCTTTAAAAATGAGTATTTGAATTGCCCGCTCTTTTTCTTCGACGCGCTGTCCAGTATTGGTCACTCCTATATAGTTGTTGTTGTCTTTATTCATTAAGACATTAACGGGAAGACAATAAATAATTTATGTTTGGCTGAAGGAACTGAAAGAAAACATAATATTTTTTAACTTATCATATAAATTGAATAGTAGTATGAATGTGTTTATTGAATGTGTATATCTCTCATAAATTAAAGTCTTCGGACTGTTGATCATCTTTTGAAATGAACAGTTATTTTATCTTAGTTTAACCCATACATCTCAACTGCCGGGTTATTATGTTCATTCAAATATTGTTAAAACTTTATATCAATTAATGTTACTTTGATAATCAACATGTCTTTAATTAAAATATTCTATCCAAAATATTAAACCACTGAAAGTTACTTTTTTTAATTAGTTAAACATATTAAATAAAATGTCATAATGAGCCTCTAAAATGATGCAGCTACATGTAGCCTATATTTTCTATAACAAGTAAACTAGTTGTTGTTTTTTTATTTCTTTCTTTGTTAAATTGGATCCTGGATCCCTTTATTTACATGCTGCTTAATACCGTGTACTAAGTACAACTCTAAATAGTTTCTTCATGAACTGTAGATTTCTGGTTATTTAATGAAAAAATCGGCTCTGAAAACTTTTGATAGTTTTCTATTTGTTTTCTTCAGCAGTTATACTTTTTTTATCAAATATACGCTTATTCAGATTTCTAATCTTTTACTGTATTCATACCCGTTTGATTGACGTCTAAAAACTGTTTGGGGTTGTACCGTAACAAAAATTCTTTGGAAAATAATGCTATCTTTTTCAAAATATTGTATGAAATGCAGAGCTTCGGTTATAAAAAACTTCAAAATTTTTCGTGTCTGAAACAATACAAAAACGTGCGTATTTCGGAAAATTTGCATCAAATTATTTTCGGAAGACCACTGCAAGGAAGTATAATTAAGCCCTACGGTCATTACATTGTTCGCTGGATTAGTCATGTGTTTAAAATTTACCTGAATAAGGAATTCAAAACTTCCACTGTATAATTACTTCAAAATCACGGAGTCGAGAGTGGGAACTCTATAATGAGAGTTCAAATTTCTACTTTGGACGTTTCATTTACATATAATTATGTCAGTATACTCAAGGAGAGATTTTTTGCCGAAACCGTAGTTTCGGTTTCACTTTATCGCTAAACTGTGTACACATTATTTTATAGTTGAGCAACGAACTGGATATTTGACTCTTCTTATAGGTTTTATATAGATTTCTATGTTCTATTGTCATGTAAAATTCGATTTGGATTATTTTTATAAAAACAGATCACTATTGGTTTGGTTAATGTACATTATTAAGATAATATGGAGAATTTTTCTCCATTTATTGAGAGAACGGTCGTGGCACTTCAAACAAAAGTGAAGGCTGAAAAGGCAGTGAAAATTCAACTAGCTGTTGAAACGAGCGTCCGAAATATCCTTGACGAGGCACACGCAGTTCAACCTTTATATACTATTTCCGAACTTCTACTCGTTGGTAGTTATGCGGAAGGCACTAAAATACTCGATCCTGATGAATTCGACTTCTTAGCAATAATAGAGGACTTATCTCAACCAGGCGCAATATCTGTCAATTACCCTCAAGAAGAGCCTGAACTTGTTACTGCTGCCGTAGCAGACGACAAATTGATAGCAAAGTGGGACAGTGTCTGTGAAAATGGATTTTTACAATGTTTTCAGAATTCAGGGAAACGTTCAAGATTCGGACATACTGTGATAAAAGCAATACGTGAAATGTATTGGAAGTTAGAAGCTAAAGAGAAACAAGGAGCCAACAGAATCATGACCTCGACTACAGAAATGGACTTTATGACATTTAACTTCTTTATGCCGCGTGTGAACGATATATCAGTAAAGCTGAGGCGGGCAGAATTCAAAACGCCAAATGTGCTCATACATTTTGAACTAGATGATATGCCAGTAAGTGTTGACCTTTCGCCCGCCATTAGGTACCGTAAAATCGAAGACTGCCTGAACATAGACAATTGTGCTAGTCACATCCTTGCAGAAGAAGTTAAAAAACATGGATCTCTGTTACTTGTTGGAAACAGGGATTATTATTTCAGAGTGACTGTTACAGAGACTGAACTTGATAACATGCAGTCAAAAATGAAAAATAAACATAAGATTATCTATATATTTTTGAAGTATATAAACTATACGTTTGGAAATATGTCTAATCAATTATTTCCGTTTACTTCGTATATGCTGAAGAACATTTGTCTTCTGCATGACCTTAGGTGCAACAATGGTTTAAGAACAGTTGCGACATGCTTTGACAGTGTAATCGAATTGCTAGCTGAAACCTGCAAACAAAGTTATATACAAAGCGTTTTTAACGTTAAGGTTAATTTATATCCTAAAGCAGATTCAAGATCTGAATCGGAGTACAGAGAACATATGATTGAGGCACTTCAAGACATTAAACGGCACTCAAACACTTTTCAATCTGTTAAAGAACTGGGCGAATTTCTAAAGTGTCGCTTCGAACAATTTTACAGCAAGACCTTTGTGTCTGAAAAAATGGGGACAATAGCAAACACATGACAGCCTACAAACACTTCACTATAGTATGGCACTATACTAAACTGTTCAGAACATTTTTAACAGTTATTTTCATTAAAAAAAATGTCCAAGTTTTTCAAAATACTATTTTCAGAACCAGTGAAGCAAAGCAGCTGAAACATAAAAACGTGAATGGTATTCCATACTCAGACAATTTCTCCTTTTCCATATCTTCATTTACATTATTTCCCCATTTCATTTTTATCTTGGTTTTCTACCTACATCGAATACAATCAAGGCGTTAAAACAACTGAAAGACTGTGGGCTGGGTAGGAGGCGAAGTTGCATGCCGAAGCACACATTCTGCTTTCGCAACCATCCCTCTATTAGGAATCAAGGGAATGTTAAAATTGTTTGATATATAATGGAACGAGAATAATTCAGTCAATTATGTATTTGTCTTTTTGCTTCCTCACCGGTATATTAATACTGATACATAATTATTATTATCAGGATATACTATTGAAGACTTTAAGACAGAAGCTTAGCATGAAAGAAAAAGTAACAAACAACCAAGTTAAACTTTGTACGTTGCTTTCTGTCATATCCTGGCCGCTAATGAAATCTACACAGAGAAATTAACTTTTCAATGACCTTCCTTTACCGTTGCATTACATCAGTGTTCCGGTCAGTCCAATGCTTTTATAAGTACAGTATAGATTATTTTTCCGCATAACACAATCTATTTTGTTACTATTTTTCGTAAACTCAGTCTAGTAAAAAATGAGGTTCGTTAATTTTTATTAAACAAAAATTCGGTTGCTGTTCCCATTATCTCAAAGACTAAACGTATTTTTCAACATTTATAGTATACACCAAACAAAAATCAATGTATGGGGAAAATCATCATAATGAAGCTGAAAATACCGTAATGTATCTACTTTCGGATGGTATGCGTGACTTTTTACTAATTACGAGATCATATTAAATAATATATTGCAAAATCAATCTTCATGACACACTTTTCATAAGATTTATCATGAAATATAAGAAAATAAGAAGAACTGTCGCTGAAAGAGGACAATGCCCCCGAAGTGGTGCTTTGACCTTTGAGCCTAGAACAAGATGAAGATAAATTGTAACTCCTTCAAAAGAAGTGATTATTTTAAACAAAATGATCTCAAGGTCAATGTCATTTTGTGTCAAGGTAAAAAAAATGTCATTAGGAAAACCTCCCAAAGTATTGATTGTGCAAACAGAAACTAATTCTGCTGATTAAAAATGTTTTTTATATAATTTCTTCTCATGGTAAAAGTCATTTAGGGGTTAAAGTAAAAAATATGCAGTTGGAAGATTTCTCCTAAAAGGTTGTTGTGTGAAAACATAAACGAAATATTAGTATTTATGACAACTGGACCTTCAAGATCAAGATCATTTAGGGGTCAAGGTCAAGTGTCATTGATTAAATCTTGTTCAATGGGGTGCTGTGTTATATGATATAAATCCATTTACTGATAACGAAGTAATGGGCAATATTAAAGTTTTTCGACAATTGGACCTTGAGGTCAAGGTTTTTCAGGGGTAAAGGTCAAACAAATATATGTCTTGTATAAAGGGGTGTTGTGTCCAAGTATGAAGTAAATCTATTTCCTAAAAAGGAATTTATGGGCAATGTACAAGTTCTCTAACAGAATGACGGACATATGGATGGACAGTTCAAATAGTATATGCCTCCTTTGGGGGCATTTAAATCATTACATATGAAAAAAACAAACTTACTTCAATATGTACATAAGAGATTGCTTTTTAAAAGCGTATGTTGTTTAAATTAAAAACACCGACTTACTGACTAATTATAAATAGCTGATTTTCATCTATCATTATGAATAGACAGGGAGATATATTTCTAATCTGTTAGAGTTTACATTAAGGCATGTCTATCACATTGAATAATATGCCAAAAGACTACAAGATTACAAATAGGTAAAAAAACAGTCACACTAGGCAAAATTTTCATTTAGTCGGACTATAGCAGACAGACTACACTGTTCGAATGTTCTGAGTTTAAACATGAGGTCTACCTGCCCACTGAGTAAACAGTACAAAACCTAGACAAAACTGATGTAAATTTGACAAGGGTCCACCCAGGTTAGTAAGCATACAGCAAGTCCCTTGTGTATACACAGGGAAATTCACCATTGATACAATACAGACTCTGGTTCTATTTGTGTGTAAGTTAGAGCCTTGTTTTATTATATCATCTAGAGGGAAATGATTTTCAATTTTGGATCTGAAATCTGTGTCTGACTTTTTGAAATATTTAGCTGAAACTCAACTGGAAAGACATGGAATTGTGCCATATAACAAGCTGGAGTTCTACACATTCTGGTACCAATTTTAGTGTCACAAGTGAGCAACATAGCCACTGGCAACTACATTCCCAGAAATATATTTGACAATACATATTCTCAAATTTCCTATTATTGACTACACTGAACCTTTTCATACTTTTAATTATGAATACCTGTAACCAAAATCATAATGTATAACAATAATAAAGAAATATAATTTCATATAATTTCTCTTAACAAACATTTTAACAGAAACGAATCCCGAGTTGAAGCAGGGAATACAATATATAGCAATTCCTGAGTAAAATTTCAGCTTGTTAATTTTACATGCATAAATATGATACTTCAGAAAAAATCAAATACACAAAACCTTCAGAAAAAATCAAATATATAAAAGTGCTGATTAAAAAAATACATTATCATTTTTCATTTATTGTTTTATTTTTTTTTTTTTTTTTTTTTTGCAAGTCGCGTCATCAACAAAAAAGTACATCAAACTATCTTTCACATGGTATTTCTGTACAAGCTGTTTTTTTCCAAAACACAATTTTCTTTTAAATTATTTGCTGGGGAGTTGCGTGCGCCGGTGGGGTTATATATAAAAATTTGGAAGAAGAGTATGAAATACAATCAGGAAAGTGACTGAGGAATATTGTTTATATAAATCCTAATGTTGAGTTCCTAATCTCAGTAAATGCCTACTCTTCTGCTGTTTTATTTTGTATATAGTTGGTAAAAACTTCTTTTTAAAAACTTCATGTATGCCGATATACAAGCAAAACTCAGTTAACATTGTATTATGTGAAGTCAGAATAAGGCATTTAATCAGACGTCATTTTCACCTGTTCAAAAGTACTTTTTTACCTAGAAAATGCCAATGAAATGAAGAAAATAACAGAATATTTGGAATAATGTACCAATATATGGTATCATTAAGCCGACTCAAATATTTTCTTTCAAACTTGTCCTAACCACATCTTAAAAAGGTTTTTCTCTGTTCCCATTGCATTTATAACATCTGGTGGATCAGGTAGATGCTCAAAGGTCAAGGTGGTGAGTCCCTGACTTGATCAACAATGGTACGATTGAGGCTGATGAACTTTCTGTGACCCCTCCTGATGGCCAGGGGTCAAGAGCACCATTACTGAAATGTTCAAGTTTTTAAATTATGTCAAAAATGAGACAATGCTAATATACAGGACTCAGCATTGTTACTGATTTCTACCACAAATGGAAGCAACTTCTATGCTTTCAATGTGCATTTTATACTGTGAGAAAACTTGTCATTTTATTTCAAGGGGCAACAACTCTTGAGAAGAAAAAGTAAACATAAAAATAATCCTCTTATCTTTTTATCACAGAATATATCATTACTTGCAATAAGTTTAATAATCATTCACCTTTACTTTAAAAACGTAAATACCATTTTTTTCGTTTGACCAGAGTTGTTAATCGTCATAAACACCATCTGGCCAGTCAAAAACCTCAAATCACAATTATTTTCTCAAAATGTTTGCAAGAAATACCATAAAGATAAAATATCAGATCAGCCATTGCAGTTACTTAGTTTCTTATTGTCTAGCTCTAGATGTCACATTTCCATTTTCATTACAATCTGAATTATAACCATATTTAAGATAAACAACATTGTGGACATTTCTTAAAGCACTTGTAGTTAACAACTTGTTTTAGCATGCGTGAAATAAACTTAAAGTTTAAATAAAAGCTTTCTTAAAAACTACAAGTGATAAAAAATGACTAATCATAACATACCTGAATATTATGTTATTTGCAGTTTGTAAATGTTTGCCCCAGTATTCTGTAACAATCCAATTTTCCCTTGGCACTGTCTTCCATGTTTTATAACACTGATCACTAAACTGTGTCAAGTTCCATGGAGTTGGTTCAAAAATGTCCTGTTTTCCATCTGCACATATTGGCATTACCATTTCCGTGCAACTCTGAAATTTTTTTAATTTAATTTGTACTGTCACTTTTTCTTCTTCTGTTTATGCAATATATCAACTTTGCCCTTCTGTTTCTTAAGCTGCATTACTTGAAGCATAGAAAACATCTGAGAGGATTATTCTTCATTTTTGCATACTACGAACACAAAAATGAAACAAAATATTTAATGTTAAGAACAATCCATGACCAGAACATCAATTTCTACTACTAAGTCCTAACCTAACTTTTACCTGAAAATCCGTTCCATCAATGGTCTCTTATATTCACATACCACAAAAATTACATACTGCTGGAAATGCTTAACTGTTTTTTCTAATATAACAGGGATTGTTAGTAATTACTTGACTATCCCATTCAATGTCAAAATATCATTTGTTACTGAAATAGTTACTTGCCATTCCCATCTTTTTATCTGCAAGATCACTATATTTAAATTCTTTGTTAAATCAATCTATATCTACAAGATTGCTGACATCTTATACTTAATAGGTAATCAATATTCCAAAATCAAGTGCTGGAATGCTTACTTGATAATACCATCCCATATCACCAAGACCAAAGATTGCTTGCATATTTACTTGGTCATCCCATATTATATAAAAAATCACTTGTCACATATCACAATGACAACTAGTTTCTAACAGTTGATAATCCCATCCCATATCATCAAGATCACTTGTTACTATTTTGGCAATACCATTCAATATAAAAATCACATGTTACTTGAAACACTTACTTGGTAATCCTATCCCATATCACTATGACTGTTAGTTTCTAATACTTACATGATTAACCCATATCATCAAACCACTGGTTGCTCATGCTTACATGATAAACCAATGAATAATTACAAGATCACTGACATCTTATACTTAATAGGTAATCAATATTCCAAAATCTTGAAATGCTGAAATGCTTACTTGATAATCCCATCCCATATCATCAAGATCACTTGTTACTATTTTGGCAATGTCATTCAATATAAAAATCACATATTACTTGAAATACTTACTTGGTAATCCTATCCCATATCACTTTGACTGTTAGTTTTTAATACTTACTCGATTTTCCCGTACCACCAAAACCACTGCATGGTTATCCTATCACATAACGCTATGACCATTAGTTTCTAATACTTAATTGATTATCCCGTATCACCAAAACCACTGGTTGTTCATATTAACATGGTTATCCCATCATATAATGCTATGTCCACTAGTTTCTACTACTTACTTGATTATCCTGTATCACCAAAACCATTGTTTCCCCACACTGCCCTACTTATCCAATCCTGTATCAACCACTTATTACTCAATATACTTACTTGTTAATCCCATCCAATATCAACATGATCACTAGATACGTGCTGTGAGGTATTCAGACATGTGACTTGTCCTGTATAGTTGAAGTAAATCTCGATGGCTTCAGCTAGATCTGTCAGCAGCAGCTTACCCTCGACTGGTATTGACAATTTACTACATACTTCCTAATTTAAAAATGATCTTTGCTAAGAATTTTTTGTTCTGACAAGAGTTCATTTACCTCAGACTTTACAGTTAGACATTATTTGCTTTGCTTTTACATGAATGGCCTTGAACTAATTTTAACTGTATTTCTTTCAAAATTCTAATAAGAGTCTATATTTGGTCATGGCATGGTCTGCAATCATCAAACTGGTGTACTACCAGAGGTTAAAAATGAAAACTGGATGACACTGATCTAAAACTGCAGCTCTAGTACATTTGACATATTTTAAATCCTGCTTTACTTTACCTTAACAGGCCAGCCACGCAGAGGTTTTAGAAAATCTGGGTAAGGGTAGTTATCCATTGTAAGATCTGTCCAAGCATTCGTCAGCCATGCCTTAATATCTGTGATGTCACAGCTAATAAACTTCTTGCACTCACCTGAAAATATGACAGCATTCAACTGTTAAAAAGACTATTTTTGTTGAAGCTGGCATTTATTTTCTAAAAAAATAGTTGTTCATAGCACTGGTATTTGTAATCATTTATAATTTTATCTGTCTCTGTCCCCAACAGATATTTGAAATCATAAGGATGTGCCTAGTTTGACATAACTAAATAGGTATTCTAGTAATAATTTATGTCAGTATGTAGCATGGATACAAAAACCATCTACTGACTTTTAGTTGCGACAAGTCGTATCAAAACATATTAATCAGTGTCTATAATTTCCCAAGAACTTTCAATCAAATATAACTTCAACCTTATTTGAACTTTGAAAAATGTCGTTGATTCAACATTCATTCAACGTCGCTGTGCCTGCTGGGTAGGATTGGCAGGCGTGAAACATAAATACTAAACGTATGACATAAATAATGGATGGAATGTCATTATTTCAGACTCTACGATTCGCACAGAAAACTTATTCTGACTGAAATACAATAATCTCTATTTGAATTTATCTATCGTCGGTACCAGTTGTCCCATGTCGAGATTAGCATTTTTAAGGTTGTGTGCGAGAGAGCTCGGTACATATAAAGCATCATATTCCAAAGACAGCCCTGGTTATTTTCCAAACTCAGTGTAAAACACTAATACATGGACATTGCTCGAGGAAATTTGATATTTTTTAACTTATCATATAAATTGAATAGTAGTATGAATGTGTTTATTGAACGTGTATATGTCTCATAAATTAAAGTCTTCGGACAGTTGATCATCTTTTGAAATAGACAGTTATTTTATCTTAGTTTAACACATACATCTCATTTGTCTGGTCATCATGTTCATTCAAATATTGTTAAAACTTAATACCAATTAATGTTACTTTGATAATCAACATGTCTTTAATTAAAATATTCTATCCAAATAGTATTCTAATTAGTTGAACATATTAAATAAAATGTCATAATGAGCCTCTAAAATGATGCAGCTACATGTAGCCTATATTTTCTATAACAAGTAAACTAGTTGTTGTTTTTTTCCCTTCTTTGTTAAATTGGATCCTGGATCCCGGTATTTTCATGCTGCTTAATACCGTGTACTAAGTACAACGCTAAATAGTTTCTTCATGAACTGTAGATTTCTGGTTATTTAATAAAAAAATCTGCTCTGAAAACTTTTGATAGTTTTCTATTTGTTTTCTTCAGCAGTTATACTTTTTTTATCAAATATACGCTTATTCAGATTTCTAATCTTTTACTGTATTCATACCCGTTTGATTGACGTCTAAAAACTGTTTGGGGTTGTACCGTAACAAAAATTCTTTGGAAAACAATGCTATCTTTTTCAAAATATTGTATGAAATGCAGAGCTTCGGTTATAAAAAACTTCAAAATTTTTCGTGTCTGAAACAATACAAAAACGTGCGTATTTCGGAAAATTTGCATCAAAGTATTTTCGGAAGACCACTTCAAGGAAGTATAATTAAGCCCTACGGTCATTACATTGTTCGCTGGATTAGTCATGTGTTTAAAATTTACCTGAATAAGGAATTCAAAACTTCCACTGTATAATTACTTCAAAATCACGGAGTCGAGAGTGGGAACTCTATAATGAGAGTTCAAATTTCTTCTTTGGACGTTTCATTTACATATAATTATGTCAGTATACTCAAGGAGAGATTTTTTGCCGAAACCGTAGTTTCGGTTTCACTTTATCGCTAAACTGTGTACACATTATTTTATAGTTGAGCAACGAACTGGATATTTGACTCTTCTTATAGGTTTTATATAGATTTCTATGTTCTATTGTCATGTAAAATTCGATTTGGATTATTTTTATAAAAACAGATCACTATTGGTTTGGTTAATGTACATTATTAAGATAATATGGAGAATTTTTCTCCATTTATTGAGAGAACGGTCGTGGCACTTCAAACAAAAGTGAAGGCTGAAAAGGCAGTGAAAATCCAACTAGCTGTTGAAACGAGCGTCCGAAATATCCTTGACGAGGCACACGCAGTTCAACCTTTATATTCTGTTTCCGAACTTCTACTCGTTGGTAGTTATGCGGAAGGCACTAAAATACTCGATCCTGATGAATTCGACTTCTTAGCAATAATAGAGGACTTATCTCAACCAGGCGCAATATCTGTCAATTACCCTCAAGAAGATCCTGGACTTGTTACTGCTGCCGTAGCAGACGACAAATTGAAAGCAAAGTGGGACAGTGTCTGTGAAAATGGATTTTTACAATGTTTTCAGAATTCAGGGAAACGTTCAAGATTCGGACATACTGTGATAAAAGCAATACGTGAAATGTATAGGAAGTTAGAAGCTAAAGAGAAACAAGGAGCCAACGGAATCATGGCCTCGACTACAGAAATGGACTTTATGACATTTAACTTCTTTATGCCGCGTGTGAACGATATATCAGTAAAGCTGAGGCGGGCAGAATTCAAAACGCCAAATGTGCTCATACATTTTGAACTAGATGATATGCCAGTAAGTGTTGACCTTTCGCCCGCCATTAGGTACCGTAAAATCGAAGACTGCCTGAACATAGACAATTGTGCTAGTCACATCCTTGCAGAAGAAGTTAAAAAACATGGATCTCTGTTACTTGTTGGAAACAGGGATTATTATTTCAGAGTGACTGTTACAGAGACTGAACTTGATTACATGCAGTCAAAAATGAAAAATAAACATAAGATTATCTATATATTTTTGAAGTATATAAACTATACGTTTGGAAATATGTCTTATCAATTATTTCCGTTTACTTCGTATATGCTGAAGAACATTTGTCTTCTGCATGACCTTAGGTGCAACAATGGTTTAAGAACAGTTGCGACATGCTTTGACAGTGTAATCGAATTGCTAGCTGAAACCTGCAAACAAAGTTATATACAAAGCGTTTTTAACGTTAAGGTTAATTTATATCCTAAAGCAGATTCAAGATCTGAATCGGAGTACAGAGAACATATGATTGAGGCACTTCAAGACATTAAACGGCACTCAAACACTTTTCAATCTGTTAAAGAACTGGGCGAATTTCTAAAGTGTCGCTTCGAACAATTTTACAGCAAGACCTTTGTGTCTGAAAAAATGGGGACAATAGCAAACACATGACAGCCTACAAACACTTCACTATAGTATGGCACTATACTAAACTGTTCAGAACATTTTTAACAGTTATTTTCATTAAAAAAAATGTCCAAGTTTTTCAAAATACTATTTTCAGAACCAGTGAAGCAAAGCAGCTGAAACATAAAAACGTGAATGGTATTCCATACTCAGACAATTTCTCCTTTTCCATATCTTCATTTACATTATTTCCCCATTTCATTTTTATCTTGGTTTTCTACCTACATCGAATACAATCAAGGCGTTAAAACAACTGAAAGACTGTGGGCTGGGTAGGAGGCGAAGTTGCATGCCGAAGCACACATTCTGCTTTCGCAACCATCCCTCTATTAGGAATCAAGGGAATGTTAAAATTGTTTGATATTAATGGAACGAGAATAATTCAGTCAATTATGTATTTGTCTTTTTGCTTCCTCACCGGTATATTAATACTGATACATAATTATTATTATCAGGATATACTATTGAAGACTTTAAGACAGAAGCTTAGCATGAAAGAAAAAGTAACAAACAACCAAGTTAAACTTTGTACGTTGCTTTCTGTCATATCCTGGCCGCTAATGAAATCTACACAGAGAAATTAACTTTTCAATGACCTTCCTTTACCGTTGCATTACATCAGTGTTCCGGTCAGTCCAATGCTTTTATAAGTACAGTATAGATTATTTTTCCGCATAACACAATCTATTTTGTTACTATTTTTCGTAAACTCAGTCTAGTAAAAAATGAGGTTCGTTAATTTTTATTAAACAAAAATTCGGTTGCTGTTCCCATTATCTCAAAGACTAAACGTATTTTTCAACATTTATAGTATACACCAAACAAAAATCAATGTATGGGGAAAATCATCATAATGAAGCTGAAAATACCGTAATGTATCTACTTTCGGATGGTATGCGTGACTTTTTACTAATTACGAGATCATATTAAATAATATATTGCAAAATCAATCTTCATGACACACTTTTCATAAGATTTATCAAGAAATATAAGAAAATAAGAAGAACTGTCGCTGAAAGAGGACAATGCCCCCGAAGTGGTGCTTTGACCTTTGAGCCTAGAACAAGATGAAGATAAATTGTAACTCCTTCAAAAGAAGTGATTATTTTAAACAAAATGATCTCAAGGTCAATGTCATTTTGTGTCAAGGTAAAAAAAATGTCATTAGGAAAACCTCCCAAAGTATTGATTGTGCAAACAGAAACTAATTCTGCTGATTAAAAATGTTTTTTATATAATTTCTTCTCATGGTAAAAGTCATTTAGGGGTTAAAGTAAAAAATATGCAGTTGGAAGATTTCTCCTAAAAGGTTGTTGTGTGAAAACATAAACGAAATATTAGTATTTATGACAACTGGACCTTCAAGATCAAGATCATTTAGGGGTCAAGGTCAAGTGTCATTGATTAAATCTTGTTCAATGGGGTGCTGTGTTATATGATATAAATCCATTTACTGATAACGAAGTAATGGGCAATATTAAAGTTTTTCGACAATTGGACCTTGAGGTCAAGGTTTTTCAGGGGTAAAGGTCAAACAAATATATGTCTTGTATAAAGGGGTGTTGTGTCCAAGTATGAAGTAAATCTATTTCCTAAAAAGGAATTTATGGGCAATGTACAAGTTCTCTAACAGAATGACGGACATATGGATGGACAGTTCAAATAGTATATGCCTCCTTTGGGGGCATTTAAATCATTACATATGAAAAAACAAACTTACTTCAATATGTACATAAGAGATTGCTTTTTAAAAGCGTATGTTGTTTAAATTAAAAACACCGACTTACTGACTAATTATAAATAGCTGATTTTCATCTATCATTATGAATAGACAGAGAGATATATTTCTAATCTGTTAGAGTTTACATTAAGGCATGTCTATCACATTGAATAATATGCCAAAAGACTACAAGATTACAAATAGGTAAAAAAACAGTCACACTAGGCAAAATTTTCATTTAGTCGGACTATAGCAGACAGACTACACTGTTCGAATGTTCTGAGTTTAAACATGAGGTCTACCTGCCCACTGAGTAAACAGTACAAAACCTAGACAAAACTGATGTAAATTTGACAAGGGTCCACCCAGGTTAGTAAGCATACAGCAAGTCCCTTGTGTATACACAGGGAAATTCACCATTGATACAATACAGACTCTGGTTCTATTTGTGTGTAAGTTAGAGCCTTGTTTTATTATATCATCTAGAGGGAAATGATTTTCAATTTTGGATCTGAAATCTGTGTCTGACTTTTTGAAATATTTAGCTGAAACTCAACTGGAAAGACATGGAATTGTGCCATATAACAAGCTGGAGTTCTACACATTCTGGTACCAATTTTAGTGTCACAAGTGAGCAACATAGCCACTGGCAACTACATTCCCAGAAATATATTTGACAATACATATTCTCAAATTTCCTATTATTGACTACACTGAACCTTTTCATACTTTTAATTATGAATACCTGTAACCAAAATCATAATGTATAACAATAATAAAGAAATATAATTTCATATAATTTCTCTTAACAAACATTTTAACAGAAACGAATCCCGAGTTGAAGCAGGGAATACAATATATAGCAATTCCTGAGTAAAATTTCAGCTTGTTAATTTTACATGCATAAATATGATACTTCAGAAAAAATCAAATACACAAAACCTTCAGAAAAAATCAAATATATAAAAGTGCTGATTAAAAAAAATACATTATCATTTTTCATTTATTGTTTTATTTTATTTTTTTTTTTTTTTGCAAGTCGCGTCATCAACAAAAAAGTACATCAAACTATCTTTCACATGGTATTTCTGTACAAGCTGTTTTTTTCCAAAACACAATTTTCTTTTAAATTATTTGCTGGGGAGTTGCGTGCGCCGGTGGGGTTATATATAAAAATTTGGAAGAAGAGTATGAAATACAATCAGGAAAGTGACTGAGGAATATTGTTTATATAAATCCTAATGTTGAGTTCCTAATCTCAGTAAATGCCTACTCTTCTGCTGTTTTATTTTGTATATAGTTGGTAAAAACTTCTTTTTAAAAACTTCATGTATGCCGATATACAAGCAAAACTCAGTTAACATTGTATTATGTGAAGTCAGAATAAGGCATTTAATCAGACGTCATTTTCACCTGTTCAAAAGTACTTTTTTACCTAGAAAATGCCAATGAAATGAAGAAAATAACAGAATATTTGGAATAATGTACCAATATATGGTATCATTAAGCCGACTCAAATATTTTCTTTCAAACTTGTCCTAACCACATCTTAAAAAGGTTTTTCTCTGTTCCCATTGCATTTATAACATCTGGTGGATCAGGTGGATTAGATGCTCAAAGGTCAAGTTGGTGAGTCCCTGACTTGATCAACAATGGTACGATTGAGGCTGATGAACTTTCTGTGACCCCTCCTGATGGCCAGGGGTCAAGAGCACCATTACTGAAATGTTCAAGTTTTTAAATTATGTCAAAAATGAGACAATGCTAATATACAGGACTCAGCATTGTTACTGATTTCTACCACAAATGGAAGCAACTTCTATGCTTTCAATGTGCATTTTATACTGTGAGAAAACTTGTCATTTTATTTCAAGGGGCAACAACTCTTGAGAAGAAAAAGTAAACATAAAAATAATCCTCTTATCTTTTTATCACAGAATATATCATTACTTGCAATAAGTTTAATAATCATTCACCTTTACTTTAAAAACGTAAATACCATTTTTTTCGTTTGACCAGAGTTGTTAATCGTCATAAACACCATCTAGCCAGTCAAAAACCTCAAATCACAATTATTTTCTCAAAATGTTTGCAAGAAATACCATAAAGATAAAATATCAGATCAGCCATTGCAGTTACTTAGTTTCTTATTGTCTAGCTCTAGATGTCACATTTCCATTTTCATTACAATCTGAATTATAACCATATTTAAGATAAACAACATTGTGGACATTTCTTAAAGCACTTGTAGTTAACAACTTGTTTTAGCATGCGTGAAATAAACTTAAAGTTTAAATAAAAGCTTTCTTAAAAACTACAAGTGATAAAAAATGACTAATCATAACATACCTGAATATTATGTTATTTGCAGTTTGTAAATGTTTGCCCCAGTATTCTGTAACAATCCAATTTTCCCTTGGCACTGTCTTCCATGTTTTATAACACTGATCACTAAACTGTGTCAAGTTCCATGGAGTTGGTTCAAAAATGTCCTGTTTTCCATCTGCACATATTGGCATTACCATTTCTGTGCAACTCTGAAATTTTTTTAATTTAATTTGTACTGTCACTTTTTCTTCTTCTGTTTATGCAATATATCAACTTTGCCCTTCTGTTTCTTAAGCTGCATTACTTGAAGCATAGAAAACATCTGAGAGGATTATTCTTCATTTTTGCATACTACGAACACAAAAATGAAACAAAATATTTAATGTTAAGAACAATCCATGACCAGAACATCAATTTCTACTACTAAGTCCTAACCTAACTTTTACCTGAAAATCCGTTCCATCAATGGTCTCTTATATTCACATACCACAAAAATCACATACTGCTGGAAATGCTTAACTGTTTTATCTAATATAACAGGGATTGTTAGTAATTACTTGACTATCCCATTCAATGTCAAAATATCATTTGTTACTGAAATAGTTACTTGCCATTCCCATCTTTTTATCTGCAAGATCACTATATTTAAATTCTTTGTTAAATCAATCTATATCTACAAGATTGCTGACATCTTATACTTAATAGGTAATCAATATTCCAAAATCAAGTGCTGGAATGCTTACTTGATAATACCATCCCATATCACCAAGACCAAAGATTGCTTGCATATTTACTTGGTCATCCCATATTATATAAAAAATCACTTGTCACATATCACAATGACAACTAGTTTCTAACAGTTGATAATCCCATCCCATATCATCAAGATCACTTGTTACTATTTTGGCAATACCATTCAATATAAAAATCACATGTTACTTGAAACACTTACTTGGTAATCCTATCCCATATCACTATGACTGTTAGTTTCTAATACTTACATGATTAACCCATATCATCAAACCACTGGTTGCTCATGCTTACATGATAAACCAATGAATAATTACAAGATCACTGACATCTTATACTTAATAGGTAATCAATATTCCAAAATCTTGAAATGCTGAAATGCTTACTTGATAATCCCATCCCATATCATCAAGATCACTTGTTACTATTTTGGCAATGTCATTCAATATAAAAATCACATATTACTTGAAATACTTACTTGGTAATCCTATCCCATATCACTTTGACTGTTAGTTTTTAATACTTACTCGATTTTCCCGTACCACCAAAACCACTGCATGGTTATCCTATCACATAACGCTATGACCATTAGTTTCTAATACTTAATTGATTATCCCGTATCACCAAAACCACTGGTTGTTCATATTAACATGGTTATCCCATCATATAATGCTATGTCCACTAGTTTCTACTACTTACTTGATTATCCTGTATCACCAAAACCATTGTTTCCCCACACTGCCCTACTTATCCAATCCTGTATCAACCACTTATTACTCAATATACTTACTTGTTAATCCCATCCAATATCAACATGATCACTAGATACGTGCTGTGAGGTATTCAGACATGTGACTTGTCCTGTATAGTTGAAGTAAATCTTGATGGCTTCAGCTAGATCTGTCAGCAGCAGCTTACCCTCGACTGGTATTGACAATTTACTACATACTTCCTAATTTAAAAATGATCTTTGCTAAGAATTTTTTGTTCTGACAAGAGTTCATTTACCTCAGACTTTACAGTTAGACATTATTTGCTTTGCTTTTACATGAATGGCCTTGAACTAATTTTAACTGTATTTCTTTCAAAATTCTAATAAGAGTCTATATTTGGTCATGGCATGGTCTGCAATCATCAAACTGGTGTACTACCAGAGGTTAAAAATGAAAACTGGATGACACTGATCTAAAACTGCAGCTCTAGTACATTTGACATATTTTAAATCCTGCTTTACTTTACCTTAACAGGCCAGCCACGCAGAGGTTTTAGAAAATCTGGGTAAGGGTAGTTATCCATTGTAAGATCTGTCCAAGCATTCGTCAGCCATGCCTTAATATCTGTGATGTCACAGCTAATAAACTTCTTGCACTCACCTGAAAATATGACAGCATTCAACTGTTAAAAAGACTATTTTTGTTGAAGCTGGCATTTATTTTCTAAAAAAATAGTTGTTCATAGCACTGGTATTTGTAATCATTTATAATTTTATCTGTCTCTGTCCCCAACAGATATTTGAAATCATAAGGATGTGCCTAGTTTGACATAACTAAATAGGTATTCTAGTAATAATTTATGTCAGTATGTAGCATGGATACAAAAACCATCTACTGACTTTTAGTTGCGACAAGTCGTATCAAAACATATTAATCAGTGTCTATAATTTCCCAAGAACTTTCAATCAAATATAACTTCAACCTTATTTGAACTTTGAAAAATGTCGTTGATTCAACATTCATTCAACGTCGCTGTGCCTGCTGGGTAGGATTGGCAGGCGTGAAACATAAATACTAAACGTATGACATAAATAATGGATGGAATGTCATTATTTCAGACTCTACGATTCGCACAGAAAACTTATTCTGACTGAAATACAATAATCTCTATTTGAATTTATCTATCGTCGGTACCAGTTGTCCCATGTCGAGATTAGCATTTTTAAGGTTGTGTGCGAGAGAGCTCGGTACATATAAAGCATCATATTCCAAAGACAGCCCTGGTTATTTTCCAAACTCAGTGTAAAACACTAATACATGGACATTGCTCGAGGAAATTTGATATTTTTTAACTTATCATATAAATTGAATAGTAGTATGAATGTGTTTATTGAACGTGTATATGTCTCATAAATTAAAGTCTTCGGACAGTTGATCATCTTTTGAAATAGACAGTTATTTTATCTTAGTTTAACACATACATCTCATTTGTCTGATCATCATGTTCATTCAAATATTGTTAAAACTTAATACCAATTAATGTTACTTTGATAATCAACATGTCTTTAATTAAAATATTCTATCCAAATAGTATTCTAATTAGTTGAACATATTAAATAAAATGTCATAATGAGCCTCTAAAATGATGCAGCTACATGTAGCCTATATTTTCTATAACAAGTAAACTAGTTGTTGTTTTTTTCCCTTCTTTGTTAAATTGGATCCTGGATCCCGGTATTTTCATGCTGCTTAATACCGTGTACTAAGTACAACGCTAAATAGTTTCTTCATGAACTGTAGATTTCTGGTTATTTAATAAAAAAATCTGCTCTGAAAACTTTTGATAGTTTTCTATTTGTTTTCTTCAGCAGTTATACTTTTTTTATCAAATATACGCTTATTCAGATTTCTAATCTTTTACTGTATTCATACCCGTTTGATTGACGTCTAAAAACTGTTTGGGGTTGTACCGTAACAAAAATTCTTTGGAAAACAATGCTATCTTTTTCAAAATATTGTATGAAATGCAGAGCTTCGGTTATAAAAAACTTCAAAATTTTTCGTGTCTGAAACAATACAAAAACGTGCGTATTTCGGAAAATTTGCATCAAAGTATTTTCGGAAGACCACTTCAAGGAAGTATAATTAAGCCCTACGGTCATTACATTGTTCGCTGGATTAGTCATGTGTTTAAAATTTACCTGAATAAGGAATTCAAAACTTCCACTGTATAATTACTTCAAAATCACGGAGTCGAGAGTGGGAACTCTATAATGAGAGTTCAAATTTCTTCTTTGGACGTTTCATTTACATATAATTATGTCAGTATACTCAAGGAGAGATTTTTTGCCGAAACCGTAGTTTCGGTTTCACTTTATCGCTAAACTGTGTACACATTATTTTATAGTTGAGCAACGAACTGGATATTTGACTCTTCTTATAGGTTTTATATAGATTTCTATGTTCTATTGTCATGTAAAATTCGATTTGGATTATTTTTATAAAAACAGATCACTATTGGTTTGGTTAATGTACATTATTAAGATAATATGGAGAATTTTTCTCCATTTATTGAGAGAACGGTCGTGGCACTTCAAACAAAAGTGAAGGCTGAAAAGGCAGTGAAAATCCAACTAGCTGTTGAAACGAGCGTCCGAAATATCCTTGACGAGGCACACGCAGTTCAACCTTTATATTCTGTTTCCGAACTTCTACTCGTTGGTAGTTATGCGGAAGGCACTAAAATACTCGATCCTGATGAATTCGACTTCTTAGCAATAATAGAGGACTTATCTCAACCAGGCGCAATATCTGTCAATTACCCTCAAGAAGATCCTGGACTTGTTACTGCTGCCGTAGCAGACGACAAATTGAAAGCAAAGTGGGACAGTGTCTGTGAAAATGGATTTTTACAATGTTTTCAGAATTCAGGGAAACGTTCAAGATTCGGACATACTGTGATAAAAGCAATACGTGAAATGTATAGGAAGTTAGAAACTAAAGAGAAACAAGGAGCCAACGGAATCATGGCCTCGACTACAGAAATGGACTTTATGACATTTAACTTCTTTATGCCGCGTGTGAACGATATATCAGTAAAGCTGAGGCGGGCAGAATTCAAAACGCCAAATGTGCTCATACATTTTGAACTAGATGATATGCCAGTAAGTGTTGACCTTTCGCCCGCCATTAGGTACCGTAAAATCGAAGACTGCCTGAACATAGACAATTGTGCTAGTCACATCCTTGCAGAAGAAGTTAAAAAACATGGATCTCTGTTACTTGTTGGAAACAGGGATTATTATTTCAGAGTGACTGTTACAGAGACTGAACTTGATTACATGCAGTCAAAAATGAAAAATAAACATAAGATTATCTATATATTTTTGAAGTATATAAACTATACGTTTGGAAATATGTCTTATCAATTATTTCCGTTTACTTCGTATATGCTGAAGAACATTTGTCTTCTGCATGACCTTAGGTGCAACAATGGTTTAAGAACAGTTGCGACATGCTTTGACAGTGTAATCGAATTGCTAGCTGAAACCTGCAAACAAAGTTATATACAAAGCGTTTTTAACGTTAAGGTTAATTTATATCCTAAAGCAGATTCAAGATCTGAATCGGAGTACAGAGAACATATGATTGAGGCACTTCAAGACATTAAACGGCACTCAAACACTTTTCAATCTGTTAAAGAACTGGGCGAATTTCTAAAGTGTCGCTTCGAACAATTTTACAGCAAGACCTTTGTGTCTGAAAAAATGGGGACAATAGCAAACACATGACAGCCTACAAACACTTCACTATAGTATGGCACTATACTAAACTGTTCAGAACATTTTTAACAGTTATTTTCATTAAAAAAAATGTCCAAGTTTTTCAAAATACTATTTTCAGAACCAGTGAAGCAAAGCAGCTGAAACATAAAAACGTGAATGGTATTCCATACTCAGACAATTTCTCCTTTTCCATATCTTCATTTACATTATTTCCCCATTTCATTTTTATCTTGGTTTTCTACCTACATCGAATACAATCAAGGCGTTAAAACAACTGAAAGACTGTGGGCTGGGTAGGAGGCGAAGTTGCATGCCGAAGCACACATTCTGCTTTCGCAACCATCCCTCTATTAGGAATCAAGGGAATGTTAAAATTGTTTGATATTAATGGAACGAGAATAATTCAGTCAATTATGTATTTGTCTTTTTGCTTCCTCACCGGTATATTAATACTGATACATAATTATTATTATCAGGATATACTATTGAAGACTTTAAGACAGAAGCTTAGCATGAAAGAAAAAGTAACAAACAACCAAGTTAAACTTTGTACGTTGCTTTCTGTCATATCCTGGCCGCTAATGAAATCTACACAGAGAAATTAACTTTTCAATGACCTTCCTTTACCGTTGCATTACATCAGTGTTCCGGTCAGTCCAATGCTTTTATAAGTACAGTATAGATTATTTTTCCGCATAACACAATCTATTTTGTTACTATTTTTCGTAAACTCAGTCTAGTAAAAAATGAGGTTCGTTAATTTTTATTAAACAAAAATTCGGTTGCTGTTCCCATTATCTCAAAGACTAAACGTATTTTTCAACATTTATAGTATACACCAAACAAAAATCAATGTATGGGGAAAATCATCATAATGAAGCTGAAAATACCGTAATGTATCTACTTTCGGATGGTATGCGTGACTTTTTACTAATTACGAGATCATATTAAATAATATATTGCAAAATCAATCTTCATGACACACTTTTCATAAGATTTATCAAGAAATATAAGAAAATAAGAAGAACTGTCGCTGAAAGAGGACAATGCCCCCGAAGTGGTGCTTTGACCTTTGAGCCTAGAACAAGATGAAGATAAATTGTAACTCCTTCAAAAGAAGTGATTATTTTAAACAAAATGATCTCAAGGTCAATGTCATTTTGTGTCAAGGTAAAAAAAATGTCATTAGGAAAACCTCCCAAAGTATTGATTGTGCAAACAGAAACTAATTCTGCTGATTAAAAATGTTTTTTATATAATTTCTTCTCATGGTAAAAGTCATTTAGGGGTTAAAGTAAAAAATATGCAGTTGGAAGATTTCTCCTAAAAGGTTGTTGTGTGAAAACATAAACGAAATATTAGTATTTTTGACAACTGGACCTTCAAGATCAAGATCATTTAGGGGTCAAGGTCAAGTGTCATTGATTAAATCTTGTTCAATGGGGTGCTGTGTTATATGATATAAATCCATTTACTGATAACGAAGTAATGGGCAATATTAAAGTTTTTCGACAATTGGACCTTGAGGTCAAGGTTTTTCAGGGGTAAAGGTCAAACAAATATATGTCTTGTATAAAGGGGTGTTGTGTCCAAGTATGAAGTAAATCTATTTCCTAAAAAGGAATTTATGGGCAATGTACAAGTTCTCTAACAGAATGACGGACATATGGATGGACAGTTCAAATAGTATATGCCTCCTTTGGGGGCATTTAAATCATTACATATGAAAAAACAAACTTACTTCAATATGTACATAAGAGATTGCTTTTTAAAAGCGTATGTTGTTTAAATTAAAAACACCGACTTACTGACTAATTATAAATAGCTGATTTTCATCTATCATTATGAATAGACAGAGAGATATATTTCTAATCTGTTAGAGTTTACATTAAGGCATGTCTATCACATTGAATAATATGCCAAAAGACTACAAGATTACAAATAGGTAAAAAAACAGTCACACTAGGCAAAATTTTCATTTAGTCGGACTATAGCAGACAGACTACACTGTTCGAATGTTCTGAGTTTAAACATGAGGTCTACCTGCCCACTGAGTAAACAGTACAAAACCTAGACAAAACTGATGTAAATTTGACAAGGGTCCACCCAGGTTAGTAAGCATACAGCAAGTCCCTTGTGTATACACAGGGAAATTCACCATTGATACAATACAGACTCTGGTTCTATTTGTGTGTAAGTTAGAGCCTTGTTTTATTATATCATCTAGAGGGAAATGATTTTCAATTTTGGATCTGAAATCTGTGTCTGACTTTTTGAAATATTTAGCTGAAACTCAACTGGAAAGACATGGAATTGTGCCATATAACAAGCTGGAGTTCTACACATTCTGGTACCAATTTTAGTGTCACAAGTGAGCAACATAGCCACTGGCAACTACATTCCCAGAAATATATTTGACAATACATATTCTCAAATTTCCTATTATTGACTACACTGAACCTTTTCATACTTTTAATTATGAATACCTGTAACCAAAATCATAATGTATAACAATAATAAAGAAATATGATTTCATATAATTTCTCTTAACAAACATTTTAACAGAAACGAATCCCGAGTTGAAGCAGGGAATACAATATATAGCAATTCCTGAGTAAAATTTCAGCTTGTTAATTTTACATGCATAAATATGATACTTCAGAAAAAATCAAATACACAAAACCTTCAGAAAAAATCAAATATATAAAAGTGCTGATTAAAAAAATACATTATCATTTTTCATTTATTGTTTTATTTTATTTTTTTTTTTTTTTTGCAAGTCGCGTCATCAACAAAAAAGTACATCAAACTATCTTTCACATGGTATTTCTGTACAAGCTGTTTTTTTCCAAAACACAATTTTCTTTTAAATTATTTGCTGGGGAGTTGCGTGCGCCGGTGGGGTTATATATAAAAATTTGGAAGAAGAGTATGAAATACAATCAGGAAAGTGACTGAGGAATATTGTTTATATAAATCCTAATGTTGAGTTCCTAATCTCAGTAAATGCCTACTCTTCTGCTGTTTTATTTTGTATATAGTTGGTAAAAACTTTTTTTAAAAACTTCATGTATGCCGATATACAAGCAAAACTCAGTTAACATTGTATTATGTGAAGTCAGAATAAGGCATTTAATCAGACGTCATTTTCACCTGTTCAAAAGTACTTTTTTACCTAGAAAATGCCAATGAAATGAAGAAAATAACAGAATATTTGGAATAATGTACCAATATATGGTATCATTAAGCCGACTCAAATATTTTCTTTCAAACTTGTCCTAACCACATCTTAAAAAGGTTTTTCTCTGTTCCCATTGCATTTATAACATCTGGTGGATCAGGTGGATTAGATGCTCAAAGGTCAAGGTGGTGAGTCCCTGACTTGATCAACAATGGTACGATTGAGGTTGATGAACTTTCTGTGACCCCTCCTGATGGCCAGGGGTCAAGAGCACCATTACTGAAATGTTCAAGTTTTTAAATTATGTCAAAAATGAGACAATGCTAATATACAGGACTCAGCATTGTTACTGATTTCTACCACAAATGGAAGCAACTTCTATGCTTTCAATGTGCATTTTATACTGTGAGAAAACTTGTCATTTTATTTCAAGGGGCAACAACTCTTGAGAAGAAAAAGTAAACATAAAAATAATCCTCTTATCTTTTTATCACAGAATATATCATTACTTGCAATAAGTTTAATAATCATTCACCTTTACTTTAAAAACGTAAATACCATTTTTTTCGTTTGACCAGAGTTGTTAATCGTCATAAAAACCATCTGGCCAGTCAAAAACCTCAAATCACAATTATTTTCTCAAAATGTTTGCAAGAAATACCATAAAGATAAAATATCAGATCAGCCATTGCAGTTACTTAGTTTCTTATTGTCTAGCTCTAGATGTCACATTTCCATTTTCATTACAATCTGAATTATAACCATATTTAAGATAAACAACATTGTGGACATTTCTTAAAGCACTTGTAGTTAACAACTTGTTTTAGCATGCGTGAAATAAACTTAAAGTTTAAATAAAAGCTTTCTTAAAAACTACAAGTGATAAAAAATGACTAATCATAACATACCTGAATATTATGTTATTTGCAGTTTGTAAATGTTTGCCCCAGTATTCTGTAACAATCCAATTTTCCCTTGGCACTGTCTTCCATGTTTTATAACACTGATCACTAAACTGTGTCAAGTTCCATGGAGTTGGTTCAAAAATGTCCTGTTTTCCATCTGCACATATTGGCATTACCATTTCTGTGCAACTCTGAAATTTTTTTAATTTAATTTGTACTGTCACTTTTTCTTCTTCTGTTTATGCAATATATCAACTTTGCCCTTCTGTTTCTTAAGCTGCATTACTTGAAGCATAGAAAACATCTGAGAGGATTATTCTTCATTTTTGCATACTACGAACACAAAAATGAAACAAAATATTTAATGTTAAGAACAATCCATGACCAGAACATCAATTTCTACTACTAAGTCCTAACCTAACTTTTACCTGAAAATCCGTTCCATCAATGGTCTCTTATATTCACATACCACAAAAATCACATACTGCTGGAAATGCTTAACTGTTTTTTCTAATATAACAGGGATTGTTAGTAATTACTTGACTATCCCATTCAATGTCAAAATATCATTTGTTACTGAAATAGTTACTTGCCATTCCCATCTTTTTATCTGCAAGATCACTATATTTAAATTCTTTGTTAAATCAATCTATATCTACAAGATTGCTGACATCTTATACTTAATAGGTAATCAATATTCCAAAATCAAGTGCTGGAATGCTTACTTGATAATACCATCCCATATCACCAAGACCAAAGATTGCTTGCATATTTACTTGGTCATCCCATATTATATAAAAAATCACTTGTCACATATCACAATGACAACTAGTTTCTAACAGTTGATAATCCCATCCCATATCATCAAGATCACTTGTTACTATTTTGGCAATACCATTCAATATAAAAATCACATGTTACTTGAAACACTTACTTGGTAATCCTATCCCATATCACTATGACTGTTAGTTTCTAATACTTACATGATTAACCCATATCATCAAACCACTGGTTGCTCATGCTTACATGATAAACCAATGAATAATTACAAGATCACTGACATCTTATACTTAATAGGTAATCAATATTCCAAAATCTTGAAATGCTGAAATGCTTACTTGATAATCCCATCCCATATCATCAAGATCACTTGTTACTATTTTGGCAATGTCATTCAATATAAAAATCACATATTACTTGAAATACTTACTTGGTAATCCTATCCCATATCACTTTGACTGTTAGTTTTTAATACTTACTCGATTTTCCCGTACCACCAAAACCACTGCATGGTTATCCTATCACATAACGCTATGACCATTAGTTTCTAATACTTAATTGATTATCCCGTATCACCAAAACCACTGGTTGTTCATATTAACATGGTTATCCCATCATATAATGCTATGTCCACTAGTTTCTACTACTTACTTGATTATCCTGTATCACCAAAACCATTGTTTCCCCACACTGCCCTACTTATCCAATCCTGTATCAACCACTTATTACTCAATATACTTACTTGTTAATCCCATCCAATATCAACATGATCACTAGATACGTGCTGTGAGGTATTCAGACATGTGACTTGTCCTGTATAGTTGAAGTAAATCTTGATGGCTTCAGCTAGATCTGTCAGCAGCAGCTTACCCTCGACTGGTATTGACAATTTACTACATACTTCCTAATTTAAAAATGATCTTTGCTAAGAATTTTTTGTTCTGACAAGAGTTCATTTACCTCAGACTTTACAGTTAGACATTATTTGCTTTGCTTTTACATGAATGGCCTTGAACTAATTTTAACTGTATTTCTTTCAAAATTCTAATAAGAGTCTATATTTGGTCATTGCATGGTCTGCAATCATCAAACTGGTGTACTACCAGAGGTTAAAAATGAAAACTGGATGACACTGATCTAAAACTGCAGCTCTAGTACATTTGACATATTTTAAATCCTGCTTTACTTTACCTTAACAGGCCAGCCACGCAGAGGTTTTAGAAAATCTGGGTAAGGGTAGTTATCCATTGTAAGATCTGTCCAAGCATTCGTCAGCCATGCCTTAATATCTGTGATGTCACAGCTAATAAACTTCTTGCACTCACCTGAAAATATGACAGCATTCAACTGTTAAAAAGACTATTTTTGTTGAAGCTGGCATTTATTTTCTAAAAAAATAGTTGTTCATAGCACTGGTATTTGTAATCATTTATAATTTTATCTGTCTCTGTCCCCAACAGATATTTGAAATCATAAGGATGTGCCTAGTTTGACATAACTAAATAGGTATTCTAGTAATAATTTATGTCAGTATGTAGCATGGATACAAAAACCATCTACTGACTTTTAGTTGCGACAAGTCGTATCAAAACATATTAATCAGTGTCTATAATTTCCCAAGAACTTTCAATCAAATATAACTTCAACCTTATTTGAACTTTGAAAAATGTCGTTGATTCAACATTCATTCAACGTCGCTGTGCCTGCTGGGTAGGATTGGCAGGCGTGAAACATAAATACTAAACGTATGACATAAATAATGGATGGAATGTCATTATTTCAGACTCTACGATTCGCACAGAAAACTTATTCTGACTGAAATACAATAATCTCTATTTGAATTTATCTATCGTCGGTACCAGTTGTCCCATGTCGAGATTAGCATTTTTAAGGTTGTGTGCGAGAGAGCTCGGTACATATAAAGCATCATATTCCAAATTTTCCAAACTCAGTGTAAAACACTAATACATGGACATTGCTCGAGGAAATTTGATATTTTTTAACTTATCATATAAATTGAATAGTAGTATGAATGTGTTTATTGAACGTGTATATGTCTCATAAATTAAAGTCTTCGGACAGTTGATCATCTTTTGAAATAGACAGTTATTTTATCTTAGTTTAACACATACATCTCATTTGTCTGGTCATCATGTTCATTCAAATATTGTTAAAACTTAATACCAATTAATGTTACTTTGATAATCAACATGTCTTTAATTAAAATATTCTATCCAAATAGTATTCTAATTAGTTGAACATATTAAATAAAATGTCATAATGAGCCTCTAAAATGATGCAGCTACATGTAGCCTATATTTTCTATAACAAGTAAACTAGTTGTTGTTTTTTTCCCTTCTTTGTTAAATTGGATCCTGGATCCCGGTATTTTCATGCTGCTTAATACCGTGTACTAAGTACAACGCTAAATAGTTTCTTCATGAACTGTAGATTTCTGGTTATTTAATAAATAAATCTGCTCTGAAAACTTTTGATAGTTTTCTATTTGTTTTCTTCAGCAGTTATACTTTTTTTATCAAATATACGCTTATTCAGATTTCTAATCTTTTACTGTATTCATACCCGTTTGATTGACGTCTAAAAACTGTTTGGGGTTGTACCGTAACAAAAATTCTTTGGAAAACAATGCTATCTTTTTCAAAATATTGTATGAAATGCAGAGCTTCGGTTATAAAAAACTTCAAAATTTTTCGTGTCTGAAACAATACAAAAACGTGCGTATTTCGGAAAATTTGCATCAAAGTATTTTCGGAAGACCACTTCAAGGAAGTATAATTAAGCCCTACGGTCATTACATTGTTCGCTGGATTAGTCATGTGTTTAAAATTTACCTGAATAAGGAATTCAAAACTTCCACTGTATAATTACTTCAAAATCACGGAGTCGAGAGTGGGAACTCTATAATGAGAGTTCAAATTTCTTCTTTGGACGTTTCATTTACATATAATTATGTCAGTATACTCAAGGAGAGATTTTTTGCCGAAACCGTAGTTTCGGTTTCACTTTATCGCTAAACTGTGTACACATTATTTTATAGTTGAGCAACGAACTGGATATTTGACTCTTCTTATAGGTTTTATATAGATTTCTATGTTCTATTGTCATGTAAAATTCGATTTGGATTATTTTTATAAAAACAGATCACTATTGGTTTGGTTAATGTACATTATTAAGATAATATGGAGAATTTTTCTCCATTTATTGAGAGAACGGTCGTGGCACTTCAAACAAAAGTGAAGGCTGAAAAGGCAGTGAAAATCCAACTAGCTGTTGAAACGAGCGTCCGAAATATCCTTGACGAGGCACACGCAGTTCAACCTTTATATTCTGTTTCCGAACTTCTACTCGTTGGTAGTTATGCGGAAGGCACTAAAATACTCGATCCTGATGAATTCGACTTCTTAGCAATAATAGAGGACTTATCTCAACCAGGCGCAATATCTGTCAATTACCCTCAAGAAGACTCTGGACTTGTTACTGCTGCCGTAGCAGACGACAAATTGAAAGCAAAGTGGGACAGTGTCTGTGAAAATGGATTTTTACAATGTTTTCAGAATTCAGGGAAACGTTCAAGATTCGGACATACTGTGATAAAAGCAATACGTGAAATGTATAGGAAGTTAGAAGCTAAAGAGAAACAAGGAGCCAACGGAATAATGGCCTCGACTACAGAAATGGACTTTATGACATTTAACTTCTTTATGCCGCGTGTGAACGATATATCAGTAAAGCTGAGGCGGGCAGAATTCAAAACGCCAAATGTGCTCATACATTTTGAACTAGATGATATGCCAGTAAGTGTTGACCTTTCGCCCGCCATTAGGTACCGTAAAATCGAAGACTGCCTGAACATAGACAATTGTGCTAGTCACATCCTTGCAGAAGAAGTTAAAAAACATGGATCTCTGTTACTTGTTGGAAACAGGGATTATTATTTCAGAGTGACTGTTACAGAGACTGAACTTGATTACATGCAGTCAAAAATGAAAAATAAACATAAGATTATCTATATATTTTTGAAGTATATAAACTATACGTTTGGAAATATGTCTTATCAATTATTTCCGTTTACTTCGTATATGCTGAAGAACATTTGTCTTCTGCATGACCTTAGGTGCAACAATGGTTTAAGAACAGTTGCGACATGCTTTGACAGTGTAATCGAATTGCTAGCTGAAACCTGCAAACAAAGTTATATACAAAGCGTTTTTAACGTTAAGGTTAATTTATATCCTAAAGCAGATTCAAGATCTGAATCGGAGTACAGAGAACATATGATTGAGGCACTTCAAGACATTAAACGGCTCTCAAACACTTTTCATTCTGTTAAAGAACTGGGCGAATTTCTAAAGTGTCGCTTCGAACAATTTTACAGCAAGACCTTTGTGTCTGAAAAAATGGGGACAATAGCAAACACATGACAGCCTACAAACACTTCACTTTAGTATGGCACTATACTAAACTGTTCAGAATATTTTTAACAGTTATTTTCATAAAAAAAAATGTCCAAGTTTTTCAAAATACTATTTTTAGAACCAGTGAAGCAAAGCAGCTGAAACATAAAAACGTGAATGGTATTCCATACTCAGACAATTTCTCCTTTTCCATATCTTCATTTACATTATTATCCCATTTCATTTTTATTTTGGTTTTCTACCTACATCGAATACAATCAAGGCGTTAAAACAACTGAAAGACTGTGGGCTGGATAGGAGGCGAAGGTGCATGCCGAAGCACACATTTTGTTTTTGCAACCATCCTTTTATTAAGAGTCAAGAGAGTCTTCAAATAAGGGGAATGTTAAAATTGTTTGATGTACGTGTCATTAATGGAACGAGAGTAATTCAGTCCATTATGTATTTGTCTTTTTGCTTCCTCACCGGAATATTAATACTGATACATAATTATTATTATCAGGATATACTATCGAAGACTTTAAGACAGAAGCTTAGCATGAAGGAAAAAGTAACAAACAACCAAGTTAAACTTTGTACGTTGCTTTCTGTCATACCCTGGCCGCTAATGAAATCTACACAGAGAAATTAACTTTTCAACGACCTTCCTTTACCGTTGCATTACATCAGTGTTCCGGTCAGTCCAATGCTTTTATAAGTACAGTATAGATTATTTTTCCGCATAACACAATCTATTTTGTTACTATTTTTCGTAAACTCAGTCTAGTAAAAAATGAGGTTCGCTAATTTTTATTAAACAAAAATTCGGTTGCTGTTCCCAATATCTCAGAGACTAAACGTATTTTTCAACATTTATAGTATACACCAAACAAAAATCAATGTATGGGGAAAATCATCATAATGAAGCTGAAAATACCGTAATGTATCTACTTTCGGATAGTATGCGTGACTTTTTACTAATTACGAGATCATCCCTCATATGTTCCGAGTATGTGGATATGCCAATGTGAGAGCATTATTATGTTAAAGTGGACGTGTCCTTCAATGCTTGATTTTGATTTGAGGCACTAAACACTGTTGGCCAGAGCCGACAGTCTCAAAACGTTATAATTGTTCTTGGGCATATCTACAGAGACCAAAACCCATTTGATGGCGGACAAGACGCTATCTTTTCAGTTAACACTAAATACAGGTTTATTACTGAAGAAGTGAAAGGTTTTTTCAGATAGTTTGCCAATATAAGAATGTTTTATGTCTTATTTTTCAAGGATACTTCTTTTAGAAAAAGTTAATAATTTTTTTCAAACAAGAGGGCTAGGGTGAACCTATATAGCTCACCTGAGTAAACTGTCCTTACTGAAAATATGCTGGTCATAAAAAACTGTCATACAGAGATAAGATAACCTTTTTTTCTTTCAATGTACTTCAGTTTCAATCTTGGGCCCATGTGACCCAAATGCTCCTAGGTGATAATCTAAACACAAATTCAGGCCTATTCTAATGTAAATTGGTTGCAATTTCTGACCTCTTAGAACGGTACAGGAATTTGTATTGATCTAAATTGATGACCTAGTTTTTGTCCGAATATGATCCAGTTTTTGGAGGCAAAAATGTGACTTCTAGACTATACACAACTCTGAGATGGTGACCTACATTTTGACCCTCAAGCTTATCTGAGAGTGCATCCAAACCAAAAACTGAGAGTTTCAAGATGACTGGTTAAAAATGTGAAGTATTCACAAGGTTTCTTTTGACCTGGGCTAGTCATCAAGTGTTTGGACCCACATGACCAATCTGTGAAATCAACAGGACAAACATTCTAAGAAGTGTTATGAAGACTGGATCAAAAATTGGACATCTAGTGTGTTCAGACAAGGCAAGAACGAGGGGCAAAGGGTGATCATCCTGTGCTCAGGTGAGATAAAATCTTATCTATGAGAAGAATTAGCTGTTACTCAATAGTTTGGTTTATACTTCTTTGCACTTGCTTTACAATGTAAAGAATTTCATTTAAATAATATATTGCAAAATCAATCTTCATGACACACTTTTCATAAGATTTATCAAGAAATATAAGAAAATAAGAAGAACTGTCGCTGAAACAGGACAATGCCCCCGAAGTGGTGCTTTGACCTTTGAGCCTAGAACAAGATGAAGATAAATTGTAACTCCTTCAAAAGAAGTGATTATTTTTAACAAAATGATCTCAAGGTCAATGTCATTTTGTGTCAAGGTAAAAAAATGTCATTAGGAAAACCTCCCAAAGTATTGATTGTGCAAACAGAAACTAATTCTGCTGATTAAAAATGTTTTTTATATAATTTCTTCTCATGGTAAAAGTCATTTAGGGTTTAAAGTAAAAAATATGCAGTTGGAAGATTTCTCCTAAAAGGTTGTTGTGTGAAAACATAAACGAAATATTAGTATTTATGACAACTGGACCTTCAAGATCAAGATCATTTAGGGGTCAAGGTCAAGTGTCATTGATTAAATCTTGTTCAATGGGGTGCTGTGTTATATGATATAAATCCATTTACTGATAACGAAGTAACGGGCAATATTAAAGTTTTTCGACAATTGGACCTTGAGGTCAAGGTTTTTCAGGGGTAAAGGTCAAACAAATATATGTCAGAAGGAAGGTCTTGTATAAAGGGGTGTTGTGTCCAAGTATGAAGTAAATCTATTTCCTAAAAAGGAATTTATGGGCAATGTACAAGTTCTCTAACAGAATGACGGACATATGGATGGACAGTTCAAATAGTATATGCCCTCCTTTGGGGGCATTTAAATCATTACATATGAAAAAACAAACTTACTTCAATATGTACATAAGAGATTGCTTTTTAAAAGCGTATGTTGTTTAAATTAAAAACACCGACTTACTGACTAATTATAAATAGCTAATTTTCATCTATCATTATGAATAGACAGAGAGATATATTTCTAATCTGTTAGAGTTTACATTAAGGCATGTCTATCACATTGAATAATATGCCAAAAGACTACAAGATTACAAATAGGTAAAAAAACAGTCACACTAGACAAATTTTCATTTAGTCGGACTATAGCAGACAGACTACACTGTTCGAATGTTCTGAGTTTAAACATGAGGTCTACCTGCCCACTGAGTAAACAGTACAAAACCTAGACAAAACTGATGTAAATTTGACAAGGGTCCACCCAGGTTAGTAAGCATACAGCAAGTCCCTTGTGTATACACAGGGAAATTCACCATTGATACAATACAGACTCTGGTTCTATTTGTGTGTAAGTTAGAGCCTTGTTTTATTATATCACCCAGAGGGAAATGATTTTCAATTTTGGATCTGAAATCTGTGTCTGACTTTTTGAAATATTTAGCTGAAACTCAACTGGAAAGACATGGAATTGTGCCATATAACAAGCTGGAGTTCTACACATTCTGGTACCAATTTTAGTGTCACAAGTGAGCAACATAGCCACTGGCAACTACATTCCCAGAAATATATTTGACAATACATATTCTCAAATTTCCTATAATTGACTACACTGAACCTTTTCATACTTTTAATTATGAATACCTGTAACCAAAATCATAATGTATAACAATAATAAAGAAATATAATTTCATATAATTTCTCTTATCAAACATTTTAACAGAAAAGAATCCCGAGTTGAAGCAGGGAATACAATGTATAGCAATTCCTGAGTAAAATTTCAGCTTGTTAATTTTACAAGCATAAATATGATACTTCAGAAAAAATCAAATACATAAAACCTTCAGAAAAAATCAAATATATAAAAGTGCTGATTAAAAAAATACATTATCATTTTTCATTTATTGTTTTATTTTTATTTTTTTTTTTTGCAAGTCGCATCATCAACAAAAAAGTACATCAAACTATCTTTCACATGGTATTTCTGTACAAGCTGTTTTTTTCCAAAACACAATTTTCTTTTAAATTATTTGCTGGGGAGTTGCGTGCGCCGGTGGGGTTATATATAAAAATTTGGAAGAAGAGTACGAAATTCAATCAGGAAAGTGACTGAGGAATATTGTTTATATAAATCATAATGTTGAGTTCCTAATCTCAGTAAATGCCTACTCTTCTGCTGTTTTATTTTGTATATAGTTGGTAAAAACTTCATATATGCCGATATACAAGCAAAACTCAGTTAACATTGTATTATGTGAAGTCAGAATAAGGCATTTAATCAGACGTCATTTTCACCTGTTCAAAAGAACTTTTTTACCTAGAAAATGCCAATGAAATGAAGAAAATAACAGAATATTTGAAATAATGTACCAATATATGGTATCATAAAAGCCGACTCAAATATTTTCTTTCAAACTTGTCCTAACCACATCTTAAAAAGGTTTTTCTCTGTTTCCATTGCATTTATAACATCTGGTGGATCAAGTGGATTAGATGCTCAAAGGACAAGGTGGTGAGTCCCTGACTTGATCAACAATGGTACGATTGAGGCTGATGAACTTTCTGTGACCCCTCCTGATGGCCAGGGGTCAAGAGCACCATTACTGAAATGCCCAAGTTTTTAAATTATGTCAAAAATGAGACAATGCTAATATACAGGACTCAGCATTGTTACTGATTTCTACCACAAATGGAAGCAACTTCTATGCTTTCAATGTGCATTTTATACTGTGAGAAAACTTGTCATTTTATTTCAAGGGGCAACAACTCTTGAGAAGAAAAAGTAAACATAAAAATAATCCTCTTTTCTTTTTATCACAGAATATGTCATTACTTGCAATAAGTTTAATAATCATTCACCTTTAGTTTAAAAACGTAAATACCATTTTTTTCGTTTGACCAGAGTTGTTAATCGTCATAAACACCATCTGGCCAGTCAGAAACCTCAAATCACAGTTATATTCTCAAAAAGTTTGCAAGAAATACCATAAGATAAAATATCAGATCAGCCATTGCAGTTACTTAGTTTCTTATTGTCTAGCTCTAGATGTCACATTTCCATTTTTATTACAATCTGAATTATAACCATATTTAAGATAAACAACATTGTGGACATTTCTTAAAACACTTGTAGTTAACAACTTGTTTTAGCATGCGTGAAATAAACTTAAAGTTTAAATAAAAGCTTTCTTAAAAACTACAAGTGATAAAAAATGACTAATCATAACATACCTGAATATTATGTTATTTGCAGATTGTAAATGTTTGCCCCAGTATTCTGTAACAATCCAATTTTCCCTTGGCACTGTCTTCCATGTTTTATAACACTGATCACTAAACTGTGTCAAGTTCCATGGAGTTGGTTCAAAAATGTCCTGTTTTCCATCTGCACATATTGGCATTACCATTTCTGTGCAACTCTGAAATTTTTTTAATTTAATTTGTACTGTCACTTTTTCTTCTTCTGTTTATGCAATATATCAACTTTGCCCTTCTGTTTCTTAAGCTGCATTACTTGAAGCATAGAAAACATCTGAGAGGATTATTCTTCATTTTTGCATACTACGAACACAAAAATGAAACAAAATATTTAATGTTAAGAACAATCCATGACCAGAACATCAATTTCTACTACTAAGTCCTAACCTAACTTTTACCTGAAAATCCGTTCTATCAATGGTCTCTTATATTCACATACCACAAAAATCACATACTGCTGGAAATGCTTAACTGTTCTTTTCTAATATAACGGGGATTGCTAGTAATTACTTGACTATCCCATTCAATGTCAAAATATCATTTGTTACCTGAAATAGTTACTTGCCATTCCCATCTTTTTATCTGCAAGATCACTATATTTAAATTCTTTGTTAAATCAATCTATATCTACAAGATTGCTGACATCTTATACTTAATAGATAATCAATATTCCAAAATCAAGTGCTGGAATGCTTACTTGATAATACCATCCCATATCACCAAGACCAAAGATTGCTTGCATATTCACTTGGTCATCCCATATTATATAAAAAATCACTTGTCACATACCACAATGACAACTAGTTTCTAACAGTTGATAATCCCATCCCATAACATCAAGATCACATGTTACTATTTTGGCAATGCCATTCAATATAAAAATCACATGTTACTTGAAACACTTACTTGGTAATCCTATCCCATATCACTATGACTGTTAGTTTCTAATACTTACATGATTAACCCATATCATCAAACCACTGGTTGCTCATGCTTACATGATAAACCAATGAATAATTACAAGATCACTGACATCTTATACTTAATAGGTAATCAATATTCCAAAATCTTGAAATGCTGAAATGCTTACTTGATAATCCCATCCCATACCACCAAGACCATTGCTTGTTTGCATTTGCTTGGTCATCCCATATTATATAAAACAATCACTTGTTACTTTGTAATCACAACGTATATCACAATGACAAGTTTCTAACAGTTGATAATCCCATCCCATATCATCAAGATCACTTGTTACTATTTTGGCAATGTCATTCAATATAAAAAATCACATATTACTTGAAATACTTACTTGGTAATCCTATCCCATATCACTTTGACTGTTAGTTTTTAATACTTACTCGATTTTCCCGTACCACCAAAACCACTGCATGGTTATCCTATCACATAACGCTATGACCATTAGTTTCTAATACTTACTTGATTATCCCGTATCACCAAAACCACTGGTTGTTCATATTAACATGGTTATCCCATCACATAATGCTATGTCCACTAGTTTCTACTACTTACTTGATTATCCTGTATCACCAAAACCATTGTTTCCCCACACTGCCCTACTTATCCAATCCTGTATCAACCACTTATTACTCAATATACTTACTTGTTAATTCCATCCAATATCAACATGATCACTAGATACGTGCTGTGAGGTATTCAGACATGTGACTTGTCCTGTATAGTTGAAGTAAATCTTGATGGCTTCAGCTAGATCTGTCAGCAGCAGCTTACCCTCGACTGGTATTGACAATTTACTACATACTTCCTAATTTAAAAATGATCTTTGCTAAGAATTTTTTGTTCTGACAAGAGTTCATTTACCTCAGACTTTACAGTTGGACATTATTTGCTTTGCTTTTACATGAAATGGCCTTGAACTAATTTTAACTGTATTTCTTTCAAAATTCTAATAAGAGTCTATATTTGGTCATGGCATGGTCTGCAATCATCAAACTGGTGTACTACCAGAGGTTAAAAATGAAAACTGGATGACACTGATCAAAAAGTGCAGCTCTAGTACATTTGACATATTTTAAATCCTGCTTTACTTTACCTTAACAGGCCAGCCACGCAGAGGTTTTAGAAAATCTGGGTAAGGGTAGTTATCCATTGTAAGATCTGTCCAAGCATTCGTCAGCCATGCCTTAAAATCTGTGATGTCACAGCTAATAAACTTCTTGCACTCACCTGAAAATATGACAGCATTCAACTGTTAAAAAGACTATTTTTGCTGAAGCTTGCGTTTATTTTCTGAAAATAAGTGTTCACAGCACTGGTATTTCTAATCATTTATAATTTTATCTGTCTCTGTCCCCAACAGATATTTGAAATCACAAGGATGTGCCTAGTTTGACATAACTAAATAGGTATTCTAGTAATAATATATGTCAGTATGTAGCATGGATACAAAAACCATCTACTGACTTTTAGTTGCGACAAGTCGTATCAAAACATATTAATCAGTGTCTATAATTTCCCAAGAACTTTCAAAATCAAATATAACTTCAACCTTATTTGAACTTTTAAAAAATGTCGTTGATTCAACATTCATTCAACGTCGCTATGCTTGCTGGGTAGAAGGATTGGCAGGCGTGAAACATAAATACTAAACGTATGACATAAATAATGGATGGAATGTCATTATTTCGGACTCTACGATTCGTACAGAAAACTTATTCTGACTGAAATACAATAATCTCTATTTGAATTTATTTATCGTCGGTACCAGTTGCCCCATGTCGAGATTAGCATTTTTAAGGTTGTGTGCGAGAGAGCTCGGTACATATAAAGCATCATATTCTAAAGACAGCCCTGGTTATTTTCCAAACTCAGTGTAAAACACTAATACATGGACATTGCTCGTGGAAATTTGATATTTTTAACTTATCATATAAATTGAATAGTAGTATGAATGTGTTTATTGAACGTGTATATCTCTCATAAATTAAAGTCTTCGGACTGTTGATCATCTTTTGAAATGGACAGTTATTTTATCTTAGTTTAACACATACATCTCATTTATCGGGTCATCATGTTCATTCAAATATTGTTAAAACTTTATACCAATTAATGTTACTTTGATAATCAACATGTCTTTAATTAAAATATTCTATCCAAAATATTAAACCACTGAAAGTTACTTTTTTTAATTAGTTGAACATATTAAATAAAATGTCATGATGAGCCTCTAAAATGATGCAGCTACATGTAGCCTATATTTTCTATAACAAGTAAACTAGTTGGTGTTTTTTTATTTCCTTCTTTTTTAAATTGGATCCTGGATCCCGTTATTTACATGCTGCTTAATACCATGTACTAAGTACAACTCTAAATAGTTTCTTCATGAACTGTATGTTTCTGGCTATTTCATGAAAAGACCTGCTCTTAAAACTTTTAATAGTTTTCTATTTGTTTTCTTCAGCAGTTATTATACTTTTTTTTATCAAATATACGCTTATTCAGATTTCTAATCTTTTACTGTATTCATACCCGTTTGATTGACGTCTCAAAACTGTTTGGGGTTGTACCGTAACAAAAACTCTTTGGAAAACAATGCTATCTTTTTCAAAATATTGTATGAAATGCAGAGCTTCGGTTATAAAAGAACTTCAAATTTTTTTCGTGTCTGAAACAATACAAAAACGTGCGTATTTCGGAAAATTTGCATCAAAGTATTTTCGGAAGACCACTTCAAGGAAGTATAATTAAGCTCTACGGTCATTACATTGTTCACTGGATTAGTCATGTGTTTAAAATTTACCTGAATAAGGAATTCAAAACTTCCACTGTATAATTACTTTCAAAATCACGGAGTCGAGAGTGGGAACTCTATAATGAGAGTTCAAATTTCTTCTTTGGACGTTTCATTTACATATAATTATGTCAGTATACTCAAGGAGAGATTTTTTTGCCGAAACCGTAGTTTCGGTTTTACTTTATCGCCAAACTGTGTACACATTATTTTATAGTTGAGCAACGAACTGGATATTTGACTCTTCTTATAGGTTTTATATAGATTTCTATGTTCTATTGTCATGTAAAATTCGATTTGGAGTATTTTTTTTAAAACAGATCACTATTGGTCTGGTTAATGTACATTATTAAGATAATATGGAGAACTTTTCTCCATTTATTGAGAGAACGGTGGTGGCACTTCAAACAAAAGTGAAGGCTGAAAAGGCAGTGAAAATCCAACTAGCTGTTGAAACGAGCGTCCGAAATATCCTTGACGAGGCACACGCAGTTCAACCTTTATATACTATTTCCGAACTTCAACTCGTTGGAAGTTATGCAGAAGGCACTAAAATACTCGATCCTGATGAATTCGACTTCTTAGCAATAATAGAGGACTTATCTCAACCAGGCGCAATATCTGTTAACAACCCTCAAGAAGAGCCTGGACTTGTTACTGCTACCGTAGCAGACGACAAATTGAAAGCAAAGTGGGACAGTGTCTGTGAAAATGGATTTTTACAATGTTTTCAGAATTCAGGGAAACGTTCAAGATTCGGACATACTGTGATAAAAGCAATACGTGAAATGTATAGGAATTTAGAAGCTACAGAGAAACAAGGAGCCAACAGAATCATGGCCTCGAGTACAGAAATGGACTTTATGACATTTAACTTCTTTATGCCGCGTGTGAACGATATATCAGTAAAGCTGATGCGGGCAGAATTCAAAACGCCAAATGTGCTCATACATTTTGAACTAGATGATATGCCAGTAAGTGTTGACCTTTCGCCCGCCATTAGGTACCGTAAAATCGAAGACTGCCTGAACATAGACAATTGTGCTAGTCACATCCTTGCAGAAGAAGTTAAAAAACATGGATCTCTGTTACTTGTTGGAAACAGGGATTATTATTTCAGAGTGACTGTTACAGAGACTGAACTTGATTACATGCAGTCAAAAATGAAAAATAAACATAAGATTATCTATATATTTTTGAAGTATATAAACTATACGTTTGGAAATATGTCTTATCAATTATTTCCGTTTACTTCGTATATGCTGAAGAACATTTGTCTTCTGCATGACCTTAGGTGCAACAATGGTTTAAGAACAGTTGCGACATGCTTTGACAGTGTAATCGAATTGCTAGCTGAAACCTGCAAACAAAGTTATATACAAAGCGTTTTTAACGTTAAGGTTAATTTATATCCTAAAGCAGATTCAAGATCTGAATCGGAGTACAGAGAACATATGATTGAGGCACTTCAAGACATTAAACGGCACTCAAACACTTTTCATTCTGTTAAAGAACTGGGCGAATTTCTAAAGTGTCGCTTCGAACAATTTTACAGCAAGACCTTTGTGTCTGAAAAAATGGGGACAATAACAAACACATGACAGCCTACAAACACTTCACTATGGTATGGCACTATACTTAACTGTTCAGAATATTTTTAACAGTTATTTTCATAAAAAAATGTCCAAGTTTTTCAAAATACTATTTTCAGAACCAGTGAAGCAAAGCAGCTGAAACATAAAAACGTGAATGGTATTCCATACTCAGACAATTTCTCCTTTTCCATATCTTCATTTACATTATTTCCCCATTTCATTTTTATCTTGATTTTCTACCTACATCGAATACAATCAAGGCGTTAAAACAACTGAAAGACTGTGGACTGGATAGGAGGCGAAGGTGCATGCCGAAGCACACATTTTGTTTTTGCAACCATCCTTTTATTAAGAATCAAGAGTCTTCAAATAAGGGGAATGTTAAAATTGTTTGATGTACGTGTCATTAATGGAACGAGAATAATTCAAACAATTATGTATTTGTCTTTTTGCTTCCTCACCGGTATATTTATACTGATACATAATTATTATTATCAGGATATACTATCGAAGACTTTAAGACAGAAGCTTAGCATGAAAGAAAAAGTAACAAACAACCAAGTTAAACTTTGTACGTTGCTTTCTGTCATATCCTGGCCGCTAATGAAATCTACACAGAGAAATTAACTTTTCAATGACCTTCCTTAACCGTTGCATTACATCAGTGTTCCGGTCAGTCAATTGCTTTTAGAAGTACAGTATTGATTATTTTTCCGCATAACACAAGATAAGACTAATTATAAATAGCTGTTTTTCATCTATCATTATGAATAAACAGAGAGATATATTTTTAATCTGTTAAGGTTAGACATTAAGGCATGTCTATCACACTGAATAATATGCCAAAAGGCTACAAGATTACACACAGGTAAAAAAACAGTCACACTAGGCAAAATTTTCATTTAGTCAGACTATAGCAAACAGACTGTCCTGAGTTTCAACATGAGGTCTACCTGCCCACTGAGTAAACAATACAAACCTCGACAAAACTAATATAAATTTGACAAGGGTCCACCCAGGTTAGTAAGCATATAGCAAGTCCCTTGTGTATACATAAGGAAATTCACCATTGATACAATACAGACTCTGGTTGTATCTGTGTGTAAGTTAGAGCCTTGTTTTATTAAATCATTCAGAGGGAAATGATTTCCCATTCTGGATCTGAAATCTGTGTCTGACTTCTTTAAATATTTAGCTGAAACTCAATTTGAGCGACATGGAATTGTGCCATATTACAAGCTGGAGTTCTACACATTCTGGTAACCATTTTAGTGTCACAAGTGAGCAAAATAGCCACTGGCATCTACATTCCCAGAAATATATTTGACAATACATATTCTCAAATTTCCTATAACTGACTACATTGAACCTTTTCATACTTTTAATTATGAATACCTGTAACCATAATCATAGTTTATAACAATAACAAAGAAATATAATTTCTCTTATCAAACATATTAACAAAAACAAATCCCGAGTTGAAACAAGGAATACAATATATAGAAATTCCTGAGAAAAATTTCAGCTTGTTCATTTTACATGCATAAATATGTCATTTCAGAAAAAAAATCAAATATATACTGACGGAAAAATATAACTGTGCACACTAAAATACTTAATATCTTTTATTAGGTATAAAATTATTTTAGCAGATTTCTTTTGTGTAATTCACAAGGTAATCTTGTTTCAATAATACTGCTTTTCGCGAGTTGCACGTGCAAAATTTATAGCCCGTAACGGTCGCGCTTTTTACGTGTTTCTTTATGTTAACATCCTCGTACATGCTGTTTCGAGTTATTTTAACCGTCAAATTATAGTGAGCTACCCAGCAGTTCAGAAAAACACCTTCATTTGGATTTTAAGTCTTTGAAGACAATGCCACGCATCTCAGAAAATGATCGCCTACGTGCCGTCGGTATTCTCCAAGCAGGCATTGCTCAAAATGCGGTTGCGCAGCGTTTTGGTGTTCACCGAAACACCATATCAGCACTTTGGCGACGATTTCAGCAACGTGGCAACGTCCGTGATCTACCACGTCCAGGGCGTCCACGTGTGACGTCAATCCGTCAAGACAATTATATCCGGCTTACACACCTACGGAATCGATTTCAACCGGCCACATTAACAGCACGAACAATTCCTGGCTTGAGACCTATCAGTGGACGAACTGTTAGAAACCGATTAAGAGAGCACAGCATTACTCCACGACGTCCTGCGATACGTCCTACTCTTCTCTTACGTCATCGACAACGTCGACGTCAGTGGTGCAGACAGTATCTAAGGCTTCCAAGAGCATATTGGAATAATGTTCTGTTTACTGACGAGTCGCGGTTTCACTTAGAAAGTTCGGACGGACGAGTTCGTGTATACAGGCGTCGCGGAGAACGTTACTTGGATCCCTGTGTTTTTCAACGTCAACGTTTTGGTGGTGGTGGGTCGATAATGGTTTGGGGAGGTATCTCATCTCAAGGCAGGACCCAGCTTGTAATTGTCCGTGGCAATTTAACGGGTGTTCGTTACAGAGATGAGATTGTCATACCCCACGTGCTGCCATTTCTTCAACGTCAAGGGCGTAACATGACGTTTCAACAAGACAACGCTCGGCCACATGTAGCACGTGTAGTTACCGGGTTTCTGGCTCAGCAAAACGTGACTGTCTTACCCTGGCCCGCTGTTTCACCAGATCTTTCACCAATTGAGCACGTTTGGGATGAGATGAAGAGACGCCTCCGTCAAAGACGTAACCAACCTCTCACGCTGGACCAACTAGCGCAGACATTGGTCAACATCTGGAACACCATTCCACAGGCAGTTATCGCCAACTTAGTTGCCTCTATGCCTCGTTGCTGCCGTGCTTGCTTGAACGCCAATGGAGGCCACACACGATACTGACCTTGTGAAATCAGATTTCATACCTGTCAACTTCTGCGCCTTGTTACTGTAAAAATTGTTTTACATCATGAAGTGTTTGTATTGATTGTTAGAAATAAAACGTTGATTGGCTAATTTGCAAAGTTTTATGTTACTATTCCTAATATTAAAAAAAATTCTATACCTTGAAGTATGCACAGTTATATTTTTCCGTTAGTATATAAAAAGTTCAGAAAAAAATCAAATATATAAAAGTGCTAATTAAAAAAATATATATATTATCATTTTTTATTTATTATTATTTTTTGTTTTGTTTTTGTAAGTCACATCTTTAACACAAAAAAGTACATCAAGCTTTCTTTCACATGCTATTTCTGTACAAGCTGGTTCTTTTTCCAAAACACAATTTTCTTTTAACTTATATGCTGGGGAGTTACGTGCGCTGGTGGGGTTATATATAAAAATTTGGAAGAAGAGTACGAAATTCAATCAAGAAGGTTAATAAGGAATATTGTTTATATAAATCATAATGTGGAGTTACTAATCTTTGTAAATGCCTACTCTACTGCTGTTGTATTTTGTATAAAGTTGGTAAAAAAAATCTTATAAAAACTTCATATACAAGCAAACTCAGTTTACATTGTATTATGTGAAGTCAGAATAAGGCATTTAATCAGACGTCATTTTCTGGTGTTCAAAAGAATTATTTTTACTTAGAAAATGCCATTAAAACGAAGAAAATAACAGAATATTTGGAATAATGTATCAATATATGGTATCATAAAAGGCAACTCAAATATTTTCTTTCAAACTTGTCCTAACCACATCTTAAAAAGGTTTTTCTCTGTTTCCCTTGCATTTATAACATCTGGTGGATCAAGTGGATTAGATGCTCGAAGGTCAAGGTGGTGAGCCCCTGACTTGATCAACAGTGGTACAATTGAGGCTGATGAACTTTCAGTGACCCCTCCTGATGACCAGGGGTCAAGAGCACCATTACTGAAATGTCCAAGTTTTTAAATTAAGTCAAAAAGGAGACAATGCTAATATACAGGGCTCGGCATTGTTACTGATTTCTACCACAAATGGAAGCAATTTCTATGCTTTCAATATGAGAAAAATTGTCATATTATTTCAAAGGTCAATAACTCTTCTGAAGAAAACGTAAACATTAAAATAATCCTCTTTTCTCTTTAATCATAGAATATATCATTACTTGCAATAAGTTTAATTATCATTCACCTTTACTTTGAAAAAGTAGATACCATTTATTTTGTTTTTCATTTGGTCAGAGTTGTTAACCATCATAAACACCATCTGGCCAGTTAAAAATACTGAAATCCCAGTTATATTCTCAAAAAAGTTGCAAGAAATACCATAAAGATAAAATATTAGATCAACCATTGCAATTACTTAGTTTCTAATAGTCTAGCTGTAGATGTCACATTTTCATTTTTTTACAATCTGAATTATAACCATACTTCAGGTAAACGACATTGTGGACATTTCTAAAAAACACTTGTAGTTAACAGCTTGTTTTAGCATGCGTGAAAGCTTTCTTAAAAACTACAAGTAATAAAAAAGGACTAATTATAACATACCTGAATATTATGTTACTTGCAGTTTGTAAATGTTTGCCCCAGTATTCTGTAACAATCCAATTTTCCCTTGGCACTGTCTTCCATGTTTTATAACACTGATCACTAAACTGTGTCAAGTTCCATGGAGTTGGTTCAAAAATGTCCTGTTTTCCATCTGCACATATTGGCATTACCATTTCTGTGCAACTCTGAAATTTTTAAAATTCGATTTGAACTGTCACTTTTTCTTCTTCTGTTTATGCAATAAATCAACTTCATGCTTTGCCGTTCTGTTTCTTAAGCTGCATTACATGAAACATAGAAAACATCTGAGAGGATTACTCTGCATACTAAGAACACAAAAATGAAACATAATATTTAATGTAAAGAACACTTCATGTCCAGCAAATCAATTTCTACTACTAAGTCATAACTTATCTTTCACTTGAAAATCCCTTTCATCAACGGTCCCTTATTCCTACATATCACTCAAATCACAAGAAGCTTGAAATGCTTATCTGGTTATCCTAAATTAACAGACATTGCTAGTAATTGCCTGAATATCCCATTCAATATCAAAATTATACCATCTGTCACTTGAAATTGTTACTTGCTATTCCCAGCCCTATATCTACAAGATCACTGCTTTCTAAATTCTTTGTTAAATCAAGTTATATCTACAAGATCATTGGCATTTCATAACTTAATAGGTAATCAATATTGCAAAATCATGAAGTGCTGAAATACTTACTTGATAATCCCATCCCATATCAACAAGACCATTGATTGCTTGCACTTACTTGGTCATCCCATATTATATAAAAATCGCTTGTCACTTTGTAATCACAACATCACAATGACAACTTGTCTGTAACAGTTGATAATCCCATCCCATATCACCAAGACCACGTGTTGCTATCTTGGCAATCCCATTCAATATAAAAATCACATATTACTTGAAATACTTACTTGGTAATCCTATCCCATATAACCAAGATCACTGGTGGCTCATGCTTAGATGGTAATCCCATCATATATCACTACGACCGCTAGTTTCTAATTCTTACTTGACTATCCTGTAAACAACTGCTTTCTCCCAATGCCCTTGTTATCCATTCCAGTATCAACCACTTATAACTAAAAACACTTACTTGGTAATCCCATCCAATATCACCAAGATCACTAGTCGCCTGCTGTGTGGTATTCAGACATGTGACTTGCCCTGTATAGTTCAAGTAAATCTTGATGGCTTCAGCTAGATCTGTCAGCAGCTGTTTACCCTCCACTGGTATTGACAATTTACTGCATACTTCCTAAAGTAAAATTGATGTTTGCTTAGATTTCTTTGTCTTGACAAGAAGTCATGAATTTACCTCAGAATTTTGCAGCTAGACATGATCTGCTTGGTCTTTACCTGAAATGGCCTTGAACTAATTTCAACTATATTTCTTTCATTATTTCAGTAAAAGTTTACCTTTGATCGTGACATGGTCTACAATGATCAAACTGGTGTACTAGCAGTGGTTAACTAGAACTGTGTCCATAGGACACGGATGCCCCCACTATGCATAAGTGCTCATAAACAAGAGCATGTATATCCTGTATGTAAGATTTTTTCTGTACATATACCTAAAATGATCTACAGGTAACATTATGTACATGTTAAATTAAATTACACATGTAAAATTTATATGTTCAATTATTTATATGGTATATAGTGAAAAAATCAACAAAGGGCCATAATTCTGTTAAATATGGTCACAGCAAAAATTCCTTCCTTTACTACCATCTACACATTAAAGCTGTTCATCCCTGGAAGTTCAAGCAAAATCTGCCATCCGGTTTAAGAGGAGTTGCGTTCACAAAATTTCTATATGGTATAATTATAGTGAAAAAATCAACAAAGGGCCATAATTCTGTTAAATTTGGTTGCAGCAAAAATTCCTTCCTTTACTTCCATCTACACATTAAAGCTGTTCATCCCTGGAAGTTTAAGCAAAATCTGCCATCCGGTTTAAGAGGAGTTAAGTTCACAAAATTTCTATATGGTATATAGTGAAAAAATCAACAAAGGGCCATAATTCTGTTAAATTTGGTCGCAGCAAAAATTCCTTTCTTTACTACCATCTACACATTAAGGTTGTTCATCGCTGGAAGTTTAAGCAAAATCTGCCATCCGGTTTAAGAGGAGTTGCGTTCACAAAATTTCTACATACTATATAGTGAAAAAATCAACAAAGGGCCATAATTCTGTTAAATTTGGTCGCAGCGAAAATTCCTTCCTTTACTACTATCTACACATTAAGGTTGTTCATCCCTGGAAGTTAAAGCAAAATCTGCCATCCGGTTTAAGAGGAGTTGCGTTCACAAGATTTCGGGACGTACGGACGGACAAGTGCAACGCTATATGCTCCCCACTTTGAGGGGGCATAAAAATGAAAACTGAATGTCTTTGATCTAAAAATGCAGCTCTAGTACATTTGACATCTATTACATATTGCTTCACTTTACCTTAACAGGCCAGCCAGGCAGAGGTTCTAGAAAATTAGCTGGGTAAGGGTAGTTGACCATTGCAAGATCTGTCCAAGCATTCGTCAGCCATGCCTTAAAATCTGTGATGTCACCGGAATGACTCAGGGGCTTGCATAATTTAAATGTTGAGCTAATAAACTTCTTGCCCTCACCTGAATATATGATAGCATTCAAACTGTTAAGAACAGAGAGAAAAGGTGTTTACAGTACTGGCATTTATTTTCAGAGATTAAGTGTTTACAGTACTGGCATTTATATTCAGAGAAAAAGTGTTTACAGTACTGGCATTTATCTGTCCCAAACAGATATTTGAAATCAGAAGGATGTGCCTAGTTTGACATTACTAAATAGGTATTCTTAAAACAATTTATGTCAGTATGTTGCATGATTTACAAAAAAAACATATATTGACTTTTAGTTGCTACAAGCCCTATCAAAACAGATTAATTTGCTACCAACATGTTATCAAAACAAACCTGTTTCAGCAACAGTGTCTATAATTTCCCAAGACTTCTGTATGTTATCAAAACATTCTCTACTGGTGGATCTGAACACATCACCAATGACCTTGTTGAAATCTTCACATGGAGTGAGACCAGTGAATTGCCAGATAGGTGCTGATGCAGCCAGAGCTCTGTAATATCAAATTTAGTCTATTGTACACCAACATCTGAAAATCATATTATTTCTCAGTTTAATTATAAAAGTTTTATGTAACGATAACTCCTGTTCATTCATTCTCTAAAGTGAATTGCAACTACTTAGCAGAGAATTCCTTTTCAAAAGTATGTAACTATACAGAAGAGTGTCTCTCTTCAACACTGTGTAACTAAAAAACAGCTTCCTCTAAACTTCAAGATAGCATAAAGCGGGGAGATTCTCTTAAACTACATGTTACAATAAAGCAGAGAGCTTTTCTTCAAAACAAGTGACTGTATAGCAGACAGCTTCTTTTCAACAGTATGTCACATTATAGCATAGAGCTATTCTTCAACAGCATGTAACAATACAGCAGTAGCTTCATTTCGACAACATGTAACCATATAGCTTTTAACAAAGAGATTTTCTCCAATAACATGTTACCATAATTATAACAAAGAGCATCTATTCAACAGTATATGACAATAAATAAGAGAGATTGTCTTAAACAGAATGTAACTAAACAGCATAGAGCATATCTTCAACAGTATGTAACCTACAACAGAGACCTTCTCTTCAATAATGTGTTACCATATAATAGACACAGCTTATCTTCAACAGTATGTAAACATATAACAGAGAGCTTATCTTCAACAGCATGTAACCAAATAACAGAGAGCTTATCTTAAACAGCATGTAAACATATAACAGAGAGCTTATCTTAAACAGCATGTAACCATATAACAGAGAGCTTATCTTCAACAGCATGTAACCATATAACAGAGAGCTTATCTTCAACAGCATGTAAACATATAACAGATTGAATATCTTCAACAGCATGTAAACATATAACAAAGAGCTTATCTTCAACATCATGTAAAAATATAACAGAGAGCTTATCTTCAACAGCATGTAACCATATTACAGAGAGCTTATCTTCAACAGCATGTAAACATATAATAGAGAGCTTTTCTTCAACAGCATGTTACCATATTACAGAGAGCTTATCTTCAACGGCATGTAAACATATAACAGAGAGTTTATCTTCAAAAGCATGTAAACATTTAAGAGAGCTATTTTTCAAAAGTATGTAACAATAAAACACAGAGCTAATCTTCAACAGCATATAATCATATATAACAGAGAGTTTCTCTTCAACAATGTGTTACCATATAGCAGAGAGATTCTTTTCAACAGCAGGTAACCATAAAACAGAAAGCTTCTCTTCAACAGTATGTATTTAAAAACAGAATACAACACTTTTGGCTACAATCATTCAAATAACAGGCTCCTTCAATGTGAAGTTGATATCAACTTCAAAAATGAAAGATGTTTTAAAATCAAATTTCTTGTGCACTTACTTTGTGATTTAGACTGTTTCCTCTACTTTAACACTTAGCATCCTCATCTAAAATTTATTCATTTGGTAAACTATCAAAAGGGGTAATGAGACATTTGTTTTATCATGATAACTTACTTTGCTGTAAAACAGTTAACCTTTCTTGGCACTAAATCTTACCTAAATATTGCAACAATTCGAACACAATATACAAACCCAATGACAACATTTGGATATTTTATCCTCATCCAGGCTGACAACATGCCCCCATAGGAGCCCCCAAAAGCCACCACTGAGCTGTTTTGTGCCCCAACTATAGTCTGTTTCAAGTATTGAATCAACACAGCAAAGTCAGCTAAAGCCTGTTCTGATGTCAAGTAGTTCAGATGTTTAGGAGACTGCAAGAAACGCAAAATATACAACTGAACACTCATGAATATGAATATATGAAAATGTGCAAACAATTATCAGAAAACTGTAATGAAGGATCTTCAAATGTAATTGTAAACATATTTATACTATAAAAAGGTGTACCTAATACATAGAATAAAGATGACACTTTTTAGACACTTTTCTGCCTATATGCCGAATATGCATGTGCGTACAATTCATCAAGTAGAATATTTTTTTATAATTATATTTTAAGCATCCTTAAATGATGAAATCTGTGAAGCTTCCAGGGGCTTCAATCCCTGGACCCCAATCAGAGCTCTAACCTGATCCTGCAAGAGGGCCTGACGCAACCACCTGAAGCCCACTATATGTGTTTGTTTGTACACTCAATTTTGGCCTAGCTATGCCCCTGTATATTCATGTATATCTTTTTATGGGCCCAGACCCAACAACATATAAAAGTCTTTCTTTACTATGGAAGATTTTCACTTACCTTGTAAGCCTCAGGTCCATATGGAATAGACTTCCCATAGTATCTGTGTTCTGCAAACACTAATAAAGCCTTGAACTCTCCCGCAATCTCCCACATAAATCCCTATAAACAAAATGCAATCTATAATCACCGGGATCTTATTTAGAACTTTTAAATGTAGTTAATAAGTATATTTTTTGTAATAATATTGATTATGTTAATTATAAAAAAAACTATATATATTTTATATAGTTATTCATCATAAAATCTTTTTTTACTAACCTATTCCACAATTTCATATCCAAAATGACTCAGTTTGAATATTTCAACAATTAAATGAATTATGAATGAGTAGTAGGATTTCAAATCAATTAATTAATTAACTTTTTTCTTAGCAATATTTTGACAAGACTAAATAACTTAAATACATGCAGTCTCATTCACTGAGGTTCATGAGGAAAAAGCCAAACAAGAAACTAGATAAAAGAAGGTAATGCATACAGTATTGTTACAGAACCAAGCAATATCTCCCTCATTCCCTGTATAGAAGAAGATTGGACCCCCATCTTTGTTCCAATACTGGTCTGCTATCAAGTAACGTTGTTTAAAGGTATCCTTATTGTCAAAACCAAAATGATCTACCTGTAATTATAAAGGCAATGTAAATTTAAAATGAACAAGAACAAAACAATTAATTCATACTCAATTCACTTTTGGCATCTCTGTGTCCAAGGACTTTGTCTCAATATTATAAATGCAAATTCAGACCCATTCAAAACTGACATTTTGCAGAGGTCTGCCTTTTGAAAGACAGATATCAACCATTAAAACAATCATTGATACCGATGGATGCTCCCCGACACCCATTTGAAACAACTAGAAAACAAATAAAAATGAATGGAAACAAACTGTGGTAATTTGACAAATAAAATTATGTTTATTTAGCTATGAGATATTCATGGCAGCTACATATACAGTTATAAATCATGACCTTTTGCCTCTAAGTGTGACCTTGACCCATGAGCTACCGGCCTGATTCATGACCATCGCACACTGATTGAGGCAAACATTTGTGCTAAGTCATTTTGAAATTCCTCAAAACAAGGCCAAGTCACAGTCCAATATACAAGCAGAATTTGTGCCAGTGTGACCTTGACCTTTGAGCTACCAACAAGGTGCAAGAGTGTGACATTTTGTCTAATTTAAGCATTTAGAAATCTCTCTAACCACGGCCAAATTGCAGTCCTGACAAGCAAAGTTGCAGCCAGTTGACTTCTAAGAATGACCTTGACCTTTGAGCTACTGACCTGGTTCATGTGAACAACACATTGTCTTATTAGGGCTAACATTTGTGCCAAGTTATTTTGTAATCCCTCCTACCAAGGCCAAGTTACAGTCCATAGAATCAGAACTGTAAGCAGTTGACCTCAAAGTATGAACTTTACCTTTAAAGAGGCTGTACTCCACATTTGACATAATTTTTTTTTTTAATAAATTATATATTTAGATTCCGTGAGATTATAACAACATAATATTTTACTTCAAAACTGATTATAAAAGTCAAAATAGAATAAAAAAATTATTTTCGCTCCAGCCTGATTTGATCTCTGGACCCTTGTGTTAACAAAATATTTCCAATGCTGATATTTACTTTAAATCTTATACGATATAGTTATACCGTTGCGTTATGGTATAGCACTTTAAAAGGGAAAAAAAATCAATTTATAATGTAATTATTTGACTTATTTTTTGTCAGTATGTTATTTTATAAGAATTAGTCATAAATATTACAAGAAATTTGTAATACAAGAAAACTTTCTTTTTTTGTCATCTGGAGCACAGCCCCTTTAATCTACCAACCTGGTTCATGTGATAGTCAAAATAATTCAAGTGACTTCTTGACCATATTATGAGACATTTTTGTTCTGGGTCAGAATCTCATTATAACAAGGAGAGATATTGACCCATACAAAAAATTACACAATATCTCGACTCGCACACAATATTAGTTGGGCTAGTTCATGTGTTTGATGCACTGTATCATTAGGGCAAACATTTGTGCCAGGTAATTTTGAAATCCCATCACCCAAAGCCAAGTAACAGCCCTGATAAGTAGAACTGACCTCTAAGAGTGACCTTTATCTTTGAGTTACCAACTACATTAGTGTGTGTGCCTCACTGTTCCATTAAGGCAAACATTTGTGTCAAGTAATATTAAAATCCCTCTGAAGACCAAGGCCAATTTTCAGCCTGAAAAGCAGAACTGCATCCAATTTTGACCTTTGTCCTCTAAGTGTGAGGTTGTGGCTTGAGTTACCAACCTGGTTCATCCACAAGTCACACCATCTCTTTGAGGCAATTATTTGTGCCAAGTAATTTTGAAATCCCTCTTCCAGGTTACAGCCTGGACAGGCAAATAAAAAGTTTGATCCTAAAAATGATTGATTATTTTTGCTACATGGTCAATAAGAAATGATAAGTACCGGTAGACTATATAAAAAAAATCTTAGAATCCTCGTTCGAAATATAGCAAGTGGAAGATTTTGAGTGTGAACAAACTTGCAATAATTTGAATCCTTCTTTCGAGAAAATAATCACCTGCTGAATATAATACTGCGTCTTATAACTATAGTTGGTCTGGACATTTTGTCTAAAATGATGCCTTTGAAGTAATATGGAGTTGCACGTATTTATTTGTAGAAAAACAAAAATAACAGCTGAAGACGCCACCGTATACATCGTTCTCTCTGTAGTCACATGATAGTCACGTGAATGTTTTTCAAGTAAGAAACATAAAGAATAATAATGAACGAAAAATATAAACTTATGAATATCTTAACTGCAACTAGATTTCGTTAAAAAACTGTATGCAGCGGTGATTTTCCTTGCAGTAGAAATCTTAGAAAGCTGTGCTGATGTATGATGTATGTATTTTAGTCGGTCAATAGCTATACATAGCTAATGTTGTATTATTGACTTAACCGACTTTAAATAAAATTTATATTTGTATTTGTATTTGTATTACTCCGAAGGAGATTGATTTTGGTACTTAGACTGGGTTGGTATAAACAGCGAAATGAAGATTGCATGGCGAAATGGGCGAAAAGGGCGAAATGAAGATCAAAAAAAATTAAAATACTGTTATTATCCTTTTATTAAAGAGAAAAGATCTAAAATTGATCAAAGGTTGATTTTTTTAAATATTTCATATGTTTTCAGACTAGATATAAATGAAAACAATGTACGGTAAATTTCACTTTGACCATTTGCTTTCAAGTTCTTGCTATGGCGAAATGAAAAAGAGCGACGGCGAAATGGAGAAAAATGTAGAACACACTTCAATTTTTAATTACAATTAATCACTTATCGTTTTGTTAAACTGTCAAAACACATATAACTAGAAGTTGAATTAGTGAATTTATCTTTTGTTATGTATTTGAAAGACGTACTAAACATGGGCAAAATGGATCTAACTCGGCGAAATGAAGATATAATCCTGATTACTCAGTAAGTATTTATTTCGGCGAAAAGAAGATCGACGGCAAAATGGAGAAAAGTACAATAAAAAGTCTAATAAAATTTTGAAATCCCACCAGAACTTTATCTTTAAATTTCTTCAAAAGAGTGGTATCATAAATGATAATTGAAATACCACTGGTCCTTTTTTTACCGTATTTATTTATTTTTATTCAAAAGTGTTAATCAAGATAAACAGATACTGGTTTAGAAAGGCTATTCCAAATAGCAATTTGAAAAACCATGGTTTAAATTGCAATTTATTAAACATACGACAAAAAGTGAAAACTTTTTAACTGTTTGTAAGGAAATGTATTTGTTCGATACTTTAATATTTTTAACAAAGTTGCGGCATGTATAAGTTAAAACTTCTGAAAGTATATCCACTGTGAGTTCCAAGGAAAGTAAAATAGATTTCTCAAGCTCTCTTTTCGCCGTCGCTCTTTTTCATTGCATTCTTAGTGAGGTACGTTTTTCTTGCAATTAGTATATACAATTACATAGCATCAATTTGTGATCGGTGTATATGAATGCAAAAAATAATAAATGCAAATACAGTTGTCTCTCTTTAGCAACTTAGACGCGATCTTTTGATTCTGATATAATATATAATTAGTTTTCATATAATGGTTTTAGTTAGGAAATAATACAAGATACAAAATTTAAAAATGCACTTAAGAAATTTAGAAAATGGCCATATAATTTTAATTTCAAAAAGTTAATGAACGTTAAAATTAAACCTACATTTTTCATACTGTATAACCAAGAAAAGGCAAGAAAAGAAATCTATGAAATAATTTTGATGATATTAACAAATTAAGACAGGCAAATAACTTACTTCCGCGCAATAAATCAATTATTTAAACATCCGATTGTTTATTGGTATAATTGCTCTGCTCTTTTATCTAGCGCGTGTCAGTTAACATTTACGACATACCTGTGAACGGATTACACGTGGCTTTATGTTAATTCGCTAATTACTTGTTTATTTGACGAGTATCAGTGGACTAAACTGATTGAAAATAATACCTCTATCATCAGTTAAATTGGAAAGTCTGAAGAACAGTCAGAAATCAATGCAGCAATTTGGTATTTCAATGAAATAAATAATGAAGAAAAAAGATGATTTTTTTATTACAATTATCACATTACAACAAAAAACCAACATTTACTTAAACAAAATAACAATAATAAATAAGATGATTTTTTTTTCAAACGCCGAAACTCTGTTAATAATATTTAAGTATAACGTTTCCATTTAAACCAATATGCGTTTGTATCTTGATTTATACTTTTGAATAAAAATAAATAAATACGGTAAAAAAGAAAAAAAAAACAAAAAAACAGTGGTATTTTAATTATCATTTATGATATCACTCTTTTGAATAAATTGAAAAAAAAAAATCTGGTGGAATTTCAAAATTTTATTCGACAGTTTATTGTACTTTTCTCCATTTTGCCGTCGATCTTCTTCATTTCGCGTTATCAGGATTATATCATTTCGCCGAGTTAGATTCATTTCGCCCACGTTTAGTACATCTTTCAAATATATATCAAAAGATAAATTCACTAATTCAACTTCTAGTCATATGTGTTTTGACAGTTCAACAAAACTAATTGTAATTAAAAATTGAAATGTGTTCTACATTTTTCTCCATTTCGCCGTCGCTCTTTTTCATTTCGCCATAGCAAGAACTTGAAAGCAAATGGTCAAAGTGAAATGTAACGTACATTTTTTTCATTTATGTCTATTCTGAGAACATATGAAATATTTACAACAATTTACCTTTGAACAATTTTAGATATTTTATTTCTAATAAATGATAATATCAGTATTTTGATTTTTTGATCTTCATTTCGCCCATTTCGCCATGTAATCTTCATTTCGCTGTTTATACCAACCGCTTAGACTGACTCTTTGTGCGTCTCTAGTCTCCTTTGGCTTTTAATATTTTTGACTGATTCTCTATCAAAGGAAAAAGGGAAAACGCATCACAGTAAATTAGGCTAACACAGTGATCCAGTCCAGGACACGTTTACTTCCTGTTTCAACAAAACTGAAAATGAATACAGTCTTGTCGAGATTAAACACAATTTTTGCCTTCACGCTCAGCGTGATGGCTGCTTTGACATTCCTGTGCTTTTTGTCAACCTTTTTCAATGATCATCAGGCAATGGTTGCGATAAATACAGGAAAAGTTATTGTGTATGTCTTAAAAAACTTGTCTAGCATATGGCTGTTTCAGTGTTTGGAGCAACTGCCGTACCGGCATCTAAAATTTGTCCAAATGTCTGATAATATAAATATATCTTTTAATTAGTTTGGAGAAACAAGATAATCTAAGTATGTTGATGTCAAGTGATCGACCAATTGATTTTATATATGTACTGTAGAATATTTGTTTTTGTCTGGCCCTTGAATTTCTGTAGAAGATATCCATGTTGTATGGGGAAAATTTCCTGTTCTGTTTATTCATAACATTCCATAATCAGTTGCATTTTTTGGGGGATAGAAAGGATAAGATGGCTGATATTACTTCATGGTCAGTATAGATGTTGGCAGTGTCTACGGTTACAGAGCAGTAATCCGAGTCTATGGTTATGGAAGATTTTTTTTAAAAAGAGTATTTTCAACAGTTAAAACTCAAATAGCATGGCAAATTTTATTTTTATTCATTTAACAAACCATTTTACCAAATTTGCCATTTTGATTGTTGTTGTTTCAGTAACGAACTAACGTTAGATATAGCTGTCATCTTCATACTGCAATCTGATTAAAATCATATCCTAAACATTGCTATGCTATTAGGATCTGATGACGACCAATAGAAGGTCACCTTCTCGTGACCTATCCATCAGCAAATCAGACCAACGCTTCCACTCTCATGGAAGTAAATGTTCAACTTGTGAAAATCTATTTATACAGCTGGGATCCCAAACAATTATCTGCAATGTATAAACTGTCACCGAACTCAGTTAAATTTATTTGTCAAAATCTTTCAAAATAATGAAATTTATGTTTGTGATTAATATCATTTTTCAAAATATCTAAGCACTTTCAATCTCCGCTGATAAACATTGCTATGCTAGATAAGTTTACACGCTGTTTGAACACGCATTGTGTACAAGTAAGCTATCAAATATAATGGTTCAAAGTGCCTCAGACAGCACCATTTACAAATGAAAATTCAAAAAATTTTCAACGCAGCAGGGGGTACTCCCCCTCCCGCACCCACCCCCTTTTCTGGGTTAAAAAATATATTTAGCTCAAGCAAATTTTTGACCCAGAACTAGCCCTGCTCATTTTGGAGATAATTAACGGATTGTCACTCTAATTTTGGGTATGTAACACTTATTAAAAAAAATTCCGTAACCGTAGCCTATTCCAGTGGGTTTGTCTAGGATTACGGGACTTACGTAATCCTAGACTCGGAGGCTAAGATTACGGTTCCATAACCGTAGCCACTGCCATAGATGTTTAGAAAGTACATCTGAATGTTCTTACTAAGTTGGGCTAAAAATAAAATATTGTTTGTTTCCGCTCATGCTGCCTACCCACAAAAATCATAGCTACCAAAAAAAATTTATTGCAGAACAAAAAAAAAATTTTATTGCTCATAGAAGCAAAGTATATCAATGAGAATCTCATCTTTATATTTTACTCATATTTTTGCATTGCAAATATACAAATTTGGATTGTATATATTGAATAAAACTTTGAAACTTTGGTTCTTACTTTGGACAGATGCTAAGGCCAACATTTTTTAATAAATAGTTTTACGGGAATTTTTTTGACAAAATAGGGTCGGGGGGTCGAAATAAAAATAAAAATAAAAGTGCAAAATACCACGAGTCGACCAAAAAAATAAAAATAAAAGCTTTGACATGGCAATTTTTTTTTATTTTTTATATATCATTTTTTCTTGTTAGTTTGATGATATTTGTTGATATAAGGTATTACGTCACAAGAAGTTTTCCTAATTCAGCTCAATAGATGAGCAGGAAGGTCAGAAACCTTCAACCTTGTCTGGAAATAAATATTTCTGTTTGGTGTATATGCACACCTTATTTCCACGAACCCTGGAATTTCATTCCAAGCAGTTGAGACTTATACAGATGCCCAAATACCGGTAACCATAAGCACCTATGTACCGCTGGGTGGATATCAATAATACTCCATGAACTTGATGGAAAATGCCAGCTACTACATCATGTCATGTTTTACTAGTTTGCAGATGTAGATTTTGGTGATTCTACTAAAACTCACACCTTTTACACTAGTTACAGCCAAGCTGAAACTGCTTTCATCAGATTTTTGCCTAGTCTCAATAATGCGACTTCAAGCAGGATGTCGACCATCCAAAAATTAGCACGATATTCAACGTTTTGAGTACAATTATTCGGACTTATTTTGGCCATACCAAACAACTGTTGCTATATTTAATAGAAGATACATTTTACTTCTACATTAATTGCTTTTACTGTATAACAACAGCAATCAAAAGCACCAAATGATTGCCAGTTTCAACCAGTGACAATAATAATAAGCAAAAAAAGAAACAAAATTCGACTTTTAAGAATTTATCAAGCCTTAGTTTCATGAAAAAAACAAAAGATTGCTCAGCTTTTATTTTTAAAAGTTATTCTTACTAGATGTAAAAATTAAATAATTATAGAGCATGAACTTTATAAAACTGTTTTTGCCAACGTAAGATTTATAATTATTTATGGCAGCTGGACTTGAACTGCAGAAATGTTTCATTTCCTGGTAAACACAACAGAGTTAAGTAAAAACAAATGTGTAGAAAAACACGAACCCAATACCCTTTAGCATACCACATTTCATTGTCTTATCAACCGAAGGTTATCAACCTCCGTATTCATTTCAACGTGTTTTTTGGTTATTAGTACGAGTACGCCATGTTAGCCAAACAGCAGGTCGGCTAAAGAGAGACTCAAGCCTACATTCCTTATGAAGAATTTTATTTCAGCTCCCTTCTCAGGGAGCTGAATTTTAAAATAACTACACCCGCTCGTTAATTTTTTTGGTTAATGTTCGCATCCGAAATCACCTGCATCGAATGAAGCGTAAATTAAACGCGCACACGATTGGCTCATTCTATTTTCAGCATCCAATGGTATTTGCGCTTATATTACATTGAATTACTGTTACACTTACGAATCGATTGCATATCGTTGTCATCTCTTTTATTTTTACGCAAGCTAAACGAAGATTGTCGGCGGAATATATGAAAATAAAAATGCAGAAAGTTGCTTTTATTTTTATTTCATTTTGACATAAAATACAGTCGGCGGTCCCGTAAAACTATTTATTAAAAAATGATGGCCTAAGCACTCACAATTTCTGTTTCTTTGAAATCCATATACAGTACATGCAGCGCAGACTTTGACAACAAACACCCCTCCCCGCGATTTTACTGTCAGCTTTGAGGACCAAAATGACCACCATGTCGAGTGTTCATTCTATAAAATGCAACGGTTAGTGTGGCCGTTCGCGGTGATCAGTACCGCGCGGTCGGGCGTTGGGTTTGTGGAGTCCAAAAAAATGAAGTCACAATACAGTTTTACTTTCCCAAATTGTTTTTTTTATCAGATGAGTTAAAAAAAAAAACCACGTAATTATTACCTGTTGAAGTTGTTTCTTTTTCTTTTTAATACCCCATCTGGTTTAACTTTTATTTGTTGACGTTCGATGTTTGGTTGTATGATTGAGGGTATTTGTAGAAAAGAAACACGGCCGATTATGAATAGATTTACACACCTACATGACATCTTGTTAATTAACTTTAATTGCTGCAATTAATATATTTTCAAGTGTTCAATCGGTGCCGCACTTGCGTTAATCCACTCGCAAATAAATTACATGCAAATAAATTACAAATGATAATCAAACTGCGAAAAGTTAATAGATCTAATTTAAACAGTCAAAATTCGAACAAATCCTCTCTAATTCTGATGCATTTGTGTACAAACGCTTCTTTTTGTTTACGCAAAGAATGACCATTCAAAGCAGTTGCTTCCAGAAATAGCTGATCATATTTTCAGAAAATGAATTGTCTGGTGTTTTTAGATCAACACATGTTTAATGCTTTCGACATCTGTATCGTCTAGGTGCTTGGCAAAAATTATTGCTTGATAAACCTACACCACAAATGAAATTTGGTTTTAATTTGACCAACTGAAGTTAGCCACAAAATACATGTTAGTAAAATAAGTATGAGTAAAAAGAAAACCACGTACATGCACTGTATGCACAGTATGTTTAAATGCAGTAATCTTCAGGTCAGAACATCGCAGGGACGCGCGGCGTTCTGTCACCACGACACGCGGTGATCATACCCCTCTGTGGTAGTCGCAGTGGTCATTTTAGCAGACACCCGAAATTTCAGGTGTTCAGTCCACCATGAAGACAATACCGCCCCCAGGGACAATGTTTGCAATGTCAGAGTCCGCACTGCATGTACTGTAATTCAGATATATAAATTATATAATCAATAAAACATATTTTAGATTTTAAAAAAAGTATTTTACTTACCTAACTGCCCTACCCAACCTGGCCTTAGTCATGGAGGGGAAACAACCAATATTTTATTTTATTTTAGGCCTTACTAAAGTCTGATCAATCATAAAAATAATGTAAATGAGATTTTTACTAGCTAAGGAATCTTAATTAAACCTTTATTGTGAATATTTAAGTCCATAAAACTTACTAAATCCCATGATGAAAAGCTGGTACTGTTTGAATAGCCTTAACCTGATAATACAAGTTAAGAACAGATGTACAGTTTAAGTGACCTCAGGCTAATTTTATTTATTCATATAAGCCAGTAATAGATCCAAAATTATATTTTAAATTATTTTTCTTTAGTAATTGGGAAATAGTTATAGTTACCTAAACCCAAAGTTTCAGTTTTCTGTAATTGTGAATATAGCCAATTATTAGATCATGTTGTATTAAGCACTCAGCCTGAAGAAAAATAAGAAAATCATGCACGAGAAAAGTTGATTAAAATTTTCTTCAGTTGTCATAAAAGTTCTTATGGTTGTTAGAAAAAGGCTTTAGACAAGGTAGTTTCATAGTCTTTGCCAATATTTGCCCCAATCCTCACCCTGAAAACTAGTATTTTTCACTACTTTTTGGTTTAATTGTCACAGCTTTTGACTCTTATTTTATTGCAGGTAAAAACATTGCTTGCCATTAGGACTACACTTGTCACATATCAGTTCCTTATTATGCAAGCCTATAGTTTTCTTCAGGTACATTTAAATACATGCTTATTATTGCTTATATTGAATACCTTTATTCTTTACCACATACCTTGATTAATTATTAAGAGATAGGCCAGTCACTTATTTTCATTCTTAAATGATTTTTTTTTTTTTCAGAAAAAATGTGCCAGACTACAGTGCCTCAAGAGAAAAAAATGATCTCGGATTTGTTGTCTTTGATCTTCAGACTGATATCCTTTTAACCTACCAATCATGATTTCACATTTGACATTTACCATGTTTAACTCAGATGACTTTATTCAAAGTTAGCAGGACTTGCGACATGTATTTGAATTCTAAAATCAGACCACGTTGGGTTTAGACTTCAGACTAGTCACTTTGTAAACCTTAAGTGTCAAGTGAAATGACATGTTGATAAACAATCTGGGGGAGACATATTGTTTTCCATTCAATAACTTAAGTACCCACAGCCTTCAAACTTCATATTATGATTGCCCTTATTCAGTTGAAAAACTTTGTTGTTTTGGGGATCAGTTGGTCAAAGGTGAAGATGACAGTGACCTTGAATGTGAAAACAATTTCCACTCAATAATTGGAGTACTTTTTGACCCAGAGCCTTAAATCTTATAGGATGGTTGCCCTTATTGAGTAAAAGACCCAAATTGTTTATGGAGTCAATAGGTCAAAGGTCAAGGTCACAGTGACCTTAAATGTGAATAGGTTTTTCCCTCAATAATTTGAGTAAGGTTTGACCCAGAGCTTTAAACTGCATAGGATGATTGCCCTTATTGAGAAAAAGACTCTTATTGCTTTTGAAGTCAGAAGGTCAAGGTCACAGTGACCTTGATTTGAAATCTGTTTCTGCTCAATAACTTGATTGCCATTTGACCCACAGCCTTCAAACTTTAAATGATAATTAAACATATTAAAATAAAGACGCCTGCTGTTCTTGGGGTAACTAGCTCAAAGGTCAAGGTCACCATTAACTTAAACTTTGAATATATTTTCCGGTCAGAGTAGATGACCCTTGTTATATTTGGGTCACTAGGCTAAAGGTCAAGGTTTCTGGTCTAAAACATGGATTACAGTTTCTGCTGAATAAGTTAAGTACATTTTCATGTAGACCTTCCAAACTGCACAGGATGATTTGCATCCTTGTCATCATGATTCCAGGCATTTTTGAGGTCATTATGTCAAAGGTGATGGTCAGCTTGACAAAAAAAACAACATTTTATTTCAGTTCGATGTTTAAATAACTTCACCTATATCTATAAGCATCCAAAGAAACACTTTTTGGGATGGGGGGAACTGTGGGTACAGCTCATAGACATAAATATTGTGGTTGGTTTGTATGCTACACAAGTCTTTTATCTACTTCTTGCCATGTTCTAATCATTGGCTGTTTGTTGAGAAACATTTTCTGAAAACTCTGTATTTATGTTAGCTTCATTCGGTATAATAACATTCTCTTTTTATACTATGCGTATGGCATTGCAGGGAGGAGACGTCTGTTTCTTATTACAAAAACCATTCAGTTTTCGAAAGTTTTCTAAGTTCTGTCAAGTAAATCATGAATATTGATTCAGGATAGAAGTCGTAAAATATGATATGTTCAAGCAAATATTCTAGCACTGAAAAATATCTGAACTATAAATGTAGGATTTCAGAATTCAGATATGAATAGGAATTCTACTTAGAAATTACTTGCTTCTTGTTTAGCAGTGAAACGGCCATGAAGTTAGCTTTGTTGCTTTACTGACTGAAAATTCTGTCATGGAAGAAAGAGGAATTGTACAGGGAAATTTAAAGTAGAGTTAGGTTTTAAGGTAATCTACAAATCTGAATACTGCTTACTTAAAATTGTGTGACTGGAGACTGCCTTGTATGTATACATGTAACTGCTTAGTCATTCTTATTTGAACTTGTTTCTTAACTCTTCATACATTTGACAAATATATTCAACTGGAATGTTAAGCAGCTATTTCTATATTTAACAGCAGAATACAAAACAGGGGACCACGTAAGTACCATTATATTAATACAGTTGAAGTATATATAAGATTACCAGCCTATAATTCATAACTATCAGGATGAGTCCGACTCGTAAGGGACAAAGAATTGCAGATTTCTTGCTCTACTCAACAGCACCTTTTTGAATTATTTTAAAAGCAAATCCTGTGAATTAACTAGTAGTTTTATCGTTCTGGATATTTTGTTGTGAAAAGTGCATAGCTACAACAAGGTAAGGACATTCTGAATAGCACAGAGGCCTTGAACTAGAACAGTTGTCTTTGATAATAAATCTCAGTTTCATCACTTGCCAATAAAATGATTGCAGGTCAGTAATTTTTGGGAAGCTCCACAAATGTAGTTCTTTCCGTTTCTTCTTGTATTTTTATAATGTCTTGCTATATCTACATTTTGGACCTTAAAAACCTCATCTGAGTGAAAAATATAAGCCTGTTGGTCTTATGTTCTGTAAAATTTGAATAGTTTCCACACAAAGCACACTGTCTGAAAAGCACCAATCTTGTGAAAAAAATTTGTTAGCATTACCAGTAGCTGAAAGAGCCTGTTTGCTACCAAAAATTATAAAGGTATTTAGAAAAGACACACTTTATTTAACCATTTCTTGGAAATTTATCCTGTCATGACAAAAATACGTATTTTGAAAAGATAGAAAATTTTACAACAGAGATTCATTTCTAAGCACCAGCCTAGCAAATTTTAGATATTACATTAGAGTTTAGCACCTTCCATTGCATCTCATGACTTATTTTTGCCATAAACTAACATTTTGTCCTTGCTTTTTCTATCCTCACATTATCCTCAAAGCATAAAGCACTTGTAGCCGAGAATGTCATTAACCTTGGTTTGGCATTAGTTTTTTGCCTTTGTTTTATTTCAGAAACTGAATCAGGTAGTTATATGGGACAAAATCATACGCCGAGGGGAGAATTCTATCTTAGATTATAGGAAAGCTAACACCAAGTATTACTTCTGGGATTACGGCAATGGTCTCAGGTATTTATTAGATGTAACACTACTTATCATATTGGATTCTAAGCTAGAAGACTAGTCATTGATAAAAAATTTAATTCAGTCAAATAGAATAAAACCCTCTCATTTTCAGTGTTCTTAACAATATGAATTAATGTTGATATGTATGACATAAGGCAGAACCTCATACTGTAACTGTCTTCATTCTTCAGTACAGATCTCTGCCACCTTCAGTAAACTCACTATCAGAACAAACTTTTTTTGAAGAGTTTTTCTCTCTTTTGTCTTCCTTTGTTTTGGTTTAATAAAATTTATTGGTTTATTTCGTCAGAAAGTCTTAAACTAAAAGTCGCAATTTTGTTTATTTTAACTTCTGTTCTTCATCATATGATACGCCTGTGGCAGTGATTATGTATAGAAAGAGAAGTTCCGCTGCATGGAGTTTGCTCACATTGGATATCATCTATTCATATTGTATGGAAATGAGAAAGTAATTGGAAAGTTTTAAAAGGACATTTGAGAGTGTATATAGATTCATTAAAGAACCACAGTATACTTTTAGTTCTATGAATTCTATGGCTTTCACTTTAACCACTAGGCTTACCTTAGCTACTTGCTTGTTGCTTTATTCAGAAAATGTAAAATATATTTTATACTATGTATAGACAATGATAAAAAGATCTTCATATTAATCAGATTTACTTTTTTGTGTTCATAGATATTCGAAAACGTGTTTTTATGGTCAGTAAATGGTAACGGAAGTTATATGTATATTTATATTTTAGGGGAAACAAGAACGTGACATTAACATTGTCATGGAATGTGATACCAAATGCTGGGACTCTGCCAAAGATCGTAGGTCAAGGTCTTCATAGATTTGAATTTCCCGAAGAGTACAGCCCAAACAGATTTCAATGAAGAGACACGTAGTTTAGAACTTCTAGGATATTTTTTTCAATTAAATCAAAATGGTGGATGGGAAGAAAACTGTACTAGGTCACTGATTGAGGCCTGGAGATATGAGAGCAGATGGTTTATTTGTTTTCTGATGGCCATGGTAATCTGGTGCAAGAAGAGAAGAAGGTCATTCAGTCCAGATTTGTAATGCTGAAAAGAGGTTATTAAAAATTTACCATGTACACCACATGTCTGTGTTTTGAGTGACTTTATATATAAAAAATTAAGACAATTTTCTTCATTCAGAATTTATACCTATGATAAATATTTTTTACCTAAACCAAGTGTAAACTGCACATTTTGGATATTACAAAAAGTTCAACCAAAAAAAAAAGTCTCATCTTTTTATAGATATCTCTTTAAAAGTTTTCATTGTGGAATAAGAACTTTTATGTGACTGGTGTAATGTTTTTACAAAATAGGCAATGATATGATATATGAAACCATATACTTAAATAAATTATGTCTCTTGAGTGTGTTCAGTGAAAAGCTAGAATGTGAAAAAGAATTGCTTTATTCAAGTCATTTTGTAAACTGGTGCTACCAGCATATTAATTTATAAGTTCAAGCATAACCACTGATCATTTGTTCATTTTTTTATCAGTGTGAAAAAAGCATATATGTCAAGATATGTAATACAGTGACGTAGCTTGTATTTTCATGAATATTCAGGAAAAAAAGACATTTGCAGTTTTTTTTTGTCACCATTAGATACACTTTATATTTAATACCGGTATACTGTCTCCTCTATAATTGTAAGTGCTCCATTCTAATTTTGTAATATCAGAAACGAGAGTCTGTAAAATCGCACATTGTCTTTAGTCAGTGGATGCTGTTCCTCTATTGAGTTTGCAACTTTAAGAAATCAAATAGGTATATACTAAAATTTAAAAAAAAAGAATTATTTTTGATGTAGTCCTTGACCATCAATACCTCTGCTACCCATTGAGTGTAAGTTCATAAAAAAAACTTAATTGAATTGGTGTAAAACTGATGCCCCTGAAAGAAAATTTAACCTAATAATCTGAGTAAACTTACATAAAATTTCACCCATATTCTGAAGTATACTGAAGTGAATCAAGTTGTACATTATTACTTAGGCAACTTAACCCTTAACCTGCTGGAACCGAAAGTTATTAGCCTTTGCCACCAGTATAGAGCCAGGCCAGCCTGCACATCCGTGCAGTCTGACCAGGCTCTATACTGTTGGTAGCTCCATTTTTGTATTTTGATATTGAAATCCCTGTAACTTTGAATGGACTGTTCCAAATTCAAAGCTGGACATATCCATTACAAAATTTCAGCATATTCAGGGTTAAGCCACGTTTTTGATGTACTGGTACCATAAAACAAACTACCTTCAGTTTTATCCAACTGTTCCTCTCATGTCCGCCCTCTCACGCGTGAAATGTGTTTGAATCTATTTTATTTTCACGCCTTCTTTTGTATTTGACCTTGACCTTTTTCAAGGTAATATATTATACGAGCTTACTTCTACTGTTATCGGATACATTTTTGATACAAACTTAAGCACTGCCTCAATATGAGGTGTAGCTGTTTGAATCATTTGAATTTTTGGACAGCCTCAGACCTGTAACTGGTACAAAAGAGGAAGAAAACTGCTTCTACATTGTGTTAGAGCAAGGTATTGTGGGTAATTTTCATCATCTGAAAAGTGTATTGACCAGAGCCTAATTTTACAATTTTAATTCCTTCAGGAAATTTAAGGCAGAATGATATATGAGAGTTTTAAGTACCTAAGCTCATTATATACATTACCATAAATGTTTACTTGCTCAAAGGGGGCTCACTTAGCGTGTTCTCATATGAAATAAGGACACTGGCTCTGTGCGAGCTGTGGCTATCTCAGTCACCTAGAGTTTTTGACAGCCTCAGAACTGTTACTGGTACAATAGGGGAAGTAACTCTGGTTGGAGATTGCGTTGGAGCAGGGGCATTTTAGGGAATTTTCATCATTGGAAGAGGGTCTGGTGATGGACTTTGTTGAGCCTTGCTTCCTTGAGAACCTTCATTGGAAGTACAATTTTACTTCCTGTTGGAATTTTTAAGCTGAATGATATTTGAGATTTGTTATTCCCAAAGCAAATAATTAAATTGTAAGTGCCCAAATTGTCCACGCTTGCTAGTGCTCACATATTTATATCCACTGCTCCTGTAACTATGTTCCAGTTGCTTTGATCATAGCATGAAGTTCATAGGATACTCTTGAATACATTGTCATAAGTTGAATACAAGGAGTTTTGAAGTGTTTTGCTCTTTTTTTTAATGACACGAAGTTGACAAAGTTGTATTTCTTTGGATCTTCAAGTGGCTTATCAAACAAAAATAACTTAGTTAGTAATATGGTCAAAGATGGCTCTGACAATGGTTAGGTTTTAAATTGTGTTATAATTTGTACATTTGCATTTATTATTGTAGGTAATGTAGATGAGCCATTCACCACATTAGATTTAAAGACCACTGGGAGTTATAAATTTCATGTTTTCTGTTAAATACGTACCAGTTACTGTAGAAATATTGACTTATCTGAAAGAATTCCTTGACCAAAAATGTTGGATTGTGGGTGAATGTGGTTTATAATCATGGATTAAATGCAAACCTGATGGTTGCTCTAGTAAAATGTTGTCATGTGAGTCTAGTATGGTTGTATGGAAAATACATTGAGTGAAATTGTTGCTTTATGAGTCAGAGTAAAATGTGCTTTCCCTCACCCCCATATTATGACATTATCGATTCATTATAAATCTCGGTTTCTTTTTTAGTCCTATGTTCTCTGTCATTACAGATTATGGTAGATTAAATACTTTTTAATTTCAGGTGAATGGATTTAATGGTAATAGAATTTGTATTTTGATTATTACCACTGCGTACTTTGTTCTGTTGTAAGAAAATAAAACTTTAAAGAATTGTTTTTTTCTTGTTTTCTGCATTTGTACACCTGTATGCCTTTATGGCATTCAAATAAAGCCAGATGCAAAGAAAATTAGCAGTGCAGTCTTTGGACAGTTCTTAGGAACACTACATAGTCTTTCAAATGAGACATACAACCGGGGTCTTGTGCATCAGTACACTAAGCACAGGTAAAAAAACTAGGGGAGTCTCTGAAATTGGATCCTTTCTGTATCTAGGTATGTTGGTCATCTGAGCAACCTGGACAAATGGTAAATAAACTCAAAGGCAATCAAGATTTTATTTATTAGTCTATATTAATAAGCAACAATCATCCCATTTGTCTTCAAGAGAGCATAGATAAAAGAAAAATATGATCAGCTAGGCATTTTCCTCATTGGAATACTTTTGGTATGTGCTTATGTAATTTTGATTATTGTACATGTAGAACCATTTCTATGAAAGTTTCAGTTGCATTAAAGGTTGAAACAATCCAAACCGATAGGGCTCATCTGTGCTTGAGAACATTCTTAATTTTAACTGCTTCCTAGATGGCCAACGTCTTTAATCATTCTTTTCCCAAACATGCACAAGAACTTGATGATGTAATGGCTCAACTGATATTTTAACACTTCTTTTGTATAAAGCAGATTTTGCAATTTATAAAAATTCTGCTTGAAAGCTTTTTAGGTTTAAACGAGATTTTACATTTGAAGTGTGGAACGCACAGTCACTGAAGACTCGCCACTAGTGGGATTTCAACCAGCTACCTTTCAGATCACTGGGTCCTGCATTCAAACCTTGGACCTTACCTCTAGTCTGGCTGTATCCCTCAACACACAACTAAAAAAACTTAGAATCAGGCATTCTGTTCAGGTGAAAAAGAGAAGTTAACAAACTGTTAGTAGTTCGTCACTTTATTTTTTTTAATTTTTTTTTTCTCATGAAAAATAAAATGTCATGTTACAACAAAATGCATATTTCAAAATAAAAATATTCAGATCTGTATAAAATATTCTGCACAATATCGAATGAGGCAATTCTGTTGCCTCTTGTCCAACAAAACTCCGACCTCACAGAGATTTCCTCAAAGTATAAATATTTTACAATTCTAATTTACATTTGACCTTATTAACTTTATACAAGTTACAGTTCTTTTCACAGGAATTTTGTTTGTTACTCAATTTCTGTTTACCTCACACAAAGTATAGTTATTGCCAAAAATTATGTTGAACAAAGAATTACTACACTTGGCATATTACGAAATAACATATTGCTTGTATGTAACAAAATCACAAGTATCACTGACATAGGAAAATGTTGACTGAAATAACAAATTGCATAAAAAAATGTATTTTGTGCTTAAAACAAAAATCAAATGGAATGTTGAAACAAGTTATATTGCTTTCACCTATAGATATACCTAGCAATTATAGCAAAATGATTCAAAATGTATGTGATTAAAAAAAATCACAATGGGCCTTTTTTTCTGACTAATGTTCCATATCAAGTTTTAAAAGGAAGTAGTTTCTAAGACCTCACTTGGTGAAGTAAAAGAATCACAGAATTCTTAAGAATTTGCTTAAAGAAACGTGTACAATCATGACAATTTCATATACTCCTGGAAAAAAATACATTCATAATTTCAAACATCACATAATTTCACATGAAATACTATGAGATGAAAATACAGGTGTAGTGATGTGAAATTTGAATGCATTTTTAGCAGGAAATTCATTCATTCATATAAAACCAACATTTTAAATAATACTGTGTATTCAATGCAAGCAATGTATTAAAAATATATATAATTTTCATCAAAGGAAAATTAAAAACATGGTGTTTGCAGATGGGATAGTTCTACATAATGTTTCTAGATGGAAAAACTGCATGAAAAAAAATACACAGAAATTAAATTAGAGATATCTGAACTAGAATGAAATAAGCACCAAATGCATAAGAAATAAACCTATGGTCAGAATATAGCCAGGTACCAGCGTCAAATTTGTGAAATTTCAAACACAAAACTAGTATTACTGACAGGTTAGAAAACAATAATAAAATAAGGTTTACTTACAAAATGTAGCCATCAAAAACATGGCAGTGAACAATGAAACAGGATTGTTTGGTTGAACTTTTTACCTTTGTTTAATAGTCCTTAACAGTTTCAAATTCCATATCACACAAAATGTAATTACTGGGTAAAAAATTTTAGAGTTAAAATGTCTTCTGAATTTTAAAATGACAAAAGCGCTTTTACTTCCAATACATGGTGAAAATTTAAATTCATATTCTAGAAAGGTGTAAAATATGGTAAAATCTATAAAACACTTCCAACAAAGACAGTATAAAATCTATTTACAATACTTGTGTATACTTTACAAAATTTAAATAAAAATTATATACAATTTGCACAAATATTTCATTTGCATAAAGAGACAGTACTGTGAGTTTTCAACTAAATTCCTTATACCCATTTCAATAATCAGGATTTCCTCGATTGTTAAACTGAACAATTTCCATTTAGTCTTAATATGGATCATGTAGACTAGAAATACTCCTCAAATTAAAAACGTATTTAGTATTAAAGTGTAATTTTCCAACTTCCATTTGGCATGTACAAAACACGTCACTGACTTGAAAAAGATTGAAATACATTTTAGGAAAAATTATATAACATGCCAAAAACAGAAATAAGTTAATGTTTTTCAATTTTTTATTTCAAAATCAATTTAACTGGGGTTGAGGAATGTAGTTGGAACATACAGCATACTTTGATATTATGGCTAATTGCATGTAAGGAATTCCTGAGGTGATCACACTTGCTTTATTACATACTACCCAGCAAACTGAATACATCTGAACAGAACATTCATAAAACCAGCACTAAACTGATGTACCTGTTATTGTTTGTTTTTTTCCTAAAAAAAAAATATATCACAACATTACATTTTTCTTTTTTGGTTAACACTTATTTTTAAATAATGTAACCAAACATTATATTTTTTCAAAATTTATTTTGCCAGAATATGCACAACTTTCAAGAAAAGACGAGCTATTTTGTAAATAACTGGTTGTAAGACACCGGTTTCTAAAGGTCTCCTTTGGTGTTGAACTGAAATTACTTTTCCAAGTTAAATATGAGTAAAAGGAATATACAGTGTCCAAAGTATTCGATTTCCTGAACAGTTTTAAATATTTATCTCCCTTTGCTACAAAATTTCACTACAAATCAAATAAATGCAGAACTGGGCTAAGCTTTAAAAAAAAAGAAAGAAAAAGGTATAAATCTATCATTTAGTGAAATCTGAACTGTGGTTTATCAAAATGTATGGTTCAAAATTTCTTTTTTTTCAAACTGAGTATTATTAAAACCAATACGAATTTAAAAGCTACTCAAAAGCCAGCTCAGTATTTTCACTAATTTTCATTCACCAATTCCTGGGATCTTGTTCACACATATTCTTCATGTTCTGTGGACTGTTCTTCAACCACTTCAAAGTCCACACTATTAGCATCTGGCAGAAGAGCAATATCTGTAAAAACTCCCACAAGTTTTTCAAACTTTGGACCCCAATTCAACAAATCATCCCAATTAAATGCATTCTGCAGCTGTTTTTGATTGGCCCTGATTATCATCTGAAGAACGTTCATTGCTAGAGAAAGAATTCCCACCGGAATCTAAGCCATCAGTTCTGAAATTTTTATTGTGATATGCACCATCTTCGTTTTCATTTTCAACCTCGGTTAGGTTAGAGAATATCCTATTGTTTGGATTGAAATCATTTCTAGGTTTGTCATTATTTTCATACTCAAATTCTGAACAAGTAAATGAATCATTGGCACTATCATCTGAACTAGATTCAGGAGGTTCTAACAGCACACTAGTGTCTTGATAATGCTCAAAAGGCTTTTGTATTTTACGTGTATTATTTTCACTAGATGTTGAAAATGCTTCCATTAAGCTTGCTGGACTTTCACGAGGCCTTGCATTAAGCCTATCCACTTCTTCTAATGTTAAAAATTTACTATTCTCATAGTTATGATTCAGTGTTTTCTTAGAATGAGGTTGGTTACCATTTGGTAACATCTGTCTTTTAGGTTTATTTGGAGTTGAACTAGATTGTTTACTTCTATGACTGGCAAGACTGTGCTCCGAAGTTGTTCGACTTCCCCCATTCAGTTCTGTGATGGGCATATTATGTCCATGCATGTTAACATGTGTAAGAGGACTCTGACGTACATTTTGACTTTGGCGTGACAGCTGATTTATTGGGCTGTTTCGTACATTTGAGGGGCTTCCCCTGGCAAGATCATTTAAATATGGAACACTAGTTAATAAATTAGGACTGTCTCTCACTTCATGAGAATGATGACTACTACCAAGGATTACTCTGGTAATGTCGCGAAGAATGTTTGGAATTATGGGAATGATCAGAATGTGCTTTATTTTTACGCCTATTTTTCCCGCCATCGTGAAAATGTCTATAATGGTCCACTACATCTATATCTGACGGGGCTATACTACTGGCATTTTCTAAGTCATAATGTTCTGGCATTTCGCCATTCAGATCACGTAAATGGGTCAAATCACTTGCATTATCTATTATCACAGTTCCATCCTCCATTTCAAGAGGCATTGGTGATCGTCCAATTTCTGACTTGATTATATCAGGTTTCATTAAGTGGCCATTTTGTCTCTGATAATTACTTCCTGCTAACTCTTGAGCAATATGATTTCTAATTATGAGTTTGTCGATATTATTCTCTCCATACCCCGAGTCTTGATTACTCTGGCTACTACTGTTTGCACTGTTACTGAAAAGCGCACCATTCTGTTTCTGCTGTTTTCCCTTCAAACACAGTTTTCGTCGCTGTCGAAACACTATGAAAACTATCACAATAACTATTAATAGAACAATAAAGAACACGATCATAATTATAATTCCAGTACTGAGTGCCGGCTTATCTTTGTCAACAGCACAGGCAATACCTTCCCCTTCGACTGTGCATGCCTTGCCAGCACATGCATCGTTGTCACACAAACTAGAGCAACCATTTGAAGTGCCACCTATTGGTTGGATGTTGTATTTCGATGTGGTTCCATTCATTGGCAACTGTTTGCCATCCAGTTTAAATTCTGAGATACAACCCGAAAAATGATCAAGACTGTGATTGTCGACTGTGATGGAGCTGACAGCTGATGAAACGCCACCTAGTGTCAACTCCTTGATGTCCTGGGAACTGAATTTAAATGCACTTGTGTCTGATCTACTGGGCTGCCCTACATCCAATTTCAAGCTGACCTCCGATTCTGAATAAACAAAAAAAGTCATATAAGTATCAATACTATACAGAATACTAAATGACTGACTGTAGAAATGGACAAGCATTATTCTGATGTAAGTCTTAAGCAACTTCCCCACTTTTTTTGACACATCTGAATAAGAGATCACACTGTTCTTTTGTTTAAGTTTCAGTTTCAAAATCAGGCATCTTTGAACTTTTAAGTGTCTTACTTTCAACCTTAAGCTTGAGTGTATACAGAAGGGTGGTATCAAGTAAAGGACAATCAAAGATGTGTAAGGGAAGGTCACTAGAACATTCACTGCTGATGTTGGTTGGATCGAGATGCATGTGTATTTTAAGTCTTAAAATGTTAACAAAGGGCCCTGATAAGCCACTAACATGTCTGTTAACCACTTATAAAGCACTTGCATACAGCTCTGAAACAAGCCGACATACATTACTTACCTGTAACTGTTACAGTTGCATTATGCCATTCTCCATCAGTCACAAGAGGGGAGCTAACTACAGTTGACTTGGAAGCACCGTATTGTTTCACAGTGAATTTCAGCTGCCCATCAAACACCTAAGATAAGAAAAACAATTTGTGTTCAACCGCCTTCTCAGGTTTATATATAAGTAAGAATATTATTAGATACAGACAGCCACTCAGAAGAATGTGCTGATTATAGATGACAAAATAACAAAACTTACAGGGCCAGAATAAATCAAAAACTTAGCTTTCATATCAAATGTGTTATGATATGTACCCATAAATCTGAAAGTAAGTTATACCTGATTGAATTTCTAAAATAAATCTCTAAAGATGATACATCAAACTTTAATTCTGGTGAAATGACATTGATACCATAGCACTGTTACAGAGTTTTTTGTTTAGTGCAAATCTAAAAGATATAGGTTCAATGTCTTACTTACAGGCAGGCTGTTGTTGCTTGGAGATAAAGGAATAACCCTTGTAGAACATAAACAATCTTATTATGATGAGAAATACTCCTATTGTAGATGTTTCATGAAAAGGTTTCACTGTATTGTAACTATAACTTACCGACAGCACACTGTATCGACTGCCACTTATTGTTGAAGCAAACAACAATACCCCATAGCTGGCTGTTGTTCTAAATCTGACCATAACACTGGACTCCCCAGTTGCTCTACGTCGTCTTGCACTAGATGCTGCCTCCAGCTGGGAATCACGACGTACACTCTCCTTCATTGTAATTTTGACAAATGAATCTTGGCTAAACTGGAATGGCTTCAAGTCTAAAAGTAGAATACAAATTTGGACAAATAAATCAAATGCCTAGCAAAAAAAATTAAGAGTTACAGACATTTCTACATTCCCTTGATATATTTACCAGATTAGCAATCAATTCTCATTTCCTCTAAAAATACAAGACTTTGCAGCTATGTCAACATTTTAGAAACTTTCCAGAATGCTCACAGGGAGATGTCGTAAACCATTTTATTCCAGTGGCATTGAGTATTGGAAACAATGCATCCCAGGTGGAACTCCAAGACCTTTGTAGAAATATCTTAACTGACTCATACATAGACTGACAAAGGAGTTTTTCCCTGTCTAAATTTTAGAAACAGAAATAGCTTAGTTTGGCCAATTTCAAACACTGCATGTTAAAATTCAGCTTAATTTGCAATCTTTATTAGAATTACTGTGTTTGTCTTAAATCCATTTGTATTCAAACAAATAAAGCATTACTTATAGACCGTGTATTTCATATACACTATGCTTATCAAAAACTCTGAGTAGTCTGCTATCATCTTTCACTCAATCTTTAACCCTTAACCTGCTGGAACCGAAAGTTATTAGCCTTTGCCACCAGTATAGAGCCAGGCCAGCCTGCACATCCGTGCAGTCTGACCAGGCTCTACACTGTTGGTAGCTCCATTTTAGTATTTTGATATTGAAATCCCTTAAACTTTGAATGGACTGTTCCAAATTCAAAGCTGGGCAAATCCATTACAAAATTTCAGCATGTTCAGGGTTAAAACCAAAAAGATGTACAATTTATACCTTGTTCACAATGAGGGCCACTATATTTTGCTGTACAGTGACACACAGGTCCAGCCCACTCTCGCATACAGATTCCACCATTTTTACACTCGTAATTTTGACAAACATCTTCATTACTTTTCCTTGGACACTGGTCAAGTATTCCTGCCTTTTCGTTTGGAGTAGTTCTGAGTTTATCCTGGCCATTAATGAAGAAACTTTGCATGCAGCCGACAAAGTCATGTGACGCCACCTGACCAGTTCGGTTCAAGATTGTGTCAACTGTCTTCACGCCACCGATGAATAAAGGATGTGTTCCAACCTCTAGCCTTCTATAAATATAATGTAAGTTATTGTAGATTTCTATCACAATAAAATATCATGACCTTAAATAAGTTTTGGCGTTTTTAGTTTAACTGATTATGCAAATAATGTACTAACTGTATTATCTAAATGTGCATATTCAACTAAAGTATTTAAAATATAAATCATCAATCAAGGTGCTCATATCTCCCTGTAACTAAGGACTTTCTTTCCTGTAAGACCACAGTTTATAAGCAGAATGTAAATGGTGCCACAAGAAGTCTGAAAACTTAATTTGTCATCAAAACTGACCCTAATGGCTTAAAAAGTTTCAAACAGTTCATTCCACTTCTCAGTACTTCTACTTCTTTAAATTTCCTTTTGCTTATTTTAAACATTTTCAGGTGACCTCTTTGAATAAATAAAATATTCACTGAATAGATCAAGTATTGATTGATTATTTCATTTTGATTTACAAACATACTAAGCTTCGATAAATACATCATAATTCAACATCAAGTATAAATACATACATTTATACCTGTAATAAAAGATGACGGCACCAAATGTAGTTTATCTAAGTGCAAACCTCGAATCTTTCATCATGATTGTGGACACAAGTGTCCACTATTGAAATGTAAACAAATATTTAAAGGCCTTATCAAAGAAAACATTTGAAGACCTTATCAAAGTGGACAAGTGCTTAACATTGGCCATAATAATAATAATGTACTTAGTAATCTCAGAGCTTTACATAAATGTAACAAAACTGAGAGATTGAAAAAGTCCTTTGACTATACAAGATAAAAAGACATTTAGAAATCAGGAAGTTCTATCAAGTGATAGCCTCTGCGCAGTTATATCTTACTCGTACTTTCTGAATACTCACTAATACATAGTACATTTTTATACCTTAAATATTAAATCAATGTTTCTTATTAAACACCATACTAAAAATAGACAGAAATATCCAGTTGTTTTGAAATTTTCTTTACTGGAATATCAGAAGGAGTGCATCTTAAACAACACCCTATATGGAAAAATTCACGATACCCAAACATTTCATGCATCTAAGGTGATTAATTTTACTCTTTTAAAATCTTTAAGTTTACATCTTTCTCTGTTTCACATCCTTTCAATGTCAATTAAGTATTAAAAGATAACTGTCAAATGATAAATTATGCCAGAAATGTAAATGTCATATCCCAAAAGTTCAAAGGTTTCATCTACAAGAGATTAAACCGAATAACATTATCAAACCGTCAACCATTTTATGCACTCTCCTACACAACACAAACATTCCTTAAACTAAGGTTAAATAGTTAATTGCAATGACAGAATACCAACATCATGACAAGTTTCTTTAGATACAATGTACCTTTTCTTTTCTAGGATACCGTCTTTATTTCATCTGAATGGAAATCATTAAATATATCCTCCTGTCTCTTCTGTTTTGATTAATCACTACAAATTTTCATGATAATGTTAATGTGATCACATCAACATCTGATCTTTTATATGCATGCCGTACCTCCTGAGGTGAGGTCAATTCTTGTCACAGAATTTTGCTCCTCCTCAAACTCTCAATTTTGTACATCAAAGCAGTATCAAAGTCACACTATTTTGATATTTTTTATGACATTATTAATCAATATAAGTGTGTGCCTGTCATGTTATTCTTATAAAAAAAATATATATCAAGTGGAATTAATGAAATGATGAATCAGGTGTCACTCCATACAGAAAAGTTCAATAAAGAACATACAGACTCTGGTAAGTTGGTAAAATGGATTAGTAATGTTTTAGAACAATTCAGAGCCTTAAAGCTTCTAAAAGAAGTGCCAATTTTTCCCTATCACATAAACCCTTTAAATATCCTAGTTCATAAGAAGAAACAAGTAATTCATTGAAAAGCCTTGTTAGCAACACAGGTCATTCTGAACCAACTCAAGATTTAAAACAGATTCCAGCAAATATTTGACACCTTAAAAGTAAATTATTTACAATTTGAAAATTGCCTATATTTACCAACTTGTTACATATTTTTTGGGATCCAGTTGTTACTATTATTGTCAGTTCCTAAGAAGAAACAGGATTTTAAACACATTTTACTTAGATTGTTTGAGTGAACAGCATTTTTAGAGATCTCTTAGTTTCATTCTAAATGATACACAAGTATCTTATCTAAACACCTTTTTCACAAAGGTTTGTTGAACCTTATAAAGATTCTTTCTTTGGTTGCTTTTACTACTTTTAGAAGCACATTTGAGGATTTTAAGATGCATCTTTAAAACCAGAGTCTCCAAGAGAAATCCTTCAGAAATATCGCATGCATGTCTTTTAGCAGCACAAATTTTGTAAAAAAAATGTGCTAACACGTATTTTAAGAAAGGCAAAAATGAACAGTATCAGGTATCTTGAATTGTTTCCATTAAAACATAGCTCTAGAAGTGGTCTCAAAACTATGTTACTTTCTTTTCACTAGTTCTTATACAGTACAAAACATTTTGTTTAAGAGGATTTACTGATCTTGTTCAGAAGCATACAAGTTTCCAACCTAAGATCTACAGTCAATTATTATGAAGGAAAGAATGATATCACTATGGCTATTCTATGATGGCAATTTAAGTTAATACTTACTCATCTGAGGTTGTCTGTTGATTGTAACATGAAGTCCCTATCTGACACTCCTCACAGGGGCCACCATCTGCTGGGCAATCTTCTACCCATACTCTTGATACCTGATGCAACATATACAGACATGAGTAAGTTTATACTGAAGAAAACTTCTGTTTACAATTCACCATTTTGTTGTATAATAATCACACTGTACAATATCATTTGTAAATTTAAAACCCTAAGTCTTACTTGTAAGTGGATCGAAATCATAGCTGTTTTATTACAAGCATAAAACTTCATCAACATGGAAATCTTTTAAAAAGAGATAATATTATTGTCATGTCTAAATGATATACTGCCTTTCAAAAGCAAAAGATTTTCCATGAAGATGTAATATTCTTAAAACACGATGGATTCTTAGAAAGGGCAGTCATAAAATGATGTTTTGGAGTTTTCATCAGGAATTTAAATTCTAGCTCTCAATGATTCTTTCTTATTTAGTATAAAAAAAAAAAATATGATTTTCTGTGATTATAAAATCAACATTACTTCTCTTCCATAAAATGTTTAGTCACATTGCAAGATATTTCTTAAATGAACTTACATCTCTATTTCTGTTGACCTTGACCTTGAACCACTTCTCCAGTGTTGACACGCTTGTCTATATTCACCCTAGTTACCTCCCCTGCTGCAAGGGCCACAGAGAACCTTACTTTGCCGTTAAGTATTTCAAGAGCTATAAACTCACTGGAGCCAGGAACTGGAGGAAGGATTATACAAGAGGAGTGCTTGTTCCTTTTCTGTGGCAAATATAACTTCTAATTCATTGTTCATCTCTGACAATGTTGGAAATACCATGTAAGAAGTTTCGCTGAAACCAGTACTGGAGAACTGGCAAAGATTCCCCCAGTAGCTATAGGGGCATTCACATTTGAACGAGTCCACTACATTCTTACATGTTCCCTTCACACATGGGTCTGACTCGCAGTAGTTTTTCCCATCCTGACACATCTTGCCTGAAAATCCTTCAACACAGTGACATATATATGATCCTGCTACATTTTCACATGACCCTCCATTCTGACAGATGTTTGTTGACATTCGTTAACATCAGTTCCGCAATTTGTTCCAGTCCATTCTGGTGGGCAAATGCATCTCTGCTGCTCACATACACCCCCATTCTGGCAAAAGGTGTTTCCACAGGGTTTAGCCGGCTCACTACAGTCAGGACCTGTATATTCAGCTTTGCATGAACAGTATGATATCACATCCACCTGAGGGGCTTGAAAATGCCTGAGAAAGTGAATCAGCATTATTACTGGCAGAACCGACAGTTACGTGACTTGCACATTTACCACCATTTCTGCACTGGGTTCCAGGTACATTCTGAGTAATCTAGACTAATAATGAAAATACTTGATTCAGACTGAATTTCATTTTGTGCCCGAGATAATTTCTGTCTCAGAGTGTCAGCTAAGTAGTATTCATTTCCAGCTTTCCTTAACTGCCAAATACAGTAACAAATCTCCAGATAGGTCACTCAAAGCATAGATTATAACTTCAGTCTTGCCATTCAAACAAGTTCTTAACAGACTGTAACAAAACTGGTGTACACAATACTCATAAACTGATCTGGGTTTAGTCCAGCTATATGAATGATGGTTGAATGTTCTAATGTGCTGTTGTCAAAATTTATCACTTTGACTGAAACATCGTAAGTGATTGGATCGAAAGTACTGTCAACTGCCTGAACCTCGAGGGTGTATGATGACTCTACTGGATTCTCATTGAGAAGTAAATTACAACCTCCTGGCATCATACTAAATGGGGTATTTTGAGTGCGCAATGTGCAAACTGGCTGACCAACAATATCTTGATCCTCTGGTCGAACATCAGCTATAGGTCCCTCTCGGTGCTTGCCATTGTATAGAGATACAAAAATGGTGAGGAAACGTGGTGAGGGTGGGGTATCATTTATATCTGCTACCATTACTTTAAATGATAGAGTAGATGACTGTGTTGGTGAACCTCCATCTTTAACAACAACCTGGAACAATGAATTCTGGGATTGATTCACGATCAAGAACTTTCTTTGATTCTTACTTCACCAGTTTGTATTATTTCAAAGTAGTCGTATTCAATATGGCTTCCACCAAGCTTATTGTATGTGTAAGGCCCTTGGTTTCTAACATCATCTGGGTCAGTGGTAAACTGGGTCAAGGTCGTTACTAGGGTGTTACTCTTTTGACCTTCCGCAACTGTGACTGTGAAGTTTTTAAACTGTGGTCCATTATCATTCACATCATCAAGGTGGACATGAACCAAAGCTGAACCTGCAGAAGGAAAACATGAAACTTTGCAAATTTGTCAATTTTCTATTAACGGCCTGTTTTTAATTCTATTTCCATCAAAAGGTACCTACATGTGTAATAATGTTATTTTTTTCATTTTTAACTAGTAGAAAAGACCACTAAATTATAATAACAGTTTACGACTTAGATAAAGTCAATCAGATCTAGTTTTATCTCTGTAATAAAGTATATATGTACAGACAGAAAAAATGTGACCTTTTTATACAGAATATTTTTGTATCTTCAAACTTACCTGTTTCTGGTGGAGAACCAGTATCTACAGCCCCTACTGTTATATTATATACAGGGACAACCTCTCTGTCCAGAGTCCCTTGACCAGTTGTTGAGATGTAACCAGTCTTGCTGTTAATCTTAAATAGAGATTTAGAGTTTCCGGCTAGAATGACATATGAGAATACCCTGTCAGATGGTTCAAAGTCATTATCCTCCGCTATAACTGTAACAACACTAACATCAGCGCCAGAGTTTTCCAGAATATTTGCCTGGTACACATCTTGTTTGAATCTTGGGGGATCATTTGCATCTTGGACTGAAATATGGACTGTACAGGTATCAGGTGTCATTTCCTTTAACACTTCCCCAGTTCTTTGCTAAAACTTCCAGTGTAATACTTGGCGAGGATTCGTAATCTGGCCGTCCGGACACAAGAATTATTCCAGTCCTTGGGTCTATTTTAAATCCTTTAGCATTACTGTCACCAATCAAGAAATAGTTCACAATTCCATCAGGTCCTGAGTCGTCATCAGTCGCATATACCTGGCCGACAGAAGTTTTCGTTTCAGCTGATTCACTGATGCTGAAGTAGTATGACTCTTTTTCAAACTTCGGTACAAATTCATTCACACCATCAACATGTAATTGTCAAAGCCATTGTACTTTTATGTGAAGAATCAGAATTTAAGGCCATGATAGTAAGAGTGTACATATTCTTTGTCTCATAATCTAAATTGCCTATTGTTGTTACTACACCAGTTACTTTCATTAATCCGGAACTTCTTTTCTGCCTCACCACCACCAACAAGTGCATAACGAACAACTTGCATTTTCACCGGAGTCTATGTCAACTGCCAAAGCCTGATAAACACTCGTACCTAATGGAGAGTTTTCTTCAACAAATACTGTATCAACTGTTTGTCCAAATACTGGGTCATTATCATTAAGGTCTCTTAGTTTTATTGTGTATGACATAGTTGTGTATTTCGGAATGAGTGCTCTGTCTCGAGCTGTTATATCTAGTGTGTACCTCTTCACTAGTTCATAATCCAGTACTCCTTTAACTGATAATTTACCATTTTGTCTATTCAGACTGAACATACTGTCCTCATTTCCACTTGTTATTTCATAAACAATTTCGGCATTCAAGCTTCTATCGTTATCTGATTGCTTTAAATGTCTCAATCAATGAACCAACAGCTTTATTTTCATCGACAGTGATCTCTTTGGTTGCTGGAGCAATAAAAGTTGGAGCATAGCGATTCTCATCTGTTATAACAAGTCTTACGTTAACGGTTGAGGACTGTGGATTACTTCCCTTGTCTTGTGCTTTGACAACCAAAATAAACTCCTTATTGGCATTTCCTAAAAGCTCTTTGGTAACCGATATAATTCCTGAAATTGATAAAAAAATAAAATATGTAATAAATTTTGAGGATTTTCAAAAACTTCATTCAATTCTGCATTAACACCCACATTTCCATAAAAATCGATAGAGAGAGATGTGCTACAGATGTATGCAATGCATGACCACTATCTGAAAACAAGAAGTAAAATCTAAGGCATAATTATGAACTAAGAATATTTACAGATTAAAATTTCTACTAAAAACATAATATGTGGCTCATTTTGTCATGTATAGTTGTGGCATAAGTTCATTATTCAAAAGTTTTATGAAATTTTTGACAACACACACAACCAGATCATTTCAAACTTCTAACCAATCTAAAATAAAGGCCTGTAGACATATATAAAAGCAACCCACCTGAGAACCTGTCAACAGTGAAGAAGTCTGAACCATTACCACCAGCAGGGTAGTATTCGACCTTGGCATTGTCTCCATAATCATATTCATCTCTGTAAGGTATAAAGGTATATCAAATGCATTATTGAAAATATCCATGTGACTGTCAAATTTGAACTGTTTCATCAATTTCTGATTTTATTTCATGAGTACTGGGAATGAAGAAAATTGATGCCTGTGAGGTGACTCAATAGTTTTCTTACTCTTGAATTTTTTTTATATATGTATTTATATCTTGCACAGTCTACATGTTGCAATTTTTGGAATGTTTAACCTAATAAATTCTTAAAATGAAACAGGGAATTATGTCTGATCAAGACAAACTGCTTTAATGAATTACTTCAATGCTATTTTTGATCATATATACACCAAACTAACTTTTTAAAGCTTAAATCATAGTGCATGAAATTGATTTATGGGTAAGATTAATGTTAAAACCATTTGCATGGATGAATTTTTTGTATTCAAAATGCACTTCCTCCATGATTTATATGACACTTCATGTTTTGGGGCATTATGCAATATCAATTTCTATCTAATTGCTATAAACCTGTCAATATGCACACAGCATGTAAAACTAATCTTGGTGCATAAATCTTTCCTTATCATCAAAGGTGATACTGTTATGATCAATTTTTTTTTTCACCATCGCTTCTTAATAGCTAAAAGTGTCCCATATTTTCATCAACTGGTGACAAACTTTCAATAAAATCAAGCATAGATTTTTTCATAATACTACAAGCAAAACTCACTTGAATAGTGTGCAAACAATGTAATGTCTCTCCATGAATGAATAGGCCAAAATTCCACCTTAAGTTTTTCATAATCATTTATATTTAATTAGTTGAACCAATGTTCTTAGTCTGAAACTATGGATTCTTGTTATGAAATGTTTTATTCATGCTTATTCGAGTTCAACATAATATAGCATTTAAACCATTAAAAAAAACAAAAAAAACCCAAGCTGGTTTCATCCTAAAATAAAACTTACATTGCATCCACAGTGATTATGCTGTTGCCTCTTTGGGTTGTCTCTGGTACAGCACTCTCATACTTAAGTTGCTGGAACACAGGTGCATGATCATTGTAGTCCACTATATTCACATACACTGTCTGCTCTGAAGATCGTACCTGGAGTTCCCAGGTCTTTCACCAACACTACCAGCTCATGTCGATTAGGCAATGACGTCAACTCCAAACTGGGGTCAAATGTCAACTCTTCAAGGGAGGTAATTGTTCCAGTGTCACTGTCAAGGTCAAAGTAAGTAGAAGCTAACTTGAGTGAGAAATAAACTTGGTTATTTGGTGCGCTGATATCTGCATCTGTAGCAGTAAGAACACCAACAAATGATCCAGGTGGCAACATTTCTTCAAATTTAAAACTAAATGGCTGGGTCAGAACTGGGTCATTATCATTTACATCACTTACATCCACCTCTACGTTTCCTTGCACATCATGAGCACCATCTGTTGCTGATACTCGTAACCTGTAACTAGACATCATGTTCTGCATCAAGTGGTTTCTGAAGTGTAATATTCCCGCTAACACTCTCAATTGCAAACATTCCATCTGCATCATCAGTTAGAGAGTATATTGCCACAGCATTCTGTCCTATATCATTATCAGAAGATGTGACTCTCAGCATGAAACTGCCAACTTCCATGTTCTCAGGGATTTGACTCGAAACTGGCGTGTGAAAGCTGGGGATTCATCGTTAACATCTAGAATGTTGATTCTAACAGAAGCTGTGGAAGATTTTCTAGTACTGCCCTGAAAAACAAGCAATGTTCAATTCATAAATGGTGAAACAAATTCATTTTCTAGGAAGGATTTTGTGATTTTTTTGTAAGGATACCAAAGGGATTTTATTTAACATTTAAAAAATTCAGTACCCACAGATAACTGTATAAGCTACTGACAAATTTCAAACAATGCTTAAGTTTGTTTGGGTTTACAGAACATCTACATGAATATGTTGAATAAAGTTATGAAAACACAATACTTACAGAATCAGTAGCTGTGACTGTTAAACTATACATGTCCATTTTTTCTCTGTCCAGAAGAGCATATGTTTTCAATTTTGCCAGTTTTACTGTCAATTCTGAACTTCTCATGTTCAGTACCAGAGAGAGAGAAAGTGATGTCGCCATTGCTACCAGAATCTGCATCATGAGCTATTACTGTAACAATTGTTGTCCCAAACTGTTCATCTTCAGCAACCGATACATTATACAAGGGTTTGGAGAATCGTGGTTCATTATCATTCTCATCCACAACATCAATGACAACTCTGGCATAACTTGACCCCTGAGATGACCCACTTTCTGTGGCTTTGACCCACAGATGGTACTGTTTAATGACTTCATAATCTATAGAGCCATTTACTTTGATTTTTCCGGTGTTACTCTCGATTTTAAATGCTCCGGCCTAAATTACCACCGTCAATGCTGTAGATCACAGGAGCATTGTTCGAAGAAGTAGCAGCTACCGTGGTAACAACATGATCAACAGCAAGGTTCTCAACCACTTTAAGACCGGTTGGAATGTGGCCAAATGCTGGTGCTGTAACACCAGAACTTGCCAACACTCTGATGGTCACTGGTACCATTGAGGACTGAACCGGACTTCCCTGGGTGAAGAAAACAAATTTGAACTTAGCTTACTGTGAACTATTTCAGTAGAAACAGTTTGATTTGAAAGTTGTGCACATTTTATGTCATCATTAAAAAGTTTCTGACAACTTCTGAATAACAATAAACCTTAATTTCAGGTCGTATGTTGTTGTATTAAAAAAGTTTGAATTGATTCTTTAGTTTATCCATAGTATAACCAGTCAATTATATTTACACCTTTATAGTGATACTGGCACATTTATTCTATAGGAAGTTACATATCCTGAAAAAACGTAAGGACTTTGAAACTGAAATGTGGTCAACATCTTCAATCAATGTTCCTTAACCTTTCAAAGTAATCAAATGAATTGAAAATCTAATACAAACTAGGGATATTTTAGTATGCTTCAAAATTGTACCAAAAAAGACAGCACTTCTTTACCTCATCTCTAGCTGTAACTTGGAAGTTGTAGTTTCGACCTGAAGTAAGTGACTGTTTGGCTGTTATCACACCTGTTGTTGCATCTATGCTGAAGAAAGCTGAATCAGCTTGGCTTATACTGTATTCCACCAGTCTATTGCTTGCCAATGTCAAGGTCACTCGCACTTACTCCAATTATGTATGAACCTGCAGTGATGAAATGATGTGTTTTACTAATGTGTTACAGCACTGCCTCCTCCAAATTGCACACTGCCAGACTCAAACATCAGATTTTCATTCATTGTACAGTAAGCAAAAATCTAACCACTCAACTATCAATCTTTACTTTAACTTTGAGCTGGAAAAAAAGTATGTTAACATTTTCAAAAGGATGAGAAAACTTACCACTGCCAATGGGAAGCTGAACATCTCTGGTATAGCTCTGACTGCTAAATTCTGGGGCATTATCATTCATATCTTCAACATTGACAATTACAGTTGCACTTGATGACAATGGCAGAAGACTTGTATCCATGGCAACGACCTCTAAGGTGTACTGACTGACCTCTTCCCTATCTAGCCTCACTCTTGTTGCTATGCGACCAGTATTTGGGTAGATCATAAATTTGTTGTCAATATTATCTGTAAGTCTGTATCTGTAACAGAGTAAAAGTTTAAACATTTTAATATAAGTTTACATTATCTGATTACAATTTAATTCTGATATACACACCTTATCACCAAAACATGAACTATTCTGTTTAAAACAATGAAACAAAAAAATATGTTGTACTACGAAAATCTTCCACAGTCCCTTCAGTAATTTCTGAAAGGAATAAAAGATAAAATGAAAAATAAAATTCTACTTTAAATAGGTCAGGTCCATTACTGAAGCCAAGTATCATGGTTTGACTGTATCTAATTCTATATCAGCAAGCAAAATGTAATCTTATCCTTTGCTTCAGCTTTCAAAAGACTAGGCAATATAAAAGAACAAACAGGCACCTCCAATATCCACATAACATACATACAAACTCTTACAATATATTTTGCCAAAACTTGATTATAATTTATCAATACGACGTCTCAGCTAATCACAGCAGAAGTCTTTTGAGCATACTAGTCAATAATCATGCACACAATTTCTATGCAATATCTGATGTATACCAATTTAAAATACGAGTGTCAAAAGGTGCATCTAACTGACGTTTTAATTTTTTCTAGTACGACAGAGGTTGACAGGCATAGTTCTTTCATAAAGAATTCTATTCTTTTAAATTTTCAATTAATCTGCACTAAGAAGTATAAATCAGCGTATGGAAATTGAAATTGTCAAGGTATTATTAACAAGTTTCATGCATCAAATGCAGGGATAATGTTTCAGTTCGGGTGTAGAATAAGAACTACTCTGAACCCCTAACCCACGTGAATCATCATTCGTTCGTTCACTGACATCAGATACCTCAACTTTGCACCCCTTTTCTCCTCGACAAAGAAGCTTTTCATTCTTATGGACCAAGGCATTATATTACAAATATATATGCTTTAGTATGGTTTGAGTAATTTGAAAATTAGGCAACTGTTGGAAAGAATGTTTGCTCAGAGATCCAGGTATACAATTTGCGTTAAACTTAACCATGCATTTTATATACACATTAAAGACTAAACACGCAAGCCTTGTTTGCAGAGAATTAAGAAAGAAGCATGTTATCAACTGGTGTATTTGTCAAACACTTCAAAATATAACTACATATTTAGTGCTTTTACTTAAAAATAAAAAAGAAGCATATAACAATGTTTCAAATTCAAAGTTCTATCAAATATATTGAATTAGAAAATATGTATAGAATAAAATGCCAATGAATTCTTAAAAGCATTTCCTAAAACACTTATACGAATACATATATTCTGCACCATAGAGGTTTCGCAAAGAACCAATGCCATGGTATTAGTTTCATTTAGATTTAAAGAAGTATGTGCCATAAATACTGCTATTTAAAGGTAAATTTATACTCAGTGGAACACAATATGAAACATACATGATCTGGGCATTGCTGCCTTCATCAGCATCTGTAGCCTTGACAACAATAACACCAGTACCAACGTCAGCATTTTCAGGCACATGGGCAACATAGTTACCAACATGATCAAACACAGGTGGATTGTCATTCACATCCTCCACGAAAATGGACACGGTCCCAGAGCCTGTGAGTCCTCGTCCAGTTGCTATAACAACAAGAAAAAAAATCACTTTAGTACATAGTTCATGATACAATTCGAAAAGGAAGATGTCTATTTCATTAAAAAATCAGTTGAACAGATAGTATGTAAAACCCTATTCCTATCATTTATGTAATATTTCAATGTATTTTTACTAAATTTATACAACAAAAATTGCACAATTTAGAAGCCCAAAAGGAAGTTATGGGTACTTAAACAATTCAACCAGGATGACAATGTCTTTCCGTGCCTTTACATGTATATATATATATGGGGCATCATAAAACAAATGAGTTAAATAATAACAAGTAAAACTCAACTGGTGCTTTACATAGTTTACATGCCAATACTGAATATAACAGGTTCTGAACAACATTTTAGGCAATAAGGAAAGATTGATCTATTGGGCATTTTTTTAAGTTTCTAAAGGAATATGCTGTGTTAAGTTCTATCATGACACTGTCATTACTTAAAAAGAATTTTAAGACAGGTTTTCAAAATTCATCAACAAAGTCAATACAGTACTACCACTGAGAAAAAATCTTTTCTACCTTGTTTTTATTTTCGAATAACAGCTAAGACTAAAAGTCAATTAAGAGATTTAAAAAAGAAGATAGAAGACAGTCAAGTTAGTGTTTTCTACTGAAAAAACAAGTAAAGTTGATAAATCAAAGCTATTTAGGGATCTGTATAGGGGACCCATATCTAATGCACAAGTATTAGTAAGTTTGATCTAAAATGTTTTAACAACTGTCAACTTTTCGTTTTATTTCAGTAAAATAATTTCAAACAACTGTCACCTTTCAGTCTGCTTCTGACAAGTATTCTGAATATAGACAACAGTTAGGCAATACTTGAGAGTCAATAGTTAGGCAGAAGTTCACCTACAGGGGCCATCTCAAAACACATATTGAAGAAGTGTCAAATCTAGAAATGTTATTGTAGAAAAAAAAGACCCAATTTTCTCTCTAATTTTAAGTCTTAAAATCTACTGTGTTAATTCTTACCGTCTGTTTATTCAACAGGAACATGAAATAAGTAATAAAATAAATCAATTAAATCATGTTTTGCTTGTATATATATAGATTCTTGGAACAGACCTGAAAGCCAGGCTGTAAATTTAATTCAGATAACTCTGGAATAAAAAAAAATCCTGAAATTGCATGTCATTCTCTTTATCTAGTATTTGCTAACAAGCTACGTCAGAAAGTGATTCTCGAAATACTGTAAGCAAATTTAGAAACTGTAAATTACAATTCAAACACTACAAGGCACTAAATCATATGATATATAAACACAGCTTTATAGTTTGATCGTAAATCTTCTTTTATATTCCATTTTTAGTATAAATTTACAAAGAAACTCATAAACCAACAACCTTATGACACTGTGTATTATGATAATGGTCTTGGTAGGCTTAAGTCAGTAGACAAAAAACATAATTATGAGAAAACTTTCCAAGATTTTTCACAAAAAGTAAAATGCCTTCCAATCATTTTTTTTTACACATTTTCAAACTATATGCATTCACAACATAAAATTACTTTTCTTAGGTCAAATATCACTTATTGTTTGTTAATTCATTTTTTTCCTACATTATATGATTCATTCATTCATTCATTCATTCTGGAATCAACTGGTATGAATCATTTTATCACATTGGTCACCAAATTCTAGCAAAATAATACACATTGCTGATAAAATCAAAAGAATTTCACAAGTACTTAAAATCTCTTTCACACATTATGCATATTCACGAACAATCATAAAATTCCTTTTCTTTCATATTAACTGTTTTTGAATAAATTATCTCATATTGTTCGTGTGTCCTTTAAGAATTTTCTGTCATAAAGGTTTATTAGAAAGGCTTTTGTTTTGAAAGCTGTGGAATATATCTTTATTTCATTGTTCCTGTTGTTTCTGTCAAACACCAGATGACTTGCACTCAAACCTTAATTATGACTGTGTTCCTTTCAAAAGAAAGTAACCATCTAAGATTTACAGCAGACATTTACGACTTAACAAGAAAATTCAGCTTTTTCAAAGAGGGAACAATATTTCAGTCGACTCAACTGTCAATACCTACTGAATTATCTACGTAAACACATATCTGAGATTTAGGGATAAACGTATCATGAACTGATTCAGAACTTTAATGACACCAATTTAAACCTAAACCCTTCCCAACCCCTCATTCAAACCAAACATAACTGAAATAAGCTCACAAGACAGCTGAATCAGTCACATGCAGCCATTAATGTACAGTATAAATATTCTACTGATATTTCAATATAAACAACACCAAAGAACATAAATACTCTACAAGTGTATAATGGTCTCCAATGATTATGGCATAAAATCATAAATGCCCATTACAACAATTCGTAACAGCCTATAATAGCTTTGTTTCTTCCTATCCGAATCAATATCGCACTGCATTTTTAACGTTCATAAATCACACTTTGTTTGACAGAACCGACAATTCTAGCCTACTCTGAACCTACTCAAGTCGAAGATAACATGCTAGTTAAAACTTATTTATGCATCAATACAGTATTGAACCATATCAATACCAAATGTTGGGGTGACATAGGAATTTTCTTTGCGGATCTCCGGGGAAGAACTTTGGTAGCCCTTGTTACAAAATATTGCAGTTCTCAAACTTATTGAATTCACATGCATGGTCCATTTTCTGAAAAGGAGTGATGTTTCATGTTCCTTAAATGTGTTACATTAAGGTTTAATCATATTCTCCAGCTTGCAATCTTGAAAGGTCCCTCTGTTCATGATTTGAGCTAGCCAAGCATTGCAAAGTATTCATTTTGGTTTGATATTCTATATGGCATATCTTACTAATTTTATAGATATGAAATCCTTTTTCATTATTTAATGTTAAATAATGTTACAGGAATACTGGCATACACTAAACATTGAATTTGATTACATTAAATATTGTTAGCAACAACCCTTGCAAGGGGCGGGAGAAGGGAAGAAATTGAGGTAGTTGGTTGAGGGAGAGTAGCTACCCTCTCTGAGCTTACAGATACACTTAAAACAAACTGGTCCAAATTATATTACTTTACGATAGGCTTAAGTGCTATCAAGGCCAGACAATTCCTCAAAATCAAACAGAAGAAACAAAAGACTTTTATCATAAGGCAAGCAATGATTACCTAATTTATGGAGTTACAGAGTTTTAGAAGGGCTAAATACGCTGTCACCCACTGATAATCTTGAGCAGCCAATCAGTATGTTAAGATCAGAGATTTATTACGAGATCATCCTATAATATCTGACACTTATACCTTTATAATTCTTGATTGACAATTATGGTAAATATTTAAATCCTTTATAACAAGCAATATTATGTGCTTTTAAAACCTTTATTAACACAGTAAGTATGATGCCACTCAACTTTTTATTGAAGTATACATAACGTCAGCTATACTCTTAATATATTATGTCAAGTTATTATGTTGCATGTTTTATATTACACTTAACTATTTTTTCTTTGATCCGAGTACTTGAAAATACTTAAGCATTTTAATGTTTGTGTAAAAATAATATTTTGCTTTCAATTTTGTAAAATCTATGTCTTCGGCCATCAGCCATCGTGAGACTGTCAATGCACTTCTTACATGTCTTAGAACTTATTTAATTAGATCTTGTCTGGACATCCCTGATTATCAGTCCGACACCATGAAAACTTTTTTGACCTGTGAAAGAGGTATGTATAATTTCATTGATTCACAAAAAAGAAGTGAAGAAAAATTAGGTCAACTATTTATATTTCATTAGCTATTTATTTCACATACAATAAAACTTTATCAAAATAATTATAGATAACATATGACAAATTTAGCAGAGAGGAAAAAAAGCCCTGATAATCACAGAATAACCCACTCTGAACCAGTAGCAAAATATTTAGACTCCTTATGCTGAAACAATTGTGAGGTACTTGATTGTTACAATAAACCAGTCAGAGAACATGTTCTTCATCTATAGCTATCCATTACCAAGTATTAGTGATTATCTTAAATGGGAAACCAAAAAAAATATAAGAAGATTCATTAATTTATTCTTATTGTGTTTAATTAAGCATCCTGAATTCAATATCTGTGTAATATTTCATAGGGAGATTTATGGAAAAGAATTTTCATGAATTTTGTTTCCATTAGTTTCCAGATTTATTTTCAGTACTCTGTCAATTGTACAAAACTGACTATAATCTTTTCACTTAAATGAACACAGTCATATTTCAGTAATATATTAAAGATTTCCTTTTAATACCACCAAGCTAGGAACTTCTTCCATCTTCCATCTTACTTGTACTCCTTGATTTCAAAACAACTTCTGCAGTATCATTATATATATATATATATATATATATATATATATATATATGTATTCTTCTGATATGTAACACTACACATGCAGACTGCATCTTAGCATGAAACAACTCACAACCCTTACTTAATTGAAAATATGCCAAATTTAGTTTTGTCTGCACTACAACCGTCAACTCAAAGTTATACTTTTTACTTCACATCAAAATGTTCAAGAAAGATGAATTTGTCTAAAACAAAAAATTCATCAGAATACAAGTGTGAACAGAAGCCATTAAAACACGGAATAAGCTGGAAATAAAAACTGAATAGAAATGGAGAGTAATCATTGAGCAATCCAGCCGCCCCCCATCAATGTAACATAAATGCCAGCTTTTAGTCTCAAATGACACAAATCTAGGGAAATTCTACCCCTCAACCAATCTTAAATATGTCAATACTTCACTTAGAACAATCCCCTAACACTGTTTTATTGCCACAATTCTATGTGCCAAAAATTGTCTTCAAATTGATACCCTCCCCCAAGACGTATTAAAAGACTTGCATAAAAAAAACTAATCAGTCAAAGAATGAGTCCCTAAAATCAATTAGCACAAAAAGCGACCTCAATTTAATTAAATTTAAGTTCATTTCATTTCCTTTCAGTATGTTCATGCCAAAGTACAGGCCCGAATAATTTAGCCACAATGGGTTTAAGCCACAATGAAGGGTCCCTGGACTTGCCTGACAAGCAGTCATTAGAAAAGCTTAATGATGCTTTTATATTTGTTCAAGCAAGGATAATGGTTGGTTCAAGTAATTGGACACAGACTACGGGAACTATTAAAATCTAAGAATGTGACCATTATCTATAGCACAGCATGGATTTTGTCTTGAGGCAATTTTTAAATGGCTAAATTAATGATTCAATGTCTTCATATATAAAATGTACAGACATTTTCACCTGCTGGGCTCTGAACCTTCTGCTAGTTCCACTGCAATGGTTTGTGGGAAAAGCCCTTTTATAATTTGCGTTTCTACTAAATGGAAATATGTCATTCCTTGAAAACAGCTTACATTCTGACATTATATTTTGATAATTTTACATGTTTTCATTTCTAAAGTCATTTCAATATTAATCCAGTATCTCAATATCCCTAATAAAAATGACTAAACAGGAAAAAACTATTTACAGCTGACCATTTGGGCTGTCTAAAATACTCAAAAGGTTTTGATAATCTTGTTTTTATACCTTTCGAAAACACGGCAGTGTTGAAATATTTGTAAAACCACAGTGTTACATGACCAGCCCTATTTTCAATATACAACTTTCTTTTGATCATATCTTTTATGCCTTTATGTATTTGTACAGGATTGACCAAAATTGACCATTCACTATGACCAGTCAGCCATATTCACATATGGCCTGTTACACCTAATATTGTACTGTTTTCTTTCATTTATTTTATGTCCACTTAAGCTTTTCACACAAAAGTGCTAAGATGTTTTTAAGGCTTTGTGAATATAGCAAAAAGGATATTCATTCATGCGAACCAATCAAAATCATTATGAAGTGTTGCCATTCTATTTAACACTTTTAATCCACAGACCTAAATACCTTTGTCGGTTACACATTAAAGAATTACATTTTTGTTTAGCAAAAATATTCCACAAAATGCCATGGGCAATTCAGTCAGCCATGACGCAAATTGTTTAAGTCTGATGTAATCGTACCACACTGTCTCATGTGCCAATGGTCTTGATTTTCAAAATGATCAGATAACTTTCGATTTAAATGACAGAATATGCATACAATATTATACAAAATACTGCTACATTATACTAACAATATCGCCTAAAAGGCTATGTAAATTTCATTCACTTTAATTCATACATTGTACAATTTTCTATCTTATTTAAAAGCAAATACAAATGGTACAACCATCTCTTGACTTGTAATCTTTTAAACATGCATGTACAAAATTTTGGCAACTATTTTTCAAAATTTTAAATGAAATACAGATACCATTTATTTTACCTACTTTTCATTAAAAAAGATGTATCGAACATATATTTTTGACCCTAGAGATTATATTATTCGGACAATTTGTCTGTTAGAGATACAAGACATTTTCTGTTCTTTATTAAGTAATTCAAGAGCCTAATGTTTTACAACTGAAAAATGTCTAATATTTTGTTCTTCGAAAATGTTAAATAAAATGTCAATATTGGTTGGTGCAAGACTTAAATGACTGTGGTTTAGTCAATTACCTATTTAGACAAACTTTGCCCTTATTCTTTCAAACCCCCACTCCTTTCCTGTATCTACCCCCCAGCATATATAAATCATTCATACAGGTTAAGTCAGCCATTATTAATTTAAAGACCTATACAAATTTTGTATCACTATCAATTAAAGTTCAATCGAGGGGTGAACGTGACAAAACTGTAAGTTCTACAAAATAAAGATGCAGATAGTTCTTTTTCCCATTTACTCTGAGAGATGCTATTTAGAGCGTAATTATAATGCACTTTGGTATTCATGAATGGAAAATCCTACTGCCATATGGTGTTCTTTTTTGTGGGTGGCCTACAGTGCTACATGGAAATAAACAGCTTAAGTTCATTTTTCAGACAAATTTCAAAGCTTTTTTTAATACTTCCCTCACACTACTCAATATCCTATAAAGCTTTCAGAACATTTTCATCACACATAGGTAAACCGGAGTCCTACTGAACATTGAACTTTTTCATTAAAACCTTTGCACTTCAAAACTTAACTTTTTTTTCTTTAAAACCTCTGAGCTTTAGAACTGAACTTTTTCCTTTAAAATCTTTGACCTTTAAGTAGGTAAGGACAGGGATACTGGGTCATTGAGAGAAGTGGCTGAATGCTATACCAACCTGAGTCTGTAGCAATAACTGTAAGAGTATACTCGGAGGTCACCTCCCTGTCAAGAGTCTTTAGAACCATGATTTCACCGGTGGTGGAGCTCATGTTGAACAAGCTGTGATCCCCTTCTCGGATAGCATAACTCAGCTGGTTGAAAGGAGGAGAATCTTCATCATGGGCTAATACATTAAGCACATGCACTGGTAAAGCATCCATGTTTTCACGTACAAAGCCAATGTATGGTGAATCCAAAAACATCGGGGCATTATCGTTTACATCCAATACAGTAATGGAAACAGAAGCAGTTGAGTATCGTACATTTTCCCCACTATCTTCAGCCTGAATCACGAGATTATACTTCGTAACACGTTTGTAATTCAAGTTTTTCTGAACACGTAAAATTCCACTACTTTGATCAAGACTGAAATCTGAATTATCATCACCAGAGATTATGAAAAACTTCACTATTCCATTAAATCCAATATCTATATCTGTTGCAGACACCTGAAGAAGTGTAGTACCAATATCTACATCTTCTGGAACTTCTTTGTCATAAAATTTCGGACTGAAAACTGGGCTATGATCGTTCTCATCCTCAATCTTTACAATGAGATTCTGAGTTGACGAAAGAGTTGGGATACCAAGATCTCTTACAGTTACAGTAAGAGTATAGTTCTGAACTGATTCCCGGTCCAGGTCGGTGTTGACACGAAGCTTTCCATCATTAGTGCCAACAGTGAAAGGTTGTCCCCCTGATTTAGATATGACAGTGAACTCTATCTGGCTGTTTGCACCCTCATCAAGGTCTTGAACTGTGATATTATGTATAACTGTACCCAGGGGAGTGTTTTCAGGTACATGGATGACAGCTGGGCTAGTTATTTTTGGAATATAGTCATTCACATCAAGCAGGCTCAACAGAACCTAAAATATACAGAAATTCAAGATCTTCATTACATGTAGAATATCAAAGAATGTCATGTTTATTTCATTTGAATTTTATGCCTCAGCCACACTAACAGAGATATCGTAAAACAAAGACAGACCTTTTTTCACAATAAAATTTCAGTCTATAATCTTTTGATTTTATTATCAAATACATCAAAGTCTAGACTTCAATTTTCTTGTTGAAAAACATGTTCAATCCATAATCATAAAACATTAAGTTAAAACAACAACTTTTTAGATTTGTACGAGTCTTGAGTTTATACTCTGAAATGCAAGATTCAACTTGAAGCACCATAAAGATTTTATAATGAAATGAATGATCCACCATGACTCGAGCTTATATCATGAAATGCAAGATTTGCCATGACTTAAGCTAAAACTATATTATGAAATGCAAGAATGACCTTGACTTAAGCTTCTATAATGAAATACAACATTCACCATGTGTAGAGCAAAAACAAACTATTACTAAATGCAAGTATCTGCCATGACTAGAACTTCTTTCATGAAATGCAAGTCTTCAAAATGACTTAAGCTTTGATAATGGAATGCAAGTATCAACAAGACTTATAGTAAACTTTTGTGAGTAGTTAGGGTGGTTGTGACTTGGCAGGTATGTAGTTTGAATTTCAGCAAAAGCATGATGTGCATCCCTAAGTGAAGACTTCTGATACAACTCAAACCTCAGATCCACATAAGACTTAGTGTAAAGCTGTGAGCTCTGTGATACTGGTTTATATCATGAACAATTCAAATGAAGAGTTACCTCAGCAGTGGCTGATCTCCTCTGCGAAACATCGTCAGCCATATCTGTTGCCATGACAACAAGACTGAAGGTCGGGGTTGTCTCCCTGTCCAAAACTGTTGATGTGGAGATGACACCAGAACTGCGATCAATCCTGAACTGACTTTCAAGATCACCATCGATTATTTCGTAGTACACCTGCCCATTTACACCTGGAAAGAGAAAGAATTATTCATACATATATTTATTCATTTTTTCTTCATTTCAACAATATTTAGTGGCAAGAACAGTGGCCAGAACAGATATGCATGGCTTCCTGTTGAATTATAATACAAATCATCTCTGAAACTATCATCATTTGTCCAGATTAGCAGACACAGGGACAAGTCAAGTATAGAAGTTTTGCAAGGGTATTTGGGTTCAACATTTTCTTTACCAAACTCTTATCTACCTTCACTACAAAACACTGAGTTGTCTTAAAGTTGGACTCATCAACTAATATAATACAGCTTATGTGTTTATTGATCCTTCATCAAAACAAAGATATGATTTCATAAACACTGGCATCATTTGCCATGTTATTTGCCATGGTGATCATTCTTCTAGCATCAAGTGATAGTCTTGGTGCCAAGTTTCTGCCTAGGCACTCAATATGTTTCACATCTTACTATCTTCTTTATTTACACAAACTCTCCAAATGACTAAATTCCATTTTCTCTGTAGAAAAATGTCTGGACTGCGTAATAATCTCAGAAATTTAGGCTATGATATTTCTGAATAATTGCTCAGAAACACCTAAATATGCAGATTATGAGAGCATTACATATCTAGATTCTAGGTATTAATTTTTGGAACATGATATTTTCTGTTTTTACAATGACACATGTGGCAAGTAACATTATTGTCAGCAATTAAAATGTCTAAGAGCTTATAAACGGCATGGTCTTCTTCTTCAACTAGAACTTTCTTTGATCTTTATTTTCTTGATTTTTTACCCCTCTTTCTTTAAATTTTTTGATTCTGTCCATTAGATTTTGCATTCAAGCAAGCTATTATGATGTCACAACTGTTGTGAATTATGACTATTTTCTGTTACAGAGTAAACGAACTTCTTAAAATATGAAAAAAAATTCTTTGAAAGAAGACAGCCGTTATGATTTAGAACAATTAGTTAATGCCACCCATTATTAATGGAATCAATAACTTGCCTTTGATCCCACTATAACAATATGTCAAATCAAATAACATATTACTCATGTCCAGTAATTTTTTTCCCCCCACCCCCCATTATTAACGACTGCTGATTCAATTTCTAATAAAATATAGAATATGATCAATACTGGTCAATCATAATTAATCGTTAATATCTGGTTCGCCCATCGGGTGAGGGTGGAAAACAATAAAGGGGAAAAAACCATGAAACAAAACAAAACTATTCTCTTTTAAGCAACCTTTGATAGCTTTGTGATTATTTAAGCAAATCACTGCTATATGAATAAAATATTCACTTCTCTTAGCAAATAAAATAATTGGCCCCATGTATTTGCCTACGTATTTACAATCGTTTAAAGTTTGTACTTTTCATCTATAAAAATAAGAACTTTAGTCCATATCCCAGTGGTATCTTCTCTCACCTACATTTAAATTAATCCTTTACGCATACAAGAATTAAGTACCTCATACTGTATATATTCTATTTTATGGAAAACAAAAAGAGCATCCATTTTTTTTGTTTATACCGATATAATACCCGGTTCCTTCCAACCACATTTTAATGACCACCCCAAAATATAAATACACATTAATATATACAACACATGATGTTCACAAATGTATCGGCTTAAGTTCTGTCAGATAAAAGATTTCATGGCCTCAAACAAATGTTTGAATTTTTCCCTACGTTCACCCTCACCCAAGTAGCTGATGATTAAAGTGATTTTTAAGACTTTGTATTCAAGTGAGTATCTGCAAAACATATAAAATGTTCATGGATCAATTTGGTTGTTGATGAAAACACAAGAAATAAAAAGGTAATTATGGGTCTTGATCTCACTTAGAGTAATGAATTAAATGAAATTACAGGGTGTAATGTTAAGAAAGGATCTTCATTAAAGGATTTTGATGGTTTAAACTCAAAAGGGCCTGGCTTTAGATGCCAACTTAAGGCTTGCCCTTTCTGCATACGTTTGAAAATATTTTTTATCATGACTGAGCTAAATTCAGTATTTTTTTTTCTAATATATGTCTGCATGATGTTGAAGCTTAAATGTGCATTATGCATTATGCGGAGTACACAACAGCAAACACATAAAATCAATATATCATTATTCTAATGAAGATGTTAACCTCACAGAACGAATCCGGTTATGTTTTTTAAAATATTATTTCTGTGAACAAATAAAAAATGATAAACCAACAACAACTTTAACATACAGTAGAATTAACAACAAGAACAACAATGTAATAACAATGTCAAAAGAACAGTACTGTGGAGTTTATTGCAGAGCAATTTCTCTGTAAGTCAACACAGATATTTGTAGTATTTGCATTACAGTTTCCCACCAATTACAGACCCACTAATTGCCAACACTAATTATTGTCAGTAGTGTACAATACCATGAAAACAACTGGAAATTTATAATGACTGCTCCATTGGCAAGAAACAACTGTTATGACAGGGGATGCCAAGAATTCATCAGAGTAAAATATCAGTTGGGGGGGAAAAAAAGGCAGAAAAATTAAATCTTTCACCAGTAAATCATCTCTATAGGAGTCAATTTTTACTTATATGTGTGTAGCTAAACATTTTTCATAATTTCACACAGTGAACTGCTGTTTTAGTAACATGCAGAGTGTTCTGATAAAATCAAATTTCATTCTATAAATCTTCATGTTCCTTTATGTGTGATAATCTGACTATCTCAAGTTTTTGAAGATGAGTATATAATGCAATTTCTCAATATTCTTCATTTTGTAGGTAAATAATTAATATGTTATAAAACTGAAAAAAACCTATTTGAAAACTTATATAAATGCCAAGAATTAAGATGACAAGCATATATTTACAATGAAGTAATGTTCAAATATTTAAAATGGAGGATAACTGCATAAAATAAATACAATTTTCTTCTTTTACACAGCAAAATTTTACCACCACTACCATCATCTTCATCATCACCACAGTCATCAACATCATCATTATCATCAGAGTCATTATTATCATAATTCACATTAAGCACCACCATGACCAGCACCATCATTAGTATCATCACCTGACTGTTATCACCATGATCATCATCATCATCATCATCAACAACAACACAAAGGAAGTGTATATACTCATGCTGACATTTATAATTGATAAACAGGAATATTGTCACAGATGAAGATTTTTCTGATTGGTCACTTTTATACCTGACTGTCTATAATGGTTTGCTGCTATCTATACACAGAAAAACATTTATATCTGGCTAGGTAACTACACAAGAAAATACAAGATTTACAGCTTTCCAATCTCCAGGATTCCTCCATTATATCTTTGATGGGTTACATATCAAATCTTTGATTTATCAGTTAGTCTTAATAATATCAACAGATGATTACTAGAGATCTACTGGATTCTTATCAAACAGGTTAAATGGGAAAATGCTGTCTTACAAGATAAGGCACTATGAATCCCCCACCCCTTGCCAGACGCACAAAAATTCAAAATTAAAACAGACCTGCACTGGTCTTCTCAGTTTAGTTAAACAGAATACAATTCCCAACTGCTTAAAGAACCCAAGCCCTCGTATTCTTTGAGAGAGTAAATTGGGAGCAAATTATGTCAAGCATTCAGAACAGAAATCCTCCTAAGCTTTTCATATTCTGAATCAAACACAATATTTCTGCCTGAAGTAAAACAGACTATACAGTATAATTCTATAACTGACAGCCTCACACCTCTAAAGAAATCAATTAAATCACAGAACTTCTGTCTTCTGTCTGTAAGATTTTCCCTTTCTTTAAAATGTTCTGAAAATGCCTCTTAGAAACCTATATATCTTTCAACAGTCAATAAAATCATAGTCATTAAGTAATTACTGGGTTCCCAGCTGCTTCCTGTGAATTTAGTTTTTTACTCTCCTTTACACAAGAGTACCAGCTGAACAATTTGAAAGTAAAATGCAAACGCTTCAGTTTATAGCACTTAACTGCCTTGAGCAAAACAGGAACTTTTAAATAAATAGGATTTCAACAGAGCGTCTGGAACTTGTGGTTACGTTATGCTTTAATTTACACTATTTCTTGTACTTTTTAGACTAAAATGGAAACTTTCAAATTCTTAATGAGTATCTTAGACAATGAATGGAGATAATGCTTCTGAATAACTTTCAGACAAACCACATGGAGAGCTATTTAATTTCAAAAATGCCCATGGGCAAGCATTTTGAATCTGCCAGTTTCAATGAAATAGATTTCACAAATGTCTAACCACCAACAGCCTTTTAACACAATCGAATAATTCTTCTTTGTACTGAAAACTTACTTAAGTTAAACATCTATTTTGACCTTCAAGCCCTGACCTTGACCTTCAAGTGACATAACTGCATACTATATCTAGGGAATTTGAACTTAACAAAAAATCTTGTTGCGAGCTGTTACAGTCACAACAAAAACTGCAGAAGAAGGTTCATCAGCCATCAGCAGGGCTGTTTAATTACAAGGACCAATTTTGCTAAGTCTGTTTAAAACATATCTGAAGATGATGAAAAAAATCATACAGCATGTAATTTAGATTAAATGAATTATCTGGTTGGTATAACTCATTTTGCCTGTAAGTTTATTGTAGTTTAGCTGGAGGTACATGCTTCTGTAGGAACAGACAATGCATAAATCTCATTGTAAACCAAACATTTAGTACTGTGCTACTTAAAGTCCACTTATGCAACTTAAATGATAGAAAATTATATAAGCTTATTATTGTTATATTAATCAAAGAAAGGACAATTAACACTTTAGTTTAATTTTACTTCACAATTTATACTTAAGTAAATTTGCAAAAGAAATTAATGGTATTGTTACCCACTGGTACAATAATGAGCCAAACCTCTGACATGAAGATTAATGTTTACATGCAGCGATTACACAGTTTGTAAGAACGCAATTGATGTTAACTTTCTTGTCTCTTTTAAGTAAATTCTTTGCCAAGTTTTATTTTGAAACTTGAAAAAGTGTTGACACATGCATTGACAATTATGTAATCTGTCAAGGTGTGTCCTCCACCCAGCTTCCCGTAGGGTAAATTCTTTGTCGTTTGAATAGTGAATATTTTAATTAGTTTGTGTGACAAGCACATTATAGGTTCTGGAAAATCTGAAACTATTAAAACACCAAGACAAATGGAACAGCCAAACAATTATCAGTATCTGACAGTTAAAATATTTCATATTTAGGATTATAATGTACAGCAAAACCCTTGTCAAACTTCACATAACACTCTTTTTTTTTCAAAATCTATGGTTACCTCTGCAACTGAGTCTGCTGTGAGTCTGCACTTGCAATCACTAAGGTACTAACAAGTATCATGGAAAGCAATTATGATCTGACACAGTGCCGAGATAGGAGGCAGCCTACAGGTTAATAAACACTGCTTTATTGTCCTTGCTATTGCTGACTCCTGTCTGTGCTTTATCTTAGCTTCCACAGTAGCCCCATATGGTAGTTACAGCTATGAGCACTATTTTAACTAAAATTTGAAACTCAAAAATGCTAGATAAATATTATAGCATTAAGTTTTCCATTTAAGTTATATATATTGGTATTTTTTTAGCCAGTTAACAACAAACAGGAATTTTTACCAATGTGTTATGAAGCTCAGCTGTTTCAGGAGTGAAATGAACTGTCTATCAATTGAGAAGTGGTTGGGATAATTTTTCTGTAAGTATCTCATAAGCCTCCAGATTAAATGTGTTTGAGAAAATGCAGAATTATCATGGTAAATCAGCTGTCAAAAACCAGAAGATCTGTTTCTTTCTCACACATTTTCTAATAAATATAAGCTCCTCTCTGTGCTTTCACAGTGTGTTTCAAACTGGTATCTTCTCCAGTCATCTGGCTAATCTGTTTCTATGGCACGCAAAATGCAAACATGAGCTATTAGCACCCACTAAGACTCGCAGTAGAAACTCTACTTCTGCGATTGTAAATTAGAAAAATGACAATAATTAGTTTGCTATGTCTGCAAGAATTATCAGTGATTCAATTCGTATGTAATTTACCCAACAAAAATATTTCCTACATTATAGCTGTCAAATTTCTTTCATTTTTTTTGGCTTAGCACATACAGTATCTATGAAATTTCCAGACTTACACATTCATCCACTTTTGTCAAATCTACTAAATTTTCTTCATTTAATACATTGTCTTATTGACCGAACTAAAAATATTTTCTTTTCAGAAATATTCTAAACAATCCTTTTTAAGACTTTCCGTACAACCGCATTACATATAAATGAGCATCTTTGGTCTTTCTGTGGTGCTTACTTAAATTTTCACTACATTATCTCAGATTTAAGAACTCAAGTCTGATGCCTTATAATTCAGTAAGACTGCACAGCTTAGTGAACAGAATTCAGTAATAATTTCCCCTTGATCATGTCAAGTCCTTGATATACAATTTAATTACCCTAAACCATAATGTTCAATACATTTTAGTCAATCAAGGTCTTTAGCCAGTAACTCAATTTCAGTCACAGGTTTTATGGTTTAGTAAGATTAACAATGAGTATTACGTTTTGCTTTAATTACTTTTTCTGGGTATCAACTTTCAACCACACACATCAGAATGATTTCTCCTTTGCCCAGGACAAGAAGAGCATCTAAAAGGCCAACTGTGTGTATCTTATTAGCACTCCCTCAGGACAGTCTGTTTACATAATATTCCAAATCAGCAAATTTGTCTAATAAGATATCAGCACTTGTCAAAATTTTGATACACTGCAAATGGTTTTCTCCTAGGACTAATAACTTATCCCTGGGTAAAGTTAATTATTAGCATGGAGAAGTCAGTAATCTTGGAATAATTATTTTTCCAGACTGGTTTACATGAACAGAAATATTCTGTAATAGCATAAATGTAAGAAAATATGCATCAAGTTGCATATTCTACATATACCAAACAAAACCCTACAATAGCAATACACATTGCAATGCATTTCATGAAGAGATTTAATTAGTTCTGTAGATCTGAATACTCCTGCACAGATCGCTGGCAGTTTAATTCATTCATTGTTTCTTCTGTTAAGAACTCCAGTTGTCAATTGCCTGACTACAGCCAGTACCATTCATGGTGTTACCTTAGAGAGTATGTGTTCAATTACTATGCTTTAATTACTTTGAGCAGGCTTACTAATTATTGTTCTATTTCATCCACATAATTGCTTAATAACCTTATCAAAAAAGTACAAGATAAACTATGCATGATACCACTGGATAAAGTTGACCTTTGCTGCAGTACAGAAGCCAGGGACAGCTAGGGTACATCATATGGTCTGTTATCATGTTTCAGTGTTTATCCAGGTTTCTACAAACATAGGTCACCAAACATTCCATATCATCACCTCATTTGTCAATGTCAAATGCATTTAATTAATTTCCAATTAACATGCCAAGAACTATTTCAGTAGCCCTTTGGATAGGGACTTTCTGTCAAACAACAGAGAAAATCAATTTTCACTAAGATGATCCATCTAAGGTAACTGCATGCATTACATTCTTTGGACAGTAACTGTAAGCCCTACTGTAGTGCATCAGTGACAGTCCAAATGAACTGATCTTTGTGACATAGATTAACTACAGCATGTATCATAAACCTTAAAGGACATTATATAACATGAGAAGTATAATGTGAAGTCTGTTTGCCTTTTGAATGCTGGGAGAACTTGATTCCTGTGAAAATTCCAAATTCCAAAATGGTTTGGTTTGTCAGGTATCTTGAACAAAATGTCATCCACATGTTACTTGAAATGCTGAAATACTAATAACTCAGCCTCTGGTTGAAAGAATAGTTGTTGTACATAGTGATGAAACATTATAAGTCCTGGCCCTTCTGTGTACCTTTTGCAAGCTGTTCCAAAGGTATAAGGCTGTTTTCTTTTTCATCATATGACTTCTCAAAGATATAACTGCCAAGGACTATTTAGTTAAGTTAAATGAGAGAACTAGTGATATCAAGAAGTAATTGTAACTGTGCCAAAAGACAATATATATAATCATGAAAGCAACAATCAAGCTTTTTGCAGTTCTGCTGTAACTTTTCTCATTATACTAACAAACTGAAATTGTTGGACAGCTTTTCTTGCAGACTGTGGTCAAATAACCAATCTTTATCCTCCTGCAACTGTACAGTGGGACTGATTCTCTGTTTCGCTTATGTGCTTCCTCTACAACTCTCAGTGCATGCAGTGTGTTTGATTCTCTGTTACAGATCGAGGCTCAAGTGGCTGCATACTTAAAGCTCTAATGTATTTTTAGAGCAGCAATTAAACTTTTATCATTGTAGGTGAGTGCTAATATAAGTCCTTTCAAAGACATTCTGAAGAATCTTAGTCGATAAAATGCATTGAAAATCAATTGTACGCTTTTAAGCAATTTCATGCTTATTTCATATTGAAGAAGAAAACATTTAATGTGGGCTACAGAATAAGATGCCAATAAAAGTTTTATTCCATGACACTTTTAACTTTCTCCTTTGGTACAAAAGCAATATAAACAAACTCTCCATGTGAGAAAAAATTCAAGACACCATAAGGAGTGAAAATAGTTGAATTTCAATTGCAGTTCGAGTGCTAAACATATTAAATCTGGTGCAAATCTTTTAAATAAGCATTTCTATTAGCTCATTGGGGATAATACTAGATTAATAAAGGATATTTCTATACATATTTTATTACATTTTAATTGAATATGATCTCATACACATGGTTTACAAACTGTAAAATGGTTTCTTACGCAGACTTTCAGTCGTCGAAAATTGTTTACTCTGCAATCCGAAAACAATTAAAAACTCATATCAGAAGACTCAAGAAGACGTAATGGAATTACAAAAATCAAAAGAATCTACAGTCTTTTTTACTGTTAAACTGGTAAAATTCTCTTGTTAAAGTTTATATCTTTCTTTGTCTCAAGCGATACTGGTTTAAATTTTAGAAATGGAAAATTTTAATCCAAATGTATCTTTCAATTCTAGCTGATACATTCAAAATTCACCTTTATTTTATGAGGACAAATTACATAAAACTAATGTCAAGAGTCAATTAAAGGCAAAGATATATATCCACAGCTTTATGTACTGTTGCCCCTTAAATACTTAATGAGGGTACTAATATTCCTCATGTGTTTATGTAAATTGCCTCCCTTTTTCAGGCAAAATAGTCATGATACCATTAAATTTTCCTGTTGGTCATTTTAAGCCCTTAAGTCATAAACTGTTTAAGTACAATATAAGACAATTTGTATTATTATGATTGTCTAAATCAGCAATTTATTACCCCATGTTCACAATCAATAAGATTAAGGTTCTGCATTAAAAAAACTTGTTTTTAGAGAGAAAAAATGTCACTGTTTAATGTGATTTTCTTGTTTACATTTTTAACACATAAGAATTCACTGTCTGAATGTCATTGGACAAAAAAAAAAGTTTATGTATAAACAAAGTGATTATTAAAAACACTTTCACAAAAGTTCCGCAAGACATAATTCAAGCAATGCTATCAATCAACATCTGCCAGTTTTGCAAGGACTTATATTTCCGCTTTTTTTTTTACCCATAAAAAATGGACAGCATTGTATAAAAGAATTTCATGAATATAATGAGTAATACCTAACAGCTTCTTTGCAATTTCAATTCAGCAAAAAATTGCCCCAAAAAATGGTGCAGAAGCCACGCAAATAACTGCATACAAATAAATCTGCACTTACCATGTTGATTTTATTCATGACATTTTAAAGAAATTATGTTTTTACCGCAGAGGTTGAGCAGTCTAATTCCTGTACAATTAAGTATCTTTATAAACTTAACAAGGTCAATTTAGTTTCCTCAGATATGAATTAGCGTAATGAATATTGAAGATGGTTGCAAGGAACCTCTGGGATGATTTTTACTCAGTTATAGGTATTTAACTGTTTATTGCATTTATCCTACATCATTGTAAATTGTTATACCATAATATACACATTTTCTCCCGCCCTATCATTTTCTCAGACATTACTGTTTAGATTTCATAACAAAAATATCTCCAGAACTTTCCTAGCTCTTCAAAAAAGAAGGTAAAAAAAATTGCAAAAATGTCTGTAAAAACATTTATGTTTCACAGTGGCAGGCCGATGGAATAGCTGAAACATTGGGGAGCCGAGAAGAATTGTAGAATACCGTGGAAACAATGTTGGTAAAGTATCTCAGCAGGCGGGGTATATCATTACTGTATAATCTTCTACTGCTGTTTTTCTCCTATACATCATTTAAATTTCTTGTGTTCAAATAGCTTTTAAAGAAAAGGACAATTACAGCTGGTAATTCATAACAGCATTATTCTTTTTACAAATATATAGATATATGTATAACATAAATTGTATTTCTGTCATTTACACTGCTTTCCAAGGGTGGCTGCAGTTAAATATACTACAGCTACAGCTATTATAATATATGTATACAGTTCTGCAAAGTCAGCATTGTTGATGAACAAAGGAAACTAGTACTTTTGTACATTTATAGTTTCAAAGTGAAAGCTTTGCTGCTGTTGTTTTTTTTTAGTCTCAGGTGTTAGCTGATTAATTGAAAACAGCTTGAAATACATTTATTTTGTGAATGGTTTAAAATCCAACATCTAAAACTGAACGTCATTATAATCTAATTCATTCAACATATTAAAATTACACAATTTTTCATTGTGCTGCCAAAAAGCCTGTATTTACATAGCATACTATTTCATATGAATTCAGAAAGTTGAAATAAATAAATGAATTCATTCAAAAACAAGATGTCATGAAAATAGACCATTCATCCAAACAGAATAATACAATGTAGATTCAAGTATCAAATTCCAAAATCTAATGAATAAATAAGTGAGAGATGCAATTATTATGTCATTTAATTCCATCTCAAGATCAAGAATCTTGTTTAAATGATAAATGAAGTTGTTCATAATTTCAGCTAAATGCATTAACAATTACCAACCCCTTCTATTACTTACATGTTCGAAAAGGTTTAGCACTCTGATTAATATTTTCATCATATTTGCATGAAACTTTATTCAGTGATTTCAGCTGTTTCCGGGACTAGATCTTCTCCTTGATAAATTATAGCTGATACATTATAAGTAACCCTTCAGGTAAATTATTATAATTAATCTAATGATTTCTATCTACATCACTGTGTACAGTACAGCATTGCATTTACATTGCTTTTTCCCCTGTCTTCTTTTTCTACTTTCTTATATTAGACAGGATTAAAACTGTTCGTGAAATATTGCAACCCTTCTCCTGCTGGCGGCAATTATGCGTTTGCCCATGCGAGCAGTGCAGACCAAGATCAGCCTGCACATCCATGCAGTCTGATCATGGTCAGTGCCCTATCCGCCATTCAGTCGGTAAACTTTCAATAAAAAACCCTGTAAACAATTAATGGATCAGTTCAAAACTGAAAGAGTGACAAGTCCATAATTAAGACAGGCTAAAGGGTTAAGACTCACAGAGTGTTTTAGGTGAGAAACCTGCATCAAGTGGATCATGAATCTGAATAGAACTTTGTATTTACTTCCTTTTAACAATTCTGAATCCCAAATTCAATCTGCACGATATATATGCTGAAGGAGTAACATCTTACTGAAAAAAAAAGTCTTCGTCTTCACATAAACACAAAAGAAAGTTTATGTAAAAATATTTCTAATGTTTGGTAATTTCATAAAACATTCCTTCTCGCTATGATTAATTAAAACACTGTTCAGACAGTGATCAGACTGAGTTTTGTGTCATCACGCTATCTGCCTATACATAATCATCCATCTTCACTCTTCTGTCCCTTAGGCATCTGCATGCCGCGTCTCCATACCTTTACAATTTGTCAATTTTGTATGTTTAGAAATAACTTCAACATTTTCAAAAGTATTTTCGACAGACACAAGCAAGTTAAGTTATCTTTCCAGAACAAAGGCGCAGAATTTAGAGGTCCCCAAAAATGAGCATTCTATACATGCAAAATTAAGTTGTCAAGATATTTATATTTGTAACAGATTTTTGCATTTCATTTCCGAAACACAGTTCTCTTTATGTTACATCAACTTTTCATCATTAATAACCTTAACCAACCTTGGTTAAAACAACAACAAACAAACTTCAGTGTAGAAAGAAAGAGCGTTTTAACTTTTTAACTGCAATTACAAGAATATTTTAACAGTCTTCTGACAGTTATCGACTTGCCCTTGTGTAACCTAGAAACCTGATGTACATAAGGTATTAGTTCCAAATACCTAAGTAAAACCATGTGTGAAGTTAAATATTCTGCAGACATATTTTGGGGAACTAATGCCTGACTGTAATACTTTATAACCCTGAAACATGTGATAAGAAATAAACAATTTATGATTTGAATATTAATCTTAGATAATTCTGGCAGGAAACTGCCTGGTATCGGAGAAAACCAGTGTATTTTTTTTTTTTCAAGACAAGTAACAGTGGTTCCATTAACATGGTCATGTAAATCTTTCACTTTCATATTAAAACTTAATTTGTGAGAAAAAGCCATGAATAAATTAATACATTTGTTCTACGCCTAGCAAAAAAAGTCGGAGAAATGTAATTAGTATTTAATTCCTTCTCTGTCACTGGAGAATTCTAAGAAGGATTTATGTGATGTCATAACAAATATTTCCAAGAGAAAAAAAATCACTAGCACTTTTTTTTCCCAAGAAAATCTTCAATAAATTTTTACAGGATGGAATTTCTTCTGGAATCGTTTAAAATATGACCTGAAACTGTGTACATCATCTCAATTCAAAGCATATTTTTGAAATAAAAGATTATGTCTCCTATTTCACTGTCCAACCCTCGAGTCACAAAACTCATGCAGGCTTAGATTTCTATTTCACAGTACTAAAAAATTCACTAACTCGGCCCTATATAATACTTGTCAAAATTTCACTTTTTTCGGCTTTCTTCACATTTCATAATCTTTATCAAGGTCCTTTATTAACTCCTAATTAACATTAAAATGTTAGATAACATGACACTTTAAATTCAGGCTGACATATTAGCAACTTCAAACAACCTCTAAAGATGTTATCAGTAAATAAATGTTGAAATTATAACCTGAAATTAAACATCATGCAAGATATTTTTCATGGATTATGTAGATTCTATTTCTGGTGTCATAATGTTTCTTACGGAGGCGACTTCAATGCATCAAAATCTGAAATACTATACTTAAATAATAAATCATGAAAACTGGACCTCTAGGACAAAAACTTGCTCCTGAATTAAATCTTGTATTTGTTGCTGAACTATCTTAGGATTTGCTTGTATTTTTTGCTCTTGAATATAAAATTCTACAAAAATTCAAATGAAACAGTGGGTGGGGAAAATGCTCTACTTAAATGCATGAATAATTCAGAGAAAAAATCTCATTAAATTCTGCACATGCTTGTTGTTTTCATAGCCTGCAGTGATAATGCAAATTCTACACACAAAAAAGAGAATTATTACTTCCACCATGGAAACAGTCAAGTCAGAAGCCCCATATGAACTCCACCTTCCATTTTCACATGTACAAGAAAACTATCATTATGATAGTAAATTATCACAACTGGATCTAGCATCATAATGGTTAGCTCATAGTTTATGACTTGTACCAAGATAACATTCTTTCAAAACATTGCACGCTGTAGTTCATGCAATATTTATGAGGAGAATGACATGGAAAAATTTTCCATATCAAAAACCAACATTTCACTGAAACTCATAAATTTTACACAAACTACCTGCCCTGATTATTGCAAACATGCTTTTCTGAAACCTGGAACAACTTTTATGACACAATAAAGTGTTTGTATGACAAAGATTTATGACTGTATGACTTTCATTTCAAAGCTTTTGAGATACTTTTTTATAATGAACGCACCTTTATATAATAAATAAAGAAAATAGTTAAGTGCACAGAGAGGTAAGTAAAAATAACACCGACTCGTTAAGAAACAAAATTCACATAATTTGAAAGTTCAATAAAATAGTTTTTCCTCAATAAATTTACAGACACACCTCATCTGCTCAAAGCCTTCAAATTTAACTCAGAATACTGAAGCGATCACCATGAAAATAGCTGTTAAATTAAAACACCAACAAAAACTGCTAGTCAGTTATGAAATGATCCCAAAGAGTAATGTAACTTTGTACCTTCACTTGATGAATAGTGAGTAATTTCTCACTGATAGGAGCAGGAAGAGGACCTTAATTGAGTCCTAGCTATGCTATTTCATTTGTCTGGCATTCACTTAGCACCCTTAGGTACACCTTATATGTATTGAGTTTGTAAGTGCCATATGTACACACCAGCATAAATAAAAATAGCATACAATATATATGAAGATGTTTATTAAAATGTTTTAACCCAGACTTTACCTGTATCAATATCTGGGGCCTGAACCTGTACCACACTTGTCCCCACAGTAACATTCTCAGAGATAGCTACATCGTAAATCCCCTGCTCAAATACGGGCGTATTGTCATTAGTGTCCTTGACATTGAAGTAAACAAGAACTGTGCTGGTCTGTGCTGGATCACCAAAGTCATATGCCTGCACCTGAACGGTGTACAGCTGGTTCTGTGAGAAAAAGAAAAATTGCATATGAAATTTTGTTAGAATGAACTGGTCTTTCTCTAATAAAAAAAGAATACTGGAAATAAATAACAAGTGTACTAACAGATATAGAAAAGTCCAAATTGTATATGAATAGATTTAGGCATATACACAGCAATCAGTCTTAAAAAGAAGGAATTTAAAGCAACACATATAATTATGCCACAGCTAAAATTTTAAACTTATATAGGTTGTTAGTTTGTATTAAGGCAGTCTGACTATCAACTCTGTGAACAGTAAAATACTTAACTGTCCTGTAGTTTCATTAAAAAGATATATTAACAACTTACTTTATAATAAACTATAATTTTTGGGCCAAGTCTTCATATAAAAAATCATTTTCGAGTATTATAGAATTCAATTTCCTTAAAGATCAACTTAACATGTAACGTTCCACTATTTTTCTTTCATTTTCTGAAAAGACAGTCTATTTAGACTATTTACTTTCATATTTTTCTTCAACTCATTGACCTATGGTACCTGTCCCTACATACCAAAATCATGAAAGTCATGGTCCACAAGAATATCAAATGACTCATTAAACACATACTTAACTTTTTATAAACCGCTGGAAAAAAATTCAGCTCGACCAAAAATGTAATCAGTAACATGTCATCAAATATTCAATTTTCCTGCACTGGAATAATATATAATTACTGATATTTTAGTAATTACGACATTTTACATGCAACACAATGAAATATAATAACTGCACTTCAAACGTATCTAGTGCAAAGATAAGAAACTTTATCTCAATACAGAAGAAAACGGACTAATTCTGAATACAGCAAATATACTTTGCTATTCCCTGAACAATCGTGGAATGTTTTAAAGTAACACCATGGTCTGGATGTAGTGTTGTGAAATTGTATGATTAATTCGATTTATTTTTCGTTTTTCGATTTTTTTTTTTTTCCGTTGTATAAATTATTGACCAATTTAGTTAGTGAATGGCAACAAAATAGCTGACATTCATTATGCAAACATAAAAATTCTTTATTTCGGCACATTTTAAATTACCTTTAATAGTGAAAATAACGAAACTTTTTATAACAGCATTTTTTCAAGTTGGTCACGTAATTTGACAGTTTTGACATTGCATATGACGAGGCTACACTAATATGACAAGACAGTTTACTGTAGCTTCAAAACAATAATTATAATACCATCTTCGAACAAAGACAAGCCAAAAGTAATTGTGACATAATAAATCATCTTCGAACAATTAAAACGGCACAAAATGCAAGTGATATTATATATTTCACAGACAATGCCATTAGTCCTACTAATTTCACCGCAAGACTACATTTAAGCCCTGACAGCTAAAAGATGATGGCAACCTGTATGATAAATAGCACCTAGGGGTCAAGTGTGGCAATTCTCCCATGTACAATACAATAACATTAAAAATATCTAACTACTTAAAATGTCATTAGCTTCTCGAATGTTTTCTATTTTCGCACATGTAAAAATATTCTTGTAGACAGCAGAAAAAAAAACAACTTTTTTATAGCGAAATCTGACAGCTTTCAATTTTCTTTGTTCAACTTCAAGGTCTGACAATGTTTTCGTTACAAACCAAAACAAAAATATTAACAGTTATGATAATTAGAAGGTGAAGTGTTACATAATCTCTATGCACTGCAAACTTAACTTTCCATCATCTCAAAGACTTATATATTTTCTTTACACAGCAATGGGCGCGGGTTTTTTTTTGTGTTTGTGTGTGTTTTTGATTGAATTGCATTTTCATTTAATCTGATCTTCTCTTCATAGCAAAATGTATACTTAATTACAAGTATATTCTATCATGCTATATTCATCTGATCCCATTGTACCAGTATTTTACCATACAGTACATTGACGTGCGGTCTCGATACAGCCATTATGCAACAATTTTTTTATATTAAGAATGAGGCAATGCACAACTTGGATTTTGAAAGTTTTCACAATTCAGTTTGGATTACATTAAAAGCCTTATGTCATGCTGTTCTGTCCTAACACCTGAGGTTCTAGAGACTTTAACATATTTTTCTATCATAATATATTCCTTTAAATATACCACATAAATAACAGACAAACAATTTCTACAGAATAATAAATTTTGCTAGTCTTCAAAAATGTTTTCAATAATATCTGCTTCATACCATTATATTTATTAAAGGGAGGTAAAAATGTGTGCTTTGATAAGAATGGGACTCACAGTCATAATGAGCTGGCAATAAATTTCTTCCCATAGGTGAAGAATAACAAAGACAGTATGTGAACTGAAAATACATTATGGACAATGACACAGACAACTTTTTAATGCTTGTCCTCAGTATACAATAGTTATGTTCATTTGTCAGGTCTATGTGACAGTAAGGAGGGTAGGAGGTGGTGGGCTATAATTTTTTTTTTTTTGGGGGGGGGGGGGTCTTGCCTATCATCACTTTCATGTTCTTTTGTATTTCTTTCTAACTGCAAATCTGAAAACTGAAAAAATCCCACTCAATTGATGATGTTGTTTTGAATAACAGCAATTTACATGAATAATGTTATAAATCAAAGATCTGTGATGTCGTTGTCCATGAGTTCTCAGAATTCCAACACCTCAAGTTATTAAAATTTTTCAACTAACACCTTTGGAATTTATTCATTATATTCATTTTATGTGTTGTTTGACCTTCAAGATAACAAAAGAACATTTCCAGAATACATATGAACTATAAACAAAACAAATTATTCAATAAAAGTTCATTTGTTTCATACAAGACATAATAAAAATGTGTTTTAAAAAATATATTGACCAAAATATCGAGAAAACTCTTATGTCTGACCTGACAACTACGATATCTGAAGTGATTTATTTTCTATCTTATTGACAAGAATACCCCACATAACAAAAGCAAAAAAAGTTATTTTTTATTCATACAGTGGAGATAAAATCTTTGAGGGGGGCCTAAAATATTCACAAATATAACATAAAGGAAAAAGTTATCAGATTGTTTAGGGTGTTTTTTTTTTCACTGAATAAAATGCAAAATGAAAAACTCAAGTATGGGCATTTAGTGTGACTTTTCTCCAATGGCAAACTCACATCCATACAAGGCAATTTAGATCCAGAAGAAATCCAGATGAAATTTTTGAAAAAGAAAAACTACAGACTGGAACTTGTTTCTATGAGTGTTAAACAATGGATCTTTTAGATATATAAGCATATTTTTATTCATATATCCCTTAAAACTATCATCTAATAAAAAAATCCTTTGCTGTCAATGACAGAACATTATGAAAAAGCAGTCAATACACCACAGCTTAATGAATGTCAATGTGTGTACATTTAGAATATGAGAAACAACACACCTAAACTGCTGTCAATGTGTGAACATTTAGCATAGGAGAACAACACATATTAACTGCTGTCAAATGTGACTTAAAATTTAAAGAGAGAATGTCACACACCTGACTTGCTGTCAATGAGTGAATAATAAGAGACAGGAAACAATACACCTGAATGCTTAGAATAAGAGAGCAACACACTGTAACTCTGTCAATGTATGAATATTTTGAATAAGAGAACAGCACACTTTATAAGTGATGTCAATATGTGATAAATGAGAGAAAGGAAACAATACACCTGAACACTAATAGAATAAGAGAACAATACATTGTAACTCCTGTCAAAGTGTTAACACTGAGAAAGAGAGAGAAACACACCATATCCGCTGTCAATGTGTGAACATTAAGAATAGGACGGAACAGCACACCTTATTAGTGTTGTCAATGCGAGAACAATTTTTACATAATTTGACTTAACCTACGAAAAAAGTTTCAAAAAACACACTAAGTAAGTGAAAAGTCAGAATATGCATAAACAAAAACCCTGTCAGCTGCTGTATATGTGAAAAGTATATCTACCCAAACACAAACATGGTCCGTAGTTGTATAGGCTGGGATATTGATGGAGAGCTCCCGTATAGACCGGGTGTATGCACAGTGTACAGTCCACGCTTTTAATGTAAAATCCCAGGCCTTGAAATCAATTATTAATTGTTAGAAAGTGCATATCAGATAGAATTTTATCTTTATTTGATATTCTTGTACTCAATAGTAAATCTAAGTTTTCAAATGTATAAAATCCCATTGATAGGTTTCTTCATCTAGTAACAAGCAGAATATTTTCTTTAATTACCAGGTATCATATAAATTATAATTATGGGGTTTTATATTCTGTTAAACAAATCGAAATGAAGTGCTCAGTATAAGCTTTTTAAAAGGACACGTTCTGTTTTAGCGGCAAACTCATATATGAATCCAAGTATGTCCTGCTTTACAAAATTACTGCAGACTACCAGCAGACAAATTATCTTATTTCAGAATGTTTTCACATCTTTTAAAGTCATGAATTTTTAGGATACAGTTACTTTCTGGGTGAATAGCCTGGCAAATATAATAAAAAAAAACAACACTCTCTAAGTAGCAATCATTTCACAACATCTTCGATAAAATCTGTAGTACCAATGCTTGAAAAAAGATTTTTTTCCAAACTGTTCAGAACACAGTCGTCCAATTACTTCTAGATTGGTACAATGATAATAGAAGTTTTGCCCTAAAAGGAATTCTTTTAAACAAATACCTTTCTTTAAACCCTTTTATAAACAAAATCCAAAGCTGAACAAAATCGAAAAGAAAAATTGTGTGTAATCGGAGAGAAATCTCCTATTTACGGAGCCTAAATCCATACAAACACATGACAAAAAGATAGCAAACTAGTGATAAAACCATTTCTTTCTTACAAATCTGATGTGTCTTAAACAACTTAATCGTCAATATTTTCTCCCATTTGTGAAAATAATTTTTCTACATTTATACCTATCTTTACATCTTCCCATTAGTTTCATTAATTTTTCATTTAACCAAATCCTTGAAATATACTTCAGCAAGTTATCTTGTATTGGCATCGATACGGTCTTTAGCAAATCATCAGAAGTTTTAAATTGAATATCAATCAAATTCAATTCATAGTTATTTCTGAAAATAACTAATATTCATTTGTCATTTTTTAACTGCACTAGATTCACATAACGCAGTCAGCATTCAGTCAGCATGTTTAGTTTGGCTAATTTCGCAATGTCACTCAAGATACTGAATATGAAAGCATCTGATCGAAATCAATTTAGTTTCTATCAATAGACAGCTAATTCATTTCATTGTATTTTCACCTATTTTTAATACCCATATTTGGAAATATTGAATAGGGAATTGATGACGAAAATGAATAAACATTTCTGCCAATTTTCTAACAAATTTAGGACTTTTCTATGAATTCATCTGAAAAATTATAGCTATAACACATCATTAAAAGGATTCTTTCATTTTTAATATAACCTCTACAATGAAGAAATGCTTAAATTAGAATTAATCGATTTACTCATCAAGCTTGTGGCGATGTAAATGCCATTTAAAATAAATCTTAATCAGTTTATCATGTGAATATATATACCTCTTCAAAATCTAGCAGTCTGAGCAGTCTGAATGTTCCTTTTATTGAATCCAGACTGAATGTATCATTTCCCCAGCCAGACGTCAATGAGTATGCCACCTTGCCATTTGGACCTTCGTCTGGATCATATGCCCGAATACTCCCAACAGTGGTGTCAATCAATGTGTCCTCATATATGTCAAAGGAATAGAAGGTCTTTGTAAATTTTGGAGCATTGTCATTCACATCTTTAAGATTTATTCTCACCATACAAGAAGAGGACTGTATCCCGTCAGTTGCGGTGACTCTAAGGGTGTACTGTGCTGTGACTTCTCGGTCAAGGGGACCAGTTGTAACAATTGTTCCTGCAATATCAGATGTAATATTTCTGAACAAAAATAGTTCATAGCAAAGGAGAAGGCATCAGCCTACCCTTGGTCTCATAAAACTTTTTTTTGTATTTACAGACAGCTGGTTTAATAGTTAACAGATGTAACATTAATTTTACACAGGGGAAAGCTAAATTATCAAACACTCAGTCTACTGATTAGTGTTCAAACTTTGAGAAAATGCAGATCAAAATTATTAATACAATAAGCCTGACTGACAGCCACTCACAGCACACTAGACATTACAATGCTACAACTGAAAGTGTTTATCAAATAATAATTTTTCTAACTTTAACAGCTTCTTGAAAACCTTACTGAAAAAAGTACACATAGTACTGCAGCGTTTCAATCTGACGTCTTAAAATCATATCAAACATCTTCAAGAAATCTGTTTATGTATATCAAGGAGTATACTAATTTCTTACTCATTAAAGGGACCGAGATGCTTATTATAACTAAGGAATGACTATGTAACAAAGACAATTTTACTAATCTATCTGTTGCCAAGATTATGCAGCAAACTCAACAAACACGTCCAAAGACTGTCAATGCAGTTTTAAGACAATGTCAACCAAACATTCTTACCATCTTGGTTAATTTTCAGATTTACATCTGAACCAACATTTAATGTCAACTGGAGGCCGCCAAGGGAGTCATCGTCGTATACAGCAATCCTCGTCACAACAAAGTCAGGCTGTACGTTTTCATCAACATTCACAGTGTAGTAGTTCTGTGAGAAGCGAGGAGGTGTGTCGTTTATATCCTGTAGTTCTACATGAGCCTGAAATAGAAACATGGCCATTATAATGTGTGACATTTCTTTTTTATGCAGATATTCTGGAACTAAACACAATGTAGTAGGTAATTTGAGGTAACATCTTTCAGGGTCTGTTGTTGTTTCTTGAGTCCACAAACAAAAGATTTCCACCCCTTGTTTCCGTACCACTATAAACACTCAGGCATTATAACTTATAACATCAATACTGCATTTGATAAATCAATGTTATATTGGTATAAAAATAGTTTGTTTGAATGTGTTACTGGTAGTTTGAATGTGTTTGGCTCAACCATAGAAATACTGACCTAGATATTTATACAAATGATCAATATATACAGATTATACAGTTACAGTAATTCAAAATCTCTTCTTTTTTTTTCAATTCATTTACTCCAATTTGACATGTCTATCAGTTATACACAAATTCAAATTTCAAGTGCAAGGTCAATCAACTTCGATTTCATTTCATTTCGATTAATTCATAAGCTTAATTGATATAAAATCTGCACTACTGGTATGTTATAATTACCTGAAGAAATATGAGATTTTTAATGTGAACAACTTGTGACATGCAATGATTAACCAAAAATTCATAAGCCAATCTATTGATTGGGAATTGACTGCTTAGATGGCAACAGGTAATTGATGTGAGCCTAAGCTGTTAGCAAGATTACATCTCAAAGTCATCAGTGCTTTCAATAATTCAAAAAGATCCAACTCAGAGACTAACTTTAAGGCGCATTTTTACAAAACTACTTTAAGGCCCCTTTATAACTACAGTACTACTTGGTCACTGAAATCTCCCAAAAGACTTTGCTGCATTCTGAACTGAGAACCAGTTGCCACACCCTCACACCTCTGACCATAATGACTATGGGATTGATTTCTAATTAAGCAAATTCCATGTATCCTAATTGACCATTGTATGCATGTTCAATTGCAATCATGTCAGTAGTTTTTGTACTCAATGATCAGTTATAATGCCCAACAAATTGGATCCATCTGTTACTGTTTACTGTAATTTACAGATCATGCAGCTTTAACTACTGTTGTCCATGGCCAGTACTTTACTGGTATGTTAAATATATATTTATATTTTTATTACATGTATTTTCTTTAATGTATAAAATTATCAATTTATTTTCTCATTCAATTACACCATAAAAAAAATAAAAAACAAAACACATAAAATCTGACTGATCCTTTAATCTCAAATAGATTAAATAATTAAATCAATTTGTTCACTTGGCTGAGATATTACTACCCATTTATAGAACTATTAAACAATCAAACCAGATACAAACTTAGTCATATTCACACAGATTTTAGAATAATCATAGACAATTCAGTGATTTCAAATTAGCTATGCAAAAATTTCTAGTACTGATCAATGGAGTCTGTCTGTTAACAGATAAATGAAGCTAATTCAAACTAATTACCCAGCTTTTAAAAAAAAAAAAGTTCTTGTTATTTTTCTGAATATTTGGTAGATTACAGTCAATACATATTAAATTAATTTCTGTGCTTTCCTAATGGTCAAAGTACATCTATTTCATTCTTACCTAATGTAAGTATTATCTATATGATCAAAAGCTTTTGAAAAGTCAATGAAATCTTAAGATCAGCTGATCTGTTAGTAAACTGAAGGATGAAAGTAAAAAGATTCTATGTACTATTGAATAACAGAAGCAGATATAACACATTCTTGCTTGCAGTCACCTTGAAAAATAATATTAAACAATTCCTTGAGATTTGCTCTTTAAATTAGCAATGTCATTGTAAAGACAAGTTAGTAAGATAGAGGTTAATTCTCTTCAAAAATTTAGGTAAAAAACAAGAACAACTTAATTTCTCAGATAATGGCTAATAATCCCGGCCTCTCCTGAGAAATTAGTTTTGAGAACAAAAATCATATTCCACAATTCATTAAAAACTGGGTACATGTATACAGAACTGACAGCATCTTGTAAACAATCTGATTCACATGCTTTTCCAAGGCTGCACGTCCTTCTTCCAATCCAAAGGGATCAAATTTTCAATTAAAAAGTAATATGATTTGACTTAGACTGTAGGGACAAAAGCATTCTAAATGGATTCTTTCCTGTGATTCTGTAACTTTAGCTATAGAATTCCTTTTCAAAAGCATAATCTAGCTGTTTCATCAGCATTCTCACATTCCTGTCATATCATTCACCAAACATCTCCCTCTACAGAAGACCATTCCTTCAGTGCAAAAAACAAAAAGGGAGGAAAAAATGCTAATCTGGTGGTCTATCAGGTCAAACAATTGATCCCAAAGACATGCATATCATTGTAGCCAATCATTTACTAAATGAGGCAAGACTCCCCGTCAAAGACATCCTGCAAGAGATACAAGTTCTCTTGTCAGTATCCAAACACCCCTGCACCACATCTCAGCAGACAAACTGATATGACCATCTGCTAATGGATTCCACAGACTAACCATTTCAAACTGTAAGTGAGCCAAGTCAATCAGGCGATGTCACAAGGGTGTCAAGTCCTCATAAATCATAAACAGTCTCTCTGTGCTTTCCCTCAAATTGCAGCCATATTAATTAATTCAAATATTTGCAATGTTCACAAGGGGCAGTAAATGACCAGTGACAGACCTAATCAATCTTTCTGACAACTGATTGATAGAAAAAAACTTGAAAAGCTGAACATCAAGAAAAAAAAGATAGTTTCTGCATGGTCTCTTTCTCAAATTGTTATTTATCCACAGCTAAGTTTTCCAACAGTAGTCTTTTTTTTTTTATATCATCATTAACTTTCACCTACTATATCATTAAGGGTGATATATTTGATTGTTTAAAACTGTTCTGAAAAGAAAAGGTCAGAAACTGTGATACTGGAAGGTAAAATAGTATAATGTGTCTGAATGGCATTAGAGTGCCTCATGGTTGGCCCTTTGTTAGCCACTGTTAGAATTACCTTACAGTTCAAAATATTATATGACAGTAGAGACCTAAGACTCCCACTTAACAGGATTTGTCAAAACCTGTCTTGTAACACTAATATATTTAAAAGTCCTTCATTATAACAGACAGAAAAAGAATCTTTTCATTTAGAAGTAAATTGCACTGATTCTGGATAACAAAGTCTCCACCTATTCAAATCACTCTTCTGATTGCTAAGCTTAATTTGCATGATTGAAAGGTTTTCATGATTGAGGTAAAATCTCTAAGTCATGTAGCACTGCTAACTCTTCTCATAATCTTAACAAATGTTTGGAAGCAAAGTGGTTCGGTAATGACTTAATTATTATGTGTTTCTCAAGATATAAAGGAAAATGAAAAACACATCTTCAGAAATGACATGGATGGCTGGAAAGAATTATTATCATTCGCTGTAATACTACAGTTCATATTCATCAATGTATTAAGATATGTTGCCTACAGAACATTATTTCCCTGGAAAGATGGATCATGGCCGAGGGCAAAATTCGCAACTGAGCAAGATTTATCTTTACCAGAACTCTGCTAATGACAGGGTTTAAGTTCAGAATGTTATGTTAAAGACTGAACATGCTTCAAGGAACAGATCTTCTTAGCCAAATTAAAAGTGTCTCAGTAGAATTCTAAGATGTTGTATTACAAATTTTTTCCTATGTAAGGAAAAACTGCATCACCATAACATAATTTATTTAAAGAAAATTGACTTTCAAGTAATCGCATCAGTTGATAATCAAGTGTGGTAGTGACAAAGTGGGGAAATGAGAGATGGATTTTACAGTGGCTGCTTTTACTTGAAAATCCGATTAGGGAACACAAATTGAAATGTCTAGGCATTATTAGATTGTCCAATTAACGGCAGGCTGCATGCAGGAAAGCCGCTCACCAGTAATGATTGGATAGCCACCACAGCATTCTACTGTAACTAGCATAAGATACAAAGTTAACAAGAATTATTACCATTTAGTTTAACCCTATTTATCTCAAATCATTTGAAAAAAAAAATTGTTGCATTTTTTATTTATTGATGACTGCTTCCTGGATTCTGACCAGTACAAACATGATGAAGAGTGGAATGAAGAAAGTCAGACTGGACTCTGACTCTCACTCCTCTTGAGGAACTCTGATACCAGGAACCTCCTGATTAGCCATTCAGGCACTGAGATCAGACCCCCTCATCCAATCTGTTCAACTGGTATTATTTATTAAGAATGATAAAAATTCTTTCTCTGACAGAAGTCATAGATAGCATTTTCAGCAAGCTGACACTAAACAGTCAATGAGTATACCAACTTACAGGCCTAATTTTAAACCCAAATGCATTTTATAGTTGTCATTTTTCTACATTGCAAAGAGTTTATTTTCTGGTTCTGTTAAGTATCATGCCTAGAATTTAAAAGCGATACTCATTCTGAAATAGGTAGTTTGGTTGGTAGCAAGACTTAATGCATCAATCACCCCCCATTTGTGACCGGTGATAGGAAATTAATTTGGTCAAAATTTTCAACAATGTATGTCAAACAGCAATTTTAGGTTTTTCAAAACTTAAAATCAAAACATTTGAAGTTAGATAGGTGACTTGCAAAACTGTAACATGTATTAACTAGCATGAAAACCAATACACTATTTTTCTGATAAACAATTGTACAAATTTTGGAAGATTCTGAAATAAATTTAACAGTTACTATAAATCTTCAGCCAGTATTTATGAGAGCAAGTGTTCCAATTTTGAGCTAGGTGTTTCCAATATGAGCAGTTATTGGGGGAGCATTAATCAGTTGCATTCCTGGCAATCATGTTCCAATAAAATATGTCAACAAAGACTTTTACAATCCAAAGACAATCAATTATTCATAAATAAGTACAATACAAAGACGATCTATAGAGTAAATTAAATTAATTTAACAATATGAAGTATGCCAATTACTTAACAGACAGTCAATCTTATATATTCTTATTTGTTTAACAGCAAGTTGACATCTGCCTTAAGTTGTCTCAACTGTAAGTGCGATAGGACTGTTCATTTGAATTTAAGGGCAAGAACCAAAATGACTCCAGTATCACTGCTGGATAAGGCCGAGTCACAGAAGGACAGCATATTAATTACCTAAGTATCAATAGCAAGTAGAAACAATACGGACTTCTTCAAAAAGATTTAGCCCTTGTCTAAGACTGTTATATCACTGTGCTGATAGTGATGGCCACATGAAACATAAGGAAGTCTGCCTTATATCTGAATTGAGCCGATTTTTTGCTGAATGATTATGCAGCAGTGAATTCAGTTTTACTGACAAAATCCGTTACTGTTCAAGTAGTCATTCAAGATGGAAAATAGGAATAACCATATTTGCTTGAGTGAACGATTTAATGCTTGTTCATGTTTGCAGCAACTAGTGCAGTTTGTTAGCTTAGACAGGTAGTCGGCTTGACTTGATCTTAATACTTATGATTCAGTAAGGACTCGGTAGCTTTGAAGTTATTACTGAAATGATGAATGAAAATCTTTCATATGTTGTATGTCAATATTTGACAGAACTTCAGCAAATTTTTGGATAGTTGCACCTTTGGTACACACCACAGCGCAAGAGGATTTTTTTTTTTTCTAAGGTCAACACAGTATATCTAAACTAACTCCTTAATAACTTAATTCTGAAATAATATTACATTATATGCAGTACTTATAAATCTTTATTTCAATGTTCAAGTAATTCTTCAATGAATGGAAAATGCCTCTCCAGTCTGTTTGAGCAAAGATGGGTTAAAATAAAAATGTAGGATTTTATCATAATTGGAAAAAAAAGATAATCAAACAAGGTTGACAATACATCTAAGCTTGATTTAACAGTATTTCTTTGGAACAGACCAATTCTCACAAAGCCTGTGAAAAGAAACTCGTCAAAAACTTTATTTACTTAGTCTCAAAGAAGAAAAAATGACAACAACACTTGTTGGAAGTATGTATTCAGAAATAAGAGGGTCTGTGTACACTAAATCAATTTAAGCAGAAAATTATGGTCTGTTCTGAAAAAAATGTTTATTTTACATTAAAATCATATGTACTTATTATATGTGTACATTGTTACAGGGTATACTGGCTTTTGAACAATGTATTTAAAAAAATTGCATTTTGAAAAAAACAGTGCTTAAATATCTAAAATGGACTTGTCCATCTCACAATCTGGACAGATCCATTAACTGTTTATGGGGGTGCTGACTGAAAATTTACTGACTGAATGGCGAACAGCACAGACCATAATCAAGACTAATCTTGGTCTGCACTAATCGCAAAGGCAGAGTCAGTTGGTTCCAACAGAGTAAGGGTTAAGATGTTGTAATCTCACTAATTTAAATGGTTGTACAATGAAGTCATTAAAAATTTCATTTCCATGTCATTCAAAACCCAATGATCTTTCTTCAAAGACAATGGCAGTCTATAATGTTTGTTCCTGACAAGTAAAACTACCGTAAACGCTCGAATATTGTACGCTAGCGTGTATAAAACGCACTTCTGGTCTGGCATCAGGATCTGGGAAAAAAAGCTTGCATTGGAATACAATACGCACACAAATTTCGCCTGGAAAAAGAGTTACCATTTGTCCATGTTTTTCATTCAGGAAGCGGCCATTGTCGGTGCGCGTAACAATTACATCGCGTGAATATCGCAATGGTTGCATTTAACTATTTATTTCATTAAGGACAATTAGCGCTAGAAACTATTTTTTTTCGGAAATATCGAATAAACATGGCATTATCTGAAAGTGTCAACACCTTCTTAATACCTTTTGGATGTGTTAACAAACATCTCGTAATTATGGCGACATCAAACGACACTAATTATTATATTTGTTTAACAATATACGGACGACTCCTTTATCAAATTAATTGGTCGATAATTGTGTGAGTGCGAAAACTGACGGGCATAATACCGGTAAGCATTGGTTATATGATTGAATCTTTAGCAGTTATACATTTAAAGAAAAAAAATAAAAAAAACAAAAAAAAAAAAACCCACAAAAACAAAAAAAATAAAAAAGTAATTTAAACACTTTCAGTCATGGTCTTATGCCTCAAAAGAAGTGCACAAAAATAATGATCATTTGCGACTAGAATTTAGACTTTGGCCGTTTTTCTTTCAACTGGAAAAGGAACAGCACGCCCCACCCTTGTGAATATAAGAAACCCCTTGTGGGACTGAAAATTCTGGTATTTAAAAATTTTTTCACACGGTCACGTATTTGCAGATCGTTTAAACATTCCACGTTTCATAAGGCATTTGAAATTCTTTTAATCTAAATGTCAGTTAATGCAAACTGCATGTGAGATATGACTCTAATTATTTCGCGCTGGTCGTCAAATATCGCCGATATTTCGCGATGCGAGACATCGAGGAAATCCGTTTTTTCCTCGATGTCGCGGCGGATATTTTTTTTTCCGCGTCCGCGAAATAAAGCGGAAAATGTGAGTTCCTCCTGGCACGTACTGTAGGTGTCATAGCATATCTTTGCTGGCCATGGTCTTTGTTATACGTTCTGGCATAATTTTATGGTCATGAAAAAAAAAAAAACTTACAAAAAACTTTGTATTCAGATGCTTTAAGATAAATGCTACCATTGCTACAGACCCAATTAGCCTTATTATCCTCAATTTTTTTTTTTAGTACATGTATTCAGAGTGGCAGTGTCAGTATTTTTAAAAGGGTGAAAATTACCAGTACCATATATATGTCAAATTAACATATAAAAACCTTGTGAAATCTTTCTGTCAGTCCCGTGAACCAACAAACTGATCTCTTCAGATATGAAAAAAGTATTTAAAGTCAAAGTATACAATTTCTGTACTCATTGTTTTCCTGTTGTTGTTATTTTTACATGACCTAAATTACAACATCTTCTGAATAAGGGACAGTACTGGTCATTGATAGTCCCACAAACGTCTCTTGGACATACTGTATTCTCGTCTACTGTGACAGGTGATCATTATTCTTAGGTAATGTAATGGAGTGTTTATGACAGGTGTCAGGACACTAAATCAGTTTGCACGCTAGGTGTTTCTCATCATGTCTACATGGACAGTGGACATAAATACTATTTTGTATAACTTGACCATTTCCACCTTAGTTTATGTTTCTAAAATAGTGACATTAAATCCTGTTACTTTACTTCATTTTATACTTACATACATGTATATTTACAATTAATTAATATCTAAATTACAATTACTCTTAAATATCTAAGACCAAACAAATGAAATAATAAATTTTCATTAATATAATAAGAATGTGTTGTACAGTTAAATACTAGTTAGGCCACTTCCACTCTTTTGTTGTTGTTGTTGTTGTTTTTTTAGCTCCTTTTTTTTCCTTAATGTGTTTTCACATGTTTCAGGATCTCAATCCTCCCCTTTCACAAAATTCTGTTTGTCAGGACAATTGTTGCAGGCCATAATGAAAAAATATGATGAAACAGTAATATAAAAGTTAAACTTGTACACTCGATCAGACTCCATGAAAATAACTGTCACAAGTCTAATCAACAAAATCAATTTTTCAAACAAAAAGGAATTTATTATCACAGAATTGATCTTACGACATTGTTTAGTCCCTATCTACATAATTCAAGCAAGTATATGTTCGCTCTGTGTTCGACATAAACGTCAGTCATAAAATTATTCTTAGTCTTGTTTTGTGTATTAATCACTAAGCATAAAACTAACTAAATAATTCATCATACCATATAGCTAAACACCTAATTAAGTAATGGCATTACTTGCTAGTCTCAAAACTTACATTTTTTGTATACATTAAAAAAGTTCTCCCCTCGGTGAAAACTGAAAAAATTACATGTTCTTTGGGAAATGGACAGCATATAATATGATTGACAGTCAGTGTTTGTGAACTTGAAATAACATGAGTATTTTGTACCAAACATGTTCCAATTTACAGGAGCTGACATTGTTGTCATGTTTTTTCTTCATGTCACAAGATACGCAAGCCTGGATTTTTCTCATTCAACATAATTGATGTTGTTTTTTAATCTTTTGTATTTCCCAAGTGATATCATACAGTGAGGACTTTACCTTACCATGGAGTTGAGAATTTTACCTAGACCAAACATTATTTCTTCATCTCTCCTGCATTATAATAGTTTGAACTAGAGCTACCACTAAATGTGATTAATACCAGGCACGACTGCTTCGAAACTGAGGACTTGATTAGTAACAAAATACTTAGTAAAAGAACTGAAATTAGATTTATGGTTGTGAACAATTAATGATAGTTGTGATTCTTGTAAATTGCATTTTCTTTCACTGTGATTGACCATTGTATGAAGTTGCATTGAATTCCAAACAGTAGTTTTCAAGTTGTACTGCAAACAAGGAAAACCAACAAAAGGCAATAACTCTGCAAATACTAAGTTGGTGTTATGGCTCTTGTACACTGCACTTCTTGTCATTGTGCTTGAGCATTGTATGAAGTTGAATTGAATTCCAACAAGTAGTTTCCAATTAAGTTATGTTTCGGATAAGGAAAACCAACAAAGGGCAATTTTTATAATGTGTAAATAGTGAAGATGGAGTTATAGCTCTTGAAAATTCACTTCCTGTCATTGTGCTTGATCACTGCATTAAGTTGCATTGAATTCCAACCAGTAGTTTTCAAGTTATGCTCTGGACAAGGAAAACCAACAAAGGGCAATTACTGTGCAAATAGTGAAGATGGAGATTATGATTCTTGAATACAATGCACTTTCTCTCAATGTGTTTGACAAATGAATGAAGTTGCATTGAATTCCAACCAGTAGTTTTCAATTTAAGTTATGCTCTGGACAAGGAAAACCAACAAATGGCAATAAGTGTGCAAATACTGAAGATGGAGATATGATTCTTGAACACCACACTTCCTCTCATTGTGCTTGACCACTGTATGGAGTTGCATTGAATTCCAACTGTTAGTTTTCAAGTTATGCTTTAGACAAGGAAAACCAATCAAGGGCAATAACTCTGCAAATAGTGAAGATGGAGTTATGATTCTAACAGTGCACTTCCTCTCATTGTGCTTGACTATTGTATGAAGTTGCATTGAATTCAAACCATTAGTTTTCAAGTTATACTCAGTGGACAAGGAAATTGCAAGAGACCACCTGACTGACCGCCTGACCAATCGACTGACCAACCAGCAAATTCCTGGGTGACACCTATACCGCCCAGAAAAACTTTGTTTAGGGGGGTATAATGATTATATTATTTGGACTCTTTCAGTGCTTTGATTCTATCAGTAAAATACATTTTAGATGACCATGAAAGCTTTCAATGTTTAAAACAGATATAACAATTATATAACTACAGGCTATAATATTAAGTGTGGGTAAGAACAAGAATCTCCCTTCATCGTAAAATTATGTAAATGCAATCTGAAAAGTAATCTTACTTGTTATGAAATAGACAACTGATTACTTATGGTATTTCAATTTTTTCAACACACCTTCTTCCACAAATAGAATAATTACTATCTCTGCATGATAAAATACTAAGTTTGTCACCCGCACAGCTAAATAATTATGAAAGCAAAGAAAATGAAATTAGATGAAAAGAATACACAATTTTCTGAAATACAAGACGTCTAACTTGTTCAAGTGCTTGTCACTTGCTGATGCACAAAACACTACTTTTATCCAAAAATCTAGAAAGATTTCAAACACTCTAAATTAATTTATGGCACCAAAAAAATATATCGCAGGAATTGCAAATAACCTAAGCATGCATAAATAGTTTAATTGTTTCACAAAAAGCCTACCTATTTAAATGATTACTAAACAGAAGTTTTGAATGCATTTCAATTCAAGATGACACCCTAATCCTTCGAGACATCAAATTATTTCACTTCTGCTTGTGTTTTATCAATTTAAAAGATCAGTTTAAATCAATTTTCCCTTCCATCATTGACATTATCTTTTAAAAATCTTTTATCTTATGTGCATAATTGAAAAAAAGTCTAATTTCTACACTCGAAAATGGCTTTAAATTACATTTTCTTCAAATGTCGAAATTTTTTCTATTTCTGCATAGCAGCATAAACAATATATTGTCCAATAATTGAATTTTCACATATTAACAAGCCATCATATCAATAAAGATTCAACAAGATTTATTATAGCAATTTCAAAGCATAAATTATCTCCCACTGAGTCTGAGGTCTTCTGTTCTTAGAAAATCAAGGCCACCTGGTTAAAAGTTGAACAGGTCCAAATGACAGGTACTATTCATGAACCAATGAAAATTTTCAAAATTATTCACAACTTATAACTGATAAGCTGACTATTGTATACATTAATTATCAAACAGATCAGAACTCTTGAAAAAGTCACTGTTTTTTTGCAATTTAAGGCTGTCCTCCACTTTGTTTGCAAGTAGAACAGACTGCCACAGAGCAATGCCATATATTAATTATATGTCACAAAAAAATAATTCTGAACAGAATGGCATTATATAACTTTTATTAATTTCTTAAATTTACTTTTTCGACATTCTTTAGATATGTTAATTATTCTTGTGGGGGTTTCTCCTTTACCTCCTAGAAAGCTAAAACTAGTTCTAAATGTGATGTCTTTCAACGACAGATCATAAATTTTGACAGAACATCTTTTAAAACTAGTATCTAAGAAGAAAAAAAATCAAGTGTACATGCAGGTTGGCATTAATTTATTAAGAGGTATCAGTTGTCTACTGCTGAATTCTTCCAAAGGAGATAGTAAAATTGTTTACCTAGCCAAAATCTGTATGTCCATGCAGTATTTTGGTCTGACAAGATCTGCATGTCGATTAAATTGTTAGGCATGTTGTAACTGTTATCAGTTCATAGCAAACAACATAGAGCTATTTCTATTTTTGGGTTCTTTATACTTGGAGCTTTAGTTTTAACATTTCTTACATGCTAAACTTAATTAACTGCGACAGAGAGAGAAGAAGATAGTCAGTGGAAGTCATAGAGTTGCAATTAGATATTAATAGATGTGGATGAACTAATTCTTGCTCACAATAAACAGTCTTCAGGTTTATTGGTTCAACATTTTATTAAGTGTTGATGATTTTGCTAATTTTCCTTTCTCTTACATATGATAATTGCTTTAGAAAAAAACCTGTCTCTAAGAACATTTCTGTTGTTTTTTTTTGTTCTGAAATATTTGCTTTTTAGACAAAAATCATCTTCATCTTGTATTTGTTAAGATAATTGTACCATTGTGGGTATGCTCATTTCCAACAACAAAAGATATTGTTTACAATTTATCCAGAAATATTATGTTCTAAATGTCTAATAAACTACAAAACAAACTTTTCGTGCACTACTTTACACCGACAAATTCTTGATTTTATTTGTGTGTTGCCAACAGCATTGTCCCATTTATACAGTACATTCTTGTTTTTTCTGAAGGTGTTCGTATGTTTCTTTTAAAAAAGGAAATAGTGAGACACCTAAATTTAGGCAATTGGGTTGATTTTAATATTTTGGAACACTGTCAATTCGATCAGGCTGGCATTTTTACGTATGAATTAACATACTCGCTCGATAAAATAACTCCCTTTCTCCATTCTTGCATAAATGGTCTGTATTTATGCAGACTAATTTATGTTACAGAAGCAGTAACGCATTTCAGAATTGTATTTAATAATATTTTTCCAACTGACACTACACTGAATCAATTTAATACCCGTTTACCTAATTCTACAGCTGTGACTAACCACATTCTTTTACCCTTTTCCGGATTATCTTACTTCCAACTGGTATGAAAGAAATATAAAAGAAATACAAAACCTCTTAGGATCTCAGAAATGAGTATACCCAATGAACTCTTTGTGTATAAATCAGTCACAATGAAATAATTTTATGACAATTTAATCGGGTCCAGTGGATCAATGGGATCTCATCAAAGATTTATTCAGATACAATTAAGGTTATCCGATTACAATCAAACCAAAAGCACCTCAGGTAAATCAAGTAAATCAATTTGAAAATTATAATCAAGCAGGCAGAAATTTATACAAAATCTTTTATGCCTTAACCGGTCCCATATTTAATTTGTACCTTGTGTTACCACTGAATTAAGGAGCCTTTTGTAACCTTTAAAGAAATGTAGAAAAGCAACCCTTAAAGTTTTTGCTGATTTTTGCATGACCAATAAGAGCAACCATTGCTGTGACTGTCAGGATCTGACATATCTAAATACAAAATGGAGATAAAAAGAGAAGATACAAATGAAATTCTCTATCTCATTATGAATTTCCATACATTAAAATGAAAAAAAAGGTAAACAAATCTGATACATTTAACCATAAAACAAAATCCTGTCTAATTACTATGATTTAAATTCATTTTTCATCAATTGTGAAGCAAGTTCTATCCCTCTTGAAGACTGCTTCCTGTTCCTGGGTTCAAATCAATACTCCCGCTGAAAGTCTGGAGTGTGGAAAGTCACTGGAGACTCTCACCTCTGGAGGGATTCGAACCAGCAACCTCCGGGTTGAATTACATTCCTTGTGTGATTCTTAAAATCAGTGATGGACCTTAAATTGTCGTCTTTCTGTAAAACTGCAATTTTTCTTTGTATCACATCCCAAAAAATTCAACAATAAAGGGACCGAAAATGTTATTATATTGCAATTTCATTTGACTTGTTTTATTACCTAACTTGTTTTATTACCTAACTGTATCACAATATCAGTGAATGCAGTGTCATTATGAACATAAGTCAGAGTTATGGAACTTTAATAATAATCTATTTCATATTTTTCACTTTAAACAATTTACATATAGTGCTTATATAAATGCAAATTTCTTCACTACATTTTAATTTCATGCTTTAGAATACATATGCACTAACTGCATATTAAATGATAACGTTAACCAGTATGCTCAAAATCAGTATTATATAAAATGAGTATACAATTAAGATATAATGAAACAACTTTCAAGAATGAAATTTGTAAAGTAAAATGTTTAAATCTATTTTTGGTTACGTCAGAGTAAATATTCATAGAACTGAATGATTTTTTTTTTTCTTATTAGGTCATTTCAATATAACTTCTTACATACCACCTGTATCTATCAAACGTGATAGAATTTTAATTTTCATGTTGCAAACTGTATTTACTATAAATGTATTTTTGTATTTCAAGGAACTGCAAACCACTTCAAACCCCAATTTACATTTGTATTGGTTTATCAAGTTCGTATTTTATTGCTAGTTGACTTTGTAGTTTATTGAGAGGAAAGATGAAACTGAATTAACATATGAAATTTCCATTTTTCATGCTTTGTCACTGACTCATTTTATGATAATTGTGGAATAACATTTAGGTGACTGAAAATACCTTCCAAGTTTCCATACTAAGGAATTTACCAAATTTCTGGAAGTAACTAGAAATTTTCATGTGGGGTATGATTCTGGTAAAAAATGAAAATGAGAGTGAAAAAAGACTGAACATTACACATATATACAACTATAAACACTGGCTTTTGTGAAAGATTCATACATTTCAACTTGAAACAGGGATACATCCCCCTATTAACATATATTAAGAATTCATTTTTTAAATAACAATGGAAAACTTAATGAAAGAAAAGACCTGTTTAAAAAAAATGACTTTTTAAGACTAATATAAGAGGTCTTTCTGATCATGCAGTCTTAATTTCTTTTCTATGATTTTTCCATCCTCTTACTGCTGGGTTAATATCATTAATTACGTGATTTCCATCACAGCTATTTTCTTCCCTGGCATAATATACTTACCAGTACTCAGCATGCAAAATTTGTGAGAGATTTTATTCTAATTATTTCTTTTTATCCTTGACACAATTCTGTCCAGTGCATGACAAAACAGATTTTCAGTGTTCAAGTTTTTTCTTCGGAATCTGGGACAAACAAACTTATATGTAGTAAAAGCAACCATCTCCATATGCTGACGAGTATTACATGGGTTTTCTTTTCAAACTGCACGCCAGGGAGCCATTTATGAATAGATATTTGAACTGTTGGAATAGAAAAGATTTCAATGAGACATAAAATAGAACTTTTTAATTTCAGTCATGAGGAAAACATGAAAGCATACTGTATGTGTCACGTTGAAAAGGAAGGCAAATTTTGTTTAAACAAATTCAAGTTATTCTAATTTTTAAAGCCACCACACGTCTGCAGTAACATATGATTTTGTTTTTTGTTTTTTTTATTATATCATTGAAAATCCCTAAAGAAATAAAAAGTCATAGTAAAATATTACATCTTTTAAGGAAAATTATGTTTAAAGGGGAGATAATTCTGGAAATATGGGTGCTACAGTTACGAATCTTACCAAATATGATGTGGGTGATGATAAGGAACATATATAATCTGAAGTTTGAAGTAAGTCCCTAAAGAAATAAAGAAGTTACAGTAAAAAATATTTTTCTGCACAAAAACTGTAATCAGAAATCTGGACACGGATGCCGGCGGGGTGAGTACGACAGCTCTCCACATACTTCATATAATCGAGCTAAAAAAACAGTAATATTAAATATTTCATGTACGTCCTTGTAACTTCTTGAAACAATTTTAATTTCCCTTTTATATGTATACAAATCCCTCAACATTACCTTCTTTTGTTTCACTTGTAAATGAAGATCTTTGTGCATTAAATAATGTTTCTTTGAAACTTAAGATAAATATGTGATTTAGAATGAAACATAATTACTATCTTGTTTGCTTTTTGGTGCAAAATTACAGACAGTATTCCATGATGTTTGATCGAGGGCCTTTCCTTAGGAATGACTGTCCTATTTCATTTTCATATTTGACATGTGATGCAAAAAAAAATTCAACACATACTTCCAAAAAAACAAACCTATAAATGAGTACAGCTGTTTTTTATTTGATATAGATTTTTTTTTTAAGAAAAAACATCATTCAACTTTCTTAAACAGAAGATATTTGTGCTGAAAAGTTTTAACAGTCAAAATGTACAATGTACAAGGACAATTGCTGATAATTTTTCTGTCTTTCACCTAACAATAGTATGTTATCTTAAATATTTAAATACTGGGTCCTACCTGTCGAATTTTTTAATCTGAAAAATATCTGCAGGGATTTTTTTTCTTTGACTTCCTTGAAATTCTTTTAAATGATTAGAATGTTTATTAAGTGACTAACATAGTGATCGAGCATCTAAATTGTTTAAAAATGAAATATTGACAAAAAACTCTTCAAAAAATCTTTATGATTTGTCTTCATCAATCACTGATACATGACAAAGAATACAATATTTGCTTTAGATTTTCATTTCCTGTTCCCAATGCATTTTTTCTTATCATTTCAAAAAAAATTTAAAGAATCACATTTTATATATTTACAATATGAAATTTGATTGGTTACGCCCCTTCAAAGGTATTTCAATTATTGACTGTACAGTTGCAGAGCCAATTTATACAATCAGTAGTTCCCAGTACACTTCACCAGATGGCTGCACCCCTGATATGCTTATGATTTTCTAAGAAAACTGGACTTCACCATGATAAGTAAAAAGGTGGACATAATTATGTCTCTGCATAACAGATCCTAGATAAACAATTATTTTGTGAAATACATACTTTTTTTAAATTTTGAAAATGGGATATCAAAGTTGTACACTGGTAATAGGGTTGGTCATTCAATAAGACATTAAATTTGTCATTGTAAAGGTATTTGCAACATCCTTCTTCAATTCTACCATGTAACCACATAGACACCAAAGACATGTGTCTGTACATTTCAAATTAAGATTTCCCAATGACCCAAAGTTCAACCCAGCAATTTGTGAATTTACAAGGCATTTGTAATTCCATTCATGTTCTCTCTCTTGTAACTTAACCATTTGGGTATGCTCAGTCATTTTCCCTTAAATAGTGTACCTGAATACTATATATAGCACACATCAAAACTCCCTATATAGTCCAGTTTCTTTAACATTTCAAGTGGATTACATTTTCAGCCCTTGGTCTTGTAGCAGAACATCAAACAAATTGTCAAAATTATTTACAATGGGGACAAATTCGGATCTACCATTATCACATGCCACCAGGCAATAAGGCAAACTTGAGTGGCCCTTTAACACTATATTTCTCCTGATTACTGAAGTGTTTTATCTTTATAACTTTCCTAAAACCCCAAAAGAACAAACTTCAATAAATATTTCTGCCAGTATGAGTACCTGCTATCTCAATCTCTCTGCATTTTTTCAAATTTTGCGGCTACTTGTAAATGGAGTATCTCTGAAAACTGACTAAAGGGTGACATAATGTTTCTGTGAAACCTTTTACTCTGTGACTATGTCACTACATGTGAGGTGATAATTTTTTTAAATATCAGGAAGAAAAAAAGATAATTATCTTCACCTATGAACCTCTCAACTATCAAGTTGTTCTGCCTACCCCAGTATTACTTCCCTTTATCAAGTTAAAATAAATGTTCTTAAATTATTTCTCTTTCTATTAATTTTTGTAAAGCTTAAATAATGGTGCCAAATTATTCCTCCTTTAAAGGGTTTATCCTAAAAATTAACCAATGACAACTGAATATGTATTTTATAAGCGCCTTCACAATGAAATATAACATTGCTGCATGTGATGATACAAATGTAATAAAGAATATAATATTCAGAAGTGCCCGCCCGCTTAGCTCAATAGGTAGAGCACTGGATTAGTAATCCATCGGTCATTGGTTCGACCCCTGGGCAGGGCAAAATTTCTCCGTAACAATTGTTCTCAAAACATTTTGCTTATGTTCATTTGTCTCTCACCTCTGATTCAGAGTAGATCATGTGGGAACAGTAGTCAGTCACTTGCGGAGAAATTGGCAATTACTGGTTAGTTATCCAGGAAAACTGGTTAGGTGGACTGACCGCCGAGATATAACATATGTTGAAACAAACAAACAAACAAACAATATTCAGAACCCTTTCCATAGTGCATGAATTAGATGCTGATAAAATTTTCATTTGAACTTCATCTGACTATCCATCCAAAAATTGTACAACAGCTCTCTTTATATGTAGGTTTTAATACCTGTTGTGCATAGAATTTTTGACTGACACCCTGACATTTGGTAATGTCTCCTACAATACTGCATTCCCATTTGTCATGTTTTTGAGGGAAATGAAACATGCTCTATATTTAAAAAAAAATGCAATCTGGTTTCATATCTTCTGTCATATTGCCATTCTTAGCACTGCAGTATGATAATAAAATTAATTTTAGGAAGTAACAAAACATAAAAGAGAAAACAAAAGAGTGGTATCAATCAAACACGGCCTGCAAACCTGACAGATGTATTTCATCTTCATTGACGAAAGGTGTTTTTTCAGCTACAGGTTCATTATGTAAGGTAATAAATGTGCAATCTTACAAAACTAAAGGCCTACGGCAAAATCTAATGAGCAATTAAGCCATTAACAATGTTAACCTACCTATACATGTACTTCATGCTGTATACAGGCACCTAGAACAAAGACTTCAATTTTTTTCTGTTTTCAAATTTTAAAAATAGACACCACTAAAATTCAAATTCTGCCATAATCTATTTTGAAAAAGCTTCTAGAACATTACTGAAAATGCTTAAAGTCAACAGAACTGGGATGAAGAACACTAAATGAAACTTCCAGGAATTCATGGAGAAGACAAATTGTAGCCAAATCATGCAAGTTTGGCCTTTATTTACTTACCGGTACTTTGCATACTTTCATTCTTTCTTCCCTATACTTACATGTACTCTGTAGGAACTAATTAAAATTTCTTAAGAAATTCTGATAAGGCTAATACTGATTCTTCTCGTGTTTTATAAGACCAAAAAACATAAAGTCTTTTTCCTTTCTATAAGCATGCAAAATTATAGAAGCTCACTGGCCTCTGGCAGATCTTCACTAATCAGAAACTTCTATAAACCAATTTATTCCTTTTTGTTATTTATTAGAAAACCTTGAGGCTCTCATACTGACCATGTAACATATGGTATCCTAATCCACATGATTAAGGAACATGTTTTAATAATGAACAATTTGTTAGGGTCTCTTGCAAACACAGCAAACTCTGCTTGATAATCAAAGATACTGAAGCTGTTTGAATGATCTTTGTGCATCTCAGTGCAGAGTTTTCTTGTTTTCATCTCTGCCAGTTGTATTTTAGGAATTAGGATGCAGTTTATATCGTTAGTTTTATATCTTAAAAAAATTGGGTAATTAGAACTACAAAACTGGGAAGCTACACTATTCTGAAAACCTCTGCCTTCTATTATATTGTCAGAAATTTAGCTTCATTACAATAAGTGATCTATTGCATGTAGAATGAAAATCCACTTCGTGTTAAGATTAACTGCCACAGTCTTCCCTAGTTTTTCCACATCTATAATTCTGGTACATAAGTAACAGCATGCAGTATCATCCCTGCCAGGGGTGTAGCTAGCGTTATATTCCAAATACTCCTAGGGGAGGGGGCAGGATTGGGGCTCAGGCTTGTATTAACCCCCTTTCAGTTTCAAGTTTAACATCATTTTTAGGCTATTTATAAATTCCTGGCTACAAACCTGACTGCAGGACCAAAGCAACTTTTACAAATTGCACAGAGCTTTTAAATCCACAAGAATCTGATTTTCAAACTGCTAAAGATTAAGTTTGCTTTCAGTTTGAGAATCAGAGCATGGTAACTGCATGTGAAACAATCAGCATTTCGAACAGATCTAACCGTTATGTCAATTATCAATTTATATGAAATATGAATTAAGCAAAGATGGATTGTATATACTATTTTGTACTATTTTCAAACTTAGTTCACCCATTTATAAATTATATTCACAACTATATAACATTCTGAAACTGACATCATTTTAAAAAGGATGAAAAATTCCTTTTAACTTTTATTCTTGACCACTTTATAAGAAACCATATCATACTGACTCATTTACATGTAAGCTGACCACGTGCATAGTGTTGTTGTTGTTGTTGTTGTTACTTTAATTCCTTTTCATGGTGTCCAAGTACTAAAACTGATTTCTATGACTAAGCATTGGTTTTGGTTTAAGATTACAATGAACAAAGGCAGAGATAGTACAAAACACTGAAAATATTTTTTAAAATGACATAATGAGGAAACAGGGCCTTCACATGCTAGGGTGAAATCCAAAACAGTAAGTGATACACAGTATGTGAAAACTAACACTGTTCACGAAGACTAAACAATGAAATTTTCTACCGATATAGCCGAGATGACTGTAGCCACAGCACTAAGCAACAGCCAGGACAAACCATCGCTATGCATCATAAATTTGTAACTGTATCAACCTTGTTCAAATTTAATGACCAAAAACCAACGATTAAATTTCATCTGTGAACAATGGGGCATGAAAATTTGGCATGCTACACTACTGTAATGGTATGTCTCATAAAAACTTTTAGTAGTCCCAATCAAAATAGAATTTAAGCACACCATCTTCAAGAAATTTAATAATTATTTTAATTTTCAAAGGCTAATTCTAAAGTTACATTCATTCGCCCACATTTTAAGGTCTTTGGTTTACTCATGCAGTCTGTGATTGTATTAAAGATTACTTCAATATTTGAAAGAAAAAGATTTTAATCTAGTTCGAACAATGTCACGTTAAACAAAAGACAAATGAATTTGTGCCAGAGTTAAAGCATTTTAACGCTCTGAGCGGCGTACCGATTTACTAAATATGGAACTTGTTAAACAATGTCTGAATGCTTGAAAATCTAAAAAAAATGAAAAACAACCAGGACAAGAAACCAGGACGTCCAAAATGTTAAACAACTGTAATTTTCCTATGAAACATTACACTTTTAAAATCTTTACGTCAATAAATTCATACATTTTCATATATATCACATGCATGTATGCAAAATGCACACACTTCCAGGCTTTTTTGGTCCATATAGACTGCATGCTGTTCTCAAGATTTTTTGTTGGATTCTTTTTTATATGATGCACAAAGACAAACAAAGAGTAGAAAATGTTTACAAACTAAAAATTTCATAAATTTTTAACTCCTCATAAATAGCTTACAAATGAGTAATCAACAAGCCTTGTAAGGACGATCTATATTGCTTAAGGGAAGAAACCTTGATGTCATGATAAATAGATCTAAACAATAAAAAAATCTTGACAATTTTACTAATTAGAAAATATTTTAACACCACAGAAAGCTTTTCAAAAGGATTTGAAGTAATTGTGTGAACTTAGGAGATAAAATAGAACAGAACTTGTCAATATTGCCTCAGGTTAAGTTAATTTTCTAATATTGTGTTTAAAGGTATTTTTTTTATTGTCCATGTTGCCTGTGCAAATTCCCTATGAATAATTCATCCGTTTAAAATTTGGGAATTATTTCAAACAGCGATAGTCCATGTCTTAAAAATCATCAAGTTTGCACCAGGGTAGGTGAAACATTTTATCGGATAACAAGTAATCTGAACTCGACTGCCTTTGTTATATTTTGAAAAAAGAACAGATAAAGGAAAGCTTTTGTGCTATGAGAGACATTGCTGATAACAAATTATCTCCCTTACTCAGATAACATCAGAGGTAATCCAAATTGCACTTTGGTCCTTTCAGTTGGAATCCTCTGACTTTATCCTTGTTTCTCTTTGTGATAGTCTTGACTTTCAGTTGTGAAAATTGTCACTTACATATTAAATAAAAAGTTAGGAATATGAAAAAACAAACTTTATGTGCTAATAAAACATATTTTTAAACTAAATGTTTAATCTGACTACTATTGTTGCAAATAATAAGGTGTAATTATCACCATACCATAAAGGAAAACAGCGATGAAAGCAGAGGAATCCAAATGGAAGGACCAAGTTAATATTAGAGAGTATTCAGGGTAGATAATCCACTGATGTCCCCCATTGTGCCTCAGTTGTGGGTCAACAATACAGTTGCTAGGGTAGGGATTGAGACTGATATACTTAAAAAAAGGTCTAGCTTTCATTTAAACTGACGAAGACGACACTTTTTAAGATTAATGAAACACTGAAACTTAATATGTGACAAAGACGGAAAAAAATATGGTCTCAGTCAAACTTGAAATTAGTTTTAGTCATGAAACATAACAGTTCCAAAGATAAAATGTATTAACAAGATTTTTTATACAACAACAGTTATTTTCTTAACTTGGTCTGAAGTTGAAATTTGATGGTTTCTAAGTAAGGTAGTAAGCTTCAATATTATCAGACTATGTTAAAAGAGATGTAAACAGATCTTTGAAAGCTAATTTGTCTCAGGTAGCTATTTTATATGCTACCCTGATATAAATAATTTCAATCTTGATCAGATAAATTCAGTTATTTTGTTGGGTTTTTTCCTGCATGAAACAGCAAATTTCATTTTAATTCTCGATGTTATGAACTTCATAAAAAAAAAAAACAACAGTTTTCTGATGGTAGATATATCCATCTAAAATAATCTTTACTGAAAAGGAAATGTAATAAAAATATTTTTATCAGTCCGTGATATATTGATGGGTAAATCACTGTATAATTTATTTGTCGCTGATTGAATTTGATAAAACTTTGATATAATGAAGTAAATTCAATTTTTTGTAACATCATAAAAAGGTTGTGTAAATGTTGCCATGGAAACAACAAGTTTGATAGTCATGCTTCATTTCAGACAATTGCCCATGACAATATATCATGAAGTAGTAATGTAAGGTATCTGTACCCACTGACACTTTGAACAAGACTTACTCCAAGGAGATGACCTAAAAAAAAACAAAATTTTTTAGCTGGAACAATTTTTCATGTACCTTGTAACGATCCCCTATCAAGATCATTTAGATTATTTCAAAATCATGTGAAAATCAGCAGTTTGTCAGAACCGAAGAATATAAACAAACACCCATTTGTTACATTTTTCTTTTTGTTTGGTCTTATTTTTGGAACATAACTGTATTATTTATTGTTTCTACTGTCTTTTAAACCAATATGTGGCAGACTGAAGTTAGAGAAGGCTTTTAAAAAAGCTCTTACAGAGAAAACAATCAATTACTTTTCCTGTAAGTATGGACCATTCAAGCTGTTGAACATGCATTTAAGTTCTATCAGTGCCGAATATGAGATCTGCTTCTTTGGTCTGTCAATTACCACTATAAGCAATTTCTTTTAAAAAAGACTTACATCTTAAAATATTGCAAACACAGAATTTAACAATTAATCACTTTTACTATGGACTTGAATTTAAATTTTAACATACTGAAAAGATTAATAAATTTATATTTGTGTGTACCATGACTCTTTCAAGATCGAATGATGAAATGACCACATATAAAGCTTAACTGATATTTTTTCAAGCATCTAATTTCAGCTAGATAATTGGAAGTGGTGTGAAGTGTGACTAACAGGAATGCCAAACTGAAAACTGCTCCTTTGCATTAACTGAAATTTAAAATGATAGTAATTCTGTTTTAGAGAAGACAGAACCCTGATGACTTATTGAAGATGAATAAGTGAAATAAGGTAAGTATTTCTGCTTGTTCTTTATTACTTTGGACCTGACTTCAAGGGCCTTAGCATAAAATCCAGGGTACAACCTAAGTTCAGATTGATAGTTTTAATATCTAGCAAATGGAATCTTTTGAATCATTATTTTGCAATATCATCACTGAAATACGAAATCTTTCAATTCTATACCATCCAGGAAAGACATATTTATCTATACAAACTTTGTTTACATTACATAAAATTCTTTAGCCAGTAGAAAAAATCATAATCATTATCAGTGGTTGAATTAAGTTCGCTTGATCACTCGGTGACAAGAGGTATTAGAAAAATCCCCCTGTGTGTCAGCAAGAAAGCGCCATCCTATCAGTCAACCGAGATAGGACACCGGGTGTACAAAAAATTCTAGCCCTTGATTCGCTCAGCGCCAACAACTGTGGAATCCGGGATAGGAAGCATTATGATTTCTGTTTGTGTAATGTCCGAATTTCATGGCAACACTGCGGTTATCAGGTCCCATGAAAATGTAAAAACTCAGTGTCACAAGTCAAAAACATGTCCATTAACTTTTATAAACATGGCTGTATTATACCATTATATCCATTCATTTTAACATACATGCATGAGCTTATCTTTCCTGTTTCAAGATTTTAGCACTTTTTACACACTGCCCCAGCAGATAGTAAAACTTCTAAAATTTGGACTGATTTCTCTCTATACAAAAATATATACACATACTGTTATATAAGCCAGACACCTTCTCCTTCATCATTTAGACAATACTGGAATCAAAGTTTTTGCACTCATCACTGGCCAGTTTATATATTTATAAGAAAAACAATGCATTTTCCCACTTGACAGGTTCATTATATCTTTGTCAAACTATCCCCACTCCCCCCTCTCCCAAGCCCCCAACCTTCAATTTGAATTTTACTAAGTGCCACATGTACATTTTTGTGACTTTGAAACAAAAACATTCTAAAATTAAGGGATTCTTAAGGGCAGTTAAAACAAGCAGTGACTGTATAGACGATTTCATCAACACAAAATAAATGACAATTTCATTTCAATTTTAATCCCAAAGAGTATGAAGAAATTTGCTACCCTGAATAATTCTATGACTGGACTGCATACTATCTAAAGCCCAGGACAGTGAAAGACAACAATAGGGAAATCAAATACCTCTATATAAATGTTAGAGGCCCTCTTATGTGGACCTCTTGATAACAGAATGTAAATCTACATTACATACAATTTTTGTACAAGGACAAAGACAGATAAATAAGCAATTAATCTTCAAGAATTGAATTTGTGCAGATTTACTATTGTAAATGGGTAAACACCACTGATAAAATATTTTTAACTAAAAATATAGGTTCTCATAAGGAAACTTGGCGAAATGTTCCTTGGCCAAAGCTCTATGTTTAAATTCCATTTGTATAAAGAAACTGGTATGGCAAATCCTTTGTTTGAAACATGCCCATGTCTAATAGATCAAAACTGTACCGATAATGTCTTTCATTGATCAAACATAAAAAAAGAATTTGAAAGAAAACACACGCAGAAAAAAAACTTGCTTTGAACACCTGCATATTTGGATGAACAGTGCCCTCATGCATTATATTGCTCAAAAAATAAAAAATAGTATTTTAAATATAATATTCTCTAATTTGTCTGATCAAAATTTTTATCAAACTAAAAAAATATTGGTTTTATAGCACTAAATTCTAGTAACTGACAGTGACAGAAATATTACTCAATTTCAATTATCACTTGGTTAGTTACATGTTAATATTTTGTTAATTATATTAAAGTAATAATACATATCTAGCATTATTTTACCTGTATTTTTTTTTTTCATCAACCAATATAAAGTTTATCACATTTAAAAATCAAGATAATAAAGCGTAATATGGATGGCACAGCTAATTGGAATGGTCATTTTATGCCTAAGGCTGTTTGGTCATTATTTTTGCCTTATGAGAAATTTAAACAAACTTTACCACATGCAAAAACATGTTCAGCGGTATTTTGTCTATCACAAAAAAAAACAACTTTTCATTTAAGTTTCATCAGCTTGGCCACCGTATTTTTGAAATTTTTACAATGTCATATTTCTTTTATTGAACAAAATCTAATTTCAACTGCCTATGTTATATTATGTAATGAAATATGTTTGGCCAGTGTTATAAACACTACTTTGAAGTTGACCATCAGATCTATCTTTTCCTTTACATGCAGTCTTGACACTTTTTAGTGCTTTAAAAAGATATGTGAAAAACTTAAGTATATACTGTGACAAGGCTTTTCTGGATAAATGAATGGTAATAAATGTGTAGTATATTTGAAGTCTGACACTTCAATTAGATGTCTTGATGAAAGTTGTCTAAACTGTGAGTTGCATATTCTATAACTAAATGTTTAGGATGAAAAACAAACTTTTGACTTTGAAGTACAGATTGGCTTTTTAATAGTTTTAATGTGGTCAGTTTCCAACTGCTTGACACTACCTTACTTCTAATACCCTTTCCCTTTTCATAAAATAATTCTACATTAGGAACTTACATGTGTAACACTGGTCCTTGGTAATGAGCCGCTGGTCTCTATTGCATAGATCTCAATGTCAAAGGCACTTCCAACAACTTCTCTGTCGAGTACTTCTGCTGTCGACAGAACACCAGATGTTCTGTCAACCTGAAAATGCCTATCAACTTGTTTTCCTGTACCTGAATCCGTTATATTAGTCACGTAGTATTCCACTGGTGAATTCTGACGAGATGTAGCTTTTACACGCAAGATACTTTTACCTATGACACTATTTTCGACAACCATTCCATTATATGAGGAAGGGTCAAACACTGGACCATTGTCGTTGTTTGTTACAATAATTGTAATTGCCTGTGTAGTTCTCTGACTTGGTATGCCATAATCGTTTGCTTCTACAGTGACAGCGTACTTCACCGGCGTATTCGGTAATCTACTTGTCAGTAGAAGACGTCCAGAGGTGCTGTCCAGGTTGAACAAGTTTACACCAGTTTGTACGAGCTGCAGTGAGAATCTTCCGTTGTCACCACTATCTTTGTCCTTGACCTTAATTGTAGTGACATACTCATTTCCTGGAGTAGACAGTGGCAAAGCTATTGCATTGAATGATGACACAGTTGGGTCATTATCATTTATATCTTCTACATTGATTGTAACTATTGTTTCTGTCTGGAGACGTTGTGATACATCCTCAGCCTGATCTGTAGCAACGATGGTAAGCTTATAACTACTAGTGACTTCACGATCTATTTGCTTATCTATGTAAATCTGTCCTGAATTTTTCACAATTTTAAAATTATTTCCTGGTGGATCTTGGTATGCTATATGATACTGAACCTCACCATTTTTACCAGAATCAGCATCAGTTGCCAGTATCTGTGTCACTGAGCCACTTGAGTTTTCCTTTATCGTGAATACTAATGGTTGGTTTTGGAATATGGGAGCATTGTCATTAACATCTTCTATGGTTATACTGAATCTAATGTAGTATGTCAAGGCTGGTACACCTTTATCAGTCGCAGTCACATTCAACTTATAGCTTCTTTTTGTTTCAAAGTCAGGCTTCTTCATAAGATAAACTCTTCCAGTGTGTCGATCTATTCCAAACATTCCATCATTATCTTTACCCGATAACTGATATGTAATTTCAGCGTTGATGCCAATATCTATGTCAGTTGCAGGAAAATAAGCAACTTCGCTGCCAAGTTCCACATCTTCTGATACACTGATATCCATCTGTGACTGAGCAAATAGAGGAAAGTTGTCATTGATATCACTTACAAACACCTGAACTTTACATGTTGCATTGTGTCTAACAGTTTCACCAGAATCTGTTGCTAAGACTGTAAGTTCATAAAAGTCTACTGTTTCCCTATCGAGCTGTCTGTTCAGTGTGATCTGACCTGTTGTCTGAGATATGGCAAAGTGATCGCCATCATTTCCATCTATAATACTGTATGTTACAATACTGTTTATACCAGCATCAGTATCATCAGCTTTCACTACCGTTATATTAGAAAATCTAGCTTCATTTTCGAATTTTGTTACTTTGTAAACTGGCTGTCTAAAAATCGGAGGGTTGTCATTCTCATCAAGAATTGTTACTCTCACTGTGGTAATATCTTCCAGGCGGTCTAGTCCATTGTCTTTTACCACTACATCAAAAACAATCATGTAGTCACTGTCGGCAAGCATTTCTCGGTCAAATACTTTTAAGGATGTTATTTCTCCACTTTGTGCATCTATGTGAAAGTCAGTTTGATGATCTTTGAATGAATAGTAAAGTTCTGCATTTCTGCCCATATCATCATCTGATGCCCTGACATGACCAACAAATGATCCTGAATTCTTATTTTCTAAGATGTTAAACCCAGTATGTTGCATTCAGGAAAATCGGTTTGTTGTCATTGAAGTCAGAAATATGGATGGTTATATTGCACTCTGAACTTCTTTGATTGTGTTCCATGATCTCGTGCAACAACACTCAGTTTGTATAAATCTTTGGTTTCTCTATCCAGTTCCTTTGCTATGTACAGATAACCATCTGGAAATATACCAAATCTGCCATCTTCATTCCCTCGTGTTATGTTGTATGTAAGTTTCTCCATTTTCACCCAGATCATTGTCTACAGCAATAACATAGAAAAACCTGCTATTTACTGGATGAGATTCAATAAGTGACATTTCAAATGTGGTACGAGCAAATTTTGGTGTGTGGTTATTCACGTCCTTAACCTTTATGTGCAATTCTTGACTAGCCGTGAAGGTTGGAGTACCAGCATCCATTGCGAGGACAGTCAAAGTAACTTGGTTGGTACCTAGGAACTTTACTGCCTTATTCAGGTATAGCACTCCTGTGTCTGACTGTATACCAAACATGTTGTTCTGATTTCTCTGTAGAGAGTACGATACTCTTGAATTTGGACCTTCTTCATCTGCATCAGTAGCACTTATCAGAGCAATATAGTGACCTACAGCCCAGTTCTCAGTTACATCTATATCTCGATATGGGAACTCAAATACTGGTGCATTGTCATTGTCATCTTTTATATTTATAACAACTTCAGTTTCTGCAAAAGTATCACCAACTGTTGCAATAATTTTAAGATTGAACACTGGAAACATTTCTCTATCTATTCCCTTGCTGCGTCTGATCCAGCCTGTTGCCGTATCCAATGAAAACACTCCTGTTGTGTCTCCTTCTGCAATGCTATATTCAATACTGGATGCTGATGAATCTGCTTATAGCTGTTACCCTACCAACAGATCCACCAATGTATACTGGGGAACTGGTGCCAGGGTCTTCTGGTATGGTAAACTTGTAAGAGTTGCTATTGAAATGTGGCTGGTAATCTGTTGGTGATATCACAGAGACCTTGACCTGTTGCAGCATCAGATCTAAGGCCTGTTTTATCATTTGCAACTACATTCAGGAGGATAGCTGCTCTTCACACCCTTACGTAGAACATCTGTAGTGTGAATACTGCCAGTTGTTGAATTAATTACAAATTTACCAAAGTCTGAGCTTGAAAAAGAATAGATTATCTCTGCATTATCTCCCTCATCTAGATCACTGGCTGTAACCTTGACAACCTCTGTACCCTGACCTTGACCTTCAATGACTTTTGAATAATAGATTTTTGGGTAAAATACTTGCGCATTGTCATTTATATCCAAAACTTTTAAGTAAACAGTTGCAGTTGATGTTAGAGGTGATGGCCCTTTGTCCTTTGCAATGATGTGAATAACGTAAGCAGAAATTTCCTCACGATCAAGTGATTTCTTTGTAGTTACCTCCCCTGTGTCTGAGTTGATATGAAATGTTTGTGGATAAAGAAGTTCAACATGTGGATGAAACTCGTAAAGAATGGTTCCATTGACTCCTGTATCCAGGTCTACAGCAGAAGCTGAAACAACTGGTGAAACTCTTGCAAGATTTTCTTCAAGGCTCACATTGAAAACAGACTGAGAAAATTGCGGCACTATGTCATTTTCATCCCATATTGTAATTTCAAGTTCAGCATAATCTCTCAGAGGTCGTAAAGCACCATCATGCACAGAAATATTCATGTTGAAGTAATTCTGTTGTTCATAATGCAATCTTGCTTGTGTTGTTACAAGTCCAGTTTCTTTGTCAATATGAAACCATGGTGGATTGTTGCCTGATTCTATGTTATATGTGAGTTTGGCATTAATTCCAGTGTCCAAGTCTGTTGCAAGCATACTCTCAATAAAACTTCCAATTTCAGTTGTCTCACTTATAGACAGTTTTACCATTTTCTTTTTAAACATTGGTGCATGATCATTGATATCATTTACATAAATAATCAATGAATTGGTCGACAGTCTTGGTGGATTTCCATTGTCACTAGCTTCAAAAGTAAGGTTATACATGTGATGCCGTTCCCTGTCCAAAACACTATCTCCATTAACCTGGACAAAATATAGCCCATGTTGTGAACTGCTGAAAACGGAAATGTTGTAATTCGTTACCTGCAATGATTCTAGCGGTTGGAGAAGAACCAGCATCAGCATCAGAGACCGTCACACCAGCTACAACGAGCCCATCTTCAGCGTCTTCATTGATGCTGGAAAATTCATTTCCTGAGGGAATATACTTAAATCTGATGACAGGGTCATGATTGTTGGTATCTATGACAGTAATATAGACAAATGCTCGAGTGCCAAAAGATGGCACACCTTTGTCATGTGCGTCAATTATCAGAAGACACTGTCCACCTGGACATGACAATGGCTGTTTAGTTGTAAAGATTTCTCCTGTGCTTTCACCTATGCGAAACTGAGTTGAGCCTTCATTTTCATCTGCAATTTTATAAACAATTTCTTGATTGACTCCGGAGTCAAGATCTAATGCTGTCAACTGTATCACAAAAGTACCATTCTTGTCTGTTTCATTCACTTGTGCATACCGTTCACTTGGATCAAAAACTGGTGCATTATCATTTTCATCATCAACTATTATATTAATAACTGTTGTCCCCTGATCTCTGCGGCACCCCAGAATCTTTCGCCTGTATAGTAAATGTGTAAGAATTAGTTTTTTCTCTGTCAAGTTCTCCAGTGGTTTCAATAATTAGAACATCGCCATACATATCAGGATCAAAAACTACTTTGAATGGACTTTCACCATTTATTATTTCATACTGACTGACCAATGAATTCTCTCCATCATCTGCATCAGTTGCCGTTGGAATGTAACCTTGTGTGCCTATTCTTGCATTTTCGCGAAAGTGAACTGTTAAAGCTTTATTTGGAAAAACTGGTCCGTTATCATTTTCATCCAAAATTTCAATTGTAACTTCAATGGGGATATTACTATTTGATCCATCAGTACTTTGTCCAAGTATCAAAAAACTAAATTTATTTTCTTGAAGATTAAGAGATTCTCTATCAATTTCAACTTTTGTTGTAATTCTACCAGTGTTGGAATCTAAACTGAAGTACTGGTCTGCAATAGAACCTTCGCTGAATTTGTAAATGTAAGAAGAATCCACATTAATTGTGCCAACTTCTGTCCCTGGTGGCCTGTTTTCGTGAACTTGAAAATAACCTGGACCTTGTCCCTGAGCAAATTTGAAGAAAAACTGCAGAAGTAATAATACACATGGTAAATGAAATTTTCTTAACGTCAATGACGCTTTTTTCTGTGCCCCATATCGTCGTTGCATACTTTCCATTGTGACTTCCTCACCTTTTGAAACCACACCTGACCGGCGTCTTGTACCGAACTATCAAAGTATAAAAATCAAAGTCAAACGTTTCATGTTTATTAATTTAATCCAATGTACGGATGGATTAAATCACATCTTAAATTCCTTCTCTCCTCGATAAAACAGAAGCTTCTCAACACGAATGTATATTCCTTCTGTAAACTAGTGAGATCCCTAGATCAAACGTTTTGATGGGCAGGTAAACAGTAATTCACCTGTACAACTAATAACGCGAAAACTGTTTCCACTTTCTTTTTGGACTAATTTTAGAGCTTGCGAACCGATTATTGAAGAAACAAACTATACACTAGTAAAAGAAAATTAAAACCTTCACTTCACACTTAAAATTTCCATTCCTTTTATTAATAAAACCTTTAAAACACAAATTAAACATCTGCACTCGTTCCTGTCTCAGTCCTCGCACGTTTGTTTCCAATACATGTTACATGACGTCACTAATCCCGCCCTATTGAAATGATTGACAGCGATCGCGTTCATTGAAAGGCCTTCTCCAGGGACTTTCTCAACGTTGTGAATTTTATTACTTAAGTTAGGCATTATAAACAACAAATAGGACTGCTGGAGTTATTTCCCTTGAAATTTTAAAAGCTGCATCTGGTGAATGCCCAATACTGCCTCTGTAATTCATTTAACATTTTGCAAAAGTATTCATTTTAAAATGTGCAGTTTTTCAAGTGCATATCTTATTTTTTGATTTGTGTTGATTCCGTATGTCTAAAAATTAGATATAAAATCTAAAATTAAAGACCTGTTTATTTCCTTACAAATTGAGATTAAAGATTAGTGCAAGGAACCAAGATTAATTTGAGATTGTTTTTTCATAATATGCATTTATTGATGTTAATGTTAATCAAAATAAAGTTGTTTTGTATGATAGAATTCATATAATTTTATCATCCTGCATGTTCAGCACAATATCCTTTCTAGCAAAACAGAAGGGCAAAACACAAGTTTGCCTTGTCTAAAACCGAATGTAACATTTCAACTGAATGTAACCGAATGTAACTTGGATAACCGAAAGCAACTTATATTTTGCCTAATATGTCAAATAGTAAGATTAAATTTGTTTTTTGTTCAGGTCAGGTACGATATATTACACTTACAAACGAAAATTTAACGCTAAAACAGATTGTTTTAAGAGAGAAATCTCAATTTTATATTAAATATTACTTTTTTTTTACATAGTTACTTCCATTTACTATAATCTTATACAACTACAGAAAATATTGATGTGGTCAAGAAAGCATGAGCAAATCTTGTGGAGTGTTTTTTTTTATAATTTATTATTAGAAACTTTAAAATAAAACAGAAATTAAAGACTAACCAAATCTATACTTAAATCTAAAATCTTATTAATGATTATTAATATGACCCATTATGGGTCTATGATCATTGCCTTGTTCAACACTCTTTGTTGACCTAAGTGCATTTTTTTTTTTCAATTTCAATTGAAATATTGCATTAAATCGTACATGTGTCAAATAATTGCTCAAAGCAACAGTTCATTTTTATCAAATGAAATCTTACTTGTTTGTTTAATTTCCTTTGGCCTTTTACGTCAAAGTCACAGTACGTATGTTAATCTTCCGTTTGCAAGTCTGTGGTTTCTTCCCGTCGGTCTTTGGAGCAACAACTGTACTGAGTTCGTCTGTTGAAGTCAACAGTTTTTGTCTCTGGGCACAAACGCAAGGAAGCGTTTGAATAGTTTGGTCTGTTGTGCGTTATTCATGTCAATCCAAGATGCTTTAGAGACTTTGAAGTGCTTATGTGAGACTGCTAAGTGGTATTTGCCAGTTGAGAGAAGAGCTGACTTCCAAGCTCCTCTACTTGACCTAGAACTACCCTTTTAGTCAGTCTTACAAGCTCTAGAAGGTTTTTGCTCTTCCAAAGTGTTGTATGCTTCAGGAGATGGTTAATGGACTCACAGTTATTGTTTGTCTAGTTGCGGAGGATGATACCTTCTCTCAATGGTATGTTGACTTTGGATTTTAGTAAAGGGTGGAGTCTGTTGTTGAAATGCTGCACAAACTTACATGTACTTGAAAATCTGTTAGCATAGTCAAGTATGTCATCACATCTGGCATCAAAACAAATGTCGTTCGTTGCGTTGATGACTCCGTCAGTCCCGTAGTTTTTGTTCATGAAAACCTGTTTGTCTGTTTCTGGAACCCCCTTAGTCTTCATGTAATGTCGGGTATTTTCCTTAAGATGTCTGGTGCAGAGTATGTGACTAGAGCATGGAAACTCGGTCACAATCGCTTTGACCATTGCCTGTTCTTCGTCTGAACTAATGACGAGTTTCGCAAGGTTCGGTCCTAACTTAAGTCTGAGGTGGTGAAAGAAGTGACTTTATGTGGCATAAACACTGTTGTCGTGAATAAACATTGGACCGATGAACAAGGGCACGTCTAAGATGAAGTATACATTTTCTTTTGACCCAGAAGGGATTTGGGCAAAGACCAGGGACGTCTTTAAGAAGATGAGATAGACATTTACCTATGTTGAGAAAGCCTGAGTCTAACACCCCAGACTGATCAGACTCTCCAGACAGTTCAGTGCTGTTAAACTCACCAGACTGACCAGGACCATCAGAGTAAATGGACTGTGCAGAACTAGCGGAATCAACAGACTGAGCAGATCTTTCTGAGTCCGATTCAGAAGGTGATAGTTGTGGCACCTCGGGCGAGTCAGGCACTAAATCATTTAATTTTATGTCTGATAAAGTTGCTGACTCATCCAAAGTATCATATCCTTATCCTTAGCCAAAGGAATCTCCGTCATACAAATGGTAGTTTGCATAAACACTATTATCAGAAATGTTCACATTTGCTATGTCCTTCCTGGTCAGTCTTCTGCTCCGGTGTACTGTTGTTTGCAACATTCTCACTATGTACAGCATGGATATCATTGTCAAAATCGTTTTCCTTGTTCAGTAGCGGTACAATATGGTTGGCATGATAAGTCAACATTGTATTTGGAGCTTTCACCGATGACCACATTATCATTATTTGCGATGCAAGATCTTTTGATACACAACGACCAAACACAGTTCTTGTAAAGGCTGAGGAAAGCTCTGATTTGATTTGTGGTGGAAAGTAGGACTCAACAGGTTTGCCAATGGTGGCATGCACTGAGTGTGTATATGTGTGCCATTTTGCTGTAAGTATTAATCTTTAAAGTGTCTGACATTAATTTATCATATGGGCTAGTCACGATTCTGCAATCTTTTAAGAAGTCATTGTGTGGTTTGCCAGTATCATAACGGTATCTATGGTTAATATGTTCTAGGGCAGTTAGTAATCTTAACAGTTCGTAAGAATTTTGAGAACCTGTAAGCACAGAGGACACTGTTTTATACAAACAATTGCCATCATGAAAAAATGCTGACGGGGTCATACACTGTATTCATAACTGGTTGAAACATATTTAAAATTTTTACACATTCGTCATCAATTCTTCTATGCATGGAGAAGTTACGGCCTGGACAAGCAAATCAGTCAACATTTTTTACTTTCATGCTTTCACTGTGACACTGACCTAAGAATCTGGCTGTTGCATGGAACACAGCATCTCATCAATTTGAACAAAAGGGCCAAAGTGTTTAAAAATTCTTTCATGTATGGAGAAGTTACAGCCCAAACAAGTAAATCCGTCTTCATTTTTTACCTTTAAGTTTTCAATGAGACCTTGACCTTTGGGCTTAGCATCTGGGTCTTGCATGTGATACACTCACTGTCTCATCAAGATGAATAAAAGTGCTAAGGTATTTAAAAACTGTTCCATGCATGGAGAAGTGATGGCCTGGACAAGCAAATCTCAGCTGGACAGACACTCACACTAACACATACACCAAACCACCATTGTGACAACTATGTTAAGCTCACTGCTAGTAGGTTCGACAAAAACAAAACTGATCCTGCTTTTTTTCACAGTGTTTTATTATCACAGTATTTGTAACAACACACATGCTTTGAAATAAATGAAAGCATATTAGCAGAAGAGAAATGCATAAAAAATACAATCTTAGCATTCCCGGATAACTTAAATTGAATCACCTCTAGCAAAATTAATGGTGTTATTAGCCAATAACATACAGGCACATGCAAAATTTGCTATATTTGGTACAACACTTGATATGATAATGACAATTTAGACAATAACTTCATAAATACTTTGTTGTCTTTAAAATGAATTCATTTCAACGTATAACAATTTGTCAAATAGTAAAAAAAGTGGAAAATATGCAATAACACATTTTTGATACATCTGGAACTCATTAGCCTGACCAACTTCCAACCAAGACAGCCTCACAATACTCTAATTATTACCAGATGATGAACTTGACCTTGACTTTTGACCCCAAATAGGTTAATCTCCAAATGGTTAACACACATCCAACCAAGTTAAAACAAAAGAAAGGCTAATTCAAGATGACCAATATGGACATACTTATTGACCAGTACTGCTTTCACAATAATGCCCTTTTTTTTTTGTAATGGACAAGGAACAGGGGGATAATTTTTTGAAATGGGAAAGGAATTTACGTAGAGGGGCAGTTATTGCTCAGTTTGTGTTGAAGTGACTTCATCAGTTACAGTTCTCCTTAAAAAACTACGAACAAAACAAACAGCAGTTTCTGTATTTAGGAAACAAAAAAAGTGATGTAATGGGAAAATAATCATTAAATAATAAAAAACAAATGATAAAATAATCATCAACAACAAAAGATTGAGCATTATCTTTAAATTACCATATAATATTTTCATAACATTATCAAAAACAAGCAATCTACGTAACAAAATTACAGCTGTTCTTAGTTTTATAACCTAATTTTTTAAAGCCCCAATAATATCTCTCAGAAACAATCACTTTGAGTACATAAAATATGGTTTTAGTCCTTTACTGGCTTTTAAGGTTGAGGTAAGTTGCACATCATCAAATATATCCTCTACTCTTTGAATATTGATCTAATTTCAAACCAGAGCAAGTGTTTTTTGTTCACCTCTTAAATTTACGAAGAGTAAATATATTTGCTATATAATGAACGCTATTTTATTCAATGAAAAGTGTGTAGGTAATATTTAATAACACATTACACAATCCAGTAAACTTATTTGTCATTTTAAATTAATCTGAGATGACGTCATTTGTTTAGGCATAGCACTGAAGTCTTATGTACCGTAATTGCAATCACTCGCAGATTATTAAGTAAACAGGTTTAGTTTTTTCACATCCATCCAAAATACCAAAGCTACTTTTACAATGAATAATTTTAAGCAACAAAAATACAAGGGTCAGTACGGTAAAACATACATGTATATCCCACCTTAGGAAGGCAAAATAAAGAAATTATATTTCATATTGCATGGGGGAGGGGGTCTTTTTATATAGGGTGTCTTTTTAGGGTGTAGCATTGACCTTACATCCAAAGATAAAACAAGATTCTTATGATATGCTTAGCTCATAATAGAGAGACTCTCTGATATCAAACTGACCATCTGCATAGCTCAGAAGTTGGGATTTATTTAATTCTTTATGCCTGGTACATGTTCCTTATATGACTGACGCCATAAGAAAAAGGGCCCTCAGACATAATTTTTGGAAATTGACCTTTCTTACTAATTTTTAACAAATGATATCCCAGAATTATTGTCTGAAAATTCAGCTTCCTAAATAGAACAGATACGATATTCTATCATGTTGAAGAGAAACATGACGCACAAAATTGATATTCCTTAAAATAACGTTACGTATCCTAATTTGACGTCAAATTCTATCTAAGTTTCGAGCTGGCAGTAAAATAATATAGCAGATGTTTTATATTTGAATTTTAGCTATTTCATTGTAAAATTCTATGCCTTGTGAATATATCTCAACTTTTTAAAACACTAAAAGTTTTATAATTCATTGTTGGGATTTATTCAAGTATCTTCATTTTTACAAAAGAAAGAACTGTCTTCTAAAATCATTGCCATGGTGATGATCATCAATAAATTTTAAACAAAACTAGCATTTTTATGAAGGGCAATACTCAGGCTATCAATTTTTTACTTCAACTTTGTTTTTGAAGAGGACGGGAATTTTGTCGTTTTTTGCTAATTTTCAGATCAGTTTATTTCAATAGCAAAGCAAATGTCTGAGTGCCCTTTTTCTTGTGTCGTCGGTCATATTATATAAATGTACAGTTGAAACAAGATCAAAGGTACCAGTCCCGTTAAAGATCAAATTTTTGGGCAGTACAAAATAATTCTTAAGACCCCTCAAGAAACAAAGTATGTGATTGAAAGAAAAATGTAATTCTATAAAAATAATAATCAGTTCAATTGCCAATTTGAAGAATCATGTTTCAACCTTTAACTTAAAGAAGTAAATTTTTTTTAAAATTTTAGTTCTTGCTTCAGTATGACAACTTCTTGCAGCACACAAACAAATGTCTACATAGCAGACATATGGCTGTGGCTAACCCACAGACAATCGTGGAATAAATAAGTCTCTAATACAGGTTCCAAGAAACATCCAAACTAACATCAATTCAACTTGGCTATATCTTTCCTAAAAAGTTTGTTTCAGCCAAGAATCACCCATTTGAAAGACTTTTCTGGAAGGTTGCAGGAATGGCCAAGTTTTTAACTCCAAGAACGAATTAGCAGCAAAGTGTATCTGTATGTGTAGTTCAATTCTATAAATCACCTAGTCATGCACAAATTCTTCACCATAATAGTTAATCACTTTCAAATCCTTTTTTCTTCGAACCATATCCACAATAAGGTTATCAAGAATCTGTAAAACAAAACAAAAAATGATGAACCATGACACAGGAGTAGCTTTGTGTGAATCTATTTATTTTACAGTGGATAACCAGTACTAATACTGCTCAATGACTGCTTCCTGATTTCAAAATCACATAGAGAGTGCAGAACTCGAAAAGTCACAGGAGAAATAACCACTCATGGGATTTAAAATATCAACCTTCACATCGCCTGTTGGTGCTCTATCTCTTATCCTAAACCACTGATTCTCCATGACATCGGGTGCTCAAAAATTAGTCTGCTAATGCCAAAGTTTCACGTTCCCACCCTTAGGACAGAGTTTGACCACAATGTCCACACTCTTCCTTTTGGCTAGAGAAGTGGTCAGTATTGTAGAAAGCAGTCGCTGAGAATGGTTAACATAATTAAAAGAACAAACATGCAATTGACGTAAACAAGGCTGAATTCAAAATATTACTGGTAAGTGGTAACTTAATCTGCTTTTATAAGGTTATGATTTTAAGCAAGTTATTTTTCCAGAAGACCCCAAATCTCTGAATAATATCTGTGTGTTGAAATGTCTGAGTCTAGAACAGCAAAATACTAAGAACAGCTATGATGGGCATATCCTAGTAAAAAAAAATATATATATACTAATTACACCAAGTTCCAGCATCTCTGGTTTAACGTACAGCAATAGTATTTAAGAACAAGACTCCAGAAAACTGAAATACTGAATTTCAGCTTCCTGGACTGACTTTTATGTCTGAAGCTGCTTAAAAATCAGTCCATATATTTAAAAATAAAATAAAATTTAAGTATCATATCTATTTAACTTGTCATTAAAACACCAAAATTTCACGCCTAAATCCCTATAGGTCCCTAATGTGGTCCTTCAAACATATTGTAAACCAATAAAATTGCAACTGTGACCAGTGGCCCAAGGCAATTATCACCAATTAAACGATAAACTCGTCATTAAGTGTGCTTGACTGGCAGCTAGTCAAATGATTGTTAACTAGTGTTGAAAAATTATAATGTTTTGAAATTTGTGCTACTTCCGTTTTTAACTTTCACTTTGAACAAAATGTTTTTTCGTGATGTCAACAAACGATCTAACATAAGCATTATAATTCAAATTAAATTGTCAGTGACCATATCTCGTTCCTATTTGTTCAATTAAAGAAAAGCCTTGAAAGCGTATATTGTATCATTATGGTCATAGGTCTTAACATACATCACAGTTCAACCTAAAAAATAACGACTTGCATTGCATAGGATTTAATGACAAAAGCACTGTGGTTTAGGCCCATTTTACCTTACACAACAACAGACTGCTTTCTCACATAAGGCTCAAATATATGGAACTCTATCAGTGACAAGAAACATAACCCTTTATGGTTCAACTGTAAAATACATGGAGTACCTGATTGCATTGCCTTAGGTCAAGGAACTTGAGTTTCGTCATTTCCTCGGGCACCCGAGCCAGACATTCACCACAAATCCTGTCTATACCCAGTAAATCTAGCATCTCCAAGTTACTGAAACAAGGACACAAGAATATTAAAGCAGTAATAGGCATTGGAGTTGGGAAATGCTGTATAGCATCCATTTTTTAACATACATAGAGAAATTAGAAAAACGCCTGTCCTGGGCTGGTAGAAATATTACAAGAAAATTTTTCTGATGCACAAAATCCTTATGTTTTAAAGACAGATTCAAGAGACTGCATGATTGAAAACCTTATTGTATTTGTAGGAAAATGAACATTATGCATTCCTTGACTTTACAACATGAATTTAACAGTAAGGTAAAATTGTATTTTTTGAACTTGTTTATAGAAGCAGAATGGACAAAATCCAGATATTTCAAACAGTCTAAATAACTGAAGTTTAAGTGAGAAGAGATATTTCCTAAGATAGTAGTAATCAAATTCATTCCAAAGATGGTACAAAATACATCATTTCATAAATATATCGAGCACTATTTTTATTCTGCACAATTATTTACAAAGATCCTCAGCTTGTCTTAACCTGAAGTTTATATAATGTCTATTCCACAATAATTACCCTCCCTTGCCATAGTTTAAAGGTTTTTGATGTCAAATTTGTTCTCTCCTTGACAAAACTGGCAAAAACTCTTACTTTATTGTTTAATTACAATGATAAATAAAGCTGTTTCTCTTATTTTATTTTAACATGAGCCATTAATCATGTGAGGGCAATGCAAAACTTCACTGTTGTGTTTTACTTATTACTATTTTCTAAGGGAATAAATCTTAAGACATGTTTTGTGATCATTTTGAAAAAAACAACAGCAAACAAACAAGAGGGGTATGATGGCCCTGGATCGCTCACCTGAGTACTTTGGCTGTGGGTTTGCTGTTAAGCAAACATAAGAAGTATTATATCATTTTCTAATTGAAGATCTGGAGGTGTTTAAAAAACAAATATTTAAGATATCAGTCAATAAATAAATGCTCTATGACGGAAAGTAGAAATATCTATTTTTAGCTATGGTGACCTTGACCTTGACCCATTACCAATAGTGACCCCAGGGACATTATTTGAACAAACTTGGAAGAGATCCACTACACAATGCTTCATGCCAAACTTTAAAACTCTAGACCTTGTGGTTTCAGACAAGAAGATTTTTTAAAGTTTTTTTTCTATATTGCTATGTAAAACTTGTGACCCTTCGGGCGGGGCCAATAGTGAACCCAGGGACATTATTTGAACAAACTTGGTAGAGGTCCACTAGACCACGCTTCATGCCAAATTTTAAAACTCTAGGCCTTGTGGTTTCAGACAAGAAGATTCTTAAAGATTTTTTTCTATATTCCTAATAAGCTTGCGACACCGCGGGCAGGGCCAAGAGTGACCCCAGGGACATTATTTGAGCAAACTTGGTAGAGGTACACTAGACAATGCTACACACCAAATTTCAAACCTCTGGGCTTAGATGTTTAAAACAAGAAGATTTTTAAAGTTTTTCACTCTTGTTGCCATGGCAACCAGAGTTCTTCATGGAATGGAATTTTTTGAACAACTTTGGTAAAGCTTCATGCAAGGAACATTCTGCAAAGTTTTATCATATTTCACTTAGTGGATTAGGAGGAGATGTTGTTTGAAGTAAATGTGAACGGACGCCAGACGATGGGCCATCCCAATAGCTCACCTGCACTTTATGCTAAGTGAGTTAAAAACACATTATTCTTTTTCTCAGATTTTTCATTAAACTGTAAAAAAAGGTGCTCAACTTTTCAATATATTATGAGCACACATCCTATTGGAATAACAGCAGACAACCTATCTGAATAAGAGCAGATATCCTATTGGAATAAGAGCAGACAACCTATCCGAATAAGAGCAGATATCCTATTTGAATAAGAACAGAAAACCTATCTGAATAAGAGCAGATATCCTATTTGAATAAGAACAGACAACCTAGGGTTTTCTTTGTTCCCAACTAGAATGACTCTGTAAATGAACAGACTTCCAACGATATCACTTTAAAGCTGGTTTCAACATTCTGGGTAAAGAATTTGAAAACTAAAATCCATTTAAACACTTTACAATCTACCCAGGACAGTGAATCGGTAAAACGGGTGAAGAAAACAGAGAGAGGCATTCTCTACCCCTAAGTTGCTAGGCTTGCCATATCCCTCCAAAAGAATTTCTTATAGCATTCTTTTCCTGCAGATGTTTACGTACAGGGTGGAGTGTAAATGTCACATACCAGCAGTGGTCCACTAGAGAGACAAGTCCTGTGTCTGTTATGAACCAACACCAACTCAGAGCCAATTCCTTCAGGTGAATGCCACACCTGCAATGTAAGAATGCAATCAAGTCTAGGGGATTTCAATATCAAAATACAAAAATTCAACAATACAGAGCCTGGTAAGACTGCACAGATGTGCAGGCTGGCCTGGCTCCATCCTGGTGTCAAAGGCTAATCACTTTCCAGCAGGTTAAGGGGTTAGAAAGGCAACAATCTAATTGATCCTTGGTAAGATTTTATTTGATTGCAGTTTGGGCTATCCTTGCACCAGCTGTTGCCAGTTAAAGAAATGCTCACTCTTCAGATGTATTGTAACCAGCTAAAATTTACGGAAGTGCTAATTTTACATAGATTATAAAAGTTCTGGCAACTTATATAAGCCTGCATTTGTAATGACTGCTTTCCTTGACTAGGATTCTTCCTTCTGGCTTAAGTACTTGTAAAAACTTCAGCACTCAGTTAAATAGAGTAGACACAAACTTAAAATCTAAAACCAATATGAATTAATAACTTTGTTTAACATTAAGCCAATTCTTGGATGAAAGTCTCAAATGTTAAAGTTTTCTCTACAATATGGAGAGACTCAAATAAGCATGAAACCTACAATAAATGTTGATTAACCTATAAGAAAACTGGCTCCAATTTTATTCACATACTTACGCTTGTGCCATGTCTAAAACAACTAGGTCATTCACTGCAGAACATTCTGACAGGTTTAAGAAATGTAGTTTTGACAACGAAGCACTTTTGAAGAAGCTGGATAAACCATCTGCCGTGAAGTCACTACCCTTCCGGAGTCTTAGACTGACCAAATTTTTTAAATCCTAAATGATAAATGAAAGAACGTTGGGTAACAAGTTCAAATATTCATACAAATCCCCTGAAAACATGTATCCATCAGTAATATTAGTTTCAAAATAACAGGACACTGTTACTACATGTATCAGTACCACACGTGTTTCAGTTAGTATAATTCAACCTCTGACAAGCACTTGCAGGAACTGATTTTTTTGACTCATTGGTCAAGAGTTTTAGACTTTAGACTTTCTGAACAAGATTGAGTTCAAATCTCACATGGACCCTGTTTTTTTTTCATCTTTGTTGGCATTGCATGGAAGTTTATGAAAACCATTAGCAGACTCTTCTTGAATTTGCAAAATAAAGATAATATATATGTTTAAGAAGAATTCATTTTTCTGTCTGCAATAAACTAAAACCTTGCCCTTAAAGGGATATACAGGCAAAATTTTTATGCTTTCTTTCTCGTTTCTTCTATCAATATACTATAAATGTGATCGAAATAAATACAATGATCTGACACAGTAACAAAGATATTCTCTTTTTAAATGAAAAACCGGGTGGTTTCCTAACTTGACCCACGTGGATCTTGGTAGAAAATTTAGATTTCGCTCTAAATTTCACAATGAATGATTGGACGCTTGAAGTACCTGTCACATGATTTATGGCAAAAAGCAATCCAAGAGAAACGACGATTGTTTTTTTTTTGTCATGTGACCTATTTAAAAATAACTTGGTGATTTCGTTCACGTTTAACTTTCTGTTAAAGAACTTTCAAATATTTATGTTCAAGCCGAAATTTCACTACAAACATACTGGGAATTTAAAGCTTTCCATACTGAATTTAATTTGAGCAAATAATATCAGTTTTAATTTTTGGGGCATTCATCTGCCTGTGTATCCCTTTAAAGGCTTGATCTTGGCTCCAATATGTAAGAGGCAGTAACAGCTACAAAAACTAACACTGGCAAATAATCTAAGAATGCACTGGAATATTTTAAGTACCACAACATCATATAAAGTTTACAAGTTGTTAAAATGGAATACCCAGTAGGCTAGTGCAGTAAAACATTTTTGAAGGAATAAAAGTGATACTAAGTTTCCTGCCTCAAATGAATACAATTTAATGAGCTTGGCAAAACAGGAAATGAGCAAAACCTAGAATCTATGGTGATGGTAAGTAAACATGTACATGTATGTAAAACACTCGCCTACTATTTTCCCTTTATCAGCTGACAATGATGCAAATATTTACCTTTAAATACTCCAATGACATATCTGTGAGGCATTCACAGAAGGAGATACCGAGATGTTTTAGCTGTGTACAGCGTGCCAGCTGCTGAATGCCGGCATCAGATATTTCCGCCCCATCTAGTTCTACTTCTTCAAGATACAAGTAATGATGACCTACCAAACCTGTGACTGCACTGAAAGATAGAAATATATAAACAATTCCTGAATTCTATTGAATTTGTTTCAAAGACATGTTTCCTACATAATGTTTCCTTCATAACATACTTGCAACAGGCTTCAGAACTGTTACCTTTAATAATTTGAATCAGCTTTCAAAATAAAGTCCATGGATTCAAAAATTTTCATCAGGTTTTTAATTAGTCTCCAAATAATAAAGAAAGCTATTAGGAGCCAACAAATGCTGAAACAGAAAACAGGAGGACCACAGAGCAGCACCAATGCTCATCTGTTTTTTGCAAGTACCTACCAATCCCGCCCCCCTCCAAAAAAGCAAAATAAAGAGATGAAACAAAAAATCTACATGTACCTACTCATTGGGAAGTACCTATCCATCCAAAAAACTAAAGAATAATTTTTTTTTGTGGGGTAGGGGTGTGGGCGGCCAGTACCTACTCATCCCAGAAGAAAAAACAAAACAAAAGAAAACAGAAATGAAAAAAAAAATATGGGGTGGGGGGTAAACATTGTGGGTGATGGAAGGGTTCTATGCAGGGATTTACCAATGCAAATAACTAAAGAAATAAAAAAAAGTTTTTGGGTGGGGGTGGAGGGGTTGGGTAGGGGACGTACTTACAACCCCCTCACCAACACACAAAAGAACAAAATATGAAAAAATACTGGGGGTGAGTAACTATGGGGTTTGTGGGCCCATGCAGTGGGTGCAGGGGGGGGGGGGGGGGGGAGTAAATATTTATGTCCTAGGCTTTGTGGTTTCCCATTAGAATTTTTTTCCTCTATATATAAGTCTGTGCAAAACAAAGTGACCTCTAGGTTGGGGCTAATTTTGATTCCATGGACAAAATCTAAAATTAGACCTTAATTAAATTAAAAATTTGGAAGAGGTCTACTAGAGGATGCCTCACATCAAATTACAAAGCTCTGTGTCAAGCAGTCGGTTTTAGAGAAGAAGATTTTTAAAGTTTTTCCTATTATATACTATATACAAGCCCCAGGGCCAGGCCAATATTGACCCTTGGGTTATGATTTGAACCAGCTTCGCAGAAGTCCATGAGACAATGCTATACACCAAACATAAACAAGAGGGCCATGATGGCCCAAGATTGCTCACCTGAATACTTTGCCTTTGGGTCTGCTATTGAGCTAACATCAAAAGCTTTTTTAAGAATCTCCCTATATAAATCTATATGAATACAAGTGACCCCCAGGACAGGGCCAAATTTCACTCACAGGGCATAATTTGAACAAACTTGGTAGATGACCTCTAATTGATGCTCCATTAAAAATATCCAAGTTCTAGGCTCTGTGATTTCAGACAAGAGGTTTTTTAAAGTTTTTCCTATATAAGCCTAGGTAACATCAACTGACCCCCGGGGCAATGCCAAATTTGACCCTAGGGGCATAATTTGAACAAATTTGGTAGAGGTCCACTAGACAATGCTACATACCAAATCTTATGGCTCAGGGCCTTGTGGTTTCAGAGTCAAAGTTTTTCAAAGTTTACCCTATATAAGCCTATGTAAAATCAATTGACCCCCGGGGTAGGGCCAAATTTGACCCCAGGGGCAAAATTTGAAAAAACTTGGTAGAGGTCCATTAGACAATGCCACACGCCAAATCTTAAGGCTCAGGGCCTTGTGGTTTCAGAGTCAAAGTTTTTCAAAGTTTACCCTATATAAGCCTATGTAAAATCAATTGACCCCCGGGGTAGGGCCAAATTTGACCCCAGGAGCAAAATTTGAAAAAACTTGGTAGAGGTCCATTAGACAATGCTACACGCCAAATCTTAAGGCTCAGGGCCTTGTGGTTTCAGAGACAAAGATTTTCAAAGTTTTCCCTATACATGTATAAGCCTATGTAAAATCAACTGACCCTCGGGGTAGGGCCAAATTTGACCCCAGGGGTATAATTTGAACAGAAACTGGTAGAGGTCCACTAGACAATGCTACATACCAAATCTTATGGCTCAGGGCCTTGTGGTTTCCGACAAGAAGATTTTCAAAGTTTTTCCCGATATTCTTCGAACGACTGACACTTTTGCAAGTATTTTCCTATAGACCCCATACCTAGTCTCTCAGTCCGATTTGGCACTAAACTGGGATATTTTAACCTTATGAAAATGTGATTTAGTGGTGTGTGACATAAATTTGTGCGTAAGAGCTCGTGATTCTAAGAAGTGACGTCATGCGCAGGGCGTCATGGCAATGTATGCTCAACCAACAAAAAAAAAATAAAAAAATGGAAGGAATGACCCAGTTTCAGTGAATTCAGCATGCATAGCTTTGTCTCTCTCCTCTACCTTGAATGTTCATCTTTTTGAAAAATACAACATTTTGGCAGGAAAGGTCACGTGACACGCACCTGCTCAGAAACATGTGTTAGTGGTAGAAGTCAAATTTTTCATTTTGTCGAATTTGCACGGACATACATTTTTAAATGGATACATCGGTGTCCAAAATTCGTCCTTGACCTTGATCATGTGACATCCCGTATTTTGCCATATATACTTTTCAATGTTGGGGCCGCATCCATATTTGGGAAGTTAATGTGGAATCTACAGAATCCTAAAGGTGCCATCTTCGCGGTTACGTTTAATTACGTTATCGTTGTTTTAATAAAGGATATAAACCTATGGAAAACCAATGACCCCAGGGTGGGGCCAAATTTGACCCCAGGGGCATAATTTGAACAAACTTGGTAGAGGTTCACTAGACAATGCTACATACCAAATCTTAAGGCTCAGGCCCATGTGGTTTCAGACAAGAAGTTTTTTTAAAGTTTCACTATATAAGCCTATGTAAAATCAATTGACCCCCGGGGCAATGCCAAATTTGATCACAGGGGCATAATTTGAACAAACTTGGTAGAGGTCCACTAGATAATGCTACACACGAAATCTTAAGGCTCAGGGCCTTGTGGTTTCAAAGACAAAGATTTTCAAAGTTTTCCCTATATACAATGTAAGCCTATGTAAAATCAATTGACCCCCGGGGCAGGGCCAAATTAGACCCCAGGAGCATAATTTGAACAACTTGGTAGAGGTCCACTAGACAATGCTACACACCAAATTATAAGGCTCAGGGCCATGTGGTTTCAGACAAAAAGATTTTCAAAGTTTTCCTTTCAGTTGCCATAGCAACCAGAGTTCTTGATGGAATTGAATTTTTTGAACAACTTTGGTAGAGCTTCATGCAACGAATATCCCAGGCATGTTTCGTCAATGTTGGCTTAGCGGTTTTGGAGGAGATGTCATTTAAGTCAAATTGTTGACGACGCACGCTGACAAGATGCCGGACAATCAAAGATCCCAAAAGCTCACCCTGAGCAGTGCTCAGATGAGCTAAAAATCTAAGCCTTATGGTCTATGAGTTATCAGCTACATTAAAGTTTTTTGCATGACACTGACCAGGCTGACTCAGTCACCATAAGATTTGACCTTTTTCTTTGAAAACAGATGAGCTAGAAATAACTTAAATCCACACCTGCCACATAAAACACAAAATTAATCTGCACAGTTGAAATCAGTTGTTATTGTTTTTTAACTTGTCTAACACCCTGTAACGTTTCTTTTAATACTACAGGAAGCTTCCAGGGAGTTCCAGCACTTGACAACCTTCCCCACATATAAAAAGTCACGTCTCACCCTGTAGTATTAGCTGAGAACTTTAAATGTGTAAAGTACATTCTTTAATCATGAAGGAATTATATATGGAACCATAATTTAAATCATAACATGCAATACTGTTGCACAAAACATATAAATTGCTGTATGGAGTAAATTTAAAACTGACATTCATACCTGTCTGTAAGGAAACTGATTCCATCCAAATTGATGCTTTTAATCGCTGGAAGACCCTTAGCTAAAAATTTAACACCAGAGTCTTGTAAGAACATGCAGTGTGAAAAGTTGAGATGGGACAACTTTTTACATTTGACTAAATGTTTCAAACAATTTGTCTTCAAGTTATCACACCCTTCTACATTAATCTTCATCAGATCTGAGCAGTTCTCCGCTAAGCACTGAATCATATCTCCCGAAAGACTATCACAGAATCCGAAGTCAATATCCTGTATCCCAGGGCAACATTCCGTAAATATGGCAACTTCTGCACGTGTAATATTAACTCTCCCACTTATGACTAATCTTTTAAGCAATGGTGCTCTTCGCATCACCCACAACAAGTTTAAACTGGAAAGATGTGGACGTCTACTAAAATCAAGACTTTTCCAAAGACTGTGATCTAATGAAATTTGTCGCCACTTACGACAAACTGGTGCCACATTCTGACAGAGCTCTTGAGTTGATAAGTATGAAAATATTTTCACGATCAGCTCATCAGGCAGATCGTGAAAAACACTTCCCTCACATCCTGACTTGGACATTAATTTGTCAATATTTGTAAAAGGAAGGTATTCAAAGGTTTTCAGATTCCTAGTCACCCACAAATCGCCAATATGTTCAGGATGTACACTTGCATTCATACTAAATTCATTTACTTTTTCAGAATTGTTCACATCCAAACCTCCAGTGTTACAACCAGTGGGAACATCTGCATTTTTAACTCCATTTTCTGCAACTGAATGTTTGTCTTTCTCATCACCCACACACTCTATATCTAATGAAGTAACTAGTTTTATCCTCTCCTCTGTACCATTACTTTGCAGACAAATAGATTCTGCAACATTCTCACTTATGCCAAAATTATTCATACTGGCAATCACATCCCCTTCCTCCATAAGAAAAGACTTTGATCCCGATGCAATTCTTGCAACATCATCGGAAGGACCACCAGTATTCCCATCGCTGCTATCCTTTGTTTCTGCCATATAACCATCCTGCTCCTTATGTCCATTACTTTCAACATTTGCTGACACTTTTACTTCAACAGCCTCTTCATTAAAGGTTTCTGATTCATGTTTACTTTTAAGATTTTTACATGATTCTGAGCTTTTAGCACAATTCAAAACTTCACTTGGTTCATGGCATTCCATACTGACTTAAAACCAACAGACAGACTCATAATGCATATACCGGTAAGACAAATTTTTATAGAAATTAATGCTGTTTTTAAACTTTTTTTATGTGTGTGATGAAAGTCTTTGAAAGTCAACTGCTGATTATACAGATTCCTTTTTTCATTTCATTATCTTTTGAAGACTGCCTCCCACATTTTTTCTTGTTTATAGACATCTTGTCCTATGCTGTAAGGTTTGGTATGTTTCTGAAACGATAACCATCAAGTTTAAATAACTGTTACTATATAGTATATTATCACTCAGGAATGACAGGGATGTGAACAAGATTCTAACAAAATCACCTGGAAAGCAGAGTACACATACACAAACTTTGAAAAGTACTGATTCAACTGCTAAGACCAAAGGAGTGGTGGATATCCCAATATGTCATAAGGTATTTATTATTATTTCAATACACAATGTTTAAAGACAGCCTAAGAACTTCTTGTATCTGACAAGATTTAAATTACGGAACAAGGGCTATCAGTGATCACGTGTCACCTGATGATAGCCAATTAAGCAGTTGTATTGAGAAGTGATTGGACAGTTTGTTGGCTAAAACCCCTTTTTTTATATAACGGCCCGAACTCAGCCAAAAATCATTCAACCAAACACCTGTTAAATATGCCCAAGTACTTGAGGTACCGATCAATCCTGTAACATTTCAATCAAATTGCCTTAGTAGTATAAGAGAAGTAGTCCAGACAAACTTTAAAAATAAAAATCATTAAAGGGCCATAACTCTGACAAAAATCATTGAACTGGAAAATGCTGACTATATGCACAACTAGACTTGGTACTGATCATTCCTGTAAAGTTTGGATGAAATTGCACCAGTAGTTTCTGAGGAGTAGTCCGGACAAGTTTTGTGATGGACGGATAGACAGACAGACAGATGATGGAGAAGTGATCCCTATATGTTACAGCTACTTTGTAGCATGTTGCAGCTACTGTGAAGCCTGCAACACAAAAATCATTATTAGGCCAAAATGCCTTTTCCATTCAAGGGCCATAACTCAGCCTTAAATCATTCAACCACACCCATTAGATATGCGAAAGTACTTGAGGTACTGATCAATCCTGTAACATTTCATTTAGATTCCATTAGTAGTAGTAAAATAAAATCATTGAAAATGCTGACTATATGCACAACTAGACTTGGTACTGATCATTCCTGTAAAGTTTGGATGAAATTGCACCAGTAGTTTCTGAGGAGTAGTCCAGACAAGTTTTGTGACAGATGGACAGACAGATGATGGAGAAGTGATCCCTATATGTCGCGGTTACTTTGTAATCTTTCACTGTTTAAGCTAACGTTATTTTGTTGAGCTATTTTGAGCTATTTTGGAAAGTATAATACTTTTGTGTAACTTCATGTCGGCCATATTAATTGTTTAAAATGAAATCAATTGGATACATTTTGAAACGTATATGCAATTATGGTTTATATAACCATTTTTCCAGTAATTATATTTGTTTTGTATATTAATAAAGGGATTGTATTGTTTACAGTACAAAAGATTGTTCATCCCCAGTCCCAGATACTCTATTCCCTACTGCTGAGACCACAGTAGCTGGCAACACAAAAATGAATAATTTTCAATAATCAACTGAGATTTTAGGATGTTTTGATAGGGAAACAGTTTACCTTTCAATCCATGAATGTTTTATCAAATAAATTCATTAGTTTTTTATTAACTATCATTTTAACAAAGCCACAAGATTCCTCAAGCAATAATCCTCCATATATTTTTTCTTTCAAAAGTTCAACATGAGTGAGGTAATTGCCATCACAAAGTCAGCTTCATATTTCACAGTAGCTGCAACATGCTACAAAAAAGGAATCACTTCTCCATCATCTGTCCAGCTGTCCGTCCATCACAAAACTTGCCCGGACAACTACTCAGAAACTACTGGGCCTTTAAGCTGTCATATCAACCTTATCTAAAGGTTGGATACATTCAGTTAAATATTGAAAATTATTCTTATTAATAACAAATTCACATCCTCACTTAACATACAGTCTGTATTGAAAAATCAATAAATGACATTGTTGGATTTACACGACTTCGGTAAAAGCAATTTTCAACGGTAACACATTTTGGCTGAATCAAAACTATACAAAATTTGTTACCATCAGAATATTTCAACCACCTAGTAAGTTGTCCTCTCTCTGAGCTTAACTCTTAAGTCTTTAATCCAAAGTTACTTGTTTTGAATACATCTGATCATTGCTAAAGTAATAAAACCCTAAGACTCTGATGCAAATCAGTTCTAAATCTCCATGAGCATGATGAGGGATTTGACACTTACAATAGATAAGTTTGGGTGAAGGGATATACCATCAATCTTTACCAAAAAAAACCCCATAAAATGCTGTTATTTTGCTCCAAGATATAAATATTTGAGACACTTTCATCAAGTGAAACGTACGGAACCCTTCACTCGTGTACTACACTATCCGAAAATTACATTTATATCCGAAATTTGTATTACATTATTAATTCAACTTTATATGTTCTGACAGCTTAAAATAATACATAGTAAGACTAAATAATAAAGAAATATAAATGTTACTTAGGGTGTTCCAGGTTTAATTTGAGTTGTCTTTAGAACGTCTTGAAAAGTAAAATCTAATTTAAAGTAGAGATATCAACAAACGCTTGACAAATGAATCCAAAGATTATAAAACACCAAACTTACACACCGTGTGGTGAATAGAGCAATGGTACTTAGAAATGAATTCTTGAAAAAGAGAAATTTACTTTACTACTCATCAGTTAATAACGTGTAATATTAAAAATATTGACAGTACCACAAATAAATGAAATAACGGAAAAGAAGGACGTGATGATGACGAGGTCTCTGAAACTCTGCAGGTCGTCTTATTTAAGATTACCTTTAGATTAAGACTTCAACTTTCCGGTCTTTATATTTCATCTTCTGATTTAGCTATTGTAATTTCTTCACACCTGAAACTTCGAAAACAGAAGCTATATTCATTTCAGCATTTCAGGTTTTACCTTGTGGCTAGAATTTTCTTTGAAATAGATTTTAGTCCCTTACCTGTAATTGCACCGGAGTGGACTATATAGGTTTACCCCCGACTGTCTGTCTGTCTTACCATTTGTCCGTCTGTCCGTTCGAAAATCTGGATCTCGCGGTAACCTAAAAAAAACTGTATAAGTTAAGTTGATGGAACTTGGTCCTAGCAAAATCATGTGAAACGAACAACTTCCACAATTCTAGGACTATAGATTTGAAACTTGGTGTGCGTTATCACCAATAAGTGTAGATGCGCGTGACCATCTTTTTATGCCCAACCACCAATGGGCGCTCTGCGGTTTTATAGCCCGTGATAGCAAAATCTTGTTACGCCACATACTTCCACATTTTTAGGACTAACGATCTAAAACTTGGTGTGTATGTTCACCGATATGTGAAGATGTGTGTGAATGTCTTTTTTATGAATGCCAATGACCGCTTTGCGGTTTTATGACCCGCCATAGCAAAATATCGTGACAGGAACTATTTCCAAATTTCTTGGACTATCGATTGAAAGGTAAGTGTGCATGATCACCAATAAGTGTAAATGTGCCTGATGTGCTTTTTATATGCCCCGATGCCCATTTTGTGGTTTTACGGCTCGTCATAGCAAAATATTGTGATGCGAACTTTTTCCAAATTTCTAGGACTGTCGATTTGAAACATGGTGTGTATGTTCTCTAATAAGTGTCGATGTGTGTGATGTATTTTTCATGCAAGCCGATGCATGCTATTCAGTTTTACGGCCCGTCATAGCAAAATCTTGTGACGCGAACTTCTTCCACATCTCTAGGACTATAGATTTGAAACTTGGTGTGCAAGATCATTAATAAGTGTAGATTAAACATTCTGTATCTCTACCTTTCTCTGACAAGGCAGTATCTCGGGGCTGTTAATCACATTTAATGATAGCTGTAGTTAATTTTCAAAGAGGCACAGGTTGGGGACTCATGTGTGGCGAGTAACACCAGTTACTTGTTAGCTCTAGAACATCTCCGGAAATACACGTACGTGACTATTAAGTAACACTCTTAAAACAGTAAATTACCACGAAGAGGCCGTAAATAGAGCGCACTATATAAAACACATTAACATAACGTTCCATATTCCGTTTTCTTCTAACATCCGTCACCAGTCTGTCTCGAATAATATATATTCGGCATTTCTACAAGATGAAAGGTAATGAAACTTATGTGGATTGTTCTTTGCATAAGGTTCTTACAAAGATATGTTGAAAGATGAAATATAAAATTGCCTTCAAGAATCTAATATAAAAAATAAATATAAAAAAGATAAAGTATGCTCTAGAGATCATTTTGGCCTATCTCAGTGGACCGCAATACATCCAGGAAATTCTTTAATAAACTCTTCGTGTCATAAACAGAATCACCGATAGCTCTGACATATAACTCGTAGCATTAGAAGTACCTAGCTGTCCTCCTCAAAGAATGTTTTATTAAAGGTCTTACTTTAACCCATGCATACAGGTATTATGTTTTACTAAAACGTTAAGGGAAAATTTTGAAGATCTATCTCCTTTTGAAACCGTTTGAAACATCAGTGTTAACATTTGACACTTGGACAAAAGTTATTGAAGTAACGTTCCTCAAAACTCACCCTGTCTCTAAGGGGTCTTTTTAATTTATATCTTAAAAAGAGTTTTTTTGTTAAATGAAACACTATTAAAACTTTTCTCTGAAACCTGAGGGACAAGACATAAGACATTTTGCAAATCATTATTTACTTGCTTTCTATGAAGTTTGCTCGATTTTTCATCCAAGCTGACTTCTCTCAAAAGTGACTTCAGTTAATAAATAACTCATTGATGCAGACCTTCGAACATCAATTTCTAAATTGTCCCAGTCTACCTTCATCGCGACCGTTTGTTCTATTTTCATGCTTCAGTAATGCAGTTTTAACGGCAAATATTGCTGTACAAACACATTTCAAGATTTCTTTATTTCAAACTCAGTATGCATTTGCATAATCATGAACAAATTACAAAATATGATACAAAAATACCGATCAGCATCTGCAGAGGATAACATTAAATAAAAATAAGAAAAAAATAATTATAAACGACGAACAGTCTTTATTAATAAGCATGTCATGTTTCAATCCTGTTCGACCATTCGAAATTATAGGCGTTAATCATCAAAATTGCCTCTTACTTTTTATGATGACCACTGACCTTCTTTCTTTTGTGATTTAGACCTTTGATCTTCCAAAGTAGGCTCTATCACATATTTATCTCACTGTAGTTTCATTTACTTTTTTTCATATAAAATTTACGACAACTGTGTGACAGGTTTGATTCTTTAGGACAGTTATTATATTGATAGTTATTACATTGGTTTTCACAGCGATTCCTATAAAAAGGATTAGCTGTTCTGTTATTTCGTCATATATAAAGTAGTTTCATGGACGTTTTAAAAGACAGAATTCCTCTATATATACCCCGACGCAGTTACCTTCCCTGACAAGCGTGTTCTGAAATGAATTTGAGTAGTACATTTAATGACGATCTCTTTTCGGTTCTGGTTTCAAGTAGACAGAAGGCAGTTAGAGTTTTTACAGTTTATTGGTTTTAATTTTTGTATAAGATGTAATATATACCGGAACTGAACTAGATATGTGTTGTGCCTGTTTGTAATTTTTCTCATAACCTTTAAATGTACTTCTAAATGACTTCCTTCTTTATTTGTCGATTTCTGCATCACTCGTTGGAAATTCTTCTTTGTTTCATCATTTTGTTGTATGCAATTTCTAATATATATATAACGACATATAATTATGTGATACCTGCCGGCAATCCGAGAATTATGTGGCGCCATGTTTTTTATTCAAGGTCACATCTTACGCTCAGTCTAGGATTTGAACCTGATATCTTCTTCACCGAAAGCAAATCACCATCCACTGAGCTACTGAAGTCCACATGACAACTCCATGTTACAAAATAAACAGGTACCTTCAGTCTGTGGTTAGGCTGAGTGTTTGAACTGATTACTTCGAAAGATATAAAGACTACGTGTTGAGTAACTGTTTGAATATTTATTTCTGATTATCAACATACATCTTTATGAAGTATATGGCAGTTTTATATTATTTCCATGTCCTCGCGCAATACTATGGTAAAATATGACTTATCTAACATAGTCAATCTAGAGACCTTTTGGTAGTGCTATTAAGTTAATTTATTAATTACTTTTTGAAAAAAAGTACATTTCAGATGAAAGTCTGTGTATGAACTGAACTGCGTTAAACTAAGAAGACCTTATGAAGTTCTTCATTTCTTTATATTATCATTTTGATGACTGACAATCTTTGTAATCTATCTTGAAGTTGAATGACACGTTGCACAAATAATAGGCTATTTTAGAATTGGTCGAATTTATGGACATAAACAAATGTTATAAATACTCTTGGTAAGAGAGTTAAGAGCTGATCAGTTCCATCAGATGTCTCTGAAACCTGGGTGTTGTGTTAAATGAAATCATCAAAAGACAACGTTGTAGTCTGTTGTCACTACGTCATACTTACCCTAGTATTGCACTTGGACATCGATTTTAATATTTTCTCCGAGTCTTGCGCTTTTTTAACACATTTATGCCTAATGGATTATGCCATCCTTATCAGTTGGAGGAGTCCATTTTCCATTAAAAGGGTTTCCGGTATAATTTTTCAAAGAAAGTCCTTCATGCAAACAGTTTAGACCCTGATCAAACGCCACATTCTGCGGCGTCTGATCTGGGTCTGCACTGTTTGCCTCAGTCTACTTTTGTAGAAGACAGACATTAATGGGTTAACAAAGACGTCCATAAAACAAAAGACATGAAGTATATTAATTGGTTGTTTTTCGTTGACATGAACAGAGAACAATTACGTCATAATATACGCACTGGAAAAATTTCCTGTTACATTAAAAACTTCTTAAAGAACTTCATAATTTCAACAAAATGAAACAGCGATAACAGATGATAAATGTGTTAACACATTGTATTAAGAACTAACGAAACTTAAAACTATTTTCCTACTACATATTAATTGAGGAAAGGCGAAAACCTGCTATATATATCTTTAATTCACACCTGTCAGAATATCTTCCCGTTTGTCTACTTATATTCCTTATTATATTTATAAACAGTGTAATGAACATCAAACAAATAATATTTTTAATTGATATAATCATTGAAATTCAGCAGTGACATACATTCTCTTAATCCCTACTTAGCAAAGCATAAACATAATAAAATTAACAAATGAAATCATCTAATTAGCTAAAAAATAAGGACAATTAAACTCTTATGTCACCTATGTTGGCTGTATAACTGGTATTTTTCTCTATGGCTTTAGGAACGTTGCTGTTCAAATGTAGCTTACCACCTGGAAAAGAATTTATATGAAACATTTACACGTAAATTCAATGCAATAAGTAAGTACAGTTGCCTCTCTAGGCATAAAACAACTCTTGCTTTCAACACAAATGTATCAATTAAAAAAACTTAATATCGTTTATAATGTTTTGATTTCAGAGACAGAACTCTCTTGTCAACAGCTTTTGAGTTATACAGAACGACAGTTCACCATTACAGAATGTTTTAGTGTATTTTCATTGTTCGCTTTCTATTTGTAGAAAACGCGCGCGCGCTCGCGCGCGCGCACACACACACACACACACACACACACAATAGGACATTTATTTTGTAAATAAATGCAAAGGATAAAGGTTTTGAGTATGAAGCCACGAATTCATTATTTGAGTGAAATTCAAATGATAAGGATTCGTTAATCAAAGGTGAAGGTTTGATTAAAAAAAAGCTAAGCCGTTTTTAGAAAGCCGATGGTTAATCTTTTTTTTGTGTGGAAAAAAAGCCTTGAGCTGGTGCTTGTGATTTGCCTGGGAAATACTGTAGTCTGTCTGTCAGTCGAAGACTGAGGCTTGCAGACGACAAAATGAATCTTGAAATAATTCAGACGACATATGTAACTTGATGGACGCATGCAGGTCAACCAATCAGCTGATTGTTAATGTTGAAATGAACACTGTCAGGCAAACTAGAAATGTGCTTAGGCGAAGATGGATGGCGCTGCTAGTGGTCCCATTGTCTGAAAGTAGAACAATGTGCAAAACTAGTTCACGGATTGGGTAATATGCGGTATGATGCCATGCAGAATATAAACACACAAACGATAAAACAAACCGATAGTAATCTAAACCTGCGATATTCAGTAATGTTATGATCTGTTAGTAAACACACTTGTTAACTCGGACTGAAATAATCATGACAGCAGAAACCAGGTTACATAAATGTACAAAAATGTCTCCTAATAAGTTTTTGGTCACACTTCTGGTTTCTGTTAGCACGGTAAATGTATACAACAAAACTATATTATCCCTGAACCTGCTGAATTTTTGTAATAGATTTGTCCAGCTTTGAATTTGGAACAGTCCATTCAAAGTTTAAGGGATTTCAATATCAAAATACAAAAATGGAGCTACCAACAGTATAGAGCCTGGTCAGACTGCATGAAGGCTGGCCTGGCTCTATACTGGTGGCAAAGACTAATCACTTTCGGTTCCAGCAGGTTAAAGGTTATTCTTGAATTGTCAGTTACATTATTCGCTATACCTAACACCTGTTGTTGCAGCTTTGGCATGAGGTAATTCCAGAAGGAGCATTCTTTCGTCCTAAACCCGTCTCGTACTTGTGTTTTACCGTCCTGAGTAAAAACGATATGTTGCTCGGATTCTATCGTGAATTCTGGCCACTCGTCTGCATATGATTCAAGATTTCTAAAGCAAAGAAACATTTACATATATGTAAACAATATGTAAGCATTCACATGTACGAAAAATGTAGCTGAGACCAACAACGTTCATGTGAATTTAAATCACAAAATGTAACGAACACCTATAACCTACGAAACATAGCTAATTTCTTCAAGAACATGTGTATTTGTTATGTGTAGTGACTTCATTCACTACTGTCTTAATCTTTAAAAAATATTACTTATTTCTAACGGAGTGGATATGAAAGACTTTACTATAGATAGGATAGATAACTCAAACGACTTAAGCCGCAATCGGTTAAGGACAGAAAGGTTTTATGAGTTGCTCCCCTTTAAACGACAAAATTTAAACATGGGACAGGGAATCGTTCTTATTACACTGTCTCTGGTAGTGGCAATGATACAGTGTTTTAAGTGACCTGACTATTGCTACAGAAATGCTAGATATAGTTACAGTACACATTTCAGTTTTATTGTCTTCCACGCCTTCTGACATCTAACGCCTTAATACGTTTCGACTGTTTCACTTCAAGGCAGACAATCAATACGCAAATAGTCATCAATAAGGTGTACAACAAATATCAAACTTACCCAGTTTTTGCAAATGTTGAAAAATAGTCCATAACAATAGCACTGACATTGCGGTCAAGGTCGCTGTAGTCTAAATTAGGATTGAACGGTTGTCCGAGCAAAATCTCTATTTCATACCCATGAAGTACACCCATCCAGGATGGCCACGGATTGGCGGAGTGACGATAGTCAAATGAATAGACGTACGTTCGTCTGTCCAGCAGATTGACGTGATAGTGCGCAAGACTTCGCACAGAACATTTGAAATATAAATCTCCAACTGGAAACAAAGCAGAGCAATGGCTTGTGACTGAATGTAGAACCTAATTTTACAATTCATTGCAAAAATGTATATAAATCTAATACTTTTACTATCACAGGAGGTAAAGACAGTAATATATAAAGTCTTCGTACCACATATATTTGTTAAATGTAAATCACCCACTAAAAGAATTACGCGTAAGTTTGTAGAAACATGCAAAACGAAGCAACTAACTACATTGTAAATACTTGCGTCTGAGTAACTCAACGTACGACATGCCAAAGATAAAATCAGCATAAAAATAAATTCAATTTTAAAAATAAACGATTTATAGAATAGCTGATGTCAAAATTAAGATCTCTTTAAATATATATCTATATATGAAAAACTGAAATAATATGTTTAGTTTTTTAGTAAATACATAGTAAAATTTTAGTAAAAAATGTCATAGTTACCTAAGCTTTAAAAAATATGTTATGTGTTCATCAATCGAAAAATGACTGTATTATAATAAAAGTCGTAATACTCACTGAGGTCATCTAAAATATCACGATGGCGCCCTCTAGCGGACGGTAAGACAGACGACTCATAAGTGTACAAGACTCCTTCTCTATCAAGGTCACCCAAACATCCCGCCTCTTTGCACACGGCCTTCAGAAATTGACTTCTGTTGATTGGGCTAGGATTCCGAATTGAGTCGGCAGGAAAAAGATCAGGATAAAAATAGAGCATGAAATATTCTCCTTCGTCTTTCGTATTTCCCTAGTAATATGTTACAATCTTTTATTTTCCCTGAGTCAAGTAATTTTGTTGGATGGTCAGTAAAGAACTCGCCATCAATTGTAGGACTAAAAGTACCAACATTTTTATTGTTCAGGTACCACTGCATATTTTCCAGTGTCATGGCATTTTCTTCGCGAAGGCACTTAATTAACTCCACTAGATTAGAATCTGAGCAGTTCATTAATTTCCCAAATGCTTTTGCATGCTGTAGCAGATTCTCAGGAGTGTCCACTGCCCAGGGGCTGAGAGAGGTACCGCTGAGCATGATTGCATTGTTGAAGTAAGGCCACGAAGAATTAGCTAATAAATGATGACTTACACTAGCCGCCCCTGCACTTTCACCAAAAAGTGTTATTTTACTTTTGTCACCACCAAAACGTTCAATATTTTTATATATCCATATCATGGCGGCTTGTTGGTCTAGTAACCCCATATTTCCTGGAGCCTCTTCTGTCCCAGTAAACAGAAATCCGAGGACGCCAAGCCTGTATTGCATAGAAGCGACTATTACGCCTTGTTTGGCGGCCAAGTACCGACCATCATACACGTCTAAAGTAATTGTGCCGCCTGTAAAAGAACCACCATAAATCCAAATCATTGTAGTTTTAGAAATATTGTTTGTTCGAGGAACCCATAAATTGAGGTAAAGACAATCCTCACTTACTTTCGTGTTCGGATTCCACATTGTACTACCTATAAACGTTCCAAAGGTTGTATCCTTAGACTGAATACAGCTGTTAGGTGGCGTTTTTGTCTCTTTTACGTCGTTCCATTCGTCCATTGGTTGCGGGGCTTGAAACCGAAGATCTCCAACTGGCGGCTTTGCAAACGGTACTCCCAGGTATATGTCCACTGTGACGCCATCAATGACGTCACTAAAACCTTCAATCTCACCATGAGTAGTTGTTATCCGTGATGCACTTGCTACGTTACCTGTAAGTATCGTAGCTATTAACACACCCGTTACGGTCTGGATCCATCCCTTCATTTTACCTAAAATTAAGAAAGTTCTTTAACTAGCACGGTAAAATTGTAAATAACACATTTCACGACTTTACGTACAAAAATAGCAGTAGGCCTAACATGGGTTGTCATCTGTAACCAATGACCTCGGGGTATCATTTGAAATTACACACTGTAAAGGTTCATTTGAATACCGCGTATTATATTTTGAAAGCGTATTATCGGAGGTCAGAACTCGACCTTACCTTGTTTCGTTGTAAAAAAAAAGAAATAAAAAGAAAAACAAATCTACGTCACCTATTTCATATAAGTATATTTAAGGCAGATTTTTTTGTAAACCCTCTATGTGAGCTCAGGTATAATTCATTTTCAAAATAGTGAATGATAATATAAAAGCCACTCGAACATGGGAGCTTTATAGTTTTTTTTTATATCTTAGAAATATCTAAAAATCTACACTGAAATTTTCCGGTGAACACTGAAGTGGATACTTGTTGAAGTATACCTCAAACCTTTTTCGTCTAGTAGATAGGTTTGAGGTTTGAATACTTTCCAGACGCCTTTAAAACGAAATCAGAGCCATGTTTTAGTTTTGTAATTATTGACAATAACTTTGTTCGTTTTGTTAATAACTTTTATCATTTCCAATTGTGTCATTTCAATCAATACCTCTGTATATCAATTTAACTGAATATCGTGTCAGAATACCTGTTCTTGTTCAAAATCAATGGATCGTTTTTATATGGCCGAATGTAGTTTTTCATTTGATAAAAAAACACAACAATAAACAAGAACAAAATAATTTAAATAAAACAAATCGATGAAAAACAACAAAAAACCCATAAAAACAATCAAAGCCAAACCAGACAAAAGACAGAATGAGAGAACATAAGAACGAAGGGGGAAATGAAAGGAAGGTTAAAACAAACAAACAAACAAACAAACAAGCAAGCAAGCAAACAAACAAACAAACAAACAAACAAACAAACAAACAAACAAACAAAACAAAACAAAACAAAACAAACAAACAAACAAACAAACAAGAGACAACAACGACAAAATTCTTGTCAAATTAATACAAAACTTTATAAAAAAAACAGTTTACATTACGCGGAATTCAACAACGCGCTTTATCTGTGCGTGTTCTGGTCAGTACCTAAGAAACCAAGAAACACTGATCGGAAGCTATAGAGGTAAATAAAAATAGTTAGACTCTAATTTTATGTTTAGTCTATAGCTAAATGTCTTAAGACTTCACGCAAATATCTCTTTTTCTGATTAATATTTTCATGGTGAGTGACAAACTGACACACGAGTCACTCCAAAATAACTTGATCTGATGGTTGAGGAATTTGTAATGAAAATTGTTTCTTTCTGTGCTTCTTTGCTTGTTAGCGTTTTTGTTTACTTTCTTCTGTCTTTGTGTCTTTGTATGCTTGCCTTCCTTCCTTCCTTCATTTCTTCTACTGTTGTTGTTTTTTTTGTTTGTTTCATTTTTCGCGAAAAAAAACAACAACAACAACAAAAACAAAAACACAATACCCCCCGCTAACATGTCTGATTGAGAAATCATTTTTTTTAAAAAAGGTATTTAGGTACAGAACAGTTCGTGATAAAACAATTGAAATTCAAATGACTATACATGTATTTCATAACTGTAAACTGTAACTTTGTGTCAAAAGATAATTTTCTCATCTGTAAGAATCAAATGAGTGCATGTTCCTATCTCTGCTTTCTATAAACCTTTTTCCAATGTAATAAATTTTGGACTATATAGGAGATAATCGATTTCTTTCACATGTCATAATTTCTATATAGCACTTTTCTTCTACTCATAATTTAGCAAATTACTTAACCCTACATAATGTCATTATTTAAAATGACATTTTAACCTCACAATACATGCAAACATGCAGAAAACTAACACAGACGTAATCTGTGAAATAACCTTTGCTCCTAGCCTGCATATTTGTTCGCAAGTCTTTATTCTCGAACAGACATTAAAACCTCGTCATTACCTAGACTTAAAAAAGTATTAACTCTCATATACGAATTCGACAAAGTATTCTGTTGGCCGCAGAAAGATGAATTATCCGATGAATACGTTTGCAAGCCATTAAGTGTTCCTACGCTGTGACAGATTAAATCTCTCTTATGAACAAGTGGACAAGAAGGAATAAAACTGGATCAAAAGGCTATGTTGAAAAGAATGATCAATCTGTTTTAAAGTCCACTATAAAATCAAGCCGTTATAATAAATTGTCGCACATGTTTTTGTATCATCATCATCATCGTCGTCATCATCATCATCATCGTCGTCGTCATAATAATAATAATAATAAAAATAATAATAATAATCATCATCATCATCATCATGAATATAACAATAATGATAATAGAAAAGAATGGCTTATCTTATTAAAACCACCTTCATTAGAAGCAATCAGCATGGACACAAGTATTGCATTATGTACGTACATTAGACATTTTTTGAAAGAACACAATCAATGTAACGGACAATGGTCCCTCCACATACTTGTGGTTCCTCCATGTACTTATAGTAGGGACATTGTGTTTTAATAAATTGTAATGTTTTGTGTATGGCTCTTCAATCGTAAAGCAATTCACTGCAGAGCTCAATTTTTATTACCAATATTGTCCTAATGAAAAACATAAAGGATTTTTAAAAATTTATTAGGGTCTCCGTCTCCATGTAAATCACGGTCTCTTTTAAACAAATGTATATGTAGTTTAAAAATACTTATAATTAGATTATAATTAATTTACGTTGAAAATACATACTGCAGTGGATTCAGAAAAAAATCAGTTGATAAAAATGTATTAAGCGAAAAGCTTAAACAAACATTTCGACTGTATTCACGTTTCACTTCGTAGTTTGATATATTAATATCATATCTCATTATCTTTTTTATATTTAAAGTCAAAATTAAATTAAATTACCTCAGCATAATGTTTATCTCAATTCCATTTCATTCTAACTGTGTTTAGCATCACAACTTTCCCATGTATAGAATGACTGTCTTCCTTACTTAACACATGAATGAAATTCGGTGTCTGCATCTTATGCAAAATAGACATTTTGAATAAGACACAGACGTCGATAAGGCAAATTTCAGTATGCTTATGAATGTTATCTCACACTGGGAAAGACATGGCGATGCTTCTAGAAAAGCAATAAAATGAAAGCTCTGTCAGTTAAAAAGTCCTGCCTTAAGTCGCTCTCTTGAAATATTGACTTGACAAGTGGTGTGATATTCAACGTCTGCAGGCACAGACAATCGCTTATTTTGTGTTACTTGGATGACTGAATTAAGCACTTGGCGCAAAGTATAAGGTATTTTGGTACTATTTTTAGAGTCCTATATGTTAAGATAATTGATGATTTGTTTAATTATCAACGTAAGACAAATGCAGAATAATCAACAGAGGAAATGCTTGATAGACAGAAACAAGGGAATAAATAAGGCGAACAATGAGGAATAAGAGACGTTCAGTAAGGTGTGTCAGTGAGAATCTAGTCTTCAAAACTTTGTAGCAATCTCGGGATGTGAATACTCATGTTTATGTTTAACCTTTCATGCACTGGTGTAAAACATTGTCCTCATACACCAAACATCGTAGCATCAAAACAGACGGCGGCGGCTGTAACAGTTCTTGAAATACTATAATTCCTTACAAGTTTGAATCTATGATCCTTCTAGCGCATGGAAGAGCTTTCAGGTATAAAACTTTTAAAGTTTCAAAGTACTGCTAAACGCATTTGTGAATTGTCCTTGCTGACAATACCACTAGCTTTCTGCTTCACTGTCTATCAAATATCTTCGTTGATCATCAAACATATGATTGTAACACGTACTGCAGAAGTTTTTCGAGGATTGCAGATTCATTCGCATATAGTAGACCTAGGAGTGGAGTCAATATAATCGCATATACAAGAAAAAATGCTTTATATAACTATTTTACACTATTATGTAAGGTAGTGACGTCAATTTACCATGCCTAAAAGTAGGGAGTGCGCGCCATGCAATACCTGACGAATTCTGCAGATATTTCACGGCTAGATATACTTACACAGTTTATCTGAAATGCACACAGTCGAAGAACAAAGAAATAAGTCGTGTTACTCTTTTTTCACGAATATTTGATTGGGTACTTTTCCAATATACCGTGCAGGATTTGTCAGAAATAGCGAGGCGCGTGCCTCCTGACATTTACGCATGGTAAACCTACGTGACAGTGCGCGCCTCCTGACCTAAGACTGGTAAACTGACGTCACGGCGCGCGCTTTCTGACTTTGACGCATGATAAACTGACGTCACGGCATGCGCCTCCTGACCTTTACGCATGAAAAACTGACGTGAGGGTACGCGCTTTTTGACTTTTATGCACGGTTAACTGACTTGACTGCGCACGCATCCTGACCTTTAGTCATGGAAAATTGACGTCTAGTAGCGCGTCTTCAGGCAATGGTAAACTGATGTCATGGCGCAAGCTTCCTGACTTAACGCATTGTAAACTGACACCCCGGCGCGCGCTTCCTGAACTCTACGCATGGAAAACTGACGTCACGGCGCGATATTTCTGACTTAATGCATGGTTAACTGACGTCGCGATGTGCGCTTCCTGACTTTTAAGCATTGTAAAATGACGTTATAGCGAGCGCTTCCTGGCCTTTCTGCCAGCTGAACTGACCTCAGTACTATTGTTTCAGTATTTACAGCAATTTTTCTCGAACATATGATAATATTGCAATACCAGATCTAAAGCATTCGTATATCCCCGACAAATCATAATGCAGATATATGTATTTTAAGTTTATCGTTAATATTTCACATTTACAGCAATACAGATTCACGGGTTGGAAATTCCCCGGTCGAAAGTTCTATTTGTGATGCACGAAAATGTCTTTGAAAGATACAAAACTATCTGATAGATTAAGACAGCATAGGTATAAAACTTGAAAATGATCCAAGAATCACTAATTTGAACTCAAAACGAACCCAACAGTTACATGTAATTTACATGTAGCTCCATAGTCACTTTGATGAACTGAAAAATAGCATGACTCCACATATGTTAATTTTGAACTATTTTCAAGTACAAATTTACAACGTGAAACATACTGCCTACCTTGTATTGAGAATACGCCATATATCCATTTAATGTTCATGTAAACATTCTTTGCCCTCTCGTGCATAGCTTAACCTTGATTCACAAAAGAAGATGTCTTCCTGTTAACCAAGCTTAATAACTTTTACTTTGCACCCCGTTTCGTGAATTATATTTGAAAATATCAACATATTCATACATATTTAAAGTTTTATTTACTTTGTATTTAAGGCCAATAACGTCATTCTGATATGTATGTTTCGTTATTCAAATAAAAGTCAATGTCCTGGCTCCAAATTAAACAAATAATCAACCCCATTAGAAAAGGTATAAAAACCAAGTTTTTAATTATTTTAATTTACGGTGACATTGCTCTAGTGGTACGTATAATTTAACTGAAACACGGAGTTCACATTTATGAAGTAATCTGACCTTGACCTTGGTGAAGTTCATGGTATGTGAAGTTATGGTCAAGTGTCACTTTGACCAACATATCTGTCATTCTGATACACTAACTCTACTACTCTACTTAAGGTCTCAGTTCATGATGAAAATGTCATTCCTAAATAGGTACTAATTTTTCCACAAAGACCGCTAAAACGGAGCTCAGTTTCAAATCAATAAACAGTTTATAGTTCAGTGTGTTCAGTGAATACTGGCTAGTAGGAAATTAACCTATTTATGTTTAAAGGATTATGCCATCTTTATCAGTTGGACGAGTCCATTTTCAATTAAAAGGGTCTCTGGATTTTTTTCCCCAATCTTATTTTATTGGGTGAAGAAATTCCTTTATGCAAACAGCGAGGACCTTGAACAGACGACGCATATTGTATAGTCTGATCTGGTTCTGCACTGTTTGCCTATGTCTACTTTTAAAGACTCTAGGCATTAATGGGTCAAATTCATAGGTCCCCTTAAATGATAAATGGTTCCAGAATGAAGAGTAAATGTTAAAAATTAAATGGGTCAGAGTTAATGTCAGTACAGACGAATCATAATTATAGGTAGCATGTGTTAGATTATCCAAACATTGCACATTATACATTTCCTAGTGTATGTGCTAATTTAGATTTAAATTTGCTGAGTACAAACTTTTCATTAAAATAATTTACGTACAAAAGAGAAATATTGAAACCTGTTTTTGTAGCGCCATTTGGTTATTTGATGCAATAATCAATTTATAATGAAAAAATGTTTTGGACGAAAGCATTTCAGCGACTGAAACTACTCGCAAAGTTAACCAATTTTCTACAATGATTTATATTACCTCCGACCGTATTAGCACAATGTACCTCCGACCGTATTCGCACAAATGATTTATATTACCTCCGTTTGTATTCGCACAATAATTTGTGTTACCTCCGTTCGTATTCGCACAATGATTTATGCTAACTTCGTCCGTATTCGCCAATGAATTATCTTACATCAATATTATAAGTCCAATTTCTTTTGGTCAGATCTATGTTGATTCATATTTAATCCAATATTTTTTTTCCAAAATTCAATAGTTAAACAAAGAATATGTAAATTCTATCTAATCTTGTCAATATTTCTGTTACTAATCTGTATTGTAACTGAAAACAAGCCTTACCCACTAACACTCTGGCATTTTTCATCGCAGGTATCCAAATTTTATGGAATATCTAGTCACAAAGCCAAACGGAAAAACTACACAGCAATTTCACCGTTGCAACATTCACCATGCTTTCACATTTGTTTTTGGAGCATAAAAAAGCAATTTCGTGTAAAATGAGGGACAGTAGACCATAAAAGAACAGCAAGTGTTATAGAAATGTCTTCCTTGCTACCTTTGGCATTCTTACAGCAAAAGTAACCATATTGTATTAAATATTTACAAACTGCAGGCGAAACGAATATGGGGAGAGATAGCAAGACTTTCGTCATTACTTGAGTTACAAGTGAACATATTATATGCGCTAACACGAACGCTGTATTAACTAGAAGGTTTTATGACGTTCTTTTGGTAATTAAGTTTTTATTTCATTAATTAGATGGCTTGTATTGACTGACAGCAACAGAATGGGAAGAAAACAGGCGTAACTGTAAAGTAAGGAACTGGAAAATGTAAGAATTCCCTTTTCCGCGAGTTTCTTTAGATTTCAGTAATTACTTTTCGGCCCTAGCGCCGTTAATTCCAGCTTTCAAAAGAAAGTGAATGATTCTGTTTGGTACAATTATTAGTTAAGTTACAGTAAGTGTTAACTTTTCTTAGAGAATATGAAAATGGTGAAGATACATGTCTGAAGAAAAGAAAGATGAAACGTTGCTTTGGTCAAAATGTCTCTAGTCTTAAAAATCTCATTTGTAACCTATTGTTTAATCAAATAATTTATCTAATAAGTTTAACACAGTACTGAAACTCACCTAAAGTTTGAAATAAATCAAGTGTATTCATAAGTGTAGAGTTTTTTTTATAACCATAGTATGACTTTCCGACCTAAGAGTTACTTTCTTTTTATTTTGTAGCTTTTTTTTAGAGTAGATAATCAGTTTGAACAAGAATTTAAACAAAAAAGATATGAATATCAACAAAACTGTAAATTTACACTAGTTCAGGACATTCAAGTATTTCCAATGTTAGCACAGGTACGAGCGTCAAGCTGAAAATTGAAATAATTCATTTTCCACTGAAGTATGTTTCTTTCTTTATTTTCTATGTTTAAGCAAGTTTCTTTTCAACGGGTCAAAGCGATATGCGGTCAGGGTAATTGCACAGATGTCCTAGTGGCCGCCCTTTTAATTGCAGACATACGTTAAACCAGGACAATTGTACTTTAAAGAGGAAAACTCATGTAAAAGAACAACCAAACCATGTCGGCATGTAAATATCCACACACTGACAAGATGAGTGCTTAAAAAATAAGCTTAATCTTTAATCTAATCTATCTTTCACTGAAACGAATTCATTTTGAAATATCATCGAGTTTTTGAAAAAACTAGAGAGCCCGAAGTATATTAATATAACAGAAAATGTTACCAACCTGGACTCAATATTTAGATCCTCATTACATTAAATTGTTACCTCATTTTTTTCTGATTTGCTTGAAACACCCAGGGAAAGTAATTCTGTACATCTGTATTGAGTCCTTACACACATATACTTCTCTCTCTCAAAAATATGTTAATCCCAGCTACAAAAGTAACGCATTTTAATCACAAAGCTATCTCTGTTTCACTCGCTTGATTTGTATAGTGCTTTCATCGTTAAATTGTTTACCTTAAAAGCTTTGTATTAATTGCATTTTAGGTGTAAACACCATTTGAAATACTTTAGCTGGAGAAAAAAAAATCACAACATTCCCATTGACATGTTAAATCCGCCTCGCGAACTGATAAGGGATTAGTAGAAACTCACATCTGATCTAACCGAATCCTGGCATTGAACAGGAAGATATGTAAAGATGGTCATTTCAGTAATTTGGATTTTATTGCATTAGTTTGATACGTGTTCAAAGTGACAGAGGCGAAATGAATGGTATTCAACAGTTAAGCCGAACTCGGTCATGTCGAAACCAGTCTTATGTCGAATCAGTGCGTAAATTTGATTAGGGCAATTCTCTTTCAAGCTTGCTCATTACTGTTGAAACACCGTTATCGCATAATTTGGAGATTAACTGAAAACTGATTAGATTATCTTTGCGTATTGTGTCCGAAACTCGATCTTATACTTGTAGAATATTGCAGTAATGCATCTACATGATTTTTTCGACGTGTTACACTTTACGCTCTCATATTTTTGAAATTTAAAGTGCATTTAAGTTCAAATTTCTATGTTTTTTTTTATATATATTTTTGTCTCTTTTCACTGTACACTGCGATTTCAGAACTATGCGAATGTGCAAAACAAGAAAAAAAAAATGACCCTTTTATGATATTTGCGCGAGTACTTTTGAAAAAAATCGTGTTAAACGAATTGCAGAACGGCTTAGCTAAAGATTCTAATATATATATTTTTTAATGGTTCTGTAAACAACTACAACAAAAAAACACTGTTGTGAACTTACTGTTTCAATACATTGCCTATAAAAGTTTTATTTTATTTTTCTTAATCAAAGATACACACACGTTAAACAGCTCACCCCTCTGAGATAAAACTTTCGTCTGATCTCAGACATAGACTCATAAATAAAACTTCGATTAATGTATAACAGAATCTTATTTCATTTAGTACAAATTATGACAGTTCGCTAGAAAACTTTTAAAGACACTTACCTTTTTGTTTAACACCTTTTAAACTTTTTATGTTTACCACCTAAGTCGCAAAAATAAAGTCAAAACCTGCTTACATCCCTCGGAGAAAAAGTAATTTCAACAGGTTTAACGTGAAATGTGAGACAACGGCAGAGAAAGGCGTGCCACGTGATGTTAATTAATTCGTATCAACGTAATTAGTTATGACCGGATTTATCAATTGTTACGGATTTGATTTGATATTTATCACTCACTGGGAACATTTTCTTCGTGATGGAATTAACGGACATGACAACTATGCGTAACAATTGCCGCTAATCGTTAATTTATCGTTGTTTGTTGAAGAGACTTTGAATAGACTGTATCCCTCAGATGTGCACTCCTTAAGTTTTTTTCAGGGAAGAAGCATATTCAGGTAGGTAGGTATTTGATCTAAATGATTTGCATAGCGAGAATGTCAAATGCATAAACTGTGCCACAAAACATGCGAACAACAACGCAGTTGAATAAACGTAAACAACATATAACATTTTTGGCGTAACCAGGGTAAACAAAAAACAACAATAAAAACGAATTGGAATGAAAGGGACAGGGCGTAAGGAACGTGATAAGGTAAAGCGATGTCATCCTGGTGAATAAGCAGGTACCTCGTCAAACAAACAAGCAAGATGTAAATCAGCGAAGTAGAAGCAGCAGCAGCAACAATAACAACAGCACCAGGGACGTCAACAACATTAATAGTAGCCACAGCGACAACAACAACAATATTACAATTTTACAGCACCAACAGCGACGACGACGACAACAACAACATCATCGTCAGCAGCAACAGCATCATTAACAGCAAAACTGTAATTGAATTTAATTGTCAGTACCTTTATCGAATATTTCTGGAAAGTGATTTTATTCGTAACTGAGTGCATTTTATATGCATTTTTTCATTATTTCTGTGAATGGATCACTGTTTTGTATCTTTTAATGTCAACCAATTCCAGAATAAAACAGGCGTTGGTCACATATATGTGAAGGCACTTATACCCCTACATACATAATCTGACATTTAAAAAAAAAGCAGTAGTGTCAGAGAGTTACTTATTAAACGTACCAAAAGAAACCCTAAACTAGGCTGTCCTTAACTAGAAGAATGAATTCTGGCATGAATCAAAATTTCTATCTGTAATATATGGACAAATAAATAAATAAATGGAGATTTCTGTATATTTTCAAGGAGCTATAGTTGAAGGTAAATCAAACACACCCTATATTTGAAGGAATCATTACCTTAAAGTCATGAAAAGAATAGTTATATATATCTAATTCCAACCATCCTTTGAAAATTAAGCTTTTAATCGAATAACTAGCCCATTACACTTTAGCATTCACAGGTTGTATAAGTTAAACATTGGAAAGTTACAATATCAACTCTTTAACAGAGTATTTAAAATGTCAGAAATCTGAAAGTACAATTTTCAGAGAGCCTTTTAATCCAGTTTATTTGGGGAAAAGTCATACTATTGTAATTTAAGCGGCAATGATTTCATTAAGTTCTTAATCAAATACTAAATGAACTTTAGAAAAAACAACAACAACAGCAACAACAACAAAAAAGCATAGATAAAATTTTTGAATAAGAATAAGGATTTCATGTCCTCGTACAGACACACGACTACCTGTTGTTCATTTAATGCAAATATTCATTTTAGATGAATTTGTAGTGATAATTTCTCATCTATATAACAAGGCAAAAAAAAATAAAAACAAAAGAGAATCAATCAATCAATCAATCAATCAATCAACAAACCAACCAATCAATTAATTTATTATTCTACTTATTCATGAAATTAATCTATTTAAAGTTAGTTGTTCATTAGTGAATAACATGTTTATGTCGAATATGCTAATTATTATTTTTGTTATTACTGAAAACATTAAATCACGCCTCATTACATTCTTAAGGAAGACTATATTTCAAGTCTTCAAGATATATTGATTAAAAAACACTTGCGAGATAGGTAGGGGATGATATAATAAAGACTCCGAAATTTTGATGTGTTTGAATCTCTTGCACATTTGTTTTACGGATAAATGGACCAAGTTTTCATTCATAACGATTTTTGGCGTTACCGAACCAGCTGCTTCTGTGTCAGTTCAAATGTCGTACTTATTAACTGTTTTGTCTGTGAAAGTCACTAAATCTTCTAATAACTGTAGAGTTTATTGGTTTAATATTGTGTCGTCCATTGCCATAACTGAAAGTAAGTAATTGATATTTTGATAAATTGACAATTCATACTTATATGTACTCACTTTAAACCAGAATCGAGTAAGTCGCATTATGTATGTGGAAGACATAAAAAGATTAAAAGAAGTGTTTAGCGAAATATAACATATAATTGGCAGACTCTTAATCAAGGTACGATTTAGTTGGAACTAAAATATTTCATGAGTTGTTTAATGGTATATGTAATTTCCTGTGCAGATAAGGGTTACAGAGGATGTCATCAATGCCGTAAAGGAATACACAGAACAGATTAACTACGCATCTATATATTTTTCTAATATACATGGATATTCATACAATGATATATAATTAATTAAGACGAGAGTAAATGGAGTCTCTGTCATAAACGTTCAAATACAATAGACCTTGTAAAAGCCATCACGGAGTGCCGTTCTCATTACGGTTACACCGGAAAAAAATAAGTACATTTGTACTATTTTACTTGTTCTACCCTTTTCCAGTGTATGACGTGTAATTGTTTCATTGATGTTGTCCTTTAAGGAAACCGATTATGTAACTTTCCAATAATCCGGAAATACTTGTTGTCATAACTAGATCGTTCATTATGCCAGC